>JARWLC010000005.1:117665228-119067728 GCA_033318265.1 Phyllotis vaccarum
ATAATTTTGTTCTTCACACTATTCCTGACAATGGTGCATTTAAGGAAGCGTTAAACTACTTAGTATATAATTTATACAATATAAATTTTAACTTTAAATATTTTAACATCTTTAGGAAGGAAGAATTAAAGGTGTGACACCCTTACCAAATGCAAGAGAAGCATGCCCCAAGACATCTCAGCAGAAAAGGCTGTCAGAGAAACCATTTAGAAAGGACTGAATTAATCAGACTGTCTACCCTTCTCCCCTTGGGTACTTTTCCACTCCCATTGTAAATGTAGAGAATCATTTGCATCTAAACATATTTGTTAATAGGTCCTTTTTGCCAGTTACAACATAGCTTAGATCTTCCTACTAACTCTCATGACTAAGCATTCAGTGCTGAGAACTTGACATATTAGCAATAATTGAAATCAGAATATTTAATATTCAAGCTCACCAATTGCTTGATGAAATTTGAATTAATAATAGTCTTCATTGGATTGTTATCATGAAAGATGCTGCAAGGATTTTCATTGATCTTTACTTAACAATTTGACATCATCCTAACTATTCTCTCTATCGTCCTGACATCATAGCACAGCTGCCCAAGACTTGTGGTGACATTGCTTCACACTGCTTTAACATCACAATCTGGCCCATGTAGATTTGTATTGACCTCATTTTGCCATCAATTTGACATTGTAATTTGGTCTCCATGGAAACATGAAACCATTTTGTCATTATAATTTGTCATTATAATGTGCTGTCCATGGACTTATCAAAATTGTTTTCATATAGCAATTTGACATCACAACACAATCTCTGTAGGTTTCCCTTTGAATGTTAGGACCATGGTAAATTGCATTCAAATGAATGGGACCAGAATTATGACAAACATGAGAAAAATATCTATTGTATATATTCAAAAGATATTTTCCAGTCTTAAGTATGTGCATAACTTAAGGTATTTTTCCTTTCAAATCATTATGGTAGGTAGCTTCTGTGGTATTAAATTTTATGCATTTTATATCTCTAAACTCTTGGAAAAATGCCTCTCATTTTCTTGAAATTAGTTTTCATATCAAAGTGCTACCCTTTTCCATCTATTTCCGTTTTCTACCCAATCCCTAGCACTAAAATCTGTCTTTGCTGTATAGCAGAAAAATTCTGAACTACCCCAAATTTAATTACTGGGGTCAGAGAATGACAAGGAGGAGAAATCGGGGGGGGGGGGTGTGCAGACAATAAGCTGGGGTTTAGCAGCAAAACCCTTTCACATTTCATTTTTGTAGGTATTTAAAAGCCATGCAGAATTTTCCGATGCTAGCACACCCTGCTCACTAACTACAAACAATTCAGGAGCAAACATTTCTTTTTACTTTGGACTGATCTCTGTCCCAAAGCTTGCTCTTTTCAAATAATTTCACTGCTCTTATCCAGTGATAGCATCAGTCCAATATAGACAAAAGTGTCTTCCTTTCTTAATTTTTTATTATAAAAATATTCTGAGTTCTGACTGAGCGAACTATTTTTCCCTAGCTGATGTCTATTCTACTACTGATGGTAGCATGAAGTTGTATTATCTCATTGTCTGGGAGATTCATATATATACCTTCCATTTCATAGTTCTCTTGGCCTCAAGAGTATTGCTTTAATAAATTACATAATGATAAGTAACTATTCTTTTCATGAGTGAATCTTAAATCTTTCTTCTCAAATGTCTGAATGATGTTCAGATTTTTAAATTAACACCTTCTATTTCCACTAAACAATCTTTGGCATTATCTTTGATGGTAATTTTCAGAATTATTAATACCCCAAATATATACATATATTCTGATCATATTATTGTGAATAGAAATAGACATTATTTGTTTTAAAAAGCAAGGTACATGAAGAGAACGAGGAAAGTCAGTGTGAAAGGTGCAGACACAAAAATCACAGAGAACAAGAGACATAAGACTCTTACTCTCATATTCACGCTGTCTTTCTCTTAGCTATTTTTATTTTTCTTTATTTCAAGTAGTTGAGGTATCTGTTTCGAAGGTCAAATTTGAGTCGTTCCTGATATGAGCCCTTAGACGTTTTGTTCAGAGGAGAAAGCAATGAACATCAGATGTTTTGTCAAATGCAAAGGAGAAGAAAAGACAATGAGTTCTCATTCAGTTCTGTCACTTGCTAATCTATAAATTAATCTGTGTGGTCGGGGATAAAAATCATAATTGAGTCAGTTTCTTGCCTACGACTTCTAGGGGAGGCTATAGGAGCATCATGATTTGTAGAAATGAGATGTATAAAGGAAAGAAAAACTGAAACTAAAACACACACACAAATAGAGCAAGACAATTAGAGAAAGTAATGAGAGTTCTGGACAGGTATAAGGATAGATGTTCATGTCTGTATTTTATTTTATGGATTCTAGGTAATTAGTTATTTTTTGCTAATTTCTAAGCTTAACAGTTGGTCAGACTTTATGATCTATCTTTAACATAACTCTGTGAACTTCATCACAATGTCTTCCTCCCACAAACTCTTTGCATCTATAGTCTCAGATTCATTCTTTATCCCAGAAACAAATCAATTCTGTCAGATAACGATAGCTTGGGAAGGCATTGGTTTCTGGTGTTCTCTATGTTGAAAATCTTTTGGTGCATTTTATTTCTCACTTTTTAATTTATAAAATTGAACTTTATATATATTTTTTTCTATAGAATTAGAATATATCTGGAAAATATTATGTTTCTATTAAGGGAACATAGCAACAAAATGACTCCTAATGACATTCCACTGTACTCATAGATCAATGCCTTGTTTATCCATCATCAGAGAAGCTTCCTTTTGCAGCAGATGGGAACAAATATAGAGACCCACAGCCAGACAATACACAGAGCACAGAGACTAAGACATTGGGACATTCAGTCCTAAAAGGGATATCTTAATCCCTTTTTACAGAGTGCAGGACCTTGAGGAAAAAGTAGCAGAATGGGTTTAAGAGCCAGAAGAGATGAAAAATACCAAAGGAACAAGGTCTTCTAAATACAGGACCTACTCACACATGAACTCTACAGAAATTGTGGTATCACACCAGATGGAGACCTAGACCTGAAGGAAAAGTCAACGCTAGCCCTCATTCCTAACCAAGAAGCTGTCTCCAATTGATGACCACTTGCAAATGTAAAACTTAGTTTTCTCCAAGGGAGTCTCACTGTGGAAGCAAATTACTCTTAAGGGTAGGCCCCATGACCAGCAATAGATAGCCGACAGAACATTAACTCAATGGCATTTTTGGAGGTTCTTTTTCTCATAACGTTGTGTTAGGACTTGTTTTTTTAATGTTACAGATTCTTTGTATATATTATGGCTTCCTGTTTTGTTGTTTTAAAGGATTCCCATGTATATTTGTGAACACATGTGTCTCTGAATCTGTATGTGTTTCCTGTGACTTTTTTTCGGTCCTTCTTCTTCAGCTTCTTTTCCAGTGTTTCTGATGGTTTTTTTTTTTTTTTATCTTACTTTATTCTATTACTATTGTATAGATGTCTGTTTTCTAAGGATAGACAGAACAGGGTAGGATGGGAGGGAGTTGGAGAGGAACTAGGAAGAGTCGGGAAGAAAAATTGTGCTTAAAATATGTTGTAAAAAAAGCTACTTTTTAAAAAAGAGAAAAGCTATGTTCAATAACAAAAAATTAAAGAACTGAACATCTTAATACAGATGAGGAAATAAAAAGTATACATGCATGCTTTAAACTAATAAACATGATATAAACTGATGCATGCAATGTAAACTGATATGGATTATATAAACTGATATACATAAAAATTAACTGGATCAAAGGACCACATGCTTGTCAGCTCCTGGTTCTTGGCACTTTATGTTAGCATTCTGAGCCACTTTGGAGTCCTGGCTAATAAGCAATACCCTGGCTGCACATTGTTTACAAGGTGGAGGACTTGAGCCTCAAAGGCCCCTGGGAGCTCAGTCTAACCTTGGAAATCCCCAGAGACCCTGTTAGATCTTGAATGCATGCTTGCTTCCAGGATACTTGGGCTAGCACTAGTCCTCAGCCCCATGTATGATCCTGTGAGCTTGCCTCCCCCTCCAGGAACTGGGCTCTCCAGCATTACCAGCTTGAAGTTCCCTTTGGGTGAGGCAGCATGCTCCTCTGGCCCCAGAGGACCCACCTTCCCCTTATAAATTTTATAAATCTTCAGGAAATCAATGTAACTTTAACTCTCACAAGCCAAATGAACTCCACGCAAGTACGGTGAGTTTTTTCTCATTTGTCTATTCCTAAAGATGGCATTTTCTCTCTCCTGGTCTAGGAACTCCTTAAGTTCATAAATTTTAACTTCTGTTCCTAGTTTGAACATACCTCAGCAGGTTTCCACTTGACTTGACTGGCAGACACAATCAAGCATCATTTTCTTCTACAACCTGCTTCAAATGACCATGAGCTCTGGACTTGCTGAAAGCTAATGTGGACCAGTCTAATTGGACCAAGGAACAATGTGATTGTTCCCTGTCTCTATAGTAGGTCAAATAATCATATGCTTCTGACAAAGCCCTATTGCTTAAATTACTGTCTTGACATTGACTAGCCTTTCAGCTTTTCAGGGCCCTGATAACAATGACTTGTTTCAGAATTAAGCAGTTACAGAAGAAAATACCAGAACAGAATACATTATCCTGTATTCTCTGCTTCCCAAACAGGTTAAAAGGCTAAGTCAAAGGAAACTCTCTGGGCTCAAAATTTTCATTTGACTTAGATATTAATACCTATGTCTTTGCCAAATGGTAAACACCAAGCTTCTAGGGAATTTGAATATGAAAGCTGAAAACATACTGAAGACTGTTAGTGAACACAGGTTGATAGTCATTCATACCTAATAGACAAAAATAGTCCTCAAATGCTTTTAGATCAACACAATATGGAAATTCAAATGTTTGATAAAAAAGCTTTTTGTAATAGAAAGATATGCTTCTGGAAATATCCTGTTTCTCCTCCAAAAAGATCAATGGGCACAGAAGAACATCCACCAGTAACTTGCTTCAGGATGTGACACCAGTCACTGAACAAAAATATCTTTCACATTGGCTGCTGCCAAGACATTCTTCAGACCATGGACAACAGGACTCTGAGGAAACCATTGCTTCACTTTTATTTTTCTTCATTTTATTAATTTTTTAATCCATATATTCCCCCTTCTTCCCCTCCCTTACCTCCTTCGAATCCCTCCTAGTCAGACTTTAGCCTCCCACTTCCCCATCCACCCCCCCCCCCTTCCTTCTAAAGGGCAAGAAGTCTCGAGGTGTACAGCTCAGTATCTCACACATCCATTCCAGGAAAGTCCAATTTCCTCATTCCAAAATCAAGAAAACTGAGTTAGGTATTCCTATGCATTAAATGGGCTCCAAGGTGCCAGCCCATGCACAGGAACACAGTCTGATCCCACCCTTCAAGGCTCCACACACTCTCCATGCCAAGCACCTTAGGGTGCCTGGCTCCTTTTCCTGATGGATCTCCAGTGGCTATTCTTGATTCAGTGAGCTCCCTAGAGCTTCAGCCAGGCATCACTGTGGGAACTGTCCCCATAATTTTCCTATTCCCTTGCTCATACAGACTTTCCTCTTCTGTTCTCATCTGGACCAGGAGCTCGGCCCAGTGCTCAACCATGAATCTCTCTATACCTCTATTCGTTGCTGAATATAGATTTGAGCTCCGAGTGCAGTTCAAGAGAAAGAGGAGAAAGTGTGTGAACAAAGGGATCAGGATTATGTTGAGGAAACACACAGAGATGGCTGACCTGAGGTATTGAAAGCTCATGAACTCTGAAATGACAGCGAGAGACCTTTATGGAAAGAAACTTAATCCTTGTAATGTAGAGGACTATTGAATGGTATGGGAAGTTTGAGGAACCTTTCAGTAGAACCAGATTATATTCTTGGTGCATGAACTGACATCTTGGAGCCCTTTTCCTACAGAGGAACACCTAACCCAGCCCTAATACTGGCATGAAGGAACTGGACCTACCTCAAATGGATACACGAGATGAACTGACCCACCTTGGGATTCCTTGCCCTTGTTGGGGGAATGGCTGGAGGGAGGCTTGGGGGTAGCGAAAGGAAGGGAACAGTGGTAGATATGGGGAAAAAACTTTTTAAATAAAAAGTACAAAGAAAAAGTGCTAAAGTGTTTTATAATCCTTTGCTCTGTGAGTCCAACTTTAAGATGGGTTATATCTGATTTGGTGAATCATGATAGAAGATATTGTTGTCAAATAATTTGCAATGTGATTCTCTTTCCTTCCTACTGCTGGAAAGTGAATGTTTATGTTGTTATGAAGATGGGAATGTTTAAGAACACGTTTTTGAGTTCTATAAGGATCAGGCAAAAATGAGATCAATTTGGGGGTTGTATTTAAAACCCTAAAATTTACTAAGCTGTGTCCTATACATATGACAGTAGGAAAAGGTTTGTTTTCTCTATAAAATGAAAAGTAATATAAAGAAAAGAGAAATAAATGCAAATAACGTTAAAAGCTTAGGTTATTTTTTTGGATTTTTTTGTTTTGTTTTAATGAAATCAATGATAATAAACTAATTATATGCATCAGAGACTTTCCAAGTATTCCATATACTTAAAAAGTACCAGGTTATGTTCCTAAGATTTGGGGAAATATAATTTATAAGCAAGATTCTGATTGTCCATTTTATTTTCATTACTTAAGTGGCTAAGGGATTAATAAAATGCATGTATGTCTGTGTTTGTGGTTTCTAAGACAGAATTCAATTGCAGGGACTCTGGGCATTGAAGACCTCAAAATCTGAATAGAATAATGAGAGGTGCAGGGACGAGGAATGTAGGGCTGTTTGGAGGAACTTGGCCTGGCTGCTGGAGGCCTGACAATGGGACTATTTCTTCTACTGGTAACTTCCTGATGTTGTCCCCATTTCCTGTCCGCCTTGAGAGGAATAGCCTCTGTCCCAAGGTCCCCACAAAGATACTCATCCAATGACCCAGGGTCAGTACAGATGATGACTACAACAGCAGGCAGTAAATCTTTCTCTGATGGTCATTGATTTCACGTTCTCTGTCACCATGATGAGGATGCTTCAGAATGCACTTCTTCCTCAAGAAAAGCATTCCTACATTAGTATGTACAAGTTACATTTATGCTATTGAAGGCAGTACATTTCCCCAGAGGTAGAAGAAGAAGGAAAGAGGTTGTGTTTATCTAGCTGTGGAATCTAAGCCCTGAGGTCAAAGGTGATAAATCAGAATATTTCATCCAAGAACATAAAACTGAATTCATTCTTAAACTAAATTTTATTTATTTCATATACCTACCATAGTTTCCCCTCCTCTCACTTCCAAACTTATCCTCCTGCCCCATCTTCTCTTCCTTCTCTGTTTACAAAGGAGCATCTTAATATCATTCGAACAGAGCCAATGCTTGAATACTGAACCCACAGAATATATTTCAGGACACATGTGCTCTGTTTTCCTCTCCAGTGACTGAAGAACCAGAGAAGTGCCTTTATTTTGAGCAAAAGTTCCTGAACCCCAGTTTGAAATAGGCCTGAGTTCTGTGAGAACAAGGTACAAAACAGAAGATAGGTTAGGAGATATCTGGCAGCAGCTAATTAACCATGGAATGTCCCCAAACTGGAGATAGCCTAGGGCCACGGAATGTCCCAACTCAGGAGACAGTATAGGGTGAAAGGTTTGACAAACAGCTGGCTAAGTTAACCAAGGAGTTCTGGAAAGTCCCTCCAAAATGAGCTAATCAGAAATATATCCATGCTAAGACCCCTAATTGATTTATTACCTTGTGGTTTTTGCCTTTAAAACCCAGCTTGCAGAGGGGCAGGCACCACCTCATACCACTGCCATTCCTGTGTGCTGGATGAGGTCCTTGTCACAACTTGCATTTCAGTAAACCTTGCTTTTGCATTTTGGAGAGTTTACCTCTCTGGTCTTTTTTTGGGGGGGAGAGGGTCTTGCAACCAGGGCACAATATTTGGGGGCTTGTCTGGGATGTCCAGGACCCCCAAGACCCCAAACCCTGAAGGTTTATACCCTCCAACTGAGTAAGTTTACCATGAATGTTTGTGTTTGTTATCTCAGCTCTGTTTCTCTTTTACTACCAGAAAGGTTGCTGCAAAGTCTGTATCTGAATCTGTAAGGTTTTACTTTGGCAGACTCACCTGTAAAGCACACTTGGAAAGAGTAGGAGATACCCCATTCCTCATCTGAGCAGGGTTGGGGGGCTCGAGAATGTTTCGGTCTGAGACTTCACTGATGGGGACCTGAGAGGAGGGTCCCCTGTCTGAACTCTGGAGACAGAGAGACCCAACTAGGCCACTTCATCCTAACTGTATGTTTTGGGGCATTATTGAGTTATCAAGGCTTCCAACCAGACCTCCAGTCTGTTACTCTGTTATGAGCCCTTGTTCTTCTGTTTTGTCTGAAATGTGATTTCTTATATTTCTGCACATCTCTCATTTGTAGAGCAGGGCATTGGGCCTGTGCACTGCTGTTGCCTTGTTTGTCTTTATCTCTGTGAATGTTTTACTGTGTTTGACTCTTGTTGTACTGACTAGAACAATTTTAAAATCATGAGCCAAGCTAGTAGTCATCTTACTCTCTTAAAAATGTTCCTGGATATGAATATGTGAATGCATGAACAGTGTGACCACAGTCTCTGTGTTTAATGTTTGGATTTATGTGTATGTTTTGTGACTCCGGATAAAAACTGTACATAGCCAGCCTTTGGAGCCACATGGCCAATGGGAGGAATTCTCAGGTTGTTCTTGCCAGAACAGTGTATGTCATAATTATGTTTTCTGTGTTTCATGGCAAGAAGGCAAGCACCACTGGAAATGATGAGAAATGCAGGCTGTCTCCCTCCAGATCCCTTCTTTGCTCCCTGAGTATAAACAATGGCCTGCAGGGCTGTGGCTGTTTTTACACTTGGTGTGCTGAAGAGAAAAATGGTGAGGTAGCACACTGAGATAGCAAGATGTTACCTGCCCATCTGGTTCTGTTTCTGGTTGGAAAGTTTTGATTGCCTTGTTGGAAAGTTTTGCCTGTTTTTAGAGAAAGTTGTATATGCTTGCTTTATTAGAAATTTTTGTTTATGCTTTCTGATGTGTTCCTAACCTTTATTAAAAGCATAAAGCTGAAACAGAAATGGGTTTAAATAGTTTTCTGGCTATCTCTGTTGCCAATAGCATCTGGTCACCACCAACTGCATTTACGATCAGGAATCAGAATTTAGTAGGAATTCAAATGTTTTTTTAAATATGGATAATGCTGACACAGTGATAGAAATTATTAAATATGGTTAAAATGTGTTAAAATTAAAACAAGTAACATAGTAAATTGATAATTAGAAATCTATGCATGAGTTAATTTTTAAAAATGACAAGATCTCATTTTGGATTGCCATCATTTTCAGTCAGCCACATGGCTGGGTTGTCACCATCTTTGGTCAATCACATGTCTGGCAACTATCTTTGCTGGGTTAGTAACAGCCTTTTGTCCCAGGCATCTTGCCTTCCTCACCTATTCTGGAGGGTTGGGCTACCATTGCCTGTCCTTGGGGCTAACCACCAAACCTAACCAAGGTTTGATTCCAGAGGCAGAGAGTCTCTGCCTGTGGTTGCAGAGCCAAGGTGACTACTGTCTTGATCATTCAGATCCAATGGGTTATAAATATTTTATTAATATTTGTCATCTCTTAGAGAGGTTGGTTACAAATTATTATTGATTAAAATAAAGAAAATAACTTTATTGCTAGTTTTAGGTGCTTCATGTTGGTAGTACATTGCTATAGTGTGGGCATGTTTCTGTTCTTGTTTAAATTATTGTAGCCATATAATATCTCCTAGACTATTGAAGGAAACTGAAAGAAAGATTTTGATAGAAGCTTTTCTGTTGTTCTAAAAATGAGAAAGAAGGCAGAAGACTGGAATAATAAAAACAAGGAAAGAGAAAAGAAAACATTGTCTGATGTAAAAATGCCTAGAAAATCAAATGGACAGACTAAAGGTATATAAAATGTTAACCAGTGAGACGCATGGTGGGCATGGGAGGAGAATTCTGTCCTGCTGATACCAGATGGACTCATGTCCACCAGGAAAACATGGGTACAAGGGGCCACAAGCACCAAATTAACACCAAATGTTATTAATGAGCTACCCAAAGAACAGTTGGCTTGAGAATGGGATGGGTAACTCAATTATTCCTAGTTATTCCACAGTGCTCCTATCCACTACTAGGCTGGGGACCTTTTCACAAAAATGAAAGTCCCAATTCATTTCTCAGGTGAACGTGCACAGTTGTTACATCAAAATGGGAAACTAGTACAGGTGTTGATGACTGCTAGCCTGTCTGAGGATTATAGACTCCATTAGAAGCCAAGAGTCCCTGAGACAGAAATTAAGAAATGGTTGCAGAGGATTGCCCTAGCATGAGCTGAGACTAGGGGCATGGGATTACCAAGGCACAGATTCCCAGCTCAGTCTACCTAGAACACCCCATTGTTACCAGCCAAAAAATCCCACACTACTGACTACGAACCAGTGCAAGACCTAAGAGAGGTAAATTAAAAGATAATAGACATACATCTTACTGTGCCAAACCCTTACACTCTACTTAAAAAAATTGCCTCTAGACCAGGAATGGTATTTAGTCCTAGACCTAAAAGATGCCTTCTTCATCCTGCCCCTGACCCCCAAGAGCCAGCAATATTTGCCTTCAAGTGGCACACTCCAGAAATTGGAATCAGCAGCCAATTGACTTGATCTAGACTACTTCAAGGGTTTAAGACATCTCCCACCATCTTTGATGTGGTCCTCTATGAGGATTTGAGTGAGTAAAGAATTCAAAACCATGATATAATGTCGCAATATGTGAATGACCTGTTGGTTGCAGCTGCCAATGGAGAGACCTGCAGGAAAGAAATTGAAAACTTGCTAAAAGCCTCAAGAGACTTCGGTTATCAAGCCCTTGCCAAGAAAGCCCAGAACTGCAGGTAACTGGTATGAAGATTCTGGCCCAGATTTTCCAGCCTAGTCTCATGACCCGGACTTTCCCTCCTAGCCTGGTGGCCCATACTTTCAGTCCCACTGAAACATACAGACAGTTTATATTAACTATACGTGGATTGATGTGGGACCAAGGTATAAAACTTGCTAACTCTTTACCCTTAAACTAGCCCCTGATCCTTATCCCTTCCTTATCCTGATCCTTTTCAGCTATGTGGCTCAGTACCTTTTCTCAGAGCAGCATAGTTGTCCTCTGCTTGTGTGGCATCTCTGCTCTGTTCTTCGTGTTCCTAGAGTTTTCCTAGTCTGGTAGCTTCATCCACACTTCCTGTCTGCCTTCAGCCAATCAGCAGGTGGGACAATCATTTACAATGTAACATAATCCCACTACAGATGACAGGTAATGTACCTGGGATATGTTCTTGAAGGAGGCCAGAGATGGCTCTCGGATTCCACAAGAAGTTGTTACAAAAATACCCACTCCTAAAACTGTCAATCAGGTGAGGGAATTCCTGGGCGCAGCAGGGTTCTGCTACTTATGGATCTCAGGGTTTACTGAGCTGGCTAAGCCTTTATATGAGGCTACCAAAACCATATCTGACTTCACACGGACAGAAGAAAGACAAATGACATTCAATACCCTTAAACAGAAACTCTTAGAGGCCCTTGCTCTTGGACTGCCTGATATAAACAAACCCCTTTACCTATTTATAGATGAGAATAAAGGGATAGCAAAATGAGTACTCACTCAGACCATAGGGCCCTCAAAGAGACCTGTGGCATATCTATCCAAGAAGTTGGATCTGGTGCCACAGGATGGCTCCCCTGCCTGCCTATTATAGCTTGCAGTGGCAAGGCTGGTCAAGGACACTGATAAACTAACTCTGACGCAAAACTTAACAGTTCCCACTCCAGGAAGCAGTCCTTAAACAATGACCCGACTGCTGGCTGAGCAGTGCCAGGACGACTCATTATCAAGCCTTAGGTTCAGTACCACCAGAATAATATTCCAAGTGCCCAAGGTCCTTAACCCAGCTTTACTGCTGTCAGACCCTGACTTCTAGGAACCACTTCATGACTGCATGAAGATACTGGCTCAATCCTATTGCATCCACCAAGACATGCTAGACTCACTATTGCCAGATGTGGAAGAAACCTGGTTTATGGATGGCAGCAGTGACATGCATGATGGACAGAGGTATGGAGGGACAGTAGTAACCAACTGCATGTCAGATGTTTGCAATGAAATTTATAAAATGGCAAAACTGCTGTTATGAAGAAGCAATGAAAAAATTTATAATGCAAGATCACTGTTACATATGGAACTATATTAAAAGGTCAAAGCACTGGGAAAGTTGAAAAACAGTGGCTTAGAAAATGTCTCCCACTACTCAAGGTCTATTCAGGCTTAAGAATGTGTGTCTAGACTCCTTGTCTTAGATAAATTTGTTAACCTTAAGATATTTGGATAAACTGTGTTATACAAAAGTTTTTATTTTTGATGCTATGAAAAGTTTCAATTCAATATCATTATTTTTAGGGCTGACAGAAATAATTTGTAAAGTACCAGTCTTATGAAAGCTGCTAACATATTAATGGCTGTTATGAGACACAAATAGTCAGTCATCTTTAAATAATTGTAGCCATGCTAAGTACTGATGTAATTAATTATAGGGATGAGCTTTATTTAGTCCCATGTATATGTTTTCAGGGTTGAGCTTGCAACAAGAAACCAGAAACAAAGTTTTTTTCTATTCAGATATACCTGGGAAGCTCTCATATTTCAGAGATCAGCAGAATATGGCATTTAAAATGTTTATTTAAAAGCTTATTATATCAGAGACTCCTAGATCTTAACAGTGACCCAAGGTCGCCAAAGAAGATTATGAGGCACCAGTATGTCTCCATGTGGATTGTGGTAGTGCTATCCTGGGCAAGATGCCGTAGTACAGTGTCTACTGCAAGGACCCAGCCTAAGCTCTAGACAAGCTGCAGGACATGGGAGAATTGATTGCATCCTTCTGCCTAGACAAAGTAAGGGCAGTTTTCTCCTCTATGTCCCTCCACTATGGGAAAATTCCCATCTTATAGGCCTGGCAGCTGATGATTGATGCTGTTGGGATACTTCTGCTTTCCACTATGTGAAGATCTGTATATGGTTAACTGGATATGGACTGGTCTCTGCTGTTTTTAGTAGATTTAGAAGCTTCTTAGTCTGCTCTTGTGCATAATTCATCCTTCTCAGATCTCTCTGCAAGTATTGATGGCTAGGTTAGCTATAACTTTGTCAGCTTGGCAGTATCAGATAACCAGATCCTTAAGCAAGGAAATAGCAAGCTTGCAAAGCTCTCTCTCTCTCTCTCTCTCTCTCTCTCTCTCTCTCTCTCTCTCTCTCTCTCTCTCTCTCTCTCTCTCTCTCCCTCCCTCCCTCTCTCTCTCTCTCTCTCTCTCTCTCTCTCTCTCTCTCTCTCCCCCCTCTCCCCCCTCTCCCTCTTTCCCTCTCTATCTCTCTCCATATATATATATATATATGCATGCATATATGTGTAAAAATAATGATATTGACTTGAAACTTTTCCAAGTATCAAAAATAAAAACTTTTATACAACTCAGTTTGTCCAAATATCTTAAGATTAACAAATTTAGCTAAGACAAGAAGTCTAGACAAACATTCTTAAGCCTAAATAGACCTTGAGTAGGGGGAGACATTTTCTAAGCCACAGTTTTTCAACTTTCCCCAATGCTTTGGCATTTTAATATAGTTCCCTATGTAATATATATAAAATAAAGCCTTTGTTTTTCTAAAGATACTACAGAGATTAGTAATACTAATAGAACTAAAACTCTTATGTCTTTTACTAATTTGTACGAGCTTCAGAGAATCATAAAATTTGGATCTACTTCAAAGAGTCAAAAGAATCCCAGATAAGTATAGCCTAAGTTTTTCTACTTGTCTATTCCTAAGGATGATACTTTTCTCTCCTGGTTTGGGGACTCTTGCCCTTTCCAATAACTAAGACTGGGCCCAAAATTTACAAATACATATATCAATTCTAACTTTTGTTCTTAGTTTTAATGTATCTCAACAGATTTCCACTGGCATATACAACTTGCTCCAAAGAAATACAAGCATTGGACTTGCTGAAAGCTCATGTGGACCAGTCCAACTGACTTGGCTTGTTTCCTGTTTCCACAACTGTGTCAGACAACTACATGCCTCTAACAGATGCCCAGCCCTCCACTAACCTTTCAGCCATTTTGGGCCCTGATGACAATGTCCCACTGTCAGTTTGAAGCAGTTATAGAAGATAAAATTTTGCCTCTGTTCACTATCCATAACAGGTTGAAGTGCTAAGTTAAAAGAAAACCTGGCATAGGAGCTAAAGGGCTATGTGCCGCATTAGGTGAGAAGTGCTGTTCCTGTGTAGACCACTCAGAGGTTGTAAAGGAATCAATGGTCAAGGTAGGAGAAGAGAGAGTTCAAGGCAACCTCAGATCAGACATGGTGGCAATCTGCTGAATTTAAGCATATTAGTCAACAGAGGAAAAGAAACTAACCAGGATTTCCTCAGTAACAATGAGTGAACAGTGAAGAGCCTACCATGGAATCCTTGCCTCACAGCAGGAAATGTCCTTCTGATCAAGGCCCAGCCCGTGGAAGGTATGAGGTCAGTAGTGGCCCCAAGTGTGCCAGCCTGGGCCTTCCCAGAGCTGGGTTGCTTAGAAATGAAGCCCAAAGTGGATGGTAAACTCCACCTAAGGCTAAATACTGGCATGAGACAGAGAGTCAACAAGTACCATAAGGGAAACTTGGAAAGAACTTTGAGAAATGAGCATTAGACCAGACAGAATTGCTTCAAAAATTGGTATTCCAAGTCCCCCTAGTTGCTACTCTGATCTCATCTCTCACGAGACCCATGATACTCTTTTTTCTGACCATCACCTTTGGGCTCTGTGTTATAAATAGACTACTCAAATATATGAGTAAGGAATTGGTGACAATTCTACTTATAGTACAGAGAACTTAAGGCTATATGCCTGTAACCAAAAGAGACATAGAAAGGGACACTTACAAGTCAGAGCTAACTGTCTAAAACCCACGATTGGATTCCATTAGACCCATGAGAAGGGGGAAATGAAGAACCAGAGAAGCACCTCCATTTTGAGCAAAAATCCCTCAACCCCAGTTTGAAACAGGACTGAATACTGCTGAGAACAATGTACAAAACAGAAGATAGCCTAGGGAATGTCTGGTAGCAGCTAATTAACCATGGAATGTCCTAGCACTGGAGATAGCCTAGGGACATTTGATAGCCATGTAATGTCCCAAGCCAGGAGATGGTCTAGGGAGAAAGATTTGACAAACAGCTGGTTAAGATAACCAAGGAGTTTTGGAACTCCTCCCTCCACCCCCCCCCCCAAAATGAGGTAATCAGAATTGTATCCACACTAAGACCCCTAATTGATTTATAACCTTGTGGTTTTTGCCTTTAAAACCCAGCTTACAGAGGGGCAGGTACCTCAGCAGAGGGACAAGTACCTCAGCAGAGGGGCAGGAACCTCCTCCAGCCACTGCCACACCTGTGTGCTGGGCAATGTCCTTGTGCAATTTGCATTTCAATAAACCTTGCTTTTGCATTTCAGAGAGTTCTCTTCTCTGGTGCTGTCTTCTGGGGTCTTGTGACCAGGGCACAAAACAAAGAACTCTTAAAGACAGGAAAAATGAAATTAAAGTTAGGGAAGCAGGATTGAAAGGCCTTCAGGTGAGGAATAGACAGAATGTACCTCAATGAAAGGATTAGCTGCTCTCAGTTATAATGCCTATTCATATATGTTGAAGTATAACACTGGAGGCAGACTGCCTGAGATTTTCAAAGGGTGCTATATATGCATATGTTAATACAAAATCCTTAGCTACCAAAATTTTGAACAATTTATCATGTTCAGAATATGTTTCCGGCACTCCAGTATCCCAGACACCCTAAAGGGAATTCAAAATAAGCATAGAAAGAGCAAAAACTATAAAGTAAATTGAAACTTCTGGGAAAGAAGTGTGTTTTAACAACTGCTATTAGCCCTCAGTCAGCTCCAAGGTCCCTGGAGTTACAGTTCACAGTAAGGAATGCACTAATCTTTTATCAATTAAGTAAAAGTGCACTTTTCTTTGCTTAGGTTGACAATTCTCTAATTTAAAAACAGTGACCAGGGAACTAATTGAAATTCTCCCAGCCACAAATTGCTAAGTACACAAGGAAATTGTTTGCTGGGAGATTTTCTTCTTTAAGTGGCAGATCTGGAGCTAGGAGTTAGTGTTTAGGCTGAAATTGAGGCACCCAGGGGCAGCCATTTGCCTAGGGAAGGGTGCCTTTGAGGAACTGAAGAGAATTCCTATGTCTAAATCAATCAGAAAAGACAGTAGTTTCACTGTGTTCTAAAAACTCAGAGTATACCTCCTTGTCCCTTTTAGTACAGAAACTTTTTAAAAACACTCTAGAAACTAATTTTAAGTAACAATAATTTAATTTAAAAATTTCCTCACAGATTAGCTCAAGCTTTGAAACTGTGTAATAATATTATAACAAATATTTTAATACATAATGAAATATAAACATAAATATAAAATATCTCCAAACTGACACTTAAATATAGCTATGTAATGATGTTTTAACAACTGATTTTAGCACATAAAATTTAATAGCTAATATTAAAATATCCAGGAAACACACCCTTTTAACATTTTCCAAAATGTTCCCACAGTTAAAAAACTATCCATATTGAAAACTGCTTTTATGGACTTAATTTGTGCTATTTGACTGTGATTATGAACTTCTAGGCTGTGGTGACTTTAGAAAAATATTTAGTGAGGTGCTTGGAACAGGTTAATTATTGCTACAGTTTGAATTCAGAATGCTTTCCAAAGATCTGTGAGTAAATACCCAAGTCTCAGTATGCTGCTCTATAAGAAAAAAGACAGATGTTAAAGTATGTTTTCATTTGGAGGGTGCTCTTGAAGGTGATTCTGGGCTCCAGGTCTTTTTTTTTTTTTTTTTTTTTTTTTTTTTTTCCTTGCTTCTCAGCAAGCCAAAGACATGCAACCTTATTTAACCATATACTTTCTTCCACAATTTTCTGACTTGGCACAGCACAGGAGCAGTGTTGCCATCTGACTATGGACCAAAATCTCTGATGCTATAAAACAAGCTAAAAATATCCAACTTTTAAATTGGTTATCTGATGTATTTTGTCACAGTAATGAGGTGACCATGAGAAGATTACAAATAAAAATAAATATTGAATCACATCAAAATATTCAGTAACATAAGAAGTCCTAGTATTTCTCGGGTTCACATGATCCCAGAAAAAAATAAAAACAACAAAAACCCAAAAAATCCCACAAATAAACAAAAACAAAAGCTAATTCTTTTCTCCATGAAACTCTATAACCCTCAGATGCTTTTTTCCACATTAGCCTGTTGGCTTCAAGTTCTTAGCTTATATGCACAATAGTTTCTATGACATTATTTGTAGGATCTTCAGCAGTAGAGTTGACTGTCAAGATGTTATGTAACTAACAGGATTGAAAATAATCTATAATATTTGGAACTTTGCTAGCCAACAACTTAAAAGGATGCAATCCATTCTTGGTACTAGGGGACAGTTATTTGGTATTATACTATACAGTATTATATTATACAGTTGAAACTGCAACGAATAATATTATTACTTTGTGAGCTCATATGTGTGCGTGTGTGTGTGTGTGTGTGTGTGTGTGTGTGTGTGTACAAATACACGTGCATGTGTATTCAGTAGTAGTAGACTTTCAGATGGCTTTTTAAGAAGGCCTTGGTGTTATCCTTCCCCATATTCCCTTGTCTATCCTGCCCTTTCATTCCTAACCTCATTTGAACTTTTTATATTTCTACTTTTGAATATTGTTTTGGCCAACATTACAGAGCACTGGGTTTTACCACAGCATGTTCAAACACATTTTCTCTGGTTGATGCTCTTCCCTACCTTTTTCCTTAGTCCCTGACCTCCTGTTATCTCCTACCTTAAGTCACCTCTCCATGGCTATTATGTCTCATGGGTTCTCTGGCACCTTCTACTCAGTTCTTCTTTTCTCTCTCATGGTCTTTCTTTCTACTCACATGCTCTGTCTTCACACTCATACTAACAGATATGCATATTTGTATGACCACTGATAACTAGAATCAATGAGACATAGAACATACAGTATTTGTCTTTCTGACTCTAGCTTACCATTTCCAGTTTCATAGTATCTCTTTCTGTGTTTCACAAGTTCCTCTGTAGTGGTTTGTTGAAGAATTTTGTTACACTGTATTTTAGTTGTTTTGTGTTTAGACAATGTATGAGTGTATGAATTAATGTGTATCTTTGGTAGAATGACTAAAAAATAAGTGCATGGACTCTGGTTAGATTTTAACTCTTGACCTTTTAATTAAGCTTGAAGAACGCTTCAGTTATTTCACCTGTGACATGGTAGAATAAGTAGAAATTAATGAGTAAATTTGCAGTTATAGGAAACAAATGGATTTAAATATATTGTCACATATGTGTATGATGCACATTGATTTTACTTAGATATGATTCATCTCTCAAGTTTTACTTTCCAGACCCTATGGGTTCCAAAAGCTGCCTTTCCTCTTTTTTATATTTTTTAAAATTCAAATTCTACATTTGAGAGAAAATATGTGTTACTTATTTATCTATACCTGGTTTATCATTGATATGATGATATGCTGTAATGTCAATTTCTTTGAAATGATATTGTGGTAGTTTGAATGAAGAGCTCCCTATGAACTAATATTTTTGAATGCTTGTTCCCTAATTGATATTATATATCCCCATCCCAGGGCTTACCGTTTGCAGTATATTTTGTCTGGGCTTCAACAATGTTTCTCAGACAAGACTGTTCCAAATGTAAAAGTGTGGTGTCCTCCATGTTTCTGCTAGATTTCCCCTGTGCATATTTGTGATTGCAGAGAATACTTCAAGCTGCTAAAGAGAACCTTTGGTTGGATGTCCACTTCCACTAGCGTTCCTCTGACTGTGCTAGTTCAGTCTGTAAAATTTTTAACTACAACATCTTTGCATATAGTTTCTGTGGCTCTCCTCATGGGAATAAAAGGCAGTTTTTGAGGATGGAGTGAGTTACAGGGCTCTCAGTGACGGGAGCTAAGATATACAGTGGCTACTCTCTCATTTTGTGCTCTCTCTCTCCCCTGACCTCTTCATCCATTTACCTCTTCTTCCTTTCCCCTTCTCCCTCCCGCTCTCCACTCTTCCTCCTCATTTCCGCTCCCTCCTATCTTCCTGTCCTTGTCCCTTCACACCTGTATCTGTATGCACACTTGTTTGGTGAAGGTTGTCCTTTGAGACTCTCTGGTGTTCCTTTTCTCTTTGTCTGAATTCTTGATCAGAAGTTTTTTCTTTTTTGTATTGCTTGTCTTAATGCATTATGTCTGGCTCTGTCTTTTCTTTCATATATTTAAAGATCAGTATTTGGGCTGGAGAAGTTGCTCAGAAGTTAAGATTACTTGTGGTCTTGGCAGAGGACCAAAGTTCAGTTCCCAGGACCAACATCTGGTATTTCTTCAATGTCTATATTTTCAGATCCACAGAAATCTGAAGATAATTTCTGGATATACAGGTACTTACATACCTGTCATTTATACACAGACATATTGTGCACATAAATTAAAATGTATTTTTAAAGTTTATTTGTTCTGGATGCTGTCTAGAATCCAGCTTTCTACTGTTCCATGTTATCTTACTTTGCCTTTCCAAGCCACCCAGTTTTTCAACCAAGCACTTGATGTCTTATTTTAGATTTCTTGGGATTCATGAAAGTGTTAGATGTCAAGGATCATCAAAGCTCTCTCTCTCTCTCTCTCTCTCTCTCTCTCTCTCTCTCTCTCTCTCTCTCTCTCTCTCTCAGTTAGTAGGGTGTATCTGTTAGACAGGATGTTCTTTAAAACCAATTATCACAGACCTACTTCTAAATTTTGATTCTTTTATTTTTCCCCTTTCATTGAAAATAGATTTTTTTCTGACGACGTACTGATCATGGTTTTTCTCTCTCATTTATATTCTCTCCCTTTCTGTTTATCATTAGGAAAGAAGAAAAAACAAACCTCTAAAGAATAACAAAGGAAAATAAAACTGAAATTATCACACAGGGTTTGACCAAGATAAACCAACAGAAGGATAAGAGCCCAAGAAAAATCATAAAAATCAGATTCACTAGTTCTCGCTCTCAGGAGTCCCATTAAAACACTAAAATCAAAACCAAACTATCTAAACAGAGGACCTGGTACATATCTGCAGGCCCTGTGAATTCTGCCTCTGTTTATGTGATTCATATATACATTGGTAGTATTGTGCTTAAAAGACCTTCCTTCCTTGGTGTTTTCCATCCTCTCTGGCTCTTACACTCTTTCCATCTCTTTTTATCTTGGGTTCACAGAGACATGAGAGGAGGGATTTGATGGAGACATTCTACTTAGAGCTGAGTTTTCTAAGGTCTCACTCTCTACATAACATCTGGCTCTGTATGTGTTGCCGTCTGCTGCAGGGTGAACCTTCTCTGATGATACCTGTGCAAGGGCCTGATCAATGAGCAACAATGTCATAAGAGTCATTTTATTTTTACTTTTCTTTTCTATTTTAGAATGGTCTTTATAACTCCCAGGTTCTTTGTCACCCAAGCAGTGCTAGGTATGGATTCTATCTCATTAAGTGGGCCTTATATCATACCAGATATTTGTTAGTTACTCCTAAAGGTTTGTGCCATAGTACCACAGCATATCTTGCAGGCAAGACACCATTATAGATCAAGGAGCTTGGGAGTAGCTTGTTTTTACATTTTTCTTTTGATAATGTCTTGAGTGTTTTCCTGTCCCAAAGATACACCTTTCTTTTTAATGGAGAATTGCATGATTGGTGTCCATACATACTTTTCAGTTTTCTTTGGATAAAATTAGTTTCTCCTTACCTCTTTATCGTGGAAACTAAGTAATGCCTACACTGATAACTGCTTGTTTTCATGGTCTGGGCTTGCTCTAGAATGTGATAGTAAACTAATTCAGTATTTATTCCAAGTTTACTGAGCCTAGAATAAGATACAAACTAGCAGTCACAATAACAATAAACAAAGAAGGAGTAGTTTTGCCCGTAGTCAATGATAAAAATAAATACTATTTTTAAAATTTTTGAGTTACTTAGCATGTGGTTTTTCTCAACTGACAGATCTGTGACATTGTACAGAAGAGATCTGAAGAAAATCTTCTCTTTTGCAGCAAGCAAAAACAGCAGTATTGCCCGGGGGAGCAGCTAACTGCCATTGTCAAGGCCACTTAGAAATCAGATAAATTGTGGCTGGTTCTTTCCTCTTTGTTAAATAATGTGAGAATGTTGTTGGAGACACTGGCTTCTTTTGCAATGTTAAGCTTTTAAAAATGTCATCTTGAGAAGATGGAATTTAAAACAATGGTGTTATAAGAATATATCCATTAACTAATAAAGGAAGAACGTTTCCATGGAGGACAGCTCTCACATAAATAACATGATGAAAAATCCTACTCTTATAAACTACCAGATTAAATAAAAAAAGACAAAAGTCTGAAAATCTCTGGAATATTTCTAGACCTATAAATATCATGTGAAATTTGTATAATTATAAAAGGATCCAATAGGAGAAAACACTTTTGTGGTATAATATGACAAATCTTAAATTTCTAATCCTGAAACAACATACAGTGGACTTAATAAGGAAGGCAGTGGGAGAAAACTGTGTAAAGCTTTCCAAGATGGTTTTGCTCTTCTTCTTGTTCTAAGTTTACCTCTACATTGATTTCTGTTTGGATCTTTTCTTATACGCCCAGAGGAGAATGTCATGAAGAATAATAAGAATGGAAGAGAAACAAGACATTCTCAGAATGACTGTTAGTATTGTGGTAATTCATAAGGCACGGCTAATAAAAAGTAAAAATGTGTGGTTGATGCCCGCAGACCCTCAGTCCCACAGTCCCACAGAGACACACAGATGCTTTCAATAGTTTTTGGCTGATTGGTCTAAGGCCCAGGCATATCACTTGCTAGCTCTCTACCTTTCATCTACCCCAGGATTCTTCCTGTTCAGCCATGAGGCTCGGTTGTCCTCTGCTTCTTTCGGCTTCTCTCTGGCATTCTGCCTGGCATTCTTTTCTCAGAGATTTTCTTAGTCTGGTAGCCCCGCCCACACTTCCTGCCTGCCTTTGGCCAATCAGCGCTTTTTATTAAACCAGTGGGTGGGACAATTATTTACCATGAAACAACACAATACCCCTACAGCACTTCCCACAAGCTACCCTCCAACCTCTATGTGTATGACATGGCAATATGTCTGTCTCCTAATGTCCATCCATTATAAAAGAAACTTTAAAAAAAATTAAAAGATGAACTCACAAATCAAGAAATATAGAAATCATCAAAACTAATCTAATACTGTTGTACCATGAGCCAGAGTATCGGACTTCTAACAGTACTTATGATATTATTTTTCATTTTGAGTCACATGCTTGAAGATTTCTTTGTGAAAATTGTGAATAGAGATTCAGATTTTTGAACATTAGAGGTTGATTCACTTTTTAATTCCCATGGATAGAGGGCTTGGTTGGTCTTAGGGAGGCCTAGGAGGAGGGAAGGAAGTGGGGCAGTGATGGGTAGAGGTAAAAAAAAAAAAAAAAAAAAGATAAAAATCCAGAACTATACAGAGAAAACAATAAATAAAATGAAAAATAATACACTGAAAAGCAAACATTCACAGTGTGTTAAATTGTCATACTGTAATACTGTAAAAACACCAAACATTTTTGTATTATTGTATTTACCACTTTTCAAAAATCCTCGCCATCACAGAGGGGAACACAGAGGAATCCAGAGAAAAGGTCTGGGTTGTTGAGTTATGTGGCATTTCTTTCTTAACCATCCTTGTTATTTTTATTTATCAAGGATCTTATATTACAAAGTGCTGTGTAACTATTTCCTTTGGATTTAAATATTTCCCTATGGAGAAAAAAGGAGGTTCAGAACTTACTAAAATTATAGGAATCTTATAAGACTCACAGATTTGTGAAGCTTACAAACTTCCTGAGGTCCTTCCTTCAGATTGTATAATGAATGTGTAAATGATTTACCTAGAAGAGGAGAGTCTGGTTGCGTAGTACTTTCCAGCTGTGCAGGGAATTCCCATGAGAAAGCGTTCCTGAGTCATCATCTTTGATGAAATTAGAAATTTGCCTCAATGCAACTACTTCAAAGTCTTCTGTACTTTTATAATCATTCCTTCATTCTCCTGTAAGTAACTCCAACAAATCCATAGGAAGTCTGTAAACAAATAAACACAGGTAAGGTTAATGTACTGAAAGAGGTTGTAGAAACCATAAGCTGCTTAGGCAGTTCTCAATATGTCCAGAGAATCAACTTTGGGCCTATTTGTTGTTTTATTACTGTTGTAACTGTATGTAGGCCATTCCTTGGGTTTCTGGATCCAACTGCAACTCCTGTTCACCATTTTTCAGGCGTAGATATGTTTATACAAATGAAAGATACGACGGTGCTTTGATTCTGTACTCAAAAATGATCAAAACAAGAAAGGGATAAAACTTCTTCAATGCCATGTAGTGGTACTTGCTCTACCCATGACCATGGTCTACCTGTCTTCAAAGAGGTGATGGTTCCTTGCCTACATAAGTGACCCTTTCTCTAACACTGTTAAACTCTGTGCCAGAGTAGCAGACACAGTGGTCTCGTTTTTCTTCCTTGGTGTGGTTGGACACAAGACAACAGGTACAGTGGTTCCTAGGCAAACAGAGGACAACTTGAGTTGTTCATTCAGCTCTGTTGATTGTGAGTGCATCTCCTCAATTTGTATCATAATTAATTTTTATTATCCATTTAGCAGATTCACGTGGATTGTTTGTAAAAATATCAATTGAGTGATAATTATTTTATTCCATTTATTCTATCTTCTTTCTTTCTTTCTTTCTTTCTTTCTTTCTTTCTTTCTTTCTTTCTTTCTTTCTTTCTTTCTTTCTTTCTTTCTTTCTTTCTTTCTTTCTTTCTTTCTTTCTTTCCTTCCTTCCTTCTTTCTTTATTAAGTTCCAGAATATCTTGCAGGAGGAAGTCCTCTCCTTCCTCCAAATGTATTTTAAGACACAAACTCAAATCACTAGGCTTGGGAGGAAGTGCCTTTACCTGCTGAACCATCATACTTCCCCTACCTAAAGAGTATTTTTCATTTAATTTATTAGTACTAGGGATTAAATTGAACCCCTGACCTTTTGTTTGCAAGGCAAGCACTCTACCACTGAGCCAAACTCAGTTCTCTTCTACTTTGGTCTTAAAAATTCTGAGCTATCTTTGACCATCATGGCATTAACTAAGAGTCATGTCACATACAGAAGCCTCCTCTACTCAAAAGTCCTAGCCGTAGCTGCTTGTCCCCAAGCTAAACAAATAACTTCTTATTCAATATCAAATAATTTTATGACACTTTGAGAGATTTGCCAGATTTCAAAATTGACACTGTACTCAGAAATGTACTTATTTGCATGACCAATTGATCACAAAGGATAGAACTCAGAGTCATCAAGATGATAGACCCACAGGGAAATATACAGAAGTAGGTATGCCCAGAGCTTCCTGGTCCTTGCTATGTGTGTCACCTTCCTAGTTATTCTACATCCACAACCTTAGAAGCTGAGAAACCTTACTGTTTAAAGAATTTCTATTTATCAATACTTTACTCAGCTTTCAGCCCTACTAGCATTCCTCAAATGCATGATTGGACGGAAAGTCTCAACCTTTTCACTTCAAAATTGCATGTCTCTTCAGGAGCAGAGTAGTCCTTAGTGGAGTTCCATTAATCTCTCTCTATCTACCCTTAGCTCTTCCTTAACGTCAATTCCCCTCTGTAACCCCCTTTTGAGGCTAAGGTCTCTCTTCTTTAGCCCAATATCCTACAATGTAAACAGTATCCTCTAGGTGTGGACATGATGTTCAATGAATATTAACTATTAAATAAACTATGATTTAAAATTTATGGTAACCTTTTTTACCTCTATTCTTTCATACTGTGGATCAACTGCAACAAAGCATAAAAGTTGCTATGAGATTGATGGAAAAGCAAAGTATCTATTCTAGAAATGAAGATGTTGAGGATGACTATGATATCACCATCAAGGATAATACTCTGGATAGAAGATCATGTGGCAATACTATCTTGTGCTGTCACTCTCATTTCCCATTCTTCAAGAATCTATTGTATCATGAGTTTCCAAGAGGGAGTTTAAGGATCAGCTATGTGAGGAGACATCTCAGAACTTCTGCAAACTGTGTCATGATTAATCTAATTCTCCCTTATCCCCTTTCTTAGGTAAGCATTTTCTGTGTTCAAAATCTGCACTACTGGTCTATTATTTACTGTCTGATCTCTTTCCATTATGCATTTTTGACTGTTTTAAAAGATGTTTATTATTAATATATTGTTTTTAATTCTACTGAAAAAGTCTCTTTCATCTAATTGGATAGTAAACAGTTTCTGATATTTATTAATTTAGTTTAAAAATGTCCGATAGATATTTCTCTATTCCAACTGTTTATTTTTCATTTATTTCTTTAACACTTATGAGCTTTTTAAAAAGAACTTGTTTTGTTGAGAAAGGACTTTATGTATCACCAGCCTCAAACTTGCTATATCAGTGAGAATTACCTTGGGGTTTTTAACTTTCTGCTTCTGTCTCCCAACTGCTGGGATTACGGTCATGCCCTACCATGTCTGCTTTATGCAGATCTGAGATTCACAGGTGTGTGTGTGTGTGTGTGTGTGTGTGTGTGTGTGTGTGTGTGTGTGTGTAACAGTGACAGAAAAGGAGGCCAGAATTTTAGAGGAGGCAGGTTCGGGAGGGGACACATAAAAGGGGTGGAGGAAGAAAAGAGGAAAGAATATAAATAATATAAGTCTAATAAAAAATAAAATTGCTGTTGTCAAATGAGGCAATGTTCATTTTAACAGAACTTAGACACTTTCAATTGGTCTGCTTGGTTCCTACACCATTGCTTTAAGCAAAGTGTGAGAAGGGTTCTAGAAATATAAAACTTCTCTGAAAAAATATTTTTTTCTGGTTCAGCAACCTAAACAGCAGCAAGACCTGACTTTAATTCCAAACTCTATACTATAGAAAAATTATTTATTATTCCCAATGCAAGAATTAAAGGGGGGATAACTGCATAGCATGGATAGTGATGAGTCACATATTGAATTATCTAAAATGATCAAATAGGACAGTGTTCACTGACTTTAATGGTTATAATAAAGTTATAAGAGAGCACAATCCATTTCATTTAGATTTTATTTAAATGTGTTTTTGATGTTATAATGCATTAACATAATATTCTCATATTTTAAGTTATGGCTTCATGTCATGATTAATTAATCTACAGGGTTTTATTAAATTTTATGCAACCTAGAGAGGGTTGGTAAAAAGAAAAATGATATTTTAATGATTATTTTAAGACAGTTTAGCTCCTGAAAGGTACTTGACTTTGAAAGTTTAAAATTAAACCATAATCTAAGGCTTAAAATAATCCATTTATTTGTTTTGTGAAATGATGAAGACAAACTGGAAAAAGTCTTAGTTATATAAAAAAATGAATTATGTAATTATATTTTCTTCAGGTTTGTAAACAAGTCAGAGAATTTTTTTTGTTTTGTTTTCTCTTTTCATGATAAAATATTCTTTTCTCAAAAGGGATTTAATTTTAATGTGTATGAGTGTTTTGCCTCAATGTACATGTATATGGATATTTGGTGTGCACAAAGGCCTGAGGTTCCCTGAAAATGGAGATGAAGAAGATTGTGAGCTGCCATGTGGGCAATGTGAAGTAAGTTTTGGTTCTCTACAAGAAGAGCAAGTACTCAAAACTACTAGACATTCTCTCCGTCCCATCACATATGTTTCTTATAGCTAATGAATATTGAAGTGTTTTTACACCTGTTTAATATGTCAACACTTGAAGACAGTTACTGCTGTTGTGGTAACCCCCAAGCAACTGTTTTCATTGTTACTTCATAAGTGTAATGAATAGCTGTGTAAATATCTGATATGCAAGGTATATGATATTACTTAGTTATATTAAATAAATATAAACAAATATTTCAAGTTATTATAAAATCAGATATTTATATTATATGTAAATTCAATATGCACATTTTAACTTTCCATAATAACTATGATAAAAAATTAAGAGATTAAAAAATATGAGGAATTTAATAGAAATTGATGAATAAATAGTTGAGTGAACAACTTGCCACGTCTAAAAAAAATACACTGGTTTTTTAATTTATTCACTTGCTCAATGTTTTTCAAACATCAAATGATAAATCATGAGCAAATTTAGCTTTTCTACACTTTATATTTTCATTCTTAGCTTCCATTGGTTAGAATTAAGATAGATTTAAAACTCATTATAGATTACAAACTATTAATAGATAAGTTTATGGTCAA
The DNA here is from genome assembly GCA_033318265.1 of Phyllotis vaccarum. Lineage (NCBI taxonomy): Eukaryota > Metazoa > Chordata > Mammalia > Rodentia > Cricetidae > Phyllotis > Phyllotis vaccarum. The sequence goes on from JARWLC010000005.1 coordinate 117,692,834, forward strand.
CAAACTGGGACCTGAGAACAAAATGAGTGTGACATTAAATTCTTATAATGCACAATCTAAGGGTTGAATATTTGAAGGAAATTAAAAGAAGAATTGTAGAATGTGAGATATGAAATTTCATGAAAAACTAAATTATTCAAGAGATTATGAATAGTATAATTTACCTTAATATTAGTTACACATTGACACAGTAACAGTTTTAGATACATTGATCCAAGTAAAGAAGACTTTGAAAATTAATTTTTATATTTTGCATTGTGCCATAGATATCTCATATTATATTTTTGTTAACTTTTTTGATGACTAATATACTTAAAGATATGCCAGAAAAGTAGAAAAGTTTCATGATTCATTTAGTAGAACAAACTTTTCAGTACAGTAGAATAATTTAAAATTCCTAAGAGTATACTTACACTAACAGCAGCAGAGAATATGATAAAATGTTGAATAGTGGTACCTGAAGTGAAAGACACATCCAGTTCAAAGACTTATAGCCCCGTGTTCTGCAGATTTTTTCTTGCTGATGACAATGAAAAATTCAGTGACTTAAGAAATGATGATCATGTGGCTTTCAATAACTTGTACTTAGTAGCCGTCCAAACTATTGCTTATACTACTGTCTTTTGAGATGCAAATGTTTGTATGATAGAGATTTGTTTTCAAATCCAAATTGGATTTGTAAGAATTGTAAGACTTTTACCCAAGTAAATAAATATTTCAAAAGCTCTATGGTTATTCCCCTCACACATATCAGCCTTTAAATAGCTTCAGAGAATCACACTGGTAAATTCTGAAGGATAAATGTATGAATACAGACTTACAACAGAGTATGAGTATGTTTGAGTCTTCCAGTTACTGGTTAATTGTCACAAAAATGTTCGTCTTATGCTTTGTCTTTCACTAAAAAACTAAGTACCATCTTCCTGAGAATGGTCCTAAAAGTTGTGTTCTGAATAGATAAATGGTGAACTATTATTACTAACTTGATAGAAAAGCAAGGAAATAAGAAAATCAAATTTCAGGGAGCATTTTTAAGTGTTACCAAAGAAATTTAATTAAATGGAAGAAAGAAGATTAGATGGGGTGGAAAGGCACCACAGACTAGGACCTACATGGAAGAATCAGGGGAAAAGGTAAAACCCTTCAAAACAGATGCCCACGCCTCCTTTTACTTTCTGCTTTGAATCTACCATGCTGTGAGGTATTCCGCCATCCCCTACACACTCTCTGCCATGATGGCTTGAATGTTACGGCAGAGAGCTGTGGCCCCATGTAAGTATTTGCTCTCTTGAAGTGTTTTGTGCAGGTATTTTTTGCCATTATATAAAAAAATAAGGTAGTTTTATCTAACTTGAGAACTCCTTCCAGATTTTTACTGACTTGAACTGTAATTGGGCAATTATGTTCATGCAGTTCACAATCATCAGTTACAGACATATTAATAATGGGTATAGCAGGCAATTTAGCTTGGATTTTCAAATTGGCATCTATATTTTTAATATTTTATATCAGTCAAAAACTGACAGCAAATAAAATACAATATAAAAATAAAGTCAGATATGGGGAGATAGGTCAATTATGTGAGAAAGTCAAGTGAACTAGTTGATTATACTATAAAAGTCAGCCAATGGATTTTATTAAAATTAAAACATTGATATTGTTTTTAATGTATTCCTTTCTCAATCATATATATAAACATTTCTCAATAATATATATACATATATACATATATACACATATAATATTGCAAAAACATACAATCTCAGACCAAAATATTAGGGTATAGCTTCATCCAGTATCCATTGAGCATGCTAAACTATTGTTCTAAAATCTGAATATACACTGTTACTTTAAGTTTTAATTCACAGTTCAGATGGGGAGAAAGACAGTGAACCATCACAGTTGTTACAAAATTAGAGGAAAATGTATTATTTTAATACATAATGTTTTAGTTTATTTTCCTTGTTTTGCCGTGTCCACAGGTATATATTAGCTGACTACAGCTAACATGAAAATAGGGCTTAATTATTATACTGGGAATATAGATGATATAATATCAAAGGAACAGTCAGAGACATTATACACCAATTGTGTTGCCTTATTTATAAATCCAAATTGATAGTTTTTGTGATGAGTGGTTGCATAGTCAAAAAGTAAATCATACAATTTAGAAATTCATAAAACCAAACACAAGTAAACAATGTTTATGTTTGCAAACAATTTGTAGAACCATTGCATCTTAATATGTAAGTAGGAATGGTAATGTAAGCAATGAAATAAAAAACAGATTATGTTCCTGGTGCATGAACTGGCACCTTGGAGCCCATTCCCTACAGAGGAACACCTAACCCAGCCTTAATACTGTGATGAGAGACTCAGACCTATCTAACTGGATACACCAGACTAAACTGATGTACCTTAGGACTCCTTGAGGAATGGGTGGGGCGATGGGATAGGAGGACAGGTGGAGGACTGGGAAGACCTGGGAGGAAGGAAGGGAGTGGGAGCAATGGTAGATATGGAAAAAAAAAAAAACCTTTTTAATTAAAAAAAAAACTAAAGATGGTTGGAAAAAGTATTAACTATAAGCATGCATTCTCTGTATGACATTTTCAGGTCATTGTTCTAGTTTATTGATCAAGATTACTAAAACTATGAAGAGACTAAAAATTATCATTAACAATTTGATGTGGAGACAAGTAAGCTAGTGCTTGAATGGATTATTTATTCCGTGTATGCCGAAGACTCTCTGCAATGCCAAATTCTAAATGCTTATAATTTTATGATAAGCATAAAGACATTTGTATCTAAGTTATTTCTTAGTATCATCTAACAATTCTTTACATTATCTTTGTTGAAGCTGAATGCTTCATCAGTTCTTGAGAGAGAGAGAGAGAGAGAGAGAGAGAGAGAGAGAGAGAGAGAGAGAGAGAGAGAGAGAGAGAAACAGTTTTGGGAAAATACCTAATCTTTCTTCTGCAGTCATAAATGGAATAAAGCCAAAACACTTTCAGCCTGATAGTATTTGATGTTAAACAGTAGCAAAAGCTCTCCAAAAACAATGTTTTGTTTAAAACAAACCCTGAAGAATTGGGTGACCTACTTCTGATCAACTGATATTCTATCTAAATGTGACCTACATTTGATCAAATGCTACTCTATCAAAATACACAATTTCTCAGTGACTTCTTTTTGAGGCATTCTAAAAGTTTGTAGTGAAATTATAGGAATATTAGACATTGAAATATTAGATATTGAATATTAGACATTGATAGAGTTCTTTATTTCACAATCATAATGAGACATATCTTTATGAATAAGCTTTCCTCATTAAAATATTTGAAATTGGAAAGTTGTGAATAACTTCTGAAACAGAAACCCAAATATTTTTAAAATTGTGAACTCTGTCTAAAAGGTTAAATGTTTAGTTATTGATTTCAACCGGGAAATTTGGTGACATTTGTAAAATAGAAATATCTCATGTCTGTTAAATAATGAGCATAATTATAAGTCAAGCACAATTTTAAGGTGATGGCCCCTCCCTTGCTACTTTCAGGAGTTGATGCCGATGCTTAACGTTTGTTCCATCTATTACTGGAGGCACAAGTCAGATTTGTGAAAAAGTTCATTTTGAGAATTAAATAAGCAATTATGTCTGTTCTCTGATTTCTTGCTTCTAAATACAGATGAATTGTATCTTAATATTTTATCTTTGACATGTTTTCATTCACCTCTTCCTCAACTACTGTCATGCCCAGTCTTTAGTTACAGTTTTCCTCAAATCCTTTTAAAGATACTACTGTGTATGCACTTTGTGAAGAATGTACATATGAGAGATTCACAATCCTTTTCTTTCCCATCGGAAATCACTTGTATTTTTTTTTTAGCACTCAAATTATTCTGACTATATCCCATTTGTTTCTAATGAAGGGCTCTTGTTTTATTCATCTTTCTCCTTAATACTCATTTGAATGTCCAATTCATTGATGTATTTGTTGGAATTATAAGTGAAGTATTTCCATTTTCATTAAAAGTTAATCTCTTTTTGCCTATTAAAGAGAATCACCTTTTATTTTTCAAAACTGAGGGTTTTCTAAAAAGAGGGATTCAATGTAATCACTATAGGACTGAACGGTTCAGGAGAAAAATAAGGGGTATATCAATTTACACCATATACATTTAATCCTACAAGCATGGCTGATGCTTGTGATTCCTATCATGTGGTACCATGATACCTCAGCAAAGAGATTGTTATGACTGTAGGTAATTTTAATTAATTAATAATCAGAGGATGATTTATTTTTTAACTTTTAATGTTCTTTTTTCTTTATCAGAAAAGATACTTAATTTTACACAGTTGGCAGGATGACTTTTTGAAGGAAATATATTTAAAAAGATACTTAGTTAATTGAGAATCACTGTGAAGCACATTAGTTATCAGATTTATAAAAACATGTTTATTTTGGCCTATGAAAACAAAGCATGGTCTTTAGTTTCTCTGGTAAATATTTTCATAGTGTGATAAAACATTTTAATTTTTTATTTCCTATCATTTTCTTCTGCGTTGTTCTAAGTTTGTTTTTTCCTATCAGTTGTTCTTCTAAATGTACTATGGAATACTGATTTTTATTCTCAATATTTCACATATAATTTTTTGTTAAATTGGAGTTTCTATTCAAACAGCATAAGAGAACAGAAAAATCTCTAAATACTTGTTTCTACGGTTTTTGTTGTATTGCTTAGTCTATTTTACTTTTTGAGACAGAATTTTTCTATATAGTTTAAACGTACATCAAATTTACTTTGTAGTCCAAGTCTGCCTCAAACTCATGTCAGTCCTCTTGCCTCAGGCTCACAAAATGCAGGAATTATATATATGGGCCACCATTCCCAATTCCCTCGTCTCAGTCAGTAACTCTTTTTTTTTCTAAAGTGTATGTGTGTGTGTGTGTGTGTGTGTGTGTGTGTGTGTGTGTGTGAATGAGTGTGTAGGTGTATGTGTATATGTGTGTGAGTGTGTGTGTGTGAATGAGTGTGTAGGTGTATGTGTATATGTGTGTGAGTGTGTGTGTGTGAATGAGTGTGTAGGTGTATGTGTATATGTGTGTGAGTGTGTGTATGTGTGTGTGAGTGTGTGAGTGTATAGGCATGTGTGTGTATGTATGTGTGGGTCTCTGTGTGTATGTGTGTATGATGCATGTGTGTGAGTGGGTGTGTGTATGTGTGAGTGTGTGTATGTGTGTGAGTGTATAGGTGTGTGTATGTATGTGTGTGTGATGTATGTGTGTGTCTGTGTGTGTGATGTGTATGTGTGAGATTCTGGTGAAACTGTAATGAGGTAGGAGGGATAAACTGGTTGTGCCCGTTGCCCTGGGCAAGCGGCTGGGCTGACGTGCTGGCTGGTAGGCAATAACGCTTCTCCTTTGATGGAGCCCACCAGAATCTGTATCTCAGGAAGCCACTGAGGTTGGGGGGATAAATGGGTTTCAGAAATGGAGTGGGGCTTATAGGCTGCAGGTTCCTATGAAGGGTTGTGGTTGACAGTCCTGCCTTCAGGGATCCTGCTTGCTGGCCTGCACCTGGGGCTATGATGGGTTAGGAGCATAAGTTGTGCCTCGTTGTCCAGGACTTGAGGCTTTGCTGACTGGCCAGCTGGGAGGAGTGTAACTAACTCACCTCTTGTTATGGAACCCTCTGAAGTCTGTGTCTCAAGAAGCTGTTGAGGTTTGGGGAATGGGTGGGTTTGGGGAATGGACTGGAGTTTATAAGCTCCAAGGTCAGACAAGGCATGATGGTGGGCGGGATTGTCCACAGAGTTTCTGCTTGCTGTGCTGCAGCTGGAGCTGTGATGGGGTTGCCTAGACCTAGAGGCTGTGCTGACTGAACAACTTGGAGGAGAGTAACTCACCTCTTATGATGGAACCTATTGAAGTCTGTGTCTCGGGAAGTCACTGAATTTGGGGGATTAACTCACATTTTTTAATAATAATTTTAAGTATTAGTGATCTGTATTTTTCAGTAAAAATAAAAATAAAAAAAAAACACAAGTTGAGTGAATGTGTCAAGGAACAAAATCATTCTGTCTGATGTCTACAGGGTTCATGTCTTATCTTTAAAGAGAGATATTATTTTAGAATAAAAAGATGAACAAACATACTCTAATCGTACTAGGATTCAAGTAGGTGGCATTGTTTTACTAAATCCAATAAGAAGAGATAAAAGGAATACTTCATTCTAACCAAGGAAACTTTTAAATCAGAAGACATTACTGTTGTAAAGAGGTTTCCTGGTCCCGGGCTGCCAGAGGTCCGGTATCCACAGACCTGCCCTGCCCCAGACCCCTTAGCTTCCTGCCACTGATCAGACACTTATATTAACTTTGTGCTATTTGGCCTATGGCTCAGGCACATTGCTAGCTTGCTCTTACATCTTAACTCAACCCATTCTCATTAATCTATCTGCTCACCTGTGTTCCTTACATGTTGCTCCTTTGGGCTTTGGGGTTGGTCTGTCTGACTACCCCAGGTGATGTGGGAATGTCTTTCTGTATGTTGTGAATATCAATCTCTAAATAAAGGAGCTGTTTTGGCCCATGACAGGCACCATAGAAAAAGTAAGAGGAGAAATCAGAACATACGCAGGAGAAGCAGGGAGGAGTCAGACAGACTGAGCCAGAAGCCCAGAGGAGCAAAAGGCAGCTGGCTTGGTATAGTGGTTAAGATTATGCACTCTCACTGTTGTGACCCGGGTTTGATTTCTGTTCAGGGAACAAAATAAAAAAAAAAAAAAAAGAGAGAGAGAGAGAACAGGACCCCAATATCCTAGCTGCCTTTTTGAATGGGGTTGGCCACTCCCCCTGCAGGGGCCTGGGACCCTGGATAAGCATCCTCAGATCTTATCAGCTGACACCTGAATCCCACCACACATTACTATTGTAAACACATATGCATCAAACTTTGATGCACTTAAATGTACTCCTAAATCTAAAATCATAGATTATTTTAATCCTCCACAAAACAAAATAAACAAAAATAAAATTAAGTTCAGAAACATTAAAATCTAATGACATCCTATGTGAAATGGATTTAACAGATTACTACAGAATATCTTTTGTCATCACACTTTGATTTTAGAGCAGACACACTACCAGTTGTCGCTCTAGAGATTATTCAGGGAAGTTGTCAGGCAGGTGCAAGGAAAGAGAAGCAAGAGAAGAGAGAGCAACCCCCCTCATGTCTTTTCCTTATGAGAGGACAGTTGGGTACAAGTTTAAATAGTCACACCTAAGGTGTGAATATGGATGGGGTGAAGAGTACCCAGGTATTGGGTGTGCCATGTGGGTTTATATGGCTCCTCCTGGGCCATGAATATGAATGAGAGGAGCTTGTTCTGCCAGTGGCGCCATATCAGATAATTCAGACTAACACATTTACCAGGTTAAACTACGTGCCAGGAATTCTTGCAATATCCAATGTAAAGACCAAAGAATATGAATTTTACTCAACAGCACACAAGAGCAGAGCACATATGGATTTAGAAAACAGACCACATATAGGTTACAAAACCCATATTCACAAATTCAGAAAGCCTAAAGTAATCCATGTATCTTAATCTGATCCCCTGCAATAAAAATAAAAGCAAGCAAGTTGCTAGTAAATATACAGGCTTATGGAGCTTAAATAAATACATTACCAGATGATGAAAGGATCAAAGAAGAACTAAGAACATACTTAAAAATTTCTGGAACTAAGTGAAATAAAAACATAAGACAACACAACAAAATCTCTGGGACACTGAAAGCAGTATTATAAGGAAAATTCATGGCTATCAGTGCCTATTTTAAAATGTCAGAGAATATAAAAATATTTTAGTGATACAGCTCAAGAATTTGAAAAGAAAAACCTAGAACATCCAAATGCAAACCAAGTCAATGGCAAGAAATAGTAAAAATAAGACCAGCAATTAACAAAAGTAAAACAAACAAAATGATGCAAAGAACCAACAAATCTGGGAGCTGTTTCTTTGAGATGAACACAATTGACAGACCCTTGACTCAAATAACAGAAATAAAGACAGAACCCGAATTTAAAAAATCTGAAATGAACAGGGACACAATAAACACTAAGGAAACTTGGACAATCGAGGGGAAATTGTTGAATAGTCAACATTCAAGAAAATCAACAAAATTAGAACAAGAAGAAACCAAGAACCCCCAAAAACCCATGAGCGGGAAGACATTGAAATAATAATAATAAAAGACTTCCAATTAAAACATGTCCAAAACCAGAGAAAGTTACAGAAGAATTCTACCAAAATTTCAAAAATCTATAGCAGATTTGTAAATTGTTTAAATGGAAAGAGGGGAAAGAAGAAGAAAGGAAGAGAAGGTAGAGGATGAAAGAGGAGGAACTGAGAAGTCAAAACGGCGAGAAGAAGGTAAATCGCAAGTTTCTTCTAGAAAGGCCGTATTACTCTAATATCGAAGTCAGCTAAGACAAGCAAAGAAAGAAAACTGAAGTCCAAAGTCCCTGATGAGCACAGCTAAAAAATACTTCATAAAATACTTGCAATCAGAGTATGAATTTATAACAAAATGATCATTCACCATGAGCATGTTGGCATCATCCCTGAAATACAGGGATGGTTGAATATATGTAAATAAATGTAATAAGCTATGTAAAAGGACTTAATGATAAAATACACATGATGATCTCAATAGATGCAGAAAAAAGAACTTTGAGAAATCCATAATGACCTCATCATAAAATCCTAGGTAAAGTAGGACTAGGAGAGCAATACCTGAAAAGTATAAGAGCCATATGTGAGAAATGGTCATTTTCCGCCGGAGAATCACAGATTCCCTTGCTGATTACGGAATCTTTTTGCCCTTCGAATGAGGTTGCATTCCATCTAGGGCATGGCTGTCTCCACACAAGATGCCCCTCGTGGTGAATCACTATGGCCTTGCCTAAGGTCAGACCAAGCCTCTTTTTCTCTCGGGTTTCCATTTCTCTACAGATGTTGCTGAAAGAGCCAGATGAAAATTGGAGCCAACTAGTGACCATAATCATGGACTAGCCTCTCTGGCTCTCATATGTTCCACTACCATAAAAAGTCAGAGAAGGCCACCTGGTTTTCAGGCAGCCTTTTTCTCTCATTCTCTATTTCTGACCTTTTCTGTAGGGGATTATATTGTTTCATGGTAAATAATTGTCCCACCCACTGGTTTAATAAAAAGCACTGATTGGCCAAAGGCAGGCAGGAAGTATGGGCAGGGCTACCAGACTAAAAACTCTGAGAACAGGAAGCAGCAGCAGAATGCCAGAGAGAATGCCAGAGAGAAGCCTAAAGAAGCAGAGGACAACCATGCAGCTCTAAAGAAAGGTACCAAGCCGCATGGCTGAACAGGAAGAATGATGGGTTAGATGAAGGGTACAGAGTTAGGAAGTTATATTCCTGGGCCTTCGACTGATCAGCCTAAAATTATAGTAAGCCTCTGTGTGTCTCTGTGGGACTGTGGGACTGCAGGTCTGCGGGTCTGCCGGTCTATGGGTTCTAAACCTTGAGGTTAGGCCCAAAAGTCCGGGCCAGAAACCTCGTACTACACTTTTCCCCCCACCTTATTGCTCTAACATAATCTGAGACAGAAAAGAGGTCATGGTGCTCTCAATCAGAACGTGCATGTAGCATAGTTAAACTCCTGGACAAGGCAATCTGTTGAACCTAGATTGGAGTTAGGTTTCTGGGGATCACTGAAGCTAGCTAACTGGAGCTTTCTTAAAGCCTGCTCAGTTGAAGGTGTCTGAAATTTTTCCAATAACATCCAAAAACTGTTACAACCTTCTAGTCCTGTGGCTCCTTAACCCTAGTATTGAATAGTGTGGGGATGCCCCCTATGTTCAAGAGCACTTGGTCATTTCCACTCACAGAGAGATGCTCCTACAGCTGGACATTGACCCCTGTCTGTACCTTGACTCTGGCCCTCAACGTGGATTTAAAATTTTCTGTACCAAAAGACATTCCTTTGACTTGTTTGAAGGATAGCTTAAAGCATCTCAAACAAAAACTGGAACCAGGGACTATTCTTTGTCTTCAGGGTAAACATGGCCTCAATATACACTGGACAAATGGTCACTGCTGGTTTAAATTCGGAACTTTCTATTTCTATTACATAAACTGAACTATTAACTTCATAAAAAAGGAATGCCAGCATTCCCTGCCCCATAAAATATCCATCTTACTTAAGGATTTTTTTCCAAGGGTTTGACTTACAATCACCTATAAAGGCAGAATGCCTGCTCTTATCTTATGACCTTTTCTGATTATAAATTTAACATCTAGGAGGTAAAAAGCATTTTAGGTTGTGTGTTCACATCTATAGACACATGCAAACTGATTATAGATATATAGATCAGCATGCTCAGACTTACACAGATTCAAATGTCTTTGGGGGTATGGTCAATATTGAGAAGGCTGGCTCTGGAGCTTGATTTTGGTCCATCGGCCCCAGACCCAAGCATGTTTGTTTAAATATGTCCTCCGAAGTCTATTTCCTGGGTCCGGACATCTACCTGCCTCTGTTATAGGGAAAAAGAGAAAAACAGAAGAACTCAGAAGAGATACTTTGAACCAGAGAATAGCTAAGAAGTAAACTATTCCCCATACAGGTGTAAAACAATTGGAAAGGTGTTAAATCTGAATCTTGCCCACTTTGTTTGTTGGTTCTGTTTGCTAATATTTAAGCTTTTGTTGAAAACTTTAATGTTCTGTGTTTGCATATGTCTATAGTTCATTGAGTGTTATTTAAAAAGCTCGTGTGTAGGTAACCTTAATTAACTGCAACGTATTATGTATGTAACTTGGAATCAACTATTATATAGGGAAAGAATATTCAGCTGACTAGCTTTCTTTAAAGTACCATATGGCTTGCTGCCATCTTGACGTATGAACTATGTTCACCCTGGAATAAATGACAGCCATGGAGCTTGCCTCTATCTTGGCATCCACGTGAGTCAAGCTAATGCTGTGTTTACTAAGGCTAAATAAAACGAGCCATGTAACTATACCACCATTTTGCTTAAGAAAGTCAGGTGGTAAAAATCAACTAAGATAGTTTTCATAAAATAGCTGGACCATCTGAGACCTCTGGTTGCCAAGGCATGCAAAAGTTTTTCTTTTGAAACTGAGTCATATTGAAAAAAATGGTATTTTGTGAAAGGATGAGACAAATGAGGATCTCAATATCTCTTTGAACTGTATTTATGTTTTCGAGTTTATTTGGTTAATAATTTTTGATATTTAATTAATTTTGATATTTAATGGAATTAAATTTGATATTTGATCAAGCTTAGAAGGGATGAAATTATAAAATTCTAATCTTTAAAAGAGTCACTAATTTACTCTAACCTGTTAAAGATAATTAAGCTTTTCAAGTTAATGGTAAGTCATGCTCAGTACAAATGTAATTTGTTGTAGTGATTTGGAGTGGCCCCCGTAAGTTCATATATTGGATGTTTAGTCATTACAGTGTCTATTCACAGAGATTAGGACCTGTGGCCTCCTTAGAATAGGTGTGGCCTTGTTGGAGGAAGTGTGTCACAATATGTGGGCGGGCTTTGGGGTTTCAAAATGTCAAGCCAGTCTCAAAGCTTTTTGCTCTTCCAGGGGCCTGTGGAGCCATATATGGAGCTCTAGCTAACATGTCTGCCTGCAGGCTACCATAAGGATAAGGGACTAAATTTCTGAAACAGTAAGCACAACCCCAGTCAAGTGGTTTTTCCTATCATGGTCATGGTATCTTTACACAGCAGCAGAACAAAGACTAAGGCATTCAATGATAACACACTTGAAAAGATTAATCATTTTTTTATACCCCATTATATAGTATTTTGTATATTTTCCTAAAATTAATTTTATAGCAAGCAAATCAAAACAAGTTTAAAATGAACTTAGTATGTATTTAATGTAAAACAATGCTCAAAATAAGGCATCTAAAATTCGTTACGACAGACTGAATGTTTGAATAAAATAGGGTTAAAATTTATAATAGATTCACATGGTAGGAAGCCCCAAAGCTCAAACACCTTCAGTGAAAAAAGCACCAGTTCTTATGGACAGATCACCATCACACTAGCCTAAGTGGCATGCTAGCCTCACTTTTGAACAATGATGTATGAAAAATGAGACCAGCTACAAGTTTGCTGCTTCTGTCTCCATCTGTGTAGGCTTGATCAGCTCTGGTCAAGCCGGTAAACTAGAAAAAAAAAAAAAAAAAAAAAAGTCCTCGTGCAAAGATGAATTGTTCCTTTTGTCTCACATCACCAGTGATAGATTCTCTTGCACTAGGGAGCATCTCAGTGTCAGCACCAACATCTTAAACGTTTCAAACAACAGAGATGCAAGAAGCAATTACTCTGCCCCAAATGTTCCCCGAACTGAAATATGAGCATGCTCTGAACAGGGGAAACTTATACATAAGCCAACCACCCTGCATGCTAGTTCAATTTGACATGCGTTCAATTTTTCCAGATTAGCAAATGCTACCACCAATATTCCCTCACTAAAAGAGGATTGCAGATACTTTGTCATCAAACTCACGGCTTTGGAAAGTTATTCAGAATACCCAAGTTGTATATTTGACTATTAAGTTTGTATCTGTAGATTCGGTGAATGATTCTATGAAGTACCATCCCAATCCTCGGGTTTTTCAGGAGATGACTTAAATAAAGAAAAATCTCTCCTATCCAGACGCAACCATTGTGCTTTAAGAATACAATCTAGTCTCCACCCAGATAGAAAGTTACAGAGTCTGTTTCTTCACTCCACTTGCACGTAGAAGGAGTACACAGGCTTTGGAAGTGATGTTTGTGCCTGTTTCCTAAGAAATTCCAAATGCCAATATTTGTTAAAGCCTTTCTTAAAAAATTGGTTAAGAGTTTGCTTTAGCCTTCTTGTTAATTCAGTCTAAATTATCGATTACACATTTGATATGACTGATTTCTTTTCCTTTCATCCATTTGTTGAATGAATGGAATGAAAATGTAAAGGTGGTTTTAAAGTTCTGCTACTAGGATTACTAATTTTTACAAATTGTGTAAAAATTGACTAGACAGACCTTGTTTTGGGGATTATATTTTTAAAGTTAAAAATTGAAAATCATTTCTTTTTGAAGAATGCAACCTAGAATTAAATAAGTCTTCTTAGAATTTATGTATGACCATTTGATATCAACAAAAGATTATTAAGTCACATTTTCAAATATAAGATATGGTCATCTCAAGTTTTTTTTTTAAGAACTTTTCTTATAAAATTATTTTGTTTTATTATGATACTGTTTTGCTCATTAAATATAGTTAGAATTGTTAATATTTAAAGCAAATATAAAAAGTTTATCATACTTGGAAGCAAGGCATGTCACTTAAACGCATTCTGATCAGATTCATTCCTTAGATGCTGACTTTAACTGACCTCTTTTACAAAGCTTTCAGGTGCTTGTTCCTTATGCAGGAGACCTGACGTAAGAAATAGCTAATTTAAGGTCCTTCTATAGAATTCTGATACATGGCTCAGTAGTTTTATAATTGAATTTAACTCATGTTAACTTGATGGAAAAGATTATAACTTTCTCTCTCATGTTCCCCATGAAGTTGTGCAGTCTTGAATTATGTTCTGGATTGTTTCTAGCTGTTAGGTTTGTCGTGGGCTCTTGGATGGACCATCTTCTGAGGTACACAGAGGACCATCTTCTGAGGTACACAGAGGACCATCTTCTGAGGTACACTAACTACTTCTCTCTTCCCCATCCTCTGTCAGCCTCGGAAGAAATTACTAGGAGATCAATGCCTACAAGCAGTTTGGGTGACCTCTAAAATAAGACTAATGTGCCACGAACCAGCCGTCCAACCTATCTGTCTTTTTGACACTCTGGACGTCATTTTGTGGAATCAGAACTAAAACATGTGGCCTGAAGCCTCCTTTGCATCAATTAACCTCACTGTCTCACCAACTCAGATCAGCTTAACATCCTTCAGGACTAGCTGGAGACCTTGGCAGGAACAGTGTTCTGTAATTAAAAAGGACCAGTCTGACTACTGCTGAGAATAGGATCCATGTCCTCTTGAACAACATTTCTTTCATGCCACAAATCCTAACAGGTTTGAAATGTAAAGAAAAACGGACCAGGAAAAATTCCCTTTCCCCCCTTACCTCTGACTCCTCTCCTGGATCCCTTTTTTTTTTTTTCATCACTATTATGTTCGTATCGGTTTCTACCCTGTCTTTTAAATATTTTATTTACTGAACTTCACACTGTACCCAAACAAATGAACAACGAAAGCTCTCCTAATATTTTCACCTTACAACACCTCCATTTGTTCCTGATACTTCCGCAAAAAGACCTTCTGCTGTGGAGAAACTCTGGCTAGAATGGACTTTCATCCTTTTCCCCAGAGTGATACATTTTTATTTTCTCCTATTCCCTTCTATTAACGCTCTGTAGCTTCCTGCGACGTTCTGCGGGCTCATTTTGGCACAACAGTCACTGTAACCCAGAGTCAACTCTATTCCCACGTCATGTCATCAGCTTATTTCTTTCCTCTCACCTCTGGACCTCTCTGGTCCCCCAACCTTCCTGGGAAATCTCAGTTTTACCATGTAACCAAAGTATCTGCTTATTATCCTATAGTAACTATTTCCCAAGTCTCTTCAGGAATACAGGATGGTAATTGTCCGATCCGTTTCAACGGATCTAGTTAAAACTCACCACTGCTGCATGACCAGAGGAAACTTCTTGGTGGAATAAGACCTACCCCTTCCTGAAAAGACCCACCCCACCAGGAAATAGCTATAATGACCCTTTCCTATATGTTTTAGATCCTGCCAGAGTCAGGAATGATAGTTTTTCTGCTGAAAGACTACTTTATCCTAGCGTCATCTGGGGACTACTGAAGTCGTTTCTGCCCAGATTGTCCCTGTAAAAGGTTACATAACATCCTCTCCATGGGCATTTTGGCTTTTTGCACACATGAATAATAAGATGCTCCCTTATCATAAATAAGGTTAAACCCACCTAAGCTCTAACAGAACTTTCCTTTTTCTGTCTTCCAACCCTCTACATCTGCCTTTTTACAAGTAATCTAATATGAAACCTATAGGCAACATCATTCTACATGAAAAAACACTTAAAGCAATCCCACTGAAGGGAGGGACGGAGGGAGGGAGGGAGGGAGGGAGGGAGGGAGGGAGGGAGGGAGAGAGGGAGGGAGGGAGGGAGGGAGGGGGGAGGGAGGGAGGGAAGGAGGGAAGGAGGGAAGGAGGGAGGGAGGGAGGGGGGAGGGAAGGAGGGAAGGAGGGAAGGAGGGAAGGAGGGAGGGAGGGAGGGAGGGAGGGGGGAAGGGAGGGAGGGAGGGAGGGAGGGAGGGAGGGAGGGGGGGGGGAGGGAGGGAGGGGGGGAGGGAGGGAGGGAGGGAGGGAGGGAGGGGGGAGGGAGGGAGGGAGGGAGGGAGGGAGGGAGGGAGACCAGAGTAAAAAACAGTCTATTCAAAACTTATTTTAAAAATGGATCTGAACTAAGATTCTCAAAAAAGAAAGGAAGAAAAAAAAAAAAAAAAAGGCCAGCAGATCTCCACAAGCATCTAAAGAATGCTGAGAATTAGAGAAATAGTCTCCCCAGGGAAGAAGACAACACTTGGTTATCTAAGGTCAAATGGTCAGCCCTGAAAACATCATATACAAGAAACATTTTATAGACCAAGCAGATTATATTTGAGAATATATATTAAGGCCAACAATTGATAAGTGGCCATAATTTATATTTCTGTGCATGCACATGTGCATGTGAATGAGTGTGTGTGTGTGTTTGTGTGTATACTTATGTGTCTGTGGCAATTAATGAAAATAAGCAATGAATTGGAAAAGGATTATGAAGAGCTATATTGAAGGGTTTGGAGAAGGAATAAGTAAGTGATAAAAAGTTAATTCTAAGTAAATTAAATGAAATGGGTTTGTAGGGGAAGTTAAGAATATCTTTGTCAAGATTGGAATTTTGATACTGAGTTTTAAGGTCTAAGTGTAGTTTTATAGTTTGTGCCACAAAGCCTTGGGACTATTGTTTAGAAGACAAGTATGAAGTATCAAAATCTCTGCAAGATCATGCACCATTTTTTTTGTCATAGCCTATTGTTTAATAGAATTAATACATTGAAATAAAAGACTTGGCACTACTTACATTCTAGTGAACCTATTGAGGTTCTCCTGACATATTTGTGCATAGATGGGTACAGAATTAAGTAGAAAGAGGTCTATTTCTTTTAAAGCTTCTTTTGAAGCAAAGATTCTTTCATTAGAAAAATATTTTCAAGTTTTCCTCATTTTCTATATAAAATTTTCTCTGACATTTTAATTCTGGCAAAAGAAGTTTGCTTTTTTAGTTGTTGTTTTGGTTTTTTTGGTAAGTCACTTTTTATAGTGAATATTTTATAGAACAGAATTTGCATAACAAATATAAATTTGTTTTGTTGATGGCAAATCTCATTCAAAAGAGACAAATTCCTATAAGGTCTAAATTTTGAATATTTTCTATCATTATTAAGCATCATTTTACTCCAGTAGTCTTATTCCATTGCATTTGTTCAAAGAAATAAATGGATAAATAAGGGCGTTTTTGTTGTTGATATCAACAACTAAAGTCAGTGGGAATGAGATGTTAGCTCGGGGACCATGTTGTCCTTTGGGTTTGAAAAAAGAAATCATTAATTTATTGATTAATAGGGTCTTGATTCATAGAGTATTCCCAAAGAGATGTATCTAACGGAAACAGTAAAATTGGGTTTCATACATACAACTTCAACAGAATGAAGATTCAGAAAATAACATTGGTCTTTTAAAAATCAGATACCCCCAAATTTCCCAAGGACGTACACCTTTGTTGTACTTACGTTTAAACAAATATATATTATTAACGAAGAGGAAAGTATCTGTGATTAGCTAATATCTCCAGTTATTTTGGTTTTGATTAAAGATGCATGCCCAGTACCACTACTGTTGTGGAAGCAAGGTGAAGGCTGTCCTCAAAGAATGTCAACTCAACTTCTACCCTTAGAGATTCAATACATTGGTCAAAAGACCTGGTGATGCCTCTCTATGGCACCAGACAACTGTGAATTGCTCTGCTTAAAATTCAGAAGCAATGCTGAGAGCAAATGGGAACAAATCTTGACATCAACACAGATGAAAATGTGGGGCAGGAAGACAAGCTCAATTTTCATCATTGGCTGTATGAACGAGAGCACAGTGACACTCCAGATTAACCCTACCGAGGATCCTTTTAGTCTTCCCATGAAAGAAAAGACAAAACATGGGGCAGACAGGATGTCATTTGGTGCTCAGGACAATGGGGCAGAAAGACACGTCCTCCTGAGCACAGTTCTTGCTTTTCTGGAAGTTGTGCATTTTACTTACAGTGATGGAGAGCCAAAATATAGTTCCTAAATACAGTACTGTAATTGATTTTTAAATTATTTCTGGCCCATTAAAGGCACAAATTATAGAAATGATAATTGACAGAATGTTTAAATTTTGTTGATTAAAACTCCCCAGATATCCCAACACATATAAAAACATGGGAATATATGAGGATTAAACCAGCATAAACACTTCCCTCTTTCATCCCACGTAGACTTGTGTCAGGTGATCAAAACTGATATTTATCAGTTTATTTAAGACAAGAAACAAAGCCCCAAATCTCTATAAGATTATAAAGACATTTTAAGATTAAAATGAAAGAAGAAGACTAAATTCTTCACATATATTTGTTTCCATGTGGTTTATAATTGATCAAAAGATCATTTATACACAAACAATAGTGGAAAACAGTCTGACTATTTAGGAAAAGTGTATAGAGCTATTTAAAATTATAGCTAAAAATTCTAGTTATAAGCCTCCTGAACCTGCTCCCCCTCCTCCACCACATAAATAGTCTTCAATGTCCTTCTCTGTTCACATCCTGCACACTTTGAAATCATTCTTTTCCCCTAAGGGATGAATTACCTTATCTAGTCTGGACATTTCAGTAGTTGACAACAGGCCAATGAGTTAATCTAAATACAGAACCTAGTTACAAAGAAACCTGCACAGTGCTCTCACTTAGACCACTTCTTCATCCATAATGTTAATCTTTAAAAGACCAAGGCAATTGTCACAAAGCAGTGTTTCAGACATAAGGAGCTTTCATTTTTCATATGGCTGCATACATTATTTCTATTGAGCCACAGAGGCTGCATTATTTGTTAAGGTTAACAAGATGCTGATGAGGAAATTACATCATATGATCTCAAAGGTCAAAATGGCTAAAAGTTCTAAGGAGGATTTAACAAGACGGATGAAAATGACTGTTGTAATTGGCACAAAAGTCATTTGATAAAAAGGAGATATTTGAAGTCATTTGTCACTCTTCATTATCTCTTCAAGGATCATCTCTTCAGTAATCTGCAAGATAAGTAGAAATATGTATATGTCAATGAATATTAGGATTACATGTAAACATTCGGACACACGTGTATACCTTCCCAAAGTAACACACAGACTCCTGGAACCCTCAGAATAGCATGTACTTCTCAGAAGATTCTAGTCATTACTACTAAGCTAGAAAAACAAAGATTCATGTAAGTATTCAAGTAAGTGTGTAAATATTTCTGATACATTTTATAATTATCATATCTATAAGACATCATTGTTATTATGTATATATCTATAATCTAAAAAAAGATCTATGCCACAAACAGTTTTAAATGTTCTATTATTACAAAATCTTAAAATATTAGTTCATAGAAAATTTAGAGTAGTCTAGTCTAATACTTTCTTTATGTTGATTGGGAATTGAGAATAATATAGATGAATTTTCTTGTTAGAATTCTAGAGCTAGAACTTAACTTCTTTCTGTCTGAATTTATTCTTTTGCTAAACCTCAGTATCTTCTTCAGGTTCAAGCACATAAGAGGCATAGAGAAAGATAATTGCATTCAGTTATGTTGGGGTGATCTTCTCCCCATCAGTGCTTAATCTGAAGAACATTCCAGTGTGCACCCTGCCTCAGATTTCTGCCTAGCAGCAGTGAAATGCTGGGACAATTTTAGATTCTTGCTTTCAATGTCTATCCTCAAATCATTCTCCAGAACCTACCATTCTACTGACTTTATATCTAATCATAGAAGAGGCCACATGGTTAATAATTATTAGCAAACCTAAGCAGCTCTGAGTTGATATTTTCAATTCACAGTAACCTCTAGAAAATTTAAAACCCAAAAAAGTTTTCAGCCTGCCTTGTGTGTACCTGTCCAAAGCAACTTTGCCTTAGCCTCAGACTCATAACAGTGACATTTTAAATGACCAGAATATTGATTTCTTTATCTCTTTACTACTCCTCCATTTTTTAATTTTAGAAATGCTTATCTGGTAACAATGTCTAAAGTATAACAGGAATGGACTTTGTGCTTATTCTTGGGGAGAACTCCTTTGGAGGTATGGAAGTTCAAAATCTCTCAAGCTGCATTTTTCACTGCTCAGATTTTTTTTTTCATTCATTGATAGGTATCTGATCAGTGACAATCTTTTGTCCTAAGAAATAATTCTCTTCCCATTAATGAACTTTCTCGGCATGTGGTATATTTTCATGGTCTCAACAAGGACCTACACTGTATTCTAGGAGCAGAAACCATCCAGGCACTCCAGTGTTACTTGGGAGTTTTAGACTCAGGCTCCATACTTTACATATCTTACACCAATATTTCAAAACAACCTGTGTTTATTTTAATGCATACTCATCCTTTTGAATTCTGTCTCTTTATCCTTTGTCTAGTTAGGTACATGGTCCCAAACATGAAATGCTTACAGAGAAGCAATTGCCTCAGCTCTAAGCAGTAGATGTAATTTTTTTGTCATATACCTGGTGGTGATTACAATACAAAATAAGAAGGTTTATCTCTGATGTGATATTTCAAAAGTCATGTAATTTTAGTAATAGAGAAATTAAAATTTTATTAATAATAAAAGAGTAAAATTTGATAAACATAGATTATGTAATTCTAATTTTGTTTATGTATTGTTTTCTGTCAGTCAAATATTTATATTTCTTTTAGTCATCAATATTATCTGGATAGTGTAAGAATTTAAGTATAGGTTAATTTTACACACATTACTGTAGCCAGAGGTTTTTGGTTTGTCTGACCAAAGATTTAGACCTGCAGTCTTGCAGTTGCTTAGGCCCAAATAATCACTCAAAGGCTTCTATTAATTACAAACTGTTTGGTATGGCTCTTTTAACTTAACTCAACCCATTTTTATTCATCTATATTTTGCCACGTTGCTTGTGGGTTTCTTTTATTTTACATTTTGAATCTCTGGGCGACAGTTCACAGTGTCTCCATTTCGCTCTGCTCTCTTTTCCCTTTATCTGTGCTTGAATTTTTGCTATAGGGCAAAACATTTTCTTTATTATCCAATAGTAATTCTCAGCATACAGAAAGATATCTCATATTGCATTACATTTTATAAATATAACAAAAGGTTGTTGATTATCTCGACTTTAAACAAATATTGAAGTCTTAAATGTGGAACTAAGAAAGACTCTCAGCTCTTGATTAGTCTATATATGCTAAGTTTTATTACAGAAGAGTGTCGATATTTAGTAACTAACCCCAAAGTTACAGTTATTTTAAAAGTATGAAGATGAAATCTAAGATAAGATGATAGAATAAAAACTTTTTAGTAGAGATTTTCTTTCTAGACACAAGCCTGAAAAAGATATAAAGAAAACAGTATGGACCAGTGTACAAAATTCTAACCATTTTATTATGCATCAATACCTTAAGGTCTTCCCCTCTCATGCCAAACCAGACACATAAATACCTTAATAATTCAGGTCAGCAGGAGTTGTTTGGGAACTGTCATAACTCCACAGTGTCATTCTTCAGTGTACTCATTTCAATATTCCTATTGTTGACAATATCAAATTCTGAGAAACAGTACCATAATAAAGTTTACCTTTTTTATTTTTATTTATTTATTTATTTGTTGCAAATCTTGAAAGTGCATGACTTTAATGTTAGCACTTAGGAGGCAGAGGCAGATGGATCTCTGACTTGAAACCGACCAGGGCCACAAAGTTAGACCCTACATATATAAAATTTATCTTATTAGAAATTGTATTTCTGAATTTCTGGCTATTAGTATAAACCCCACATATAAAATATAGTAATAGTGTGCCAAATTATAAGTAATAAACTGAGTGGTAAACTTAGTAAGTATTCCACCATTCTATGCACTTCAGGCTAGATGGATTCTCCAGTCTTCATCTCCTATCGCACAGCAATAGTGTTGGAATTACAGATGTGAGCTTTCACATCTGGCTTCTGCTTTTTTTAAGAAGAGGAGCTCAGACCAGGCTTTCACTCTAAGTAATATTATCACATAAGCCACTTTCTAGTCTCTGCCCCCACACTCCTTCTCGAAACTCCTCTTGATTCCTTAGTTAAAGAAAGAGTTGTTGCATTAGCATTAGTTTTTTCTTACCTCAAGTTTCAGGTTCAATTGAACACCTTATATGTCAATTATATACCATATACTTCATTTTAACTTCTTTTGACTTCAGCTTAAGAGTACGCCTAGCGCACCAATAGCAGAGACTGAGTTAGGTTGTTCCTCTGCTATTTAGAAATTAACCTACAGCAGCAGAAAGACAAGGTCTCATCACATACATAGTAGTGCACACCTCAAGGAAGCAGGAATATTAAGTGATAATGTTATGAAAAAAGGTGAAAGCTGATTAACAGAAACACCTAAAGGACATCTTCCTAAGGAAACAATCCCCCCCCCCCCCATAGACTGTCAGAAAAGCTTAACAAGGTGCTTGAAGTTTCAGATGCTTGAGACTGACAGTTGGTTTAGAAGTGGTGACCCTGTTAACCCAACATAACTCTGAGCTCAGAAGTACATGAAAGTGGATTGAATCTTCTCGTTTTTTTGTGGCAAAGGAAGAAATGGCCTTACTTTTTCTTATACTAGTGTGTACATGCGTGTATGTGTGTGCGTGCGTGCGTGCGTGCATGTGTGTGTGTGTGTGTGTGTGTGTGTGTGTGTGTCTTGTGTGTGTGTTTCAGCCCTTCCCATTAGGATCAACAGATGAAATCCACATATATGTTAGGATTTCATATGCAAAAATGTTTGCATTTTATATAGATTCTGTCAATTGCTAATACAAGGTTCTACCCACAATAACATTTACCACAAAAATAATAAACTAATGCATTTTACAGTTAAGCATCTAATATAAAAAAGAAAAACACTATTTTAAAAATAATGTCTTAAAATTTGTAAGCTGTGGATCCAGAGAGTTGGCTTGATGGCTAAGAGAACTTCTGGGTAAGCCTCAGAACCTAAGTTCAGGACTTAGGGCCCAAATCTAGATTTAAAAATATTGGGGTTGCTATACCTTGAACCCTACTTCTGTGTAGCACTGAGGCAGGAGAGTTTCTGGGGCTTTCTGGCTGCCATCCTGACTCGACGTTCACTGAGAGACCCTATCTTATGAGCATGACACTGGATGTCATTTGCCCTCCAATTGTATTAACAAGTATGTGAGTGTATGCACATCTTCCATATATTCTCTCACACACAGTGACAACACACAAAATGACAAACACACACACACATACATTTGAGATGCAAATGTTTTACCAATCATGCTATTATTGTTGTTCTTAGAATTGTTTGTTTATAAAGGAGCAAGGAAATAATCAATCACTTTACCAACACACAATGCTCTGGAAGGTCAGGCTGAACAAGCCTAGCAAACAACAAACTGGGTAAAAATAGCAATATACAGGAAGCTGTCATCCAGCTTCAACTAGTATATTATATCATAGTGTAAGTGCTCCTTTCCCATTGGCATATTAGGTTTGATTATTTTCATCTCCAAAAATGCATTTATAATGCTACATTTAAAGTAATGTTTTATCTCTGTTCCTTTCTATCTTCCATGTTCACAATTTAAAAAATCTCAAACTATGCCAGTAATACAGAGAAAATTTGGAGAAAAAACAGTTGTGTATTCTTTCTTTAGGATGATAATCATGAAGTTCAGTGGAAAGACAATGAAAATGTACAGATACATTTGACATTTGTTGCAATGCATGTGTTACCAGGCAACTCTGATTTTCTTTACATTCTTACATTTACTATGGAAGGTAAAACATCTAATATTTCTCAATGTATTTCTTTGAGCTTACTCATCAAGCACAGTCTTCTCATTAGCATAAGTCAAGGACTCTAGATTTGTGAGTTAAACCTTGACTGGATTTCTCTGAAGATGAAGGCCCCCCTGTGCCTTTTCCATGAGGCTTTAGCTACAATGTCAGCAACTGAGTATACATGGACACACCATAAAAAATAAAAACAGTTACTGAAAAATGGTTCATGAACATGAAGTTAAGTTTCATTTATTAAAAATAAAATTGTTTATATAAACTACAAATTGAATCAAAAATAAAATTTTATTTTTATGCATGTACAAAACCTATAGATTAATGCTTTATTTACTCTTTATTCACTATTGAATACTTTTCATTATTTGGGCAATAATTTATTTTCTATGATCAAACTCACATAGATAAGAACTTACAGGAATAAGTTTTATAAACAAATTCCCACTTACTGTTTCATTACAGCTATTTTCTTCTTGAAACCTTTGGTTTTAGCCTATAAACATTTGCCATGGCTTCATTAAGATTATGGTTCAACACTTAAAAGTTCAAATACAATTTTTTCTGGATTGTCACTCAATTCTTTTTTTTTATTTTTTTAATTAAAAATAATGTCATTTTTATCTATGTATCCCATGATCCCTCTCCCTTCCTTCCTCCGTCCCACCCAGCCAACCTTCAGCCTAGCCATTCCCCACCCACCCATCTCCTCCTCCAAAAGGGCAAGAAGTCCCAAAGTGGGTCAGCTCAGTGTGATGCATCCATCCACTCCAAGCAAGTTGAGTTTACTTTTTCTTTTGTTTCCTTGATTTGTTTGTTTGTTTGACTTGGTACTGGAGACAAGGTTTCTCTGGTAGTCCAGGCTGCATTTATTTTTAAAATAAAAAAATATTAAATGTTATTGCCATACCCCAAATTCCTTATAAATTTTACAGATTAATTAAAGCATAACTGGTCTTTCTTTTTTTAAAGACTTTATAAAAATTAATTTCATACTGAATTTAATGCCTATCACCATCCATGGTATTTAGTAACTTCTCAATAATTTCAGTAATTACTGTTTACAATAGAAGCAGTTATTTATTGTTTGTGGTCATATGCTCTTGTTATAATTAATTACTTGTTACTTTAAGCAAATTTCCACATCTGTCATTTTTTTATCTGTAAAGCAGACAAAATAAGTTTACTTTACATGTATTGTTGTGACAATCTTTATTAACTCTATAACTAACTTTTAAAAATATTATAACTGATAAGCTTTCAAGTTTAAAATGTATGTGTCTTTGAATAAATCAGCTTTCCTACATCTAATATTCTTGTACTTAAAATAACTTTTATTTTTCATTGGTTTACATTTCCACTTGATAGAAGTTTGTTATATTAAAATAATGACCAATTTTGCTGTCTTTCATTACTTAAAAACTTGACTGGTATAATGAATTATTTTCATTTTTCCCAGGAGCAAAATGTTATGCATTTTTCTGTGTCCTGGATTTTCTCCTAATATTAAGAGCAAACCAGTCTGTTTTCTAATGCTGAAAGTTCAGCGCTGAGAACATATTTTCAGGTAGCACTATGCAAACTAAACAGATGCACATAACATCAGTTACCAGAGAGAAAGAAAGGAAGGTAGTGCATATGGCAGAGCAGTGGCGGGAGGTGAGAGGAAGTGATGTGATTACACTGTAATCTCAAAAATAAAAACAATAATTAAAAAGTTTAATACTTTGACATTTACCCCAGTAAAAAACAAAGTCAATGTCCATGCTTTAAAATATATGAAGTTTATCAATAGTCTGCAATATACCTAAATATATATTTTGATTTCTCTTTCACCTTACATCTTCTACGGTGTTTTAAAATGTCTAGGTTAAAAAGAAGGTCTGTTATTAATTTGGTTCTTTTTGAAAAATCAGAAATTAGATTATGGGCATTTTTTTTTCCTTAAAGCAGAATTGTCTAGAGATTTTCTTTGTGATCGATAATGTGAGTCAGTCCACAGGCTTTGGGTGACATTATGAATTCTCCCTAGAAGCAAGGTTAGCTACAAAGTTATTAAATCAAGCCAATAAACTGCATACTTAACTCTTCTATCAGCATTTTTATTTTGCTTTATACACCACACCATACAAAATATAATGAGATTAAGCCATAGGACTCTTTCTGGAAAATATAACTTTTTTTTCCTACATTTTTAGGGTATTCATTTGGGCTTTTATGCTTCTATAATGAAAATCAGAACCACCTTCTGAATAATTATATTTTCTGTGTTTATTTTGTAAAAAATGATAAAAAATGCATTAATAGGTATTTTTTTTTTTACCAAATTGCATCTTTTGAGAGACTTCAATTCTATGTTAATTGTTAAATGTATATAAGATGTCAGTTGTGAATTTTACTTTTTATTTATACCAAATATTTTATCCAATTAGTTTTATGAGAATTTATTTATTTTACTTTTCTTATTTTCAAAGTAAAATTATCTCAATAATTTTTATTTTTTAGACTTTTTTCTTATATTCTGTCTCTTTTGCATATTATTTTTCTTTTTATCTGTATGTGAATGATAATATTATGTTTGTTTGTGTGTTTGTTTGCATATGCTAAGATTCCTGACTTTTCAAAGTTCTAATCTGATGTTCTATGGATCCTTTTCTTGAATAAGTTCAGAAAAGTTCTTAGTGTGACTCTGCCTGTCATCTATGACTTGACTCAAGACTCTCTGTTTACTTTTAGAAAGTACCTTATAGAAGTTTAAAGGCAAGTCCCGGTGCTCACAGGAAGAACCTGAGTAGGGACTTAGACACAGTACAAAAGGAAGAAACATATAGAAGAGGGAGCAAGCTGAACATAAGGTGTTACTGAGAAGGCCCAATCATTAGCAGTAGTAAACTAAACACTAAATTCAGTTATAATAGTTCAGAGAAGTAAAGGAAATTGTATTAAGAATTAAAGAATATTATCATGACCTATTCCCAAATAGAGACAGTATATTTTAAAAAAAAATCATAAGTAAAAACAAAAGAAAAGTTTTGGCATTTTAAAATTTCAGTAATTGCAATGCAGCAGGGCTGAACGTAGAGTAATTGAAATTCCTAACACAAAATTCCATCTGTGGGAATGCATCTATAACCTAGTTAGTTGAGGGCCTGCTTCCCATACACAAAGTCCTGGGTTCAGTTCTCAACTCTGCTTAAAGCTGTTCACAGTAAGGACAGATGCTATAATTGCAGCTCAGGACGAGTGAGATACAATGATAAGATGTTTGGGGTTATTTTTAACAGAGCAAGAATATAGTGAGCCTGGATAACAGGAAGAAGAATGTTTAGTAGGTGTCAGAGATTTGGGGAGGAAGAACATGGGGATAACAATTAATGATTATAAGAATCAAAAATCTTTAAAAAGCTTTTAATAATGGTAGCTGAATGTTATAGTATGAGTAAAGTCTATGATATATAAATTGACCTTGATTAATTTAGCTATTATAGAATGAAACAATTATATGTGTCATTTTCAAATGATCTAGTTCAATTTTTTAACCAGTTATAATTCCCATACCTAGTTGATCTACTTTTTGTATTTTTCTTAAGCTTTAATTCATTGTTAGTTATTTAGCTCCAAATTCTTTGAAATATTTATATTAAAAGATGCCATACAGATTTAAATTTTATCTTTTTTATTACTAACTTGAAAATGCGTTTATTGAATGTATAGGGATAGATATATGACTCAGGCGATAGAGTGCTTGGCTCGCATACACAAAGCTCTGAGGTTGATTGCCATCACAGCATTAACTAAATATGATCACAATGCCTATAATCCCAGATCTTAATAGGAGAAGCAGACAGGACAGAATCTTAAGATGATCCTCAGCTGTGTTGCCAGTGAGTGTGTGGTCAGTCTCCAAGACATTATAATCTGCCCCCCAAAAGTAAAAGTTTAATATATGTAAAATTTAAAAATCTGATTCATACAAAAACAAAAAAACCTGAAAGTATATTTTCTGATAGTCAACATGAAAATGATATCAAAATGTTCCAATTAATGAGAAAAACTACCTTCATTAGACAAAGTTAAGCAGAAGCAATGTATATGGACAATTAGATCACTAAGTTCAATGAGAAAATTATTTAAAATTTGTTATTATTCCTAGATCCAGCAACAATGGAACTGCAGTTAATAGTGTTTCCAGCAAAGCCTAAGGACCTGAGTTTAATCCCTGGGATTCACTCGGTAGATAAGAAGACCAAGAATTCACTTCTATAAGATGCTCTCTCCAACTTCCATACCTATGCCTTGGCACACCCCAGTTGCTCTCCAAAATAAATGAAGTAATTAAAATATGTTTAGTTTATAATTTTGATATCTTGTTATTTACTCCTACTTGTCACCTCAAAGTTAACATGTTTCTGACCATATTGTAATTAAATATACTGTCCTGGCTGACGTCTTTCACTTTCATCTTCCAGCTTTCTTCTTTTTACCTAGGAACTGTAAGCATAACATTAATTCTTACATTGCATTTTATCATAGTATATGTACCTTAATGTTACATTAAATTTATAAATTGGCTATGTTAACTAAGTTTGGAAATCTATTGATACAATGTATCTCTGTCACATTTGTTCATGAGGAGTTTCCACATTTTGTGCCTTTTGGTAACTACTGGAAGATATTTGATAAAGTCTCATTGTACAGCTTAGTTTCCCTTAGACAAGTCCATTTTCATAGAGGAACTTATCTGAATATACATTTTCTCACAAGGAGTTACTAGATCCTATAAGAACCAAAATGTGAGGCTTCTTCTGCTATAAAAGGGATCATTCCTTTAAGCTAATGTATCTCCTAAATTCTCCTATGGAATTATAACTGCAAAGACTGCCTCACTCATAAAGCAAAAGACAAATGTGAAATGGAAAATTTGGACTACACCAGTGATTATTACCCTGTCTGAATTTGAAAAACAAGGCTTTGAAACAAATTAAAACAAGAAATGATACAAAATGAATATTTTGTTATAGAAGTATGTTGAAGAACACCCAATAAACATTACATTTCTCTCTCTTTCTCTCTCTCTCTCTCTCTCTCTCTCTCTCTCTCTCTCTCTCTCTCTCTCTGTGTGTGTGTGTGTGTGTGTGTGTGTGTGTGACTGTGTACAAGTGCATGTGTGCATTTGTGGAACACTTGCAACAAAAGAAACCTCTGTTCTGATGGGGTTTAACATACAATCCACTGGGCTAGGCAAATGCAATTGAAATAATCCCACAAACTACAAACCATTACAATACAAAATGCTAGAAATTTTCCCTTTGAACACTGGATTTACTGCTTTCTAACTTCCATGCTTCTCAATGTCCTAAATAGTAAGTAACTTAATAGTAACAATTCTCTAGTTAGTTTTATGGTGCTCACTAGGGATTTTAAGGAAAATCTTAGCTTTCCTGATAGAAGTAATCACCTCTGAAATGTAGCTTCCCATTCACACTTGTGTCTTGAATGAAAATGTAAACTCCAGGGAAGAGCCAGCATCCTGATGTTTAGTGGTGAAAAGTGAGACCATAGAGACCTACAGCCCCATGTATCCTATCGAGAGGTTAAAAGAGCTCCAAATGTAATATTACAGGATCAAAATACATACTTTTTTTCACTTGTTTCTGTATGTATTTGCATTTGTTCCTTACTTACATATTATAAAATTAATTGTATTACTGGCTACTAATATACTGTCTTAAAAGCCTCAAATGAAAGATTTGTTATAAATAATACAGTGGAGTTGAGAGCTGAATAGTGGCTAGGGGATGACTTGATGAAGAGGTGAAGGATGCAAAAGATAAGGCGATAGAGTGACTCAAAACACAAGAATAATATGTTATATAACATTCATTCACATTTGTTGATCATTTATTTAAACTGAGGACATTAATGAGGTTTTCTTTTTAGATGCATGCTAATATTTGTATTAACTCTTAACAAAGATAGCAGTGTAAATGTTCTTTATCATTTACGTTTTCCTGTAGTAGGTGGTTTCTGGCCCGGACTTTCGGGCCTAGCCTCAAGGTTGATGCCTGATGACTCTCAGTCCCACAGTCCCGCAGAGACACACAGATGCTTTCAATAGTTTTAGGCTGATTGGTCTAAGGCCCAGGCATATCACTTGCTAGCTCTCTACCCTTCATCTAACCCAGGATTCTTCCTGTTCAGCCATGAGGCTCGGTACCTTTTCTTAGAGTAGCATGGTTGTCTTCTGCTTCTTCTGGCCTCTCTCTGGTGTTCTGCCTGTGCTTCCTGTTCTCAAGAGTTTTCTTAGTCTGGTAGCCCTGCCCACACTTCCTGCCTGCCTTTGGCCAATCAGCACTTTTTATTAAACCAGTGGGTGGGACAATTATTTACCATGAAACAACACATTCCCTACATTTTCCAAATGAGGAAGCCAAGATCTGAAAAATGATTTTCATTAACTCATGTAGCAACTACCTGATTGGACTGGCTCTTAATTCCTCTATTACTTTACATGCATAACTAGTCATTAATATGTTATCCAATTTGTCTACCCATTGTCTTCAAGAGTAGCATGTCTTATTAATGATGGTTTTATAGATTCTTTTACATGAGATTATTTTAGGCATTTATTTTGATCCACTGTATCATTATGATGTTTTTGAATTGTTAAATAAAATATATCAACTTCTATAACAGATTAATTTCAGTATGCAAAAGAACTTTACACTAGTCAATAAGCAGATCTATTGTGTAACAAAGGCCAAATTTGTCATTAATCTCTCCCCAAAAGTGATATGCTTACTGATTTTTTCAGAGTACTTAAAGGAGTATGTAACAGTACCTCTTGTCTAAGCCAATTTGAGAAATTTTTAAAAAGTTTATTCTTAAAAATGGCCAAAAATAATGCCTGGCTTGGAATAATTTTTCAAAATCATCTTCCTTCTTCCCATCAGAATTTTCCTGCTCACTCTGAGAAATGAGGCAATAGAATTTAATGCATCTGTGTCTCATTAAGACAATTAGCAGACATATTATCTTCTTTTGTGTGTAAAAAATGCTACAGTTTTCCTTATGACTATGAAAGTAGCTCTTGTGGTACTCTTCAATAAGATAACCTTGACTATTATGAGGGACCCATCAAAGAATGTGCCAGCAGCTAACCAAAGGACAATAATAGATGTGTGGTTTAGACAACCATTTGGAGCATATTTGTTACTCAAAACCATAAAACTCATTCCACGGAGGAATTCAGAGAATTAAGCATCTCAGACAAATAGTTTTAAAAAGATAAGATATTCTAATTCAAAGTAAGTATAAATATACTCCACCATTTTATTCTGTTTTTATGTGAATATTTTACAGATATTAAAGTATTTTCCAATCTAGGGATTGCAACCAAAGCCTCTCATATTATAGATAAGTGCTCTATGGATTGCCAAATACTCCAAGCCCATAGATTCATCTTTTTTACTATCTCTTTGGATTTCTCTATCAGCTTTAATTTGCTTTTCTAACCACTTATGTTTAATTTTGGCTTTCTCAGTTGTGTTTCTTGACTTGTTTAACACATACAAGCTTTCCTGGTCTTCTGCTAAAAAGTAAGAATAAAAAAAGATAAGTCAAAACTGTGGGAACAAAAATGGCATCTCTCAAATCAAATTGGCAGATTATCACATTTCAAAGACTTAATACATTCTTGGTCCTTTGATCTGTGGCACCAAGAGAAGGAATGAGATAGATTTGTAGGATAGAAGGAAGATAAAGAGGATACTACTGCACAAAGCAAGTTGCAACCATTTGCAGCAGTGATGCATAAGAGTTAAGCAGTATCTAAGGCTTTCTATTTAAAAACATATTCTGAACTGCAGGAGGTAAAAAATGACTCAAAAGAAATTGCCTTTGCTTTCCACAGCTTGTGGCTATTGTTATAGAAACAATATATAAATAATAATAATAAAGGTATTTTTAGTAAGAATCTCAATATGTGTATTAGCCTCTTATATTTATTTTATATGTTCATGTCAACTGCCTATGTTATTTAAATTTTATTTCTAGGAGATTGAAAGATGTGAATAATTCGCATGCATTGTTTTCAACCATGCACTGTGATAAAACATTTGAAGAGTTGAACATGTTTCTACATTAATGTACCTGCATATGCACACTTTCCATTCTATGGGCAATGCTAACACATAGTCTTTTGTTTATTCATGTTGTGAGAAGCAGACCTAAATTATGATTTTAGGGATCTACATTCAAATGTCAGAACAGGCTCACTGCTGTGTGACTGGTGTACATTGCCATGTTTTCAGTCCTCCCTGGAAATCTAAGACTCTAGCTGGCTCTTCATAAATAAGGGATCTGAGGACCCCTCGCCACATCACAGAAACTGAGATTTCTTTACACTTAAGCTTCATGTCTTTTTATCATTCAGATCTCATTCACCATAATTACTGTGAGTTGCTAAATGTTTTTTTAAAAATTTATGGCAAAAGGTATAGTATCATAAAAATTTGCTATTCTTTCAAGATTATGTCTTTAATATAATTATTTGGCCAAAAATGAGCCATGGGAACATCAAAACTGTTTTTAATTACATTCCTTATTCTGTCTTGAAATGTTTATCACTTTAACAAATATTTTAAGTAGTCCTTAAATAAAAATATTTTATTTTGTGTGTTAAATATTAAGTATTTTATGTATTAAATGTAAGCTATAGTGCACTTATTTTTCTTTACCCGAAGTGACATTGTGTTCTTCAATATTTTTAATGGAGTTACTAGCTATAGTTTGTTTTTACTTCAAACATCTGACTCTTTTCAAGTTAATAGATAAATTTGTTCATCTCTTTCTTTATTATAAGGCAAAGATAAATAAGTCCTTTTTACTCAATCTGCTGCGATAACGTGTGCCCATGCCGAAAGGTGATCTGTTCTAATCAACTTCACGAAGTCTGATGGAATTACACTGAACATATCTCATACCTGACACAACTACAGAATGATACAGTTCAGGACAAACATTGGTGACCTGAATAATACATGACAGACAGATGACCGGGTGAGAAAAGCAATTTTTCACCTACACCACTTGAGTTTCTTTATTAAAGCCCTAGACATGTTTGATGGAAAGAAGGCTGCTTTGGCAGCTAAAAGCTGCTGTGTTTTATTAATAGCTCTGTCAGTATTCCCCTGCCGTGTTAGCATTTGAAACATGTTATTTTGCTAGTAAAATATAATAGACACCTACTCTGCATGAAATCTAGACATTTCAAAGACATTTTATAAGAATATGAGTTTTCTTGTAATCAGATATTATTATTTAATACTTAGGCCTGAAATATTAAGCTTGCTAAATGGAAATATCAATTCTTAAATTTGGGAAAAGATCACATGTGATTTTATGACTTAGATTTGTGTACGTTTCCCTGTCACAGCAAAATTTACATAGAAATGCACAGGAAAAGATGGCTTATCATTAATAATGCATATTATATATATATATTTATGGTGATTATTTTAGGCAAAAGAAAATATAATTATGTTAGAGATCTCACTTTGACAACATCTTTGGCATCATTAATAATTTGTAGTTTGAAAAAAATTCTAGAATAGAGAAGAATAATGGGCTACCATAATGCTGCAGGAAGATTCAGTTTTACCAGTTTAAATTAGAAGTTAAATCAAGCTGCTCAGCTCAGAATACTGAACAGATCGACACTAGTACACATCATCAAACTAACCACACACACAAAGTAAACTAATTTATTAAGTCAGTTTACGAATAGGGTACCCTCACACATTTAAACATTGTTTGCTGAAAATGTTATTTTCAGTTATCCTATGTACTTTTCCTAAGCCAGCCTACTATATTTTGCCATACCCAGAATTTTAATTAATAAATTAAATATTTAACAATTTTAAATACTATAAATCTTTTAGTTTCAATTCATTTTCCTTAAATTTACTTTTTTGTTTTTTATTGAAAATGTCTTATTTATAGGTCAAAGTGGCCTCAAATTTTAGTCATTCTTGCTGGCTCTGCTGAGAATGAAAGCATGTCCCCCATTGGCTTTCCTTTAATTTAGCAGGGCTTTTGCTAGTTTTATCACATAAATGTTTGGTGATTATAATAAAAGAAGCTAGTAATCATTAATAAAACTATTTCCTCTTGCTTTCAAGCCAACATTAGCACCATTTTGCCTTTCCTTTTCCTCTTGGTAAGAACAGAGGACTAGGATTGGGCCAGAGAGTCTTGGTAAAAAATCATGTACAGTCATTGAGCAATGACTTCTAAAATACTTTTCAGCATTCTTTACATTGTTTACGTGTCAGTATCTTATTCTATAATTTTAGTGGGCAGTAACGACCTATAGCCTATGGAGGTATTTATTTGCTGACAGGAGTCTAGCTCTTAAATTTGAGCCCAGAACTGCTTACACCTACACAGGGTGTATTAAAGAGATTTACAATGTGAA
This sequence comes from Phyllotis vaccarum, assembly GCA_033318265.1. Classification (NCBI taxonomy): domain Eukaryota; kingdom Metazoa; phylum Chordata; class Mammalia; order Rodentia; family Cricetidae; genus Phyllotis; species Phyllotis vaccarum. Next base: position 117,726,563 of record JARWLC010000005.1, read on the forward strand.
GCATTGAAGCGGTTTGTGATAGAAGAGACATTGTGATTAATATAGATGTGTATTTTCTAACCATGTAATGTTTGAAGAGAATTCATTTTTATTCTGCTTATAATCTCTCTACCATAACCTTGTTATCAAACTTTTTTGTCTAATGATTTTGCTAAAAGGGGCATTCTTATCAATCATACCTATTTTTAATCTTTCCAGGGAAATTTGACTAGAGTTTTTCATGTGTTTAGTTTTAAATTTCTTTACCTCTTTATTATGTGTTTCTCTAATCACTAACTTCTGGCTGTTTACTTGTAAGGGTCTTGTTTTAAGTATGTATTTTCTTGAAATAGAGTATGTAAGTCAGGAGATATGTAACTATATATATATATATATATATATATATATATATATAAGCAAGACAGTAATAAGCTTATGGATAAATGAACTTCACATTTAAAAGTAATGATGGATGTGTTCTTATACCTTACATGTTGCATTTCCTTCTTTCTGGAAATTGTTACTTGTAGGTTTGATTTCTATTATTATCCTATGTTAACGTAAGCTTTTATTTAATTTTCTATTACAGGTCTTGAGCATTCTGTATCACTTGTCTTTTGGGGAAAAAAAATTCTCTAGATTTTATTTTGGAGCCTACCATATATTGTTCCTGATACTTATTTTGTTTATTTGTAGTTATTTTTCTTTGGTCTTAAAACTAAAACTTACCAGTTGTTTTTTAAAGCACTTATCTTTTAAAGTTATGTATCATTGATAATTTTGGTACCCGTTCTTGCTTGTATCCTGATCACATCCCCTCTTTTATTTACCATGAGTGAAGAGAAGCTTGTGAGGCTTAGTGCTAGAGAATCATCAGGAACAGGAGCAAATCTCTGCCTGCTCACAGGCCCACTGTCTCTGCTCAGAAAATAACACAGTCTGTGAAATGTGAAACCACAGAACAGGCTGAGAAGTTTCTAGAGGAAACACTAATCCCCACACTGCTTATCAAATTTACAAGCTAGACCATCTTAAAATCCTCCATGCTATGAATTCTATTTCAATCTTCCTGGCAGTTGAAAAAGATACTTGTAGTTTCAATTCACTTTTGTCCCCACCCCTTCACTCAGTTTCTTGTAAATACACTAAGAAGATAAAAGGGAGCTTCGAACTAATGCTCTTTTTCACTATTGGTGAGTTTTTAGATTGATAAAGGAAGAGAAATAAAGGAACTTCATAATTTAGATCTAAGTTAAAGTCTGTCCATTAGTAAAATCACATTCTTACTTGATTTATCACCATTATTAGTTTTTTTGTACCTATGGATCCATGTCCATCTTAGATGAGATTCAATTTACATATAAACTGATAACCATATTCATTTTCACAGTTGATTTTCATGAAGGAATTATGGGGCAATGAGGTCAAACATGAGAATCTTTCTCGTGCTGTTCAATACAATAAGAAATGACATCTCCATCTGGTAAGAGATGTCACAGAGAGCTCAGGCCATATCGTGAAAGTAAAATGATAAAGCTTTAGGCTTCAGTTAAAAACTGATCCTCAAGAAGACAAACAAAGCCTTAATTTTTGTATAGAGAACGTCTAGAGACTTAGAATAATCTCCTTGGCTTCTGTTCTTATGGATCTTCCTTCTCAATATAATAATAACAACAAAGGCCAGGGTTGGAAAATGGCCCAGTAGTTAAAAAGACTTGCTGTTCTTGCAGAAGACTTATATTCAATTCTCAGGACTCAGATAGTCGCTTACAATTTTCTCTAATTCCAGTATCACTAGCTCTGTCCTCCTAGTCTGGTCTCTGTCTGAATACTGTACATATGTGAGCCATCTTTGCATCATAAAGCCCTGTACATTTTAATGCAGGTTTTTGAAAATAAGTCACATTTGTGATCATAAGTGCCCATTGTGTTTAGATGTCCAAATTTTTTGGTACAATTTTATTAGTAGATTTTTTTGTACCTTTAGCATTTATCTCTGTTTCTTATATCATAATTGCTTCTCAGGTTTGGTCTCTCAGTCATTCTCTTTAATTTTTAATTTTTTCCTATTGATGAATGAATGGACCATTCCTTTTGCCAAGTTTTCCACCCCAACTAGACTGTTTTCTCTGCACAGTCTTCTCTCACTCTTTGTCCCCACTCTAAGTCACACAGATGGGCCCTATATTTTGTGTCTAAAAACCCCAGAATGTTGACTCATTGAAGCATACCAAATGTTCTTGGAAGCATACTCTGTTAGCATTGACAATCTAGAGTTGTTCAAGTAGGCATGTCGTATTTCTCAGAAGTTAGTGTTCAAATTGATGTGTTGATACAATTAAACAAACTTACTTCTAGGGTAATACAGTTTCAAAATTGATGCACATTTTTTATCTCTTTAAAAATTAATTTGTTTTCCTTTTAATGAGAATTCCTTATATAAATTTAATGTATTTTGGTTAAATACATCGAATCTTTACGTCCTTTAAAATTTCCCACTTATATCTACCACCACATAAGCTTCCCACCTTCATTTACCCTCTTTCTCACTTAGAGTTGTTTTTCTATGCCTGTATGTAGGACGATCTAGTAAATCGTGGATTCTTCTCCTTACAGGACAGTCAGAGTTGCTGTACTGGCATGCACATGGTCTGCTCAAGATCAAGCCAGCCAGATAGCCATACAGAATCCCACCCTCACCTAAGAAGCTTCTGGCAATTGCTCTTTTCTTTTAATGATTCTTTCCAATATCTTTTTATTTGGGTGATTTATTTCCAGGTTTCTGTTTGATTCTTTTAAGAATCCTAATTTCCCTGTTAAATTTTCTCCTGTTTCTGACCCTCTCATTTATTTTGCTGACTTCAAGATCTCATTCCTAAGTTGGTTCCTTATTTTATTTACCCATTTGATTCCTCTATATTATCACTTATCCCTTTGAAAACTAGAATTCTGATATCTGTTTCTAGCACTTCAGCTGTTTCCTCATATTTGTTTTCAGTTATTGAGGAGTTGTGAGCTTTTATAACGTCTCTTTCCTCTCTCTCTCTCTCGTCCTTATGTGAGTGTGATGATGTGTTTCCCCCCCTATGTTGTGTTTTGGAAAACTGTCAAGAATATTCATTCTGCTTGTTTGTTTTATTTTATGTGTGTCTTCCCCATTTGTATCCCTCACTGGTCTTTAGGACCCCTCACTATTTAGAGAAGGTTCTGACAACAGAAAAGGTGATTTAGAATTAGAATCACTATTATAACACACTGAAAAAACCGTGTATGTACTTACATGAACCACTAATACAGTTTAAGAACAGGAGAACTAGAGTACTGTACAGAAAAGGTGATAGATTTTTTTTTCAAAGCTAGTATTGTTTATAACTGAAAAAGAAAACGTGGAAACATTAAGAAAGGCACCTCAGGAAGTAAGGACTGAGAGAAAAAGGATTTTGACTATGAGAAGGAAGAGAGAAAGTACTGTAGAGTAAGTGAGCAAGGAGAATAAAGTCATAATGGTGATTTCAGGCATAAAAAAATCAGATACAAAAAGTGAACATAGCACAAAGGGGGAAATTAGGAAAACATGTTTAAAAAGTAAAATAAAATATTACAGATTAGTCAACATTTCTCTTTTGTTGGGAAGAATACATTTTCTTCTAGTATGCAAATATTTATTATTACTTTCTAATATTGCCATTAAGTATTATATTATCTTGAAATTGAAATTACAGGTAGAACAATGACTGCTAGTTCCTATTTAAATCAGAGTAAATAAGGACGGGATAAGTCTCTTGCTGTTGTAAGTTTTCGCACAAGCATATCCTCTCATAGATCTTCCTCAGTTTTCATGAAGATCACCATATTCCTTCCAACTTGCTCCCAACTATACTGAGGGATATTCTCCTCCCACCAGGGCCCCACCTTAGGCAGTGACCCACATTGTCTCAGTATATTTGCGTCTCCCAGACTGTCAAAATAAGACTTGTTTATCAAGTGGTTGTCAAGGTCTTCAGTACTCAGTCAGCAGAAGGAAGAAAAGCTCCTTAAGTTTGGATGTTCAATAGCTGCTAATTGTCAACCTCCAACTAGACTGATTATAGAGCAGGCAGGCATCGTTCTCAGAGCTGTATCCTCTATTTCAGTTTGAATAACTATGTTTTCTGTAGATTCATGGATTTTTAAGATGTGGTCTTTAGTTGGTAGTACTACTTGGGAAGACTTTGGAATATTTAGAAAGGGAAACCCCCTGAAGAAAGTAAGTCACATGGGCAGACTCTTGAGAGTTTATAGATCCCTTCCAATTCCTGTCCTCTAAGCTTCACATGTTTGAATAAATTTCATCAGCCAGACCTATTCCTGCTCCCACGACATTCCTTCTTCTGCAGAATTGGCTCTCGATCCCTATCCCTCATGCACCATAAAACAAAATTAAACAAAAAATTTCTTTGTTAAGTTGGTTTGTTTGTGGTATTTTGTCATATAAACAGAAAAGTGATTACTATTTTGTAGAGTCTACTCGAGACATTGCTCTTTGTTTGTAAAGCCAAGATGATGGATATATGCTTTCCTTGCTCCTGAGTGTTGGGGTCTACTATTTACTATTTACTTTGAACATTATGTCCATATTGAAGATTTGATCTTTTCTCTTTTTCTTCTTTTTACTGTTAACCCCATTTGTCTTTCTATAGTTCTCAACTCAGACTTCCTTCAGTAGTCACAAGTTTCCCTTCAAATTTGAAGGATAGTTTAGTAAACTACCAGAGAACTTATCTCAGCCATCAACCTGCATCCACTGGAACCCCAGACGCATTTACATTCCATGACTAATTTTGCTTATGTAACACTTCTCTGAGTACTTCTAAAATATCTTGTTAATTATAAAGTTTTCTCTGATTCCCTGTAGTCATACACGTTCCTGTCTCTTACTAGTGTGTACACTGTAAAGAATTGCTACTCCTTCTATTGCTTTAAATAAATGTGATTGGCCAGTAGACAGGCAGGAAGTAGAGGCAGGGCAACCAGACTAGGAGAATTCTGGGAAGATGAAAGACAGAGAAGGAGATGTCAGCCTGATGCAAAGAAAGAACGATGAGAATGCTCTACTGGGCAGAGGCACCAAACCATGTGGCTAAACATAAATAATAATTATGGAATAATTTAAATGTGAGAGCTACTGGCCAGCAGATAATCTAAAACTAGGCCTCTGAGACAATTACGTGGGAAGCAGCTGATTTGAGATTACTGATTATTCCTTTTCTATTCATAATTTACTAATTAATATTATTTATTCCATTATATAAAATGTATGGCTTTCAGCAATTGCTATCTTTCATCATAGTAAGTATAACAAAATATACAAATTACCACTTGGAGACATAATATTTTTCAATATTTTTCTTTATTTTTTTAGCAATGTTATTTAAGATTACAAAATTACATATTATATATATTATATACATTTTCAAAGATATATAATCTATGATATATATGTATTATGTACTGATATATGGCTATGTACAGTTGATTCCCCTGTTAGATCTTTATGCTTTTGAACTTATGTAAAGTAGTAAAAGTCTCTTTATACTGTACTTGATAAGTATCCACTCTACTAAAATTCTTACTGGCCATAAAACTGCTTATCTAAGGGCTTTTAGTTAATTCTTTTGGAATTAATAATTATGCTTTTTTAAATATGCCATGCAATTTATATTCTATTTTTACATTTATTGCTTGATTAACCCTTCAAAAATATTAAAATACGATGAAGAAAATATAAAAAGTTGCCTGTCTTTTGATTTCCTTGTGTTAACTCACTATTATTCATGCTTCTGAATTTAGCATTCTAACTTAAATGTACTTTTATTCATTTTCTTGGTAAGAATATGTGCACATATTTCTATATATTTATTGGGAAAAGTTTTACACAAAATACAAAATACAAAAATATTTATTAACATATACAAGCTGGTATGCAAACATTAAATATTCCAGGCTAAGAGATTATTTTTAACATTAATCTTTTTGCAAAGTAAAATTTTGCATTTAAGCAAGACAGCATAAGAGAAAAGTATGTTGGTTTTATTGAAAATTAAAACAAGAAACTATGCTCAAGTGTGCTCTAAAAACCCATCTTACCAGTTTATAGTGACAAAGAAAATATTCAGAAGACTGCAACAGTTAAGACCAAACCCGGATGTGAAAACAAATCTCTAGGTAATTCTTTCTACTGCAGAGTCCCAGGACAATTTTTCTAAAACGCTGGTTCTTAAATTCTGGGAATGGAAGTGAGTCTCAAGATTTTGTTGTTGAAATGCTGATACTGCACTATGGTGAATGGTTACCTTAGATCATAGATGGTCTATGGCATAATTCAGTTTGATAGATTGATGTTATTCTTCAAAATGTAAACAAACTATTAAGATTGTCAAGATAAATTAAGAGCATAGATACAAATGTAAGAATTTCATAGCAACCCATATTCTATATGCACATATTTTTAATGAAAATGTTATACGTTTTTTTAAAACGTTCTAATTATGTAGCCTATCAAACCATTTATTTTCTTAGTGTAGTATATAATTCTATTTGTGTTAAGTTTTTGGGATAAACTTAATAAAGCAGTTTAAAAGAAATTGGGTATTATGTGTCTTGATGAGATGTATTCCATGAAAATGCACATAAATATTCTGTTAAAGAGAAGACAGACAGAATGACAGTGTTATTCACATGTATTGTGATGAGAAAAGTATCCATATTGTCCAATGTTTTGTCCAGAGTGGTTTGGCCAGTTAATCACTGATTCGTTAGCTTTACGTAACAAAGGAACAGGTTTTATTTGTTTTTTTTGTTGTTGTTTTGTTTTGTTTTGTTGTTATTTTGTTTTTTAAACTCTACTCTAGGACTAAATCACATAAAATATTGTCAGCCAGTGTAATTAACAGCATTGGTAGAACGGCTTTTTCTATGTTCTCTGTAAGAAACAAAAGAAATGGAAGAAACATTGCCATAGCATCTTTATGGAGAATCATCCAAAAAAAGGTTAAAACACATGTGAGTCAAAGAGGCTCCCCACAACCATTCAAGACCCAAAACCAGGTAGACACTGAAAATTTTGTAATACAACAAAAAACAATTAATTAATTTTTTCAATAAAGACAATTTAATTTGTAACAGGCTTCATTTTTTATAAATACTTCTATGTCTCTCTGTCCTTTTACATATTTCAACACTTTGTTATAAAAGGGATTTATAATAATGTTGAAATTCAGGTAGTATATATAGAATACATATACTAGATTTATGTAGATCTATCCTAGACTAATCATTGTTTGTAATGTATTGTCAGTAACAAGAAATTTGTAATTCATAAAGAAACTTACTTTTTCCTTTTTTTCCAACAAATACACATTCTAGAAATTATGAATATTTACTATGTATAAGTCTATTCTCAATAAAAAATCATATTTAGCAAGTACCTAAACATTTGTTAAGTTGTTTAACTCCAAGACTTTTCCTTTAGAAATGCTTCCTGAATCAAAACATATGTGTGTCAACTCATTTGTGCTCACTGGCAGTACATGTCAACTGTGCAGGTATATAAAGTCATCTCTCAAAATCACCGCGACAAACATTACATACCACTATTTCCTTAGCTCCTGTGCACATCTGTATATTTTTCTCACAGTCTATATTTTTCAAATAAAATTATTATACTAGCTTAAATAACTCAAAGCTTATCAATACATTATGAACAAGTATCATAGATTCTATATATTGCTTTTTATAAAATTGGAAATGGATATTATTTTCAAACAAATTTAAAAACAAAAGAAAATTATACATCAACAAAAGACATTTAATTTTAGGACAATTTTTCAACTAATTAAAAAATATTTTTTTATATTTTCAAAAAACTTTAGATGAAAATACAAAACAAAACTATTTAAATAGTAATACTTTAAATTTCCAATGGAATAATATAAAATTTATCCTGAGTAGAGAAACTTTATTTAAAACACTTATGAGAAATTTAATAAACACAATAAAAATCATTACATTTATTTCATATAAAACAACTCAAATATTTTTAGGATATATATAAAAATATCTTATATTTTTATTACTTAACCCTCATACTTCAAAAATTAATGAATGTATGGAAAAAATTCAGCTATCACTTTCATTAGAGCCTTAGAGACCATGCATGTATCACTGTTGTCTTATACCACAAAAGATGGAAGCTCAACTTTATGTGCTATTCAACATTTATTATTAATTTTTAACATTAAAATAATATCAATTTTAAAACTAAAATTTTAATCAGGCTAAGTGATCATTTACAAGTTTATTGTCACGTGGGTGTTTGATACTACATTCTAAAACTTGCAGTCTTGAAGTCTTACTCTGGCATATTCTTGAAATTCAAAACCTTGGTTTTAAATTGTGTGAGTATAGAAACTGGGTTTACATCAGTCATTTAAAAAGCAGAGTGAAGTTCATTAAAAGGAAAACTGTTTGCTGAAGCAAAAGATAGATTAACTGGTATTGTAAAATGTTGCTAGCTTCAGAAAGCTTGCATGTTTTTATTTTGTCTGTGTCATTTAGTTTCACCCAAAATGAAGAAAAGTGATATACAAAAGTAAATAATTGATAATAACAACATTATCTACAAGCCTTAAAATCATTGAAGGCAAAATAGCTCAAATGATTCTCAATGCCTCTCAGGGACATCTGAATCAAATAAGGTAATTATTCTTTAAAATGCTTACACAAAGTCTGATTTGCATGCTAGTAATTGCTATGCCTTGTGGCATTCAGCAATTGACACAGCAATGATTTTAATTATTGTAATTTCATCAGTATAAATACTTCAAAGTTATGCAAATACTATCTCATAATCCACATAGACAGCTTGGAGTATTTGATTTACTTGTCTTGTAGACCTCTTTGTCTAGGCAGTTTACTCTCAGATGTGACTCTGCAATGCAATCGAAGCCTTTCACTCACATCAAAGCTCTAAATCATAACAAGATGAGCCAATTTTACAAAGACTGACACTTCAAACATTAAGTTGCAAATACAATTATGAGATGAAATATGAAAAGGACTTTGCTTAGATATCGCAAGGCAGCAATACCTATAGCTAATCATGTCTAATGTTTTCTCTGACGTGAGAAAGCAGATACGACTCAAACAGATGTCTTTGAATAAATAAGAACAAGGAAGTTCCTCCTGATTACGAGATGAATTTCAATACAATAGTAAAATCTTATTGTTGTGCAATAAATTATCATCAGTATTATAGTCTTTCATTCCCTCAGCCAATAGTGCCTGCTAAGCTTCAAATGGTATTATTTTTCATGATGTTGAATGTTCATAAAGCTTTTCTTGAGCCTCTTGAGTTCTCCGAAATAGAAATTCTAGAAACTTAATATAACCAGCCTTTGGGAAACAGTTTTCTCAAAAATACTACAGCATGAGAAGCTATGCTACTACATGGTGATAATAGTTAAAAACAATTTATAGAAAAAGAAACACATAAATTTCATGCTTGTTTTTATAAAATACAGACCTTTACTTCCAGTTGATGTGTTTAAAATAAGTGGATTTTAGACAAAAAAGCAAAGAATATCCAGGCTGCAAACCACAACCCCTGAACAGCTTGGGATCAGAAGGAACTTAGGAGAGGCATTCAGGGATCCTCCTAGGAAGAGAAAATAGAGATCTCCAGAATGAATTGGGATCATAATGGATAGTGACCAAGGAGAAGCAGAAATAAATCATGAGAGAAGGAGATGATTGAGTGTGAAGAGCGATAAGGAGAGAGAAAAAGAGATGGATGTCTTGATTGAGGAAGACAATGTGTGGCTGGAAAGAGGCCAGGTGCTTGAGAAACCTCCAGGAACCAATAGGATGTCCCTGGCTAGGACTCTAATCAATAATGGATGGGGTGACTGAACAGGACTTCCCCTATAGTCAAACGAATGTCCACCCGAAGTGTCATTATAGAACATTCATCCAGCCATGAATAGAGGAAGAAGCAGAGATCCATAGCTGAGCACCTGGTCAAGCTCCTGGTCCAACTAAAGAGAGAGGAGAGTGGATATGAGCAAAGGAATAGGGATTCTGAAGATGAGACCCACAGAGATGTCTGGTTGGAACTTTTGGGACCTCACTAAATAAGAAACAGCCACTGGAGAATCTTCAAGAAAAGGAACTAAACCCTCCAAAAGTATATGCCCATCCAGTGTCATGGGAAGTATATGAAACCTCACGGAATAGGATCAGACTATGTTTCTGTGCATGAACTGGCATCTTGAAGCCCATTCCTTACAGAAGAACACATAATCCAGCCCTCCTAATATTGGAACGAGGGACTTGGACACACCTCAAATGGATACACCAAACTGAGCTAAACCACCTTGAGACTCCTTGCCCTCTTTGGAAAATGAATGGGGACAGGGCTGGAGAAGGCTGAGGGAGGACTGGGTAGGATTGGGAGGAGAGAAGGGAGGGCAAACAGGGGTATACATGGGAAAAAATGCTTTTTAAATAAAAAACTTACATGAAAAGTAAAATAAATAGGTAAAAAAAAAAGAGAAGTGTTAGAAAAATTTTTAAAGGTTTCTACTATGATGAAAATTTTTATTATGTTGCAATACATAATTAAATCTACAGTAACACATTGTTGGCCTTTCTTTTGACTGTAACCTCCCAAATAATGACATGGTGTGGTGGGATTCAGGTGTTACCTGATAAGATCCCAGGATGCTTATCCAGGGTCCTGGGCCCCTGAGGGGGGCGTGGCCAACCCGATTGATAAGGGGCTGATGTGACCCTGAAAACCTGTTTTGCCTGGTTCCTGGCGGCTGGAGAGAATCCATCATCCACCATTCCAGACTCCAGTCCCTGTTCAGGCTCCACTATAAACTGTTACCTGTATCGTGAGTGTTGGTTTATATTTTAATAAATATCTATCCTGCACCGGTGCTTTCTAAGTAAAACTTCTCCTACAACATGGTGTCTTTTTATTAGGTAGGGAAGCTTGGCCTTATCTTAGGCTTAACACTAACTAGCTCTTAAAACTAATTTAACCTATTTATATTAATCTGTGCTCTGCCACTTGACTCTGTACTTTTACTCAATCTTGTACACCTGACTCCCTCCTCATCTTGATGGTGAATCTCCTCTCAGATTCTTCCCCCAATTTTCTTTCTTAACAAGAAGGTCCTTCCTGTCTTCTCCTGCCCATCTATTGCCCAACATCTCTTTCTTATCCATTTGAAGGTACCTTAGACAGGTGAGGAAGGGCAGACACATCTTCACAAGGTGTGACCAAATATCCTGCAACAGTATCATTTCTGTTTCTTTAAAATCTATTCACATTACTAGCAAAAAGGTAATCAATTATAAATCAGGAGGGAAAAAAACTCAGTGGCAAGATATAATTTCTAATAGAGAAAGAAAGGGGAATAAAGCCTGTTAGCTACTCTGTGCTTTGGATGTTAGGTAGCTACCACGGGCCATGTGTTTGAGGCTTGGTCCCAAGTCTGCTCTACTACTTGGATGAAGGCATACTAAAAAAGAATTAAGACACTGGGAACCAGGTTGCCAAGAATCAATATCTCTCTCCCCCTCTCTCCTCTCTCCTACCTCTCATTCTCACTTTCTCTCAATCCATCTCAATTTTCCCTGGCTCTTAATTCTCTGCTCCTGCCTTGTTTTTTATAAAATAAGCAGCATTGCTTATTTCTATAAGGTGATGATCTGTCTAACCACTGGCCAAAAGAGAGAAAAGTAAACAAAGAGAAACCATGTCACTTCCAAAGTTCATAGCTCCCCAATATTTAAAAAAATAAAAAAAATGTAACAGCTGAAGTACAAAAAAAAAAAAATGGAGTTCAGAATACCAGTTTTAAAGTGTTCAGTTACCACATAGAAGACTAAAACAGATTAATGAAATAAGGAAATTCAGGTGCTAGATATTGAAGATGGCAAAATGGCTGAAAGGTCAGGATTCTAGGTAATGTTTAACAATGAAATCGAGATTCAAAAAAATCAAATGGAAACCCTGAAAATGAAACAATCAATCACCTAAATAAAAATGATAGCAAAAAACATCATCAAATTAGAAGACCCGTTGCCTACAGCTTTTCAGCTAGAAATAAGATTTGTTCCCTCCCCTGTATATAGGTGTTTGGCTGGCTTAGTCATGAGCAGGTTTTGTGTGTGTGGTTGTAGCCAGTTCTTCTCCATCTGTACAGCTATCCTGCCTATCGTGCAATAGTTTCTGAGGGGAAGAAGCATAAATTTTATTTAGATATGCAACCTCTAATAGGTGGTCCATATATAAATAAAACTTTCAAAACTAAAATATATGAAATTTAATAAAATATACTTAAATTTGTATTAGTTTCAAACTTACAATTATTTAGTAGAAAGTATGCTTATTCAGTATCAACTTATTAATATGAACCGTGGGTAATAACTTTGAAACTCTGAACCGAAAGACATTTTCTACCTGCTAGCTGATTTCCTGAAGCATTTATCATCATAAAAGATAGAAAATAAATACAACTAATTATTATAGTGTGGCAAGGTAAGCATTAGAGCTTTCTATTTTGTGTTTATTAGCAGATATATGGTGTCAGATTGCCTATGATCATCCGTATGCCACTTTTTCTTTCTGCTTACATAGAAATCAAACACGGAAATTTTTGCTCCTCTTAGAAAATTCAGACTTGTAATTTACCCAAACGTCTATTTTAACCAAAGGTTAAAATGTTGCTCAATGACTCAAGCCTTTCATCATATCCTTTCTTTAAGGGGAGCTTTAATTGTGTCTAAAAATATATATATGTTAAACTTGATAGTAATACTATACAGGCAAGGTAAAAAAGTAGTCACTCCAGTATGCATACTTGCTCTATATCATGAGACTGCCCTTCATCAGGGCAGACGTCTAGTTCTGCTGTTGGGCCTAAAACCAAAAAGTGTCATTTTGTCAAACTTAAAGAACATATGACAAATGAATGTGAGTGACCTGTCGGGATTCAGGACAACCTTCTCCTGAATGGAGAGGAGAAAACAAGAACTTCACTGTGCCAACTGAAGGAATAGGATTTCCATGAAAATCATGTGGTCTTATAAGAAAACCAAAGGCATCAAAAAGAAAAAGAGTTGACAAAATACATTGATTTTTATCTATGGAAATCCCTAGCAGGGGAGGACATTTATTCACATCTGTATGTCTGGCCCATGGTAACTGAGAACACAAACTCACATTGTTTGTCATGGTGACGTGTAAACAATTGTTTTGCACATCTAACTCAATTGGATTGGTTAAATTCTAGGCAATATGTGCATGAATTTGCAGATGCATGTGTTTCTGTCAAATAGTGAAACACTAGGAAGGCATGTTGTTTATCTCATTCTGTAGCTGGGTTCAATGGTGGTATGTAGACAGTGCAGCAGGTACACTCATGTCACAAATGGATCACAGAGTTCCCAAAGAAAAAATCAGTATCAGAGAAGCAGGTCAGGAGAGAGGCTAAGTCTGCAGCTGTACCAGAATGATACTCAAAGCCTGTAGTGGATTTATTTTGTTACATTGTAAATAATTGTCCCACCTATGAGTTTAATAAAAAGTGATGCTTGGCCAAAGGCAGACAGGAAGTGTTGGTGGAGCTACCAGACTAAGAAATCTTCCTGGGAACAGGAAGGACAGAGCAGAAGTGCCACAGAGTTGCCAGAGAAGCCAAAAGATGCAGAGGACAACTATGCTGCTCTGAGAAAAGTACCGAGCACCATGGCTGAACAGAGTAAGAGTCATGGGTTAGATTAAAGTAAAGAATTAGCAAGTTATACGCCTGGGCCCCAGGTAAATCAGCATACAATTAATATAAGCGTCTATGTGTCTCTGTGGGACTGTGGGACAGGGGGTCTGTGCCACAGCTGAGGCTAGGTCCGACTCTCTGGGCCAGAAACCTCATACTACACAAGCCAGTGGGTTTCTTGGTATTGTTTATTTTTGGCTTTTGTTCATAAACAGAAAAATGAACTGCTGTTTTAGGACTTACTTAGAAAGCCTTTGTTAGAGAGTGGAAATAATGCACAAAAAGCTAGAGGGCAGGAGTAGAGCTGCTTAGATTTTAAATTTTATATACATTCTTAAAGTTAACCAAAACTATCTCTCAATTTCACATTGGGATTAAATGGTCTTGGTTCATGAATTTGTACTATGGGTCAGAAATAATGTAGATCAAGTAACTGGCAAACTATATCATATAAGACAACGCTAAAAAAACATTATTTTTTATGTAAAGACATTTAAACAATTGTATGTTTAGAAATCTTGTATATGAGATTGATGGACATCGAGTTCATGCGCTTGCTACCACCACAAAGTGAAAATATTAAAAAGAGGAAGGCTGAAGGGGGATTGTATACTGTATGTTGAGTCAACACGATTAGAATTAATATCTTTATGAAACTGACCTCAGAGTTATATTAGCCTTTTCTCTCTTTGAGCTTGCCACTTTGGACTTCTTTGTTTCCATATATGGAAGAAAAAATTCTTGATTGCTGATAAAGTGCCCCCTAGTAATTTTTACTATAATAACCCAAATAACTGAGAAAACCATTAAAATTATTTGTAAAAGCAGTGAATTTTGAACATAAAAAAGTAATTAACCTAAGCGTTTCAGCTTTAGTTTCTCTCTAGATTCCTGGCTTTGAAAATGTCATAGCATTCTCCAATCCCTTATTCCATCTGCAACTTGGAGCAAAAAGATTTGCTATATCTCCTTTAAAGTACTGGTGGAAATCTCAATGATGATATAGGTTAAATATTATTATAATTTTATCTTAGTACAAGGCACTCAATTTCATAGCTGTTTATGTTTATGAACATTGAGATATAAAATAAGAAATTTATGAAGAGTTTATCAGAGAATGTACTGATGTGATAGCTTGGGTCTCTTTTCTATTTACACATTCAAACATACAGTTTCTTTTCAAAAATAAAACTCAAAAATGTGACAGTTAACAAAACAGATGTCAACACTGTGTAGTCCACCTTTACAAAAAGCTTAAAAACATATTTCTAATTTATCTTTAATAAAATACAAGGGAAATAAAGACTAAAAAGGCAATAAGAAAATTAATGAAAGTAGGAAGAGCAATATCTGAATGCATCCTGTGCAACTAACAGTGTAAATGAAGGGAAGTACCAGCCAGCCACCTTTCACAGCCATCAGAGCATGGGAGAAGCACAGCATGGGATCATATTTTAACAATTGAAATCATTAATAGGGCAGAATTAATTTTGTGCTACCTCCATGAAGATCTTGATTTCTCCAAGTTCCTCTATCACATCCTTTTTTTCTGCTAGACACATATCAAAGCTCAGCTTGTAATCATTGGAAATGGAATATTTTATATGTATTGTCATCACAGAACAATGGTCTACATGAGTCACTTACTCCCATGTCTAGTATCTTCCATTTGCTCTCTATTTTATGTCCTCCAAACATTTCTGTCATTTCAGTTATACCTGTCATCTTTCTTTAATCTATCTTCTCTACATCTTGTGAAAAAAAATCATAGGTTCCTTTTTTTGTAATTTGGAAGAGGAGATTAGCTCATGGTTAGGAAGAAAAATTTCAGAAAAATATATAAAATCAATGTGAAAGAAGATCCCACTCAAAATAAGATTAGCATGGTTTAGGGGAATAAGGAATAAGAGAGTAGGTACAACTAAGCAGCAAATGCCAAGTATAGGAAAGGGAGAACTGTGGGGGTGTGTGAAAATAATAGACAAAATAATTTAGGAAACAGAAAAATTCAATAAAGCAGTGTTCTTTTAAACCATTTAACTAGAACCACTGAACCTTTTGATTGCTTATGAAAAACAAAGGGACTTAGCAGCCAGTGAAACCTGTAGTTTTGACATTCAGAATAAAAAATATTAACATTAGGAAAGTATTTCCAAAGAACCAATAGCCATGTAATTTGGGAGATGGGCCTCCATCACCTAGTAAAAGGGATTGCTTTCTTGATGGACACTTGCCTGTAAGTGTTCCTCTACCAGAGGGAAGGCTAATTGATGGGCATATGAGTGGCTCCTTACAGGTAGAAGAAACAGTTCCTGGAGAGGACTTGCAAAGATTCATATTTAAGTAGCTGTTGTGATACAGCTACTATATGTGCATTCCTGTGTGTCATGTCTGTATACTGGGCCAGATAAATGATAAAGTTAATATGGGAAGGAAATGCAGATTCAAAGTTCATTCTGTCCTATATCACAAAACGGTATGGTTTCTCCGCTCAATTCAGTTGACTGTGAAAAGGAAAGTAAATAACTGTATGTATGACAAAGGTAAAGGGGTAACTAGAGTTCAGGCTGAGGATCTATAATATCTCAATTTGGTGACTACAAAGGAGCCATGAATCCTGTTCAAATCTCCATATTTCTTCACCTATGCTGCGTAATAAAAGTCTACATTCTAAGACATGGTAAATACGGCAGACGTTCTATTAAAACATCATAGATGCGAATGTTCAAAACTAGTTGTTGATATACTTAGAGTTTAAGCAGATGAGAAGATACTAAACTGTTAGGGATGGTTAAATATGATACATCATATGCATCAAGGCTTCGTTCTCATCTGGAAAAACCATCTATCTTTGTGCATTATGTCATTGTGTGGTAGCAGTCATTCCATGATAGAGAAAGGAGACCAAACTCGAGCTGGATAAGAACACCATTCTCTAACAACAAGCATCCCTGATGATGGTAGACTTACCCTGTTGTTTGGATCTTTTAAAAGTGTCATCTGACAATGATGCTACATAACAGAAATTCCACTTCCTGCGTTTGAACTTTGGGGAATTTATTCAAATAATAATAGCAAGTAGTTGGTAGGAAATGACACAATACTAACTAAAACTAGTATCTTTATCATCACCGTCCGTATTAATAAAATTATAAACTTTGCTCTGAAAGCAGAAGTCCCTGGTCATAATTTCTAAGGAAAGGTTATATTCTAAAAAGAATATAAGAAGTAATATTTCAGATATATTATGATTATAGTTTAAAGATAAAACGTATTGAAAGAGCAAACAAAACACTAATAGAAGAGATTTGATATTAATATAATGTGAGCAACACAGCTTCAATATTGACATTGCCTTATGGGCTTAAAAAGTTTCAAAGGTAAGCAATTATGGAATTCATTATTTTGTTAGTTTTACAAGTTCACATACAAAGAATATATGTTTCAATATATTATCTGTTGCAGAATTTTTAATGAATAGATATTTTCTAGAAAGTGTGTCCAAACACCCATCCTTGAAATTTTCTGTTTTAGTTCAACAGGGAAACCATACAATATTTTTAAGAGTCACATTGGCATAGAGAGAATAAAGTATATTCTATCTTTCTATAAAGAGAGAAAACATTACCATTTTGATTTCTTTTGAGCCAAATGAACTGAAACAGAAGGCCTAGTATTGTCCTCATTCTGTAATGTAAATTTGCTTCAAGTTTATTTGTAATCTGGAGAGTTAAGACAATTGTTTTCATTAATATGGTGATAGCTCCATAAAACAATAATGATCAAAAGTAGTAACTTACAGACGTCTATTTATGTTAGGATCTCCACAACATTTTGGACAAGATCTGAGAACCATATCTTAGGCCATAACAAGCACAGATATGAGATCTCTTCAATAAGGCAATTTGATGTCCTTCATATTATTGTATAGACTGTTATTTTTTAAACATTATCAACAGGTAAACTCTGGAGTATGTAAGCATATTAAGTACATTCGCTCAAGTCAGGCATGATCTCAATTTATGCCTGTTTACAACCTGTGCACCTTGAAATCTTTCAAAATGTAAAATATAAAACCACTTTCAAACTATAGAGATTAAATTTCTTACAAACTCTCTTATATAAATCATAGCATAAATGGCTGTGTCTCATATAAATTATACTTTGACTGATTATTTAGGATGTACATGTGAGTGCCTTAATGGGAAACATTTTTTATGAAACTCTTTATCATTGGTAGGTTTGCCTGACATTAAACCATACTGACATATAATCAAGATTGTTAGGATTCATTTGTTTTTTTCAACCAGATAAACCTATTTAACAAATTATTGTTGAGTATGATATTACCTTTACAATTCTAAACAAGACTGTTGTAGAGTTCTATCCCCTAGTAAAATATTCAGCAACTACTATAGACCTGCTTGGAAGAGACCACAGGAACTAGAATGCAGACTGTTCACATGCCTCTTGTAAAGAAAGGTCGAAGTGGACAATAGGACCCACACCTGATGATCTACTAATTACTCTCCTTTTCAAGTTATATACAACTTAAGGAATCAGAAGATGACAGGCATTCTACACTACTGGAGGTTAATTATAGAGAAAGTATATGTTACTATGAAACAGCCATAATCCATGCTGTCTGATGAC
Organism: Phyllotis vaccarum; assembly: GCA_033318265.1. NCBI lineage: Eukaryota > Metazoa > Chordata > Mammalia > Rodentia > Cricetidae > Phyllotis > Phyllotis vaccarum. The sequence goes on from JARWLC010000005.1 coordinate 117,745,021, forward strand.
TTTCTAGTTGATCTAGGGTCACCCAAACCTCTGACAGTAATCCCTTACTCTTCTATTTTATGTAAATTGAATAAAGTTACAAGACCCATATAAAGAATTTTGGTAGGATCGTACTTTAGTTTTTCAGTGGACTTATGGGGTCAATTTTTTTCCTAGGGGAAAAAATTATCAAAACAGACTTATTAGAAGACAATTTTCTAAAAGATTTTCTTCTTTTAAAACTAGCACATGGAATAATCATTAGGTTTGTGATAATTAAATTCATTAATTTTGTAATTAAGCTCTCTGGTAAAGACTAAACCCTTAATCATAATGCTTCTATATTTTTAAATGAAATATTAAGTATTAGAAATATATAACAATTATTATTTATAGCAAGAATCCATGGAGATTATAAAAATTTCTATTAACAAATAAGAAAATCAAGAGATATAATGTACATATGTGATGCCACATATGTTATTAAATTCCAAGACAAAAAAAATCTAAGCTTGGCTATGTGACAACATTTTTAGCCGAGATGTACTGTGAATCATGTAAGAATCTTGTTGTGATAACTCAGCTCCACTCATGGACTCAGATAATGGAGATGAGGTAAATCATAAAAACAGACCATCAGGACCACTTCAAGAGTCTGGGTTTAAGATTCACAGATTTAAATTTTAGATTATACTATTAAAGCGAACCTTAAAAAAGAAGTTTTGGCAGGCTTATCTTATAAAAGGAATGGATTTTTCCACAGAAATGGCATTTTTATGTATTTCACACACTTTTTCTCTACTTCATGAAAGTTAATCTATATTTTATTAATTTGTGAATTTATAGTTCCTTGCTTTGCTTAATACATAACATAAATTTTGTTGTTAGACTCACAACATTCAAGTGACATAAAAGGATGTACTGTAGTGAATATCTTTACTTGATAAATATGTATTAGATTATATGTTCCATGAAATTTTTAAATTTAGTATGACAGTCCTTGAAAAATTTTAAAGAAATGTTCTATTATAGTGATATAGTACCAGAGATTAATCTAACATTAAAATTTTCTCTATATCTTTCTGATCCTTGCATAAGTTAAATATAAAATATTTATAGTTATTTTTCCTTCACTTATTTGACAACAAAATAATTTATTTACAACAGGAAACAAAGCATTTCTGATTACCCAAATGTAATTAATGTTCCTGGACAGTTTACTTTTAAAGTTGCTATTTTGACCTTGAAAATTAAAATTTAGTTAATGATCTAATGACCTATATTTTTAAAATTCCTATTTCTATAATTATTAATTTCTACAAAATACTACATACATTGGATAATGCCATCTTATGACATTATCTATACCATGCTAAAAGACAAATGATGTACAAGAGCTTTTCAGAAATACACAACCAATGATTAACTTCATTTTCTTTTAAGATATTTAATAATCATTGTTTAGAAACTAAGCAAGACATCTTCTCTAGAGAATGACCTTAAACAATGAAAGTGTGTTCTTGGCAGTGATATATGACATATTGGAACAAATCTAATCTTATTGATGGTCAGATTATTTACAATTGAGTCGTTCCTTTTCATAGGAAAATTTAAAAACTAAAGAATTAGATACTGTGCCAATAAATACAATTCCAAGACAGAAATAATCAGGTATCCTAATTTTATTAGATAAAGAGTACTATATTTATTTCACTTTCTTGAGAAAGCTATTTTTAAATTGTTTTTCATACAACTTTAATATTTTAATTATATTTCCCCTCTTGCAACACCTTCCTGATCAACCCCACCTCCCTACCCGCTCAATTTCATGTTTTTTGACTCTTTTAAAAACATCATGCAAACAATATTGTATTCAAACATATAACAATAATACAAACAATAACAAAACAAAAGAAAGAGCTTAAATACATAAAACAAAGTGGACTCATTTTGCTGTTGTTGGCCAAGTACTCCTGGACATGAGTTTTTTTCTGAAGTATTCTTGGTATACCCAGTGGCACTACATTGGAGAAAACTGACTTTTTTTTTTCATCAGGTATCAACAGCAATGAGACTTTTTGAATACTTCTCCTTAGTGATGGAAATTGTTTTAGGGATTAAACCTGTGTAAGTTTTTCACATATTGTTACAATTTGTAAATTCAAATGCATATTGGTCTGGTATCTCAAAGATGCTGGAATAACAAAATTTTAACTCTGTATGCACTTAGCACTCATAATATTATCAGATAATAAAGTCTTCATCACTATAATTATTTTATAAATACAATAAAAACTTAGGCTTAACATTTTGAATTACCTCCTGAGAAGAAAATACTGTGTGGAGGAATTGTTCTTTTTTATGACTATTTTCTCTGCTTTGATTATCCAACAGTTTTGCAGGTTTAAAAAGTATGTTATAAAAACAAAGAAAATGTTGAGTGCTTTCCTAAATCATGCGTAGATGAATCATAGAGAAAATATTTATATCCTTACAAACAAAATATGTATACTTTGGAGCCTTCTATTTCATGGCGACTTTAGTCTTTAAACATTATGAGGTTGTAAATGGCTCTAAGAATGAATACTGAAATCACACACCTTTCCTATCTAGACTATATGTTTACAGTCTGGTCTGTGTCACCAGTTATTTGCAGCCATAATTACCAGTTGATGGGTGTTTAATTGTCACCAAAAAATGTTTGCTGGTATCGGTCTAATTCTGAATATCACAGTCTTCCATGTTAAAGAAATCACTATGGTGTGTTAGTTTCCTTATCTACAGAACATGTTGCTCTGTGGGTTTAGACAAGACAAAAAGCTCACTCAACCATAATGAACTCTATTCAGAATAGAGATAGATAAAGGACAATTTCTGAAAATTATATGACCTTTAAGCCTCATCATTAAAATATAAATTAAAAGGGAGAGATGAAGTTTATTCAAATAGGCAATGAGTGCTTGATTAGGAATCTAGTACGTGTTAAATGATACTGACAACTGGGTGATAGAAAATTGACATTTGTTCTTCAGAGGCTAGAAAGAGAAGCAGAACATTAAATATTCCGTGTTTGGATTTAAAGGTAGATGATACTGAAGAAATGAGACTAAGCTACCATCAATGCAGTTAATTGACTATACTGGCAGACAATTTTTGCAAATTAAAAAAGAAATAAAATTTCTTTGCACTTAGCATGATGTGATGACTAGGATTTTGCCATGGATAATATAAAGTACAAAATAAATTGAAGCTATTCAATAATTCAATATTCAACAATTTTGTTTCTGCAGAGTAACATACACGTTCATTGAGTGTGCATTGAAAAGTTCCCGGATAATTTTGTTTTAGAATCTACTTAGAAATATAGCTTTATTTATCATAATTTTAATGTATAAATATTACATTTTTAATTGTATAAAAATTCTAAATAAAATATAAGGTTCACAATCAAAATTATGGTTAAATATTAATTGAGGAAAGGATGGTTCAATATATGTAAATCAATAAATGTAATACACCATATAAACAAAATTGATTGACAAAAAGACATGATTCTCTCATTAGATACAGAAAAGGCCTTTGACAAATAAAACACCCTACATGATAAAAGTCTTGGACAAAGTAGGGAGACTAGGGACATGCCTCGAGAAAGTAAAGACAGTTTACACCAAGCTCATAGCCCACATCAACTTAAATGTGGAGGAACACTAAAACATTCCCCTGAAACCAGGAGTAACTCAAGGCTGTCCGCTGCTTCTATACCTATTCAATATGTACTTGAAGTCTTTGCTAGAACAATAAGAGAGCTGAGAGTTAGCAAAAGTATTAATATGGAAAAGAAGAAGCAGACATATCTTTATTTGCAGAAGATATTACTGGAAACTAGATAAAATCACAAAAATCAGTAGATCTTCTTTGTACAATGACAAACAACTGGGAAAAAATAAAGGAAACAAAACATTTCACAATCACCTAAAATATTGGAGTAATTCTATTCAAGCAAATGAAATGCTTGTATGATAAAAAAATTCAAGTCTTTGAAGGAAGAAATTGAAGAAAATGTTAGAAGATTAAAAAAAAAGTTCTTTACTTCATATGGAAACATAAAAAAAAAAAAATCCCAGTTAGTTAACACAATTCTGAACAATAAACTGTTAAAGGTACCATCAGTCCCAATTTCAAGCCCAATTTCAAGTTGAACTACAGAGCTATAGTAGTAAAAACAACATAATATTGGCATACAAACAGAATATTTGTTTAATGGAATCTATTTGAAAACTTGGACCTAAATATGTAGACACTTGATTTGACAAAGCTTTAAATACACACTGGAAAAAGATAGCATCTTTAAAAATTAGTGCTGGTCAAACTGTCTGGCTTTATATAGAAACCACTGATTATACCCATATTTATCACCCTGCACAAAACTCAACTTTTAAAACTCTTATTTTTTTATTTATAAGTTTTTTTCTCATTTTATATACCAACCACATTCCCTCCTTTCTACCCACTTGCCCCCCTCCCCAGCTATCTCCCACCACCCCCATTCATTCCTCAAAGAGGATAAGGCCCCCCATGGGGAGTTAACAAGTCTGGGATATCAATTTCAGGCAGGACCAAGGGTGGTTTCTTCCTAACGCCAAAATGGCTTCCTCTGTCAAGATATCTGTTACTCTGCCCTCCCTCTCTTCCCCTCTCCCAACTCAACTATCCTGTTTGCTTGCTCTTTTCTCCTCTCCCCTTATGCCCTCTCTCCGTGCTCCTACATTACTTATGAGATTGTATCCATTTCCCCTTCTAGGGGGCATCCATGTCCCTCTAGAGTCCTTGTTGCCTAGCTCTTCAGGGACTGTGAACTGTAGCCTGGTTTTCCTTATCCTTATGTCTAATATCCACTTATAAGTGAGTACATACCATTTTTGTCTTTCTGGGTCTGGGTTACCTCACTCAAGATTTTTTTTTCTTTTATAGTTCTAATCATTTGCCTAAAAATTTAAAGATGTCATTTTTTAAAAATATTTAACTGCTGAGTAATACTCCATTGTGTAAATGTACTACATCATTTTTTTAATCACTTTTCAGTTGAGGTGCATCAAGGTTGTTTACAGGTGATGGCTATTATAAATAATGATGCCATGAACATAGTTAAGCAAATGTCTTTGTGATGTGAATGTGCCATCTTGGACATGTATAAAAAAGGATGTGTCATCCTAACGCAAAGCATCTTGCTTATCCATATTCACTGCTGCTCTGTCCTTAGTAGGGAAATTGGAAATAATCTAGATGTCCCTCCAAAGAATACTGGATGGAAAAAAAAATGTGGCCTATTCACACAATGGACTATTATTCAGGCACTAAATAAATTTTCAGGTAAATGGGTGAAACTAGAAAAGAATCACCCTGAGTCCCAGAAATATAAATTTGGTGTTTTCATTATTTGTGGATATTAGCTTCTAAGTCAATGATAACAGCTACAATTTATAGAACAACAAAGTTATCTATAGAGTAAGGGACTAGGGTACATATAGATCTTGTTAGGAAGGGGAAATAGTATAGCTAATTATAGACTGGTAAGGATAAGAGCTGAGATGGGACAATTGATTAGGGAAAGATAGGGTAAGAGGGGAATGAGAGAGGGATGAAAGACAAAGATAAATTTAAGGGGCATTTGATGGGTAGCACTGGGATACACTAGAGTCTTACTTCCATATATATGCTGTCTTAATGAAATTGCTAAATATGGGGAGACAGTGTTCCAGCTGGTCATCTCTTCTCACCATAGCAAGCTTAAAGTACTGAGATTGGGTGACAACTAGTTGGGTTGATGGCCAAAAGTTATGGAATTATAAAAACAACCCAGGCTGTTGCTAAGACTGTATATTGCTCTTCACAAACATTCTGCAAGGCCCTATTGCTGATCAATACTTACACACCTCAATAAAGATGGAGAAGTTGAGCTGATGCCTACATATAGCCTTCACTTCTAAGTTATATCTTCTTTGGTAGAGGAAAGTATACTGCATGCTACCAAAAGAAAAACATAAACACCAACCCAGCCACAATTCTTTTGATATGCATTCATTTCCTGAATAAAAAAATATACTAGGTCAGTTTTGGCACAAAGCCTGTGAGAATAACCAACCAATATCTGTTTCCATTAAGGCCCACTCCACAAAATGAAACCCATACTTGACACTGTTTGGATGACTAAGAACAACCAGAAACTACATGATCCAGGGGTCTAGGGTAAGACCACATATTATTGTTCAACAACAATAACTTAAAAAAAGAAAAAAGTGATAATAAACAATTACATCAATAAAATGACAGCTAGTAACATTCTCCTATCTTTATATATTAGAGACTTACATAGTCATCATCAAAGAAGCTTCTTCCTGCAGCAGATGGAAACAAATACAGAGACCCACAACCAGACATTATACAGAGAAAGAGAGACTTTGAAACACTCAACCTGATCTCTATCAAACCCTTCCCCCCCATGCCTCAGGGAACCCTGGATAGAAGAGGGAGGAAAGAGTGTATGAGTGTATGAGGCCCATGCAAAGACATTGTTGGCAGCATGTGATGGCACAAAACAGCTCACCTCATAGCAGACAGGGAGCTGAAAGAAAGCGGTAAATACAGTAACAATAAGTTGTATTCTTAAAGGCACTTCCTTCAACTAGGCCTATCTCCAAATAAGCCACTCATGATAAACTCATCTGTAGGTTAATTCATCACTACAATACAACTGAGAATCAGGCCTTTAGCACACAAGTCTTTGTTTGGGACATTTCATTCCAATCCTAAAATGTTTTATATCTTTCAACTCTGTTGAACACACTCTAACAATTTTGAATGTATGCAAATTATTTGGAGATCTAAACATAGTTTTATTTCTTTTCCAACCTGGTTGCATTTCTTTTTTTAGACTAGTTATCTTGATTAGAATTTCTGGAACAATATTATGTGGCTAGGGTTACAGCAACCAGTGATGTCTTGAATTTGATTTTTGGAGAAACCATTCAGTCTATTACATTGAGAAAAATTCCTTCTATTCCTAGTTTACTATGAAGGTATATTAGATTGATTAATTGATTGATTAAGTAATTAATTTTACATTCAGGCCACTGTTTCTGTTCCCTCTTCTCCTGGTTCCTTTACCCCCACACTCCCTTTATTCCTACACACCAAGCTACTCCTTGTTTATTTCTGTACAGGAAAGGACAGATTGCCCTTAAATATTAAGAAACCTGACACATCAAGTTTCAGTAAGATTAAACATCTCCCTATGTATTAAGACTGGATAAGGTGACCCATTGTGAGGATTAGTCTCAAAAGCCAGTTATAGAGTTAGAGACAGCCCCTGATCTCACTGTTAGAGTTTCCATAAGGAGACCTAGCTACACAACTATCACATGTATGCAGAGTGCCTTTATCAGTCCTGTCCAGACTCCCTGGTTGTCTCTGTGAGTCCCTATTAGTTCAGGTAAGTTGATTCTATGAGTTTTCTTGTAGTGTTCTTGAACCCCTGGCTCCTAAAGTTCTTTCTCCCCAACTTCTTCACGATTCCCTGAGTACTGTCTAATGCTTATTTGTGGGTCTGCAACTGTTTTCATCAGTTACTGGATGAAATCTTTCTGATGATATTTGAACACCAATTTATGAGTATAACAATAATGTTGTTGGGCACCATAACATTGACATTGTTTACTTCAAGTCATGTTTGGTTTTATCCTAAAAGTCTTGGTCATCAAGCCTGTGTAGCTTCTGATACTCCAGTCAATGCCAGTTGTGGGCTTACCCTTCTGGCATAGGTTTTAGGCTAGACCAGTTACTGGCTGGCCACTCACTCAATCTCTAAGCCACCCTACCCCAGCACCTCCAATAAGCAGGACAGACTGTAGGTCTAATATTTTGTGGCTGTGTTGATTTTACACTCCCTCCACTTGAAGTCTTGCCTAGTCACAGAAGATGACCAATTTAGGCAACAACATGTCTGCTATTGCTAGGATTATAAACTGAAGACATTTTTGTGGATCCCTGGGAGATGTTCTTGTATCAGTTTTTAACAGACCTTGAAATGATTTTGCCTTTCCAGTACTTTCTTTTAATACTCTTTTCTCTCCTGCCCCCAAACACAATTGCTCATGTTTTCATCCCCTACTGATGTGGGAATGTTTTTCTGTATGCTGTGAATATCAAAATTTAAATAAAGGAGCTGTTTTGGCCCATGACAGGCACCATAGAAAAAGTAGGAGGAGAAATCAGAGAATAAGTAGGAGAAGCAGGGTGGATTCAGACAGACAGAGCAAGAAGAAGCAAGCATGTAAGGAACGCATGTGAGCCACGGGCCACATGGCAGACAGATTAATAGAAACGGGTTGAGTTAAGATGTAAGAGCTAGATAGCAATGTGCTTGAGCCATAGGCCAAACAGCATGAAGTTAATATAAGCATCTGAATCATTTTTTAGGCCTGAGCAGCCACGGGTGGCTAAGGGGTCTGGGGCTGCAGGTCTGTGGGTCTGGACCTCTGGCCATCTGGAACCAAGAAACCTCATTGTTATACCCTGCTTTCCAGAGCCCACTCTTGACATCTCTATTTTCCCTTCATAAGAAGACCTGGGTGTTCTTACTTGAAATCTTGTTGTTATCTAGTTTCTATATATTTTTGGGTTGTAGCACTGTTATACTTTATGTTATAGTTAATATCCACTTATATGTAAGAACATATCACGATGATCTTTCAGGTTCTGAATTATCTCACTCAGAATTATTTTTTTTTTAGCATACACTCACCTCTACATTTCGTGAGGACATTATTTTTTAACAGTTTAGTAGTACTCTAATTTGTAAATGTGCAACATTTTCTTTATCCATTACTCAGTTGCGGGACATCTAGGTTGTTTCCAGGTTCTAGGTATTATAAATAAAGCTGCTATGAGAATAGTTCAGCAAGTGTCCTTGTGGTGTGATTGAGCATCTTTTGGATATATGCCCAATCATAGGATCTTTATATCTGGATCTTGATCTATATTGATCCCTATAATTCTGAGAAACCACAATATTTATTTCCAAAGTGGTTGTACATGTTACACTCCCACCAGCAATGGAGGAGTGTTCTGCTTCTCCACATCCTCTCCAGCATTATGGAGTAAACGTTTGATTTTGATCTTAGCCATTCTGACTGGTGAGAGATATAATCTCAGAATCATTTTGATTTGCATTCCCCACATGGATAAGGATACTGAACATGTATTTGTTTCTAGGCCATTTGGGATTCCTCTTTAGAGAATTCTTTTTTTAGATCTGTGTAGTGGATTTACAATGGTGCATTGTAAATAGTTGTTCTGCCTATGAGTTTAATAAAAAGTGCTAATTGGCCAAAGGCAGACATGAAGTGTGGGCAGGGTTACCAAACTAAGAAAACTCTCAGAACAGGAAGAACAGAGCAGAATGCTGGAGAGAAGCCAGAAAAAGCAGAGGACAACTATGCTGCTCTGAGAAAAGGTAAAGAGCCACATGGCTGAACAGGATAAGAGTCATGGGTTAGTTAACAAGTTATATGCCTGAGCCTTAGGCCAATCAGCCTAAAATTAATGTAAGCATCTGTGTGTCTCTACGGATCTGTTGGTCTGTGTGTCTAAACCTTGAGGCCAGGCCTGAAAGTCTGGTCCAGAAACCTCCTACTACAGATATGTACCTAATATTTATAATTGAATTATTCAGTTTACTGATGTCTAGAGTTTCTTGAGTTCTTCATGTATTTTGAAAGTTTAGCTTCTGTCAGATGTAGAATGGTAAAATTCTTTTTCCATTGTGTTGGCTACTGTTTTGTCTTATTGGTGGTCTCCTTTGCCTTACAGAAAATTTTCAGTTTTATATTTATGAAGTTCCACTTATGAAGTATTGATTTTAATGTCAATGCTATTGGTATACTGTTCAGGAAGTTGTCTTCCATATCAGTGCTTTCAAGGCCATTTCCTACTTTTTCTTCTATCAGGTTCAGTATATATTGTTTTATGTTGAAGTATTTGAGCAATTTGGACTTGCATTTTTGCGATACAATAGGTATGGATCCATTGGCATTCTTCGAGATGACAACATGCACTTATACCAGCAAAATTTGTTGAAGCTGTATTCCTTTTCCATTGTATAATTTTTTGTCAAAAATCAGATGTCCACAAATACACACACACACACACTCACACACACACACACACACACATATCTGTGTCTGTGTCTTGATTTTCTTGATCTGCCCATCGTTTTTTAATGTATATACCATGTGGCTTTTATTACTCTGTATCTTTGTAGCAGACTTTGAAATCAGGGATGGTGATACCTATGGAAGTTCTTTTATTGGACAAGATGGTTTCAGCTATCATGGACTTTTTGTGGTTGTAGTTGTTTTTTTCATATGAACTTGAGTATTTTTCCTCCAAGGTCCATAAAGAATTGTGCTGGTATTTTAATAGAGATAGCATTGAACCTATAAATTGCTTTTTGTAAAACTTCCATTTTTACTATGTTAATCTTACTTATTCATGGAAGATCTCTCTCCCTTCTAACATTTTATCCAATTTCTTTCCTCAAAGACCAAAATTTCTTGTCATTTAGGTCTTTAACTTACTTGGTCAGAATTACACAAAGATATTTTATTTTATTTGAGGCTACCGTAAAGGGTGTTAATTCCCTGATTTCTTTTCATCCGGAGTTCCAGTGTCACAGGGGAGTAGAGTTTGCTGAAGTGCATTTAATTTTAAGAAATATTTTTCTTTATCTATTGAGGCAACATGTACCTTACATTTATTATATTATGTGTTGCATAATATGTTACATTGAATAATTTTCCAATGTTAAGTCAAGCTTGCACATTTGAGATAAAACTGGCTTGGTCATGAAGATTTGTTTTGTCTCTTTGTATGCCATTGAATTCAATTTTCTGTACTTTCTTTAGGATTTTGGTTTAATTTTCACGTAAATTTCTTAAGCTTTTACTTGTCTTTAGAATTAGGGTAAAGAAGATCTATATTCTTTTGAGGGGAAAATTTATGATAAGTTGTGAATTTGATTCTTTTGGATATGCTCATTAACACATTGATGATAAAATATTATTTCTTTATAACAATCTCAAAATTATACATAATGCATTTTCATAATATTTGCCCTTGTTATTTTTTCTGAAACTTTCTCACACCCACTGGTTCTTTCCCTCTTTATACTTTCTACTTCTTTCTCTCTCTATCTCACTCTCCTGTGTCTTTCTGTGTCTCTGTATTTATCTCTTCTATCTCTGTTTCTCTGCCTTTATATCCATCTCTATCTCTTTCTATTTCTGTGTGTCTAAGTCTGGTTCTTTATCTGTTTTTGTCTATGTCTCTGTTTCTGTCTGTCTCCATCTCTGTTCCGCACTGGCGCCCTAATGAGTTTCATTACAGTTGTTTACAAGGAACATCAATTAATGGTGTGCTGTAAAGAGTGTGGGTACCTTACCAGTATCTACATCACTGAAAAATAATCTCTTCTCTATCAGTCATAATTAGTGGGCTCTATCTTGTCAAGGTAATAACAGCCTCTGTGAGTTCAAGAATACAAGTATTTCATGTGCACAAGTCAGCATTTTATGTGATTTCTCTTCTTTTGCTTTGTATAATTTATATGGGTCTTCTTTTGTAAATTCTCATCCTTGGAGGAATGATATAGAGGTCTAACTTATGAATGAGCATGTTGTAATTTCAATTATTCATTTAAGAGATGGTAGAATTACCATAAATGACACTATTTGGTGTTTTCTGTCTCTTGTGTATATATATTTGTGTGTGTGTGTGTGTGTGTGTGTGTGTGTGTGTGTGTGTGTGATTTTGATTTATTCTTATATGCCTATGAAGAGATTCTCTCTTTTTGATAGCTTTCTTCTTTCTAGAAATTTGTTTACTTCTAAATTATGTAATTTGTGTGTGTAGCTCCTTATGGCCTCTTTTAAGGATTATTTTTCTTTTATGGTGTTAAGTTACTATTTTAGAAGTTTAAAAATACCTTTTTGTTAACCTAAAAGTTTTTAATTTTGTTAATTTTTTCAAAGAATTAACCTTTAATTGATTTTTTTCTACTGATTTTCTGTTTTTAGTTAATCTTAAATTTAGCATTTACATATTTTTTTCCTAGTTGTTTTGGTTTTAATTTCTTTATTTTAATTTTGAGGTAGGTTTAATTATTTTGGTATATGTGGGTTCATAGTGGTGCATATACTTACTGTAGACACATTCATCTGTGTGTGCCTGGATGTGTGAACATAAACACATAAAGGCTAGATGTTGATATCAAGTGGATTTGCTTGATATTCTGCTTTTGTTTGTTTGTTCAGAGAAACAATGTTTCTGAACCTGAAGCTTTTTCAGTCTAATAGATGTGTTGGCCAATGAACATTGTAGGATTCTCCTATCTCTGCTTTCCCTGTCCCAATCTAAGGGTTACAGGTATATTGCCTTATATTCAGCTTTTCTACATTGATTCTGGAGATCTGAACTCAGGTCTGCCTTCTTGTGTGGCAGGCACTTAACTAAGTGAGCTACAAAATATGTTTTCAAACCTGTAGATGTTAATTTCCATTGTGTCTCTTACATTTTAATTTATTTATTTTCAACTATTTTCTGATTTTTTTTTTTTAAATTTGGAGTGTGCTGAGTATTTCACATTAATTTGAATTCATCCAGTCTTTCAATCAGTCATTTTTAATTTCATTCAAAAATAATAAAAAATACTTTGTATGTGTTTAATTGTTTCAGATTTACCAAATCTTTTTTTTTCCCCCTATGGAGGAGTGTTGTTTACTAGCTCAATCTGCTATATTACACATCCTACAGCTACTTGCCCAGGAAGGATCACCAGCCACAGTAGGCTGGATCCTCTCATATCAATCATTAATGAAGAAAATACCCCACAGATTTGCCTACAGGCCAGTCTGATGGAAAACTTTTATTTTATTAAAAAATAATATTTCCCATACTACTGCTCTGTTGTAATGGGTTCGCCGGTTTTGTGCAGGCAGAGGTCCCAGACCCACAGACCTGCCGCCGGAACTGCTTAGCCGCCCGCCGCCCGGGTCTCCAGAAACGACTCAGACGCTTTTATTTACTTCAGGCTGTTTGGCCTATGGCTCAGGCACATTGCTAGCTAGCTCTTACATCTTAAATCAACCCATCTCTATTAATCCGTGGCCCACGTGGGCCCAGCCCGTAGTTCACCCGTGTTCTTTACATGTTGTTCTCTCGGCGGCTTCTGCGCGGTCTGCTTCTAACTCCGCCCTGCTTCTCTTACCTGAACTGACTCTCCTCCCACCTTTTCTATGGTGCCTGCCATGACCCATCAAACAGCTCTTTTATTTAAAGATACAGCACACACAAATGCATTCCCACACTGCTCCCTCTTCCACCCCTTCACCTCGTCCTCCCCCAGCCTTTCCCATCTTCTTTCACGTCCCGCTTCACTTCCCAGATAGGGCAAAGAATCCCAAGATTAGTCTATTAGGTCTGAAATATCCTATTGAGTTAGGAACAAGTCTCTCCCACAAGTATCAAGGCTGAGAAAGGTGTTTTCCTAATAGGTATGGGCTTTGAAGAGCCAGTACATGAACCCAGGATCAACTGTGGTCCAAGTGCAAGAGGCTTCCTAAACTGCCCATGCCATTTGACTGTCATCTAAATTCAGAGGGTCCAGATTCCCTCCGTGAAGGCTTTTCAGCTGTTATTTCAGTCTGCAAGCTCCCAATAGCACAGGACTGCCTACTCCATGGGTCTCCTCATTGTGATCCTGACCCCTTTGCTCATGTTATCTCTCCTCCCTTCTCTTCAGCTGAACCAGTAGCTCAACTCAGTACTGGCATAGAAATAGACTTATGGATCAATAAAATTGAAATGAAGACCCTGACATTAATCCACACACCCATGAATACATGCTTTTTGATAAAGAGGAGAAAAATATGCAATGTAAAAAATATTATCTTCAACAAATTGTTCTGTAATAACTGCATGGTGGTATGTAAAAATGCAAATAGATTCATATCTATCACCCTGTGCAAAACTCAAATCCAAGTGGGTCAAGGATCTCAGCATAAACCCACTTACACTGAACCTGATAGAAAAATCAGTGTGAAATAACCTTGAATGCATTGACACAGGAGACCACAATCTAAATATAATACCTGTAGCACAGACACTGAGTGCAACAATTAATAAATGGGACCCCTGCCACTGAGATGCTTCAGTAAGGCAAAGGACACAATAAATAAGATAAAATAACAACCTACAGTATAAAAACAATATCTTCACAAACCCTACATTAAACAGAGGACTGATCTCTAAAACGTATAGAGAATTAAAAACTAGAGGTCAGAAAACCAAAGAACCCAATTAGAAATTATACAGAACTAAAATGAGAATTCTCAACAGAAGAACTCCAAATGGAAAAAGAAAAAAAACAAACAAACAACAAACACTTAAAGAACTCAACATCCTTATCCATTAGAGAAAAACCAAATCAAAACAACTCTGAGATACCATCTTACACATGTCAGAATGGCTAAGAACAAAAACACAAGTGAAAAACCTATGGTGGACGGGATATGGAACAAAGGGAACAGACTTTCATTGATGGTGCAAGTGTAAACTTGTACAGCCACTTTGGTCCAGCAATACCACTATTGGGCACATACCCAAGGGATGCACATTCATACCCCAAGGGTATTAGCTTAATTATGTTTATAGCAGCATTATTTGTAATAGCAAGAACCTGGAAATAACCTAGATGCCCCTCAACTGAAGAATTTATTAACAAATTGTGGTACATTTTCTCGGCTGTAAAGAAAAATATTATTCCTGAAATTTGCAGGCAAATGAGTGAATCTGGAGAGTATCATCCTAAGTAAGGTAACAAATTTACCAAGTCTTAATATCTCTATTATAAAGTATATTTCATAACAACTTAGGAGGATGGATTTTCCTGCTTTTATTGGTATAAGATTGTATAGATGTTTGTTAGATATAATCAGTTTATTGTATCTTGTATTTCCTTATATATTTTGTTTAGTTATTCTGCACAATATATGAAAATATGGTATTGCCACTTCCAACAGTGACTGTAGTGTTGCTTATATTAATTCTTGCATTTTACACCTCTGTTGTTTTGTGAGTAGGTGGTCATAGTAGTTTTTATCTTGTTGATAAATTGACTCAATATTACAAAACATTCAGTCATCACCCTATGTTCCAATTTATTTTCTATCAGTTATAATTTTTCTGAATCTTTCCTGGTTATGGTTTTCAGGAGACTGATTGATCATACTTGGGAACAGAGTGTGAGGTTTTGTGGTATTTATATTATAAGGTGAGATATCTTTGGGTTGGCACTCAAACCTAGAAATGGCAAATGCCTGTTCCTTCATTGCTTCATATGTAATGCAAACACATCCATAAATATCATTTTAGTACATTTTACTGTAACTCTGCACTTGTGACATCATGACTTTTCTGGAGTTGTTAACTTTTTTTTTTTTAAATTCTGGCTTCAGATTTTAGGTCAGAGATACTAAGTTTACTTATCTTGCCATGTCTCTCAATACATTAATATCTTTGAATATAAAGTAAATTTCACTCAGTATATGGTTAAATAAAATTTTAATCTATTTTATCAATCTCTATCTTAATTAGCTTCATCTATCCTGTAATGACTGATAAAAGAGAGCATGTATCTGATGTTTTCTTCTTTGTACTCTACATTCTATGCTTTTTTAAAAAATCAGATATTTATGTGCGGAGTATGTATGTGCAGCATGTGCATGCATGCTATGAACAGAGGCCAGATAATGGCATCAGATCCATTCAAGCTGTAGTTACAGGAAGTTGCTAGTTATCATTTGTGCACTGAGAACTGAATTTTGTTCTCTGCAAGAAGAGTGAAGTGCTATTAACCACTGAGCCATCTCTCTAGCCCAACTTAGCTTTCTTGAGCTCCCACATAGAGCTTGCTCATGCATATACCTATTCCTGTTTGGAATCTCTTCAAACTTAGACTCATGAAACTGCACAACTTTTTGTTTACATTTTTGGTTAGTCTGTTGTCCACTTCACTGTTGTTTATAACCTAAATAAGCTACGATTCTAAATTTCTTGACAAATGCATTTCAGGTGCAAGTATTTGTGCAGATGTAATTCTCTTGATCTTATATACACAAACAAAAGCCAAGGAGCCACCACAATGGTCAAATCATGACTTCTCTTTGATAATTAATCTTTGAGAGATCATTTCAGCCCCATTCTTTTCTTCTTTCATTAGAAATGTTACTGTTATTTCATGAGGCTTCAAGAGTGCTGAGAGATGGGGAATAGAAAGAGTACTTGAAAAGTCACTAAGTGGCTTGTTGTTACTAAACTAGGACTTGTTGCTTGTTTTTACAAAATCCTTCCAAAATTGCTATGAGGCCTATGTTCACATCTAATGTTCTACAAGAGTTTACCTTAAATATGACTTCCCCACTACTCTTATATAAAGACAATTTGTGGCATCCTCAATCTGATACTGCTTATGTTTCATCAATCTTGAAATTTTTTTTTTAATTGTAAAATATTCTGAAGGGTCCCTTCACCAAGCTGTGTCAGAACACTAAAGAGATGGCCAGTAACGGACATTCATCTCAGTCAGTGGGTAGATATTACTGTGTCACCTTCTAAAAGTTAATGCATGCTCTTTTCTTTCTGGGTAAAGAAGTTATAAGGCATGGCCACTCTTGAGAAGTGTTAACTTAGGCTTCCATCTTTGGAGATTGAGTTGATGTGTAAATGATTTGGAAGTTTGGATGGGTGCTTTATTTACTTCACCTCATTTTTAATCCAACGATTTCTGTGTATATGTGAGTTTATGGTTCTATTTAATGTATTGGGCTGGAGCTTTGTATTAGCTTTCAATCACTGCAAGAAATGACTGAAATAAACAACTTATTTTTTTTTTTTTAAAAAAAAAAAAAAAAAGGAAAGCAGTGAATTAACTCGTACTGACCTTCTGCTATAATCATAGATCAATCAGGGCCTTGCTCATCCATCATCAAAGATTTCTCCTCTCGCAGCAGATGCAAACAAGTACAGAACCTGAAAGCCAGGCATGAATTATAGAGAGAATGATAGACCTGGGAAGACTCCGCCCTACCTCCATCAGGGATCCCCTTGGAGGAGGAAGTAGAAAGAGTGTAAGAGCCAGAGGGGATGGAGGACACTAATGGGACAAGATGGAACAAGACACTCTGAATAATATGAACAAAGCTTCACATGGTCTCAGAGAATGAGCCATTATGCACCAAACCTATATGGGTCTGCATCAGGTCCTGGTATGGATTCCAGTTTACTGTTTTTATGGGCTTCCTGAGTGTGTGAGAGAGTAGGCCTCTGATTCTTGTGCTTTCTCTTAGTCTCTTTTTCTTGTTTTAATTTGTATTATGTCAGATTTTATTTTATATTTTGTTATTGTTATTATTATTATTTCTTAGAAGCCTGTTTTCTAATGAGAGCTAGGAAGGATGAATCTGGACAAGAGGGGAGGGGTAGAGGAAATGAGAAGAGTAGAAGGAGGGGACATAATCAGGATATATCATGTTGGGAAAAATTTATTTTCTTTTCTTGTTTTTTATTTTATTTTCTCATACAGTACATTCTGACGACGGTTTCTCTTCCAAGTTCCACCACCACCTGTTCTTCCTCGACCACCTCCTCCATTTCTCTTTAGAAAAATCAGGTTGTAGTGTTATATTGTATATTCCTTAAAAGAGCCTGAAAATCCAAAGGACTGTGCTACCCACAAAGCCAAGCCAAGGTTAGGGAGTGGTGCCTCGTACCTTTACTCCCAGCACTCGGGTTGCAGACATCCTCTGGAACACTGTGAGTTTTAGGCCACAAAAATCCAGGCAGTGATGGCACATACTGTTAATCCTAGCACTAGGAAAATTGAATTAGTAAGTGAGATATCCTGGCAGAGGAAGATGAGTCAGGAGTTCTTCCCTTTGCCTGAACTCCCTTTTCATTGAGGACCCAGAGGCATTCAGTCTGAGGATTCATGAAGAAAGAATCTATATTTTTTAGCCTAAGGAGTTGACTAAGTGAGACGTGTCTGTGACTAATTTTTCTGTCTCTCTGATATTTCAGATTTTTCCTAATATCTGGATTTTTATTGTAATATTAAATAAAATTCATGCAATAGCAGGTCTCCCAGGAATAAAAGAATTATGTCACAACTTATAATACGCCTAGGAATAAATCCTCATATCAGCGTGGGCAAGGAAAACCAGTAGGCAGAAAAGGGCCTCAATACCAGGGAAAAGAGTCAGATACACCCCAATCCCACTGTTAAGGGTTCCACAAAACACAAATCTTTGCTAGCACAACATGCAGAGGACCTAGCAGAAACCCATGTAGCTTTCTTCATTGCCTTTCAGTCTCTGTGAGACATTATGAGCCCTGCTTAGTCGATAGTTGGGACCATGTTGTCCTGGTTTCCTAGACCCCTCTGGCTCCTATAATTCTTCTTTTCCATTTTCTTTTGGATTCCCTAATGTCCATGGGAAGGAGCTTGATGAAGATCTCTAATTTTTGTTCTCTTATGCCTATTGTTTAATGAAAAATATTCTGTGTTCAATAAAAGGAAAGATGAAAAACTAAATAAAATGTTCACTATGAAAGATTTCAGATATCAATTTAAAAGTTAAAAATTTCTATAAAAAGTGCAGGAGCAGTTCCTGACACAGTAGGGAGGTCACACTATTTATATACTTGTATATAAGGCAGGGTAACAATGATTCTGGTTTGGAATATTTAGGGGTTTGAACTGTGGTTGAAATGAAGATATCCTACAATTCAAACATTCATTATTTTTCAGTCATATGATAATGAACACTTTAAATATTTAAATAGATTTGCTAGTTTATAATTAGTCTAAAATATATTTTCCCATTTTTATAATTAAACATTTATCATTGACTAGACATCATAGCAGTCAATTAACTTTTGATTTGCTCATTTAATTATCTGAATTTTCCTTGAGATAAATCATTGCTGTATAGATGAAAATTAATCTTCAGTCAAGAGAGGTGAAATGTTTACATATAAGACACATATGGGTTAAGATGGAGGCATAAATCCACTCAATTTTTCTGTTGGGTATTTGTGGAGGCACAGTGGCTGTGTATCTTCCCTTGACACAGATACAGGCAAAAGCATACAGGTAGGTGGGCATGTTATAGATGTTAGGAAGATTCCAATGTCAGCTTCTGTACACAATATATACCATGTTAACAAGGTTCTATGACAAAAATGTACACATTTAAAGTTTGAGATAAAATTTGGAAGATACACATATTTTCTTTTATTTTTTAAATAGCAAATAAATGCTCAAAAATTTACATGTGAAAATATACCAATAATTTTTAAAAACACATAAAGCAAAAGCATGTGCATATTTCAACTTTACATGCAAACTACTTACACTGCAAGAACACATAGAATATCTAGTCCTTACTGCCAAAGCCACTGGAGGCATCAAAGACTTCAAATAGACTGATCTCTAAAACCTTTTTAGGTTAATAAAATAGCTTCTTGAATAATGATATTTGTGTAATAGGAAGTTTCTGTCCAAGACTTTCTGTCCTAACTCCTGCTTAGACCCATTTGCCGCCCCACTACCTCTTAGCCACTAATAATCACACAAAGGCATATATTAATTTCTTGCTGATTAACCAATGGCTCAGACATATTGCTAATGAGTTCTTTTATTTGAACTCAATCTATTTCCATTAATCTGCTTAGCCATGTGGCTTGGTACCTTTTCTCAGAATAGTATAGTTGTCTTTTTTCCTCTGCATCTGCTGGCATCTCCACTGATGTCTCTGCTCTGCTCTTCCTGTTCTCAGAGTTTTCTTAGTTTGGAAGCCCCATCCACACTTCCTGTCTGCCTTCTGGTCAATTAGGTTTATTAAACCAGTAGGAGGGACAAATATTTACAATATACCAGAACATAATCCCACTACACATTTGCTCTGTTCAAGCCTGTAGTCTGAGTCCTATAAACGATTTTCAATGTCCCAATCCAGTAAATTGTCCTCTGACCTCCATGTGTGGGCTGTGGCATGTACACTTATACCCATCATGCACACACCCAATTATTTGTGTGTGTTGATATAAATGGACAGAGAAAGAGAATTGAAATTAATTCTTCATATTTTCTAAATGAATCACTAAAATTATTTTTAAACTTAATGGTTACTAGACATTGTTTCTGTGGTTAAAGGTTGGTTCACAGAGGGCATGACGTAAAGAATACCTTGATTCTAGCAAAACTATTGAAAAACTCTCCATAATACTTTATTTTGTATTGAGTATTGAGAAATGTGCTCATATTATTGAGTAGAATTTAAAATAGTTGAACATCCAAGTAAAATGAGCACTTCAGCTAATGACTTTCTGCTAACATAAATCATTATTTCTCTAGCTTACCATCTAGGTTTAAAAGCACATTGTAAAGATAGAATAATGCACTATTAAGATAAACAGTTATCAGCAAAATTTCTTAAACATTTAAAGTATTCATTATGCTAAAAATAGTATTGTTTTAACTCTTCTAAATAATTTGATTTTCAAAGGACCATATTATTTTGTACTTTGCTTTTAATTAAGATGAAATTGCCTCATTTTCTACTCACTTTTACTAACTTCAATACTTCCAGCTTTTGCTCTCTTCCAAAGTCATAACCTCTTTTTCTAACTTCAATACTTCCAGCTTTTGCTCTCTTCCAAAGTCATAACCTCTTTTTCTTTGTTATTACTTTACACACACACACACACACACACACACACACACACACACACACACACACACACACCTCTAAATATATAAATACAACCTGCACAGTCTTCTTACTGTTGCTTGTATATATATGATTTTAAGAACTGTTTTTTAGATGAATCCAATAGGATTGGTACCCATAATCATTTTTCCATTTGCGTTTTGACCAATTATTGTAGGAGGTTGTGTTGTTTCATTTTAAATAATTGTCCCACCCACTGGTTTAATAAAAAGAGCTGATTGGCCAAAGGCAGGCAGGAAGTGTAGGCGGGGCTACCAGACTAGGAAAAATC
Source organism: Phyllotis vaccarum (assembly GCA_033318265.1). NCBI lineage: Eukaryota > Metazoa > Chordata > Mammalia > Rodentia > Cricetidae > Phyllotis > Phyllotis vaccarum. Next base: position 117,766,174 of record JARWLC010000005.1, read on the forward strand.
TCTGAGAGCAGAGTGCCAGACAGAACACCAGAGAGAATTCCAGAGAGAGGCCCTGAAGAAACAGAGGACAACCATGCAGCCCTACGAAAAGGTACCGAGCCAGCATGGCTGAACAGAACAAGAGACATGGGTTAGGTGAAGGGTACAGAGCTAGCAAGTGATATGCCTGGGCCTGAGGCTGATCAGCCAAAAACTAATGAAGGCATCTGTGTGTCTCTGTGGGACTGTGGGACTGCGGGTCTGTGGGTCTAGACCTTGAGGTTAGGCCAGAAAGTCCGGCCAGAAACCTCAAACTACAAATTGTTATTTTCTCTAATAGTGTAATAATTTGTCTGTTGGGGGAAAAAAGTGTTTCTTTGATGAGGGTAACTTAAGATTTAGCTATGAGTATAAAAAATAAATATTTAAGTTGCAATTGGAAATAAAACAGGTTTATTAAAGTGATAGTAGTAGATTCTCTTCCAAAGTCTGCATTCCCACTTGACCTGGGTAGTTGGTTAATTTTCCAGTATAGAGCAAGATTTCCTCATGATGACGAGGGCTTCGGTCTAGTTAGAGAGCCATTACTTACCAGAAAGATAACGGTGCCACTGACACACCCTAAGAGCTATTGTTTTTCACAGGAGAGCAAACATTTTGTTATGACTTTGTGGGGTTTGTTTTATGTGGAAAAAATGCCATGTTGTTCATTTCCACTTGATGATATGTGGTTTATTTTTCAACATGAAGTTGTGCATATACTTACTTTAGGTAAACTAGTACTTCCTAAATTTATTTTTCTAGTTTATAATGGAGCTGAAATTCTACTGTACAATAGATTGAACTGCATAGTAATCTGTCAATGAATTCACAATTCTCTGTTCTGTGTCAAGCTAGCAATACTTGGATAGGAGTTTCTTCTGTAAGCTGAGTCTACTGTACTCAGATACTAAACTATGTATACATTGTTTTTATTTTATGCCATTTCACATTGCTTACAAGTAACTGTGATCTAGGTATACCTGGTAAAACAGTAAAGTAATATTTTTTTGTAATTTTGGTATATTTGAAACAGTTTAATCACATATATATGAATATTATGTTAACAATATGGTACCCATGACATCATTAATATATAAAGTGTATTGTTCCATTGTTATCTCCTTGAACTAACATGGTATTATCTAATGGAAAATTCCCCCCAAAATATTGATACACAGAAAATAATACTTAAAGTATATCAAAAGTAGAAAGCTGCTCTTCAATGGAAAGGCAATTTCACAGAAAGGCTTTGCCCTGTTTCTTATGCAAGAACTGAGCATGAACAAATCACATTACTTTACATGGTTTGATTTTGCTTATACAGTGAATGTTGAGAAGTTATTTTATTCTAATTGGAACATTACCTTCTGGGGGAAAGAGAGTTACTCATAAATTTGGAAAGTTTACAAGGTTTAGAAATTTACAAGACTCACAAGGCTCTTTGCCAAAGCTACAGAAGCAGTCACTAATTTAGATAGCTGAGAAGACTGTGGTGGAGGTGCTTGCAAGTTACGATGGGAGCCACAGTAATTTATTTATTGTTCATAGTCACCCACGCTGAGGCAGTATTTCCATGACATAACTTATCAATGAGCACTCATGCTCTTCTAAGTACTCCAGGAAACTCACTGTTCACTAGTGCCAGACTTCACTGGAATTTATTCTTTAGGCTGTTGTTGTTATATTATTTGGGGAGAAAAGGCCTTTTTTTCACATCTCTTTAGGAAATAATAATCACAAAACAATAAAAATTGGTTTAGAGATTCCTAATTTATTTTCTGGATATATGAGAACAAATATCCCATCAGTATTTTATAATAAGGGTTTTCAAAACACCCACCAATAAACATGTGTCTACATGGATCTATGAGATCATGTATACTTAAAACATGAGATAGGTGACAGTGAAATTATCTAACTTTCATGTTAAATAATCTTCAGAACTAAAGCCAAAAGAAGTTGATGGAATCATTCTAATATATTGCACTAATGGTGCTAAGGTTACATTATTATTGGTCGTTTTAAAAGTCAGATATGGATCTTATTGGTTTTAGGTTATGCAATTATGTTATCATATATATGCATTTTACAGACATAAGAAAATTCAAGTTTGTCTAACGTTTTAAATTAAAATTAGTACCCATATTAACCTTGTGCAAAATAAAACAAAAAGTACAACCTTCTCTATGCTTCATTTCAGTAAAGGGCTCTGCACAAAAGCCTCATTTTCTGAATATTAGGCTAAACTTTGCAACTTGGCTTCAAATATAAGCCTGAATAGTGGGTTCATTATCTGAAATCAAAGAACTCCAGATACTTCATATTTTCCAAGACTCAACTTTGAAGCTTAATATTTTCACATGCTCCTAAAGTGATCATCAACCATGGATGCAACATTGTGAAATTATTCAAACATTTAAATCACTCTGAGAAAACTAAAATCTCATCTGGAAACACAAAGTACTTGAGGCACTTCAGTAATTTCAATTGCTCTGTGCTGTGCAAGCAGAGGACCTCCATCACTTCCTCATGGAGCACTTGAGTCCTCTAATTTTCCACCCACACTGCCATTTTCAGAGCACAGTCATTTCCCCCACTGAAGTGTGTTTAAAATATGTGAAGTGTTTCAATAATTTTAAATTATCTTCCACAGTATGAGCTCAACCCCTGATCACTTCAACATTTAAGAGCCAATAAAATATGAAGTACTTCAACATTTTCTTTAAAAATGTGTATGTGATATCAATTATTTTATAAATGATTTCAACTCTGACTGTGTAGAATACACAGTGATATAATGATATAACAATTCATGATGTCTGGAAGAAAACCTAACAGTAAAAAGTCCATTGAAGTTTAAGTGTCAGGAAGTGAATTACTTGAACACAAAATGTAGACAAAACACATTTTGATGCCCTAATTCTAAAAAAATTACTAAATTTCAGATATATATATATATATATATATATATATATATATATATATATATATAAATAAACTAGCCTATTTAAGTAGAGAGCATAAAACAGTTTAAATAGAGAACAATGGCAGTATTCTACAAATATAGGTAGGTATAATGTACCCTAGATGAAAATGGTAAAAGAATAACATTCCTGTAGTTTTAAAACTGTATAGAGTTTAGATCATTTGAAAGAGTATCTGGGAGAATACTGAGTGAGATGTGCCTTAATAGCTACGTAGTCAGGAATCAATCTCATTAAGCCTGGAAAAACCGAACATCCCAATCACAATCTAGACCAGATTGTCCCACACCACAACCTTCACCAAAGCCCATGATAAAAAGGGGAGAGGGGGTTCATAAGGACACATGAAAAATGCCTTAGAAAAAATAAAATGGAAGGTATAGTGTAAAAAAATTGTTAATTGGCTAAAACATTGACTGAATCATTTACTACATTGTATGTATATCTTCTTTCCTTGACTTTCTCAAACTTTGCATGTGCTTCATGTACAGCTAAGTATTTTTGCAACTTAGCAACTTCCTACTCTCAAAGTACTTGGAAGAAAGTCTATATCCAAGGATGTGAAAATATCAAATGATTTTCATCCTAGAACTCTTCGGGGATCTAGATACTATGTAAGAAGTAAAGTTGTGAGGTAGTGAAGAGTCCTGAGGTCAATTATATATCTACCATGGAAATAAAAACAAGTTCAGATCACACAGCTAGTGCAAGTTTCATTTTACAAATCTAGAAATTGTGATAAGAAGGCTAAATGAATTACGCAACACATTTCTCACTGTAGTTCACCATATACAAACTTTTTCTATGGTCACTGCCTAAGTAGAAACTATACCATAAAATGAAATTTTGGCTGAAAACATAAATTCATGGTAAAGTACAGTATTTCAGGACGGAGTGTACATGTGACTCAGTCCTGCCTTCCCTGAGATGAAGAAGGCGAGTGAGAAAGTTGATATGATATGCAAGTGGCTGGTGTATAACAATGAAATTAAAATCTCCACATTTTATTTTAATATTTTATATTTGTCTATAAAACATTTTTCTATTGAAGAAATGTATTTGAGAAAATTTTTCATTGTAGATATTAAAGTTTTTAATTAACTAATTTAGAGTTCATTATAAAATGAGTTGTAAAAACACAACAAAATAACCCATAAGTATATAGAAATATGATAACCTGCTTGAACTGATGAATACAAACTTTAATAAAATCTTATATTAGATTTTAACCTTAAACTAATAAAATTATATTCAGATTTTATTCTATCATTTCTTTAATATGATATTCTATATTAACAATAAACATATTGTTACATTATTCTCAATATGTTATGCACAAAACTATGAACTATATACATTTCATATATATGTACACATTTCATGCCTATTTCTTGCAACTAAGTAGCATGTATATGTGTGTATACATACTATATATATGTATATATAAATATTTATATTATACTTTTCAAATATACACATTTTAGGCATATTTCGGCCAACCAAGTAGCTAGCATATATATTTGATTCTTAAGTATCTCTTTACAAAGTAGTAGATTTGATTAGATCAATTCTTTTTAGAAGTCAGCTGGATTCAAATCAGATTCCAATAGAGCATGGCAGTGTATTTGTGTTCTCAATGAGTTCAAAGCTATGAATTTACTGCTTTTTGTTTTCTTCCTAAAAATAAAATTATTCAATAATACATTTAGATTTGATAACACAGGGATTTGCTAATTGAAACTTTACAAAAGAAAAATCCACTTTAAAACTCATTAGGAGGAAACGCAACAAAATAAACAAACAAAACCAAGTGCTTAGTCACAAGTCGTGGAGGTACTATAGAAAGTTACAGAAACACGAGAATAACGAACAGGCAATTTGGACAAAATGCAGGCAAGATATTCTGAACTTTAGATTTATGAAAGAAACACAGAACTCAAATATCACATACTACAAAAATTATATAAATGATTATATCACAGAATCAGGCTTTAAGTAAAAGAAAAAAATAATTCCTTGAAAAGACCTACAATGTACTCTGCAAGGTAAAGCTTAAGATCTGGAACAATTAAGGAAACTCATGAGAGTGGACCCTTGCACTCTGTAGTATGCCCACTAGTGCCATGATTCATGATAAATTAAGAGATATCATAATTAATGTCATTGTTTGCTGAAGTGGAGCTATAAAAAAATTTATAGCTTCATATACCCAAATCACCCTTTATACTTACTAAAAGAAGACACACCCTGAAAATCAGCATGCACCTAGAAGTTTCTTTGACTTTAGTACATACTTGAAGACAAGGGCTGTGGTGTTGAGAAAGATGGACTTAAACATTTCCCAGGGATATCCATGAATGGCCATCTAGTGTGACATAGTGTACTTCACATGATTGCTATATTCAGTATTTCTGGCTGGAATGAAAATGGGGAGCAGGTACAAGAATTTAAACCAGCAATAGTCATATTACCTCAAAGGACTATCTGCTAAATATAGTTCATAGGTCAGTTCAAATGCCGTCCTTTCTAGTCTATGCTGTTAGGGCTTCAGAGATAACAATGATACAGCCTATCAACACCTTGATATGTTTGTGAATACACATACACACTATATAACACACACACACACACACACACACACACACACACACACACACACACACACTAAGCAACTATACAAAGAAAAGCCTTAGAAAATTAAGAGTTGCCTACAACCCCAACTTCTTAGGAAAAAGGAAACATTGACTGTCCTTTCTTTAAATTTATTTATTTTTTACTCCTGTTTCTAATATTTCTGTTGCAAATAATGAAAAGAATCTCATTCACTATATCTTCAAATCCCAGCTAAACACCTGGCATGAATATAAGTAAAGATATAAATATCTTATACAATTAAAACCATAGAACATTCAAAAAAGAAACTAAATTCTGTATTGGACAAGAAAAAAAAACTCCAAATTTTATAAACATCAGGGGAAAAAATCCATACTCTCAAATAACCACACAACGATTTATATTAATTATAAACTGTTTGGCCTATTTGTCAGGCTTATTACTATTTAACTCATGTTCTTAAATGAACTCATGATTGTAGTAGGAGGTTTCTAGCCCGGACTTTTGGGCTTAACCTCAAGGTTTAGGCCCACAGACCAACAGACCCGCAGAGACACACAGATGCTTACAATAGTCTTAGGCTGATTGGCCTAAGGCCCAGGCATAAAATTTGCTAACTCTTTACCCCGTAAACTAACCCATGACTCCTATCTTGTTCAGACATGTGGCTCTGTACCTTTTCTTACAGCAGCATAGTTGTCCTCTGCTTCTTCTGGCTTCTCTCTGGCCTTCTGCTCTGCTCTGCCTGTTTCTAGAGTCTTCTTTAGTCTGGTAGTTCCCTTCCACACTTCCTGTCTGCCTTTGACCAATCAGTGCTTTTTATTAAACTCATAGGCGGAGATAATTATTTACAATGGAAAATCTAATTCCCCTACACATGATTATTACCTATGTTTAGCCATATGGCTTGGCTCTTTTTTTTTCAATGCCGCATACTCATCTTGCTTCCTCTGTCCCTGTAGGCATCTGAATCTTTTCTTCCTCTTCCCAGAGTTCTCCTCATCTGGTAGCCCCACCTATACTTCCTGCCTGTCTTCTGGCCAATCAACAATGTATTAAGCCAATATTTACAGGAACAAATATTTACAATATATACAAGCATAGTTCCACAGCTATACTTGAAATGGATATTTTGCTAAAACTAATCTCAAAATACAACACAATTCCTGTTCTAATATATGGATGTCATTCGTTGTAGAAATATACAAGAAAACAGCAAACTCAAAGTTTTATCATCTGAAGGTGCAAAGTAGAGGTAAACTTTCACTAAACTGTTTATTTACAAAGGAAATAAAAATTAATAAAGTTAAAGACTAAATAAATTATTCTATCTATAATCAAGAAAATTAACTAAAGAGTTTTTTTTTTTTTCAATTTGAGGAAATTGTATTTGGGGATTTTTTAAAAATTATTTTATTTTCATTTAAAAAATGTCATCTCCACCAATGTATTCCCCTGATCCCTTTAATCCCCCCAATCCCTTCCAACCAGCCCTCAGGCTCTCTCCTCTGCATTCACTCAACCCCTTCCCCAAAAGGGCAAGAAGTCCCAAGGTGGGCTAGCCCATCATGGCACATCCACTCCAAGCAATTCCAATTCACACATCCCAAAGTCAAAATGCTGGGCTGGATGTTCCTTTGTAGAGAATGGGCTCCCAGGTGCCATCCTATGAACAGGAACACAGTCTGATACCACCCCTCATGGCTCCACACACTGCTTATGCCAGTCAAAAGCCATGCACGCTGCGCCCCCCTCCCTTCCCAGGGCCCAACTTCCCCTCCCAACGGATCTCCAGTGAAAATTCCCAATTCAATGAGGTCTTCATAGCTCCAACCAGCCATAACCATGGGAACCTTCGTCACAGTCACTATCCCCCTGCATATATAGACCCTCCTCCCCTGCTCTCAGCTGGACCAGGAGCTCTGCCCATTGCTCAGCCATGGATCTGTGCCTCCACCTCCATGCCCTGTTGGGTATAGATTCTGTGATGACACTTAAGGTGTTACTCATTTGATTATAGGGGAAGTCCTATTTAGGCTCCCTCTCCACCAATGTTTGGAGACTTGGCTATGGACATCCAGCAAGTTTCTGGATATTTCTCTAGTACCCAGTTTCTTTCCAAGCCCACACTGGCTTCCTCTATTGAGATATCCATCTCCCTCCATCTCCCTCTTTGCTCCTCTCACTTAACCATCTCTTTTCAAGATTTGTTCCCAAGTCTCCTTGGTTGCAACCTGTTATGACTCCAATCTCTACTTGGCCTAAGGTGCCGCTCACCTTTTAGTTAGCTGTGGACCAGGAGGGGAAACAGAGAAATTTCAAAGGAAGTACAAATGTCTTATAAATACATATTAAAAGATTTAGTGGCAAGATCCATATGACTTCTTTGGTGAACAAGGCCCGAGAACAGAATAAATGGTTCTTGTTGTGACAAGACCCTGGAGACGCTGAACCACTTGCCAAAAACCTGTGGGCAGTCTGCTGCATAGGTCTGGGCATGATCCCTGGAGTGTATGTGTTACATGCTCTTTGATATCACTGTGATAGCCATACTGTTGGCCTGAATGAGTCACAGTAGGTCATGAAGGTTAATATTATGCATTTGTATGACTATTCTGAAAATAATGATTTTAACCGAAGAGTCTGAAAGAAATGTAATTACATAGATGGAATCAGGAGTCAAGGGAACAGCCTAGGAATAACAAATGAAGAAGAATCATAAAATCCTTCAGTTCTCTCATTACTAATAACTTGTCAGTAGCCCAAAAAGTTAAAGATAGACATAATAACAAGGAATAAACAGTGCCTATTATTAAGGCACTTAATGTTGCCTATAGTATAAACAGAAAAAAACAAACCCTCATATTTCCCCCAAGGAGAAAGTGTAGTACAAAATATATAATGGATTCATCCAGTTTTGCCTGGTGAGTTGCTCATGAGAACCCAGACCCTACCAGATGTAAGTATTAGCCACAAGAGTCAAAACTGTCTCTCACTCTGTGCTGTAACTGCATGTGCTGCCAACTGAGCACACTGTTCTACCTGTAAGTGTGCCAAGTTAGAAAAGTTCCTTTGTAGCTTGCAAGACTCTTTATGATTCTGACAATAGATATACAGATAAAAAATGGCAATGGCTGCTAGTGGGAGAGTTGGGAGACAGGGAGAATTTAGGAATAAACTTGTAATCGTTGTAGCCATCTTTAGAAATTGAGGAAGCGAAACTGATTGTAAAATGAAAACCATTTAATTTGTATAAATAAAGACTTCCCAGGCTATTCAGGGCCACTTGTTTGAACAATTTCAGGTGATCTCAATCTCTACTTGGCATCAACTTCATGCATTTGTCTGAGATCATTGAGGCTTCCAGCAATACAAATTTTCTAGTTGTCAGGTATATTCAAGTCAAAAATTGTAACTAGAAGTTTCTGACCTGCCTTGTCCCACGGTTTGGACCTGCTGCCACTGCTTATCAGAACCAGCAATCCCAAAGTCCCAAAGAAACACACAGATGCTCATATTGCTTTCACACTGTTTGGCCTATAGCTCAGACATATTGCTAGCTAACTCTTACATCTTAATTCAACCCATTTCCATTAGTCTCTTCTGTCACATGGCCCCTGGCTCACTTGTGTTACCTTACATCTTGCTTCTTTGGGTGGCTGGATCATGACTCTGCTAACTCCGCCCTTCTCCTACCTATGCTCCAATTCCTCCGCCTACTTCTACGGTGCCCACTATGACCAAAACAGTCCTTTATTCACAGTAAGTAGACAGCCCACGTCAAAAAGTATCAAAATTCTATTTCACTTTAGTCAGAGTAGATACCATCAAGCAAAGACTAGAAAAGTTGACAAGGATGTTGGAAGACTTCTATCAACCCTATATAGTACTCCAGCCACTGTAGAAATCAGCAACAACAAAAAACCTAACTCAAAGTAGAGCTATGTGAGATCTACCTGTATATATTTTGTGCAAATTCAAAGAAAAATCTAATTGTTGATTATACAGACAGCTACACAACACAGCATCACACTGTTCATGACTTAAGTTATTTTAATGGATATATATATATATATATATATATTAAATAAAGTAAGTCAAATTTTCAAATATAAATATCATTTTCCCCAGGAGTTGGATTTAGTAGCAGAAAACAAAAAAATAAAATAAAATAAAAGAATCAACCCAGGTATAAAAGAGAAAAACAATAGTTACTAAGACAGGTAGGAATACACTAAAAATGAGATTAAATGATGTGAATGTCTGAAAAAAAATCTCAGAATAAAATCCTCTAACACTAATTAAAGGAAGCTAGAAAAGGCTGTGATTAGGCATTAATTAAAGGGGTTTAGTAGCCCTGCTATTGTGACCCAATGTAGCTCTGGGGTTTATGTTTCAATATCCCAGAGAAGATACTTGAGGAACTATATTATGGTCATTATATAACACAAGTACTGGTTAATCTCATATTTCCCACACAACTGAGGTAAAGATAAACTAGAATTTCACTATTACTTACTTACTTAGACTAATGAGTCCTAGAAAACAACGTATGAAAGACATCATGTATAGGAAGCCAGACAAGGAACCCCAGGTAAGACAGTACTCATTTTTTACAAAACCCTGAAAGCCTGCCCAGAAATTTCAGACTGCATACACACACACAGACACCACCACCACCCTGGTTCCATATGTTTGTCTAAAACTTTGGAAGACAATGTATGCTTTATCAGAGGTCAGCCTTGCCTAGAGACCCCAGACCCAGCAGCTGTACTGGAGGCCAAGCTGGTCCTAGGGATCTCAGAGGCCAGATAGGATACAGAGACCTTGGATTGCAGCCTACTCCCTGGACTCAATATTTTTATCTACAACTTATGAAGAAGACTTTGGTTTTATCAAAGGCCAGGCTGTATCTACGGACCCCCAAAACTCGATAGGACACTAGAAATGAAAGCACACTAGTTACAAGAACCCTTGACCATTTGGACTAGGAGACCAGAGAGAAAAAGAGAAACTAAAGAACAAAACACTTATCCAACAAAGAAAGTTGCAGGAATCATCACCCAGACTTATAGTCATCCCAAATCTAGATACATAAACACCAGTATAAGAACACAGTTAATAACAGAAAATGTCATGTGGCATGACCAGAGCCCAAGTGTATTACAATAGTAAGATTTGTGCAACTGAACACAGCACGAGAAAATGAGCTTAACTATTACTTCATGAAGCTGGTAAGGATTCTTAAAAGGATATAAAATAATTCTTTAAGAAACTGAGGAAAATGAAACCAAAAATAGAAGAAATCAATAAATCCCAAAAGAATGCAAAATAAAACCAAACAAACAAACAGATGAAGAAAACCGAAGCATGAAAATGGAAATAGAAGCAATGAAGAAAACACAAACAGAAAAAAAAAATCCAAGAAATGGAAAATCTTTACTCAAACAGCAACTACAGATGCAAGTATCACCAACAAAATACAAAAGACAGAGTAAAGACTCTCAAGCATTAAAAGTACAATCTAAGAAATAAATTTATCAGTCAAGGAAAATGTTCAATTTTTTAAAAAAATGTTCTATCATGAAGAATCCAGAAACTCTGGAAAATGATGGAAAGACCAAATCTTAGAATAATAGGAATAGAAGAAGGAGGAGAAAGGCAGCTTAAAAACACAGAGGATATATTTAACAAGAAAATAGAAGAAAAATTTCCTAACCTAAGTAAGGTAATGAAAAGCTTACAAACAACCAAATAGATTAGGTGAGAATGAAAATCCCCTTACAGGATAATAATCAAAACACTATACATACAAAACAAGGAATGAATATTAAAAGCTGTTTGGGAATATTTGTGTACTGTATAACAAATGTATTGCTGTGATTGGTGTAATAAAAAGCTGAATGGCGTATAGTCAGACTGGAGGCATAAGCAATACTTCAAAGCAGAGAGAGGACTCTGGGAAGAAAAGAAATCTCAAGCCAGATGTGGAGGAAACAGTATGAAAAGTATGGAAAGTTGAGGCAACTACCCATGAGACAAACAGAGATTAAAATAAATGTATTAATTTGTTATATGAGCTATTGGGATAAGCCTTAGCTAAGTCTGACCTTTCAAAATTAATAATACTTCTCCATGTCATTATTTGGGAGCTGCCCGGTGGAACAGAGAGAAATGAAAATAGAAATAGTAGGTGAGACAGAGAGAAAGTTACTACAAAAATCAGCAAAAGGAAAGAGCAAGGTAACACATAAGGACATATTAGAATCACACCTGACTTCTCAAAGGAGACCCTAAAATTGAGATGGGCCGGGACTAATAATGTCTTTCAGACTCTAAGAAACCATGGATACCAATCCAGACTACTCTATACAGCAAAACTGTCTATCACCACGGATGGAGAAAGCAAGATGTTTCATGACAAAGTCAAATTTAAACAATCTGTTCAAAAAACCAGTCCTACAGAAGATAATAATCTTACACCATCAAAATCCAAAGAAGGGAAACACACACACACACACACACACACACACACACACACACACACACACACACACATACACACACACTACCACCACCAACAACAAAATGACAGGAATTAACAATAATCGGTCTTTAATATTCCTCTGTAGTGGATTTATGATGTTACATTGTAAATAATTGTCCCGCCTGTAAGTTTAATAAAAAGTTCTGATTGGCTAAAAGCAGACAGGAAGTGTGGGCAGGGATACCAAACTAAGAAAACTCTGGGAACAGGAAGAACAGAGCAGAAATGCCACAGAGTCCCCAGAGTTGCCAGAGAAACCAGAAGATGGAGAGGACAACTATATTGCTCTGAGAAAAGGTACCGAGCCGCATGGCTGAACAGAATAAGATTCATGGATTAGTTTAAGGGTAAAGAGTTATCAAGTTATATGCCTGGGCCTTAGACTGATCAGTCTAAAATTAATGCAAGCATCTGTGTGTCTCTGCAGGTCTGTAGGTCTGTGGGTCTAAACCTTGAGGCTAGGTCCGAAAGTCCAGGCCAGAAACCTCCTACTACATTCCTCAGTATCAATGGGCTCGAATCCTCTATAAAAAGACACGGGCTAACACAATGGATACAAAAACAGTATCCATCATACTGCTTCATACAAGAAACACACCTCAACTTCAAAGACAGGCATTATCTCAGAGTAAAGTGTTGGAAAAGAATTCCCAATTAAATGAACCTAAGAACAACTGGTATAGCTATCCTAATATCTAGAAAAATAGACTTCTAACCAAATTAACTGAAAGAGATAGACAAGGGAATGCCATTTGTCAAAAGAAAAATCTACTAAGATGCTGCTTCAGTTCTCAATGTCTATAGCCCAAAAGTAAGGCTACCCACGTTTGCAAAAGAAACATTACTAAAGCTTAAATCACAACTAGAACCCCACACAATAATAGTGGGTGATATAGCAATAATAGTGGGAGACTTTTAACATTCCACTCTCACCAATGGACAGGTAGGCAGACAAAAACTAACCAGAAAAATCAATGCAAAAAAAGATACATTATGACTCAAATGGACCTAACAAATATCTTTAGAACATTTAATCCATACACAAAAGAATATACTTCCCTTTCATCCCTGCATAAAACCTTCTCCAAAATTGCCCTTATATTCAGCCACAAAGCAAGTCTCAATAAAATAAAAATAAATAAAATTCCCCCCCTCCTGCATTTTATCAGATTTCCATGTGTTAAAGCTGGGTTTCTTTTCTTTTTTTCAAAGAAAGAGGTTGTTTATTGCTAATTGAAGCATCTAAATATAATCCCAGAAAGACGTAGCCCACATAAAAAACACAATACTGTGCTAGGTATAAGCCTGTATTCTATCATTGGGAAGATAAGAGACAGAAGGATCCTAAATTACAGGTCAGCCTAGGTAACAGAGTAAATTCAAGTCTAGTTCAAATTACATAGCAAAACTCTGTCTCAAAACACCAAGTCCAGAGGTAGAAACTTGCCTAATTTATGTCTGGGTTCAGTCTACACTGCTGAAAACAGTAATGCCATACTATTTGTAAATCCTGGGTGGACCAATTGCACTCCCTAATTCATAAAGTGTAGCATACTTTCTGGCTCAAGTAAGAGAGGAGAAAAATTAGTCTAGAAAAATAGTTAAGAGAAAGCAGAATAAAAAAAAGAAAAATCACAAAGTTATTTCTTCCTACAAAATGCTTGTTTGTGATGGGATTCAGGTGTCAGCTGATAAGGTCGGAAGATACATCTCCGGGGTCCGGGGTCCTGAAGTGGGTGTGGCCAGCCCTGTTCAAGAGCGGCTGCCTGGATCTTGAGCGGCCCATTTATTCCTACCTTCTTGAGAGACTGGATCAATGTCCATTGCTTAGACCATCCGATCGCTCAAGTATATTCCTAAGCTGTAGCCTGTTATCATGAGTGTTAATTTGTTTTCCAATAAATATTAATCTTATATTAATATATTTGAAATAAAATTTACTAATGGGTTGAGTTAAAATGTAAGAGCTAGCTAGCAATGTGCCTAAGCCATAGGCCAAATAACATAAAGTTAATATAAACATCTTAATCATTTTTTAGGGCCTAAGCAGCGGCAGGTGGCTAAGTGATCTAAGACTGCAGGTGTGTGGGTCTGGGACCTCTGGCCGGCCAGGGTCAAGAAATCTTATTGTAACCCTTGTCCTCCTTATGTTTGTTGCTATTTTATTCCTTGGAAAGAACTGACCTGGAACATACTATCGAGTAAAGGTGAGTTTTAAGCTGATAAAATTTCCATTGCCTAACTATCCAAAGTGTGGGATTTATGGGGATGGTTCCACATGAGGCATTTTTGTTTGTTTTTATAGTCCCAGTTATTGAACCCAGAGCCTAGGCATGTAGGCAGGCACTCAGGTACTGAGGTACATCTGATTCAAACTGCTTTGTTCTAACCCTTTACAGCTTTGTTATTCTACAGATCTTTCTTTTGTATTTTTAAAGATTTATTTTTATGTGTTTGTTTTGCCTGTATGTATATATGTCTACCACATGGTACCCAATGATGTTAGAAGAATGTGTTAGATTCTCTAAAAACTAGAGTTATAGACAGTTACAAGCCAGGATGTGGAGAGTGGACGTTAGTCCCACCAGGTGAAAATAAGACCACTACCATAATTTAATGCCAATTTTAAAGCAAACTTTATTACTGCCTCCAGACAGATAAATGAGAACAGCCAGAATCCATTTCTTGGGCATCTTTTAAGGAATGAAATTATGAGTAATTGCAAAGCAGGTTTACAAAAGAGAGACACTTGGGACAATAAGAAAATGCAGAAAAATAAAACAACAAAACCACCATATGGTTGACATATGACAAATCTCTTTAAAAACAACGGGAGTCGTATAAATGGGCAATATGTGGATCATTGCATGTAGCTCCTTCCTGTACCTGACTGCTCTTATAAAGCTAGATTTCAACAACAGATACAACAGGAAACTTTACAAACTCTTGCAAACTGAAAAACTCTCCCCTGGGCCAAGGAAGAAATAAAGATATTAAAGACTTCTTAGAATTCAATGAAAATGAATATACACCATACCCAAACATGATGCATGCAGTGCTAAGAGGAAAGTCATAGAAATAAGTACCTTCATGAAAAATGTGGAGAGATCTCATGCTAACAATTTAATAGCATGAAAGCTTTACAACAAAAAGATGCGAAGATACATAAGGGAAGTAGAAATAATCAAACTCAGGGCTAAATTCAATAAGATAGTAACAAAGAAAGCAATACAAAGAATCAAGGAAACCAAGAGTAGGTTCTTTGAGAAAATCAACAAAGTAGATAAAATGGTATCCAACTTAACTAAAAGGCAGAGAATGTCTAAATCAGCAGTAAAGAAAAAGGGGAGCATAACCAAGAAAATCAAAAGAATCTCTAAGTCATACTTCAAAACCCTGAACTCCAAAAAATTGAAAATTTTAAAAGAAGTGGACAAATTTTTAATAGATAGTAGTTATAAAAGTTAAATCACAATCAGATAAACAATTTAAATAGACTAATAAACCCCAAAGAAATATAAGTGGTTTTTAAAATTCTCCCAACCAAAGGATGCCTATAGACAGAAGATTTTAGGCAGAATTCTACCAGACTTTTGAGGAATAGCTAATACCAATACTCTTCATATTATTCTAAAATATAGAAACAGAAGGAACATTGTCATTTTTCTATGAGACCACAATTACCCTGATAGTTAAATAATGCAAAGATGAAACAAAGAAAGAGAATTACAGACCAGTTTTACTCCTGAACATTGATGCAAAAATACTTAATAAAATACTGGCAAGCCAAATCAAGAACATATAAAAAGATCATCTACCATGACCAAGTTGGCTTCCAGAAATTCAGAAATGGATCAACATACAAAACTCTGTCAAGGAGACCACCATTTAAAACTAATAAAAGCTGTATGATTATCTCCTTAGATGTCACAAAGCCTTTTACTACATTCAACAAACTTCATGATTAAAAGCCTTGGGGAGGTCATAAATAAAAGTGACATGCCGAAACATAGAAATATAATAAAAGCAATACAAAGAAAGCCAACTACTAACATCAAATTAAATAAAGAAAAACCAAAGTTATTCAACTAAATTCAGGAATAAAATAAGGTTGTCCACTCTTTCCATATCCCTTAAAAAAAAATCCTAATTGAAGTTTTAGCTAGAGCAATAACACAACTAAAAAAGATTTTTTTTAAAAAAGAGATACAATTGGAAAGTAGGAATTCAAAAGATCATTATTTGTAGATTATATAATAGTATATATAATTGACTGCCAAACTCTATCAGGGAATATCTTCAGCTGCTAATAAACACTTTTAGTTAGGTGGCTGGATACAAGATTAACTTCAAAAAAGCAATAGCACTCTTATATACAAATGATAAATGGGCTGAGAAAGGAATCAGAGAATCAACATACTTTACAATAGCCTCGAATATATACAATTTCTTATTGTAACTCTAAGAAACTAAATGACAAGCATGACCAAAATGTCAAGTCTTTGAGGAAAGAAATTGAAGAAGACATCAGAAAATAGAAAGCTCTCTCATGCTCATGGATCAGTAAAATTAACATAGTAAAAATGGGCATTTTACTAAAAGAAATTTACAAATTCAGTACAGTTCCCATTAAAATCCCAATACAACTCTTACAGAAAGAACAATACTGAACCTTGTATAAAAAACAAATTATCCAGGATAGATAAAACAGTCCTGTACATTAAAATAACTTCCAGAAATAATACCATCCCTGATTTCAAGCTTTACTTCAGTGTGATAGTAATAATAATAATAATAATAATAATAATAATAATAATGACAGCTACTGTAATAATAACAATAATAATACTGTAATAATAATAATAAACCCCACATTGTATTGTCATAAAAACAGACAAATAGATCAATGGAATTGAATCAAAGACCCAGATATAATTCCATAGTCCTGCAGACAGCTAATTTTCGACAAGGAAGCAAAAACTATACAAACTATGAAAGCATTTTCAATAAATGGTGCTTGTCAATCACCCTGCACAAAATCATCAAGGACCTCAACATGTATCTTGATATACTGAACCTGACTGGAGAGAAGTTGGGAATAACCTTTAATACATTGGTATTAAATTTTCTGAATAGGACATCAATAGCACAGATACCAAGATCAACAATTAACAAATGGGACCTCATGAATTTAAAAAACAAAACAGAACAAAACCTTTGTAAGACAAAGAACATTATCAATAAAGGAAACTGGCAGCCTGGATAATGGGAAAATATCTTCACCAGTTTCACATCAGACAGAGGACCAAGGCATGAGGGACAGATCTCAATAGAGAATTCTCTTGGAGAAATTTAAATTCCTAGGGACACAAAGAAATGTTAAACATCATTAGGTATCAGGAAAATGAAAATCAAAATGACTCTGAGATTCCAACTCATGTCTGCCAGAACAACAGCTCATGCTTGAGAAACTGTATTAACAAGGGGAACACTTCTCCACTACTGGTGGGAGTGCAAACTTGTACATTCAATTTGGAAATCAGTATGGTGGTTTCTCAGAAAACAGGGAACCAGTTTACCTCAAGAACCCTCTATAGCACTCTTGAGCATATACGTAAAAGATTTATTGCTCAACTATGCTGAAATTAGCTTTATTTTAATATACAGAATTCAGAAACAACCTAGATGTCCCTAAACCAAGGACTGGATAAAGTACGTTTACACAAAACAGCATTATTTAGCTGTTAAAAATGAAAATACCAGGAAATTTTAAGGCAAATGGTATCAGGTATTAAAACTAGAAAAAAAATTATCTTGAATGAGGTAATTTAAACCCAGAAAGATAAACATGGTATGTACTCATTCATAAGTAGATATCGACTGGAAAATTAAAGATGACTGTACCACAATCCACAGATGCAGAGAGACTAGTTATAAGAAGGGTTCATGGTGTGGATGCCTGAAATATAAATGGAAAAGATTTTATGAGTGGATTGAGGGCACATAGGGATGGGAACATGAGTGATCAGGCTGTGGGGCCAGGAATGTAGGAGAGAATACTGAAAGAGACCACTAGAACATTTCGAGGTCAGGTAAAAACTTGGAGCAAAGCAATCTCCCAGGAACCTACAAGAATGACTCCAACTAAGACTACTAGCAATAATGGCTATGTTGCCTGAACTGGCCATCTCCTGTGACCAGATTAGTGACTAACCCAATTATTATCAGGGACTTCATTCAGCAACTGATGGAAACAGATGCAGAGCCACAATAAAACAGTAGGAAGAGTTTGGAAAACCCTGCATAATAAGGAGAGAAAGTACTGTAGGAAATAGTGGGATCAAGGACACCCCAGGAAAACACACATAATCAATAATCTGGGCTGAATGGGGCTAACAGAGACTGAACTGACAACCAGGGAGGCCTGCAAGGGACTGACGTAGGCACTCTTTGTATATATAACAGTTGTGTAAATTGGTCTTGTGAGAATCCTGACAGGGAGAGCAGGGTTAATATCTGAATTTTTTCTGGACATTGGGACCATTTTTTTTTTTTTTTCATACTGGGTTACCTTGCCCAGCACTAATACCTGGGGAGGTACTTAATCTTGCTGTAACTTTACAGGCCATGTTTTGTTGATGCTCATTGAAACATTCTCTTCCCCTTAACAGAAATGTAAGAGGAGTGAATGTTGAGGAAGGCCTGGGAGTGAGGAGTAAGGTGAAAATTTGACCAATATGTAAAATTAATTTATTGATTTATCAATTAAAATACATTTATTAAACTTAAATTAACTTTTTCTAAGGCACTATTTGTAACTCTTCATGTTGTTGTTAATGACTATTATTAAGTGTGAAACTGTAAAGTTAGCACTATTATTTAAGAAGTCAAGTAGCCATCTTTCTATTCTAAACCACCATCTGAACTATTGCTTTGCTTTCTGGGCATTTTTAATTCCCTCTGAAATGAGAATCCTTGAGTGTATCTATAAATCCTCTAAAACAATAAGGTGTCTGTCTTCATGTTCCCATTGTTTTGATAAAACACCATAACCAAGAGCAACTAGGGAAAGAGAAGGTTTATGTCAGCTTTTAACTATGGTCACACTCTATCACTGCAGGAAGTCCAGGTAGCAACTCAGGGCAGGAACCTGGAGGCAGAACCTGGAGCAGAGGCCTCCTAAGGATGCTAATTACTGGCTTGTTCCTCAGGATCCCCCAGCCAGTTTTCATGACCATGTGGTTCCTTGTCACCACCCATGTTGGAATAAGCTCTTTTTTTTTTTTTTTTTTTTTTTTTTTTTTTTTTATCTGGACTGCTGTCTGAAGGTGCCATGCACAATCAGGGGGAACCCTTGCATAATTAAGTCGAAGCAACCAGTATATTTCTCCTGACCAAAAACATTTGGCAAATGACTTAAAAAAAATAATAAAAAGGTTTCTTATCATTTATGTTTAAGTATGTTCTTTAATTTTTGATTTCCCAAATATCTAGATATATTCTATCCTCTTCTCCCCATTAATTCACCCTTTTAATTCCTTTGTTTAGCTCTGTTAAACCTCTTTTTCTTTTCTAAATAACTGTTTCATGCTGTCATTTGCAGTAAGTATTTTTCCTTTTCTTTGTCAAGAGGGCTAGTCCTTGATTATTGCTTTTCTGAGCCCATGGAGATGTTTTCATTTCAGAACCTTTACTGTATCTATTTATGAGATCTTTTTGTTCAACTTGTCTTCTCCACTACATTTGTAATTCACATTTTCTTTGATTTTTAAATTCTATCTGCAACTGTATAATCATTATGTTAATCACCTGACTAGGGTGGAAATAGTGGTTATATTAAAATGATTATCTTCTAACACATAGAGTCAGAGAATATGATATGATATGGAGAAATTTGCAGATAGAAAATATTAAAATTGAGTCCGAATTATGAACTGAACAGGTAATTCCAATCAAGAGCCCTTCTCAGCTGGTACCTGAGGGTTACATCAAAAGCCATCGTGTCTACGTGTAAGAACACCTCCATCCTGACACTGGAAAGGGGCAAGCAGAGCATATGGGAAAGAGCCTACAAAACCTGTGAGAGCAAAACCAGATCCAGACTTGGTGCTGGACTGGGAAAGAATTGAATGTGGCTAACAACCTGGATGACTGAAATGGAGAAGCTTTCAATTCATACATTATAGAATATAGTCTTGTTAATGTTTTGCCTCCAATCAAGACAACCCCAGCCACTTCACCAGATTTCTAATCTATGGATATTGTAAAATATTTTTTATATTTATGGATTAAATGTATGTTAATATATTGTAATAGTCATAGAAAAACTACGCAGAGTTAATTTTTGAAGAAATGTGCTAATTGTGTTTCTGGAATTTTCTCTAAACAAGCCATCTTCCTTTACCTAAAAGCAACCATATCTCTTCCCATTGGCCTGTAGTGTAGGAATTTAGAAGTGCAGGGATTCCTCATTTTTATTTTATTAGTCTTAATCATGAAAGACAATGGGTTTCATTATAACATTTTCAGAAAAATATATAATGTATTTTTTCAAATTTACAGAACTTTTGTATCTCAGCAGTGCCTTTCCCCAATAAGTCTCCTTTGGATTTCATATCTTATAAAACATTCCTAATTTTCCATATGAAAAACAATACTTATATCTCTGTCTTATCACACGTTGATTTTCCACTCGATCCATTTTCCTTCAAATAATATGAATTTGTCCATCTGGATAGCTGAGTGAAACTTCACTGCATATATATTATACGATGCTCTTTTATTCATCTAGGGAAGGCCTGCATGAGTAACGTGGCAATAAGAAGAATGTATTTCAATGCTATTCTGATTTTATTTCTTTGGGTATGTACTCAGAATTGGGATAGCTGGATCATATATTAGCTCTTTTATAGTTTAGTGAGGAACCTCTGCATTGACTACTTCAGTGGGCATGCTAATTTGCCTTTCCCTCAGTAGCACGTAAGTGCTACAATGCCTGTACCTTAAAACATTTTTCCTGTTTCCTCTACGAGTTTTCTGTATCCTGATTAGCATTAGTTGCTACCCTTTCATTGGTTGAATTATTACTCTTTTGGAATTTTACATCTTGAATATATGTCAACTCTTTCCCTTTTTAATTTCTCAGTGTTTACTTTTAATTCCTAACTTACTGGAATTTTTGGAGAAAGTCATTGCAGGTTCTAGTATCATGAAGTCTTTCTTATATTTTTATTTCATTTTCAGAGTTTTGGTTTATATTAAAATCTTTGACACATTCTGTATTAAATTTTGCACATGAGACATAGTCTCTCTATCTTACCTGGCATCTTTCATCCCGCATTTCTGATTTTCAGTCAGGATGTCAGGTTGTACATACAAATATATATGATTAGCCTTTGTGCTCCAAAGCCTCCCTCTTTTTTCTCATAACTCAGTTGATTCTATCTGATAGTGTCTGCTACTTTGATGGAAACACCCACACTTGCAAATATCACCTCCTGCCAAGTGAACATTGAGCAAAGCCTTTCAAATTTAAAGAAATCTACTTCTACAGTAATATTTTTAGCTATAGTCCTTGATCATTCCCAGGACCTGACATCATATTTTCTTTCCTATTTGTGAAGTCTAGATTTGTGCTTT
This sequence comes from Phyllotis vaccarum, assembly GCA_033318265.1. Taxonomy (NCBI): domain Eukaryota; kingdom Metazoa; phylum Chordata; class Mammalia; order Rodentia; family Cricetidae; genus Phyllotis; species Phyllotis vaccarum. The sequence continues at coordinate 117,787,978 of JARWLC010000005.1, forward strand.
TCATGAGATCATTATCATGAAATTATAATGTGCCAATATTTGGTGCTTGGGTTTGGTTGCACAATTTTTAGATATATAAAGGAAGGTAAAATATTTGTAGTTCCGAAAACTTGATTCAGGAACTTGTACATTTTCACTGAGAATGTGAATATAGTCAAAGTTACAATATAGAAAAAAAAAAAAGAATGAGTTAGTATAAAAAATACAGGAATAGAAAAAAATTCAATTTCTTACTGTCTCTGGAAGGTATAGATCTTTATGCTGTTAGTTGGAGTAACAGTGAATCATTTTCTCTCTATATGTACACACACACACACACACACAGACATATACACACATATGTAAAGCCTTCTAGAGATGACAGCTTCAGCTTTCATTTCAGTGTAAGACACAAACCACAGAAAGTGTGATAGGGAAAGGAATAGTGTGTCTTGTATTTTCTTGGCATCTTCTGGTATCTTTGTGTAGAACAAACTGAAAGTTGTCATAGGCAGAACTACAAAAGCACGTAAGAGATCATTTGTTGTAATGTAGACAATAAAGATGGCCTTGATTGGCTTGTTGGTGGTAATGATAAAATATTTTCAAAGTGGTGACAATATGACAAAAAATATATAAGCTAATTAGTTTTGCAATATCCTTAATTCTGATATGTATTATTTGCGTTCCTCAATATTCTATTGAAGAACTCAGACCTCCCTTCTAAACCTGTTCATCACAAGTAACAGTTACACTATCTTCATCAAATAACTGAGCTGAAGGTGATCAGTAAAGGTAGAAAAAAAAACAACTGATTTAGTAGATTCACACTGTAACACAGAAACATTTTGAATGCATTAAGTCTGCATTTAATATTTTGTAATATATTGAGGATGACTTGTAATAGCAGTATGAAATTTTATATCATTTATGACACTCCATGCACATTTCACAAAAAGGAAAAGAACTCTCTGTGTCATGATTTAATTCACATTCTGCCTGAAGCATGATACAAAGAAATAATGATGACAATATTCAGAACTATGATTCAAAATCAAAAGATATCATTTAGATATCATGTTTGGCAAATTAAGGAAGAACGCTGTTTTGTTGATTAATAATTATATTACAACTCATTAAATTAAAGCAAAACTTGTCTTTGTGTTTAAAATTATATGTAATAAATCTAAATATATATTCCTCTTATTATATAATATATTAATTGGACAAAAGCAATGAAAATAGCCAGCAATAATTAATACTACAAGACATGTTATAACAATGAGCTTTGAGATTCTGAAAAGTCTGACTTTTTCATAAATCCCATAAATAAAGCTTTCCAATGGTCTCATAATTCCTATCGATCATGACCTTGGCATTCAAGGTCTAATTATACCAAAAACTACCCCATGTCTCTTGTGTACTAGAAAATCATTATCTGAAGTTAATAAGTTCTTCTGGCATACCATTCCTAATTATCATGTTGTTAATGAGAAAATATAAAAATTTAAATATATATAATATTAATTTTAAATATCAAGTTTTTATAATTCAGAGAATTAAATGGAGGCAATGAATAAATAAAATGCATCTTATACAATAACTATGAAGGAACATAAACTAAATGGCACTCATATTTTAGTATTTATTTATTTATTTATTTATTTATTTATTTTAAAAATGTCATTTTTTATCTATGTATTCTCCTTCTCTCCCTTCTTCCCCTCCTCCCAATCTCTCCCAGTTCTCCCTCAGCCTGGCCCCTCCCCATCCACCTATCCACTCCTACAAAAGGGGAAGAAGTCCCAAGGTGAGTCAGTTCAGAGCAGCAGATCCGTTTCAGGCAAGTCCAATGCACTCATCCCAAAGTCAAGGCTGGGTTAGGTGTTCCTCTGCATGAAATGGGCACCAAGTTGCCAGCCCACACACAAGAACACAATATGATCCCACCCCTCGAGTCTCCACACACTGCCTGTCAATAGTCGCCTACTCTTGTAGGGCCCAGCTCCCTTTCCAGATGGATCTCCTGATTTACTGAGCACCCCAGAGCTCCAGCTAGCCATCCCTGTGGGCACTCTCTTCACAATACCCATCCCCTTGCTCACACAGACATCCTTCCCTTGCTCCCAGCTGGAACAGGAGCTCATTTTTTATTAATATTGCATTTCAGGAATAAATAAAACTTTATGATAATAATATCACTTAAATTTCTTGAGTGTTTAAAATATAAGTGTTCTACTTTATTCTTCAAGGTCTGGGTGACATTGAATAAGCATGGTCTCAAGCACTTTGGGGTCATCACCTTATCCAATCCTTAGGGTCATGTGAAATCAGACTATTGTTTCTCTTCTAGAAAAAAAAGGAAATAGTCATGTGAGAATAGCTGAGATTTCTGATGCACAAATATTAGATTATATATAAAAATGCAAACTACTGTGACATGTAGACATAAATCGAACATATCTGCAAGATTCTTGTCCTGAAGAATGGCAAACCTTAAGAGTTTGTCACATGTCTCTCTGGTGACTATCATTTCAAAGATAGGAACATCTCATTGATATAAGTGAGGATGTCTAATCATTTGTTTTTAAGCTCTGAAAAAGGAAAATGGTCCAGATAGACTTGACTTTGTCATGTGACTCTGTAACATGCAGTTTAGGCCTTGTCTAAGTGAAAAATTTTAAGTAAGGCAGATCTTCACATTAGAGTTATGTTGTTATGGGGAGGATCACATGAGGACATGATAGGTTGTCACTACAGGCAGAGGGATCATTATCCTTACGGGCCCAAAAGATTAATTCTACCACTTCCAAGTGAAATTCAATAATTTCATGCACCAAATTATGACTACAGCTGTGGATGACACCTTGAACTCAGTCTAGGTGAATTGGATCTAGAGAGTAAAGACCCCAAAGCTGTAGTGGGATTAAGCTTCATAGAAACACACAAAGCTCCTATGACCTCTTGACTCACATTTAAAAATAAAAACAAACAAAAATAAAAAAAAAATATGTGAATGCTGTAACAGGCAATGATTTGTTAAAAGCCATGATCATAGCTGTAGTGAGACCACATCTAGGTTTTGCCTTATTTTCTAGGCTAGCAATCTTCCATGCACATTAGGTTGTTTCCATCCACCTACATCCATACAAATGACTAAATGAAGAGCTGGTTTGCCTAAACATTGCTGGAGTACTCTTACTTTCTCCAGGACACTATTATAAACACTGTATCTACTATTTAGATTGTTCCAGATACTAAGTGAGACCATGTTGTTAATTTGCCACTTGTATAAGAAGGATAAATCTATCATTCAGGTTTCAGAAAAGTAAGCAAGAGGATTGTTAATTACTTTCAAGTCAACCTAGACTACAGAGTAAACACACACACACACACACTCCTTCAATAGATAGCTGAGTCAGTCTCCTTTTACAATCTTCCTACTAATTAACTATGCCTGTTAATCTAGAAATAAATATAGATTTGATTCTAGATCTATAATGACTATGTCAAATTCTTGTTTTTGTGAAAAAGACTTCAAGCATATATATCTCATCCTCTCTATTTCTCATGATGAGAGTCTATAGTTATCCCACAATCCCATTTTTAACCTCTGATACAGAAAGGCTATGAATTTAAAAGCTAAAATTTTTAAGATCTTTGGAGAGAATAACACTTCTCACTATCAGCATCTGTAGGTGCTGTTGCCAAGAATGCTACTTCCAATAATGAAAGAATGAATCTTGAGCTCCTCGACAGCCTGAGTCTCTTGAAAGAGAAATGGAAAGAGATTCTACTCACTTACAGTTCCTGCCCCAGGACAAAAGACTTCAAGGTATCATTTTTAATACCTAATTTATGCACTTTGTTATTAAGGACTTGATGTCAATAAAAGGGAAGCTGCAAAAATATGATAGGAGATAAAAATGTAAAAGTTGGTAACATTGGAACTGTGTTTTCCGAACACAAGTTGTCTTTTCCACTGATAATGTAGTAATTTCTACTGTCAGCACAAATCAATTGCTTTAGTGACCCTTTCATCTCTAATGAACAAAGTTGTAACAACATACAAAGTACTACACAACCATTTGTTAAGTACTGTGTTAAACATCTTAACAATTTCTTTAAAATTTACAAAGAAAACTATAATTCATGCAACTTCAAATGGGATAAACTGCATCTCACCTTGATATTTTTATAAAAAATTAGCATCAATGCATAGGTATCTTTTAAATGTAAAGGAATACTAATTAATTTATTTCAAATGCTCTTCAACTAATTGGCCAATTTTGAAGAAAAAGCATGTATATATTTTTAAATAGCATCTCAAAAATCAAAGGCAGTGGTAATCATTAAGCCCATTTTATACATAATATACCTGAGCTGTGGTTATTTAACATATAATTCAAAATTATAGAGTTTATAGTCTAAACTCTTAAGTTCATTAGTTTAACTAATTTGTGTTCAAAATACTAATTTTTATAAATATTACTTAATAAATATCTATATTTCATAAAGGACAAAAAACCTATTTTATAGTGAGTATTATATTATTTATTATATTATAATTTTACATTATATTTCCTACAATAAGAACATGCATAATTTATAGTTTTATAAAAATTATATAAAAGTAAAATCTTTAAACTATAAATTACAGTTATGGACGACCCAAAATATCAGAATTTCAATTAAAAAGAAAAGGCTCTTAGAGCCTATAAGAATAATGAATGTTTGAACTATTAATCGAGATTTAGTTTTCTAAATAAGGATTTGGACATACTATTTATTTGTTTTAGTTTTTACTTATTTATTTATTGGTTTTTTGAGACAAGGTTTCTCTGTGTAGCAGCCTGAGCTGTCCTAGAATAGTTCAGTAGACAAAGCTGGCCTTGAGCTCACAGAGATGTGCCTGCCTCTCCTATCTGAGTGCAGGAATTAAAGGCATGTGCCACCTTGTGCATGTGTAAACATTCTAATATTTATTGAAACATTCTTTTATGTTGTATTAAGTCCTTAAATAAGATAGGAAATGATAATACCTATGGTAGAAAGCCTTTATCAGTTAAAGTAAGAACAAGTTATTGCTGCATTGGGAGGTTTCTTGGTCCCTTGCTGCCAGAGGCCCAGACCCTGCCTTGCCAGACCCCTTAGCCGCCCAGCCGCCTGCCGCTCAGGCCCCCAGAAATGATTCAGACGCTTATATTAACTTCATGCTGTTTGGCCTATGGCTCAGGCACATTGCTAGCTAGCTCTTACATCTTAAATCAACTCATTTCTATTAATCTGTCTGCCACGTGGCCCGTGGCTCACCTGTGTTCCTTACATGTTGCTCCTTTGGGCTTCTTGTTCGATCTCCCTGACTCTGCCCCATTTCTATCTATGCTCTGATTTCTCCTCCTACTTCCTCTATGGTGCCTGTCATGGCCCAAAATAGTTCCTTTATTTAAAGATTGATATTCAAAGCATACAGAAAGGCATTCTGTATATTCTTCTGCTATATATAATAAGCCACCTCAGGCTCCATCCTTCTTTGTGAAACATGCTTAGCTTTGAAGCATTATTTTTATGGCTACACTTGGAGATTTTTAATGTTTCTGATATTCTTTTAACTGCTCTTCCTTTACAACTACTGCCTTTCATTTGTGACCATGTAAACATGTTACCTCTACACAAGTTTCCAGAATCTGTGTTCTTGATGTTGTGACTTTTTCAATAATGAGGGCATGTTATTTTATAGCATATTAGGCTTCAGCTTCTCATCAAGAAGTAACTCATTTAATAATGAGCTGAACATATTCATCACACATTTACTTGTATTTTACAAACATAAGTTTTACACCTTCATAGAGGAATGTTAAAAGAAGTCTAACTGCACCAAAGAAAATGATACATATCTGACTATAAATCTCTGTTTGGAAAATCTGATTAAGGTTTTGTTAAATTTTTTTAAGTATTTTAGTATATCGTGTAACAGCAGGTTTCTGGACTGCCTAGTCCCATGGTTCGGACCTGTTGCCACTGCTTTTCAGAACCAGCAATCGCAAAGTCCCAAAGAAACACACAGATGCTTATAGTACTTTCATGCTCTTTGACCTGTGGCTCAGGCATAATATAGCTAGCTCTTTCATCTTAATTCAACCCATTTCCATTCATCTGTCCTGCCACATGGTCCGTGGCTCACCTGTGTTAACTTACATCTTGCTTCTTTGGGTGACTGGATCATGTCTCTCCTAACTCTGGCCTCCTTCACCTACCTATGCTCTGATTCCTTCACCTACTTCTGTGGTGCTTACCATCACCAAAACAGTCTCTTATTCACAGCATATTGACATCCCATATAATATTTGCATATTAAACTGTGTATTTGATCAAGCTGGTCACCATGTCATTGCTTGAGCAACTCTGAATTCTTAATTCTCAAGAGCTGAAAATATTTAATTTTGAGCATTATAAATATAAGCTGCTGTTATCAACATCTTTTGGGCATGGCTTAAATCTACACTTTTTATTTAAAAGCAGATAAACCCTAGTTTAAGATTTACCTGTATTGACCTCCTGAGTGAAGTCTCTTTTGCACTTTTTTTGCACAAACATTTATATTGGCAGAGAATATGTCCATACATATGTTTTAGCATTTACACATATGCATATTAAAAAATACATGCATATAAATTATATACAAGTAAAATGATGAAACTGACATATAGACATTTATATAAAAATATAGACTCATTTTTCAGTTTTCCAGAGGGAAAATAAATGAAATCTCAGTGTCCATTGATTATGATTTAAGTGATTTTCTCAGAATTTAATTTAAATTTAGGTCAATAAAATTGTGCATTACAAATATTAGTTCATTGTTTTACACTATGGCATGGATATTAATCTACCTTTTGAGGAAAAGAAGGCTGAGGCTCTGAAGTTAAGTGGCATAAGTGAGTCAGGAGCAGAAGACTGTTTGGTGCAACACTTGAATCAATTCCACAATCAATTAGGTCCACAGCAAATGATGCAATTATTATCTTACATTGTCTTTTGTTATATTTTATCTAAATATGAATTTTACTGATTGCTTGAAACATATTTATCTTTTGTCTTAAAGTCTACGCTAATTTGAAGTTGCAAAGCTGAAATATCCATCAGTAATAATATTGCTGCAAAGAGCTAGATATTTTTGTATCCAGACACTCAAGAAAAGAAGCAGTTATTTTAAAATATGAACATTGAGGTCAAGGTACCCCAGAGACTAGAATGATTTATATTGCACTAACAAGGATGGATAGCATTTTCAATGTCATTATCTTTCTCATAAACAAACTATTTCTGAAGATCTTAACAGTACACAGATGGATTTCTAATAAAACCTTGACCTGTGGCTTATGCTTTTAATGTTCTATTTTAAATCCTTTATCTTCTTCTTTTCATTCAAGACCTCTTTTCATTCCTTTGGACTTTTTCTTCTTATTATTTTTGCATTCCTTAATTCTCTTTTCTGTGTATATTCATCTGCACCACCTCTCATTTGTGTTTCCAAGCCCTACTCCTCCTGTTCCATGCTCCATTTCATGCTTTATATTAGAAATGCTCTTATATTCCTGTCTTACAGAACTTTATAAATGCCTTTTAAAGACTTGCTACTCTGTGCTTTACCACAGATGACCTTTTATGGTACTACAATGTTTGAGATGTTCTTTCTACAACTTTTTAGTGCATGGATCTGCCAGGTAATGTTTATGTCCACACTCACCTCTATGGTCAGAGCTCATGTTTGGAATGCTTTCTATTATGATGCCACATATAATCCAGTGGTCTGAATTTTTTCTTTTGATTCCTACAGTATAAAACTATTGCACACAACATGTATGCATTATATATACATGTGTGTGTTTGTATATGTATGTGTGAAACATGTATATAAAACATAATAAATAATAAATCACTGCATGCATTTCCCATATTTGTTTGTCTCATCTGTTTTAATTATTTAGTCCCTTCCATGTTACTTAGAAAGAAGAGTAAATAAAATCCACATGGAGGGATTATTCTGATAAAGGTTAGAGGCTGCACTCTGCTCTCAGGCTGCTGATTAGAATGCAGCCACCCAGACAACTGTCAACAAGACAAAGCCAGAAATGGAATGTGATTGCAGACCCAGGGAGACAAGAAATCACTGCTTTCTGCCACAGACACCCTAATGATTAACTATATCTCTATAGAACATATAACCATGACACGGCAGGCTAGAAATAGCCTCAGAATGGAAGAATTGAAGTTCTCTGAAGTTCTGAACAGGATGGGATTAATGTGTTGAGAAGACAGGAAATGCAAGCAAAATAAGCTAAAAAGAAACACTATTGCACATTCATGTTGCAGCTTGATGAATTCCATTAATATTAACATGCTTTAATAAGGGTCTTCCCTTTCTTCTAGTGCAAGGTAACCTCAGGTGGCTCAGCTGCAAATTGTCATCATAAAAAAAATTACCAGCCAGCAAACAGGGCTGTCTCGGTCAATCTGTGCACATTTTAAATCTATCTTTAATTGGAATAAAGATTAAATCCTAAAGACAAAAAAAAAAAAACTCCATATATTCCCATAAAAGAAGAAAATTATCCTTCTTTGTTAACACTGATCTCAATTATTAAACAATTTTCCTTTTCTACTAAAGATGTTAAAGTGTTTCAAATGTTTTGGACCTTATTAGAAAGTTACCATAAACATGTATTCATTGTAAAAAAAAAAAAAAACATAATATTTTACAGCACTGACTTTAGAATTTTGTGAAAAGAGAAAGGTATTTTGCAACCACATTTGAATAGACTGTATTTGTATCAAACATGAAAAGGAAACATACTACAGGTGTCAAGCAAATAGTGGAACATTGACCTTGGCTAGAATGGCATCTCACTGAGACTCAAGAACAGAGGAATTGTTGACATTAACTCTCAACATAACTCTCCCATATAAAATACCCATGCACATACATGCATGCACACATACGGAGGGAGAGAGGGAGAGAGGGGAGGAGGGAAGGAGGGAGGGAAAGAGAGACAGAGACAGAACAGAGACACAGAGAGAAAGGGAGATTGGAGTTCAGTGATGTTTAAAAAAAGAAGGAATGCAGAGCTGAATTTTAAAATATATATCTCTCTTGTTTCCTAAGTTCATAGAATTCCTATTTGGCAGACTATGGAAGCATTAATAATTGATTTACTATCTTGTAGTTTAGTGTATACATTGATATGCTTTGTATTAAGATCGGTCTTATAGGTATGATCTTAATCTCTTTTGTGCATCTACTAATGTGCTTTTGCATTCCTAAATGTCTATTATGTAGATATTAAACCACAAATTCTTTTCTTATAACACTAATTACATGAGCAAAAAGAGATAGAAATTGATTTTCATATGACTTTGTAATAGAGATATGTTACTCTATTCCTAACCCATGGTGGCCTTTAAGTTTTCTTTTGTACTTCATTGTATGTACAGGTCAAACTGGACAAACAAGGAATGAATCAATTGGAGCAAGAGAAATTAGCAGACAGACACAACTACATTACCTTCTATGGAGACAATTATTTCTCATTCTTAAACCTCACTCAGCATTTGGACATTTGTTAGCTCTTATCCTAACACAATTCCAGCCATTTTAACATTTTAAATTATGTTGTACTGGCATTTTTCCAACTTAAATGTATTGTTTGGTATTTTTAAGGAAGCTATTTCTTTCCATTATCAATATGCATTAGAATGGTTGAACACAACTAAAATGTGGCATTTGTTATTTTAAATGAAACCATCTTTGCATAATTACTTGGTTCAACAATACAGTGTGTAATGTAAGTCTTTCCTCAAACCACATAAATATTCACAAACTGTTTATTCTCCTTAGGATGTAATCTGAAAGCAAGCTGTCGTTCTTTTTATTAGGAGTTCTCTTTAAATGTGTCCACTTTGATATGAGTGTTTGAATTTCAAAAAGAAAAATATCATTATTCCAAAATAAATATCCCTTCAGTTGTGTCTTCTTTACTAACATTCTGTGAATTCCCCTCATGCTCATCACAGTTGGGAAGCAGAGAGAGAGAGAGAGAGAGAGAGAGAGAGAGAGAGAGAGAGAGAGAGAGAGAGAGAGAGAGAGAGAGAGAGAGACCTGCTGTTTACCATGTAAGATGTGATATGAAGAGACAGACACAGGAGTTCTCTTGGGGCCATGGGAAGCAACAGATAGATAGGGGTCAAGTAAAGCTCACTACAGAAGAAAATTAAAATTTAAAAACAAATATATTCATTTCTGTATGTAAAAATCTAAAATAAAGGTGTCTTATCTCTTGACTAGATAGTGAGTCTTTCCTATTCCAAAAAAAATAGTCCTTTACTGGAGTAAAGTTATCAATGCCATATATCAGCAGTGGTGAAGACTGTTTTGTTCAGGATCTGAGGCTGGTTGCCTGCTTCTACTTTCTCCATGTTTGTTGCTCCTCCTAGGATGTGTTCACAAGCCTTCAAGCGCATCAGTAGGATGATGTGTCAGGATATAGGAACGCTTTTGTGTTTATTTTTGAAAGAAAAAGAGAGAGAGACCCAAACAATGGATAATTAAAGTTTAGATTTAAAAAGCCCTTTTGAGAAGTATCAAATACTAGGTTTCTCTATTGTTTTAAGTATTTCTTTCGAAGTCATCACAATCATGTTCATGGCCTAAGTAGTTTATTACTGCCTTCTCGGTGAAAGGGAACTCTGTTCTATTTTCACTCCCAGATGTGACTTCCATCCTAGCCATCCTCACAATCCTCATAGAAATCTGGAAAATCCATTATAAGCCAGTATCTAGGAAAGACTGGAGCCTTCAGTGTTTAGCTGATGTGAATTCCTCTTTCTTGCAAATCATGTTTACACATGATGGGATTTCTGGAAACTGGAAAAATTTAAAATTGTCACTTTGGGACATGACGCTCAAATATTTCCCAAAGTCATATCCAAATGTTATCATCAATTTAATTTAATTTATGCTTCTTGCTCAAAGTTGTAAAAAAAAAAAATCTAGACTATAAATATATGTATTTTTGTGTTCAGATTAATGCATAACAAAAAGTAGACATCCCATACCATCACCAATGCTTTTCAGTTTCTACAATTGTTATATTTGAATCTTCTTACCAATAGTAATAGTGGTCAGACACTAACTTAGCTTTCCTATTTTTACACCATGAATATACAGTATACTTCTCTGTGTTCTGTCAGCCTTATTGCTACTAAAGTGTTGTTCACATAAAAAGATGTATCTTTGTGCTGGTTAAATTCTCTTGAATGCTTTTGCCCTTGTCTTGACTTGGAAAAATGTTCACACAGAGTAGACATGTCTACTCTTCAAAGAGATCATTCAAAAAATCAGCAGACTGTAAACTGAATGGACTCTTATCTCAGAAGTAAGAAGGACAGGTCTGCTCTGCTGGGATTTAAAGTCTTGGTTCCAGAGAGTCTAGATATTTCAACCCAGACGCTTATACAACCCATTATTCTCTGGCCTTATGACTGAATGTACTAATTCATTTACTATTCAAAGTGTCCTTCTGTAATTTATGCCACATACTGATATGTATTTAACTCTCTAAAATGTCCTAAATATAATTTGTTTGAAATGCATTATACAAAATAATGTATAATGTATTTTTAAGAGGCATCTTAGAATAAAAAAATATAAATTGAGGAAAATGCTTATTAATAAGCATTTACATGGCACTTCATGTTTACAGATGGTTTTGTAGTCATGTTTTATTAGTTTTATGTGGTAAATCTCTTTGAGCTCAAAGTGCCACTTAAGTGCATCTCTGGACTTTTATTCCCTCAGAGTCTAGACTTATGGGGTCAAATATTGTAAAGGCAGTCTTTATGGAAAAGTAGTACCCTAAAACTACTAAGAAACTTTTAAAGTGATAGATAGGAATACATTCAAGACAGAGTTTTTACTTAAACATCTGTTTATATAAAAAAAATGAATATGGGCGGCTTTACATGTATAGAGACATCATATGTTTATTATAGCTCTCATGGTACCCCACCTGGAACCTTGCTTACATTGTAGAATTAGACCTCACAGAGCACTATTTATGGAGCCTATACAGAGATTATGTGGTTCTTGTGAAAAGTGCATTTATAAGCCATTCACTGTGTTCTGCTTCAGGGCTACTGTAAACTCTTACTGCTCCAGAGTCTTCCAGATTTCACTGGCTTGGTCTACATTTTTCATTCTCTTGCTCAGTATAAAATATTTCTAAATACTAACTAATTATACTAAGTTCTGTAGGATAACCATGTATGCTTTCATTAATGTCTGTTATGTGGTATCTGGCAGAAATAGATACACAGTGACATTCTACCACAAAAATGCAGGGCATATGATATCATCTTACAACATTTTAATTATATTGCTGAGGTTATTTTAAAACAATATCAAAAAATTTCAAATATATTTTTGGTATGGAAGTTTTCTAAGTTTTTTTTTTCAGAGAAAGCTATTAGCAGCCTGTAACATATACAATAAAGTTATAAATAGTATATTTTATAAACATCAAAATATAAAAATGTAAATAAGAAGAAACATGCACAGATTTTATGATTGGTTAAAAATAAATACCTCCTAAAAATAACTTTAAGAAACAATATCTCTGATTTTTTACAAAGAAGCTAAAATTATACAATGAGAAAGGAAAGTATCTTCAACAAATGCTGTTGGAATAACTGGAGGTCAAAATGCAGAAGAATGAAAATAGATTCATATTTATTACCCTGCACAAAACTCAACTAACTCCAAGTGAATCAAAGACCTCAATATAAATCAAGTTACACTGAACCTGATCAAAGGAAAGTGGGAAGTAGCCTTGAATGCATTGGCACAGGAGACTCTTTCCTGAACAGAACACCAGTAGAACAGACACGGAGATCAATAATTAATAAATGGGGCCTCCTAAAAGAGTAAAGCTTCAAAAGACAAAGGACATGATAAATAAGACAAACACAAAATGGGAAAAGATCTCCGCTAACCTTACATCTGACAGATGCCCGTTTTCCAATATATATATTGGAATATATATGACACCAAAATAACACATACTCCAATTAAGATGCGAAGCCCAGATCTAAATGGATAATTGTCAACAGAGGAATCCCAAATTGCAAAAATACACTTAAAGACTCGTCAACATCCCTACTCATATGGGAAATCCAAAGTAAAATGATTCTGAGATACCATCTTACATCTGTCAGAATGGCTAAGATCAAAAATACTGATGACAATTGATGTTGGAGAGGATGTGAAGTGAGGGGAACACTCCTCCACTGCTGGTGGGGGTGCAACCTGACATATTCACTTTGGAATTCAATATTGGGGTTTGATCTTGGGCATACACCCAAAGAATTCTCAATCATACCACAAGGACACTTGTTCAAATATGTTCATAGCAGCAATATTTGTAGTATCCAGAGCCAGAAAACAACCTAGATGCCCCTCAAGTGAAGAATGGATGAAGAAAATGTGGAGTATTAGTCACCTGTAAAAACCAATGACCTCATGAAAGTTTCAGGCAAATGGTTGGAACTCGAAACCAGTTGTTTCTGTGAGGTAACCCAGAACCAGAAAAACATGGTATATACTCATTTGTGAGTAGATATCAGGTGTAAAGTACTGGCTAACCAATGTTCTCAAGAGAGTAGGCAAACAAAGAGGGCCCAAAGATAGTTGAATAGTTTTCCCTAGAAGGAGAAATAGAAAAATTCTCCTGAATAAACTTGGAGTTGGGAGTGGGGGGGGGGGTGTTGGGGACTTAAGGGAGCAGGTGGGATAGGCAGGGTGCAGGAGGTGGGATTTATGGCTAGGGAGAAACCTAGGGCCAAGGAAATGCCAAGGAATGCACAAGGTGTCTCCACTCCAGCTAAGACTCCTAGAAATAGTGGAGAGGGTTCCTGAACTGACCATCTACTGTAATCAGATTGGTGACTGTCTTACTTTTATCCAGTGAGTGATGGAAGCAGATGCACAGATCCACAGATAAGTACTGGGCAGAGCTCAGGGCGTTATCCTAAAGAAAAAAAAGAGGGATTGTATTAGCCAGGGGCATCAAGGATGTCATGGAAGAACCCAGTGGGACAGATGGTCCAAGCTCTTGGGAGCACATGGATTCTGGACCAACAGTTAGAAAGCCTGCCTGGGACCAACTTAGATAGACAGCTTGTGCATGACAGTTGTGTAGCTTGGTCTATCTGTAAGGCTCCCAGCAATGATATTAGGACCTGTCCCTAGTGCATAGCTGGCTCTGGGGAATATGTTTCCCATGCTGAATTACTTTTGCCAGCATTTATATGGAGGGAGAAGCTTGGTCTTACCTTAACTTGATGTGTCATGCTTTGTTCTAGAGCATGGGAAGCCTAGCCCTTTCGGAATGAAGATGGAGGGGGAGTAATTGGGTGGGGAGGGAGGGTAGATGGGAGTTGAGGGGAGGCGGGAATTGAAGAAAAGGAGGGACGTGAAAGAGTGACCAGTATGTGCAATAAAGGAAAAAGTTAATAAAAAAGAAAAAAGTAAATAAATAAATGTAAAAATTGTTAAATAAAAATCCCTCATTTTAATTTTTGTAGTATTTGTGTGAAGATCAAATTGTACATAAACAGTTCTCTTATAGACTGTGTTATCTCAAGCTAAATAAGCAAATGAGAGTTGCAAGATCTAGAAATACAAGGTATGGAGATATGCCTCAAGGGTTGAGTACCTGAGTCTTCTAGTGTTTTGATCTCTGTTTCCAAGTTGGAAGGCAGACAATAACTGCCTGCTACTTCAGCTCCAGGGGATCTGATATCTCCTTCTGGCCTCCATGGTCACCTACACACAATGAGAAATATACATGCACAAAAATAAGAATAAAATAAGAAGAAAAACAAAATTTAAAATCTAGGAATATGGGCTTGGGAAGCCTTATAAGGAGACCTTTAGCTATAAAAGTCTTGACAGTGTTTTACCATAAACATTAAAATCTAAAATAAATAAAGGTTTTTACTTTATATTTAACTGATTCTCTATTATTTAAATATTTGGAATATACTATTTAGAGGATCATAAAAAATAAGAAAAATGAGTATCTAGTAATCAATGAGTTAAAAGGCCCTGTTCTGTAGCACACTGTGGCATGGAATGTGTAAACCTCATACCTCAGTATTACAGTTGTGTCCTACCATGTTCTCTGCATAATATCTTTTACCATGCTGTTTTATGTAACTTAATTCTTTTACTTCTGCTTTAAAAAAAATATGTCAAGCAGACTATGCTATAACAAATTAAAATTGGAGATCCAGAAGTTTAACATATATGACAAACGACTAAATTCAAATCATGATTTCCGCTCTTTGTCAAGCTTAAAATCGTCTTTTTTTCTACTCTGATTTTCTACAGTTGCGTTCTTCAATATGGAATTTTCTCAGATAGCATGGAAATTGATCCTCTACACGGACTAAATCCTAAACAAACTTCTCTACTTTAGAATAAACTGGTTCTAAACTATGATATGATGAGGTGTGTGGTTAGAGAAGTAGCAATGAAGAGAACAAGGTGGGATTATGTTTTGGTACATTGTAAATATTTGTCCCTCCTACTGGTTTAATAAAAAGTTGATTGGCCCAAAGGCAGACAGGAAGTATGGGCGGGGCTACCAGACGAAGAAAACTCTGGGAAGAGGAGGAGTCAGAGACACCAGTGGAGAAGCCAACAGATAAGCCAGCAGAGGCGGAGGAAAGAAGTCAAAGAAGTCAAAGAAGTCTGAGAAAAGGTACCAAGCCACCTGGCTATCAGATTTACGCAAATACAGTGAGTTTAGATGAAAGAGTTAGCAAGCAATATGTCTGAGCATCAATCATCGTGAAATTAATATAAGCCTTTGTCTGATTATTTGGGGAAAAGCATTAGCAGGGACTGCAAGTGGGTCCAAACCTTGGGGCCAGGCTGGAAAGGCTAGGCCAGAAACATATTTTTATTATAGGGGAGTGGGAGCCAAGACTGCCTCATGGTTTGGGGTTAATTTGCATTCATTAACACCTCCCTGAAAGCAGAGCTCTGGAATGTTCTCTTTTCCAACCAGCATCCTTCTAACTTTCCTAGAACCACCAAAATAAGCCTACTTCATACCTACTGCATGATGGCCAAGATTTTCAAAACATTTTTTTTATGTCTCTAGGGTTTCCAGGTCTACTCATGTCTACACATTGCCATTCTAATATTCTAACCAGTGTCTAAGTGCAGGTTCCTCTTAACCAGATAGCTTTAGGATACTGACATTCACAAGCCTCATTTGTTGACATATTTTTTTTTTTAACTCACTCTCCATCTTTACAGTCCAGCAGTCAAAATGATGTAAGTTGTATTTGTTGAAAAACCTTTTGAGTAAATAGTTCTTTGTGGTGGCATTCAGGTGTCAGCAGATATGATCCAAGGATGCTTATCCAGGGTCCCAGGCCCCTGAAGGGGGCATGGCCAACCCCATTGATAAGGGGCTACTGGGACCCCAGAAAGCCTGTTTGCCTGGTTCCTGGCTGTTGGAGAGACTGGTTTGGAATCCATTGTCCATCGTTCCAGACTCCAGTCCCTGTTCAGGCTCCACTATAAGCTGTTACCTGTATTGTGAGTGTTGGTTTATATTTTAATAAAGATCAATCTTGGACTGGTGCCTTCTAAGTAAAATTCCACCTACAGTTCTATATACCAGTGAATTTGCATATTAATATTGTTATGGTTATAGTATATGGGATACCCATTGATATTTTCACGTTTCTTAGGTACATTTTATAATTGAAATTTCCATGTATTTTATTCATATTTATGCTTTTATTTTTGCTAGTTCTTTGATAACTTTGTATTTTTATCATATTTATCCAGCCCCTTCCAATTATGCCCAAATCTCCCTCACATTCCCCATTCACACTCAGCTTTATGCCCTGTTTTCTTGATCACGATGTGCTGTTACTGTCTAAATAATCTTGAATGTGTTATCTTCAACCAGAGTGCATTCAAATCATCAGTGCCTACATTCTTTTCTTTCTCTCACTTTCAAAATATTTAACTTCTCCACTGATTCTCTGAGAGTTTCACATCATTCACCCCAATGCTGTTCACTTCCCAGTTCCTCCATAGCCTCCCCTCATCTCTGCAGCACCTCCCATAAAAGAAAAAAAAAAACAAATTAATCAAGCAAACAAATGTAAAAAAACAAACAAACATCAACAACAACAAAACCTCTTTGCTTCTCCTCATTTCCTGCCGTTCTTCTAACCTTCTGCATTTACTCTGGTAGCATTGGGGGCCTTCTTGTGTCATACCCTTTTGTTCTATCAGATCTACTAGGAAATGTTTATTGCAATGAGTCACTGGTCTGGTTCAGGGCCTCTGGTTTCTGGCACACCACCATCACTGGATCCTTATGGGAACTCTTTTGTGATATTCTATGACTGCCAGGAGTCTGAGAGAGCCTTCAAGTATAGCTCCACAGGACCAGTGTCTTCATATGCTCCCAAAGGTCCTAGATGGGGTAGATGTTAATGTGGGCCAAGCTAAGTCCTTGTTGTGGGCCTGGGTGGTAGCTAAGCTGGTTAGTCCATGCCTTCTGGATCAATTCGCCCTTGCCTGAGTTAAGGGGTAGGGCCATCTCTCCTGAGGGTAAGGGGCAACTCTCTTATTGCAGTATCCAGCTGGAGGCAAGGTCAGCCTTGCCAGGGAAAGAGAAGGGTGAGGCCCCCTCTTCTTGGACCACTGATTTCATAGCATGGTTCCTAAGGTTCCTTGAGGTGACAGGGACCACAGACATTAACATGTAATGTAACAAGGCCACAGACTCTGACATCTTCCACCCTGGCAGCTTGGGCTTCAATGATTTCTTTGCTTTGGGTGGAAGCAATAGCTAAGTCAGGATGGTTCTAGGTTGTGGTCCCAATCCTGGGCTTCTTTGTAAACTTTAGTGGCAGTATATGACTCAGCCCAGACCCCGGGTGCAGTGGAACAATGGTAATATATTTAATAAAAAAATAGCATGAAATATCAAAGGACAGAGACAAACCATGAAGGTCAGGGAGTGGTGAACCACACCTTTAATCCCAGTGTTTGGAAGGCAGAGATCCAAACAGCCAAGATGATAGCATCCATCTTTAATCCTAGCTCTAGGAATGTTGAATGAGGAAGTTAGAGGGGGGTGGGGGGAAGAAGTAATTTGTGAAAGAGAAGGCGGAAGTTCTGCCCTTTTGCCTGCATGCCCAATCAATCTGAGAACTCTTGGAAACAGAGCCTATCCTGTTCAGCCTAAAGAGTTGGCTGGATGAGAATTGTTCCTTGTCTCTCTGCTATTTCAGCTTTTCCCCAATCTCTGGCTCTGGGTTTCATTATAATACTAAATAAAATTTATGCAATAAGACATGGTCCTCTGCACGAGCTGGGTCTGCATGTTATCGTTATCCCAGGGGGCAATGCAGGCTACTCAAAAGACTACCCAGCAGAAGGATAGGCCTTAGAAACCTACACACTCCCAGTTCCTGATGTCTGTACCACCTTCCACAGTATATGGAGCCCTCTAGCTTTGTCCATCCTGAGCTCAACTGCTCAGGATGGCAGAAGAGAAGAGAAGCCTTTGGAGGCATCCTTTGCTTAACCTGACCAGGGCATCCTTACCGAAGACTATATTCTTAAAGAAAACTGACCCTTCTTATCTCAGAAGCTAACAATTTCCAATAGCTACTTGACTGAAGGTGGGAGGGAGGGGACTTTGTGCCCAAAACTGTTGTTCGCCATGCTGAGATTTGGTTTGGGTTGGGGTTGTGAATGCGATCATACCTGCTGGGAGCTCATAAATGCAGCTGCCTGTCTGTGGTTAGAAGATACTGTTTTCCTGTGCTCATCTGCCATCTGAGACTCTAACAATTTTTCTATTTCCTCTGTGATACCCAAGCCTCTGGAGAACAGCTTGTAATACGTATTCTCCATTCTTGATTGAACATACTTCAGGGATAATTCTAAACTCAAGTCCTTTTACAATTTTCAATGATCTTAGTATTTTGTTTGTTTTATTCATCATGTTCTTAGTTTTAGCCTCATAATATGTAATTTTCTGGGTTATTAGTCATTACATTTAAGTTTCTTGTAGTTCAAATAACAATGCTGGAAATAAAAAATATTAAAATTATTAAAAGGTAGCATTCATTAGAAATTATTTTGTAAATTTTATATTTTTAAATTAAAATTTTTTCATATTTTTATTTGGATCAGCACACTGAATATTTATTAAATTTCTTCATGAAGAAATACTGATTGCTAAGAAAAATGTAATTATGAGTCGTCTACCCACAAAAGGTGGTTTAAGGAACACATAAATATCTGAAAATATTTGCTTAAAGACAGAAGGCACAGGGAGTATGGGGAGAGGGAGAATGAGGGGGGCTAGTCTAGGGTCTTCATCCTTTAGATTTTCAGTGAAATTTAGTAGCTTTACTCAAATTGGAGCAAAATGCTAGATTTTAAATATTTGAGAAAAATAACTTAAGAAGCCATACTTTTTGGACGCTGTTGAACATCGTAGCAGATATTGAGCATGTAAGGAAGGTTTAAACATGAAGCCTTAAGATCATCTTTAAAAAGTAGATATTAAGGAGGCCTTTTTGAAAATCTTTGTAGTAGTAGGGTTCTTGGGTCCCAGGCGGCCAGAGACCTGGACCCACAGACCCGCTGCCCAAGACCCCTTAGCCACCTAGCCACCCGGGTCCCCAGAAACGACTCAGATGCTTATATTAACTTCATGCTGTTTGGCCTATGGCTCAGGCACATTGCTAGCTAGCTCTTATATCTTAAATCAACCCATTTCTATTAATCTGTCGGCCACGTGGCCCGTGGCTCACCTGTGTTCCTTACATGTTTCTTCTTGGGCTTCTGGCTTCATCTGCCTCTGACTCTGCCCTGCTTCTCCTACCTAAGCTCTGATTTCTCCTCCTACTTCTTCTATGGTGCCTGCCATGGCCCAAAACAGCTCCTTTATTTAAAGATTGAGATTCACAGCATACATAAATGCATTCCCACATCAAATCTTAGTGCACATGTGAACATATTTTTGAAAAATCAAAGCGTGGCATTGCATTGATAGCTTAATCATTAACCTTTGTAAATTATGTAAATGATTCTGTTCTTAATTCAAAGTGAGAAGTGCACACACCTCAGCAAGCGTTAGTAGGTATGTACATAGGCCAGTAAAAATTATAAACGGTTTAACTAAATCGTTTAGCATCCAAGTTATTTGTGGAGGTAGAGGTGAAATTGAGGAATCTCTTTCGGGTGCCTTTTCCTGAGGAGAGGCAAGAGCAGCCAGCCTGACATCACTGCTGGACATGCAGCTGAAACAGTAGAAAAGTACAGTGGGGCAGAGAAGAGGATGGCCTCTCCCTGAAAAGGACAGGGAACAAGAAGGGATAATAACTCCTCTCCCATTCCCCCATTTTCTCTGTTCTGAACTCAGTAAGAAAGATACAGCCAATAACAAGATAATTCCCATGATCTAAGCCCATGTAACTTTTTGTTCTCTTCATAAATTCCTTGTCTGTGAACAAGTGGAGAACAAATTATGGACATGTTTACCAATTCCTGGCTTTAGTAACAGCCACACATGTCCCAAAAATCACAGCTAGAGAAATTGTTCACAGAATATTACAAAATGGATTTCCTTTTCTTTCTAACAAACTAGATCACATAAGGCCAAGGAAAGAGAATTTTTTATAGAAATTATCATATAAGAAATAAGAAAGCTGGAATTTTGCTTGATTGGTTTACATAATTACCATCGCCAGTATCACTGACAGTTTAAAACCTGATATTCATTTCTGAAACTCACATCTATCTTTGGTACTCCCATTAGAGAAATTTAGTGTCTCTGAGATGTTGCAATGGGCCACAGGGTCAGCTAGAAAGCTGAGTGTGTCTGTGGAGAAGGTAAAAGTATAAGTCATTCCGAGGGACCACAAAAAGTCCAAATCTAAGATAAGGAAGATTGTGATTGTTTCTAACAAATAATGAGAGAAAAAAAGGAAAGAGTTGGAAAATTATTTGAATATTAATATTGTCAAAAATAATTTGGAGAGAAATATATGTAATCTTTTTTAACTTAAATGTGTTCAGTGAAATTAACACATACTTAAGTAATTAACTCAATGTTAGATTCTATTTCTTTATAAGGCAACAGAAACAAAATAAAGTAATAGTAGAAGAACAAATATTGACAGAAATTTTTTATATCTAATAGTGACACAAATAATAATCTCACATTTGCCTTGAAAATTATTCTTACTTAATTTTTCTTTGCCAATGGTGCTGTGATACTTTTGCGTATTATTCTCCAGAAACGAGGACTCTTTTGATCATGACAACATATAATACACTCTTTATATACATATGCATACAATATTAAGTATGTACATGAAGAAAATTAACTTAAAATTAATACACACAAAACCAGGATTTGGTATTATTGTGATCTTTACATAAGTCTAACAGTCAATATAATGCTGCTCTGAGTCCTTCAGCAGGATTGATGGTTGCTCTGAGTCCTTCAGCAGGATTGATGGTCTGTGTGGGGAGGGACCACTGCACTGTCCAAGAATAAGTCCCAAGAGGGCAGCTACTACAAGTTCTAACACTGTATTATTGGTTAATTTGGGGCTTTCTTCACTAAGATGGCATAGTTAGAAGGATGTCAGTGAGCAAATCAATACCCAGGTCCTTGCATTGATGTGTCTGAAACCTGAAACAACAGCTGTGTCTATACTCATCTCCTGAGTAGCCAGGATACTAATTATGGTAAGCGGGCTGTACTTGGAAGGGTATTCGCAAAGAAATTTCTGACCTCTACGCACAATTCAGACAGCTTGCTGTATACTCAGACGTACTTCTGCTGTTTTTCCTGACAGCTGAGACTTCATCTTTCTGTTATCAGAAATGTGTAAAATTCTTTTTCAGAGTGAAATAAAAACAACATGTAGTTCAGTTTAGGCAAAAGAACAGGTAATAAATTTGTTAAAGTAGAGAATGCAAGAAAATTTGGTGTCTTCTCAATTTGATTACTGTCAAATATTTCTTAGAAAATTTCCTGGAGTCCCCCAGACTAAAGACTTTTTCATTTATTTTAAAAGATATGTTTGAAAATTTTTCTCTCAAAAAATCTTGAGAGATATGATTATTCTGAGAATTTATAAGAATTCAACAAATAAAGTATATGACTACTCAAACTATGCTTTACATAGTATAGTATCATAATCCCATTCTATGAAAATGCTGCACGCATCAATATGAGCCATTGAAAAGACTGTACCTAGAAAATTTTTAAAAAAAGTTATTAAATGATGAAAAATATAGCAGGTTACTTAGAATCAATGAATAATTTAACATAGTATCTTTTTATTAGTTTAAGTATTATGCTTATTTACACTGAAACAACATATTCTCTTTGATATCTGTGTGCACATTCTATTAAATTCCAATACTGTCTCTTTAATAATGAAGTTTAATTGTCCAGATTTAAGCAATAACATGTTTGTAAAACATATTATAATTAAGAACTTACGTATTTTTGCTCTGCTTCATTTACTGATTTTAAAAATTCATTCATTTAAATATATTGCAGTTTCATACAGAAAAGTATACAGTATGCAAGTATATTAATAATGATATTATAGGCATATATTTTTATCTCTTCCTTTTATTCAATCTTATTTGAAAGATTCATGTCTAATGTAGTAATTTCTTTTACTTTATTTTTTGAGTGGTGTAGCCTGGTCTCACATTCAAAATCCCCCCTTCAACTAGTTATTGATTACTGGGATCACAGATGTGTGCTTGGAAGTCTAGTGTATACTGTTTTATTTATTACTGTTGAAATGATTATACAAAGCAGCAACATTGTTTTGATCAATTCATTTTCTCTCTGGTGAATGTTTTGATGTACTCAAGATATTTTAACTATGAGTAATCATATAAAATGCAGTATTTTATAATTTTTGATTATATATTGATCAATCTAGGAGCAAAAATTGATACTTGACCTATCTTCTACTGTATTCATCTTTATGTAGTTTTTATTTATTTAACTGATGTTTTATATTTATTTGTTAATAAATATATTATATTTTTTATATTTATTATTTTCTATTTTAAAAATTATCTTGGTTTTAGTGAACATTTTTATGCTTAGTGTAAAAATTATTCTAATTGTTATGATTGAAATATATGAAAGCAGCAACTCAAGGATGAATAAATTTATTTTAGATCACAGTTTTCAGATCTCCCATTTGGGAAAGAAAAGCATAGTAGCAAGTGATATTACCAAGATAGAAATGAATGCTCCTGATGAGCTCCCTTCCAGGACTCCATTCAATGGAATGGTGCTGCCCCCACGTTAAAATAAGTCTTCTCACCTCACCTGACCTAATCTCAGTAACCCATCAAAAAATGTCCAGAGATTGACTTGATCTACATCACTCTTCAAAAGTATATCCAAGGCCTTGCTTTTCAACCAGATGATTATTGACACTTTCAAGTTGAGTAAATTTGTAACATGGATCTGTTTTACTGATTTCTTTTTATACTTCTACTGACAAAGTCACTTAAGTCTCTATATTTTCTTCTAACCACTGTTACAGACACTGTTTAGTATGCTATGTTTCAGTAACAGTTAACTGGAAATGTTTTCCAGTTTCCGTTTTGCCTTTCTGTTTTTGATTTTATATCTAAGTCCTACTTAGAATTTTTATTTTTAAAATATTCATTAAAAAATGAAAGAACTGTCATGGAGTTAGGGAGGTGGAAAGAATCTGGAGGAGTTAATGAAGGGAAAACTGAACAGAATATATTAAAATATATTTATATAAAATGAACAATTATTTTTAACATACAGCATTCAATTTGTTAAAATAGTGATTTTTCTAGTAAGTACTTTTATAATATTTCTCAAAATTAGTTGACTTTATATGTGAGTCAATTTTTGGACTTCATATACATTTCCAATCTTTTCAGAGCCTGTGCACATGCCATTAATACTTTGTCATCATTATCATAATTCATTACTGTAGGAAGCCTTTAAATTAAGCAATAACAGAAATTAATTGTTCTCTTTCAAAATAATTTGACTGTTGTTCTTTTGCATGTTTATATAAATTTTGCAATTAGCTTGATAAATTCCACAGTTATTGTTATATTGATTATTTAATTAAGTATTAATTTATACCTATTAGTTTTATTATTTTTGGAGAAAAAAATAACTCAAGAACAATTGGCCAAATTCTTATAAAGGTAGGAAAAGAGTCTTTTCATTTATTTACCAAAATTTGTTTATAAGTGTTTCTGTAAGTATATGAATGAAGGATTGAAGACAAAACACATCTTCCCTCTTTACTGGTGATACTATAAACATTAAGACCAAAAGCAACTTTGGGGGATGGGTTCACCAGTTTATCTTATGAGTCACAAACCTTCCTTGAGAGAAGTCAGGTTAGGAATTCAAAGTAGGAAGAGAAGGTGAGCCACTGGAGGAATGCTGCTAACAGGCTTGCACCCTATTGCTGGCTCAGCCTGCTTGCTTACAGATTCCTAGACCACCTGCCCAGGGGTGACACTGTCTACATTAACTATTAACCTAAAAATGATCCCATAGATCAATCTTATAGGCCAATCTTATGGAGGCAATTACTTAGATGAAGTTCCTTCTTCCCAAATAAATCAAGTTTGAGTCAAGGTGAAAACTCACCAGTATTCCCTACTTTTAATATTTCCTTTTAGTTCATATTAAATAAATACAAATAAATATAAATTTAATGAAGATTCACTTCATTTACTATTGAACTTTATTCTTCTTATTTAGTTATTTTCTGCCTTTTTAGATTTGTTTTTTTACATAGAGTTCCCCTTCCATGTTCTTCTTTTACTCCCAAGCTTCCTCCCATCCACTCCCCCTCCACTCCTCAAAGAATAAAAGGCTTTCTATGGGGAGTCAACAAAGTCTGGGACATCAGCTTCACACAGGACCCAGCCACTCTCACCTGCGTCAAAGCTGAGCAAGGCTTTTGTCTATAAGAAATGGGATATTAAAAGCCAACTTCTGCACTAAGGATAAATCCCAGTCCCACTGCCAGAGGGCCCACCAACTGCACAAGCTACACAACTGTCATCCATAATGAGAGGACCTATGTTCTGTCCCAAGCAGGTTCCCCAGCTTCCATCTGGTGACAGTGAGCTCCCAGGAACAAAGGTCAACTGTCTTTCGGGATTCCTGATCATGATCTTGAGCCCATCGCTCATAGAATCCCTCTTCCCTCACTTCAAAGGGACTCTGAGCTTGGCCCAGTGCTTAGCTGTGGGTTTCTGTATCTGCTTCCATCAGTTGCTGAATTAAAGTTCTATGATAATATTATTGTGGGTGTCAATTTAATTAGAGGGAAAAGTAAGTGTAGGTAGCCTCTGTACCATTGCACAAAGTCTTATCTCAAGTCATCCATGTAAATTCCTATCAGTTTCCCGATCATCAGATTTTTCCCTGATTTCAAAATGGTTTTCTCTGTCAAGATATCTATTTTGTTATTCTCCCTCTCCATCCCTCCCCGAATTCATCCATGCTGTTCCTTCATGTTCTCTCCCCTCTTCCCCTTACCCAAGCTCCCAATTTACTCAGGAGATCTTATCTATTTTCCCTTCACAGGGCTATACCTAAATGTCTCTTTTAGGGTCCTCTTTGTTACCTAGCTTTCTGGGGTTGTGAATTGTAGCTTGGTATCCTTTGTTATTTGTCTAATATCTACTTACAAGTAAGTACATACCATATTTGTCTTTCTGGGTCTGGGTTAACTCACACAGAATTATTTTTTTACAGTTCCATCCATTTTCTTTTATTTCTGCATAATACTCCACTGTGTAAACGTAAGACATTTTAATAAAATCATTCTTGAGTTGAGGGGTATCTAAGTTGTTCAAGTCTGGGCTATTATGAATAATGTTGCTATGAGCATAGTTTAGTAAATGTCCTTGTTGTATAAATTTGCAACCTTTGGGTATATGCCCAAGAGTAGTATTGATGGATCATGAGGTAGATTGGTTCTGAGTTTTCTAAGAAACCACCATACTAATTTTCAAAGTGGCTGTACAAGTTTAGACTTCATCCATCCTGCAATGGAAGAGAGAGAATTTCCCTTGCTCCACATCCCCTCAAGCACAGACTGTCATCAGTGTTTTTGGTCTAAGCCATTCTGACAGTTGTAAGATGGTATCTCAAAATTGTTTTGATTTCCATTTATCTGATGATGAAAAATGTTGAGCACTTCTTTAAGTATCTTTCAGCCATTTGAGATTCTTCTGGCAGGAATTCTATGTTTAAATCTGCAATCCTTTTTTAATTGGATAATTTGGTATTTTGAACAAAACAAAAACTCAGGACTATGAAAACAATCCTGTACAATGGAAGGAAATTCTGGAGGCATCATCACCTTCACTGACGTCAAGCTCTACTATACAGTTACAGAAATAAATACAGCTTGGGTATTAGCATAAAACAGACTCATATATCAATGGAATCAAATTGAAGTCGTTGACATTAATCCACATACCCATAAACACCTAATTTTTGACAAAGAATCCAAAAATGTACAGTTAAAAAAAAAATCTTCAACAAATGGCATAACTGGACAGTTGCGCATAGAAGAATGCAAATAGATCCATATCTATCACCCTGCACAAAACTCAAGGTGAAGTGAATCAAAGATCTCAACATGAACCCAGTTGCACCGAACCTGACAGAAGGGAAAGTAAAATAATAAATAAAGAACCTTGAACCCATTGGCACAGGAGACCACTTCCTAAATATAATAGCACAGTTACTGAGAGCAAGAGTTAATAAAGAGGATCTCCTGAAACTGAGAAGCCTCTTATAGGCAAAGGACACGGTCAATAAGACCAAACAGTAGCATACAGAATCTTTACCAACCCTACATCTGAAAGAGGATTGGTTTCTAAAATATACAAAGAACTCCAAAAACTAGAAGTCAAAAACCCAAATAATATAATTATTTGGTATTGTAACAGCCAGAACATAGAAACAACCTAGATACCATTCAACTGAAGAATAGATTTAAAAAATGTGGTACATTGACACAATGGAGTACTGCTTAGCAGAAAATGAATGACTTCTTAAAATTTGCAGGCAAATAGATGGATTTGGAGAGTACCCTCTTGAGTGAGGTAACAGAGGCCCAGAAAGATATACATGATATGTACTCACTCATAAGTGGATTTTAAACATAAAAAGGAATATCCAGGCTGCAAACCACAACTCTCAAACATCTAAGTAACGGGAGGAATTTAAGAGACATCCAGGTATCCCCCCGGGAAAGGGAAATAGAAAAGATCTCCAGAGTAAATTGGGATCATAACAGAGAAGCAAAGGGCGGAGAGACATATACTGAGAGAAAGAGATGGCTGTATGAGAGGAACAACAGAGAGGAAGAACGAGAAACTGGTTATCTTGATAGAGGGAGCCACTGTGGGGTTAGAAGGAAACCTCCAAGAACCCACAAGATGTTGTTGGCTAGGACTCCATGCACTATTAGAAAGGATGCTTAAACAGGACTTACCCTGTAATCAAATGAATGACCATTCTAATTGTCATATTCATACAGCAATGGATAGATGCAGAAGCAGAGATCCTTAGCTAAGCTCCAGGTCGAGCTCCATGTCCAGTTGAAAAGACAGGAGAGAGTATATGATAAAAGGATCAGGATCATGAAGAGGAGACCCACAGAGATGGCTGACTGGAGCTTTTTGGAACTCACCGATTCAAAGTAATTGCTGAGGAACCACCATGGAAAGGATCTAAACTCTCCAATGTCAGATGACAGTCCAAAGGTGTGAGCAGTTTGTGAAGCCTCTTGCAGGAGGATTAGAGTATGCTCTTGGTGCATGAACTGGCATCTTGTAACCCATTCCCTACAGAGGAACAGCTAGATCTACCTGGACTGGATACACCAGACTGAAATAACTCACCTTGGGACTCCTGGCCCTCCTTGGGGAATGGATGGAGGATGAGGTAGGGAGAGGATGAAGGAGGGCTGGAAGAAATTAGGAAGAAGGAATAAAAGGGGAGCAGTGGAAAATATGGAGAAAAAACTTTTTAAGTGAAAAATAAATACTATCAACTTCCAAAATAAGTAAGTAAGTAAATAAATAAATGGAACCCTAGTTTCATAATATAAGAAGCAATACTTTACTGATTTACAGGGAAGAAAGGGATCAAAGATGGCTCCTAGGTTTTCAAGATCAAATGCACTGAATGTTAATCCAATTGTGGCTACAGTAACTTTTTAAAGATAAATGTTAGAGTACTACCAGGTTTCTGGCCCTGACTTTTGGGCCTAGCCTCAAGGTTTAGGCCTGCAGATTCACAAACCCTCAGACCGGCAGAGGCACACAGAGGCTTATTATAGTTTTATGCTGTTTGGCCTAAGGCCCAGGCATATGACTTGCTAGTTCTCTACCCTTCATCTAACCCATGATTCTTCCTGTTCAGCCATGTGGCTTGGTACCTTTCTTTAGAGCAGCACGGTTGTCCTCTGCTTCTTCTGGCTTCTCTCTGGTGTTCTGCTCTGTGCTTCCTGTTCTCAGAGTTTTCTTAGTCTGGTAGCCCCGCCCACATGTTACTACTCTATTTTCCTAAAGAATATGTCTAAATTTTTAAACCTTTATATATATATAAAGTCATTGCAAAATTCTTCTAATGCTTTTTTGTCATTTGTTTTACTGTGGCTTCAAATGAAGTTTGGTTATTTTTCTTTTATTGTTTTACTGGAGTAGAGATTTACTTAAAACGGAATAAGACTTCCTCATATCATAATTCTAGACCCCAGCAAATGACATATCATATTTTATATATTTGGATCTTATTGCTTGGAGACTGAACATTCCAGTCCACATGTTCTAATACCTTGTCACTTGTGTTTTATGATGGTAAAAAGTAAATGAAGCTCAATTTAAGATATAGATTATACTTACAATATTCTGTATCATGCTAGAGAAATGTTCACCTAAATTTGGGGAGGGGTGAGTTGAAGAGATGTCCAGCCAGGAAGGCCTGGCATTAAATCCCTAAAAAAACCTAGCTATTATCCTGTAGCTGGGAGAGGAAAACATGCAGATTTTAGAGCATTGCTGTCATAAGAGTCTAGCTAAGTTAGTGAGGTGCAGGTTCAATGGAAACCCTTTTCTTAAAAGTAAAGTAGAGAAATATTGAGAAAGACATGGCTATGTTGACCTTCGACCTCTGCAAGCACAAAGAAGCATACATGCTCACCAACTCAGATGACTGAAGATTTATTATGTAGTAAGTAAACATCACTCTATTGAAGCCCAAGATACCTCTATTAAAAGTGTTCCACACGAGTAGTGAATAGGTCAGAGGAAACAGACCAGTGCAACCATGGAAACTCAGCCTTCCAGCAGGGAATCCTCCCTCGGCACAGAATTTAATAGATCAGTAAATTTAAATATGACTCCTAATGTCATGACAAGCTATTTAATGGTATTGATTCTTCTTTAATTAATTCATTTAAAATATACATGTTTATTGATTTGGTGGGCATGTGGGTATGTGTTTCCTATAGCACATATGCAAAGGTCATAACACAATGTGTGATAGTTGGCTCTCTTCTTTCCACAGTTAGGTCCTATGGGTGAAATTCAGGCTAGGCAGCAGTTATGTTTACCTGATGGGCATGCACAGACCCAGTCC
Source organism: Phyllotis vaccarum (assembly GCA_033318265.1). Lineage (NCBI taxonomy): Eukaryota > Metazoa > Chordata > Mammalia > Rodentia > Cricetidae > Phyllotis > Phyllotis vaccarum. The sequence goes on from JARWLC010000005.1 coordinate 117,817,788, forward strand.
TGGCTTTAAGGTACTGGATTTAATGAAGTTTATTTTCTATACTACATGAGTATACTAACAAGGAATGGATACTCCTTAAATATGGAGGATAATCCTAAGAATCTGCTATGTAAAAAGTTGCTAGAAAGCTAGACTATCTTTGAAAACAATCTTTTATTAAATATGTGTTTTCACTTTAAGCTATCCACACAGTTCAGTTATTAGAAAAGGTAGTGTGTAAGTAGGCACCATAAGAACCCTTAAGTCTGTTTCAGTTTGAGTCAGTGAGTTAAATTTTTACCAGAGCATGTTTCTGATGAAAGCCAGCATTTGTGAGAATTAAGCATGAAAGTAATTTCAGAATTTTTCAACTATCCCAGTTACTTCTATCAAAATTCTCCTAAGATTTTTAATAAAGAATACCAGTTACTAAATTTTTTTAAAGAAGACTCTATTAATAAGCCTAGATTACTATCTATATACAATATGTAGGTACCATATGCTAAGTATTTAGATAATAATAATAATACACCCCTAAAATGTTAGTCTATTTTAGAGCCCAGTTCTGACCAATAGTGTTGAGGCTTCAACTGGTGATAGTCTCCATGGCATGATCCCATGGCAGCATAAGAGCTGACAGAGAGAACTACAGTGTTCTAGTGTCTTTCTTCAGAACAGCTAAGATTTGATCATCAGTTCGAAGTCTTCACAATTCACACTGGCAATCATACGAGATCCTGACCTCCTCCCAAAGCCTCATGTCTAGACACCAGAGATGAATGACATTTTCATACAATTCAATATTCTCACGGCCATTAAATTTGAATGTCAGATATCAGATGGACAAAACCATATTGAATGATAGTCATGGTCAAGAATGGAAAAGCACTTATCACAAAATGGGAACTAAATTGCTAAAAAAAATTATTTTCATTTATTTTATATATCAACCACAATTTCCTCTCCCTCTTCTCTAAAATAAAATAAGATATTTATTTAAAAATTGGAGAAAGCTAGCTGTAAGCAAGGAATGCCACATTTATTGCCTGCTTTTGACTATGGATGTAAAATGACTACTAGCTGTTAGAGCTCCTGCTTTTATTCCTAAAAAACACTATAGACAGTGACCTAGAATTGTAAGACAAGTAACCCCTTCTCAAAAAACACACAAAAATATTTTCATTGTGCTTGAAACTCACAAAAACATTTATTTTATAAAAAGTGCATTATTTGTTTTATATAAAGTGTATGTTTCTAAAGTCATTCTAATATTATGAATAATGTATACTTAGAAGTATAGTGTTATTTTTCATAATGTTGAGGAGTAACAGAAGTAAATAATAATAAAAAAGAAACATTACTTGCAAAAGAAACAGAAAAAATAATAGATATTAGATTAAAAAAAACAGAAGTGAAGAGACACAGCTAGACATCGTGTGTGCTGTAAACAAAGGCAAAGAAAGTGAAAATCTGGACTTCAACTTAGTTGAATATGAAGAAGAGATCATGACAAAGGGGAAAATCTTGGATTGGGAAGGTCCTTGGTTTTTAATCTAAGCTACTGCATCAGCTGAACAGGTTTTGGGCATTTTTCAATCTTAGTTACTTTGTAAGGAAAATCTGGAAATAATCACATTCATTCATGGATTTTGGTAACAACTTACACTTTCCTAACAGTAAAAGTTGTTAAATAAAATCGTTAGTAAAGTGTAGAATGGGTGGTCTCGGCATATAGAGAATGGATATAAGGGAAGATAAATCACTTATACCCTTTGATTTGTGAGAAATTAGTAGCCTTAGATATCAGGCAACATTAATTTTCCCAATGGAAAAGGAGATAAACATGTCTGGTACTTGGGAAAAGTGAGTGTCTGGAAAAGTCACCCCCCCCCCAAAATGAACAAAGTGTTAATAAATGGTTATTTTTTAAAAAAGTTGTTTAGTAGATATAAACTAGAAATTGGATTGGGATATTTTTGATATTTTCAGGCACTATCATTTAATAACTGGACCAGATTTATGTGACTGCTGAACTTGGGTTTCCAAAGTGGGAGCCCATCATAAAAATAGAAACACAATTTCAACTGTAAAACTCATCTCCCTTGACTGATAATTACTTTTAAGTGGAGGAAAGTTATTGAAATCAGATGTAAAGAACATGATTTTTCCATCAGTAATCATGTTTACAAGCATGCATGTTAGCATATGCCTGTACTTTGGAAGCTGTAGCAAGTGGGTAATAGCTTCACGCCAAGCAGAAGGTAGAGAAAGATTGAGAGAGACCAAGAAGAAAGAGACCAGTTATACTCTTAAAAAAAATCACCTACTTGAACTTTATAAATAATACTAATCTAATAGGAATATATGGTGCATATACTTTTGTTTTATCTTAATTCTAATTATAAGTAAATAGTTACAGATTAATAAGTGCTATATATTTTAGTATAATTTTAAGATGTAAAATTTAAATGGAGATCTCTGTATATTGATATATAAAATAAACTTGAATGTTTACATCCAAGTATTCTTGGACTATTTTAACATCTACCTACTTAAAAATTAAGCAAAGATAATATCAAAACTATCTTTTTAAATATGGGCTAATACAACTAATAGATATTTTTAGCCTGGCTTAACTACCTAAGTAGTTCTTAGTTGTCAGGAAACAGTGATTCAACTAACATTCAATTTGCTTCATGTTTTGGCTGTGTCACTAATTGTCAACTATATCATTCAGTCTTTGACATTCCTCATTTGCAGAATATAAAATTGTAATCAGGTTTGTCTCCCAGGGGAATTGTGAAGATGTAAGTAAGTGGCCATGTGAAGCATTTGGAAGGGGACTTGGAATGCAATGTTTTTGATTTTTAATGGTTATGAACATTATGTTATAAGCACTTTGTATTCTATTTGCAATTCTGAGGTTTGTGATAAATTTCAATGCTTGGTTATACAAAGTTTAAAGGAAACCATTATATTCACTGTTAATAAATGTAAATAACTTATGGTATAAATCACTGCAAACAAAAGTTAGGATTGTAAAATCTACACTGTACCAGAAACTTGTAATTAGCCTGATATTAACTCCCTATAATATTTAAACTCTTGTTACTCATAATCACAACTCCTTGATAAAGTAATCTTTAAACGTATGTTTAATTTAGACCCAAAGTCTATTTTGTTATTTAAAATAATTCACAAGAATTTGTAAAAATTGAAAATAAAATGCAGTATTAAAACTGTGAACTTAGCAATTTGTTATTCTTTGCAGAGGTTCAAAATGGTTTGCTGCTCAATCTATGGAAATCATAGTGGTATGTAGCAAAACAAGTACTAAAACTATAATCATATGATCATGATTTTGATGCTGATAATGACATCTTCTTAATAGCAAAATGTTCATGAGTACAATTATTAAGGACTTACAAATTGATCTCATAATGGTCTCATTACTTTTGCAAAAGTAGCTACAGAATTTTTAGTCCAGAAGTTATGCCAATACATAAATGTTTTAAAAGTATGGATAAGATAGTTCAGAACTCTCACATGTTATTACACTATCATATTTGATAACTGGAATATTTAATTGAATAAATATCTAGGAGAAAGAGAACTAGTAAACATGCCCAGTCAACTGATCCAGAATCACTAGCTTTCCCAATTACATCTTTTTAACTGCTATAGTTCTTGAATACAAAGAATTATATCTGTAATTACTGAACGTATATGAAACATAGATAGCTGAGTCTGGGGGGGAAATGCAGTGCTGAAATTTCAAATTCAGTGGAATTTCAAATAATAACAGCTCAGGCCTGTAGGCTGTCACTTCATATAGGCAACAATGATTCCCACTGTATTTTGAGTTGACATAATTTATTAAAACCCCTCAACATATACAAAATAAAATTATGATAAGCCCCCAAATCCAACACAGGAGGTAGGGCATGAAACATTTATGTCATAATTTACCTTAGAGAGTCAGGAAAAAAGAAACCTAAGAAAAAATGAGAAAAGTTCAAAAAAGTCATTTCAACATCCCACTAGAGGTGAAGATCATTTCCAAGCATTCCTATTCAGATGTTTTTATAATTGCAAGGATCCTGCAGAGCTGTGCATTTCCCCGGGTCTCCAGTGGCTGTCCCCAGAAAGTGGTGACTGCCTCTGATTGACTGGTTGCTTGCTTTTTATTTTCATTTCCTGTATGAGAGTGAGATTGCTGTTTGGGGACAGTTAAATCTACTTCAACCGTAAGAATCATTTGTCCCATGTGGAGGCAGCTTCAAGGAATAGCTTTTCATTTTTTTCTCATCCATTCTGGTTTTACAATTGCAATGTTTAGCATGATGGGGTTCATTTGGGTTCCCCTCTGTGTCATACTGTTTCTTTCTGAGCACTCAAGTCAAAATTTAAAGCATTGTGTTTCTGATGGTATTTTGGGAGAGACCATCATCTGTAGAGAGGGTTTGCCTTTGAGTGGTCTTTCTTCATCGTTTGTTTTTATATATGTATTGTATAGCATGCAGGTTAGAGAAAAGGGTAAGGAATTGCCTCACTCACCCAACAGTCCCCGTGTATATTTCTTTCCTTAGCAAGACAAAATAAAATTTAAAAGTTAAGAAAAATGATTTATTTTTCTCTTGCTGATTTTCTTATTTCTTAAGTTAGCATATGCAAGAATGGGTTGCACTACGGCATTTTTGCATAAATGCATCATTATGCTCTGTTCTTTTTACCCCCCTTGGGATCAATTTCTTGATAACAGTTTTATAGCTTTCTTACCAGTGAAAACATGCTCCTTTAATGGCTCAGTATTGGATACAAATTATCTCTGAGCAATGTGTTATGGAACAAAAATATGTATTACACTCAATGCTGTGGTTTTGATTTAATATTATCAGAGAAACAAAACATCCACCAAAATCTAATAAATGGAGAGAGAGAAAGAGAGAGAGAATGGGGAAGAGTGTCTATGGGTAATTTTCTCTTATTACAGTGGCAATTTATGTGGTTGTCAATGATACAAATTTGTAAGAATGAGAAACTGGTGATTAAAAACTAGAGGTTTTTCTATTTGGAAAGTTGGATTTAAGTTTGAAAACCTAGTGTCTAGTAAATGATGCCATTTAAAACAGTTGTTTAAAGATAAGCAGCCATTTTTTTTTTTTAAAGAAACTATGAGTGAATAGCACTTAAAAAAATACAGACAAGAAAACCATAATCCTCCAAAGGCCTAAAAATGTAGAACAGTATGCTAAATAAGTTCTGAAAGGTTTCTTTCCTCTGTTTGTGTTGGCGAATTATTTATGACTATCACTGAAAATTATATTTCCAATCACATTTTAGAAGGGCGTGCAAATGATATCAATAAGTTCGGAATTCTCTGACTGTGAAGGAATCAAAATGTTCTAGGACTTTTAATTTTACACACACACACACACACACACACACACACACACACACACACATATCCAATGCATATAAAGAAAATATATCCCCAAATTAACCGGACCCCGTAAACTTCTACACAGTTAGAAGAGATATTCAGGACAGAAGCTGTGGAAATCCACTTTGGGTTTTATACTCAACATACTTATTTGATATAAAAACTGTACTTTGGAAAGGTGAGATGGGTCAGTGTTTAAGAGCACTGGCTACTCCTTTCAACTACCCAGATGTAGTAGTAGGGTTTCTCTGGGTCCTGGGCGGCCAGAGATCTGAGACCCACAGACCTGCTGCCCGAGACTGCTTAGCTGCCCACCGCCGCCCAGCCCCCAGAAACGACTCAGATGCTTCTATTAACTTCATGCTGTTTGGCCTATGGCTCAGGCACATTGATAGCTAGCTCTTACATCTTAAATCAACCCATTTCTATTAATCTGTTGGCCACGTGGTCCGTAGCTCACCCGTGCTCCTTACAGGTTGCTCCTTGGGCAGCTTTAGCTCCATCTGTCTGACTCCACCCTGCTTCTCCTACCTAAGCTCTGATTTCTCCTCCTACTTCTTCTATGGTGCCTGCCATGGCCCAAAACAGCTCCTTTATTTAAAGATTGAGATTCACAGCATACATAAACGCATTCCCACATCACCCAGATTCAACTGCCAGCATGGAAACTTACAGAACTCTGTATCTTCAGTATCATGGGATCTGAAATCCTCTCCTGGACTTCAAATACACAAACGTACTTCCAGACAAACATTCACACTGTATCACAGTTTGTCTACTATTCTCAGGAACATAAAGAGTGGATCCTTCTGTCTAGTCATTGTTCTGTCTTGTGGCTATTCTTACATTCTCCCACTCTTTCACATTCTGTAGTAATCACAGCTTTTATTTTTCCTTATATAAGATCAGCTTTATTCACTTCAACATGTGTATGAGAACAGACGGTGCTAGTCACCCCACGCTTTACCTATATCACTTTCATTTGTAAAATTGTTTTAAATAAAAATGTTCTACTTTAGAAAATTATTTATGCTGAAGACACTTGGTTTTGTCAGAAGTTGTCATGAGCATACTTAATTTCATGAATATAAGACAGTGAACATGACATACAGCACAAAAATTCTAAAGACTTGAATGAAGAATAGACATCAAAAAAAGAGAGGAAAGAAATGAAATATTAGAGGCAAAATAAAAAAATTATATGACTTTGAGTTCAATAATTGAATCTGAGATAGGACAATTTTTTTCTCTCTCTTTTAATTTGAGGAGGTTTTTTTTTTTTTTTCCTTTTAAGTACTAACCACTGTTCCCCTTCCTCTGTACCTCCCCATCATTTTACCCCCCATCAGCTCTTCAAATAGGGCAAGGCTTCCCTTGAGTAGTTGACACAGGCTGGTATACCATGTTGAGACAGGACCAAGACCCTCTTTCCTGCATCATTTCTGAGTAAGGCATCGCTCCAGAGGAAGTAGGCTCTATAATGCCAACTTCTGTACTCAGGGTAAGTCCTGATCCCATTGTCAACCCTTCCCCAAAAAAGATCTATTTGCACAACTGTCACCTTAATTCAGAGGGTCTAGTTTGATCCCATGTAGGCTTCTCATCTGTCAGTCTGGAGTCCTTGAGCTCCCACTACCTAGGATTAGCTGTCTCTGTGGTTTTCTCCATTGTGCTTTTGACATCACCCCCTTACACCTCTAATTCCTTTTCCCTTTCTTCAGGTGAACTCCAGAAGTTCAGTCAGGTGCTTGGCTGTGGATGTCTGCTCTGCTTCAGTCATTGGATGTAGACTCTATGATGACCATTAGGATAGGCATCAATTTGTCTATTAGGGATAGTTAGTTCAGACGCCCTCTTCACCACTGACTGGAGTCTTAGCTAGGGACATCCTTGTGGGTTCTTGGGATTTCCCTAGCACCAGGTTTCTTCCTAACACAATAAATGGTTCATTCTCTATCTCTCCCATAACTCAGCCTTATTGAGCCTCCGCTTCCCTCTCTCATCCTCTCCCTTCTACTCTCCCTCCTACTTTACCTAGGTGATCCTAAACATTCCTCTTTCTGGGGCAATCTATGTAAAACCCTCTTGAGATCCTCCTACCTACCTTCTCTGGGGTTGTGGACAGTAGCCTGGTCATCCTTTGCTTTACATCTAATATCCACTTACAACTGAGTACACAACTATCTTTGTCATTCTGGGTCTCAGTTACTTCACTCAGGGTGCTTTTTTTCCCTAGTTCCATTCATTTGCCTATAAATTTTACTATGCCATTGTTTGTTTGTATATTTGTATGTTTTGTTACCATTGAGTAATATTCCATCAGGTAAAGGTACCAATTTTTGTTTGTTATTTTTCTGAGGGCCATCCTGGTTGTTTCCAGGTACTACATATTACAAATAATGCTACTATCAACAGAGTTGAACAAGTTTCCTTATAGTGTAGCTTACTACCTTTTGTGTTTATGCCTAAGAGTAGAATTGCTGAATCCTAAAATAGATTGATTCTCAATTTTGTAAGAGACCACTATACTGATCTCCAGAGACAGTAAAAGTTTACATTTCCACCAGCAGTAAAGGAATGTTCCCCTTTCTCCATATCCTCTCCAACATAAGCTGTCATCAGTGGTTTTAATTTTAGCCATTCTGACAAGTGTAAGATAATATCTAATAGCATTTTGATTTGCATTTCTGTGATGGCTAAGGATGTTAAGCACTTCCTTAATTGTCTTTTGATCATTTGGGAATCTTTGGTTTAGAATTCCCTATTTAGCTCTGTGCTCATTTTTTAATTAGATTATTTGGGTTTTTTATGTCTAATTTCTCAATTACATATTTTGTAGATCAGCCCCCTGTCAGATGTTGGATTGGTAAAAATCATTTTCCAATTTGTAGGCTGCTATTTTGTCTTAATGGCTGTGAGATAGGTCATATTTAAAGCTCATAAAACAAAGGGAGTTTTGAAAAGAAATATACTGTAAGATGTTTATGGCCCAGACTAGCTCTGAGGTCTAGACTCACAGTGACCAATAATCACACAATGTCCTATACTGATTATATGCTGTTTGGCTTATAGCTCAGGCATATTACTTGCTAACTCTTACTCTTAAACTAGCCTACAATTACTCAAGTGACTTAGTACTTTTTCTCAGTGCAGCATTTTTGTCTTTTTTCCTCTGCACCTGCCTGGCATCTCTCCTCAGCTCTTCCTCTTCATAAAGTTTTCTTAGTCTGGTAGCCCCGCCCATACTTCCTGTCTGCTTTCTGGCCAATCATCATTTTATTATATTAGTAGGAAAAGCAAATATATTCAATGTACAAGAGCATGATCCGACAACATTTCCTCCATTTTTTGCTTTGTAAAACAAAAACTCTAAAGCTAATTTTCTTTCTACAGTATTATTTTTTTCTCACCATTATCTATAACAACTTCTAGCCAACACCAATAATCCAGTTTGGAGGAATGTGGGTGTAGTTCTCTAGATTACTTCCTGCTAATGAGGAGTGCTGGTAATCTTATAGGGTCCCAAAATACTTAAGATTTTGGGCATGTCTGGTATGAAATTAGTCAGTGAAGCTGGATCATCTCAGCCAGCATCCTTGAGCCATTCTGGATGCATAATTCAGAGGCAACTCTAACAGAGTTGCTTTGAAACTTTGGATCATCTGAAATATCAGGTCCCATCAGAGATTTTTCAGGGGGGTCTTCATTGATCAAACCTTATTAGCCTGGAAGTTATCTATAGGTTCTCATCTTCAGTGTGTGTATATATATATATATATATATATATATATATATATATATATGTGTGTGTGTGTGTGTGTGTGTGTGTGTGTGTGTGTGTGTGTATACTTGTCTAACTTAACATCCTTTATAATCCAATGCCTTCCTGCAGTTATCGCATTAAAAATTGAAGCATTAAAATAAAACACAATAATAAACATAATCCAAACATTTGCCATTCAACCCTCAGGTCCTGCCAACAAGTTGTCTTTGACTCTGTTGCTGGCAACAGATTTGGGAGTCGTGTATTCACTCACAAATCTTTATGTAGTAACCATTAAGATGCATAACAAAAACGAGGTGTCCAGGTCCATTCTTGTAAGTACAAGTTCTTAGAAGGTTAAGACAAAAGAGTTCCCATTTTGAGAACAAAGCTTATTTTTTATTTTATTAAATGGTTCATGGTACGTTTTCCCAAGATACATTAGGATTGGATCCTATAAACATGTTAAGTCTTCCTCAGGTTCTTGTATGGAGAATGGTTTTGATAGACTACCTAGAAGCAAGGACTTCAGGCTGAAATTTATTTCAGAAGTCTTTAAATAAAGGATCTCAGCTAAAAAAGAGGAATCTAGAATGACTCACAAGTCAGCTTTTCTGCTATGTTGAATTGCTATAATTTAAGCTGTCTTTATCTGGGCTGATGGTGGAGAGATTCATTGGCATTTCTATTTTCCTGGGATTCAGCATAGATGAAAGTAAAAGATTAAAAATTATATCATAGAGTTTAGGTTTTAGAGCTAAGCATATTTATAAATGTCTGGGGTTGCAGCAAACAGGTCATTTAATATCTAGAACTGCATCTCCAGAGAAAAAGCGATATGTGGTGGACCATGTCACACATTGACAGACAGAAGAAGTGAAATAAAATACTAAAAAGTTACATAATTACAAGGGTCAGATTCAATATAAGCCTTTCTTGTAAAATACAATTTCATAAACTTTATACATGTATGCATATATGTATAACTGTCTACATATATTTGTAATTATATTGAAAATTTTGTCATCTGTAAAAATGTTTCTATTACTATGTTGCATACCTCTATTACATTGCTATCATTTTCAGTTATTAATTTCGTGAATGTTGCATTTTTTCCTGCTCATTTTATATTTGTAACATACTCATTAGTTTCTAGGTCTCATTGACCCAATTCCTTAAATAAATTTCATGTTCATTCATGCTTTTCACGCTTGCTGTCTTTGATGCAATCCAATCACCCAAAATTTTTAATCTTGTTTTTTTTTCCATTTTCTTCTCTATCTCTAGTATGCCCATATTTCAATATACACTTAAAGACCCTAAAGATTTACCTTTCAAAAGCAGAGAGAGAATCGTATAGTATATGATTAAGTATAATATAATATACTTATTTGAATTTCTAGAATACAGAATTTACCTTTAACATAAAGTTTTAAACCCTTCTGGCCACAATTGCTTACCTCCATATATTGCTCAGTTCATTCACTAGGAGTTACAAACTTCAGACCACATCTAATGTTGAGAAACTTAAAATAACCTCTTAGCTCTGTAGTGAGTTTTCAAGTTTTTTCTTCACGCCAATGAATCTATTCTTACTAGGCTCTTCACCTAGCTGATGAGTACATGTTTTAACCCCTGGCTTCAATGTGATTTCAACTGGAATCTTCTTAATGGATTTAAGTAAAGAGGAGGTTTCCATTTCCCTTGTAATCAAGTCTTAAGCAAGTCTAATTTGGCATCAAATGAAACAATATATATGAAAATCCTTGTGGCAAAGGCTCATCTTTAATTTTTCTCATTAATTAACTCATGGTTCAGGCAAAAATTATTAGACACATTATTTGTAATCCAGATAGGTGTTCCTGGGTGAGTGGATGACAAGGTTTCATCATGAAAGAAAATGTGTTTCTGAACCCAATTTATTGTCCTCCATGGGTATGAAGACAATAGCAGATTACTTTAGTTCTTTTGTTGAAACTAAGGGAGAAATAAAATCCTCAGTAATTGGAAAATTATTTCTGATATTTATTTTAGTCCACTGACCTTAATGTTTATTCAATAAATTTTTTACCCTCTCTCTTACTTGTCTCCCAAAGACTTCTTGGGATTCTTTTGCCCCCAGTTCATCCATATTAACCTGGCATACTCCTGCTAAGCCATATAGTATTTTCTTAAAATATAAATTTCTCACATTTACCTAGAAAATGTTATATGTTACTTCAAATGTTTTTGATGAGCTTAGTCCTTGCTAACAAGAGTCTCAAATACTTTTTTAATTCAGCTACAATTTGTGAATATAAATTAAATAAATAGTAAGATGAACATAAAAGGAAAACATTTAAGGCTTTCTTAATTTCCTTGGATTCATATTATCAAAATTTACCCCATATATAATTAAAGGATTAATAGCATTTTCGGTAAAGGAAAAATTTCAAGTATTAAGTAACATGTCATGAATTATGAGTATATTTCAATGAATATTCTTTATTTAATATCAAAGTATACTATTATGCTATTGATGAAGAAACTAGGACTCAAACAAGTAGATTTCAGGATCATAAAGCTAATATTTATGTGTAAATCTGTGTCATCTTTGCAGCTGTAGTACAGTAAAATAACGGAAAAATACTCTCAGCTCTTAAACATAATAAAAAGTATTGAAAAGCAAGATGCACATGTAGGTGTTGAAAGGATCAGGGCTCAGACAAGCAACCTGACAGAGAAATTTCAGAATATGTCTATGCTAAGGTTAGAGAGCAATAGAAGCAGCCCCGGCAGAACCCTACATATAGAGCTTCAGCAGAGCCTAAGTCCAGAGAGGAAGTGTAAAATACTTAGTGCTGCAAACTCAGAACATCCTGAATTCTAGATTTTTGCCTAAGGGATGGAAAAAATAAGAAATATTTCTCAGACTTTTATCCTTTCCCAGTCCTTCTGTCTTCCAGTCTTAGGTCAAATGTGTACTATTTCTCAATTTTATTCAGAAATGACTTGTTAATAGAATACAGGAAATGTAAGTCTTTGTATTTAAAGGTAAAGGAACAGAAAGGAGAAAATCAACATGCAAACATACAAATGTCAGTAGACTAAATTGAGTTACATGCTATAATAGAATTTCCCCCCTCTCAGCCTGCCAGCCAGTCCAGCTATGACAGCCATCAGGTCTGGCCATAAAACGTGCTCCCCCAACCCATTTCAGCTTTAGCTGCAGGCAATCAAGTAGGACCCTTGCCTGCACACCTATCTGTATCACCCATTGGACCTTCTACCCCTTAAGCCTCGGTCCATTTCCCCAAATAACCCATTTCTCAACCTCAACTACTGCCTGAGACACAGGCTCTGGACAGCCCCAGCAGAAAAGGCGAGTTACCCTCCTCTCAGCCTGCCAGTCGAGCCAGCTAGCGCAAACTCCAGCTACAGGCAAGCTAGCAGGACTCCTGCCTGAAAGCCTGACTATACACATCCCCCATCTACCCAATTGGACCTTCTACCCCATAAGCCTCAATCCATTTTCCAAAATCACCCATCCTCCTGATCTCAGCTATTTCCTAAAACACAATCTTCATAGAGCCCTAGCAAAAGAGCTCCAGTGGCAGGCAAGCAATAGGGAACTCTGCCTGCAAGTCTGACTATCTACACCCCTCACTGGACCCTCTATTTCATAAACCGGAAACAATTTCCCCAAACCAACCTTAGTTACTCCCTATGACACAGCCTTGGGAGAGTCCCATCTTAAAAGTGGCTTCCTGAGACACAGACTCTGGAGAGCTCTATCACAGCATCTCCAGCTGAAGATCTCAACTGCTCCCGGAGACACAGATTCCACTGCCTCCATTTCTTCAAGAGCTCCGATTGCACCAAGAGCACACAGTATCAGAAAAATAGCTAGCTGAAACACAGACAACATTCGTTCCAATCAGCAGAAAGGGTCAGAAGATACTAGTGCAAAAATTCATTCAACAGCATGAAGAAAAATACAGCATCACTAAAAGGTAGTGGTTCTCCAACAGCAAGACCAGAATATTCCAATATAGAAGAAGCAGGTAAAAGGACCTTAAAATATCTTGATAAAGATGATAGAAGCCATTAAAGAGGAAAGTTTTAAAAATTAATACTCCTTTAAGGAAATAGGAAAAAAGACAAGCAAAGATTTTGAAGAATACAAGAACTTCTTAAACAATGGCAAGAGAACCAAGTGAAAAACAACAAATAGGTGATAGAAGCAGGGCGAGGTTTAAAACTGAAATAGAAGCAATAAATAAGACAAAACCAAGGCAATGCTGGAAACAGATAATCTGAAGAAACAAACTGGAACTATAGATGCAAGAATAACCAAAAGGATTCAAGAGATGGAAAAAAGAATATCTGTCATAGAGGATTGGATAGTGGAATAGTTATGTCAGCCAAAGAAAACACTAAAAGCAAAAAAAAAAAAAAAAGTCATAATAAAAAACATCCAGTAAATATGGGACACCATGAAAAGACCACACCTAAGAATAACAGAAATAGAAGGAGAAGAATGCCAGCTCAAAGACACAAAAGATCTATTCAATAAAATTGTAGAAGAAAATTTCCCAACCTAAAAACAGGAAATGTCCATGAAGAAGCAAGAAACAGAACATCAAATAGACTAGACCACCCCCCCCAAAAATATGCTAGCCACATAATAATCAAAATTTCAAAAATAAAGAATGACGAATTTTAAAAGTTGAAACAAAAAAGGCCAAGTCACTTATAAAGGCAAACCCATCAGAATAACATCTGACTTCTCAATGGAGACTATAAAACCTGGAGATCCCAGCCAACTGTTATTCAAACACTAAGAGACCACGAATGCTAGCCCAGACTGTACTCAGAAAAACTATCAATTGCCAAACATTGAGTAAGCCAGATATTTCATGACAAAGCCAGATGTAAAAATACTTCAACCTAATGAAGCTAGAAACACACACAGTTTACAGCAAGCCAAGAGCCAACATCAAACTAAATGGAAAGTCAAAGCAGTACCACTAAAATAATGAGCAAGACAATGCTGTCCATTCTCTCTGTATCTATTCTATATATTTTTTCAAGTTTTAACTAGAGCAATAAGACTACAAAATTAGATCAAGGACATAGAAATTGAAAAAGAAGAAGTCAAACTATCATTATTTGGAGATGATATGATAATATACATATATGACCCAAAAAATCTGCCTGGGAAATCCTACAGATGATAAACACCTTCAGCAAGATAGGAAGATACAAGATAAACTCAAAAAGAAATCAATAGCCAACATGTGCACACATAATAAAAGAGTTGAAAAAGAAACCAAGGAACCATCACCCTTTAAAATAGAAACAAATATCATCAAATATCTTGGGGTAACTCTAACTCTACCTAAGGAAGTGAAAGACCTGTATGACAAGAACTTTAAGTCACTGAAGAGGATATCAGAAAATGGAAAGGTCTCCCATGTTCCTAAATAGGCAGGAGCAACATAGTTAAAATGGCAATCTTGCCAAAAGCAATCTACAGATTTGATGTGATTCCCATCAAAAGCCCAACACAATTCTTTGCAGGCCTGGAAAGAACAATACTCAACTACATATGAAAAAACAAAAAACTCAGGATTAACAAAAAAAATCCCTGTTCAATAACAGAACCTTAAGACACAACACCACCCTGACATCAAGCTATACAATAGAGCTAAGTAGTAAAAACAACCTTGTTCTGTCATAAAAATAGACTTATGGATCAATGAAATCAAACCCAAGACCACAACCTTAATCCAGACACCTAAGAATACCTGAATTTTAACAAAGAACACTAAAATATTCAATGATAAAAAGATAATATCTTCAACAAATGGTGTTGGTATAACTGGGTGGTAATATGTAAAGAATGCAAATAGATACAAACCTATCACCCTGCACAAAACTCAATTCCAAGTGGATCAAATGTCTCAAAATAAACCCAGCTATACTGGACCTGATAGAAAAATAAGTGGAAAACGACCTTGAATGCATTGGTACAAGACACCACTTTCTAAATATAACACCAGTAGCACAGATACTGAATGCAACAATTAACACTGGGAACCTTTTGAAACTGATCTGCTTCTGTAAGGCACAGGAAAAGGACAACTAGACAAAACAACAGCCTACAAAATGAGAAAAGTGTACATTAGACAGAGGACTGATTTCTAAAACACATAGAGAAATTAAGAAAATAGAGCTTAAAAAAAAAAAAAACAAAAAAAAACAAACAAACAAAAAAAAACAAACAGAAAACCCAACTGGAAAATGACATATAGAGCTAAATAGGGAATTTACAGGGTAACTTCAAATGGCCGGAAGACCTTTAAAGAACTGCTCAACAATTTTAGCCATCAGAGAAACGCAAATCAAAACAACTCTGAGATACATCTTATACCTGTCAAAATGGCTAAGATCAAAAACACAGGTGACAGCCTATGCTGGAGGGGATGTGGAGTAAGGGGAACACACCTCCATTGCTGGTGGGAGTGTAAACTTGTACAGCCACTTTGGAAATCAGTATAGTGGTTTTTTTGTTTTTTGTTTTTCAGGAAACTTAGAATCAATCTACCAATGATCCTGCCATACCACCATTGGGTGTATACCCAAGAAATTCACAGTTTTACCCTGATGCTCAATTATGTTCATAGCAGTTTTGTTCATAATAGCTAGAACCTTGAAACAACCCTCAATGGAAAAAATAAATTAACCCATTTGTGGTACACTTACACAGTAGAATACTATTCCGCAGTAAAAAATAAAAAATGACATCCTGAAAGTTGCAGGCAAATGATTTAATCTGGAGAATATCATCTTGAGTGAAGTAGCATAGATCCAAAAAGATAGACATAGTATGTAATCACTCATAAGTGGATTTTAGACATAAAGTAAAGGATAACCAGACTACAATCCATAAACCATTAGCAGTGAGGTAACATGAAGAACATAAGAGAGACATCCATAGATCCCCCTGAGAAGTGGAAATAGGGAAGATGTCCTGAATAATTTGTGATCACATGGGGGAGTAAAGAAGGGGAGATAGGGAGAGATCATCAGAGAAAGAGATGGTTGAGTGGGAGGAGCAACAGGGAAGGAGAACAAAGAAATAGATCTCTTGATAGAAGGAGCCATTGAGGGGTTAGAGAGAAACCTGGTTCTAGGGAAACACCTAAGAACCACAAGGTGTTCCCAGCTATGAGTCCCAACAATAGTGGAGAGGGAGTCTAAACAGGACTTCCCCTATAATGAAATGAATGACCATGCTAAACGTCATTATAGAAACTTTATCCAGCAACTGATGAAGGCAGAAGCAGAGATCCACAGCTAAGCACAATGTTGAGCTCCTGATCTAGCTAAAGAGAATGAGGAGAGAGAATATGAGCAAAACTATCAGGGTTATGAGAAAGAGAGTCACAGAAATGGCTAACCCGAGCTATGGGGAGCTCACTGACTGAAATATCTGCTGAGGAACCTTCATGGAGAGAAACGAAACCCTCCAAATGTGGATGACAGTGGAATGGTGTAGACAGTTTATAGAGCCTCTTACAGTAGGACCACAGCTTATTTTCGTTGCTTGAGCTGGCCTCTAGGACCATCTTACTTAGCCTTTACACTAGGGGAAGGGACTTGGATCTACCGCAACTGAATATACCGGACCAAACTGACTCACCTTGGGAGTCCTTGAGCTCCAGGGAATGAATGGGGAGATAATATGGGAAAGAGGCTGAGGGAGGAAGAAAGGAAGGAGATGCAATGAAGGGTATGAGGGGGGAAAAAGGTTGTAATTTTTTTTTTTAAAAAAAAAAGCATATATTCCTTGAATAATCAACAGGTCCACTTCCTATCGAATATAATCGAATATGCATGAATAGCAGTGTAAATTAGAAAACCTCTTTCCCCCCACTCATGCCTTATCCCAGCCCTCAGTTCCAACAACACTTCCTGGGAGCCTACAGGCCACTCTTGACAGGAATTGGTAGGCTAACTGCAGATCTCAATCTTTTCCTCTATTTGTCTAAATCCTAGTCCTCTGTCTCATCTCCATATCTTTAGCAAACCTACTGCTATGCCTTTCTGCCTCCAAACAGTGAGCTAGCTAAGCAGTTCCTTGTGAAATATAATGCACTCTGCTCTCTCATAAAGCCCCTCCATTACTGACAGTCCTTCCTCATTCCTTAATCTCAGGACCCCATGCCCCCCCCCCAAAAAAATTGACTTGGAGCCCTCAGTGTCCACATCTGAGGACCCAAGAAAGTTTTCCTATAGATAATACACAGCCACTGCACTCTCCAAAGAATGATGGAGGAAACAGAACAGAAACCAAAAAATTTAAAAAAATATAAACACTTCCAAAACAGAGTCCAGATGTCAGTATCTAAGATTACAATCTTCCCAATCCCTGATGCCTAGACACCAGTGCAGAAACAGAATAACAGGCAGTAAAGTAGGACTGTACTCATGTCACAAAACTCTATGGGAGAGCTTGAATAGTTCAACACAACTGAAGCAGAGGACAAAGAACCTCTAAACAGTCTATAAATAAGAAAGAAGGATTTTAAAAAGAAATGAATAAGCCTCTTAAATAAATCTTAAAAACATAAACAGTGGAAGTAAGTGAATAAGATTGTTCGAGACTTGAAAGTGAAAATAAAATCAATAAAGAAAACTCAAACTGAAGAAAAACTAGAAATAAAATTTAGGAACTTGAATTGGAACAAGAGAGGCAACTGTCACCAACAGAATACAGGAGAAAAATGACAGAATATCAAGCCTTGAAGACAGGATAGAAGGAATAAATACACCAGTCAGAAAAGGTTTACTCTAAAATCTTCTGGTATTAATCATTTAGAATATCTGGAACATCATGAAAAGACCAAGTCTAAGAAAACTAAGAACAGAGGAAGGCGAAGAAACACAGCTTAAAGGTTCAGAAAATATTTTCAACAAAATAATAGAAGAAAATTTCCTTAACCTAGAGAAGAATGTTGCTATCAAAATAAAAAAAAAATTACACAGAACACCAAATGAACCAAAAAAATCTTCTCAGCATATAATAATCAAAACACTAAATGTACAGAACAAGGAAAGAATATTAAAAGCCACAAAGGAGAAAAGGACAAGCAACATAAAGAAAGACCTGCTAGAATTACATCCAACTTCTCTGTGGAGACTAAATTTCAAGAGTCTGGACATATGTGCTGCAGACTCTGGGAGACACCAGACAGATACCATGCCAGATTACTATACCCAGCAAAACTTTCAGTCACCATAGATGGACAAAATAAATTATTTCATAATAAAAAACCCTTAAGCAATATCTATCTAGAAATCCTAATCTACAGAAGGTGCTAGATGCTAAACTCAATTACAGAGTTTAATAACATCCAAGAAATCATAGAAAATAAGTAATTCTCTGATCAGCAAAGTCAAAAGAACGGCACACACACATGCACACTCATAGACACATACACACACACACACACACACGCACACACACACCACCACGACCACCACCACCACCAGCACCATCACCACCACCATTATGAATGAAGACAATAACAAAATAGCAGGAATTAACAATCATTGGTCATTAATTTCTCTAAAAATAAACTTTCTCAGTTTCCTAGTAAAAAGACACAGACTAACACTCTTCTACTGCATACAAGAAATACACCTTTAGACTAAAGGGTTGGAAAAAGATATTTCAAGCAAATGGACCCAAGAACCAAGCTGGTATCGCTATTTGAATATCTATCCCACTTCAAAATAAAACTTATAAGTGATAGGGAAAGTAAAATCTACCAAGATGACAATTTAGTTATTAATATCTGCACCCCAATCTCAATGGCAACATTTGAAAACTAACAGCTTACATCACAAAGAACCCTCATACACTTACAATGGGAGACTTCAATACTTCACTCCCACCATCAAAAAGTCATTCAGACAAATACCAAACAGAAATACTGGAGCTAACGAACATTATTAAACAAATAAAACTTATAGATAATTGCAGATCCTTTCACTCAAGGAAAAGAGAATGTACCTTCTTCTCATTACCACATTGAACTTTCTCTAAAATTGACCATATACTTGTACACAAAGAAAATATCTCAACCGATACATGAAAGTTGAAATTACAAATTAAAGCTAGATTTCAAAAACATCTAAATAACAGAAAGCTTACAAACTCATTGAAATTGGAAAACTCTCTACTGAATGAGAAATGAGTCAATGCAGAAAGAAATTAAAGACTTTCTACAATTGAATGAAGATGAAAATTTAAACTATCATAAATTATGCAACATGATAAAGGCTGTTCCCAGAGGCAAGTTCATAGCACTAAATATATGCTTAAGAAAAATAAAGTAGTAATATAATACTGGCGATTTTGCAGCACACACAAACTATAGAACAAAAAGAAGAAATCACAGGCAAAAGAACACATTGGCAAGAATAATAA
Source organism: Phyllotis vaccarum (assembly GCA_033318265.1). Lineage (NCBI taxonomy): Eukaryota > Metazoa > Chordata > Mammalia > Rodentia > Cricetidae > Phyllotis > Phyllotis vaccarum. Next base: position 117,837,453 of record JARWLC010000005.1, read on the forward strand.
ATCTTGGAACTGAAATCAACAAAATAGAAGCAGTAAAAAGTATAAAGTATCAATGAAGCAATAAATTGACTGAGAAAATTCAATGAGATTAATAAAAGTTTATGCAAATTAACAAAAAGCAAAGAAAGAGGATCCAAACTAATAAAGTTAGAAATGAAAGGGAAGACACAGAAAGAATCACTGAGAAAATCAAAAGAATCTTAAGGACATAATTTTAAAAAACTACTTCACCAAATTGGAATATATATATATAATTATGAATGTTATGTCAGTATAAAATTTCAAATTTAAACATATTTATAACATCTAGTGAAATGGAAGCAGTTGTAGTAAAGGGGGTTTCTGGGTCCCGGGCGGCCAGAGGTCCGAGACCCACTGACCTGCCGCCTGAGACCAGTTAGCCACCCGCCGCTCAGGCCCCCCAGAAATGACTCAGACGCTTATATTAAGTTCATGCTGTTTGGCCTATGGCTCAGACACATTGCTAGCCTGCTCTTACATCTTAAATCAACCCATTTCTATTAATCTGTCTGCCATGTGGCCCGTGGCTCACCTGTGTTCCTTACATGTTTCTTCTTAGGCATCTGGCTCGATCTCATCTGACTCTGCCCTTCCTTTCCTACCTATTCTGATTCCTCCTCCTACTTCTTCTATGGTGCCTGTCATGGCCCAAAACAGCTCCTTTATTTAAAGATTAAGATTCATAGCATACAGAAAGACATTTCCACATCAAGCAGTCATAAAAAGTTTCCTACCTCCCCCCAAAAATCCCAGGGCTCAATGGATCTAGCACATAATTCTACAAAATTTTCAAGTAAGAATTAATGCCAATAATCTTCAAATTATTCTTCAAAATAGGAACAGAAGTAAAATTTACTCATTGATTTCGTAAGACTACAGATTCCTAGATGCACAAGCCACAAAAAATAAAAACTCAACAAAGAAAAAAAATTACAAGCCAATTTCACTTTAAAAAATGATACAAAAATTCTCAATAAAATAATTACAGATTTGATCCAAGAAAACACCAAAACAATCATCCACCATTATGAAGCAGGCTTCATCCCAGAGGTACCGTGATCAATTGTCATACTAAAATCAATGAATATAAATTATCATTTAAACAAACTGAAAGACAAAAATATCTTTTCATCTCATCAGATGAAGAAAAGGCCTTTGACAAAATTTGATCCCACTTCATACAAACCTTAAGAGATTAGGGATACTATAGACATACCTTCAAATAATAAAGGCAGTGTACAACAGATACATAGTTAATATCATTTTAGATAGAGAGAAGCTCAAAACTATTCAACTAAACTAAGAAACAAAACAAGCTCGTCCATTCTTTTTAAACTTATTCAATAAACACTTGAAGTCTTGGCCAGAACAATAAAGCAACTGAAGATAATAAAAGATGCAAATTCAAAAGGAAACAGTTAAAGTATCTTCATTTGAAGATGATATGATGGTGTACATAAAAATGAGCCCAAAAATTCCACCAGGAAACTCCTACATCTAATAAATATTTTAGCAAAGTATCTAGATGCAAAATTAACTCCAAAAATTAGCATCACTCCTATATACATATGACTGAGAAAGAAATCAGAACATTAACACCTTTCACAGTAGTTCCAAATGGTGGAAAATATCTAGAGTATTTGAAGTGAGGAAGTGAATGACTTCTGTGGAATATTTTCAAGTCATTATAAGAAATTGAAGAAAATATTAAGAGATGTAAAAAATCTCCAACATTAATGGATCAGTAGAATTTCAATAGAAACTTGGCCACCATACAAAAAACAACATGCAGATTCAATGTATCACCAACAATATTCCACCACAGTTCCTCACTGTTCTTGAAAAGAAAATTTTCAGGTTCACAGATAACCACAAAAGACCTAGAATAGCAAAAAAAAAAAAAAAAAAAAAAAAAGCTAATAATAGAAGAGTTGCTGGAGATCTCATCATTCCTGATTTTAAGTTGTGCAGTTGTGCTATGGGCCTATAGTGACAAAAACCTATGGTACTGGCAAAAAAACAGACACATTCAATGGAATCAAATTGAAAATCCAAGCATAAATCTACATACCTCTAAACACTGGATTTTTGAAAAAGAAGCTACGAATACACTGGTAAAAATAATCTTCATCAAATGGAGCTGGTCGAAATGAATGTCTGCATGTATAAGAATGCAAACAAATCCATATTAATCATCCCGCACAAATTGCAACTCCAAATGGGTCTCAACATATAAAAAGATAAACTGAACATCATAGAAAAAATGTTGGAAAAAGCCTTGAATTCATAGTCACGAGAAAGGCTTTCTGAACAGAACACTTTTATCACAGGCACTAATATTAACAATTAAACGGGATATCATGAAACTGAGAAACTTCTGCTAGGCAAAGAATGCTGTAATTCAGATGAAGTGAAGTGGCAGCTAACAGAATGGCAAAAGCATTTTACCGAATAGACAGTTGAGAAAAGGCTAATATCCAAAGTACATTAAGACCTCAAACAGTATATATCAAGAAAACAAATGAACCAATTAAAAAGTAAGGTACATATATAAATAGAGAATTCTCGACAGAGGAAACTCAAACGGCTGAGAAACGCTTAAGAAATGTTCTATAGCCATCAAAGAATGCAAATCAAAATTACTTTGTGATTTCTTTTTACACATGTCAAAATATCTAAGATCAACAAAACAAATGGCATCCCATGCTTACCATGTGAAGTTAAAAAAAAAACCCACACATACATTTTTGGAGGGAGTGCAAACTAATACAGTCACTATGGCAGTCAAAGTGGTGGTTGCTTGAGAAGATGAGAATCAATGTTCTTCAAGATCCATCTATTGCTCTCTTGGGGATATACACAAAGGATGTTTCATTTTACCACAGAGTGTCTTGCTCAACCACCTTCACTGATACTTTAATCATAATAGCCAGAAATTGGAAACACAGGAGAGTTTTAGTTAACTATTAAAAGCATAAACAAACAACAACAATAAAACAGCAACAGTAAATTTTCAGGTAAATGGATAGAACTAGAAAAATAATAATAATTCTGAGTGAGGTATCGCAGACCCAAAAAGGAAAATGTGGTGTGTATTTGCATATATGTAGATATTAACATTAAGTGAATGTTAACAAAGCTACAATCTTAGTAGTGAAATTACTCTTAAGAGTAGATGTAGAATAAGGAACTAGAAAAAGAAAAAGATAAATGTCCTTAGAAAACTCTGTACAGAATAGAGAGTGATGAATGGATGGGAGATACTGGAATGAGAGAATTATTAAGGAATAGTGACAAGAAGGGGTTGTGGGAGGGAAAACAGTGAGAGGCATTTGAGGACTAGTCTGGAAATTAATATAGTAAAAATGTCCTTAAATGTATAAAATGCAAAAACAACCTAAAAGAAACCACCAAATAATGGAAGTGACAGAGTATAAACTGGCCACTTTAATTTTGCTAATTTAATCTGATCTGAGTATAGAGGGTTTTTCTTTCACAATAAATGATATATTTTATTTCTATCCTGGTCCTCGTCTGTCATTCTCTGGCCATTTCCCCATCGACCCTGAATTCTTTCTTACTGAAGTGATAACTACTTTAAAAACAAACTCTATAGAATTACTAATGAAAATTTAACAATATGGGGCCTCTTTTGAAATTTTCTTTAAAACCAATGGGCATCATTGTTGGGTCAACTTATATACTGAGTTCAGTATTTTCCATATATAAAATAGTAACATGAAATTCAATTCACACCCTACCTTTCTAAGTATCTATCAAATCATTAGCTTAGAAACTGACACTCGGTGACTCAGAGACTGAATTAGAACTCTTAATACTAGCTTTGAAATGATTTATTTTAAATTATCATTCTACTTGAATGTATAATGGCTCAATATGTGCAATCTTACAATAACATTTGAGAGTATCAGGTCTGCTTCTTCTGACAATATTAATCCATTTGACAGAATCAGCCATGACCCAGTTGGTTGCTGGAATTGCACAAAAGTAACCAAACATATTCTTATGGGTGGATTTAACTCCTTGCAATCTCTCTGGTATATAGTCAGTTTTGGATGATATTCATCTTTATATAATATTAAGCCAAAACATTAAATCCATTAGACTATCTTAAACATTTTAACTAGTTTTGAAGCCTGTATTTCCCAATTATAAAATACTTTGATGTTCCCAATGACATTTTGTACAGTATGTGATGTTTCTATAATTTATATTCATACAAGTTTTTATTTCCACATGATTTCTATAGCCTCCCTAAATAATTACCAAGAACTCCAAATACAATTTTAACTAAATGCAAAAAAGACAATTTGTAGAGAATATGAGGCCTGCCTAAGAACCATCAGGTCATACAGCAATAAATTAAATGACCTTTGTGCTATATTCTTCAGCAACTGATAAAACACAGAAATAATCAAGCAAAGGGGATACAGCGAGACTTGTGCCATTATCTGAACGTTCAATGCTTTCCTGTGTATCAAGTTCAAAATTGAAAGCTCCAACAAAGATCCCACCAATAGCTTTTTTGGCATTTAACCTTACATTTAACTAGTGCTTTCCTAAGATATTCTCAAAAGCCAAGAGAATGTGCCTTCTTTGTAATTCTAAGAGTATGTTAAAGTAATAAGAGATATAAATACAGATTTAAAAAATGATGAGAGTGGAATCAAAGAAATAAAGTTGAATTTGATGTTAGATCAACCAAAGAAATACCCAAAGAAATGGGGGAGGTGCGGATAAAAATACAAGAATTTTTTTCCGTAAAAAGAAAAGTAAACTTGTAGAAGAGACATACATGCTAACCAAATGAAAAATGAAGAAGGAACGTCAAAGGAATGAGTAAATGAAATACACGAAGAGTAAATTAAATTATCCTCCAGGACCGTGCATATCATCTGGAAATAAATATGGTTTCAGTTAGAATAAAAAGAAAATGCAGAGAGACGGGAGAGCCCAAAAAGTAATCAAAGCCCAGAAAGGAGAAAATATTCAGCACAAAAAATATGAGGTAAAGAGTATCACTGAGACTGGGGAATGAAGTTAAAAGGGTAAAAAATACGATAAGAAAATTAAGGTTAGAAAATGAAAGAAAGATTGCCCAAGAATGTGAGATAAATCAGGATCCTTTCACATTGAGAAGTAAGAAGGGGTCAGGGCCAGAGATAATGGGACCTCCATGAAATGGAAAGCATAATTTATTCACTGAAGTGGTAGATATTGCTATCAATTTTAATGACTTCTTTGCATCGGCGTTCAGACAAGAACATGCAAAAAAAGATATTAGCAAAGAGACATGTATTTGCATATATCAGGGAAGAATGATGAAATAAATATCAGGCTAGAGCAATGAGGAAGTTATTAAACTATTTAATTTCTGGCAAACTATAGAAAAAAATCAAATGTGAACGTGGATTTCAGACAGCAGCATCAATCACTATTGCTTGTTGGGTGCATTTTAAAACCTTGATACTCTACAAGATGCTGAAAAAGAGCCAAAAATTTCCAGACTTTCTTACCTATAAAACCATGGTCTGAAATAATTCTTAACACCATAATATGCTGACAGCATATTTATAAATTTAGCAAATCAGAAAACTTTATTATCTTTCTCTGATAGATTTTTATGTGAATATATACATATACACGTGTATGTTAAATTTAAAGTCATTATTCTCTGCAGAAAAACAAATATTTTGCTTCCATGAAGTTTTGAGGGGTAATTTTTTTGCCTCAGAGTACCCAGTCACAAGAGTCCTTAAAGCAGTCATGCATATGATCACTGCTGTGTGAGAGATGAGAACACACACACAGACAGACAGTGGGAGAACAGTACATGCTGCAGCCAGCTCTGCCTCATGCTGTCTAGCAATTTGAAGAAGCCCAAACTCTCACATCAAAGTATCCAGATAGAGAGTCATACTTATCCATAGTCTGGTGGGAAATATTCATTTTAAAAGAAGCACAGTTTCCATTCTTAAGCAATATACAACTACATGATCCATTAATAAGCATGACATCAAAGCATTGTCTACTTCCATGAAATGAATTGCTCTGACATCATGTTTTTTAACATGTTGCATGACTAGATTCTTGTTTAAAAGATTTACTGCTGAATATCCTCACAAAATGCTGAGGACAGGACTCGTCTCAGTGGTGATGAATTTGATTCCACAGAAGCTGCAAGCTTTTCTGGGAACTTGGTGCAGTGAGTGAGTGCTTGCTTCAGCTTTTCATAATGAACTTCCCAGCTGGGTGTCCACTGTAGTGAAGACCTTGCTTCTCATGGTACGCTCATTTGCGTTCTGTCAAAGATGCTAAACAAGAAATCTTTATTTATCTTGGTAGTAAATACTCCCATAATTAAGGTAATAAATTTGGATTTACTCCCAAGATGTCATTAATATGGTCACCAACCTAAGACTCAGAGAAACAAATGTCCTAATCTGTATGTTTCAGTGCTGTTTGAAATAGTGGCGTGGATGTAAATTTCAGCAGCACTGGTTTAGAAAAAGCAAATAAGCAAACAACAACAGAGCATGGATTTCACATCTATGTATATAATCAGAAAATTGTTGTTATTTGCTGGAACACAGAGCACAAATCTTAAGACAGGATTTGGAACACGTATTATTGAGGGAAAGGAAATGAACAAAAAGAACCAAAGCAAAGAGGTAAGACTTGAGGAGCAACGAGAGAATAATTTACTTCTGGAATTCTGTGACCAAGTGTTTTAAAAATTATTCAAAACCAAATTATGATACATTGTATTTTAAAGGAAGCAACCAAAGCAGTCAAGTAACTGAGTTGAGACTACTCAGGTTGGTGGAGCTAATCATAGGCAAAATTTTTGTTGGTAACATTAGGAATGGAGAAAATTTACATGACTGAAGAGTTATTATGGAGAAAGAAGCTACACAAAATAGGAAGGGAATGGGGAAAAGGCAAACAGGTATGGATTATATAAAGATGAAGACACACCTGGAAATATGACTAGGTCACACATACAATGATGGAAGAAGCAACAGATTATAAACTAGACTGAACAAGAAAAATATATATTGCTTAATAGTGTTCCATTATTTACAATTCCATTAATATTCAGTGATAATCAAACAAGAGTCTTCAACATGTAAAAGTTTAGTTAAATTTAACATTTTACATAAAAGAGTTGAGCAATTATGACACAAATTTTTGAAGTAAAGAAGACAACACTCAAAATAGTCACAAAAATACAGAACTGAGAATAATTATAGTTATAAATTCAAGATTATTGGGTTGTAATTTCAATCCTCAACTCATAACACATATTCTCAAGGTCAGTCCAGGAAGAACTTCTTTATAATAAAGGTTTGGTGAAAACAAAATTACATCTGTATTAACTCACTGCTCTGTCTTCTAAAACAAACATCATATGTCTTTGAACGACTCTAACATAAGACGCAAATGTTTCGTTGGTGTGATTTTGGCTATTTGTCAAGGTCCAAAGCTGAGAAAGTTTTTTTAAAAAGTCAACCATCTTCAGAAGGAATAAAGTCATATAAGTTTCTGTGGTAGGATTTTATATTCAGCTGGTCTTATTTCCACATTCAGTGAACACAGTACACTCATACCTCATTTTGTTATGCTGACTCAAGTGACATCCATTTATAGAAATGTCAGTCACCATTAAAAATGAACACAGAAAATGGTTTTGATGGTGTTCCCCTAGTATCTCTTTACTAATGGGGTAGAAGCAAAATGATCAGGTTCAGTGACATACTCAGTTGTGCAGGGAGCTGTAGGTAAGTGAGCCTATGGCAAGCTGGGTCACTGATTAGACTATCACCTGCTCTTTTCCAGAGGACTTGGTTCAGTTTTCAGCAGCCACATGGCAGTTAACAATTATCTGTAATTCCAATTCCAAGAGATTCCACAATTTCTGGTTTTTGTAAGTGCTGCATATATGTAGTGCACTTACAAGCATATACGCATGGAAAATCATTACACATGGTAAATAAAAATAAATACTTAAAAAGAATATGTTGGATTTTTCAGAATTATGTATTTTGTTTGATCTTATTAATTATATCAATAGAATTTTGTATTGGTCAATTATTATCTAATTTACTATTCATTGTGTAATATAAACTTAAATTTTTGATTAAAAATATCTATTATGGGGACCAGATAGATTGCTTAACAGGTAAAGTATTTTTGTCATCAACCTGACTATCTAAATGTGATCTACAGGATATAACCATAGAAGTGCTAGACAAGTTAGGTGGTGAGAATCTGAAATATACTATAAATGAACTATTTTAACTTTATTTTATCCAGAACACAATTGAAAATATTTGGATAAGTGTTTAATACACATTAAAATTACCATTAATAAATTACATTTAATTTAAGAGCAGATAATTCTTTGGCTCATTTCAAATTTTACAAAGAATGCACTCTTTTATTAGGACTTTATCATTTGACTAACAAAAGAGAGAATCCATACAATATTTTAGCAGTCAGCATAATTGTATGTCAGGGCTCATTTCTGGCCATTTATTCCTGACTTTTAGGATAGTTATAACCAAACTTTAAAAATTAAAAATACAGTATTTTCTGAGCTGAAAACGTGACTCAGAAGTTAGCAGCACCACTGTTCCTTCAGAGGATATGAGTTCTCCCAGCACCTACATGGAAACTCATACAACTCATACTTCCAGTTCAGGACATCTGAGGCCTCTTGCCTCTGCAGGCTCTTGTATTCATAATCATATATCCACACATGTGCGTGTGCGCACGTGCACACACACACACACACACACACACACACACACACACACACACACACACACACACACACACACACACCCCTGATTAAAAATAGTAAAAATAAAACCTTTAAAATATGGGAATAGTAATTTCTTAGTGGTCTTTTTCTTTTTTTAGTTACCTTTTGTAGTAACAATATTATATTGTGTCTTGCTTAGGCATTGTGGTAGTGAGATTCCTATTACTAAAAAATCCCTGAGATAAATAACTTATAAGAACAAAACTTTATTTGCGTTTAGACATTTCAATCCAAGGTTATCTTCCTCTGCTGCCTTTTGGCTTGTGACAAGGCAGAACATCATGACAGGGAATTCATGGAGAAGCAAAGTGCTTCATTGTGGCAGCCAGGAAAGGAGATAAAGTGAAGAGGCTCTGTGTCATCCCTGCCAAGTGTCGACATGCAGTAACATAACTCCCTTTCAAGAGTCCCACCTCATCAAGGGTCTATCGTCCTTTGTCTTGCTTTACTGGGTACAATAACAGAACCCAGTTTAAACCAATTCCCACAAAGAACATAGATCTGTGGATATGTGACATCAATTCTGAAATGAAGAACTAATGTCTTCTGCTTAGTAACCAGAAATAGCTCTGAATTAATGCTAACCCTAGCTCAGTCACATTGAGTTCTCACAGCTCCTTTGCCTGTGGGCCTTTTACCACATGTGTGATCATGTACTTGTTTAATGGATATATTGGACCATTAGACAAAAACAATCTCTTCCCAAACTCTTTGAGGTCATGAGCTACAGAGTAGATGACAACTCACACAAATAAAGTGGACTGTAAATCTAATATACACTAGAAAATGAAGGTGCACGGTGTTCTAAGAGAATACTGGAGAACATTTGACTTCATTACTGAGCTGAGGTTGAAATTTCATTAAGTCTTTTTTTTTTTTTCTTACTTTCTGCTTTTTAGCTATCATAATAAAAAGTTGTAATTAGCTGCAATACAGAGCACAAATCTCAACACAGATTTGGGACACCTTTGTGCTCAGAAAAAGATAGCAAAAATAACTTAAATGAAGAGACTTTAGAATCTCTAAACCTTTTTTTCATTTCATTTCATGAATACCCTAGCTGTCATTAAAGAGTCTTCATCTAGTAACTGACAGATGCGATGCAGAGATCCATAGCTGAGTACCAGGCCAAACTCTGGGAGTCGAGTCAAAGAGAGGGAAGAGGAGATTATATGAGTATGAGGGTCAAGATACAGAGACAACTGAACCAAGCTTGTGGAAACTCATGAACTTTAAATGAACAATTGTGAAGCCTGCATGGCACCGGATTAGGCCAAGAGACAGCTGTGCATCTTGGACTGTTTGAGAAGTCCCAGACACTGGAATTAGGATTTCTCCCTGATGCATGAGATGGCTTTTTGAAATTCATTACTTATGGTGGGACACCTTGCTCAACCTTAATGCAGAGGGTGGGTCTTGGTCCTGCCTCGACTTAACGTACCAGGCTTTGATAACTTCCCATGGGAGGCCAAAGCATTTTGGACGAAGAGGTGAAAGGGAACCTGAGGAGTGGGAGAGATGAGAAGAGATCTGTGATTGGATGTAAAATAAACATTTTTAAATTAAAAAAGAAACAGTAATAACAAAAAAAGGAAAGAGAAAGAAATTAAAGTTGAGATGTTGTCCCCCAGATCTTCTCTCTATAACGAAAGCATTAGTGCCTGGTACCCACAACTGAGAGCAGAATGGTGGTCCATATCACAGTAAGGTTACTCTCCAACTAGAGCAGAATGTGATGTCATTGGGATAAAAATTGCTACTTAGGCTCATGGGAAATGGCTCTCTTAGTAGGTATGGCCTTGTTGGAGGAAATTATTCACACAGGCCTTGAGTTCTTAAATGCTCAATTCAGTGAGTGTGACATTTATTTTTTTTCTGCATGTTGATCCAGATGTAGAACCTTTAGCTACCTCTCTAGCACCGTTTCTATCTGCCTTCTACTAAGATGATAATAAACTAAACCTGCAAGCTAGCCTTACTCATGGCTACACAGAGATAGAAATTTTAATACAAAAAATGAGGGGTAGAAAGATTGGAGAAAGACACATTCACTTGGTATCTTCATTTTTTACATGTGTTTTAGTATATAAAATTCAGTAAATAATTCTACTCTCAAAGAATGGGGGAAGATTGTGTTTAAATAGCTAAATCAAAGTGTTTAGACAACTCCTAAGAGCATGGACCTAAGGTCACATTGCCTTGTTTTACATGTTTATCTCACCATTCAATATGCAACCTTGAGAAAGATATTAAAAAAAAAAAAACCTTAGAAGTTTGCAATCACATAAATTTGATTAAGATTCTATACTTTAGTATAGAGTAGCAATTACAATTTATAACAAATATTTTAAAATATGCATTGGTTGTTACTCAGATTTATATCATATTGCAAAAATTTTATATGTGTAAAGTAAATGGATAATAATTTCCAATAATAACTTAATTTGGTTCTGTGTCTAGTCTCATTAGGCAGAGATGAAATGCCATGTTATGTAGGTAGTTTTTCCTAGTGTGAGTGGAGAAATAGTAGACACTAAAGACTACCAATAGGAAATCAAGCAGTAATATAGAATCTCGGATTTATTTTAGCAGGTAAATATGAGATTTTCTCCTCATACTGTTATCAACTTCATTTAATGAGTCAGTTACAGCCAAACTTCCAGAAGAAGTCAATAAGAGTAAAATTCAAGGTAGAAAGAAAAGAAAAAGGAGGAAGAGGAGGAGGAGGAAGAGGAGGAGGAGGAATAGGAGGAGGAAGAGGAGGAGGAGGAATAGGAGGAGGAGAAGGGATAGGAGGAGGAGGAAGAATAGGAGGAGGAGGAGAAGGAGGAGGAGGAGAAGCATCTGTTTGGCTCGAAAGGTCCACATTGGGAGAGGGAAAGAGATCCAACCCTCTCAAGTTTATCTTCTGGTTTGAGCTAAAATGTTAAATTAAGTGGCCATGGATTTGCACATCTATGCTGTCCCTGACAAGGTCAAGGTACAATCTCAGTCACTACTGACACACCACTGGCTGAGTTTTAATCTCATTCTGTAAATTGATTTAAATAATTATTTAAAAACTGTAAAATCTTTGTTGAAAAATTTTTTGAAGTTTCTGACATTATTAAATTCTCATAAGGCATAAAGTAATTACTGCTGCACATTACAGAAAACATATTCAAAATAATATCTAGTAAAACTTTTGCACACCATTCTTACCCCAATGCATTAGCTCAACTTTGTTCATAGCAGCTTTATTCATAATAGCCCAAATCTGGAAATAACCTAGATGCTCCTCAGATAGCCCAAATCTGGAAATAACCTAGATGCTCCTCAGCTGAAGAGTGGATTAAAAATTGGTACATTTACACAATGACGTACTACTCAGCAGAAAAAAAATGCAGGCAAATGAATAGATCTGGAGAGTATCATTCTGAATGAGATAATTCAAACTCAGGAAGATAGACATGGCATATACTCACTAATAAGTGGATTTTGGACACAAAGCAAAGGTTAAGCAGTCTACAATCCATAACCCCCCAAGCAGCTAGGTAACAGAAGAAACCTAAAAGAGACATCCATAGATCCCTCTGCAAAGCAGAAATAGAGAAGCTCTCCTGAATAAATTGGGATCTTATAGGGGAAGGGAACAAGGAGACGTGGGAAGAGAACATGAGAGAATAGAATGGTTTTTGCAGAAATCAGCAAAGAGAAAGGACAAAGAAATGAATACCTTGATAGAGGGAGCCATTGTGGGATTAGAAAGAAGCAATTGTACTAGGGAACCATCCAGAATCCACAAGATGAACCAGGCCAGGACTCCAAGAAATAGTGGAAAGGGTGTGTAACTGGACTTTTCTTATAATCAAATGAATGACCACCCTAATTGCCACTATAGAAGCTTCATCCAGCAACTGATAGAGGCAGAAGCAGAGATGTATAGCTAAGCACCAAGTTGAGCTCCCAGTTCAGCTGAAGAGAGGAAGGAGAAATAATATGAGCAAAGGATCAGGATCATGAGGAGGAGACCCACAGAGAAGGCTGATCCAAGCTATTGGGAACTCAATGATTTTGAAATGACAGCCGAGGAGCCTTCATGGAAAGGATCTAAATCCTCAGAATGTAAATGACAATCAAATGGCTGGAGTTAGTGTGAGGAGCCTCTTGCAATAGGACCAGAATTTATTCCTGGTGCATGAACTGGCTTATTGGAACATATTTTCTACAGAGGAACACTTTACTCAGCCTCGCTACTGTGGGTGGGAATTTATCCTACCTCAACTGGATATGCCAGACCAAACTGACTCAAGTTGGGAGTCCTTGCTCTCCATGGGGAATGGATGGAGGGATGCGGTGGGATAAGACTGGTGGAGGAGTAGAAGGAGAGAAGGGAGAGGGAGCCGTTGCTGAAAAAAAATTTAATAAAATTTTAAAAACATAAAATAAATATGCAAGTCCCAGTTACTTATCTGCATGATTATCTCTAGAATGTGAAGACACATGAGGAGCCTGACAAACTAGTACTGTAACTTTTACCAAGTCAGGATTGCAAAGGAAAACTGGGAAATTGCTGCTTTGCTTTTTCTTTTGGAGTAATTTACAAGTGATCATATAAATGAGTCCATTTCTCCATAGTACAAATAATAAATATTATAGAAAGCAAAATAAATAAATGTTAATATAAGACTTTTTATGACACTGAAGCAAGTATACCCCAGCAGCACCAATTTAATTCAAAATGATGAAGGGCATAGAAGAAATTTCATATAAAATTTGTTTCCAATGTGGCAAAACTGACCATTTGGACAAGTAACTGCTCTTGTCTTGATTGCTGACAGTATGCTGTTCAAACTGTATAAGCAAGACGCAAAGAAAAAGTACTACTGAACCATGCTAAGATAAAGTGGGACAATACTTCAAAATTTCTGTTTCATAGAAAAGTCTTCCATATGTTCTACAGGACACATAGGAAAGTTACTGCTAAACTTCACCCAAACTAGTCTGGATAGTTCTTCAAAATCTCTGATTCATAAAATAGTCTATCAGATATTATAGGCCTGTAGACTGAAGTTGAATGTCTCAATATTGCAGAGGAACCCTTCAGAAATAACCAGACATATAGATATCTGTTATTTCTACAGATTTGAAAGTAGCTTGCCAGTGTTTTCTGTTTAGTCAGGTAATATATCTTTCTAGGGTCTTTAATGGAGTTTAAGATTAGTATCAGTTTTCCTTAGTTGTGTTAGAAGGTAAATTAGGTACAGAGCTTTCGACTCATCAAGATAAAATAAATAATGAATTAATTTCCCTATGTATGCCAAATAAACATGGATTTGGTACTATAAATATAAATCTTGCCTTTTTAAATTATATATAGTTTTACTATGTTAAAGCTAAAACTTTTCTTTTTATTTAGACAAAAAGGGGGAGATTTTATGGAATAATCTTTTTGTACAATATGAAAAAGTGTTACTTGGATTAGTTTAATAAGGAGCTAAGTGGCTAATAGATAGGCAGAGTTTGGGGACCACAGAGAATACTGGAAAGAAGGCAGAGTCTCCAGCTGAACAGTGAGGGTACAGATGTGCAGGAAAATAAATAAAGTTCACAAGGTTAATTTAAGTTATAAGAGCTGGTTAAAAACAAGCTTAAGCTATCAGCTGAGTGTTCATAATTAATAAGAAGCATCTGTATCATTTATTTGAACAATGGCTAATGACAAGCAACAGTTCTGTTACCAGTTCTATGATATTTCCTGAGCCTTAGGTATAGCATTTGCCTTTTTGATGCATTAGTTAGTGTTGTGCACCCTGTGGTCATTTGTTCTTTGTAATTTGAATAGATGTCCATTTTGTAATGGTCTCTGTTTGTTATGAAAAAGAAAGCTTCTTTGATGAAGGATGGAGCTATATCTGGGAGTATAAGGAAAAGTACTTAGAATGATGTTAGAAATTATACTGGTTAGGAAAGTGGCAGTAGTAGATTTTTCTGTAGGGTTTATGACCTCTTCAGTGATGGGTTGGCTTAAATCCAACTGGACAGTTGTTGGTTATCCCCAAAACATAACTACTATATTGAGAATATCTTTTTTGGCGTGTCATTTATGTGGTTTATTGGCTTTACAGATGAGCAATGATGGCTTTTATCCTTTGGTAGCTTGCATAGGTCTTGTGGGTACTCTAAGAACTAGTCCTTAGGAAGAAAACTCACAGGTCAGCTTCAGCTCAATTTCTCCAATCGCTATGTACAAAATATGTGATTTCTTCAGAATAAGGTCTTAAATTCACATTCTACGAGAAAATAAGGATAAAGTAGCAGTCTATATTATTTTGGAAATCACTTGGACCCCCCTAAGCAACTATGTGAAGCAAGGCTTTCTATGCCTAGCACTGTGGGTTTGATTAAATAAGAAAGCTTTACCATTCCAAGTGCTGTACATTCATAAAATGTGCTATAAATATATCCACATACCTGTAGTAGAGGAGTTTCTTTGGTCACGGGCAGCCAGGGGCCTGGACCCACAGATCTGCCTTGCCAGACCTCTTAGCCACCCAGCCGCCTGCTCAGGCCCCCAGAAATGACTCAGACACTTATATTAATTTGACGCTGTTTGGACTATGGCTCAGGCACATTGCTAGCTAGCTCTTACATCTTAAATCAACCCATTTCTATTAATCTGTGGGCCACGTGGCCCGTGGCCCACCTGTGTTCCTTACATGTTGCTCCTTTGGGCTTCAGCTCAGTCTGCCCCTGACTCTGCCCTTCCTTTCCTACCTATTCTGATTCCTCCTCCTACTTCTTCTATGGTGCCAGTCATGGCCCAAAACAGCTCCTTTATTTAAAGATTGAGATTCACAGCATGCAGAAAGGCATTTCCGCATCACATACTTACATTTTAAAATTGATTCTTTATAATTTCAAATCATGCATCTCAATCCTATTGATCTGTCCTCCTGCCCTTGCAACCTCTACCCCACTAATAAAGTAGAATTTAAAAGGAAAAAATCAGATTAATGAATTAACATACAAAAGAAAAAATGTGCAAACATTTTGGAAAATATGGCAATGTCAAACTGTAAAAACTATCCCAGCCTATCGTCTCTAATCTGCTAGCATTTCTTTGTATAACTGTGAGCTAGAAAGGATGCTATCAATGCAACGCAATCATGATTGGTTGCATGGATTTTTCTTAAAGACATGTGAACAAATGTGCAGGCACCTTAAATAAGACATTAACAACAAATCATAAAAGAAAACTAAAACACAATTATAACCAACTATAGCCTGATCAGTCAATAAGTTTAATTGAGTATGGGCAGCTTACAGTCAACTTAACAGGAGAATAAAAACTGTATAGGTAGTTATTGACATAGAAACTGTTGGGTCCACATATCCCTGGAGAGAGAGGAGGAAGGACCTCACATACTGTCCATGTAACATGATCATCTTATCTGAAGCCTAATATACCCAGATGTCCCTCTTCAACTTCCATATCAGTGGGATCAATCTTATCAGAGTCTCCTACAGGGAAGCAAACATGCTTCAATTTCAATAAAGCTATAACATGGCCATAGGATGTTCAGAAGACAGTATTCTAACACTTCTAGCCCTCATACTTCCTTATAAAGACATACTTGAGACAAAAATCAGAAGACCATTTTTTTTCCAGGTAAGATAAATGCATTTTAAGCTCAATAATGAACCTGAGTTAGGCATTGGGAGATAATATGATGTAAACGTAAAAGATTAAGGAGGCATAAATTATCAAAACTAATCTTCAGTTCATTTTGTCTAGCACACAGCTCTAGAGCTCAGAGTCGTTGGTGTTCTTAATTTGAATGGGTTTACTTTCATTTAATTTCATGGAATCAATATTTAAAACACTAATAGCTCTTCTCTATTACTATGCAGTGCCTGTTACAATTTGTGATGCTAATGTTTTAATGCTGAGACCAACTGCCCCGTCTGAGCACAACATTTTGTATTTGGTAAAATAGCAGCTTGTATCTTTTGAGAGTGAATTAGTGTTGGTCTAATGTTGTTAATCACATTATGCAATGAAAATTCAAACTACAAGAAGTGTACATAAAGATAATTGACAGTATGCCACATTTTTAAAGTATAAATCTGAAAAATAATCTTTTTAAGTTCTTTTAATAATTATAGAATTTTATTTTTTAATTGAAAAGATGTTTATTTGAACTCATGGTTATTTTTTAACTTTTTTAATTCTCAAAAGAAATTTTTCAATTGAAAGTTGAGTTTTTCAGGCAATATTTTCTGATTGTAGTTTTTCTCCCCAGCACTTCCAAGATCATCTACACTACTCTCCCACCTTATACCGTTTCTTCCTCTCTCTTATTAGAAAATAAGGACATCTAATAGTGATAGCAATAATAATAAAGAAGATAAAATTAAATAAACAAACCAGAAAAGGGTAAAAGAAACAGGGAAAACTGGAGGGAAAAAAAAAGAGCATACAAGAAACACATACAAATACTGAAACACACACACATGAATGGAAACCATAATACTTAAGCAAAATATCTGTAAGGGTAAAAAAGTAATGTCAAAAAAATAGTTCCCAAGATATTATTGTGTTTGTTCTGTTTTGGATATATACTGCTTGCTGAGCATAGGGCCTACCCTTAAGTGCAGCTTGTATATCTACTGAGAGTCTGTGAAGCTAATGTTTCCTTTGTGGGAAGTTATCCGTCATAGCATCTGGGTTAGGCACAGGAGATTGGGTCTATGTGCCCTCCCCCTTCATTTGGACTCTATCTAGCTTACACCTCTACAGGCATTGTGCATGCTGTTATGTTTTTTGTTGTGAGTTCATATGTGTGTCGATGCTGTTTATATAAATCTCCATATATTATATCCTAATGTATGGTTTTCTCAACCTCTACCCCTCCCAGTTCTACCCACGTCCCCTCCCACCTGGATCCATACCCTTTCTGCCTCTCACAAGTGGGCTCCTAAAGATACAAGTAGAAAAATCTAAAATGACATAAAACCTAAACAAACATATCCCAAATAGGACAAGACAGAGGAACCCAAGAAAATACACAAGAAACATATTTAGATGCAGACAGCTACACATTCAGCCACTCAGGAATCCCATAAATATACAAAATTGGAAGTCATAATATGTAAACAAAATAACTGTGGTGTAAAAATTGGGAAAAATAAAGATAAAGAAAAAAAGTAAATATTTTTAAAAAGAAAGGAGAGAAAAATAAAAATTACTGACATAGCATAATGAGACAAGGGACCTACAAAGATGCCACTGAGTTTGTTTTCTGTTGGCCATATATTGCTATTAAGTGCATGTAGCCTTCCCTTAAGAGTAGTTCGCTTCCCCAGTGAGAATCTTTGGAGAAAATTAAATTTTTGTTTGTAAGTGGTTTTTAACAGTAGATAGCTTCTGGGTTAGGGTAATGTCCATTTTTCTTTTTAGCTCTAGCATTTCATCTGATGAAGGCCAATGTTTGCCCTGTGCATGCTGCCTCTGTCTCTGTGGGTTCATATATGTGTTGGCCCTGCTGTATTTCAGAGTTTCTTCTTTTTTTTTTTTCTTTTTTTTTTTTTTTAACTTTCCTTGTATCCTCCACCATTTTTATCTCTTACATTCTTTCTGTCTTCAATTTTACTGTGGCATAAAATCAGCATCATAGCATAACGAACAACCCTAAAAATATCATTGAGACATAGGAATTGTGGAAAAATCATGTTAACAAGGGGGCTAACATTGAAACTTCAAGTAATAGAAAGATCTATTTTTCCTCAAGCCCCTAGGATAGATGCTGTAAGGTCTATAAGTTCTAGAAACTGAGGAAGCACATCTAAGAAACTCTCAATTAATGAATATTTTGGGGTTCATGAGTGTGTTGGGCATTCTAGTAATACCAGGACTTAGGACTCAGAGACAGGAAGACCACCAGGCTGAGGCCCATTGGGACTACACAGAAGTGTGAAGACAGTCTGGGTTACATAGACAGATCTTGTTTTAAAAGATAGGTGCTTGAACACATTTATATGTGTAACTTACAGTAGTGACCTATATCAGCTTGTTTTAATAAATTACAAAATTTATAAGGGCATTTTTTCACTCATAGAGTACCTGAGGCTATGATGACTCTAGAAATCTGAGCACTAATGACTAAAGACGTACCCCCAAAATGGTAACTAATAAGATAAAGTTACATCTATAATAAGCTCTATGCATTAAGCAGATTGAATATCATTATCAGTGTTTTATACCCCTCCTTAATTGGTGGCAGCATAGCAATGATGGGGTTGGCATTATTAACACTATTTTGCAGGCAAAAACATTGTGCCTTTGAAAAGGTAATTTATCCACTGTAATTATTTAAGTATTGAACTTGTATTTGAACTCAGGTTGCCTAACACCAAACTTCTCAATTTTAAATATCCATGAGAAATTTAAAAGGATCTGACATCCATAATGAGTTATAATTTCAGCCTATTAAGTTAGTGTCCACACACAATTGGTAAAATATTTTATTGAGTCAAATTTTTATCTTTAATTTAGAAAACTTACTGAGATGTAGAAATTTGTTATAGCTTTCCTAACACTTTAACAAAACTTTTGTAAATTCGATTTCTGAAAAGAATTACTGCAAAGGAATAGGTAGGTAAATCACTTGGAAAAGTATTTGCAAAATCCTTATTTTTGGATATAATTGCCAGTACTTTTCAGCAGAACCCTTTAGAGAGTTGGCCTCAGCAATTCTTCCAACACTCATCTGCAACATCAATTGTTCAGAGAATAAATTGCATGCATGGGAAAACTGCTTTCCATTGACTTGAAACACTAAGTAATTATCTCATTCTGTCCCACCAAATCTGCTCAGTAAGTTAAAATAGACTCAACTTGATGAAGTATGTAATTTGAAATTCTTAAGTTTGTAATTTGAATGATTACTTTTTTTCCCATAAGCTGCTTAGAGATTTTTCATTTCTAAAAGCTAAAACACTGGCCATGGAAACAGCACCAACAGAACTTGTCATGCAATCCTTTGTTTATGAATCATCTCCTCCTGATAATCTAAATGATGATTAGTCTTGCCCCAGTGAATTCTTTACTCTTCTAATACACATTTAGTTTAATCCCTGTTACACATTCTGATTTGTCATAATTTGAGAAGTGGAATTGAGAAACAATCCTTTCAAAGCCTAAAGTAATTAGGGCAAAAGAAACTATTTTAAATGTAAGAGAAATTGTTCTTTTAAACAAGTAAATTTAGCTGCGTCCAGATGTCATATATCTATTAGAGAAGTACTTACATAATTTAATTGCTAGCTCAAAAATTAATCATAATGGGAAATCATAATTCAACTAGAAGATTTTTTGTCATTTAGATTTACAATGTATTCTAGGTTCATTAAATATGAAACTTTAACAAATTACAATAAATTGTAATAAGAACTTTCTAATGTGAAGAGCAAGATCTTTTTTTTTAAAAAAAAAGAATACAGATAAAAATGATCTATAAATACATTTGAAAACTCTTTTTTCATAAGGTTAATATTAGTATATATATAGTTATAAGGAGTATAATAAATAAATAAATAAATAAATAAATAAATAAAATAGCCTATAGAATAAAGAATAAGGTTGAATAGAGCTGAACAATTTATAGACAGACAATATAAATTTATTTTGACAAGCCACCCATTTTATTTTAGGTTGAAGTAAACAGATATGCAATCAAAATCATTTATTCACTTCTTGATTCTCCAGGGTTCTTTTGTCCATTTGGAGGTATCCTTTACATCTCCTCCCCCAAAATGGCAAGAAGTCCCAAGGTGGGTCAGCTCAGTATGGCACATCTACTCCAAGCAAGTTCGATTTTTCTCATCCCAAAGTCAAGACTGGGTTAGCTTTTCCTCTGCAGGGAATTGGCTCCAATGTATCAGGCCACTCACAGGACCATAGTCTGATCCCAACCCTTGAGGCTCCACATATTGCCCATGCCAACAGACAGTTGCTTACCTTTGAAGAGCCTAGCTCCTTGATTTCCTAGTCTTGCCTATAACAATTCACTTTTCTCTTTCCCTCCATCAGTCTAGTTTTTAATTCCTTTAAATAAGAATTCTGGATATGTGGGAAGACAATTTAGCAGATAAGAACAGTCACTTTGAAAGCAAAAGAATATAATGTTAGATCTATAGCACACACATAAAAAGGTATACATGGATATGAGCTTGTACTCTCAACGTTGAGAGGTGGATACAAATCCTAGGAACTTACTAAACAGCCAGCCTAGACAAAAAAGGTGAGCTTCAGGATCAGTGAGAGACTGTATCAACAAAGTATAACAGGGGAGATAGAGGAAAGTGCTCTGTGTACCCCTCTGGCTGTCATACGTGCAGGCACGGGTGCAAATAGCCAAGCACACATGTGCACACTCCACAGTACACACATGCATAAGTAGAAATCCCTCCAAAAATTACTTTTCCATGATTTATGTTACAGGCAAGATCTATCCTATTTTGTTTTGATGTCATTCTGAAGTAAATGAAGTATTTGAAACAAAGGCATTATATGACAGAAAAAAATAGTTTTCACTGTTTAGAAATCCTTTTCAATAAGAGATAAGCACTGACATGGCTATTATGATTGCCCTTTTCTGCTTGATCTGTGGGCTTCTTGAGGACTGAGTTTTACCATGTGGTTTTAAAAATTCTTTTCTTACATGACATCCTGCAGGAAACATGAAAATGTTGATATTTTGAGGTATTTTATCTTCAGTATTTGCCAATGTTCATTTCATTGTTTTTAATTGTTTAAATTACTTCATTGAACTTGAAAGTACAGACAATGAATTGCATTTTCTTTACTCAATCAATGCTCTTCTGTCATATCTCAGTGCACAACACAAGTAAATAGTAACCTTCAATATAAATGATATTATCCAACCATTTGAGTAAGGTTGTGATAAAAACCAATTAATGGTGAGTTTTAGACGTTTGGCTGCTGTTGGCCTTAGTGGTATCAAAGGCAAGTCTTATCCTGAACAATGTCTTGCTTCCCTGGGTCACTGCTTCATATATGACATATACAGGCCTAAAACATACTTAGTTGGTTATGTAAGAGAGTGAGATGTACATTGTGAGTAGATACATAAATACATATCACCCTTTCTGAACACCACCTACCTGGCTAATGAAAGAAAGAAAGTGATTTATTAGATTAACACTCAGCTCAATCAGAGTGCCTATATGCTAGGTAGGCCATAATACGCTTTAAAATTATTAAAACCTTTTGTAACAGAAACTATTAAAAGCCCTACATAATAGCAAATATCAAGAAATTATTTTTAATCTGAAGGCTTTAAAGCATGTTAATGAAGAAACACTCCTATGTTCTATTACTAGTAAGAATATAGTTCTGAAATTTATAGTAATCTGTGTTAAGTGTCCCAATAGTAGCCTTTACAATAAGTATGATACATAAACATTTTATTTGTTTTATATCATAACTTTTATTTAAGAACCCACTATTTGGATTGTGTTATATTGATCTTTGGCTCATTATTCTCCTTTTGAAGGAAATAAGACATATTATATACCTCAGGAGGATATTTTTGCTTAATCTGATAAACAGTAAAATTCCCCAAGGAAAATTTTATTGCATTTGGGATTTCATTTTTCTACTTTAGAGAGATTCAGCTCTACCACCTTTTTTGATCAGATGCACCAAATTCATTGCAATGCCACTGACCGAGCCTTCTCCATGGCACTCATAAGCTGGATGGCTGAAACTCATGTTAAATCTCAGCTTCTCAGTAACATGGGACCTAAGAGACATCTATCCAGTTTTTAAGTCTGCTCAGATTAATATCAGGTGGGCATAGTGTAATAATGATACAATTTAAAATACCAGGTGGGAAGGGGAAGAACTACAGAGTATATTTATACTATTTAATGCATAAAAGCATACATTCAAGATTAAATGCATTAAAGAATTATGGCAATCAGAAGCCATATTCTGTCTAACCTGAAACATGCTGTTAGGTCTAGTCAAATTCTGTCATGTACTTTAAGTGCTCATAATCACTAAATCAAAAGGTTCAAAAGTAATAGAAAATATTTTTTATTTCATTCCAGGGACAACTAAAACTCATCTGCTAGGAATACCTAGGCACCAAGTTAGAATGTTTTCATGATCTATTATAAACTAAAAAGAAAAGAGAAGGCTTTGTTCAGATATATGAGTTCGAAATATAATCTAAATCCCTTATCTTTTAATTTTCTTATGCAACAAAAATACTAGTTTGCCTAAGAAGTTCAACTTTAGAAGAAAGTTTACTTATACTATAACTTGCTTCTTATATGCAAGAAAGTTGTGAAGAAATATAGACTTTAGCAATAAAATAAGGAACTTCATAGTTTTTATAATTCTTTATGATAATATTGAGGTATAAAGAGAGTGAGGGAAAAATATAGGGGAAAAGTGGAAAGAAGGACTAGAGTCCTTTGACGTCATTTGACAGGAAGAGTCTGCAGGAAATATTAATAAAACATGAAAGCAGTCTGTTTGCCTATAGCAGGAGTATATTCATACAATCAGTAAAGTAAAGATAGGAATACTTAGAGGGCTATGAAGAGTAAGTTTGGGTCATTAGACCTTCAGAAGAGAAGGTCAGTGTATTTATGTTGAAGAAGAGGTTTAGGAAATTGGCAGTGAAGTTCAATAGGAAGAGAAATAGTGTCAACACAAGACGTAGGGGAAAAAAAGTTGAGAAAAGGATTGTTCATAATTCAAGAGCCAGAGATGTTTTATTTATGGGACAAGAAAAGTCTTATTTGGGTTCAGTGTTTACAAATAAATTAGAGCTACAGCAATTACCACAGGAGCCAGCCAAGTGATTTTGAAGGCTCAAAATTGGCAGGTTTATAAAAACAGCTTATTCTGGGAGTTCATTAATTTTAAAAGGCAATTTGAAAAATCTGCAATAATATGTTAAGTAATGTTGTTAAATAATAATTAATGTCAAAAATCAATAAGGAGCTAAAGATAACAATAAGAAATAGAAATTTTTTTCTTCCTGCCAGTTTTTTTTTTTCAATCTTCCTTAATGTGGAATAAGACTGGAAATAAGGATCAGAGATAAGAGCATTTACTACTCTTCCAGAGGACTTCAGCTTGATTCCAAGCACCCATGTGGGCAGCTCACAACTGCCTGTAATTCCAGCTCCAGAGTATTCAATATTCCATTTTGCCCTTTCAGGGACACACACACACAATCAATCAGTCAGTCAATCAATCAATCAATCAATAAGTAAATGAATAAATAAATAATTTTAATATTAAAATACAGGTAATTGTAAAGTAACCACACAGCATATCCCAATTTTAGAATATAAAATTTTCTTGGATATAGTAGTGCAGTTCTGTAGTGAGAGGCAAAATGAGTGAGACAAAGATAGAGCCATTAGCTGTTTCCCAGCACTTATGTGCTTTGAGTAGTTAGGGTGCCATTTCTTTGTTGAAGATAAAAGGCTAAAAATGTGACTAACTGCACAAACTCTAGTTGTTATATAATGAAAACCTGGAGTCATTTATTGGGGAAAAGCTGGAATATCAGAGAGATAGAGAAACAAACCACATCTCACTCAGAAAGTTCCTCGGGCCTGTCTCCAGAAATGTTTCAACTGCAAGTCTTTCTATCTTCAGATGAAAGGAAAGAAAGTGTCTGAGAAAGCTTACAAACCCTCTTCCCTTGCCCAGACATCTTAACTTCTTCTTTCCACATTCCTAGGATTAAATTCTTAGAACTAAAGGTATGGGTCACCACTCCCTGACCTGATTTGGCTCTGTGGTTGAAACTGGTATTCTAGATTAATTTTATTAAATATATATCACTATATATCCCATTTTGTGTCAAAAATTAAAAAGGTTATAACTAACATAAGGAAAACTATATACAATAGGTTTAATAACTATATACAATATATACAAGCAATAATTACATCAGTAATGTCCAGTCCAGAAAAATTAACAAATTCAAAGAAAATATTTCATTATTTATTCTATTTTGGTGAATACAAAGGATTGTACCTAATTCATTTTCTATATAACTTGTATTACTAACTTAAAATTATCTTTTGATCTCTCTCAAACATATATATTTTAACTTCTTAATGAGTTTACTTTCTAAAACTGTCACTATAAAACTAGAACTATCTCATCCTCAACTCCATCAGAGACCCAAAAAAGAAATAATATTAACTAAGTATTCAGGAAGTCCAAACAAGCAACTTACCAAAAATGTGGAACAACCTTGGACAGTCACCCAAGGTTCCTCTGTAGCATTAGAATACTCATCTTTGCCCTACAGGTCTAGCATATCTAACAGACTTCTCTGTGAAACAGGATATTCTTAAAGACCTTTCTACCTTGTCCTGGTAAGACCTGGCAATTATTTCTGGTGTGTCCTGATTGTCCATTTTGGACATCATACTGTCAGGAGCAGGGGCACTTTCTTGCCCAGTAGCTAATTTTTGCCATAAAGAAGGTCAACTCCATTTGGAATTTCTTCAGTGCCCATCATCCTCTCTGAAGTAGCGAACATGTCTCATTGTCATAAAAATTAAAAGAACCTATGCAATTAAAATGTCTTAAATTCTGCATTTTAGAGATCTCTGAAGTGTTTGAGGATGACCTAACTGAAATATATCTCTGCTTGACATTGAAAACATATATAATATGCCTATATGTTTGATTGTAATATCTAATACATAACTTGCATTTCTTTAAATCCTAATTAGTTGGTAATAATAACTTTCAAGGACTAACAATTTGCATTACATTGTTAAACTAAGTATAGCCTTGAAAAGCAAAGAAATATACATACGGTAACAAAATTAATCTTAACTTTGTATATGCATAATTTATATACAATATACAAAAATCCAATTCAATGTAAAATATAACTAATTTTCAATGGTAGATTCAGTAATCCACCCTTATAACCTTTCATAGCTATATTTCTTTTTTCTCAGAGTAGATTCGAAAATCTACCCTTTTGTCTTATTACATCTATATCCCCCCCTTATCTTTTTTTCTTTTCAAACAAGAATCCTAAATCTAACCTCCCTTGTTCAGCTTTTTTCCTAACCATAACCAATAATAATTTGTAACCAATTACCCTAAACAATGACAATCATTTATAACACATTGAAAAACCAAAAACCACCCACCCCACCTCTTGGGAATGTGGGCATTGTGATCTTAAATTTACTTCCTTCTGTATGGCAGTGAAGGCATCTTTATGAGATCCTGAAAAGAAAAATTCTGTTAATTGTCAAGTCCTGAAATAAGGACCCGTATCATTTGTTGTTCAATGTCTGGGAAAGTGCAGGGTTTGCCTCAAATCCTGGCTAGAGTAGTCTGTGAGGCTGGTTCACCCAGCTAGCCACCTTGAAATTATCTTGATAAGTTTGTATTTCAAAGAAATCTTTGGTTGGTATTTATCAGCCTAGTGGTGTTGTCATAGTTCATGTGAAATCATCATCGTGGAACCCCATCTTTCTTTTGGAGACTTCAAAAATAACACTTAGGCACTGTCATGGTCCACTTTAGAAAACAGATAAGAGAATAATAGAGTATATTGGTACCAATAGGTACAATTTAACTTTGCTTGTAAATTTTTTTCTGGGTAGCCTTCCTCTCTGCTTTAAAGGTCTAGATGTCCAAGGTCTTTTATCTTCTTGAAGATGGATGTTTCTAGCTTTCTGCAAAGGTAAAAATAAACCCCTTTTCCAAACCTTGTTTGATGAGTTTTTCTTACAACTTAAAAAACTGTCACATGAGTGGATGAGCTGTCATTGTCCTTTTCAAGAAGTTTCTCTGGTTCAAACGAAGTCTTCAATTATTTTGATGGTAACCATAGCTTTTCTTCACCTGTAGAAGCAAAAGAGAAACCGCTTCCCCATTGTATCACATATACTAGTGTGATGATATGTTATATACTTAATAAAAACCAGTCTGAAATATCAGAGAAGAGATCCACCCACAGTCAATCCAGGAGAATCAGAGAGCGATAATTTATATCTTTAATCCCAGGACAGGGAATATCCAGAGCAGTGACCTATACCTTTAATCCCAGCAGATCTGAGTTTGAGGCCAGTTTGGTTTACAGAAGGAGTTCCAGGCTTCCAGGAAGGCAGTGGTGGTGCCCTGCCTTTAATACCATAACTCCAGACACAAAGATCTTTCTGTGTTTCTGTGAGTTCAAGGCTAACTACCAAATACTAGCAACCCATGCCTTTAATCTTAACCTGGATGTGAAACAGCTGGATTAAGAAGGTATTTAAGGCAGGCGTAGGAAGACAGAGAGGGTAGCAGAAGCCAAGAGGAATGAGGGTGAGGAAGCTGAAGTTATCTGGGTGAGATCTGACTGTGGTGTTTCCTCTCTTGATGTTTCAGTCTCCTCCCCCCCCCCAAAAAAAACCTGTCAAATGGCAAACGATTGCTGAGATTTACATTAATAATTTGTCTAAGGAAGTAAAGCCACTCTTCCAGGGTTCAATGGGTGTTCCATCAAGTTTCCAATGCTTAACGTCCTTTATTCCTGAATTATCAGTTTTCTGGATTCTCATTCTTCTAGGCATCTCATCATATAGGTAATAATTCATTGATTCCTTTCTCTGTATACCTGGAGCTGAGCTATGCAAAGTGGCTGCCATATTCTTCTCAATCTCTGACCCACACCACTGGGGCTTTGCTCCTACAACACTTTCATCCACTAAGTGACTCTTTATTTTGAATTCATTTGACATTTATCTTCTTCCTCTAGAACGTAAGCTGTGTTAGGAACATCCTTTTAACCACAATAATGACTCAGCAGAAAAAATTTTTGCCTAGCATATTGTTGACAATTAACACATGCTGTGTTTTGTTTTTCTAAAATCTTGAGGAAAAACTACTTAAGAAAAGGTAGACTGGATATAGTTAACATTTTCAGAGATTTTGATGTGTTTCTGGAGTAGTGCAGTAGAACTTCAATGACAGAAAGTGAAGCAAAGCTATTCTCCCAAGACAGTCAGAAGCCAAGAGGGAAGCAAAGAATCAAGATACACAATACCCCTTGGAGCTTTTGCTCTTTGCATCCTGCAATCAGGTCTTATTTTCTAGTAGCCCATTCAACTTTTAACTTCAAATAAATGAATCCATTAATAAACTAGCATCCAATGAATTAATCATTATATAACAGTCCCAAAACTGGTGAGCAAGCTTTTTCTGCATTCTCTTTCTTCCAGTCCTCCCCCAGCTCCTCCCCCTTTACTAATGCCCCCTCCCTTCCCTACCCAGAGATGTCAAGCAATCCCAGAGTGAATCATTTCAGACTGGCATATCCAGTTGAGGCAGGGCTGAGTTCCTTACCCAAGAATCAAGGCTGTAGCAAGGTGTTTTCCTGCCAGCTATGGGCTTTGAGGAACCAGTTCCTGGAACCAGGATAAACTCTGCTCCAATTGCAAGAGGCTCCAGAAAATGCCCATACTTTTCAACTGTCGTCTATATTTAGGGGTCCAAATCCATTCCATGAAGGTTCCTCAGCTGTCATTTTAGTCAGTGAGCTCCACATAGCTCATTTCAACCTTCTCTGTGGGACTCTTCCTCATGGTGATCCCGATCCTTTGGCTCATATAATTTCTCCCCCCTTTCTTCAGCTGGACCAGGAGCTCAACCTGGTACTTAGTTATGGATGAAAGTCTTATAATAACAATTAGGGTAGTCATTCATCCGATAATAGGGAAAGGCCCACTTAGGTTCCTTCTCCACTATTATTTGGAGTCCTAGCTAGGCTCACGCTATGGGGGTTTTGGGTGTTCTCTAATATCAGGTTTCTCTCTAATCCCACAATCTCTCTGTCTCTCTCTGTCTCTCTGTCTCTCTCTCTCTCTCTCTGTCTCTCTCTGTCTCTCTGTCTCTCTCTCTCTCTCTCTTTCTCTCTCTCTCTCTCTCTCTCCCTCTTGATGTGCCCCCACTATCCTATTCTCTCATGTTCTCTTTTCACTTCCCCTTGCTCCTATACCCCAGTATGATCAGAATTTTCTCCAGAAAACTTCTCTATTTCCTCTTCCTGGAGAGATTTATGGATGTCTCTCTCAACTTACCTATTACCTAGCTATTGGAGATTATAGCTTGGTTATCCTTTGCATTCGCATCTAAAATTCACTTATGAGTGAGTAAAAACCATGTCTGTCTTTCTGGGTCTGTGTTACCTCACTCAGGATGATACTCTACAGATTCATCCATTTCAGGATGTCATTTTTTCCTGCTGAATAGTATTCCACTGTGTAAATGTACCACAATTTTTAAATCTATTCTTCAGTTGAGGAGCATCTAGGTTGTTTGCAGGTTCAGGCTATTACAGATAGTGCTGCTAAGAAGATAGTTGAGCTAATGGCCTTCAGATAAAAATGTGCAATCCTTGCGTATATGCCCAATAGTGGTATTACAGGATCATTGGGGAGATTGATTCCCACTTTTCTGAGAAAACACAAATCTGGTTTCCAAAGTGGCTGTACATGTTTGCCCTTCTACCAGCAATGGAGAAGTGTTGCATTTGCTCAACATTATCTCCAGCATAGGTTGTCATTTGTTTTTTTGATCTTAGCCATTCTAACAGGTGTAAGATGGAATCTCAAAGTTGTTTTGATATGCATTTCTCTGATTGCTAAAGATGTTGAGCAATTCTTTAAGTGTCTTCCAGCCATTTGGAGTTATTCTGTAAATTTCCTGTTTAGCTTTGTACCCCATTTTCCATTTGGGTTTTTTGGGTTCTTTGACCTCTATTTTCTTGAGTTCTCTATGTATTTTAGAGACTAGTCTTTGTCTGTTGTAAAAGGGACACAGGGTTGGTGAAGATCTTTTTCCTTTCTGTAGGTTGTTATTTTGTCTTATTGAGCATGTTCTTTACATTACACAAGCTTCTCAGTTTCAGGAAGTCCCATTTGTTAATTGTTGCACTCAGCGTTTGTGCTACTGGTGTTATGTTTAAAAGGCAGTCTCCTGTGACAGTGCATTCAAGGTTATTTCCCACTTTTTTGTATCAGGTTCAGTGTAACCGGGTTTATGTTGATGTCTTTGACCCATATGGACTTGAGTTTTGTTCAGGGTGATAGATATGGATCTATTTGCTCTTTTCTACATACTACCATCCATTTATACCAGCATCATTTGTTGAAGACGCTATCTTTTTTCCACTGTGTATTTTTGGCCTCTTTGAAAATATCAGGTGTTCACAGGTATATGGATTAATGTTGGCATCTTCAATTCAATTCCAGTGATTACAAGTCTCTTTTTATGCCAGTACCAAGCACCAAGCTTTTCTGTTTGTTTTGATTTTGTTTTTGTTTTTAACTGTAGTTGTATAGTATAGCTTGAAGTCAAGGATGGTAATGTCTCCCGAAGTTCTATTATTGAAAAGGATCATTTGTTTTGGCAATTTTGTTAATCCTGGATTTCTTGTTATTCCATATTAAGTTGGTTATTGTTCTTTTAAGGTCTGTGAAGAATTGTATTGGGATTTTGATGGAGATTGCATTTAATCTGTATTTGCTTTTGATAAGATTGCTATTTTTACTATGTTGTTCCTACCTATCCAGGAACATGGGATATTTTACTGTTTTCTGATATCTTCTTCAGTTTTCTTCTTCAGTGAATTAAAGTTATTATCATACAGCTCTGTCACTTCTTTGGTTGGAATTACCCCACAGATAATTAATGTTGTTTGTGGTTATTACAAAGAGTGATGTTTTCCTGATTTCTATTCAGCCCTTTTATCATTTGTGTATTTTTTTTTTTTTTAGTTAAGCTTATATCCTGATAGGTTATAGAATTTGGGGGTCAAGTCTACTATTGGATCATCTGCAAGCAGTGATAGTTTGACTTTGTTTTTGTGAGCTAATTATTTATTTATTTTTCTTCATTTTATTATTTTTTATAAAAATGTCTTTTTTTATCCGTGTATTCCCTCTCCCCATCCCTTCCCTCCTCTCAATACCTCCCAGTCAGACTTCAGCCTCCCCTTTTCCATCCACCCATTCCCTCCCAAAAAAGGGCAAGAAGTCCCAAGGTGAGTGAGCTCAATGTGGCACATCCACTCCAGGCGAGTCCAATTTCCTCATCCCAAAGTCAAGACTGAGTTAGGGGTGCCTCAGCAGAAAATGGGCTCCAAGGTTCCAGTCCACTCACAGGAACACACTCTGATCCCACTCTTAGAAAATCCACATACTGCTCATGCCAATGGAGAGTTACCTACCATTGGAGGGCTTAGCTCCTTTTCTCAGTGGATCTCCAGTAGCTTTTCTTGATTCAGTGAGGTCCCCTGCACTCCAGATAGCTTTCACTGTGGGAGTTTTACTCATAATCCCTATTTCCTTGCTCATACAAACTCTCCTCCCCTGCTCTTGGCTAGACCAGGAGCTTGACCCAGTACTCAGCCATGGATCTCTGCCTCCACCTCTATTCATTGTTGGATGCAGGTTCTGTGATGACTCTTAGGGTGGTTGTTCATTTGATTATAGGGGAAGTTCACACAAGGTACCTCCTCCACTATTGTGTAGAGACTTGGCCAGGGACATCCTATGAGTTCCTGGCTTTCTCTATTGAGATATCCATCTTTTTCTTTCTTCCTCTTTGCTCCTCTCACTCAACATCTCCTTCTTTCAAGAGAGATGGCTCAGAGGTTAAGAGCACTGGCTGTTCTTCCAGAAATCCTGTGTTCAACACCCAGCAACCACATGGTGGCTCATAACCATCTATACTGGTATCTGATGCCCCCTTCTTGTGTGCAAGCATGTATGAAGGCATAACACTGTACACATAACAAATAAATCTTAAAAAAAAAAGATTTGTTCTCAAATCTTCTTGGTTGCAACCCATTATAACCTCAATTTGATAAGGTGATCTTCATTTTCCCTTCTTAGGAGAATCTTTGGATGTCCCTTTTAAGTCCCTTGTGATTGTGATTCCAAGCTGTTCAGGGGTTGTGGTTAGTAGCTTGGGCATTCTTTGCTTTCTGTTAAAAAAGCACTTATGTGTGAGTACATCCCATGCCTATCTTTCTGGGGTTGTGATACCTCGCGAAGGAGGATATTCTCCAAATCCATCCATTTGCCTGCAAATTTTAGGATTTTTTTTTTTTTTTTTACTGCTGAGTAGTACTCCATTTTGTAGATTACCAGAGTTTGTTAATCCATTCTTTTGTCGATTTCCTTTCTGATTTATAGGCCCTTGATCTCCTTTTGTTGTCTTATTGCTTTAGCTAAGACTTTGAGTACCATATTGAACAGATATGTGGAGAGTGGACAGCCCTTTCTTGTTCTGATTTTAGTAGGATTGCTTTGAGTTTCTCTCCATTTAGTTTGATGCTGGCTGTGGGATTGCTGTATATTGCCTTTATTATGTTTAGGTATTTTCCCTATGTTCCTGATCTCTCCAGAACTTTTATCATGAAGGAGTGTTGGCTATTGTCAAAGGCTTTTTCAGCATCTACTAAGATGATCATGGTCGTTTTGTTGTTGTTGTTGTTTTTTGGGGGGTGTTGGTGTTTTTTTGTTTTTGTTTTTGTTTCCTTTTAGGTGATTTAACATGATCTATGATATTGACAGTTTTTCTTACATTGATGCATCTCTGGGATAAAGCCTACTTAATCACAGTGGATTTTTTGATATGTTCTTGAATTCAATAAGATCACAATGAAAAAAGTATTTGTTTAATTTAGACTTTGGGATAATAAACAACTAAACTGATAAATCTGTGACATTTTTAATGTACTGAACAGTGAAGCCAAATTTATCACTTTCCATTGGAGAAGAATAAACTGGAAACAAGTTGTTGGGACAAGTTTGCTTGCTAATCTAGCACATGGAGAAAACAATCTCCAATCAAGATTGCCTTGCTGCACCGAGCCAGGTTAAATGCATGTATGTGAAACCTGGGCATCATGTCAAATAGGCAAACACCAGACAATGTAATTAGAAATTCCACCAGTACTTACAAATTTTTGGAAGTCAGCTTTTTAAGTCTAGGAAAATGTTATTTTATTATTTTAGTTTCTTATTAAAGAATATCTAATTCGACAGCTAGTCACAAAAGGCATCTTTCCTAAAGACCTCAGAAGCCAGGAAAAGACTACATTTTCTTAAAGGATCAAAGAAATAGAGAAAAGCAACTTTCCAATAGAATAGAAGGGAGAAAACTGAAAGGAAAATTGTTTCGAGAAAAATAATGACATACATCATTTTACATTAATCTTTCGACAATTTAAGTGTCTTTAGTCATGTTTGGATGTTTGGTGTCAATTATGGCAAAACTAGTCTGAAGAAGAGTATTGCTTAACTACATGGCATACTAAATGTAATGATGTTGAAAATCAATTAAAACCAAATAGAGCAAGGCATAGATACTTTACTGTTACTCCTATGTTTTAGAGGGTGAAAGAGGATAGCCTGGGGTTCTAGGCCACTTTGAGCTAAAATAATGAGACCTAGACTCAATAAAGTATAGCCTATGGTAGATTTGTTACTTAGCTCATTGCTGTGAATAAATCTGAGACAAGAGCAATTGAAGGAGGAAGGGTTTATTTCAGTACATATTCTGTGGGGACAGAGCTTGTCACAGTGGGGATACTGTGGTGGCAGAACTCCAGGTAGCTGATACACTATATCCACATTCAGAGAACCAAGAGAGATGAATCTTGGTGCTCAGCTGGCCTTCTCTTTGTATGCAACCTAGAAACCCCCAAAACAGTACACAACTCATGTTTAGAATGTTCTTTGTTATCTCAATAAATCCAATTAGATAATTTTGCCAAGCCTTTCTTTTTGGTGACTCTAAATCCTGAAAAGTTGACCGTCAATATTATCAAGATTTATCCAGCTCTTTAAAGAGCTTCATTACCATGCTTTCTCATGATTCTCCTCACTCAACTTCATGGCCATGAACTGTGAACTGTGAGTGATGAAGTTATTCTGTTAGGTCACATCTTTGACTTCACCTGCACCCAATGCATCTTTGTGTCAGGCACATCTCTGTTCCTGGCACTGAGCTGACACTGATACCCCTTTCTCTGGACACTATCACTATGCATTCTGGAAAGATTTTCATCCACAGAAAACTGATTGCATTTCAAAGGCAATCTTTCCTTACCAAGATTTTTTTCTTTGTTAGTTCTACCAATCTGAAGACCAAAGAGAAAGAAGAAATGATAATAATAATAATAATAATAATAATAATAATAATAATGATAATAATAATAAAATCAATGAACTTCCAAATGTCAGATTGTACCATCCCATGCCACGCTATGTTTTCTACATTTTAAAATGAACTTATCACAAAGAATAAATCCATGACTACTAAAAAAATTATTTATCTTGGTTTGCTCTCTGCTTCTGTGATAAGCACCCTGACCAAAATCAGCTCATCTGATCTGTGTAAGAAAGGGCTTACTACAGTTTACTTTTCCCAGGTAGCAATTCAGCACTGAAGGAAGTTAGGGAGGGAGCTCAAAGCATGACAATGGATATAGGAATACTATTTTTCAAGGAGTTATGTCCCTCACTTTGGCAGAGGTAGCTGTCATGTGGAAATTGTAACTTTCTGTAACAATTTATAATCAAAGTCAAAATCTCTCTCTCTCTCTCTTTTTTTTTTTTTACCATAAGGGTTTATTAAAATAAGAAGAAAATGACATTTGATGAAAGTTTCTCTATAGAAAAGTGAAGAAATCTAATTTAGCCTCACAGTTTATTCTGCTTTTTTCCAGAATGATAAGCACCTTTTTTTGGAACACTATAGTAAGCAAAGGAAAAAGGAGTCTGGGTGAAATGTCAACTCTGCAATAAAATGGACATTTGAACAAGCACAATTGATTTTTAATATAAAAGAAATGCAGAAAGATCTGATCACAGAATTGCTTCAAAATCAAGATTTTGATAATTTTCTATTTGAAAAAAGTATTAGAAGAACTGGCTCCTTTTACATTTTTTTTTCAGGTTTAATGGACATTAAAACTTAATATCTGGCTTGACCGTAGATAATAGAGAGGTCTATTATTTGTTGAAGGAGTACAAATCAATATAAAAGCAGGAGGTTACAGTCACAACAGAGCCCTCAATGTGGGGCCACTAAAAAAGAAAATATTTCAAATTCTCACAGAAAAAATATAAAAGACTTTGAACTGCTAGAAATTCATTCTACTTTTTTAGGTAATGTATCTTAATTGGATTTTTTTAAATAAAAAGAAATCACCTCTGGAGACCTTCAGAATTTTTAGATTCACTTAGGTTTTAGTTGTGAATATATCTTTTCACAAAGTATAATATATCATCTTGACTTGTATTAAAGATTTAAACATTTTGAAAGCTTTTTAACCATTTCAGCTTAGTTGAATTTCATAAGAAAATAGGTAAGTCTCACAGTAAAAGTGTCTTTTAGATGTCTGTGTCTGTGGATCTGAGCTCATTAAAAGATGTTATTTATCTGTAAATAAAAATTAATTTACAACTGTAATTGAATAAACTGTAGTAGTAGTAGCTCTAGGATACTGCACCTCAAATTCGGCAGACAGAAAACTTACATACTAAGATTAAAAATAAACGGTCCTGCCAAAACCCAGCACATCGTCTTAGTCTCAGCTGCCTAACACCCGTACCAGTTTCCTAGGGAAATTTAATGATATTTCACCCCTTCATTTTTAAATTTGATATTTAAAAATTGGGAAGACATCATAGGCTATGCTACTAGGAATAAGCCAAGAGAATTTGATATACTGATACATACATGTCTTAACAGTGACAAAAAAAAAAAAAAATGTTGTACCTTAGAAAAAGAAATGTGCTCCATTGTATTACTGTGTGTTTGTTTGGTGTGGATTTTTTTTATTTTGCTTAAATTAGATTATTAAAAGTATAATATGGAGATATAATTTTCTTCCAACCATTAATTAATAATTTAAGACACATTTAAAAAATCCGCTCCTCTTATATAAAACAGCTATGGTTTTATGCTAAAAAATGCAATTAAAAATCTTACATCTAGCACTATGCTTATTTTAAAATACAGCATTTCATAAATATTGTAAGCCCTTAGATTGAAAATTATATCTACAAGAGGTAGTAAAAGAATAGAAAATACACACATTTACTCTCAACATAAATTTCAGTGGAAAACAAATCCATAGACAATATGCCATCTATCTTTTGAAGCGTGTGAGGAGAAAAGCTTTTGAAAATTTAGCCACCACTAATGTGACATGGTGAAACATTAATCACCCCCTTAGGCCAACATAATTGTAGCTCCATGTTAATTACCTAACAATTAACAGCAGTAATTTCCAAGGGGCGATCAATGAATTAGCTTGTGATTTTCCCACAGATTTTGGTCCCACACTGCCAATCTGAATGCATTTTCAACTTCTCACCATGGTTCAGCAATGACGCTTCTGGTGTATAAAATAAAAATTCATTTGCACCCTTACTAATTAGGCTGAAATATATCCCTATGTGCATTGCAAACTCTATTCATTCTCACAAAATCTCTGCCACAGGCATTTTTCCCCATTTAAAAGATCATTTTCTATTAAATTAGAAGGTCACCTAGCAGGGAAAATGTACTAATCAAGATTTTATCGCTAACAAATTAAAGATTTTTAATAAGCAAGTTAATTAAGTTATCCTAACCAGTGATAACAGCTATTTACAATGTATGGGGATATACTCATACTGTAGCATGGAATATCTTAATTCTTATTCTGTGGAATCTACAGATTTTGTATTCTCCATGTGAAGATGGACGTTGAATGAGCCCACAGACAGCTAAAAGTTTCCAACTAGAAGTTGGATCTAAGAGAGGAGATGAACTCCCTAAAGCTAAATTTAGTTTCCTACATTGTGAAAGATCAAAGATGTGGCGTGATTACACCAATAGACTATTATCTTCCACTGACCTTGTACTAGTCTTAGTAATTTGCATCAATATATTGATTACATTTTATCATAAATGCACAGAGTTCTAGTTCGTCATTAAGATATTTACATAAAGACTACACACTATATTCTTCTGAGTTGGACATGGTAGTACATACCTGCAATTCCAGTACTTGCAAAGTTGAGGTAGAAGGATCAGATGTTCAAGGCCACTCTCCACTAGATAGTAATTACAAGGCTGGCTGGTGCTACAGAGGGTTTCCACAATAGAACCAAAATGAGCTCTGGGCAGCTCGGAAGACTCTTCCATTTTCTTTCATGAAGTTTTCTTTAACTCTCATTAACTGTGATGGGAAAAGACAAAATGGAAAACAAAATGACCCATTCATGAGATTTAAATCCTGTACCATTTGAACTAGCACAATGAAATGTAGGGTTGTTCTAATCTGTAGAGCCAGGATGTGAATTGTTCCCTTTTCCAGTTATCCATACTTATGCTATACCCACACTTTAGTCACTACACACACACACACACACACACACACACACACACACACACACACACACACACATACACACACACATACACACATACACACATACACACACACACACACACACACACACACACACTTCAATATATACACATTAGTCATCAACCGTCAGATGGACGGTCATGGTATTACATCACCGTGTTCAATAAATAACTAACTCACTTAATAACATCTATTAATAGATTTAAGAGTATAATCAAAAGGCTCAATGAAGACAACCTTGAGTATTTTGATATACAAAGCCTTTCACTTTACAATTATTTTCTTTAGATCATCATTTAACACACATAACAAAGACGAACAAAATTCTTGTAATAAGGCACTTCTTGTAAAATCATAGAAATTTTAATGTAAAAAAAGATGTGAAAAGGTTAATTTAAAAATGAAAGAACCGCAGCTAAGTGATGTAAATTGACCTATTTATGACCACACCACCAGTTAATAGCAGACAGATTGACTGACCTATGCCTATGCCCTTTATACCACATTATGCTGCCACACTGTTAGTAATGTCATTATCTTAGTCATTAATGTAATATTTAGCAATAATTAACACATTTTATAAAGAATTTTAGGAGCTACCCTTCTGCCTTTCTGACCTACTCATTATTTTGCACCATTAAATGCCAAGTGGCAATAGAAAAAACACAATAATCCTTTTTAGTTCAGCATGATAATAAATGTTCACAGAAATTCTCATTTATTGGTTTTGAAGGAACCCTTAAACTGGCTTTAATTTCCTATCTTCAGTTCTTTTCTGAGAACCCCCTACTATTCTCTCCTATATGTGGCAGTCATGCTTGACCCTTCTGAGTGAAAAACTAAAACCAACTCTATCTCTTTACTGAACTTCTCTCACACACAAACACACACATAAATACAAACAGCATTGTAGAAATGTTAAATACAAAGACTGCATTTATTGGAATGTTTTATCAAAGATGTCTGGATATACATGAAGACACATCTTAATATCTTCAAAATCTGTGCTCTCACATTATTATCCTTAAGCAACATTCTGTTAAGGCACACGTTCCTTCAAAACTACATCTACCTTTCCCTCCCCTTGCTCATTTTTCCTTCCTCTCTCCATCTCTGCCCCCTCCCTTTCTCCTCCATCCCCTACTTTTTCATTTTTCTCACTACATTTTCATAAGTATCCCATAGCTTTGTTGAATGTACTTACAGTTTTGTGTTAACATATGCAGTGTCTTTTAGAAATCACATCCCTCCGCAAACTATTTAGGAGCTGTCTCGGGGTCCAGATTATTCCACCTGCAAGTGGTACTCAATATCCAGGGAAACTGACATAAATCCTGAGAAAGTTTGGAAAAAAATTCAGAACACAGAGTAAAAGTGGCTTCCCGGTGACCATCTTTTCTCAAGTAGATTCAGTACTAGCAGAAAACATAGTGTAACCTTTTTGAGAGGACCTGGTAGCATACACTCCTATAGGGTTTATCAGGCATCAGGCAGTGTGGTACTCAGTGGCATGAAAGTAGATATAAACTCCTACAGCAGCATGAATGCAGAAACTTTCCAGAGCTAGAAAATAAACATGGCTCCTACTGGTAGCTCTGTCACAAGGCTAGGCTCTCAGTGAACTGGGGTAGAGAGCAGAGCCAGCTGCCAGTGCCATAAGCTAGCTGAACCACTCGGGTGGCTGACAAAGCAATTTAAGATTTGTCTCATGGGATCAAAGAACACTACAGATGCTCAATAAAATCAGAGTAAGATTTGAAAAAAAAAAAGACTCTGAACAACCTACAGTGCATTTAAAATGAACACAGGTCATAAGAAAAAGAAAAGATATAAACGGTCATAGAAAAAAAATAGTTTAAAAATAATTTTAGAAACTTTAAGGAGAAAATAAAAGTATTAATAATAAAAAATAAGCCACATAGAGATGAGAAATACACAGGGAATATGGATTCTGTGTGGTATTGTATTAACTCTAATTGTTTTTCTGATTTCTGAGAATGAGCAACAGCTATTGGAAGCTGTTGAATTATGGAGGCTGACTTCAAAATAAAAGTAAAAAGTGGTGTTCCTTTGGGGAAAAGGTTATGCTTTTGTTCTACAGAAAACAAAAGACTATGGAATTATTCAAGATAAAAAAGAAGATGTGGTTTGATTACAGAGAGCCTCCTGAAAATCCTGGTTACAGACATAAAGAAATAAACCTAAAAATAAATAAATAAATAAAAAAATAAAAAAACCCCATATTTTATCTGCTTAAACATAAAGCACCGAAAATCATCTTTACTGACTTGTGCATACCACACATTCCATACTTGTGTTCATACAGATATGCATGTTACCTTTATGCCTTTTCAGAACAGTGGGATCAAACACCAATGAAAACAGATGATCCAGGTGATCCAACATCTCAGAGTGTTTCTGTTGCCATTATCTCAGAGTTCTCCAAAGATGTCAGCCCCACCCCCCACATCCAAAGAACAAAAAGAAGTCCAGAGAACACAAGGATCACTTTCCCAAGACATGTTATAGATGCTAATTGCCATTTAAGGCATGGGGTTGGTTACAAGTTCTTTTTGGTCATAGTCAAAGAAAAGTCTAAAAGAAGGAGTTAGAGGCAAGGATCTTTTTTCTGATGAAAAGAAGTGGAACATAGTAAAAAAAAAAAAAATAGATAAGAGGTTAGATTATTGAATCTGCTTTAATCCAGAAAACAACTATTAATTTCAAAATGTTATATTGGTATTGCGTTAGTTAGGTTTCTATTGCTTTGACAAAACACTATGACCAAAGGCATGTTGAGGAGGAAAGTGTTCATTGGGCTTATACATCAGCATTTCTGTTCACTACTAAAGAAAGTCAGAACAGAAACTCAAACAGGGCAGAACCTCGGAGGCAGGAAGAAGCTGATCCAGAGGCCATAGAGAGGAACTGCTTACTCGCTTGCCTCCCATGGCTTGATTAACCCACTTTCTTATAAAACCTCAGATTAACAAACCAGGGATGGCACCACCCATCAGGCCACCTAAATAATAAAATGTCTTACAGCTGGATCTTATTGAGGCATTTTCTCAGTGGAAGCTCCTTTTTCTCTGATGACTGTATCTTGTGTTAAGTTGACATAAGAAACCACTTAGTACAGGGAACAGTCGTAAGTATGTTAAAAAATATTTAAATACAAAGCAGAAAAAGTTATAAGAGCTAGTTAGGAACAAGCCTAAACTATCATATTGGCTCAGTATTTACAATTAATAATGTGTCTGCGTGGTTGTTTGGGAGTTGTCTGGCAGAATAGAATAATCTGCCTACACCTGGATATCAATTATATAATATTATGGAGAAAGAACAAAGAGAAAAAAACCCTACATATATGTTTATTCATTCTTCTAACAGGAAGGTACTATTGCTTTTCTGTTCCTAGCCTCCTTTGGGGTATTGTATAAGCTTACAGCAAGCTCATTTGCTTTTATTGTATTCTTGATATCAGCCACTAGCTGGGACGCAGAAAATCATTCATTATTGAAATGTAGGGGAATAAACAATCTCAGGAAATAGTTTATCTTCTCAACTCTTTGTTATATTCACTGATAAAAATCTCCGCATATATTGCCTGGTTTTCCTGGAAGTTACAAGAAAGGAAATGGACAAAGGACCTTGAAACATCTAGAAGACAGCAGCAATCAATGTGTTTGTGCTTTTAGTCTTCAACTGTCTTTGGTCAAGTATCATAGTTTCTACTTATTATTAACAAAGTAATAACAAATACAATCATTTGTTGACAGAGATAAGCTAATATTAAACATCTAATAGATCGTTCCACTATTTTTTTCTGTAAAAATAAATTCTAATTGCACTGTATAATGTAGCATCTCTGTGCTCCCTTCAGCAGCAAATATACTAAAATTAAATAAATACAGAGAAGATTAGCGTGGCCCCTGTACAAAGATAACATGCAAATTAGTGAACCATTCCATATCTTTACAGATTTAATCCAATCACCATTAAAACTCCCAACACAATTTTTCACAAACCTCAAAAGAACAATACTCAAATTCAAATGGAAAAACAGAAACTGCAAGTTTGCAAAAACAATTCTGTAGAATAAATCAATTTCTGGAGGTATCACCACCCAAACTTATGTCCTACTATGGAACTATAGTAATAAAAATAAGTTGGTATTGACATAAACACAGACATTTTGATCAATGTAATAAACAGTAGACACTGACATTATACCATACAACTATAAAGACATGAATTTTGATCTTAAAAATCTAAAAAATACAATATAAAAAAGAAATATCTACAGAAAATGGTGCTGGCATAAGTGTATGGTGGCATGTAGAAGAATGGGAATAGATCCACATCTATCACCCTGCAAAAATTCAAGGCTAAGTGAATTAAAAATCCCAACATAAATCCAGTTACACTGAACCTGGTAGAATAGAAAGTGGGAACTAGCCTTGAGATAATTGGCACAGGAGACTACTTTTTAAATATAAAGCCAGTAGCATAGACAGAGAGCTACAATTAATTAGTGGGACCTCCTGGAACTGAGAAGCTTCAGTAAGGCAAAGGGCACTATCAATAAGACAGAAGACAGCCTACAAAATGAGAAAAGATCTTCACCAACCCTTCATCTGACAGAGGGCTGATCTCTAAAATATATAAAGATCTCAAGAAACTAAACTATACTTCAAAATATCAAATAAGGCAATTTAAAAAAGTGGGCTATAGAGCTAAATATAGAATTCTCAACATACGTATCTTCTATGGAAGACTGACAATTATGTAAGTGTTCAGCATTCCTTACCCCTTAGGGAAATGCAAGTCAAAGCAATTCTGAGATACCATCTTACACTTATCAAAATGACTAAGATCAAAAACACTGACAGTCTATCTGAAGGGGATGTAAAGCAAGGGGAACACTCCCACTTGCTAGTGAGAGTGTGAACTTGTACTGCCACTTTGAAAATCAGTATGGCAGTTCCTCAGAAAACTGGGAATCAATCTACTTCATATCCAGCAATACCACTCTAAGGGGTGCATAGTTATATCATATGTACATTTGTTCAACTATGTTCATAGCGCCATTATTCAAAATAGCCAGAATCTGGAAATAATCTAGTGTTGGGAGCCGCTGGCCCCAGACACTCAAGATGGCGCCGATATCCGGTGCTGGCCAACCCGCCTGAGTCAGTAAATGGCGCATGCCTTTGGTAATCTTCCGAGACTGGTCTCTCCGCCTCTCCCGTGGCGTCATGTGGGATAATGAGCTGCAGCCTATAGAGAGGTGACACGTCCAAGGCAGAGGTCTTTGGTCTATATAAAAATTGGGCTTTTCCTACCTCGTGGTCTCTCCATGTTCTGTAAGCTAATGCTCTCCCTCAAGGAGCATTAAAGCTTTGCTGCAGAAGGATCCTACGTGTGCCGTGCCTTTTCTTGCGGGCGAGAAGTGGGCACGGGACAACCTAGATGTCCCTCAACTGAAGAATAAAAAAAAAATGTACATTTATACAGTGAAGTATTATGTGCAGTTTTTAGTGACATCTTAAATTTTGCAGACAAATAGATGTAAAAAAAATTATCCTGACGGAACTAACCAAGACCCAGAAAGACAAACATGGTATGTACTCACTACTAAGTGGATATTAAATACAATGTTATCAGACTGTAACGCACAAGAGAAGGTAGATGACAAGGAGTACCCTAAGAGAGACATTCATGAATATCCCTGTAATGGGAAAACAATAAGATCTAAGTAAATTGGAGCATGGTAGGAGTGTAGAGAAAGGTGAATTTAAAAAAAAGTTTCAACCCCACATTTTAAAGAAAGGTTTTGCCCTTGACCTGCTACTGAGAGGAATATATTGAACACTTGGAATAATCCATTTGATGATAGTGATTCTTCCCCCGTCAAAGGTTAAGATAGGTCAGATTGTTTATGGGTCTGATTGTTGTCCCTACAAAAAATTTTTAAAAAATGTAGAATACCTATGTATATTATCTCACTTTAAGTTTTAAAAATTATGAGTTATTTTATTATCCTTCTAGAGGAGAAGTCCAAGTTTTAAATATCGACAAAAGTCAGCTTCTCCAGCTAATAAGTGATAGAGTTAGACTTTTAGTATAAAAGGTGGGACTTCTGAACTGGAGATCCATTTAATCATTGTAAGATCTCATAACCAACTCTAATTAATCACAGTGAGTTGAACACAGAAAATCAAAAACTTTAATTGTCAGAGAGCATTTCAATATTCTTCTCTTTATCCTACACAGCTATGGCTGTACTTATACAGTGGCAGCCTCATAAGCTTTTAAATGAATGATGGAGAACAGAGATAGAATGGCTTTCTCAAAACCCTCCATGGTCTCAGAAAGGGTAAGTTCATAGAGTATCCAGTGCCCTTACCTCATGAATCCTGCTGGCATTCATTGCTGAAGCCTTTACTTATGTTTTTATGGCCTCTTCTTTCTTGCTAGGGAAGGCTCCTGCTTGTTAACAGTTTCTCTCCTAGGTCTCTCAAATCTCTTAGCTCATCTTAAGCAGTTTCCAGGCAAAGAGACTCTTATAGACTCCATTTCTGTTATTTGTGTCTTCCCTAGTGTTCCCTGAATAAGGTTAAAAGGCTTCTAATTAAATTCACATGACCTGAAAAAGTGTGAAGTGGAGACTAGAGAATGCTGAGTAGGACTTTCTGCCGGATAAACACACCAGACTCCATTGTCCTCGGGCCCGGGTGATGAGCCAAGGCCACTCAGCAGTGTAAATTGATTCCAGAATTTACAAAAGAAAAGATTTATAAAATAAGGAGAAGGAGAAGGCATTTTAAAACTTAATTCAAATATGATATATCTTACTTAA
Organism: Phyllotis vaccarum; assembly: GCA_033318265.1. NCBI lineage: Eukaryota > Metazoa > Chordata > Mammalia > Rodentia > Cricetidae > Phyllotis > Phyllotis vaccarum. Next base: position 117,881,674 of record JARWLC010000005.1, read on the forward strand.
CGTTTCTGCATTAATTAAAAATGTAATGAGCTTTGGAGGGAGTAAGTTCCTCAATGATGTATAATAAAAGTTTCATGAAAAATAAATGGAGCAAGTAACTGTAAACTGTGGAGGAAGAAAAACAACTGGGAAACGCCTTATGTTCTCATGCATCCAATTATACTAGTGAAGTTCTCTATTAACATTAGTTTTCTCATTTTCTTTGCCCACATAACAAAAGTAACCTAGTTGAAAGTCCCCATTCTAGTATTATTCTGAACATTATTATATCATACAGTAGGAAAAAAAACAGAAATAATAGCTACATGGCAATGTTTAATATAATAATAAAAGACATATAAAATAAATGCATGGAATTTTTCATACTGAAAAAGAAGTAACAAAAGGAATGTTTGTGTTTGTGAAGATGATGCTTGGTAAACTGTAAGTTTCTAAAAATTTCTGAAAATATGTTGAAAGTACTTGTCTGGTTATAAATAATATGTATAATACATACATACAATTGTTAAATTATGTAAGTTGATCAAATATAATAAAATCAGACATAATATATTCACATTAGAATGTTTATGTTCAACATATTTTAACAGTGAAATTTTGAAATTATATATTTCTCAATGGTAAAATGGTAAACAAATACTGAGATACTCAAATAATTTAGGCTTTAACACTGTGGTCTAAAATATTCATGTCATGGATAAATGAAAATAGCTGCACAAACCGTTTTTCTAGCAAAAACTCCAATATGGAACTAAAAATAAATATAGAAGGTACCAGGAGACCATGGCCCACTAATAACTAAGCAGAGCTCACAGGGACTGAAATGGCAATCTGGGGCCAGCATGGGTCCTCTGCATATGTGCTGTGGTTGCCTAGCTTGGGGTTCTTATGAGATTCCTAACAGTGAGAACAATTGTATCTCTGACTCCTTTGCCTGAGTCGGAATCTTTTCCTTCTACTGAGTTGTCCTGATATGGACTTTCGCCTTGTTTTCATTGTTTTATTTTGTCTTCTTTGGTTGTTATCTCTTGGAGGCCGGCCCTTTTATGAAGAGAAAACAGAGGCAGAGCACATCTGGAAGAGAGGGGGAGGTTGGGGAACAGTATTAGGAAGATGGAAGGAGGGGAAACTATGGTTGGGGTTTATTGTATGGGGAAGAATCTTTATATTTGTTGATTTTTTGTTTGATTTTTTTTGAGACAGTAGGGTTTTTTTGTTGTTTTTTGTTTGTTGTTAGTTTGTTTGGGTTTGGGTTTTTAGGGGGAATAGTTGTTGTTTTGGTTTGGTTTGTGTGCTTGTGTATGTGTGTGTGTGCTTGTGTATGTGTGTGTGTGTGTGTGTGTGTGTGTGTGTGTGTGTGTGTGTGTATGTGCACGCGCATGTGTGTGTGCATGTAAGAGTTCTGTGTGGCCCAGACTTTAGGCACCAGATCACAACCTGGGCTCCTTCACCCCACTCATTGCTGCCTCAGTTGCAGACCATCAGGGAAGACGCTTGCAAGTAGACCCCCCCCCATAAAGCCCCCTTGTTGTACCCTGCAATTTATAAATCTCACTCACTCCACCAATCCTCCCACCTCCATACATCTTCAGTGCTTCCCTGAGGCACAGAATCTGCCAGCTCCTATTGACCAAGAGCAGCTCCCTGGGATATATAATCGACCAGGCCCTATTGGACTAAGATATCTAATTGGACCAAAAGAAGCTTCCTGAATCACAGAACCTTCCAGGTGTAATTTAACAAAGAGCACCAATTGGAACAAAAATAGCTCCTTAAGAAACAGACAGCACTTGTACCAACTAGAGGAAGAAATATGTAGACACAAAAATACAAGAATACCTAGAACAACATAAAGAGCAATATGTCATCAGGAGAACCTAGTGGTTCTACAACAGGAAGACCTGAACATCATATGTTGAGGAGGCAGAAGAAAAAAAAACCTTAAAAATAATTTTATGAAGATGACATAGGCCTTTAAGTAAAAATGAAAAATTCTCTTAAAGAAATCATGGAAAAGAGAAACAAAAAAATGGAACTACACAATAAACCCCTTAGAGAAAGCAATAAATAAATACAGCAATCAAACAGGTGAAGGTAACAATGGATGACTTGAAAATTGATATATAAAGAAGGAAAAAGATACAAACCAAGGGATTGCTAGAGATGGAAAATCTGAGTATACAAACAGGAGCTAAAGATGCAAACATAATCACAAGAATGCAAGAGATAAAAATGAAAATTTCGGGTGTGGAAGATAAAATAAATAGATTCTCCACTGAGAGAAAACAATAAAGCAAAAATAGTCATAATGCAAAACATTCAGGAAATCTGGGACATCATGAAAAGAATAAATAAGAATAATAAGGATAGCAGAAGAGTATCAGCTCAAAGACACAGAATATATATACTACAATATCATAGAAGAAAAATTTTCCAACCTAAACTATAAAATGCCTATAAAAATATCAGAAGCTTATAGAGCACCAAATAGACTAAATCTTGAACAAAGTTTGCCTACTATTTAATAACTCAACCACTAAACATACATAATAAAGAAAGATATTAAGAGAAAGGCCAAGTAACTTATAAAGGCAGACTCATCAGAATAACACCAAGCTTCTCAATGGAGACTATGAAAGACAGAAGGTCGTGGGTAGATGTTATGTAGCCACTAAGAGACTACAGATGCCTGCCTAGAGTACTATACCCAACAAAACTCTCAATTACCACAGACAAAGTAAGCGAGATTTTTATGACAAAACTAGATTTAAACAATACCTGGCCACAAATCCAGCCCAACAGAAAGCACTAGAAGGCAAACAACAACCAAAGAAAGTTAGATAAACCCACACAGACATAAGCAGTAGATAATCCCACACAGAGACAGAAATCCCAAAGACAGAAAACACACACACAAATTCCCACCAAAAAGTAAAAGGAATTAACAGTCACTGGTCATTTATCCTTTAATATCAATGGGCTCTCTCTTTCTTTTATTTTCTTTCTTTCTCTTTTTAGAGAAAGACACACAGGCTAACAAAGTATATAGAAGAATAGTATCTATCCTTTTGCTGCATACAAAAAACACACTTCAATGTCAAAGACAGACAGTACCTCAGAGTAGAAGATTGAGAAAAGGGTTTCCACTCTAATAGGCTTAAAAAGCAAGCGAATATAGCATCCTAATATCTAAGAAAATAAGCTTCACACTAAAATTAATCAGAAGAAATCAAAAAGTATTACATATTCATCTCAGGAAAAATTATCAAGATGAAGTCTCAATACAGAACATTTATGACCCAACAACAAGAGTACCCACATATGTAAAAGCATCACTAAAGCTGAAATCACACTTCAAACCCCAAACACTAGTAGTGAGAGACTTTAGCATCTTAAACCCAACAACGGACAGGTTTGTCAAACAGAAACTTAGCAAAGTAATAAGGGATCAACTGATGTTATGACTCAAATGAATTTAATAGATATATACAGAACAGAAATATACAGAACACAAATATATATATATATATCTTCTTCTTAACACTCCATGGAACCTTCTATAATAATGATGACATACTCGGTCATAAAGTAAATATTAACTGATATAAAAAAAATGGAATAACCCCTAGTATCCTATCTGACCACCATGCCCTGTTGTTACTCAACAACAATACAAACAATAAAAACAACAGAAAGCCTACAAATTCATGGAAACTGAACAATTCTGAACTGAAGGTCAAGGAAAAAATGAAGAAAACAAAGACTTACTAAAATACAGTGAAAATGAATCTACACCATACCCAAATTTATGGGACACAGTGAAAGCAGTGCTAAGAGGAAAGTTCATAGCACTAAGTGCCTATATGAAGAAAGTGGAGAAATCTCAAAAAACAAATTAACAGTACAGCTGCAAGCTCTAGAACAGATAAAAGTAAACTCAGGAGGAATAGACACAGGGAAAAAATCAAAATAAATGCTGAAATAAAAATAATTGAAACAAAGGAAACCAGTTTTAAGAATCAATGAAATAAAAAGTTTGTTCTTTGAGAAAGTCAACAAGATAGACAAACCATTATCCAAGCTATTCAAAGGCAGAGGGAGAATATCCAAATTAACAAAATCAGAAATAAAAAGTGGGATATAACAACAGACCCCAAGGAAATCCAGAAAATCATTAGGTCATATTTTAAAAACCTGTTTTTCACAAAATTGAATAACCTAAAAGAAATGGACAATTTTCTGGATATGTACCACTTATCAAAAATTAAAGCAAGGCAAAATAAACAAGTTAAATAGGCCTATAATTCATAAGGAAATAGAAGCAATTATTAATATTCTCCCAACAGAAAAAAAGCCCTATGCTAGACAGTTTCAGCACAGAATTCTAACACAATCCAAAGAACTAATACCAATACTTCTCAATTTTTCCACACAACAGAAACAGAAGGAACATTTCTGAACTCTTTTTATGAGGCTACATAATTAATCTGATAACCAAATCATACAAAGACTCAACCACAAAATAAATGGAATAACAGACCAATATCCCTCATGAACAATGATGCAAAAACAATAAAATACTGGCAAGTCAAATCCAAGAACACATCAAAAAGATTAGCCACCATAATCAAATGGGCTTCACCATAGAGATGAAGGTATGGGTCAACATCATATGAGAATCTGTCAATCTAAACCACCATATAGACAAACTGAAAGAAAAATATGATCATTTCATTAGATACAGAAAAAAAGCCTTTGAGAAAATTAAACACCCTTTCATGATAAAGGTCTTGGAGGAATCAAGAATGCAAGGAACATATATATGTAAAAATAATAAAGGCTATATAGAGCAAGCTGACTACCCAAATCAAGTTAATGTTTCCATTAAAATCAGGAACAAGACAAGGCTGCTCGCTGCTGCCATATCTATTCAATACAGTTCTCAAAGTTCTAAATAAAGTCATAAGAAAACAAAACAAGATCAAGGGGAGACAAATTAGAAAGACGTCAATTTTTTTTTTAATTTTCAGGTGATATAATAATATATACATGAATAACCTACAAATCCTACCAGAAAACTCCTGTAGCTGATAAGCACCTTCAGCAATGTAGCAAGAGACAAAATTAACTCAAAATAATCAATAGCCCTCCTATATACAAGTGATAACAGATCTGTAAAACCTATGAAATTGGGTTCTAGAAGCTAAGTTCATTTCTTTACTTTCATTTGGTTTTATTTATTTAAGTAAACTTTAAAAAATCATCTCAGTCTCCTCACAACTTGCCTAAAGATAGTTATAGAGACTTGGGGATTTCACAAAATTATAATGGTAATGGGCAATAAAGCAGTATTAGATTCAGAAGTTTCAATGTCTAATTTCATAGCCCTGACACATGTCACACCCCGAGGATCTGAACTGATGCTCTTGTGTGAGCAGTCCTGTGTACCCAATCTCTTGTGACCAATCTTGTATAACCAATCCCTGAAATATACTTCTGTCAATGGAACTATTAAAAAGCTAATTAAAAAACCTCCCCGAAATGTAAAAGAAAGAAGGGAAACATCACCCTTTATAAAAGTCACAAATAAGATAAAATATCCTGGGGTATGGGGTGTTTCTAACCTAACAAGTGAAAGATCTATATGATGAGAACCTTAATTTATTAAAGAAAAAAATAGAAGATAATATGAGAAATTAGAAAGATCTTTGATGTTCTTGGATAGGTAGGATTAACACCTTTAAAATGGCAATTTTATCGAAGCAATCTACATATTCAGTGCAATCCTCATAAAAATCTCAACATTATTCTTCACAGACTTTAAAATAACAAGGTCTACTTCATGTGGAAAAAAAACAAAAAATACAGAATATTCCAAATAATACTGTACAATAAAACCACTTCTAGAGGCAGTACCATCCCTGAGTTCAAGCTCTACTATAAAGCTGTAGTAATAAAAACATCTTGGTACTGGGATAAAAACAGACACGGGATCAATGAAATATAATTGAAGACACTGACATGACACAACATAGCTAGAAACATTTGAATTTTGAGAAAAATTCCCAAAATATAAAAAGAAGCATCTTTGAGAAATGGTGTTGGCATAACTGAATGATGGCATGCAGAAGAATGCAAGTAGGTCCATATCCATCACCCTGCACAAAACTCAATTCCAAGTGAATCAAAGACCTCAAAATAAATCCAGTTACACTGAACCTGATAGAAGAGAGGGCAGGAACTAGGCTAGAGATAATGTGCACAGGAGACCACTTCCTAAATATAAAACCAGTAACACAGACACTGAGAGCAACGACTAATAAATGGAACCTCCTGAAACAGATTCTCCTGGAAGGCAAAAGTCACTCTCAATAAGACAAAATGGCAGCTTACATAATGGGGAAAATTTTTCACCAACTCTATATCTGACAGAGTGATGATCTCTAAAATATATAAAGATCTCAAAACACTAGAAATCAAGAAACCAAATAACCCAATTTAAAAATGAGATACAAATTTAAATAGAGAATTCTCAACTGAAGAACCTCAAATTGTCAAAGACACTTAAAGAATTGCTCCATATCCTTAACCTTGAGGAAAATTAAAATTACTGTAAGATACCATTTTATACCTGTCAAAATGCCTAAGATCAAAACACTGATGACCACCTACGTTTGGGAGTATGTGTAGTAAGGGGAACACTCCTCCATTACTGGTAGAAGTATAAAGTACAGCAATTTCCAAAATCAACAAGATGGTTTCTCCAAAAATTGAAACTAATCTATCTCATGATCTTGCAATACCACTTTTGTATGCACATTCATACCCCAAGGATATTTGCTCAGGTATGTAAAAACATTTTTCCCTTATAGCCCTGGCCTGGAAAATCTAGATGCCCCTGAAAACCTATATGCAACTGAAAAATAAATATAAAAGAAAATGTGGCACATACAATTGAATATTATGAAGTGGAAAAAAATAATATCTTGAAATATTCAGGCAAATAGATGGAACTAGGAAAAAAGTCTGAATGACACAACCCAGATTCAGAAAGGCAAACATGATATGTACTCATTTATAAGTGGATACATAAAGCAAAGAATACACAGGTTTCAATTCACAACCACAGAGAAGCTAGGTAATAAGAAGGACGCTAAAGGAGACATCCATGAATCCCACTAAGAAGGGGAAACAGATGAGATAATCTGAGTAAATTGGGATAATCATGGGGAATTGGTAGCGGAGGTAGAAAGAGAACATGAGGAAACAGATTGGTTGAGTTGAGGGGAAACAACAAGAGAGAACAATGAATGTTTATTTTCATAGAAAGAGCCATCTTGGGATTAGGGATGAACCTGTTGCTTGGGAAATTCCCCAGAATCCACAAGGATGACCCCAGATGAAATTCCAAACAAAAGTGGAGAGGATGTCAGAACTGGCCTTCCCTGTATTCAAATTGAAGACCACTCTAATTGTCATTATATAAACTTCATCCAGGCAGCTGATATAAGCAGATATGAAGAACAATAGCCAAGCACTGGGCTGAGTTCCCAGTCCAGTGGAAAGGAAAGAGGAGGGATTATATAATCAAAGGGGACAAAATCACGATGAGGAAACTCACAGAGACAGCTGATTGGAGCTACTGGACAGGAGCTCACTGACTGCACTCACAGCTGGTGAACTTCCATAGGAACAAAGAAGGCCCTTTGAATGTGGATAACAGTTGTGTGACTTGGGCATTGATGACGGCAGAGTTTGACAGGAAGAGCAGCAAGTGCTGGTCACATGCGAACCACTGTGGAAATGGAGAGCAAAGCCTGATTGTACTTAGCTTACTTCTCCACAATTGGAGAACTCAGACCACTGAAAAGAACTGACAACATTTAGAGCAGATATTCTGATCTTAATTAACCTAACATTTTTGAAAACATACATACCCAGAAATTTTTCCAAAGGTGCTTAAATATTCTTTAAATCTGAAAATTGAAGATTAACCATCATTACATAATAAAAAAAAACATTATCAGGAATTTTAATGTTCTAGATTTTCTTGAAAACAATCTAATGTAGAACCATTTAATATATAGTGACACATAAATGCACACAAATATATGTATGTATATAATAGAATCATTAAACATATTTTTAAAAGTAATAACACCTTGCTTCTATACCCCAAGTATCTTACAAATTCTTAAATAAATAACTATAACAGCCAATATTTCTTGAAAGATAAGATTATAAATTTCAGGAAGGTTAATATTGCTAAATTTTTTTTAAAATAGAACCATTTATTATACATTTTTAGATTGAGTTTCTACATATTTCAAGAAATATTGAGCTTCAATATTTCTTCTAGTCATTTATATTTTTATTATTGAGAATTATTCAGGTTTGCAATGTATTTAAAACCTAATTGTTTTCACCATTTATATATAAAATTGTCATGCTTTTGAAATATTTCCCCAAGATGATCCACCATTTTTGATTCAGTCTACAAAAAAGTTTGTGTTTAGAAGTGTTGCAGAGAATAAAATAACAAAATACATATTTTATATATTCAAATATATGTACACATTTTATAACTCCTGCAGGGATTTTTCTATTACAATCTGATCAAAGATTACTCCATAGAGCAACACTACTCCTTGGAGAATTCTGATGTTGCCTTTGAAAAATAATGTTTTAAGTTATGACAAAAAGTAGAAATAGGCAAAAAGAAACTTGCTCTGAATGCTAAACATGAGGAAACTGGAGTTATGTATAAAATCAAAGAGAAAAATTCCCCTATATGCTCACAATTTCCCCAATTTAATTGCCCATGTTTCATAGAATTTTATTCCTCCCAGAAAATTGGAGTTTATATTTTTCCCTTGTAAAAAGCACTTCCGGTTATAAACATCATGTTCAATTATCTAATCTTTAAGCTTTTTAACCTTACATATGCTTTGTGTGTTGAAATAATTTAGAGTGACAGAGATCAAGGTACAGTTAGCTCTCCGTCACCCCAGCATCATATCCAAGATAGTTAGTCCTAAGCAGCAAAGCTTTATCTTGGCTCTCAATATCAGAGCCTGTAGTCTGGGGTCAGTTAACCTCATCATCTTTGCTCATGGTGAAGAAGAGCTGCATCAAGAGGGTTGGGATGGGAAAAAAAGTGCTTCATAGCAACCAGGCGCAATGATAAAGAAGCAGACGTATGAGGTTCCATTACCTCCTCCACGCATAATCCCAGAAACCAACTTTATTTCATTATTTCTCATCTCTCAACCTTCTCATGGCTGTAGTAGTAGGGTTCTCGGGCCCCCTGCCGCCTGAGACTGCTTAGGAACCCACCGCCGCTCAGACCCCCAGAAACGACCCAGACACTTCTATTACCTTCATGCTGTTTGGCCTATGGCTCAGGCACATTGCTAGCTAGCTCTTATATCTTAAATCAACCCATTTCTATTAATCTGCCGGCCACGTGGCCCGTGGCTCACCTTTGCTCCTACATGTTGATCCTTGGGCGGCTTCAGCTCGATCTGCCTGACTCCACCCTGCTTCTCCTACCTATGCTCTGATTTCTCCTCCTACTTCTTGTATGGTGCCTGTCATGGCCCAAAACAGCTCCTTTATTTAAAGATTGAGATTCACAGCATACAGAAAGGCATTCCCACATCACTTGGCCATGTCGTAAACACGTAGGCCTTTCAGTTATATCAGCCAAGAACTTTATGTTTCATCATTTACTCTTTTTACTGTTTCTACTGTACTGCTAAACTCAGGTTAAAAGCTCTGCTTCAGTCTCCTTCCATAGATCACATACACAAGAAAGAAACAAATGTAAAAAAAAAAAAAAAATGCAGTGCAGCAGAATACCTTAAGCTTCCTGCATTCAAATAAATTTTAAGGACGATTTTTTTTTTTCTAAAAGATTCAGAAAACTAAATTATTTAAGAACTGAAAAGTTAGGGATATCATTTAGAAAAATCATCGACAAAGTTACAGAAAATACAGGATAAAAAAAGAAATTTCTGCAGGCTAAAGCCTAGGAGTTTTATGTCATGTGGTTTCTGAATAGAAGCAAAAGATATTTTACTAGTTTGTGATCAAGACAATTAAATTCTTAAATTAATAAAAAGATATTTTCTTCTGGCTGGCTTTTCACACCTGGTGCAATGTTTTCCATCTCCATTCATATTCACACACACACACACACACACACACACACACACACACACACACACGCACACGCACACGCACACGCACATGCACATACACGCACACACATGCACACACACAGGATTTTCTTCCTTTTCATTTTTGAACAGTGGTCCATTATAAATGTATAGCAATTTTTATTAACTCTTCTTTTATTTGTCGACATTATTTGATTCCATTACTTGACTATTGCCAATGAAGCCACAGTAAGAAAGAACACACAGGTACATGTTTGATTTACTGATATCAACTTATCTGAATCCTTACCTAGAACTGAGCTGGCTGTATCATATAGTTATTTTATCTTTACTTGTCTGAATAATCTTCATACTATTTTCCATAATGGCACAAGTAATTTATGCTCATGTTAACTGTGTCTGAACAATATCTGAACACAATCCAAAACACTGCTTATCAGTCCTCTTATACATATTAATAGAGTAGTTGTTTAAAATAAAATCTGCTAGACAGACTTAATTTGGATTTACTAAATTTCCCAACTTCCTTGAGTAAAATCAAGATTTCTTCCTCCCATATAAGACTGTTACTAAATTTTTCTCAAATAGTCTGAAAAATATAGTGGCTAGAAGGTTGGGGACAATATTGAGCCTCCTATTCTTTCTAAATCCTCATCAGCCAGCAGGCACGGATTCATACATCTCACACAACCACGGTGATATTTCCATAAGACCCATTTTCCATCTTTTGTTATTCAGCGAAATTGTTGTTCCAGAAAGAACTGAGCACATAGAGCATACACACAGCATTCAAGACTATAGCATAGACTTTACACAGATCCAAAGTGCCTGGAAGTAGATAGGTTATACTGAAGATCAAAGGTAACTGTTGATAAAGTCATAATGACCAAATAGTCAGTTGACGGCAGCAGGAGGAAAAGTTACCACAAGATTACAAATAAGCACCATGCAAGTCAGGAAATTACACAGGACAGTGTCACAGTGGAGCTGGTTCATTAGTAGTAGACCACAGAATAATGTCTGAGACCAGAGTAGTAATAAAATACATTGGACTTAGAATCCTAATGGAAAATTGTGAACAGTGAGTTATATACATAGATAAGTTTACATATATATGTATGCATGCATGTTTGTATGTATATATATATGTGTGTGTGTGTGTATTTATATTTACATGCCACACTATAATTTAGATACATGAAAACCAAGACAAAAGGATCTTAGAAGCTTTCTTAAATTAAATATGTTTAAAAAAAAAACTATCTCAAAAGGGAAATCTATGTTTTTCAATACATATTTTAAAATCAATAGCTCATCCTTTTGTACTAATAGATTATAATGATGGAATAAAAACTCAGGTCATAATAACAAATATACGACACAGAAATAAACTAAATAAGAAACAAAACATTTACATAAAAATGAATCACTATTTAGTGACATAAAGGATAACTGAATTAAAAATTGCGTCATTGAATACATATTAATATTGTACAAGCATAATCTATAGTCTAATGCAAGCATGGAAAACAATAATACTCCTATAACCAGCAATGCAATTTCACATTTTTTATTTCAAGGTCTTACTTATCCATGAATACAAAAACATGTCTAAAATATTCTGATTATATTCTTATAATGCTAAAATTATTTTTTAACTAGCGGCAATACCTCTGGTTACTAAGTGACACCTCTAAATTGTTATAAAGGCAATAAAGGTAATAACACAAAAAAGGAATAAATGATATTCATTGGATGTGACCATCATGATAAAGTTATATTATTCTATTTAGTGTCAGGAAAGAAAATGCTAGAACTCAGTTGTGATTAAATTCTTCTTGAAGCTAAGGAAATATGATACAGATATCACAGATAATTCATCATTTTGTGGTGTGGACATCTTTAATTGTGGGAAAGTGTAACCTCTCAATTATAAGATGATAGGCAAATAAATACTAAGTATCTTGTAAAAAGAATGAAGTCATTATTTCTCAAATACTGAAATAGAGGTGGGGTATAGTCTTACTTTGATGGCAGATATAGCCCCATGCTTTTTTCATCAGACTTAAGCTTAGGTTGAGCATTTCAGGAAACAGGGTCCAACTACAATTGGCATTGCCTACTGGAGAAGAACTCTTCGTGCATTATTGTCTCTAAACTGGGCACTTAGTGCCCTTTGTCTGGGCCCATGCCTTAAAGGACTCTTTCATCAACTATGCCACCAATAGCACAGTAGCATAACGAGGAAAAGGAACAAAGGGCAAAGTGTAACCAAGTCAGCAAATGGACATCCTGGCATCTGCTAGCTGTATGACCACCAGTTGGTCACTTTATATCACTTAGCTTCAGTTCTTTTATTTTTAAATTAATTCGTGATTGCCCCTCTGGGGGTGGGGGCATGTTTTAATGTCAAGTTGCCATGAAAGCTTCCCTCTTTCATTCTGTGCTGGTAGCAAAGGAAGATTCAAAATGCCTCATAACCTCTACCAAAACTTTATTTTTTTGTGTGTTTTTTACCAGATATATCAAGTTTTTAACTTATAATTTAACTTTTAAATTCATTCATGATTGGGTTGGCACATTTTCTTTGCTGTGAGTAAGCCAGCAATCATGATAAAGTATATATGACAACTCAGTAACCCTGTCCTCTGTTTATTTATAATTAAGTGACCAAAATGATCAAGGAGATACATCAACTTTCAGGTTAATGTCACTGGAAAAAGGAAAGCTCTCTATATACAAATTCAAAGGCAGGGAGATTACAAAGAATCATTCATCGAGGCATATGACACAATAATAAAAAGGGGCTACATCCCCATTCCTTGGTTTTTATCTCTGAATGTTATAGCTCCAGTGAAAATTTTACTATATACTATTTTCTAATATGAATACATATGGTATTTTGTAGTAAAACCCATACCATGTATATCTTATTCAAAACTCTGCCCACTGGGAACAAATTACTTTACAGCTTCTTTAAAAATTATCAGGATTGGAACTATTGGACAGAATAAACTGTAGACACCCAGTTCTGGCTAGAGTAAACATACTATGTGGACCCATCATAGTTCAAGCCTTCAAATGCCTCTCTTTGTTAACTGATGACAAAACTACCCCAAATCTAAAAGAGGTTAGAGAAAGAAACAAAGTAGCAATGGAGTAAGGAGACAAAGCCACATATTGTTGTGATTTACTTACTTTTTATGGATCTAATAGGGCCCAGTCTCAAGTTCAGTGTTCAAGCGTATACATTTCATAATTGTTGAGGGTATAACGCATCATGCTAGTGATAGCTAGCTTTGACTTCCTATTCTGTGTCTTGATGTTAATTTAGTCCATAGCAAGGTTCATGATACAAGACCTGTTTCTCAAATGGAGAAGAGCTCACAGCAGATATCAAACCTTGCTAGAGGTTGCTAGTGTTTCCATTGTTTCTCTGACTAGAGATCACTATGAGATTCACGAAACATCCCACAATACAAAAGCTATTAAAGTATCCCATTGGTCTTATGATCTCAGTCTCATACATCCCACATAGCATCTTGAACTTGAAGAATATTTGCTGACTATGGTCCATTCCAAATTAGACACTTTATAGACTTCACAAGAAGAAAATAAAAGAAAAGGCAAACTATAAAGATGTAGTACATATTGCCTCCAGAACTGAAAGTACGCTCAGCATTATGCCTTTTTATTTGTTAAGAGTAGAACAGAGTACCATAACTTGCCTTTTACTAACCTAATCTAGAAAGACATATAAAACTGAATGTTTCTTCACTGATGCGAAAGAGAACTATAATTACTTCTGACTGACTATCTCACCCTCTAGAATGTTTGTTCTTGAGATATTTAGAGTAATTATAATTTCTTACTTCTCATATCCCATCAGAATACTAAGACGCTCAGCATTCCTACCTACTTTATTATGTGAACATACACAGTTGTAATAAATGCAACTTAAGATATAATGATGTGTTACTCTCTTAATCAAACATGAGCTACTTGTGAGCATTCTTATGAACATTTACAAAGAAAAAACTTTTTATAAGCAGCTGCATGTAAGGAGTCAGAGGTCAAAAACAAGAATAAATACCACAGTTTGCTCAAATAGCAGCCATAGTTGAAGCCACAACCTTTCTAAAGTTCAGGCTAATTATAGGTATTTTTATGACTAACCAAAAGAAAAGTGGAATGACCATGTTGCTAGACAGCACCATTTGAAAAACAGTGCTTTTGTGATGAAGGAACCAACCAAATTTCTTCTTCCTAGAAAGATATTTTTGTCCTATATTGTGCAGAACAGGAGGAAGAAAAATCTAATGCAAGTGGGGAAGTACAGAGACAGTTCATGAAGCCTACACTCTGCTCTTTCTCACCATAACCTTATTCCACAACATAGAGAACCAGTATGGGGTGTACCACTTACCAATTATGTCCATCCCTTTACATAATCAAAAAGACAGCTCTACAGAACTAATGAACTATGGGAGATAGAATTCTCCAAGGATTGTGAGTTTTTGTGAGATACACTGGATCACAGCTGAGACCTCTGTCAACTTTTTTCACTTGCATGCACAATTCAATACTACAGCCATACATACTTTAACGAGTGATTAGATTGTTCATGTGTTAATACAATAATTACCTTTTATAGATTTTTATTACTATAATTTTATTTAACCTCTGCATCTTAAATATTTTCTGATAAATGGTTTTCATAATAAATAATGGATAAAGGTAGAGACTGAAAAAAGTAGTTTTATTTCTTCGTTTGATTTTTATGGATTTCACATTTTGAGTTTTGTTTTGTGTTATCCAAAGCAGAAGATTTTCTATTTTGAGATAGAGTGGCATTTTGTTATCTAACCAGGCCTTTAATTCACCATGTAACCCAGACTGACCTCAAACCCATACTGTGTGACTTGCCTAACCCTCCCTACACTGACATTTCAGATATGTACGTTATAGGTATATGAGCAGTTTTTAAATTAAAGAATGATTTTCATAAATAAAATTATTTTTCTCATTTGGCAACATTTAATTATTTTCTAGATATTAACTAGAGACAAATGAAGATGTGCATAGAAACTAACTCTATTCAGCACAGGAAAAAAATGTATCAATGGCTAATTAAATCAAAATTTGTATGGTTTTTAAAATTAATTATTTTTTTTATTCTGAGACTGTTGCCTTTCAAATGCTTCATCAGAGAGTAGAAATGTACAACTACATGAGGCAGGGTGTATGTAGTGGTAGAGCACTTACTTTCTGTGCAGTAATGGGAACTGAGTAATTGGAGTACTAAGTTGAGAAAAAAAAAAAAACTGCACATAGAACTGGCTTTTGCTGGAAGCTCTCTTCTGAATTTTAGGTGAAAACTTCTTATAAATACTTAGAGATAAATATCTTGAACATTTAAAAAAAGTATGATCATATGTTTGATATGTAGGCCTTAATTAGAATATCTAAATATCATTCTATTTTGGTACAAGACCTCTAAATACCATTTTCTATACTATTATGCCTAGAAACAGAAGTATAATTTTATTTCCATCAGATACTTAGAAATATATTTATTTTAAAATGTGTTAGGACATATCATGCTCTATGAAGATCTGAAAATGAGAGTTTATTTTTTATTATTTTCCATGGAAGCAGTATCTATATGACGCTAACTGTTTGGGACGATAGGAATGACATATCTCTTGTATTGACTAACACTGATCTGACATAGAGCAAGGCACAGCTAGAATTAGCACATTTCTCTTTTGGGTCAATGATCATAATTTACATTTTCAGTGCCCTGAAAAATGTTATATTTAGACATATAAATGTAATACTGGCTAGTTAAGTTGTCAGAACATCTTTTCTCAAGTCTCTCATATTGTTTAAAGAAAGCTGAAGACAAGTACTTTTCAATGTCAAAATGGTTTAAAACTTATCCAATTGTCTCAAAAGTTCTTTTTAAATTAAACAACTTAAATAAATTTGTGCCATCTGTCCTACTTTTATGTCTTCAGACTAAGAAAATTGTTTTGATATGAACATTTCAGAATATTTTTCAAATACAATTATAATTTTCTTTTGCTTGTAAACGTTGTTTAATACTCTTTATTTTTAAATAGAATAATGTACATCACTATATTGATTAAGACTGAGTTTGAGTAGACTAGAGGTGATATTATTTAGTATAAGAATCCACTCGAATTAACAGCCTTCCATTTTATTACAGTTGTATTAAGAGATTTGACAAATCTTTTCTATCGTCTGATGTCTGAGTTACTTTTAAGCTAAATTTATTGACTGTTAATTATGTAAGCAAGACCCACATAACTGCTTCAACAAACTATTTAGCAAAAAGTCATAATCAAAGACAATCATTTAGATCACAATCGGACACCAAAATATTTTTGTCTTAATAGTCTTTTACCTAGCTTTATTTATAATATATTGTTTATAAGCTAGAAATTGTGGATGGTCACTTGATAATAAAATGCTCTTTCTGATAGCAAATATGTAAGTATTAAATTCAATGTTTAGGATAGTTCTTTGAGACAAGGTAAATTAATCTTTGGAAAATATCTATATTACTTTAAGATCATCATGAATACACCAATACATATATTTTATGAGTTTTGTGCACATTGATTCTTTAATAACATTTTTAATATATTTGGAGAATTCCTAGGCTAATAAAATAATGTTTTTTTAATTCCATAATTTATTACTTCCTTCTTGTGGAAATTATGCCTTCCAAAAAACTCATGCCTTTCAAAAATATTCAGTTCAAGGAAGCCTAGGTATAGTTAGTATATCAGACTAATCTCCTGGTTACAATTCTAAATATTCCATTTTACTACTCATCCACAGAACCACAACAGAGAGCAAGGAGTTCCTTTTCAGTTTCAGCCATCTGAGAATGAGTGGCAAACATGATGACATGATACCCAATGCTGTTTGAGTTGCCACATTATGGGTAGGACGTCATTGGTTATCTGATCCTTTGTAAAGAACAATCCAAAGCTAATTAGTCTTGTCATCAATAAAATAAACTGTATTTTTCTATGAATGAGGGGATAATAACGTAGCTTTTAACAACTTGTGGAATAAATTGTTATCAAGTGTTTCAGTTTTCAAAAAATATGACCCACATTTCCAATGGAAGAGAATTATTTAAATATTTTATCTCATATAAAATTACTTGAAATCCTTTTTTTGTTTATCAAAAATAGTAAAATAAAGGTGCAAAATGTTAGTGTATCATATTAGTTCATTTTATGAAAGGTATAAAATTTTATCTAAATTTCTTCAGGTTTTTTACATAAATTTCTTACGTCATTTACTGCTCGTACATAAGAGCTGGGTTTCAGTATATTAATTACAGCCAACATCTCAATGTATTGAATGCAGATAATTGTGGTATTGAATATAATGACTGGGGGCTTTGTCAGTGAATCCTGAGATTGATTATTCCAAGCCAACCCTACATCATCATTTGGCTCAGGAATCCACTCATGAAAATTTACCTATCTGTGGCTCCTTTTTTTTTTCTTTTAAAGGAAAATATTTATTTTGTGGGGGAGACTTACAAGTTTTGAGGGTTTAGTCCTTTTTTTGTGGGTTTAGTTATCTTGATGGTGGGACATGGCGACTTCCAGGCAGACATGGTGCTGGAGAAGGAGCAGAGAGTTCTGCTTCCAGATGAGCAGAAAACAGGAAGCAACTGTGTGCCACACTGAGCATAGCATAAGCGTAGGAGACCTAAGTCTGTCCCCCGAGTGATGAAATTCCTTGAACAAGAACACACCTACTCCATCAAAGCCATATCGCCATTATAGGGGCCATTATCTTTCAAACTACCACAGATACATATAATGTTGGTAAAGGTCTACACTAGTTCAGGCACTATATGAAAACTTTAATGTGGAGATTCTATTAAAATGTGGGATTTTGTTCCATGAGTGTGGCACAAGATCTGAGGTACCAAGGAGTTAGACTGGGAGCCAAGTTTCAACTAATTGTTTAATCTTGATATTATTATTATTATTATTATTATTATTATTATTATTATTATTATTTTATATATTACATCCCAACTGCAATTTCTGCTTCTTCCTCTTCGCCAGTCCCTTCCCCCAATAGTGAATCTGTGATTTCTTTCATCCTAAACTTCTGTTATTTATTGTAATGGAGTTTCCAAGATGGCACTTTCCACTTTCCCAGAGAATAGTGGTATAAGAAGAATTTTATATTATCTTTGTCAGTGTCTGAAATGGACATACTCAATTTGGTTTAAGGAAACTATAAGTTGCTTTCTAAAAAATATGGCATGATCTTTGTCTTTTGGGAAACATGTATCTGTCATATAAGAAGGTTGGTATGAAGTATGATAAAACTGACATATTGACCATACCATAGTCAGAGGTGAAATCTTAAACCAAAAACATAAATTCATCTATGACTGCACCATAGAAAAAAAAAATTGTGGAATTGACTTAACTGGCCATTGTTTTGCTTGTTTTACATATGAAGACTTCTTTTTCAAATTTAATTTTCTCTTGTTATCTACCATCTAATAAATAAAACATTTAAGATGAATGAATATTGAAAGACAGACATAAATTTCCTGAGTTTATTTTAATTGAGAGCTATCCATCCATCCAGTTATCATATTTTTCTTAACCAGTTTCATCTTTGACATTATGATTAACACAAATTTCAATTATTCACTTAAATTTTAAAATGACATTTTTAAGAGTTTAGCTCATTCTTTAACATTATCAAATAGGTTTGTTTTACTCTTGTGCCCAGATTATAATAGGATCAGGTTTTTAGTAGTTTATAATGTATGTTTTTGAAGACATTACTCAGAAAATTTTGACAGATAATATTGTTGGGGTTTCTTTTTCTATTTTTAAGACCCTTGAGTCTGTGAAAAGTTTAATTTATTAAAATGTAATAAACACATGTCTATCTTTAGCTTCTAAAAACATATGCAAATTGGTTTTACAATATGACATTCATAGCATTAGGCCTTGAAAATTTTACATATAAAAGTGAAAATCCATGTACTTAACACAAATTTTAGAAACCATCTTCTATAAAATATATATGTTTCATTTTTAAAGAGACAGGTGTATGTAATTTTAACATCATCCCCCCTCCCTCCAATCATCAAAAGGTATCCTGGCAATCAGCAGAAAGGTTTAATAGGTTTTCTGTCTTGTTCTTAATTTGCTGAAATTACAAAATCAATACTTCCCGTTGTAGCTGCAGTTACCCGTTTTACTGCTTTAAGATAAAGTCTACAAGAAAGTAACCTTCACTTTCAATTTGTAGCAGAGACCATCAGGTTGCTCTTGGCCACTGCTTAAATAGCCTGTTCTCTGCCATCCTATATAAGATACTCCAAATGCGTTGTGGATCCATTTCCTGGGCACTGTGTGCTGAAAGCAGCTGTGATTAACATAGAAAAAGGAATTCTGAGTCTTACATCCACTTCATCCCTTTACTTTTCATAGTATATTCACATCCATGGGCCTTTAGTTCTTTGCTTAAAATGCACCCTGATTCATACAGAGATTTTTCAACTCTCCACCTTAGGTTGGCATCAAATATCCACGGACTCTTTCTACCTGAATAAGAAAGTTTCAGACAATTTGAACTATTTCTTACCTTCAAGATACTTGTTACAAGAGAGCCTTCCTGCAACTTTTGAGATAAGGAAAGTCTCCCCAGATTGAGCCAGGTTAATACAAAATAGGCAAGTAAACACATTTCTAAGATTTTAGTTTCAGAAAAAAAAATCATAGATCGGTTATCTTAAAAAGATATTGGAATTGACCAAGGGATTTTTAGCATTAAAGCTGCACAGGTATTTTATTTTCAAATAGCAATAAGCTTCCATATACATGTCAAGCTAGCTACTGAAGCCAACTTGATAATATTGTTATTCCACTCTCTACGTACTCAATGCATTTTACACTAAAACCTTAATTCCATATACAAGGAAAGGTGAACTTCAATGACTATTTTCAGTCTAACATTCAAAAGCATTCTTTACCTGGTTATTTCATAGAAAAGGGCCAATCAGGTTCAGACACAATTTGTTTCTGTGCTTCTGTAATGTCTCTGGTGTTTTGGTCTCAATCTCTTACTGGTTTTATCTGAGCCTGATTGGTCCTTTTCTATGAAATAACCAGGTACTCCCTCTAGAGATGCTGCAAGGAATAAATTTCAATATTAATTCTCTGCTATAAAATACTGGTATATTTTTGTAACAAGTATAGAAACCAGGCTGACACACTCTGGTTGGAAGTGGAAACATAATGTTTATTTGTATTTGGAGGATATTTTTCTATTATTTTAAAAAATATTTTTGCCTTTTGAAGAACTCAAAAAGGTGTCTTTAATAATTGATGAATTTCCCACATTTTAGACTCTAAGTTTATAAATTATTTTACTGATGCTATGGTTTACTTTTAAAATTGTATTTTCATTGCAACATTTCTATCTTCCCATCCATCCCTCTAAGCCTTCTCACATATCCCTACTCTTTCAAATCTGTGACCACTTATTTTAATAATTGTAATTCTATACATGTACATGTTTAAATTTTGTATATATTCAATATGTATAATATACATAATGTTATTTGCTTGAATATCTTCAGAGATGACTCTTTAGGCACTGGATAACCAATAAGTGTGCTTTTTCATGGGTAGAGGCTCCTTCCTGCTCCTATTTTTGCTCAGTTATCTTAAGTTCTCTTTGTAGGGTCAAAGCCCGATGGGCTTTATTCTATCCATTTTGACATATTTCTTTGTGTTTGTTTTAAGCTCATGTTGGGGAGTGGTGTCATATTAATAGGACTTTCTAGGTACAGCTTTTAATGTTATTAGAAGAGATAATCTCACAGCAAACTCCCTGATCGTCTGGCTCTATTAATCTTTCTGGCCTCTCCTCTATACTATTCCCTAAGACTTAGCTTTGGGAATGTTTTGTAGATATATTCTTTGGGACTGAGCATCACAGCTCTGCAAACTGATTGGTTGTACTTTCTAACTGTTGCAAAGAGAATTTTTGTTGTTTGAGGGCTGAAGACTACACTTATCTGTGGGAGTAAGAATACATACTTTTAGGTTCTTATTGGGTATTATGCTGGTTTTGTACATTAGTGTTTGTAGTTTCTACTTCAATAACCATTAATTCACTTACACTATTAGTTAGGTGTATTATAAAAGAAATATCTCTCTTATCAAGAGAGTCTTAAGTACAGTAGAAATAGGAATTATATAAAACTTAAATTGGTAATGAAGTGAGGGGTATCTCATTTAATTTGAGGAGGAAAACATAAGCACGTGGTACCCAGAGAGTTTTATACAAACAAAACAA
This sequence comes from Phyllotis vaccarum, assembly GCA_033318265.1. Taxonomy (NCBI): domain Eukaryota; kingdom Metazoa; phylum Chordata; class Mammalia; order Rodentia; family Cricetidae; genus Phyllotis; species Phyllotis vaccarum. The sequence continues at coordinate 117,903,249 of JARWLC010000005.1, forward strand.
TCAATAATCCTAGCAAATATAACAAATTATGGATGAGCACTCCTCTAAAGAGCAAAAGACCATGTGATAAGAACAACATCTAGGGGCCAGAGAGATGGCTCAGTGGTTAGGTGGATCTGCTGCTCTTCCAGAGAACCTAGGTTTAATATTCAGAACTTACATGGAAACCCACCACTGCCTACAATTCAGTTTCAAGGGATTTGACACTCTCTTCTGACCTCTTGGGACATCAGTTAAGCATGTGGGTACACACATTCATGCACACAAAACACATATAAACATCAAATAAAAATTGAATAAAAGCTATAGGGTTGGAAACTGAGCTGTGTGAACTCCAGTTTTGGGGGTAACTTACTTTCAATAAAGACATAGTGATATTTGGACCTCATAATGTCACAAGGCAGAAAGTCATTACACAGAAAACACAAACCTCTCTCAGATGTTGTTAACTACTATGGAGCACAAAGGCTTACAGAGAAGCAGGTGGTTCTGTAGACTACTTAGTCCTTGTTGCTTTAGGTCTTGGCTATGACAATGAAATAAAGAAATCTTTATGGACTTGGTGTCCTGGACATCTCGTGATTTAGGGGGCCAAAGGACGCAAAAGCCACAATACAATTGTAATTTTAAAAGTTATGGCAACCACCAATTTGATTTCTTGCAGGAACGTCAGAGTCAGGAATATAAAGCCATGTTAAAATTTCTCACTCAAGAACATTGCTATAATTTTGAGGATAGATAACAGCTATTATACTCGCCAGAGGCAAAAAGAAGTACTTTCTATTTCAAGAATATGAACACCTGCTGATCACCACTTTCAAAAATTTTAGAAAGCTATTTGTAAAATCATATAAGAGCTTTACAAACGAAAGAGCATTTTATTGCAAAACAGTAATGTTAATGATGTACCTCTAGCTTCTCTCTCAAGACATGATATTTGTAGTTATAACACATCATGTCTTATGTTACAGTATTCCTAGGCATTCCTTAATGTCATGTGGTAGGCTAAGTTCACCACAGATAAGACTGTTTTGATATTTTCTTGTTTGAATTTCATGAGACAAGTGCTGAACCAAAAGATGGCCAAAAGATGAACATCCAGGACAGACAAAGGAGGACTCTAAGGGAAAGGGAGGTACTTTAAATTTAAAATAGTGTTGAGACACCATGTACTGGAATATTCTGCAGAAAAGGTAAAGTTGAGTAGGGATGACAAAAATAGATTTCCCTCAGGCATACGAAACTAAAAACACCCAGCCTAGGAAGACATGAAGGATCCATGGACATCTTCAAAGATTGGACACATTCATATAGATTAGAACTTGTCAGCAGATATTATAACTCAACTTATTACAGACTGAGAATATGTCTTCGTGTGCCACATGATTGCAAAGAAATACAAGAAATAATAACTATGTTTTAACATAACCTTAGTAAAGGTCCAATTACTGGTTTTCTCCAGTTGAAACTGTAAGCTTCCTTTTAAAATTACCGTGTGTGTGTGTGTGTGTGTGTGTGTGTGTGTGTGTGTGTGTGTGTGTGTATGTGTGTGTGTGTGTGTGTGTTTTACATTGATGCAATGCAAACACCAACAAGTATGTTTGGAAAATAAATTTTCTACTTTCCCCATGGGGTACCCTGGGATGGAACTGAAATGAAAGCCTTCAGGCTTGGTAACCTTACACTCTGAGCCATGTCACAAGAAAAAATGCAAAGTTTTCACAAAGTAAGTTGCTTGTTTCAATTCAGACTAAGGACATCAAGTTGTTCTACAAAATAAGCAAGTGTCAACCAAGTCATGGCACCACTCCAGTGAGTCCTGATTGGTATGTTCTTGCTTTTAGCACACTCATCTGAGCATCCAGAGAACCCCAAATATACAGAAAATACAAACATTGTCTCATTACACAGAAAGCTTTCAGCAGAATAACCCACTTAAATAGAGTGGATGCTATAGCTCCCCAAAACACTCTATTGGAAAGAAATACAAATTACCACATAATGTATCTTCATCTGTTTCCATCAAGGGAAATATTTCTTTTAAAAAAGAAATAATTTATTTCCTCTTGATTTCAATAACAAATATTGTGTAGTTTGTATTTCTTCATTTCTTTTTGTGATTATATTATTATTTTAGCTATTGTTCTATTGCTATGGAGAAATAACATGACCAAACCAATTTATATAAGAATGCATTTACTTGTGAATTCGATTACAGTTTCAGGGGAATATTCCAAGGTCATCATAGTGGAAAACAGGCAGGCAGACAAGGTGCTGGAGCAGTAGCTGGAGTCGTATCTCCTGATCCATAGGCAAACAGAGAGGAAGATTGAGCCTGATTCCTAAGCTGCCTGTAGTTCTTTTGTAGGGATGAGACCTTGTAGTCTACCATCACCGCCAATCCACTTAGCCAGGCCTATTGTTATTGTCCTGGAAACTTCTCTTTAAAACAGACTGGGATCATTACAGAAAATTATAATCAATCAAAATGGCTTCATTATTGAATAAATGAGTTTTTATTTACTTCTCTAAATATTGGTTGGTGTGTGTATATAAAGAAACATTAGCACATTATATACTGTTTGAAAATGATAAGATTAGAATGGTTCAGGGATGGAATTAATAGAAACTAGCAGAATGCTGTCACTATTCTTCAGACAACAGGTCATCAATGTGTCATGTGGTTTTAGCAACTTAGAGCAAAATTAAGTCTTGAAAATAGCTCATGTACCAACCAGTAAGAGGAAAATGACCTTTAAATACAATGTTCACACTATTTGTACCAGTTGCTTTCCCACATTTTCTTTGGCTTAATCATACACTTGTCTTTTCATGTCTTTTATGTCACTTGCCATACACTCAATATATGGTTTGACTCAGGTCCCCATGTTGGTTTTCTAGGACACAATTATGAAAAATGATGCCATCATCCTTGAAAACTTCATGTAAGTACAGACTAATTTAAACTTCCAAGCGAAAAATGAAGGCTTTGTTTGTTAGACATTTTTCAGTATTGTTAAGTAAATATCAACACAAACTCTGAAACTAGTACCCATAACTGAATACTTTTTTCCTACTTGTATAATAAAGTTCAATACAAACCATCAAATACACAGAATGTGTTGGTGCCTTTGGATTCTATTGTAATGAATGTTCTGTCCTAGAATCTGAAACAGATTTATAGTGGTATTTAGGAAATGTAAATGATCACTAGGTGAAGACATAACTTCAAACAGGAAAGAAGGGAATGCCCACCACACACACGCACACGCACACACCATAGACAAATTTTCTTAAAAAAGCAAAGTGAACCTTTAAAAGAACTGAGATCTCCCTGTGCTCCCCTCTTTAATCTAATCTAGAGCCTAATAAACTTAGCAACACCCTTGCTCTCTACCAAGCCCTCTACAGCTCTCCTGATGTTACCACCATTACAAACACTAGTACCACATTCCAAATTTCACCAACATTCTCTGCTTCCATAGTTTGCCAAGGATTTGCCTTGTGTGAGGGTTAGGTCACTAATTCTCTCTACATTATTTTTTTATAAAAATTGGATTATGGGCACTGTAGACTTGCTGAGTGAATCTAATTCTTAATTCCTGGGGCCTTTTTTTCCCATCACGGGTCTCCCTACAAATTCTGGTTCAATTTTGAAAACCTTCTGTACTGTATCAGAGTTAATCACATTTATAATTGCAAGAAGAATAAAAAAATCACACACTGTAATTTAGTTGCGAATAGCTTTACTGAATTAGGAATGCCATTGTAAAGTCCTATGCTGAAATATTCTATGGGCTTCTGGTAAGCTTTTCTCTCATCCTTATAATCATAGTTCACTTGACTGCTTATTGAATTAACTCTACAGTGTTTGAGTGCAGACTGAGACCTCCTCTCCATTGTCCTGTTACCCGAGTCCCACTAAATGATCAAACTTTGGTTCAGATGCACTCTCTAATACATGCAGACAGTTCTAATTCTAAATTTACCATGTCCTTTTTGATAATAATGAAATATTGGCATTAATTAATATTTTGTCATCTATAACATTAGGAAATGTCTTTGAAACTCACATTAAATACTCAGACTTACTCAGGATTGAAAGTATAATATATTAAAAGGTCAACAATGGTAGTGCATAATCTATCTTCAGGAAATTATAATCTAGTTGGGGAAGTAAAGGATGAAGTTAAAGAGCAAAACATTCATCATGTATAATTTTACGTGATAACAGATTGCCAAAAAGTTATACAAAGTGAACTTTTCAATGAATCAGAGAATAAACATTAGGAGAGCTCATATAAAAATAACTGGTGAGAAAGCAGGAGAAAATTCTTCTATTTCCACCTGGTAAGTAACTAAAGAGAGTCAGTTGTTTAAGAGAAGAAAGGGAGTAGCAGAAGTTCAAATTAGGAGACCATAATTAATCAGCAAACAGAATAATGTATCCCATAATAATATTTTCATCCATATGCAATACATGCTTGGTTCATACTTACCACCCCTCCCCTGTGCTTTTTGATTTTTTGTTTCCCTTCCCAGACTAAGTCATTTTGTTTGCATTTCATAGAGAATTGGGAGCTTTGAAGTGTTTTAACATTGGGTAGTGACACAGCATCTGATGATGTGAAGGACGGGGTAGAGAGCATGAAACTAGCCAAGAAACAAAGCTAGAAATAAACTGCAGCTTGTCCAGGGACTCACCGATACCTTCCGACATCAACAGAGTAGTGGAAAATCAGAATGATGAGCAGTTTTCAATTTTAACGTAAAAAAAAAAAAAAAAAAAAAAAAAAAAAAAAAAAAAAAAAAGTTATCCTTTTGTTTTTCAGGTCATTCATCTTGATCCCATTCATTTCCCATCCCTATATATCTGGCCTCGGCCATTGAAGCTGCCCCCCCACCCCCCAAAAATGCTAAGAATCATTGGTTTGGTTCAAGACCTCTGTTTTCTGCTTTGCTATGGATGCTAGACCCTCACTGATTATTCACTTTGTTATCCTGCTGTTTTCCTTTGTTTTGGAAGTCTTGCAGCTTTGGGTCTGCAGGACTGGTCCCTTCACTTGCTTCAGATAGAGTGGATAAATAATCCTGGTTCTGGGCCCGGGTAGTTGCAGGGTTGGTCAGCCAACCAGAAAGGAAGAATTTTCAAGGAATAGTTGACAATGACTTATTTGTCTAAGAAAGAATTAGAGAATCAGAGTGACAGATAATGGTAAGTGATTTGGAAAGGTCATTACAATCTTTTTGTGGCTTCATGAAGCCACTTTAGAGTAAACACACAATCTTTATTAAATAGATCCTAGGAATCCCTGATATATGTTTCCATTAGAGTTTGGAAACATGAGGCCACAGTTAAGAGAAAGTCAGGGTCTAAAGGTACCTACCTGTCTTAGAGGAGCAGCACAGAGGGGCACCTGAAGCTATCCAGTGACAAATAGGAAATCCCAGGAACATAAGAAGTATGGAGAGGGGAGGAAGTTTGTTGCAACCTCTGCAGAGGCACATAAAACACAAGTTATTTGCTGACTTGAAGCCACACATCAATCATCTCAGCAGGTGGTTTACAGTAGAAATTCTGGCAAATTCTTCGACTTTGTCCCAGTAGATGGTTGTCTAGAATAACCAGTGAATTTCTATAGTTTTTATTATTTTTTCAAACTCAGTGTAATATATCTTAATTGTGGAATTTAAGGCTTCACAGAAATATGAGTCACTGGAAAGCTTAAATGAGATCATGGATGATGTCACACTTGAGGCAGATGATTCAACGGTAACTGATTTTATAAATTATGTAACTGGAAACAATATTTTTGTAAATATAGAATTCGAGAGTAATATACTACACAAAAAAGTTTGTAAATAATTGAATATTGGTAAATTATACAATTTTAGATATGATTTTAATTTAATCTCTATGAGATGGTTCAAACTTAGAATGAAAGTTGTTAAAGTAGAGCAGAAATTTCTCACTTTTACTATATCTGATTAAGAGACAAAATTTTTCAAGTGCATTTAGAGAGAAACTGCATAAAATATGTTTGATTTATAAGTATATTAAGAATCATTTAACATTTAAAGAAAAATATAATGATTGTTTTATTTTTTCAAAATACATAATTTATCAGAAAAAAAGAACCAGAAATGCAACTTTGTCAACTTTATATTATATTTAACTTGTTCCTACAAAATAAAATTATCTAACATTATTTTACTTTACATTCTACTTAATGGACATAAGATAGTTGGTTTAAATACATCAAAATTCTAAACAAAAATATGAAAGAATCACTCCTAAAATGTTGATCTACTTTTAAAGTGAATAGAACAGTTCAACATCATAAACCCCAGCACATAAGAGATTTTTGTTTTTTTTCAAGGGCCGACACGGCCATAATGGACTTGCTAAATGTATGCATTTGATATAAGAAAATTATGGTAATGTGACATTCCTACTACATGATGGAATACTCTTTTAGATAGCGAAACATATTAATAACACACATGATAGAGTTCTTTTTGGCTCTTGACATTTAGAACCAAATTTTTCAAAGGTTTTCCTTATTATGCTTTGTATACAGTAAGCATAAACCACACCGCACTGCATGCACATGCGTGCTCACTCCCCACAGACATTACCTTTGTCTCAGTAGAGTTTTGCATAAATCAACAGGTGATTGGAATTTTTTTTTAAAGATAAATTCTTAAGGATAAACCTTTATTATATAATAATATGTGGGGACATAACTCTTAGGTAAACTTGCCTTCTTCATAATAAAAGTATTGGATTAAAATGCTGTGAGAAACATAACAAAATATTATCTCCTCTTTAACATATACAAAATGATTTTTACTAGAAATATGTACATATGCTTGTGTATTTTAATGTTAATTTATAAACAAGTGTTTAAACAACACCTTAAAGGTATCAGTACAAAGGATTGTGTCATCACAACGACTACCCAAGACATTAATTGACTATTTGGACCCATTCCCTACAAAGATGATCTGAGTTTGTCATAGAGCATTTTCAGACGGTTTTAGTGACTAAGTCATATTCTGAATTTTCTAGGGCTTAAATACAATATATATTTCAAAATTCATTTTTGATTCTACAAATTATCTTACTAATCCTGGACATCACAGGTCTGGGAGCCTGACGATACCTTCTTCAGAAGAGGAACAATATAAATCAGAAACTTGATTGTTTCTGTATTTTTAGATAATGTTACTATTTAAGAGAAAAACCAAAAATTATTTATGTAAGTTAATATATTTATTTAAATACTCACATTATCGTTTATTTGAAAGTATAGTGGCAGATTGAGCTCAGTGACAAGGAAGATGAACTATCTGGGTTGGTTTTGTTGTATTTTTATTGTTATTGGCATGTACAGTACTAACATTTTATTTCCAAAATGTGAACTACAGAATATCAAGCAGGTACTATTGTTTCATAAAATAAATCATCATAAGAATTTAGAGATAATACTTAATTGTATTATTATTTTAAATTATGTGTGTGTTTATGTGTTGGGGTAGTAATATTTGATTTGGGTGCAGAAGGAAGCCAAAGGAGTCAGATCTCCTGAAGCTAGTGTTACAGGTGACTGAGTCACAGAATGCTGGGATCCAAACTTGAGTCTTCTGGGAAAGAGTCTTACTGACTTTTAAACCATGGAGACATCACTCCAGTCCCACAAGCAACATTTTTTTTTTTTTTGCTGATGTTATGTATCTACTCAATAATGCCCATACAGTGACAGATATATAATGTAAAAACATCATGCTAAATTTACCAACTATAAGGATTAAAGGGTCTTACTACATAATCAAGCCTGGCTTTGAACTTGAAGTGATCCTGCTTCTTCATCCTTTGGAGTATTTAGGTTACAGACACACATCACTATGCAAAGCTAAAAAAAAAAATGTCAGCAACAAATAACCACTGGTGATTTCTCAACCCGTTAATCTAGGGGACCGTTCAATACCAAACTGGATTGTTTTCTCTGGTGTAATACTGTCTTGCTTTAATTTTCTTATCCAAACTTGGAATATGTAACTTTTCTCCTAAAAGTTAAAATTACTTTAAAATAAATTTCATTCTCTGTTTTTTTTTGTTGTTGTTGTTTTTTGTTTTGTTTTGTTTTTGTTTTGTTTTTTGGTTGCTTGGTTAGCTTGCTTTAACCATATCCAAGTCTTCAATATGCTTGCTCAAAGTTTGGCCCACATCAAATGGTTGTTTAATCCAAATATGCCTGGATCAAAGTAGGCCAATCTTTATGAAGAAAGTATAATTGAACAGCCAAGGCTTCTGTGCAATCCAAAAGATGACTGACCACACACTCTGACGACCCCAGCGTGCTGCGATGGATGGACATTTGGCTAACTGAAACACAGAATCAGTGGGCTCAAAAAACTGCCTCTGCTTACCACTGTGACAAATACAGTAAGTAAACACATACCCTTCATATTCCGCTTTAATCTTAAAAGTTTTATCAGGTCCTTTATGAGCAGATGTTACTCGAAGTTCACATGTCACAAACATTCTTAATTTTCTCCCAGGGACCAAGGTCAGGAGTTAAATTCATCAGCTCTACAATCCTTCACTGTTTTACTTCAGAAGCAACTTCACTCAGTCAGCAACACATGCAAAGCATTTCTTTACCGTCTGGAGTCCTTTCAGACTTATTTTGAGGTCACAGTAAGACTGACTGCTGGCTCTCGTCTTCCAATAGCCAGAATCTCCAGAAGTCATTATCAATAACAGCAGAAAGAACAATCTCTTTGATAGGTTTAATAATACCAAATCCAAACTTCACATCAACCAGTACACAACTATGGGGCAACCAAGATTTCTCCAGTACTTCAAATATAGCTTTATAACATGATTCATGATGTACATTTCAGTCTGGCCTATAAATCCACCAAAACAAAATTTTGTAGCATCAAGTTGCTTTCCAGATCATTTCAGATCCTTCTTAACATCATCTTTGCAGAATATCTCCACTTTCAGAGGGTAAGATTTATATCTCTCTTTTAAACAAGGGTTCCTTTTGATAAAAGATGCCGTTGCTATTTTACAGCACACCTATTTAATTGGAATCATTTCATAGTGGAGTGCAACCAAATTAGTCTCCCCACATTGCCCACTGAAAGCAGTTTTGATACCTAGGCTTCCTGTACCAGCTGAAAGAAACATGTGATAGTCCTATTGGAAACTGCAGCTTTGCCTTCCAGGTATTTCTTTCTAACTTCATTTCCTGCTGTAATCTGGTCCTTGGACTGCAGGAGGACTCTTCCTTTATCTTCTAACAATTCATAGACTTCTTTTGTCTTACCCTTATAGAGTTATCATGGGTGGGCTGGAGGTACAAACCACATGGAAAAAAAAAAAAAACAAAAAAAACTAGGGTACCTACATTTGAATCTCAAAGTACATTTAGTAAGCTCAGGAAATCATCATTTTTCTTGCTATTTCTTCCAATCATGAATTAGACAATAGCTTACATATACAGAAATATCCATAAGAAATTGTGCATTATGCTGGGCATCTAAAGCATTAATTACAGGATGCGTCTATCATCAGAAAAACCTAATTCTTAGAATACTGATACCATTGTTGCTTCTCTTTTAAAGCATTGTTTTTCAAATTAACAGGTCAATTGGTCCATTAATCAGATACAAAATTGTGTTTTAAAGTATGTATACCTATACATATCTATTATGGAATGATTTAATGTTACTAATAAGTATGTGCCTTACTTTAGATGAGCCTATTTCTGTGTGGAATTTATGGAAGTTAATTTTGAAGATGTAAATAGGAGATTGGTGGTTATTGGAAGTTGTGGAATTTGGAGGAAAATATTTGAGAACTTCCATTCAAAGAATATGAATTTATCAGGAAGATAGAATATCTAAGTTCAAGAAATCTGTTTTACAGCACACTGACTATAAAAATGGCAGCAATTTGCATCTTTGACCATATTAATTTTAAATATCTCATTGTATTATATCTTCTTGTTATAAAACTTCCTCTTAGGGGGAATCAATTAAAATTTGTTTGTAAAGTGTAGCAAGCATCCTGCTTGCATGGAATGAACACCATGAAATATAAATATCCATAAATAGCTTGTTATTACAAACATATTGAAGAGAAATATGTGACAGGGTGAAATGGAAGACACACAGGAAAATTGTATGTCCTTATAATGTATATATATACATATATGTGTATATATATACATATATATATAACAAAAAGCAAATCTAAGAATATCTCAGCCAGAAAACTGTGATACACACCTTATACCATTTGATTCTTAATTTAACAACTCATTATGAACTTTCACAATACTAAAATATTTGATGGAAATTTAAAAGTGTCTATCATCTTCTGATAATTATATACCACTATGTGATCTTGCCTTTTAAAATTACTTCCTTAATAAATATGCTCAATAAATTAATTTGAATTTTGTTCTAGACTCCAAGTATTTAATCCACACCATGTAAAATACAATTATCATGAAGCCACGTGATTTCGCTCAAGCCAGAAACATAATAGAATGAAAAGTAAGCTGTCTGCTGGTTCTGGCTCGCATACATAGCAAGGCCCAGCAATGGAAGAATTTCCTGCAAGTTTTGTAAGGTTGGAACTAGCCAGCAGGATTTTCTTAAGAGCCTGCTGGAAGCTGGTGTCAATCTTGGGTGGCATTTACAGCAAGTAAGAAAGCAAGTCTGAAGGAGATTGTGCTGTGAATCTCAATCTTTAAATAAAGGAGCTGTTTTGGGCCATGACAGGCACCATGGAAGAAGTAGGAGGAGGAATCAGAATAGGTAGGAAAGGAAGGGCAGAGTCAGAGGCAGATCGAGCTGAAGCCCAAAGGAGCAACATGTAGGAGCACAGGTGAGCCACCGGCCACGTGGCAGACAGATTAATAGAAATGGGGTGATTTAAGATAAAAGAGCTAGCTAGCAATGTGCCTAAGCCATAGGCCAAACAGCATGAAGTTAATATAAGCGTCTGAGTCATTTCAGGGGCCAGAGGAGCAGCGGCGGGCTGCTAAGGGGTTTGGCACGGCGGGTCTGTGGGTCTCGGGCCTCTGGTGGCCCGGACCAAGAAACCACACCATTGCAACAAGATTGAGATTATATGCCCCCGAGATTACCACACTGAGCTAAGAGCCAGAACTATGTCTTGTGATGCAATCACCTCTAACTGATTAGCTAAGAGCATGCATATTGATAATCAAAATAACTTAGGTGACCATATTATTTTTATAGTTTTCTATAAAAATAATGTTTATGTACAATACAGCAGAGCAATACAAACCATCAAAACTATATATCCTTGTAACATTTCTCAGATTCTAAGATAAGGCCACAGCAGTTAATCAGTTTTCAAGATGAAACTGTGAACTACACTTGTCCACAGTGATGCATGGTGGTGGAGCCATTCACCTGCATTCAGCTTTTCAGTTTTGGTTCTAGCTGCAGACTGTGTGGTGTAAGAGCAATGTATTTAATAAAATCTGTCTCCCACCCCTAGGGAGAGCATTTTCTAGCCTGCACTAAGTTAGAGTATACTCTACCCAAGTCCTTATTTATTACTCTTATTTTCATATCAACCTAATGAACACATATCTATTTTTCTATCTTTCAGATACTGCTCATAACCAAGAAGGCAGTGACCAAAGAAAGCCATTTCTCTCCTTTCAGCCTATATGTGCAATAATGTAAAGGCACTATATACATAGCAAACACGCAGAACGCATGAGGACTTTTCTCTTTGTCCTAGACACGCACATAAACATGCAATCCATGAAAGATATTGCATTGGAAAAATGCATCTTACTAATCTACCTAAGCAACATAATTTGTTGTTTGATTTCTAAAATACCTTAAAAAGTCTAGTTTAAAAAAAAAACAAAGTAAAATTTTGCAGAAAATACATAGCCAGTGATTATTGCTGTTTGCACTAAAAATTCAAAATGTTTATGAGTTTCATTAAATGTGTACCAATCAAATCATATTTGTTGCTATACATTTTTAGTCTACATTTCCACTATTTGAGATACTAATGACTGAATAAATGTAATACTGAGTCAATTACTAGCATTTTTCATTTTCAACTGAGTTGTCATTTGTTTACATGTATGAAATTACATGCAGAGACAGCACATTTCTAGTTCTTCAATTCAAATCAGAGTATTTAGGTAACAGTGCCACCTATTGCTATAATGGTAAAGTATCGTAGCTGTTAGCATATCTTTAGCATTTGATTCAATTCTTTTATTTTTGACTGCAATTATTCTAAGTGTTTAAATTTTAAATATATATTTGCAAGTTTAAATATATAGTGTTTCTAGAAGCAACATGAAAATAAAATAATTTAGGCTTAGATTTAATTTCTTCCTTTACAAAGTCTTACATTAGAGTATAGCATGACGAAAATTATAATTAATATGTATTTTACATCATCTAACATAAATAAATAAAATGTAATTTCATCTGTGGCCCATTATCAAAAATTACATTTCCAAAGGTTATTGGAGTACATAAATCGAATTTTTTTGCTGTGATAAAATTGGTAAATTTCTTTAAGAAACTGATAAATTCCTCATTTGGATTGGCACAGGAATATTTATATTTCACCATGATACATATTTTGTGCATCTTTTTTCCATTTTGTGATACAGAAAACAACAGAAAGCAGGTGCTCATATAATTTAATAGCATTTATGTTCACAAATATTTATATCAATATGTCTTTTAACTTTCTGATTGCAACTATCTGTTCAAGTACATGAATAAAATACATATTTGGTAAACACATTTCTATGTATCTCTAACCTTTACATTTATAATGTTATAATGTGGTACTGTCATGATATTTCACTATACATTAAAAGTTATGTATGATTTAATATAATAAACTGTGTACAAATACTAAGAAATGTTCTTGTGACCTGTACAGCCAAGTCTCCAATGAAGTTAAATAAAAGTAAGGCAGAATCACCACTATCTTCCCAAAAGGAATATTGCATAAAACTTTAATTATAAAGTCTGAGATTTAAAAATAAAATATAAGAGAAAATATTGATAAAATAATATCTTTAGATTGCCCCAACTTTTGATATTTAAATTTAAAGTATTTAAAAGGCCAAATGATGTCTATATATTTTAAGTATAGTAGTTTAACAACACTGAGTGATCCATTTCCCATACAGTTGTGCATACTAAAATATCCAGCATTTGTGAAAGAGATACAATTACATGGCTAGTAGAATTGAGAAGAAATCTTTGGGGGGGGGGAAATCAAATAACTTGCATTGTAAAGGAGTATAATTAAGCATCTCTCAGATCAAGAAGTCTGTTCACAGCAGTATCTATTTGTAAGACCATCCTTGGAACAGAATTTTTACTGAACAACTATTTACTACGGAGGTTCAAGAATAAACACTGTTACCAACTGATCTTTAAAAAAGATCAAAGACATATCTGCTCATTTTTCTTGGTTGTGCTTACTTAACCAAAATTAGTATTTAAAGAAGATCTCATTCAACATAGATTGTTTTCATAAATAGGCTAACTGACATAGAAGAGACAATATACATTTCCAAAGAAAGAAATAAAATACAAAAGGCCTAATTATTGTTTCATGTGATACAAAAAAGGAGGATATTTAAAATGTCAGCGAGTACTAATATTCAACAGAAATATGAAAACAAAGAAAAAGGATGGGTAAGAGAAACGGGAAAATGTTTTGAATGTTACTTTACTTTGGATTTGGTAACCCATTTATACAGTTTAAATAAACACATAAAAAATACAATTACATTTAAAAATCATGACTTACTTTCAATAAAAATAATACATTCACAATCATGCTCATATGCCCAAATATACTTAAAAATAGGCATACACTAATGGATATAAACTTAGCTTGGTAATTAAAGTCCAAGCATTGACTTATTTTTCACACTTGTAATTAAAACAGCTATTTTGTATAACAATCTTTGGGGTCTTAATTTAATTTTTGAGGCCCTGTTCTATTCCTCTAAGTAATACTTGCATTGATATATAATTAAATGTGAGATGAGAGAGGGTTAGGCAACTGGGTCAAACATTCAATTATTTGTCCTGCCCTGTCACAGAATTTATAGAGAATTCAGACCACATCTTGGACAGAGAGGATGAGGTGGTTGGTTATACCCCAATAGCTAACACCATCACTGCTTTTATATCCTGGTTTTGACTTGATCATTGCTTTAAATGAGCATCACAGAACCAATGAAGCTTCAGTCTCCACGTTTCCCCCCTTCATGATCATTTTCAATTTAATTTTTTTCTGAATGTCGTCATTTTAATGTAAATCTTTTTCTTTTTCAATGAAATGAAATGATTAAGTAATTCTCCCTTTTTGTATGATTAAAGATGACAGATAAGCTTGGGTAGGTGGATAAAAATCAAATCTGTTGGCAGAGTCTGAGTACCTCACATGTCAAAATCCTTCCAGCCTGCTCACTGTTAATGACTGGAAAAAATTAGCATGTCTGTGGCTAGCCTAGGAAGAGTCTAAAGATAAGAATCCTACATACTTCTTTAGCTCAAATTTAAATGACTTTTTTTGCTGTAATTAATCTCTAATATAAAGGATGTTAATGTAAGTTGACCAATAATTCAGTTTGATTAGAAACTAAAAGGTCAGCGAGTTTTTGTGATTTTTTTTGAAAAATAAATAAAAATAATCAAACAAAGTATAGAGAAAACACAAAGGCTAATCCAGCTACAGAATGACATCATGTCAAGTATTGGTTATTGTGGCCACACTGTATCAGTCGTTTCCTCATCAAAACTGAAGGAAAATTATTTGAAAAATTAATTTCATTTGCTATCTTATTTTCCATGACTCTGCTCCTTCTCCATCCATTTTTCTATAGGTCACTCAGATCTGTGTGTCACAGTGAAACTATCACAGCTATTTTACCAGTGTAAGGCCTCCATTGCTTGCAGACATGACATCTAACATAATATTTAAAACCTGGAATAATATTAAAAAGCCTACAATTTACCAGACTTCTTGGCTAATTCAGATTATTTCCTTAAAACTAATGTTAAAAAACAATGACACTAATATTGAACAAACTCTCAAGCACTTGCCCATAGCTGTCTCAGTCAGCAAATTTACCAAAGAAAGCACTCTTTTATTCATTTAATTATATTTGGGGGGGAGGGGGTCAGTCTCTGATAACAAGAGAACACCCTATCTTAGATCATTGTGCCAACCAGGACCAAACGTTTCCTGACCCAAGTTTTGTAGCGATATGTATCATGGAGGCGTTAAAAGTTTTTCTTTTCTGTCTTTCATTTTTCTATAGAAGAAATTGCTATTTTTATTTTTTTCCTTCCCCTGAGTATGTTCTGCATGGCAAATTTTGGCTGCACAAGGCTAATTTCTAACCTAACACCATGACAGCAATCACAGCAGTCACAAGGATGAAATAAAGAGAGAGATCTAACATCCAGGACTATGAGTTTCTCATCAGTGGCTAGCAGACTGCCGTGAAGGCTTACAGTAATCCCATTGGACAGCCCTGGTTGATGAAGCCTGGGAACAGGCTGCAGAATGTGGTGAGTTCACAATTGCAAGCATTTGTCCATAATTTAAAGCTATATGAGAAGTGGAGAGTAATCATCTGAACAACAGGCTGTAATTTTACCTGTGTAACATTTACACAGTTTTTAACCCATTAACGCCTCCTTTGCTCAACAAACTGTCGCCCTTGTTCATAAAATGCCTTTCTCAGGAGCAACATGCAAACACCTAGCTCAGGCTTATCTGTTAAGCCGTGAAAACCTGCCAGGAAAATAAAAGCTTTTTGTTTGGAAACAACATCCGTGAGTGACATTTCTAAATCTCAAACTTGGCAGTTTTTGATAGTTCCCTTGTATGCTGTGCTTTTAGTACTTGGAATTCATTTTTAGTATATCACAAGCATATCTAGGCTGGTATTTAATTTTTTTCCCATTTTCATATATGCTGTCTCACCAGCTATTGCTTCAGCCTGTGATATTAGCAAAGTGTAATGATTGGAGCTCGGGCAGAACGTGTTGTGTCTTCTGTGCTATTATGTAGAAGCCCCGTGGACTGGATTCTTCATGCCTGATGTGCTGCTTTTGGCACTTCAGAAATGGAGCATCATTTTAAGAAAAGGAAACAATGTGTTTTATATGCTAAAGGAGCAGAATTATTATTACCTGCATAAAACATACTTCTTGGGGGGAGGGAGGTAAAGAAAACTGGTGAAATTACCTGTGGATTTCTGAGAGGAAATCCACTTGCCCCTGGCCCAAGTTGAGAATTTAAAAGTTAAAGTCACTTTTCTTTACATAAATTCCACAATTTCATCTTCCTTCTTTTGTGTCTTCTCATCAAATTAGTTTTTTTTCCTTACAAACTACTACCTCAAATGTCTACCTTCCTCTCTAGCTTTCAAAAAGTTGTTTTTTCTCCATTCAGCAATAGCTGCTTCTAATAACATTGTTCTTTATCTCTGATTCTTTCCATTTAAAAATAGAAAATCATTGATGAAAGCCTAATACTGTCAGCTTTTATATGCTGGTCCTTAGGTCTAACAATCTTTTTTCAATAAATTCTCTTACAGCTACAGTAATTATGCTTACTTTCTAATTAAGCCATTGTAAAGATATCACATCTCCCATTTTGAGTCAAGGTAATAATATTGTGGAGAAGCTATAAATGAAAAAAAAACAAAAACAAAAAAAAACTGTCTTAAACCACAGACACATTTCAGGAATAACATCATGTTCATAGTTATCTACGGTTACATAGCATCAATTTCGGGAGGAAAAAGCCCATAGGATATACCTGGCATTAAGAAGTTCCTTTGACCTTAACTAATTTACCGTTAATAAACTATCACGTAAGTCTGTGATGCTTAAACATTTTGAATTTTTTTTTTGTATTTTCAGTTTAAAAACTTATTGAGTATAGTTTGTATTTTGTGGGGCACAAGGTTTATTATGTGCATTTTTATTATATGATTAATAAAAGACAATAAACATATCTATCACATTAGGTGTTTAACAAGAGTTTCTAAATTAAATATTTTCTAGGGTCTTCGAAAAAAGTTCAACACTACTGCCATTGTCCCTTGAAATAATGTGTACATTCGTGCAACTATTTTCAAATGAATCGTTGAGTTTAGGATTAGGTTTACATTCCCAAACCTGATCATTTAGGATAGATTCTTAAATAGATAATTACACATTATCAAATGTAATTTACAACCAGTATCTTGGCCCTAATTCTTGTAATCATTTTAAAATGTAAAACAACAAAAACACAATTAAAAAAATCAGCACATACAACTTGCTGTAGTTTAGAAGGCAAATAACTACAAAATCTACAACTTGATCACCTGGGAAACCTCATCTGTGCTCCATTTCAATGGAAGTGATTTTTTTATGTGTGCATATATTTGGGTCTTCTATTGCTCTACTCTGCTTAACGGGTTTTTTTTTTTTTAACCTTAAAATATCTTGTAGTTGTCTTATTTTGTTTTTAATCTGTATTGTACACAATTTATTATACATAGTACTGAATCACTTAAGACAATTTACACAAATATATAAGATATGCTGACTAAATTGCCTCTATTCCCTCCAACTTCCCATTTCTTACCTCTGTTTTCTGCCATTAATAACATAAATGACTTTTTTTTAAGTTTCACTGTGGAGTTCAGTTTGACCTGAAATTACATATGCTCCATGTTGGCCTCAATTTTGAAATTTTCCAGAGCCTTCTGGTGCCTTTCCAATGATGATTTGACTCTCTCTCTCTCTCTCTCTCTCTCTCTCTCTCTCTCTCTCTCTCTGTGTGTGTGTGTGTGTGTGTGTGTGTGTGTGTGTGTGTGTGTGTGTGTGTGTGTGTAGGGGTGCAGCACATGTTGTGATGTGTGCTCTGATACCTGAATGCCTCTACAGAGTATAGAGGTCAGAGGCTGGTCTTAAGTGGCTTCTAGCTTTCACTGTCTTAAAAAAAAAAAAAAAAAAAGGACAGGTTCTTTTACTCAATCTATTCCTCATCATTTCTATTAGACTAGCAGTCCTTGGGACATAAAGATCCTTCTTCCCAGTCTCCTGAATATGGAACATCCTGGCTGCAGATAAGAACCGCTGAAATCAAGTTTTTCTTCCTTAGTCTCTTTTCAGGTATTTAAGAAAAATCTGAAAGCTTCTAGTTTTTCCCTTAATTTTTATACATTTTTGGATAAAGACCTTTAAGAAACCTACCAACATTTGTCCCAAATCTGCCAGGCTGGATTTACATGCAGCCTGGTCTTTAAATGCAGTTTAAAACATTTCTCTCAGATCTATAGTTTCTGAAAACAGACACTTATTCCATTGACTTAATAAATTTCAGGAATGATTTTGAGCCTACTATTTTCTCATTAAGGGTAGAAAAATCTCCTTGTTATTGATAATGACCATTATAAAAGGCTTGGATCCTCCATTTATGAAAGATTATTAAACAGCCATGTTTTACTTTTATTATCTTGTTTTAATCCAGTAGATGAATATAAATCAACTTACCTTTCTAATTGTATGTGGATTCTTTCTCTGAATATCATAAGACTTTAATAAGTGGAAAGAAAAAAGTAAACTTTCTTGAAAATATAAAGTTTCTCTAAAATTTCAAAATTGGCTTGTGTGCTGATGTTTTGAATGTCATGATGAGCTAAATATACCAATGGGCGCAGGAGACCTGGAGATGAATTTTACAAACGTCTTATAAGTTATTCTTGAGCTCCCTTCAAGTTAAGACTCATCACATAGGCTGTGTTGATTCAATCCAAAGACCTGTGCCTCTGTATGAAGAAGATCTCCTGAGTGCCTACACCATGGATCTGTTTCCTTGATACATTCTTTTCATTTTCGAGAATTGCCTTACCTGAACATGCTTTGTGGAACATTTCCCCCCAAATATCTCAAGGTAAGAAACATTTCTAGAGATATCTGTACACCATCCCCTGGTAGTTATTAATACATAATTTAATTCAGATAAAAAGGCAAGATATGGGTTTGCTGATTTCTTCTGAAGTTTGCAGAAAATAACTTGGCTCTTTCAAAGCATATATAATTGAGAGAGAGGGGTGGGTAGAGAGAGAGAGGGAGGGAGGGACGGAGGGAGGGATGGAGAGAGGGAGGGAGAGAAGAAGAAGATTTGTAAGGGAGAGTCCCTCACATTTGTATGGCAGTTGAGCAGTTCTGGTATAGGTCATCTGTGGTCAGACAAAACTCTGGTACTAGCAGTATGCTTCAGGTCAAATCTAGAAGCCTCATACGCTAGACAAGCATCACTATAACTCTTGGTCAGTAGGTATCAGAGACTGTTAACTAAAGTGTTGGAGATGAAAAGTTATGAAACTTGTAATTCTTACGTATAAATTCAAGACATAGCATTCTAGCTCTTGAACAGGGGCAAAAATTTGCATCTTCTCCATTTTTTGGTACCATCAAGCAGTATCAGACGACCTCTGCCTTCTTTCTGTGGGAGCAGTGTGGTCTCCAGGACTTCTCAGTGAACCAAACTAATAAATAAATAATTTTTTTAGCTTTCTTTATTTTGAATCTAAGATTGGGGATATAGGTTTTTTTTTTCTTTTTCTTTTTTTATATCTCCATGCGATTCAGCTAATAGCATAAAATGGATGAGGAAAATAACTTCATAAGGGAAAAGATTTACTCTCATTTATATCTCAGAACTTTCTAGTATAAAAAATCCAGGTAGTTCTGTGCCTTCTACCTCTGAGGAATACAGCACATTATGGCAGGAGCAATAGAGAAAAGCTCTCATCTCATGAGACAGCGGAGAGAGGCAGGAAGGGAAAGAGGAACAGAGATAAAAAGACGAGGGAGAAAGATCTGTAATATCCTCTAAGGATATGTCCCCAATGTCTTCAGATCAAAATTCATCTGTCAGCAATCCAGCGTATCTCCACACTGTATCACTAACTATTTAACTCATAGATCTTTGGTGGGTTTCCACTGTCTAAACTATTATCTTGTGCTAGCTAATTTTCCCAATATTGAACGCAGAATGGACATTTCTATTAAAAGAGGAGAAACTACAAAATTTTAATATTTGAAACTCGCAAAGCTTAGTACACTGATCCTAAACTTGTTTCAGATGAATCATGACCAATCATAACTACAGGAGAATGAGAATGGGAACATGGTCATTGGTGTTTAGAGAGGCAGAAGAGTTATAAAAAGTCAGTTTGGAAACATGAGTGAGTCCAAAGGACACAGCAAGTACAAAAGGTCCTCACAGCAAGGACCCAGGAAAATAAGTTTACTAACTTGAGTGGCTTGCTTTTTTCCCCACTCCCAGATCTTCACACTGTGCACCTCCAAACAGAATTAAAGAAGGTAAAATCCTTATAATGCAGTCCGTGGAATAAGTAATTTATCATTTTTCCTTCAAAATCAAAATGTACTCTTGTTCACTGCCCAGGTTAAATTCTGTGTCTCTAACAGAGAGTATTCCAAAAAGATCAGCAATGAAGGCACCTGACACTTTGGTCTAATATCCCACCATAGGGACCTCCCTTAAGGCAGCTTCCCTCCACAATCCACTTTTTCTTTGCTTCTGTCTGATACTGTGATAGGATACTCTACCTGGTATAATAAATCCAAAGTGTCTTAGTACCACTTTTGAATCATTCTGTATTTCCTCTTTTTAAAACTATACATGTAAGGTTCTTATTTTTGTTTTTATGAAAGTTTACATAGCCCAAACTAATAAACAACATCAAAGCTGAAATAAAGGAAAACCAAGTGGAATAGTTGAAATGTACGGATAGAAATGTTCAAAAATGGGATAGATATAGAAATATTTTCAATAGAGTTACTATCAGAAAAACAAATATGGCTTGAGATAACTTGAACTTACAAAGTAATGTAATTAGAAATTTAACACTTGAGTATTTTTCTTCTTAAAATGTGGTCACTTTCTAATCATTATAACTTTAAGCTAAAAGGCAAAGTAATATACTTCACTTTGGTATATATTTAACACATAAATGTCACTGTTTTTCTCTTGTCCATCCCTCTACTTTCTTCCCTCCATCCTCTCTTGCAGTTTCATTCCTACTCCAAGATATTTCTGTCTCCTGCTTCCATGATAAATCAACTTTTTTAGTATCATTCTACTGAATGGATTTTTTGAAGAAATAAGTACCCTCAGCTGTTTTTGTAACATCCTTAAACCATAAGTGGATTCTTCTGGGATTGCAAGAGTGCTCAGTGGTCAGCCTAAGAAACGTCCTTCCAAAGATTGACCATCTGAGTTTGATCCCACATAGTGAAAAGTAAAAAAAAAAAACTCATTTTGGCCTCTGACCTTAGTATAGATACCATGGCAAATGTGCGTGCACAAGTAAATTAGCAAATGGCATAAAAAGGTTTTCTTCGCTTTTATTATGTGGATGCAGTCTAGTTTCCTTTCCTATCAGTTAAAGCAAAATATCAAGGGCCATTCAAGTGCCACACAACCCTTGCTTATGCCATTGCATTTTTATTTCTTTCTCTGGAGAGAAAGATCTAACATTCTTAATATAAAAAAAAAAACTTATAAGGATAAGCACATGACGATAGAATCTGCTCTGGAAAGAGAGAACACAGAGGGGGGGAAAAAAAACAGAGACTGCATCCAGATGTAAAATCAACAATATCTAGCATAATCCATGTTCTATTTACCACTTTATAACTTGTTTTTATATTTCTTACATTATCAGTAACTCAAAGGCAGTGCTTCAATTTCTGAAAGGTATTCTGTTATACAAACATGCCACAGATAATGTATTCACCTAGTAAATATTCAATCTAATTTCACGTTCATCCTCTGCTTTGAAAAGGTTTTATGGAACCTATGTAACTTGCTGTTTGCACAGGACTGATGCTGCATCTTAAGTTAGTTTGTAGAGAAGGGATTGCATAATATGTGTTTTCTAATGGTGTTTCACAAAAATACTCCCTATAAAGAAATGATACTATTTTATACTTCTAAAGCATTTCTTCACATTTTTTCAAATGTTGTAAAGGAAAGCAAACCTTGATTTAAAAACTGAACTTAGAGGTCAGATTTTTTGGCTTCAATACCTGACTCAATTATTTATTAACTTCAAGACTAGAGACAACCTATCTCAGACAGTAAACACAAGTTCTATAAATAGAAGTAATATAATAGTTATGCATCTGCTTGTGAGATTTTCAAAGAAAAATTAAAAAGGATGTTGCATATTTCAAACAGTGCTGATACCTGACAACAATAAATATCAGTTAGGGAACATAGAGTATTATAATTCTAAAACAACATATTTTATGAATTGACAAGATCCAAAATTATCATCATTATTTGATTCTGAGTATCTTTAACAATATTTTGAGTTTTCTCATTTTTTAGCTGATGATATGGGTTTACACTCTGCACTCATCATGTACATCGTGGTAGTGTTTAAGCATTGAGGAAGGCATTCATCCAAGATAGGAAGAGTATATTCTCAACATTTCTGGTTATCCTCAAGTTGCCATTTGGACTTTAATTTTGTTCATCAGATTCTGAGTTACAATCATTTTTATATTATAAGTAGCCATTTATATCATGTTTAAAATGATTCCCAACATGACTTTCAGTCTGTAAAATCCTTAGTCACTTCCAAATAAGATAGTGTTCACATTCACCTCACATGTGTGTAGTTTAGGCTTTTATAGCTGCATCTTTAATATATCCATGC
The DNA here is from genome assembly GCA_033318265.1 of Phyllotis vaccarum. NCBI lineage: Eukaryota > Metazoa > Chordata > Mammalia > Rodentia > Cricetidae > Phyllotis > Phyllotis vaccarum. The sequence continues at coordinate 117,926,075 of JARWLC010000005.1, forward strand.
TGTTTGGGATATAAATTTTATAATAATATGCATATTATTTTTTGAAAATGTCTTATACTAAGATACACATTTACTGCTTGAGCTTATAACTATTTGTATGTGTGTCTTTATTGTAAATGAATTTACTTTATAAGTGTAGCTACAACTCAGTGACTTCTATTTTTAACCATATCCTTGTAGGATTCCAATATAAGAAAATATACAAGAGAAATTTATTTACAAGTTTTATAAATAACAAATTAATTTATTGGTAGGTCAGTGTATTTTAAATTTATGTGATCCAAGAGACATGTGATGCTCTGCAAATTATCTTATTGGAATATGAGAAAATATTGAAGAATAAAAAATATTGGATTTTATTTTATGTATTTAGAGTAAATGTTGCTTTCCTTAAATTCTTATCTTTTATGTGTATATATGTTGGACATATATTGATGGAATTTTAATTTGAAATTTATATTAAGGGTATATCATAATTTTTAACATAAAATTTTTTATTCGATTCCACTCATACAAGTAACATTAGGATAATTTGCAAGTTTTAATTTCCTCACAAAAAAATCTTTCTCTTGAGACTCCCAGTGAGGTTGTGTTAAATATCACCATCTTTATCTTTTTCAAAGGCAATTTTGCTCAAAGAAGTCCTCAAGCTTATCCAATTCCCAAAACATTTTAGAATTTCACAAAGTGTTAAATAAATATACTATATACAGTATAGAAATTAGTATGGTGATTTCTCAGGAAGATGGGAATTGTCTATCTCAAGATCCAGATGACCAATTTTGAGCATATACACAAAAGATGCTTAATCCTACCACAGATTAACCCTTGTTGAACCATGTTCACTGCCATTCTAGTCACTGTAGGCAGAAATTGTAAACAATCTAGATGGCCTTCAAAAGAAATAACATTTACACAGTGGAGACTACACAGTTGCTAAAAATATGAGATTATTAGGTAACTGGATAGAACTAGAAAAAAATTATCTTAAGTGAGGGTAACCCAGACATGAAATAACAAATATTGTATGCATTCATTTCTATGTGGATATTAGCAGTTAAGTCAATGATAAACAAGCCTCAGAGGTTACGTATATATTAAGGGACTTGGGCAAAGTACAGACAGATTTTCCTAGGAAACAGATGTTGTGGATGAACAGAGGTGAGGCTGGAATGAGGGAATCAGGTGGATATGGGAAATGAAAAGGAGGAGGGAGGGAACACAGAGAGACTCAGCTAATATTAAAAGGCATTTGAGGGGTAGTATGGAAACCTAACACAGTAAAATATTCCCAAAATAAACATATATAAAGACAATCTAAACAAAACTGACAAATAATGAGGCACAAAGAGACTGCAATTGTCCAGCTCTTGTCACCAAACGAAGCTTCCAGTCCCAAAATTGGCAACATTTCACTGAGCTATTGGCTAAAGGCATCCAATGAGAATCTCCAAACAACCCAGTCTGTTACCAAAACTATGGGTTGTTCTCCACAAACTGACAGCAAGACTCCACTGTTGAAAATAACTCCTATATAATTCACTGAAAATTAAGAAGTCCAGCCAGTGCCTACATAAAGCATTCATCCCTAAGTGTTAGTGTTTTATGTACAGAAAGGAACTCTGCACACTACCAAAAGAGAAATTTAAATATCTATCCAGCCAAAAACCCTTTGATTTATAATGCTATCCTGCCTGCAAAATACGTTGGTGTAATGATGGTGCAGAGATTGCAGGAATAACCAACCAATATCTGATTTGCCTGAAGACCTACCCTATGAAAGAGAATCCACACTTTGTACTGCCTAAGTAATGAAAACCTGATGCTATATAGCTTAGATATCTCTGATAAACCCAAATACAACCAATCTAAAGGAATGTATCAATTAAATGACTCCTAATGGCATCATGCTATATTCAGGTGTACTCCCTTGAATCTGCCTTAATACTAGTTTTTGGCTGTCTGTGAATTGTAATATAGTAATAGCTACTTATAAATGTACAGATGCCATGTTTGTCTTTCTGGGTCTGAGTAAATCAAGATGGCTTTTATAGCTCTGTTTTTTGCTGCAAATTTCATGATGTCATTGTTTTTAACAACTATGTGATACTCTATCATGTAAATGTACCACATTTCCTTTGCTGCTGTGAACATAGTTGATTAAGTGTCCTTGTAGTATGGTAAAGCATCCAGAAATGGTAAAGCTGGGTCTTAAGGTAGGTCTCTTCCTAGTTTTCTGAGAAACGTTTATATTGGTTTCCAAAGTGATTGTACTTCCACCAGTAATGAAGGATTGTTCCTTTTGCTCCACACCAGTACCAGCTGTAACTTGTTTTTTTGTTTTTGTTTGTTTTTTTTTTACCCATTCTGATAGGTATAAGATGGAATCTCAGAATCCTTTTGATTCACATTTTCCTGGTGGCTAAGGATGCTTTGCATGTCTTTAAGTGTTAATAGATTATTCGAGATTCCTCTAAGAGAATTTGATGTTTAGGTTTCTACCCCATTTCTTTAATTGGATTATTTGGTTTGTTGATGTTTGATGCCATGAGTTTTTTATACACACTGGAAATTAGCCCTCTATTAGATGTGGGGTTCATGAAGATATTTACCAGTTCTATAGGCTGCCATTTTCTTCAGTTGGTGTGTTCCTTTCATTTTTATAATGTCCTCTTTATTAATTGCTGATTTTTGTGCCTGCATTATTGGCATTCTGTTTAAGAAGTTGTTGCCTGTGACAAGTATTCAAGGCTTTTTTTCCCCATTTTCTCTCCTATCAGGTTTAGTGAATCTCATTTTACATTGAGGTCATTCTTTGATCAGGCTCAACTTTAGTTTTATTAAGGATGAAAAATATGCATGTATGTGCATTCTTCTACTGGAAGATATCCAGTTGGACCAGCACCACTTGTTAAAGGTGCTTTATCTGTTCCATTTCATAATTTGGGATTTTTAAATTAAAAATTAGGTGTCTATAGGTGTGATAATGTGCAACTTTGTCTGATTCAAGTCCATTGATCAACCAGTTTGTTTTCACATTAATAACATTTGGATTTTATTAGTATAGCTCTGTAGTAGAGCTTTAAATGATGGATGGTGATGCTCTTGGTGAAATTCTTTTATTGTACAGGACTTGTTTAGCTCTTCTTGGTTTACTGGGTTTTTTTTATTGTGAAGTTGAGAATTGATTTTTCAAGGTCTATAATAATTGTGCTTGAATTTTGATGGGAATTTCATATAATCTGTACAATGTTTTTGGGAGAATGGACATGTTTACTATGTTAATCTTACCAATCCATGGGCATAGGAGGTTTTTCCATCTTCTAAAAGCTTCTCTAATTCCTTCTTCAAATACGTGAATATATGTCTTTCACTATCTAGATAGAGTCGTTTTATATTATTTAGGGCTACTGTGAAAGGTGTTGTTTCTTTGATTTCTTTCTTAGCCCAGTTATCATTTGTATATAGGAGAGCTACTGATTTGGGGTTTGTTGTTGTTGTTGTTTTATTTATTTTGTTGGTCTTGCATTCAGCCACCTCGCTGAAGGTGCTTATCAGTTGTAGGGGTTCCCTGATAGAGTTTTTATAGTTACTAATGTGTACTAATCTGCAAATAGCAATGATTACTTCCTTTAGAATTTGTATCCTCATAATCTCCTTTCGTGGTTTTATTGCTCTAGCTAGACCTTCCAGTACTATATTGAATAGATATGGATAGAGTAGACAACCTTGTCTTGTTCTTGATTTTAGTGAAATTGCTTTGAGTTTCTCTCCATTTAATTTGATGTTGGCTATAGATTGCCTTTATTATGTTTAGGTATATCCATTGTATAACCAATCTTTTCATGACTGAAAATTGCCTTTATTATATTTAGGTATATCCATTGTATAACCAATCTTTTCATGACTTTTATTATAGAAGGGTTTGAAGTTTGTCAAAAGATTTTTTTGGGGATCTGATGACCAATGATTACTAATTCTGTTATTTTGTTGTTGGTGGTGGTGGTGGTGATAATGTGTGTGTGTTTGTCTTTGCGAACATGTGATTGTGTGTGTGTGTGTGTGTGTGTGTGTGTGTGTGTGTGTGTCCCTTTTTTGAATTTGGATCTTATGAGAATTTTTTTATTGCCTATGTTTTTATGGATTTAGTTACTCTTCTTGGTTGATTTTTTTTTGTCTAGTGACTTCTGTAGGACTAGATTTGTGGATAAATATTGCTTAAATTTAATTCTATCATAAAATATCTTGTTTTGTCCATTTATGGTAAATGAAAGTTTTTCTGAGTAGTTGTCTGGTCTGGCATCTTAGAGTCTCTTAGAATCTACAAGACATCTGTCCAAGCTCTTCTACTTTTTATAGTATCTATTGAGAAGTCATTTAGTTATAATAGGTTTTCCTTATTATACTGGTTGGCCCTTTTTCTTGCAGCTTTTAATATTCTTCATATAAGCTGTTTATTATATAATAATTCCAATATATTCATTCATATAATTTTTATTCATATAACAAGAAGAAATGATTCATCCAATTGACATATAGGACAAAACAAGTCTTTCTCTTTGAGGAGGAAAAAATAAGCTTTTAGTCAAATCAACTTAAGAAACAGCTTGAATTGCAAGATAAGACTCCTGCTTTAAGTGATCACTGTATGTTCTTGCTATTTAGAGTGGAGGGGCTGTGATTTATGAACATTTTTATTTAAAGTATAATCTTGGATTTAGTCCAAATAATTGTCATCTTTGAAATGTTGTCAATCTGCGCTATCCACAGGGATGACAGAATTAAAGTATTATATCAGCTCACCATAGAGTCTGCCCATTGCTTTCAAGTACATTTTATCTGCCTCTCTTTTTATCACATAGTCCCTCACTTCACATTTAGATTTAATCCATTGAATTCTGTGATTTCTTTTATACTAGAAAGCATGTAAAACACAGGAGAAAATGAGTAGACATATTCACTTAGCAGGAGCTCCCTTTCTATTTCTCCCTCTTTCTAGCTGAAACTCCATTAGGCAAAAGTCCCTCTTGTATTAATCTAAGGTGATAGCTGTAAAGTGGAACATAAAAGCAAGCCTGAGGTGGAGCCATCTGCAGGTAGGAAGATGCTTTAGAGCAAAAGGATCAATAATGACAAGAATTCAAAGAGACGAAGTTTCAAATAAAGCCAGGAGTTGGAAAGGATGTATCAACAGCTGAAAGCTGAATAGGAATAGTAGATAGATGACAAATAGATAAAAAGATGATAGATAGATAGATAGATAGATAGATAGATAGATAGACAGACAGATAGACACACAGAGAGATATAGCATATATAGATACACAGATTATAGATAGGTGAGAGGTGACAGATATTATATTATATATTATGATATATTATAGATTGATTGAATACATTGTAGATACATAGATAGCTACATAGACGCACTGATACATAGATACATACATAAATACATAGAGTATATATAACTACTAGACTTGAGTTAGTATACTCAGTGTGAAAAATCACCAGTGGTATAGATTAGATAATTTTTCTTTTTGTATTATTTGCTAGGGTGTTTTTAATCTTTAATTTTTGACTCATTTTATACACATCTACATTTTATAGCATACAATTATTTTAGAATCAATGCTACTTTCAAAATACGCAATGAGAACCCATAAACAACCGACCCCTTCAAGGGAATAGTTACAGATCTTCTAATTTATCAGAGACAAATTCTTCTGCTTCTTTTCTTGTTTTGAAGACACCACACACTTTAGACAGAACACATGTAAGAATCTAGCTGAATCTACCTGGTAGTCTTCTCTCTGAGGGCTAGTTTTCTTAATCCTGGAAGGTGCCATGAAAGCATACAAAGTGAAGAACAGCCGATAGTCCTACTCAGCAATGACACCTGCAAACCACAATTATAAAAATAGAAACTTCCCCAAGGAGAAATAGTATGTACAACACAATCCATACACCTAATGCTCAAGGAACATTCAAAAGAGTGAATGTAAAGTTTGTAGAACCAGATGATCAGAAAATTTGAGATGGAGTTGGAGGCATGGAGGGGATACCAGAAGGAGTGAAGAAAATGATACAGATACAGTACACATGTAAAATTCTTATTTAAATTATTTTTAAAGTTGTGTGCTACCTACTGGAAGTGGGTAACATTACATCACATAGTGAGCATTGGTACAAAATTTACTCCATGGGATAACAACTCTGCTAACTAACATAGTAATTTTTTTTTTTTACGAATAGTTGTAGAATATTGTATATGATATGCCAAGATTCAAATGTTAATATCTCTTTGTAGCATAATCTAATTCACTCATCAGGCTTATTTAAAACTATGGATAGGCTAGTTTTATAATATATGGGCATATATTAGAAAACTAGCAAGTTTCTGCTCCCCTTTCTCTATCCTTCCAAGTAATATAATCATAGTAGCACTGCATAATTTTTAAAATAATTTTTCATATTTGTTCCAGGAATAGTAAACAGCACAAATTAGTAGGCTTAAGCTTGCATAACAAGTATTAGGCAAAAAATAAGTAAATGAATTAGCCCAAAAACGATAAGTGCTGTGATGACAACATTATTATGGCACTAAAGCTATGAGAAGAATATTTAGTGATCTGGTAATTAAAGAAAGCAAATATATGCTTAGGCACAAGTGTTCTTGGAGCATGTATTTGTTTCACATGACTGTTATGTTGATGATTTTTATTTTATATGCATTGAATATGAGTCTATATCTTACCTACAATGAGATTATAAAAGTATAAACTGGGTAAAAGCATGTGTCTTCTTAAATTTACCAAATATTGCCTAATACAAACAAAATCTAATGTCCAATGACAACTGGAACTGCCTGGTATCATCTGCCACTGCTCTCTAAGGTTACTCAACTTTGTGTTCAATTACCTTAAATTTCTTTCTTGTCCTTAAACCAATCACATCTTTTATACCAAGACTTTCTGTCTACAAAGTTTGAGGTTGTATGACTGGGTATGTAGTGTACATCTTGCTGCAAGCATAAAGGCTAATGTGAACTTATTTTAAGATGATATTTGTGGCACTGTCAAAAGCATGGAGAGGGGTTTATTACTAGGAAATTGTTAGAAAAATTCTAGAGTTCATTGGGTATTTAGAGCAAGATGTAACGCTTCCTATATAACGTTTACTTAGCGAATTGATAAGGTAAGATCATTCTGGGTGAAACATAAGGAGCAACCATTAACCATGAAATTCTGAAAAATTCACAGTCTTAATTATTCAACATCTTATTCCTCCTCAAAGTAGAGTGCTTTCAGCATCTAAAAGCTTTATCCTGAGGGATTCATAAGGAGTTGGTTGCTCTGTGAAAATGTCAGATATAAGGGTAATCCATGGAAGGACAGAAACATCAGTATGACAATTCTTTTGAAAAATCTATAAGTCATTCTTATGTGGTTGCTCACTCCATCTACCTGCAGCCCAGATTTAATTATAAAATTTGTCACTTGACATAGACAGTCTCTATTATTTGATCTGAGATATGAAATGTAAAAGCAAACTACTAGGAATATAATATATACTAGGAATAAAGTCATAAGTTTAAAATAATAAATCTGCCATGATCTTGATTGGGTTTCATGAATAGCCCACCAGTGGACTATTTACTTGGCCAGTTAAGGAGATGATAAAGGTACCACAACAATGTCCTATAGATAATCATTAAATCTCTCTTAGATATACTTAAAGAAAGTAGAACCATGGTAGGCATACATTTGTTTGATTAATAATCTTGGTGTCACAGAACAAGTATCACTGATATTGGATTTTATGCACCACATGCTATTATAGTTCTAGGGAAGAATAAACACAAGAATGAGTATGAAAGACTAAAGGAGACAATGACTCTACCTTCAACACAGACATGGTCTTCAAATTCAAAGAAACAAAGATCCTTGTTCCTATTGCCTTTTCTCCAGATCTTCTATACTCCAAAACATGTGAAAATACATGACCAGTTAACCAGTGATTAACTTTTTGTGACAATGTCTTCTGAATTTTTTTGGTATATATCTAACCCTGCTAGTGTCTTTTTTCTGTTTCTTCTCTAATAAATTTACTTAAGAATTCAGTGTTTTGGAGGCTATGGATGCCAATAGGTCATAGAACACTTGATTGTCATGTATATGATCCTGTGTTCAAACTCCAACAATACAAGAAAAATTTAATAGAATATAAAGCCTAAATATTGAGTAGGTTTAATGACAGTATTCTCCTTATCAATCTTAAAACCTCTGGAAAGACAAGACAATAAGACAGACATCATATGCAATCACCTTACCTCTGTGAGGGGTAGTATTTTCACATATTTACCACTCATCAAATAACTATCCCCTTAATATTTTAACTTACTAAATATTCTCTGGCTATTTAAACTGCAAAGTATCAGTCCTTGGTATATTAGACAGACATCACTGAGGAAGACCATTTACACCGCACTCAAACAGCAGCTGACATTTTGTAGAAGTAGACTTAATAAAAATTAAAACGTATTTTGATGGCTAGAATATAGAGCCACTCTTTAGGGCTCCTTTTTACTGTACTCAAAATTCTTAACAAATATGCTTTACTTTAATGAGAAAGATGCCTAAGGGGGATCTAAATTAGGACCTTCTCCTGAATTATGATTAATATTAGTGAATTTCCCAACATTCAAATGAATGTTAAAAACAAATCCTTTGTCATTTGTGCAATCTATTTTGATATTTTTTGACATACAAAACATATATGCCCATATGAACCATGAATGCATCGTGTCCTCCACAGGAGAACTACTATATAATAAGAAGTACTTTCCACATAAAGGATGTCAAAGCAGTTTATACTCAAAGATCAATCTATATTCCATAAAAATATGTCTGGAATCATGTTTTAGATGAATAAAAACATACCTATAAAAGAATTTGTGCAGATAAGATCCCCACATGTTTCCAGCACTCTCCTACTCCCTTGGATCAAAGGCCTGTAACCCAATGACCTAAGCTGCTTCCATCCCCTAACTCCCAAACCATTGCTGTGCCTCTCCATACAAGGTTGGACATCAGATGTAGGCTACACCAGGAAGAACAGATAAGAGTCCTACCTACCTTTGAAAACTCCTCACTCTCTCAGTTCAAAGCCAACGACTCAAAACACTGTTATCCCCCACCCTTTTGTATCACTTCTACCTTAAGCAAATATTTAGTGCTCAGATGCAGGCCACTGCATCCACATCAGGTAAGAGCCTCACCTACCCTCAGAATCTCCCACTGCCTTGGCTCACAAAAGAAGGACCAAAGCTGCTGATACCCTCTCAAACCCCAGCCCTGCTGTCCTGCCTTAGACGTCACAAGCAGAGAGATACGCACTGCTCAAGATTACCTTTTCCAGTGAAATCAGCTTATAGACCCATAATCAACCCAGATGCCTAGATGTCAATGTCACCACAGAGCCAAGATACCCTACTGCAGCAATCTCAGAATATTATAACACAGCTGAAACAAAACAAAAAGACCTTTAAAACAACAGTTGTCTAAACATGATTAAAGTTCTTAAAAAAGAAATGAATAAATTCCTTAAAGATTTTTGGCAAAATAAAACTGCCCAAGACCTGAAAGCTGAAATAAAGCAACAACACCAAAAAAAAAAAAAAAAACAAAAAAAAAAAAAAAAAAAAAACAAACTGGGGGAATCTGGAAATGAAAAACTTAGGTAGCCAAAGAAGAACTAATGAAGTCATCACCAACAGAATAAAAGAAGTAGAAGAAAGAATTTCATGCATTGAAGATATAATAGAAGAAACTGATACATTGATCTAAGCAAATGTTAAATCCTAAAACTTCATAATGCAAAACATCCAGGAAATCTGGAATACTATGAATAGAACAATTCTAAAAACAATAGGAATAGAAGGAGAAGACTGCCAGCTCAATAGCCCAGAAAATATTTTCAATAGAATCATAGAAATGTTCTTTCTAACTTAAAGAAGAACATCACTATAAAAGTACAAGAAGCTTATAAAACACCAAATATATTGAACCAGAAAATAAAAAGTCCCATCTGTTACATAATAGTTAAAACACTAAATATACCAAACAAAATATACCAAAAGCTAAAAAGAATAAGTTAAGTAAGCCTATTAAAATTATACCTAACTTCTCAGTGAAGATTCTAAAGCCACAAGGACGTAGACAATTGTCTTACAGGTCCCAAAACATGGCTGTCAGCCCAGGGAACTATACCCAGGAAAACTTCCAATCGTCATAGAAGGATAAAACAAGATATTTCATGTAAAGTCAAATTTAAATAATACGTATCCACAAATTCAGCCTTACAGAAGGTACTAGAAGGAAAACTCCAACCCCTCAAAAGAGTACTTAAAATATAGGTACTAAATTATTTTTCACCAACAAAAGAAAAGGAAGGACACACACACACACACACACACACACACACACACACACACACACACATGCACACAAACAAATGCAATCACCACCAACAGCATCAAAATGACCAGAATTAGCAATTACTGTTGGTTGATACCTCTCAATATCAAAGAATTCAATTCCCCTAATAAAAGATACAGAATAAAAAAACATATAGAAAATTCAGGATTCATTTTTTTGCATATAAGAAACACACTTCAACATCAAAGATAGAAATTATTTCAGAGTAAAAGATTTTAAAAATCCCAAATGGACTCAAGTATCAACCTGGTGTAGACATTTAATACCTAACAAAATAGACTTACAGCCCAAATTAATCAAGAGATGGAGAAAAAACATTTTGTGATCAATCCACAAGGATGGGGTCTTAATTCTGAACATCCATTCTACATACCCAAGAGTACCCACAGCTGTAAAAAATTAAATTACACACATCAAACCCAACACATTATTAGTGGGAATTTCAAAATTTCACTATCACCAATGTACAGATAGAAATGATGCCATGCTAACAATAATAATAACAAATAATATTATATGCTAACAAATGTTATGACTCAAAGAGACCTTTCAGATATCAAAAAAAAATATATATTCCACTTAAACACAAAGGATATAGTTTCTTCTCAGCACCTCAAGGAACATTTTCCAAAATTGATCACATACTTGCTCACAAGAAAGTCTCAACAAGATGAAGAAATAACCCCAATGTATCCTCTCAGACCACCATGAATTAAAATTGTACTTTAACAAAAACAGAAATAGCATAGTGCCTGCAAAGTCACAGGAGCTGTACAATTACTGAGTCTAAGCAGAAATAAGGAAAACGTTAAGGACTTTCTAGAATTCTAATAAACAACATGTCCAAACTTGGGAAGCAAATAGGTACTATGAGGGAAGTTCATAGAACTAATTGTCTTTACCAAAAATTTAAAAGAGATCTCATGCTAGCAACTTAACAACGTATGAGTCTGCCTATCTAAGAGCATAGGAGATGTTTTAGGTCATCTGAAAGTTTTAGGACAAATAGAAGCCAATACCTTTAAGAGAAGTCTATGGTAAGAAATACTCAAACTATAGAAAGAAAATAATAAAATAGAAATAAGGAGAATAAGAAAATCAATAAAACCAAGTATTGGTTCTTTGAGAAAAATCAACAAACAGATAAACCCATATCCAAACTGGCTAAAATGCAGAGAGAATGTCCAAATTAATAAAATCAGGAACAAGAAGGAGGAGATAGCAACAGACACCAAGGAGATCCAAAGAATATTTAGGTCACACTCCAAAAACATGTACCTAGCAAAATTTTTAAAGATCTTAAAAGATAAAAAAGGGGCCCTGCCTGTTTTCGTAGTTAATTCTATTAGAATTTCATAAGGCAAATGCCAGTAGTCAGCAAAGTTCTTCATAAAATATGAAGGGAAGGGTCATTGCTAAATTCATTTAGTAAGGCCGCTGTCTATAGATAACTATAAAACAATTTCCCGATGAACCCTGATACTATAGTATTCCCGAGCCAAATCTAAGAACACATCATATAGAGCATCAACCATGATGAAGTGGGCTTTATCCAAAATGTCCAAGAGTGGTTCAACATAGAAAAATCCATCAATGTAATCCACCACATAAACAAACTGAAGGGGAAAACCAAAACAAAACACGATCACCTCATTAGATGCTAAAAAAAAAAAAAAAAAAAAAAAAAAAAAAAAAAAAAAAAAAAAAAAGCCTTTGACATGTAACAAGCCTATAGCCAACCAACATCAAATTAAATGGAGAGAAACTCAAATTTTACTGATATAAATAACAAGAAAAAGTTTTCTACTCTCTCCATATTTATTCAGTGTAGTACTTGTTCTATAGAGTAATATGACAACTAAAAAATAAAAGTCAGGGGATACAGATTAAAAAGAAAAAAGTCAAAGAATTATTATTTTCAAATGATATGATAGTGTATATTAGCAAACCCATAAATTCTAACAAGGACTCCTAGAGCTGATAAACATCTGAGTGAGTAATTGGATATAAATTAACTCAAAAATCACTAGCCCTCCTGTACACAAATGACAAATGGGCATTGTTTTTATAGAAATCAGGAACAGCCCAGTCTCTAGGACCTAGGCAAAGGGGCACAACACATGAAACTTACTCCCACCTTTTGCCGCCTCAGATGTAGGCCAGCAGGGAAAACTTCTGCAGTCATGCCACCAACATCTCCCACTGAACTTTGCCATCTACAAGTCTCATTCCCCCTCCCCAAACCACCAAACATACAGAATAAAGAAAGAATATTAAAATCTGCAAAGAAAAAAACTAAGTAACTTATAAAGTCAAACCCATCAGAATGACACCTGACTTTTCAGTGGAGACTATAAAGCAGGAAAGTCCTGGACAGATATCATACAGAAACTAAAAGACCATGGATGCCAGCCCAGAATACTATAGACAGCAAAGCTCTCAATCACCAGAGATGGGGTAAACAAGATATCCCATGACAAAAACATGTTTAAACAATACCTATTCACAAATCCGGCACTAAAGAGTGCAAACTCCAACCTAAGGAGGAAGTAAGATGTACCCACAAAAACACAAACAGTAGATAATCCCACAGCAGCAAATTCCAAAGAAGAGAAACTCACACACTACCACCAAAAAATAACAGGAAATAACGATCACTGGTCAGCCAACATCAAACTCAGCGGAGAGATACTCACAGGGATGCCACTAAAATCAGAAACAAGACAAGGTTTCGTATTTATCCAATATTGTACTTGAGGGCATACAAATTGAAAAGAGAAAAGTCAAACTTTATCTGTTAATAGATGGTATAATAGTATACACAAATATTCCAAATATTCTACCAGGGAACTCTTAGAGCTGATTAACACTTTTAGTAATGTAGCAAGATAAAAATTTAACTAAAAAAAAATGGATAGCCTTTTTATATATAAATGATAAACAGAATAAAGATATCAGAGAAGCATTAATGTTTACAATAGCCACAAATAACATATAATATCTTAAGGTAACTCTAACTAAAGAAGTGAAAGACCTGTATGACAAGAACTTTAATTTGTTGAAGAAAGAAACTGAAGAAGATAACAGAAAATAGAAAGGTCTCCTATGCTCTTAGATAGATAGAATCATCGTGGTAAAAATGGGAATCTTGCCAATAGTACTCTACAGATTCAATACAATCTTTATTTGATGTGGATGTCTTTGCGATGCTGTAAATACACTTAGTCACCATGGTTAATAAAGAAGCTGTTTTGGCCTATGGAAAGGAAGCTTAGAGACAGGCAGGAAATCCAATCAGAGATAAAGAAGAAGGGTGAAGTCAGAGAGGTGCTGACAGCTGTCTGGGGAAGAAACAAAATGTGGAAGAACCAGTAAGCCACACGCCATGTGTCAATACGTAGATCAATCAAAATGGGCTAATTTAAGATGAATAAAAGAGCTAGTAACTACCTGATCCACAGACAAAAGAGTGTATAATTAAAATATGCTTCTGAGTAATTATTTTATAAACAGCTGTAGGACCACAAGTGGGAGAAATTTGGAGGAACCTTGAGCCTTCCAAGCTCCAACCATCATATTTCTAACACAATACTTCATAGACCTCAAAAGAAAAATACTGAACATCATGTGAAAAAAATCATTATTATATCATATATTAAGAAGAAACCTGCTACTAGGAAAATTTTCAGGAATGCACAGGATGACTCACTCTAAGACTCCTAGCAATAATGCCGGGGATGCCTGAGCTGGTCTTTGCCTTACTCAATTTAATGACCACCCTAATTGGCATCATAGAACCTTCATCTAGTAACTTATGGAAGCAGATGCAGAAATCCACAATTAAGCACTGGGCCAAGTTTCCAGTCCAATAGAAGTGATGGAGGAGAGATTACATGAGCAAAGGTATCAAGATCATGATGAGAAAACTCACAAAGACAGCCAACCCAACCTACTGAGAGGCTTCTGACTCTGAACTGACAGCTGGGGCAACTGAATGGAACGGAACTAGATCTTTGAATGTGGATGCCAGTTTTGTGGGTTGGGCAGTTGGTGGGTCTCTGGCAGTGGAACTAGGATTTGTCCCTAGTGCATTAACTAGTTTTGGGGAGCCCATTCTCTGTAGAGGGATACCTTGCTTAGCATTGATGGGGGGGGGGAGTGGCTTGGTCCTGAATCAACTTGATATCCCAGACTTCGTTAATTCTTCGTGGGAACTCTCTGGGTAGTAGATGGGGTGGGTGGAATGGGGGAAAGCTGATGGGTGCATAGGAAAAGGGGAAATAGGGGTAACTGTGATTGCTTTATAAAATGAACAAAAAAACTTAAATAATTTTTTTTAAAAAAAAGAAAACATAATTTTAAATACAGATTGTACTCTGTAGATCTAATAGCTGGTAAATATGAGATGTTTGTCTTTTATCTTTAGCTACATTCCCCAAACTGCATAGAGCCTAAAAATCTATTTTAATGTCTCTTAAGCTACATAGACTATAGACATATAGCCAATAAGAGGTGTGGAACTACCTATATTGTCCTTCATTTTTTTTTGTATTTTATATAGATGTATCTTCACTAAAACCATTATATGTAAATTAAAGTTATCCTTGAAGTTCTTAAATTAGGAAGATAAAATTCAATAACTTCACTTAAGTTCTGCTGAAGTCAGGGATCCAGGATTCTGAATTGACTGGTGCCCTGTACCTGAAAATCAGCAACATCTTTAACACTGAAGTTCTTTCATATGCCTATCACCCCCCAAAAAAGTGTTTCTTACTTTATTTTAACTCATTTACTCTAACCCTAAACTGTAAACTATAATGAGCCTTGCATATTTATTATTAAATATAAATTAAATTAAAGTACTATTTAATCATATATTCTTTAAGTGTTTTTAAAGACACTAAAATGAAGAATCTGAGTAAAACTTTCTGTGCTTTCTGAAAAGTAAAGTGAAAAATGACACACTTAAATGCCAATGAAATTTTTGAAAATTAACTAATTTCTCTCATAGGCAGACTTTCGATGTGACTGAGGAATTTGAAAAATATCACACATACATTCTTCAAGAATAAAACTGAAAGATGAATAAACTTTGCTGACTGGGCTTTGATAGGAGTTAAAGTACAGGCAGATTATGATCAATATCACGTGGCAAGAAATTTGTAGACAACAAGGCAAGTATCCAGTTCAATTACAATTTATGTTAGAAGAATAAAATAAAATACAAATACATGTAGACACTTCATACAATACAAGGTGGTTCAAATCTTCTTCGGCAAAATTGAAAACCTTTGACCTTTAATGTGACATGGAACACCTCTTCCAGAATGTCCATGAAATGAATAGTATGACAACTCTAAGAAGACTCAGCAAACAGAAAATTAGGATTTATTTTGAATCTTCTGTATAGGAATTATGGCTTAAATGGTGCAGTAACAGAATGTATTTGTATAAATGTATATGTTTGAGATATTGGAAAACATAATAAAATGATTTTTATAAGCTGAAAATATAAAGCACTGCAAATACAGAAGAAATCTGATAATAGCTCAGTAGTATAAAGTTTGGAAACTGATGTGAAACAGTTTATCAGAAGAGAAGCTTGGAAAAAAACAAAAAAGCAAAGAATATTTTAATTTCAATGCATCAGAGAAAGTATCTGAATATTATTAATGTATAACTAGTAAAGAATAATTGATAATCTTAAAAATAAAACAAACAACAAAAGGAAAACAAAAATAAAAGAAAGAAATCAGGAAAACTGCAACCTTTACAATGGCCACAAATGATATAAACTATCTTAAGGTAATTCTAACCAAGCAAATTAAATTCTTGCATGACAAGGACTTCAAGTCTTTGAAGAAAGATATTGGAGAAGATATAAGAAGACAGAAAGATTTCCCATGTTCGTGGATTGGTAAGATTAACATAATAAAAAGTGAACATTTTATCAAAGATAATCAACAAGTTCAATGTAATTCTCATGAAAATTCAAACACAATTATTTATAGACCACAAACAGATACTACTCAACTTTATATGGAAAAACAAAAATCAAACATTAATTTTTTTTTTAAAAAAATAAAAGAACTTTGGAAGTATCACCAATTTTATTTCAACCTATGCTATGGAGGGGTAGTAATAAAAACATATTACAATTAAATCAGAGACCAGATATAATTCCACACATTTATGAACACCTGATTTTTTCTCAACAGAAAAATCTCAAATGACCTAGACACACTTAATATTGACTTAAATATTTCAGTATCTTTCGCTATCAAGGAACTGCAAATCAAAAGGACTCTTAAGAGTCAGCATGGCTGAGATCTAAAATCCAAAGAGCAACTCATTCTGGAGAGGATGTGGAAGGAGCAAAAGGAGCACTCCACTGATGGCCAGATAACACAGTGGATTCTATATCTTGCCACAAAGAACTCAACTATGCCCATAGCAGCTTAATTCATAACAGCTAGAAATCAGAAACAATCTAAATGCCTTAAATGGTTAAAGAAAATGTGGTACATTTAGACAATGGAAATTTACTCAATGCTTTAAACAAATAAAGAGCATCCTGGATTTTGCAGGCAAGTAAATAGAATTAGAAAAGAAATCATCCCGAGTGAGATAACCCAGATCCAGAAAGGCAAACATGATATGTACTAGCTTATAAGGGAATGTTAGCTGTAGAGTATAATCATGCTCCAATCCACAGATCCAGAGAGGCTAAGTAATAAAGGAGAGTCAAGAGGGGACAAATTAATCTCCCTGGGAAGCAGAATAGAATAATTTTTGTGAGTGGGCTTGGGGCAGGTGTTTTTTATAGAAGGGACCAGGATGGGAGGAGAAGATAGGGAGAGATTATTAGGAGAGACAACTAGAATGGGAAGGGTATTTGAGACCTAGTTAGAGTCCTAGTGGTATGAAATCTGCCAGGAATCTAAAAGTGTGACCTGAACTAAGACTCTTAGTCAGGGAGATCTGGAACCCGAACCAGCAATCTCCTGTAACGAGGCAAAACTTCCAGTGAAGGGATTGAGAAACCAATCCAGTCACAAAACCTTCAACCTGCAATTTACCATGCCTACAAGATGTGCCGTGGTGACGGTGAAACAGAACCAATAACTGGTTCACTAGAGAATCATGCCACATGAGGGGACTAACTCTTGATACCACCTGGAGGTCCATGAACTGGAGGCTGAATAGCTTAGAGACCTGTTATATATAGAACCAAGTCCTAGCTAAAGAAAGAAAAAAAAATAAAAGCACTGTAATGAATCCTAATAATATTCTGCTATACTAATATACAGGCCTAGCGTAATACCATCAGAGAGGCTTTATCCAGAAACTGATGAAAACAGATGCAAAGACCCACAGCCAAACATTAGGCAAAGCTTGGGGAATTTTGATGAAGATGAGAAGGATTTTAGAAGCCAAGGCATCAATGGTACCACATGAAAACCCACAGAATCAACAAAACTGGGCTCATAGAAGCTCACAAATGCTGAGCTGGCAATCAGGAGCCTGCAGGGAATAACCTAGGCACTCTGCATATATGTTACAGCTGTGTAGCTTGGCCCAGTTTTAGGACCCTCAACAGTGGAAGCAGGGGCTGTCTCTGACTCTATTACCTTCTTATGGGACCCTACTCCTCACATTGGCTTGCCTTTCCTAGCCCTAATATGAGGGAAGGGTCCTAGTCTTACTGCAACTTGATACGCCATGTTTGTTTGATATGCCTGGGAGGACTGACCTTTTCTAATGAAACTGAAGAATGGATGGGGAAGTCAAGGGAGAGTACTATTCAGATGGTATGGATGACCAGGATGTCATATATAAGAGAAATATAAATTTAAAAATGAATGTGACAGAATATAAGAAGGCAAAGAATCACCCCATTTGCCATCCTCTTCCAGGAGCACATTTTCTGTGAGCAGACTGAGAGCCTTTTGTGGGAGTGAGTTCACTGAGATCTAGAAAATGCTGTGATCATATGTGCATATATAGGAAGTTCATATTTCTAAACAAAAGGTAATTTGTATAAACTCTTTCACTGTGAGTTGTTCCCTTTATAATTAATCTGTTTCTCATATTTTCTATTTTCTGAATCGGTTGAGCAATTGCTTAAGAAATGACCTACAATCCTCTTCACAATTATCATGTTTACATTGTGCTTTTTAGCTTTATACATTTCTCTTTTCCTTCCTTTCTTGACACTGATGATTAATTGATTGATTTATTGAT
Source organism: Phyllotis vaccarum (assembly GCA_033318265.1). Classification (NCBI taxonomy): domain Eukaryota; kingdom Metazoa; phylum Chordata; class Mammalia; order Rodentia; family Cricetidae; genus Phyllotis; species Phyllotis vaccarum. Next base: position 117,944,817 of record JARWLC010000005.1, read on the forward strand.
TGATTGATTGATTGATTGATTGATAAGCAAATATATTCTGGAGCCTAAACTTGTCTGAAACTCACAGTGTATTCAAGTCTGGCCTTATAACAACCACCCTGTTTCAGTTTCCAGCATGATTACGAACCATCTTAGCATACTTACCTTCATATTTCACATTAATAGTTTGAAATGTCTTCTTCTTGACTTTTTAGTATTATTTTTAATTATGTGTATATTTGTGGGTTATATACTTGAGCTTATGAAAGTCAAAGGAAGTATTAGATCCGTTGGAGCTGGTGAACAGATAGATAGGTATGAACAGTCCAATCTCGATTTGAGAATAAAACTCTGGTCTTCTGTATAAACAGCAAATGCTCTTAGTATCTGAAACCTCTTTGTAGCCCTGAGATTCTTCAGTTCTTTTTCTATTCAGAAACACGGCAATGTTAAAAATAAGAAAATGACACATAAGACTCTCAAGGTATTGCACACATCTTAAAAAAAAAAAAAAAAAAAAAGCAGCCAAGATTTCCTCCTCACGCTTTGACTATACATTCTGAATAATAAAATAGTTAGATAAAAGTTCATGAAGAGGGGGTTGAAGAGATGTCTCTGTGGTTAAGAGAATTGACTGCTCTTTCAGTTCCCATCAACCATCTAGCAGCTTATAACCATCTGTATGTAACTCCAATACCAGAAATCTAAAGCACTCTTATGGCTTCCTTGGGCAATCAGCACAAACTTAATGCATACACAGACATGCACACAGAACACAAATACAAGTAATATAAACTGATAAAAATTTGAATGTGACATAAAAGGAAATATAAAAAATATTGAATTCCTTACAAGCCCCTAATTTCTGACTCTTTCTGTAATTTTATTGGGAGAAACAAATGATAATGAAATTTTATGCCTGAACCACAAGCAAATCATAGACCTGTTGCTTATAATAAACTTTTATCTTTTTCTGAAGATGGCCTTTTGCCACAAATACCTTGATCAACATATTTTGGGGGTCTCTCTTTTCCAGGGTACATTTCTGGGTTACTTATCATCTCATGCATTTATCTAATGTTTCCCTAAGTGCTTGTAAAAAATCATTTTAAACAATCATTCAACCAGCTTAAAACTGTAGAAGAGGAAATAGTTGGTACATTAATTAGGTGGTAGCTTGGGCAGTATTAAAAAATTGGTTAATGCCTAAACCATTTACAATGATTAATAATGAAAAATATTTCTTCCTTTATTACCTCCATCTAAACAGCAAATTTTGTGTCAAAAACTTCATTAAAGCACATTTTTAATAATCTTTTATTAATCATCTTTTAGTATTGACATTCTTAAGCTGTATTGACTTCACAATAACAGTAACGGTAGGAGAAGTCTAACATTAATAAGTGGACTGGTATTTAGAATATTCATGTTTCAATGCTGGAGAGATGGCTCAGTGGTTAAAAGCATTGTCTGCTCTTCCAGAGCACCTGGATTCAAGGTCTAGCACCCATGTGGTACCTGAAAATCCTCTATAACTTCAGTTCTAGGGATCTGATGCCCTTTTCTGCCCTACACGGGTACCAGACATGCACATGGTGCACAGAAATATACACAGACAAAGCACACATGCACATAAAGTATCAATCTAGAGTATATGTGTTTACTCTTGTGTATTAGGAGAGTCCCTTGGTGTCTGATGTCAAATACATTGTAGCAGAGATTGAAACTCCTTCAATGGCTTAGAGAGTCAATACAGACAAACATAGACTGGAATTTTGTCTCTGTGCATGTCTTCTTATAAAAAAAAAAAATAAAATAGCTGAATGTTTCCTGGACTTGAGTTAGTGTTGCATTTTGCTTGAGTACCCAGTGAAAGGTCATCAAGTAGCTGATTTGTGAATTGCGAGTTTTCTGATTTCAACACAAGCAAAGGTGTTCCAAGAGTGTCATCTCCTCAATCAGTATCCTAATGACCTTTCCACACTAAATTGAGATAAAGCAGGAGACCACTAATAGAGTTGGCTGCGGAGATGCTCATGGTGAGTTGCTGACTTTACCATAAACGTTACTACTACTACATGATGCTGAAACAAAGCTGGAGAGGAGAGAGCAGAAGGAGGAAGGAATAAAGAGGAGATACAAGCTAAAAAGTAATTTGAATATTTGGAGCCTTTATAAAACATCTTATGAGTTGATTTACAATAATGTTCTTTGTTAAATATGTATCCAGCTGCTGCGTTCTTAGACTAAATAAGTCTGATGTCAATGCATGTGCTTTATATTGCTTTGGGCGTGTGAGCTAGTATTATACATTATAATAAACAAAATGTGTGGATGTCTCAGTTGACTAAGTTTTTTACCAATTATCAACTTAATTTTTACACACATTTAATACTTATCTCATTTCAGACTCTGCTATGCTGAGAAAAATTCTTTTAAAGAAAAAATGGTTTATCCAGTTCACTTCCTGCCATAATCAAGGTCCTTCTAACCTGCTATCTGAAGGTTATGCTTCAGTGAATAATTCAGTAGGTTAGTGAAACTCTGGCAGCCAAGAAAGTGCTAATCTTAGATGGAAGCTGTGAGGGGTATTAAGAAACAATTGCAGAAAGTGACATATTTAATAGAGAAAGATTACGCTGTGCTACATCTATTTAATTTGAATTGAATAAATTTTGCCAGTATTTGATGAGATGCAGACTAGAAATTGTGTGAAACTTCATAGTGTCAGTAAAGTCTAGGCGAGAGAATAAAAGGCCCCCAAATATATTATGGCGACTTGTAAAACTTCTCAATCATTTGAGCGAATGTTGAAGGAACTAGAAGTTTTATGAAAGGCCTTATTAATTCAAATTAAAGTAGCAAAGGATAGTGGAAGGTGATTTACCAAAAGAGCAATCCGACAGAGATAGGGGACTGCACATGCTTGGTGACAGGGGATCACTTCTCAATTGGGACTGAGTGAGATGCCCTTCCTTTTTAATTTTTCAAGGGAAATTCAGTTGATCTGGCCAACACAATTATGAACAATTACAAGAATAAAAAGTAATATGGCATAGTCTGTGGCGTCTAGCACTAAAGAGAATCTCAGCTGAGCAAGTCTCTCACATACTTATCACTTGTCTTGTGTTTACCTGATACAATTTCTAAAAGTGGAACATCGTTTTTCCTTTTTTTTGTGGGTTTTTTGAGACAGAGTTTCTCTGTGTGCCTGGAACTTATTCTGTAGACCTGTTGGCCTTTTAACTCTGAGATCCTCCTGCCTCCACCTCCTCAGTGATGGAAATACAGATAAGTACCATCACAGTTCAGCATAAATAAATATTTTTTAGTGTTTATCATAGCACTGATGAATTTAGAAACCTTAAGATGAAAGATTGCATAATATGAAGTTTCTGTCCCAGAATATCTGGCCTAGCCCCAACGTTTGGATCCACTCGCAGTCCCACTGCCACTTAGCCCCAAATAATCACACAAAAGCTTACATTAATTTCATGCTGATTGACCTATGACTCATACATATTTCTAAATCTTTCATCTTAACTCAACACATTAGTCTTATCTTGTTTAGGTATGTGGCTTAGGATCTTTTCTCAGAGCAGCATCCTGGTCACCTTCCCTCTGGGTATGTTGGCATCTCTTTCACCTCTTTCCTCTGCATCTGCTGATGTCTCTCTGACTCTTCCTCTTCCCCGAGTTTTCTTATCCTGGTAGCCCCATCCATGCTTCCTGTCTGCCTTCTGGCCAATCAGCATTTTATTAAACGAGTAGGAGGAACAAATATTTACAATGTATTTACATAATTCCAAAGCAAGATTGATTAAGCCCTGAATGCTATGAACTTATGAGGACAATGGTACATTATGGCATAGGAAGTTTTCTTCCTGTCAAGAACATGCCCAGTAAAATCTAATGTACCAGAACAAAGAATTGTGAAAACAGGTACATCTTATACACTTTTTCTATCTTGAATACTCATAATGTAATTTAACAGATTTCAGCATCCCAAATAAAAATAATTAATTTTGTACATATATGTATATGAATTAATGTATAAATCAGTACAGCATATCTTAAACTTACATATCTCTAGATTCTTTGGTTTGACTTGTGACTATTAATAGAATCATTCAATTAATCTTATTGGTGGAGGAAGAATGGAAATGTCACCATCTTCTCTGGGATTATTTATGCATAACTTTTAATACACACACATTACTTTACACATTATAGATTTTACAGAGTAACTGTATAGTAACTGCGTCTTTACTGAAAATAAGGAAGGGTGTTGAAAAGTAGTTTTTAGCATAAACTTGAGATTTCCTATTAGCTTGCAGAGATAATCCATTGTCACAATATACTTTGGCAAGGGCTACAGAGGTGTAACAGAGGTTAAGAGTGTGTACTGCTCTTGCATAGGACCCAAGTTCAGTACTCAGGACCCAGATTAGATAGCTCACAATCTCCTATAACTCCAGCTCCAGTGTATCCAATGCCCCTGGTTTCTAAGGACAACTGTACATGTGTGAAAACACATACACAGATACAAATACATACTCATAAATTAAAACAATAAAAATTAATCTTAAAAAGTATTTTCTGTCCACTATGTATATCCTCAAGCTCATCATGCATCATGGCCAGATCTATTTCTCCTCATTACTCCTTCCTTAGAGAAACAAATTTTATGTTGCTTAGAATCCCAGTTTCAATGTAAATTCTAAATGCTAAGTAAAGCATATTTCTCTAAGAAAAATTTTATTTCCTCATACACATAATACATATATAATTTGTTTATCTATATAGCTTATAATGGTGTTACTTGTCATATTTTTATATCACGATGAAGCAATAAGCATTCAGTAGGAACAGTTAAACCTTGACCTTGTATAGGCTAGCCATTGCCTATATAGTATGAACTGTCTTGAAGTGATAGTATTTGTATTAAGGTATGCTATTTTTGAGACATTCTCACAAGAGGAAACAAGCCATGCTCTGATGCCTACTGTGGTACACAATGGCAATACTGTGTAGATTTCATGTATTCTATTTCAGTTTACAAACTACTCACTGAATTAGTTTGATCATAGTGACCAAATACCCAATGATAACAATGAACATCTGTGCACCCAATCCTTTTGGCATTGCTTTAGTGAAATATCTGAGGCATAATATTTTGTAATTAACTTTTTCTCATAATCTGGTGGTTTATTCTTTAAAGGCTACATTGTATGATGCCCTTGTTTTTATAATTTTGAAGAAATGTAAAGTATGTCAAGGTGGAAGACAGTAAATGGGTGTGTTTGTTTATCTCCAATATACAATAATCTCTCTATCTTCTTCTAATGCCACCAACAGTTAAATTACAGAAGATTTACCCTGATGACTTTATCTAAGTATTTACTTTCTGATATAATAATTTATATAAAATAGGCTCTGAGGGACAGCCTATAATATTAGTCCCAAGATTATGAGGTAGGAAAATCACCAAGTGTGCAAGACCAACCTTGGCTTTACAGTTTTAGGTCATTGTGTACTGTAAATCTGGTCTCAATAAAAATGAAAACAATATTCATATATATGATTGACAGATGGTGGTTGGATATCTTGATAGATGGGTAGATAATTAGATGGGCAGATGATAGAACAAAAGAAAGAAGGCAGGGTATGGATGCTGAAAGAACAGAAGGAGGGAAGGAGGGAGGGAAGAAGAAAAAACAAAGTGATCTTTCATCTTTGGTGCTCTTTCAATAAATACATTATATTCCCACTTTCAAAATGCAAAAAGTCATCTACATGATGACTAATTCATCTTAGGTGATGGTTAATATTATTTGTAAACTTCACTGGACTTAGAATTACCTAGGAGATGCACCTCTCGACATATTTATGAGGACATTCCCAGAGAGATGTTACTGAGACAAGAGTATCTACTCTGATGGAAACAACACCAACCCATTAGCCAGGGTTCTAGATTACATGAAATAAGAGAACAAGAAAAAGAAAATGGGTGCAGGCTGTAGCTCTTTGGAGAGCATAAAGGGCAATACTACACCCTCCTGAACAATGGCACTTTTTACTCAATAAGGGTTTATCAAACATTTTTTTTTTCAAAATATGTATTCATGGAAAAAATGAAAAGAACTTTTAGAACAAATCCATGCTTTATTTTTCAATTACCCCTCTTTGGAGTCAATGCAGTAAAATGCCCACAGTTATAGCATATCTAAAACTGCTTATCTAATGCTGAGTTAGAAAACTATTCAAATACTAAAATACTTTTTAGAAATCTATTTTGTGTCTTTAAGTAACTTTTTTCTGATATAGTGTTTCCATGTTATCAAACTGCATCTTTACAACAAATTATCTGAATAAGTTACATCATTACTCCCATTTCATCAGTGTATGGATGAGAGGAATGTCACACTGGGAGCATGCCAAGCAAGTCTACTTCTAACACTTCATCTCAGACCCTCCTCATGTTGCCTATGAACTCCTTCTCTGCATTCAGACATTTCTCTAGACAAGTGATTACCAGGGAATACATTACTAATCTATTGTCTGAAAACTACCTGCACGGCTTAAGGCCTCTGCCAGAAGGCCTATGCTCTGCCCTAGGAATCAGCTGTACCAAGCCCCTCACACATTTCTCCCAATCACTAGCATTGATACTAAAACAAAAGAGTGTTCTATCAGCTACTGTCCAAAAGATGTGGTTCAGTACCTCTATTTAGATGCCTTATAGAAAGGACATTTGTCTTCTAAGATCTCAGCCTTTCCACTTCTGCCCTAAATCCAATAATTTTCACTTACCTTCTATTTCATTTCCACTCCATCCATCCATCTCCACACTTCTGCCTCCAAGCATTCCCAGACATTTACTATTATAAGGAGAAAGACACAGTAACTTCCAAGTAGTGTGCATTTTATTATTACTTCTATTATATTTTAAAGAGTTAAGATTATGCAAGCTAGGCTTTCTTGATAATTTTTAATATATGTTCTATAAGATGTTTGAATATATATAAAGTTTCAAATGAATGAAAAAGCATTCAGCGAAAGACAACATTTTCTCCCAGACTCACTCATAGTTTGGATCTGTTTTCCAGATATAACTGCTTTATTCCTGTATCTTCTTGTACACAGTAGGCCTAATCATACTGAAGCATACTGTTTATCCGGCATTTTTCACACAATTATGTGAAAGGTACACTACTCTATGCATTAGCGAACATCTGATAAGATATGCAGGGATACAGGATGCAATATTGGTCTATATAAAATAACCTATATGCTGCTCTATAGTAATTATGTGTGAATACTAGAATTTGAAAATGGAACTGGTAATAAGTGCAGAGCACTGTACACATTATAGATTTGAGGATAATTTAGCTGTTGCACACATTTGACATTGTAACATTACTACAATAGACATTCTCTAGAAAAGTCATTGTTTACGGGAATTTATGTGTACAAGAAAATGCACAAGACATAAAACCATTTAAAATAAAAATACGTACACAAAAACACAATCACACACACATGTATATATACACATATGGACATACATACACACACAAACACTCACATAACACACATATATATATGCACATATGAACATACATACATACACAAATTCACACACACATATACATGCAACCATAAATTTACATGAACACACATACATGTATACATCAAATCTTTTCGCTGATGTTTTAATTTAATGTTCTAGATAAAATAGATAACTTTTTAACTCTTACTTCCCTTTATTTATCGGCTTTCTTTGAACTTTCATTTTGTATTGTTCTCTTTAAAAGTGCTGATCACCAATTCCACAAATGCAGTTTTTTCTTTGTTATTATTATTGCTGTTTTAATGGAAGCATGTTGTTTGTCCCACGTTAATGACAAGGATGGCATTGAATTTTTTTATCTTCCTTTTTCTGTATCATCAATGAATTACATGACCAATTTACGATGTGTTGGGAATCAAACCCAAGACTTAGTTCATGCTATGCAATAACTCTATTGTTTGTAAAGTACTTGCATAGCATGTAACCCAGGGCATTTTTTTCCTTAGACAAAATCCTCTTCACCATTTTTTATTCACGCTATTTGCACAGCTTTGCTTCCCCTACCTTCTCATGCACCTATTTTACAGTGAACTATCATAATTCTCCTGTCTTCAATGTTGTCATATAATTATTTTTTGAATATTTATTTGTTCTTGGGTTCCTAAAAATACCCTATACTTGCATATGTCTTTGATCTTTAGTTGCACCCAGAACAAAACAAGATATTTTGGGCTGAATTAATAAATTACTCTTATATGAATAAATGCAATGAATAGATTTTGTGAATGATTTAACAGTACTCCAGAGGACCACGTTTGATTCAGCCTATGAGTACTGGACTTATTGAGCTGGGATCTTCTCTTTAGGTTTATTCGAAACTGTTCATCATTCAAGCTTTTGATGGGTTACTTCACATTCCAGAAAATTGAGATTGACCATAATTGCTTCAAGTTCAATGCTATCCTTTTGAATTTGGCACTCCAAGGAAGATGCTCCAAGAAAACAAAGCAAAACCGTGTTATATCCCACTCATGTCCATAGGGTCTGGGACTAGTTCCTTGGTAGTAATTGAGAATATCTTATTGAGAACTGTGGCTGGTGTTCATTGCAACTTCAGGAAGTTCCATCTTTTCTTCATCCTCTCTGGTATTTTTCTGAGTCCAATTTCTACTCTCTACTCAGAGAAAGATCTGGCTATTATACCACGAGCTAGTGAGTAATAGGTAGGTTATGTGAAGAGTTACAATTACAGCTGCAGACACAGTTCTGGTATTCATGAAAAACGGCTTGTTTCTAACTCAAAGGATTTGGTCAGCTAAGAAGTTGGGTTATAGTAGAATGATTTTTTTTATTTTAAATGTTACACAGTCTAAACATGATTTTAAAATGCTATTTAAAATATTGGTTATGGGGCATTGTGACATATCAAAGAGGCCACTGACTTTAAAATTACAGAAAAACAGTAGTCCCATACTTGTCTTTTCATCATATAGCCTAGGACTTTATTTCTATTTCTTATATTTTTTCATTGAATAAATAACAATTTAGACTAGAGAATTTGAAGGTCCATTGAAGTCCTAATGATCTATCAGGAGTAAGGAGCTTTGGAGATAGGAATCTTGCCTCCCAGATACACTTCCTCTATTTCCTGCTAAGTGAGTCTTGGAGAGTTATTTAAATCTTGAAGCTTCCCCTGACTTATTTTTTTTTCCATTTTAATTTTCCTGGTTTGGGACTAATGATGCTTTCTTCCGACAACTGCTGTGGTGTTCAAAATAAAACGAAGCAAGTGAAAAATATGTGCATTCAAGGCTACTCTGTACATGTGATAGACATAACAGTTTTTATATTTGTCTCTTAATTAGGAATAAAGAAAATTTTTTTCTTTAGTCAAGTAGTGATATTTAGGGGAATCTATAGTAATGGAGCCTGGTACATCACTCACTGGCTTAAGCTCTATTTCATCCACAAGACTTAAAACTGAAAAAAACCCATTATTTTTGTTCAGAGCTTGCAATGCCACAAGGAAACAATAAATTAAATTGAAAAAGAAAATAATAAAAAAGACACCTTTTGTTGAGGTTAGGAAAAATGCTAACATAAGAGTATCACATATTATTTAGGAATATTTAACACACACACAGTACCAAGTAAAACTTAAATTTTATCAGATTGTCTGTGTTCCATAAAACAACAAGAGTAGGTAATATTTTCCACTTGAATTCTGAACATATCTTCTAAACACTGTATACTTATATAAACTTACTTTTTTAAAATTTTAATAATATGCATTTGGAAAGTTTTACTAATAAAATAATTAAGCATCCAGTTAAATATTTTTTCTATGTCACCTAAGTGAATCGTGTGGTCATTTTCACATGGTTCACCTCATGCTCAGAAAGTAATAGTGTGAATTTTTTAAATGGATTGTCATTAGAGTAAGACACCCAACCTTCACTAACCCAAGAAGAAAGAGCTGATAGAATGTGAGAGAAGAATGCAGGAGGTGGGGAGCATGCACAGGTCCACATGCAGCTGCACAAGCAGCACAGAGCCTAAGAAACTTGCAATTTCATAGTGGTTTCTACACCTTAAAATGAGTAAATGAGGTCTTCAGTTGTCTTCTTTCTGTGTTTTGGGGGGTTATTTGGTATGCTTCATTTTAAATGTTTAGTTTCATGACGTTGTCTCACACTGGACTTCTGGGAAGTCTGGAACATGCTATGAAGACCAGGCTGACATAGACCTCAGGAAGATCCACATGCTACTGCCTCCCAAATTCTAGGATTAAAGGTGTGCACCACTAGCCTCGGTTCTGTTTTTGTTTGGTTGTGTTTGGTTTTGTTTAGAGATGGGTCTTACTGAACCCAGACTGGCCTCAAATCCCTACCTTCTATCTTTGCTTTCTAGCCCTTAAGTGTTGACTGCAAGTGTCACATCACACCAGGCTCAGATTTGGTAGGAATTGTTGTTCTTCCACTTTAATTATTGCCGTGTTATAAAATCTTTGAGGAAATTTTGATAAAGAAATCTTATTGCCTTTAAAAGAACAGAAGCCTATTGTTATTTATTATTATGTAGGAGGGAAGGTTACACTGTGTCTTTTATGATTTACTTTGTTTAGTTGTAGAATATAGTATTGATAATCAGTAACATTTGTTTTCATTCTAGGCTGGCATGAAATGAAAAGTCTAAACCTATCAAACACTATCATTGTAACATTGCCAACTAGAAGTAATTGGGAATTTTGAGAAACTTTAAATTGTATTAAATTTCATGAGCTTAGGAAGCCTTCAGACTTTAAGAGCAACTATACCAGTGATTTTAACAACAAGGATTAATCAAAGACCGAAATTGAGAAAGATTGTGTTTCACTGATCAGTATATATTAACTACTATTATTATTAAAATGAAAAAAAAAGTCCCTGTGAACATGGTTATTAAAATTAAGAGATCTCTGGCACAAATGACGAAACAAAAGACACACGGGAGAAGTTTAATACTTTCTCCAAATCTAAAGACGCCAGCTTCACTTGCCTGTAGCTAATGTGCCCCATAGCTCAAGCAAGGAAACAGAGTTCCTTCTGCTTTTGATGGCTTATTAAAAATGAAAAAAAAAAAAAGGTCAAGGAATAATGCCCTTTCTTCAGAAATCACAATAAATGAGGGAAGATTTTTTTTCAAAGCTTCCCATTTTTCCTTTTCCCTTTAACTTTAGACCTATATTTCTTGGGAGTGGAGAAAGAAGTGTGGCCAAATTTGGGGGTTTTTGTTATTGTTGTTGTTATTGTTTTGTCTTTAAACTCTCAAAGCTTTGCATTCAACTCACTGAGGAAATTGGCTACCCTGAAATGTAAGCAGGTTATTTCAAGTCTTTGCTTTCCAGTGGAGTCTGTTGCTATGTAGAGAAGAGCTTTAAGAACCTGGCTTCCGGGACAGCATGGGAACAAAAGTCAATAGAAACATTATGGCCTCTTGCAAAGAAGAAACACAGAAGTCAAATGTATAGAGGCCTAGAAATAGGTAATATGTCAAACGGTGTCCTATAAAATGAGGGCCATGAAAAACAAGAGAAAATAAACAGTCCTTTTTACAACGCACACTACTTTTAGCTATTATCATTATGGTAAAGCTCTAAGATGTATGTTCTTGTGTGATACGTGTCACACATACTGGGTAATATACAAAGCTAGTAAAGAAAAACCCTACACGTGTGATTGTATGTGCATCTCTCATATACAAATGATAGATCAATAGGTAAATGATAGATAGATAGATAGATAGATAGATAGATAGATAGATAGATAGATAGATAGATAGATAGGTAAAGTTGGGAAGCAAGACAAATTTTTAAAAAATTGAAGAGAAGGAAAGGAAAGAGAAAAGAGAAGCAGCAGAGGAGTGAGGCAGGTTTCACAAAGAGCAGACCTTGCAGGACATAAAACCACTTCATTTGCTTTCACATCCTTTGCTTCCTGGCAGCTCACTGCTGAATGGATCACTCTTACCTGGCTTAGAGAAAAAAGGAAAATCTCCTAGCTCTCCTCAGCTAACCCTCCAATTAAATCCCTGCCAACAACCTGCACTTAGTTGCAAAGCATCTCTACATAATGCTGGGGATTATATTAACTATACTCGGGAATTGAGACCCTTCATTCAACTGCTGCATTCCCACATGTAGATAGAAATTATATAAGCGAAACCAATGTCTAGATTTCAGAATCTCTAATAAAGTGGAAACAACAGGAAATGCCATCTGTTATAAAAAATAATGTAGGTTGATAGCAGAGTATTTGCTAAACACCAATTAAGTGATACTTGCTCAAAATGTGAAAATGAATATTCCTTTCACAGAACAGCATGAAGGTTTAAGTCAGTCTACACTCGAGGAAAAATATAATTATATCTCCACCTAGTGGATATTGATGGCAGAGCATATAGAAAAAGAAATTTAAAAAATTCTCAATACTAAAAGCAAAGCCTTCTTGCAATGAGATTCTTGGACAAACCCCGACTTCTTCCTGATATCTTATAAAAAGAAGATTCTGTGAATATTTTAACACAAGATGATATTGTTCTTGATATAAATATTATGGAACAAAACTTGCCTCTCTGCACTAGCAAGGCTATTTTTGGAGCAAAAGTGTGTTTATATTAGGATATTTTAACTGTGAATTATGCTGTGACTTATATGGGAAGATGTGGATTTTTATAAACAGTATTTAAAATTTCTTTATGTGGTTTAAGAAAGATTTAAGTGAGTTCTATTAAAAGCCAGAGTAAAGAAAATAAAGAATATTGATATTATCAGAGAGGTGGAAATAAATTATAAATAAAGCAAAAGGAAAAATACAAAAATACATCTTAGATTCTATGGAAAACCTACCTACTCACAATTATTCCTATGTCCCTGGTAGGAAAGCTAGGTACTCAAGAAACCTTCTCTAATATCAATGGTTAGATAGAGGACCGGACACATGATTTAGGTTCTTATGGCTAACAGCAGTATTTTTTAAACCAGAATAGGCATTTTTACTCCACAAGAAAATAAAATTTTTTTATTTTGTCTTTCTCCCTTTAAGTGTTCGGGGGAATGTTATAAATATTTAAAAGCTGTGATTTACGGCCGTTAGACCTAGAAGCAGTGGACTGAAGTAATCTGTGCTGTGTAATATATTTAGGACAATGATGTTCATCACGAAGATGTATATGTGGACGTGTGCTGGGGGAGGGTGAAAGATATGCATCCCGCAGAGCCAAAGAATAAACACCCCTTGCTGATTCTCATCATCACAAAAGTATGTTAGAATAAACCATTGTTAGAAAACCAGGATCAGCATTTTTTTTTTTTTTTTTGCTTTTAGTTATTGAAATCAAACTGAGAATGATTTTAAATATCACAATTATTTTTTAGAGGCAGGTGAAAATTTAAACTAATTTAAATAATGACAGAGAGTGGACTTTACAGAAAACTAGTAATTTAAGGACTAGAGGCTACCTACATAGAAAAGCATATTAAAATAAGCATCCTCCAAAAAATTAGACTAGAAGACATGACAGGTGCCAGTAAGCAATTTAATAAATGACATTAGGGATATACATGGAAAAGAATCTTGAAATGGCCGCAGCAACCTTTATGCTTCTTCTTGCCTTTTTAGCCTTTGTTAATCGTCCTGCCTTGTGAGCTTCAGTCTGTCACACTTGGAAAACATGGCATCTTGATAATCTTCCCATCCATGAATGTTGTGATGTTGGCTGTTGTTATAAATGAGTGTGCTAAACCATTTCAGTAGATTTAAGTAAATTTCACTCCTTGGTTGTTTGTGCTAGAGAACCAAAAGTTACTTTACAGTTGAAGTAACCATCTCCCTTTTTATCTTTCGTTCCATCGCTGTTTCCTCTTCAAGAAGGTGTTCACCCACAATTTCATGATGCTTGTAAATTTATGCTTCTTCCAATTTACAATTAAGAACACATTTTTTAAAGCTCAATAATGCTTTTTTAAAGTGACAAAGGTTTGCAAAGATGTGCTGAAGATGTAGTATTTTTTTTAAAAAAAGGCATGATTGAAAATTTATCTAAAAATCAGAAAATTGGATCCCATATACCAGGATGTAGTATAAATTGCAGGCTCATGTCACGGTTGCCGAGAAAGGTAATCAGCTCCAAAAGCAGCAGTGCCAGGCTTTTCTACATGTAGAGCCCTGAAAATGTTCTTACAATTTTTTTTTCCTTTAAGCTCTTCACATTTCTGATAAAACTAAATGCTGTTGTCCTTCTACTAAAGATTTAAATTTAAGACATAATACATGCCTGTCTAGACAACCCTAAAATTGTTTTAGTTACTGATGTATGAATGACTGATACGTGTCGTCTTTGCTGCCTGCCCTGCATTTGGAATCCAGTCTAGTGACATTTGTCTGTAGCTGACCTATGTCTGCATTTGAGATTTACATGAAACATTTAAGTTTTACAGCTATAAGCCTTAATGTCCTTGTTTCCACTCTACATCCAATATAATAAAACAATTAGATCCTCAACCATGTTTCTTTCTTTCTCACATGGATGTTTTTAATTAAACCAGCAGGGAAGATTGTAATCAAACGAAAGGCAATGAAATTTGCTTCATCTCTTACCTAGCGCAACAATTATTAAATTCCCCAGCTTCATATTTCTCATACAGTTAAAATTAACTCTGCAGCATTGCTAGGAAGGGTGGGGTAAGGGAAGCAATCACAAGGAATCAAAGCCTGTAGGTCCTCAGAAAAATAATGCAAAACATATAACTGTGCTGTCTAGAAAATTGTTAGCCTGCTCCTCTATATTTCATACGAGTTTTCCTCATTTTTGCTTTATTGGGGAAGGTTTCCATATTTTACATACAATAACAGAATAGTAGCTCTTTGAAATGTGGTTATAACACTTAATTAGGTTATTTCTGAACCATAGTTTTGTAGAATAGAGGTTTACCTTGAATTGACCCATAATTCCACTGAAAGAAATAGTTTGCCTTGCCTATGTTTTGTTATAAATGTGTGTTTATTAAGAACATGAATATGAAGAAAGGCTTTCCAGGCTGTGTGACTATGAGACTGTGTTAGACATCTCATTACCCTGATGCGCTGTGACATATGACATTCCCACTCTTCACCTTTCACGCTGTTTACACTGCTCATACAAGTTTAAAAATTTATGTGAGAAACAATCATTCTTACATTTCAAACATATGGGGAAAACAATTTACATAATTTCCAGCCAGTGAGAAAACGCAGAATTTGAGAAGCTGTGGAAGTGATAACTTCCATGATGTGAACAATGGTTCCTGACAGCCCTCCACCTGATTTAGGCTCACACTAGACTTTTGTTGGCACCAGTCAGTGACAATGAGCTTCCTGTGGCGTACCTGGGTCTTAGCAGTTGACTCAAATAAATCAATATTTATCTTCATCATCTGCCTCTGTGATTAAAAGCAGAAAATTGAGCATTTTTCACTATCAAATCTAAGGGCTGTGGTGGGTACTCTGTGAATGTTAAGTGAATTGATGAATATTTTAAAAGTAAACAGCAAAGCTGAAAGATTGATATTATGCTTCGAAATCAAGACTGCCTTTTCCTAAGACAGACTGCCCCACACAGAACTCTGAACCTCACACATGAAGTACAACACTAAAGAAAGCATGTAGGGCTTGAAAGAAAGGGGGAAGGAAGACCCCTGGATGAGTAGGATAATGGCACGAGAAAGAAATAAAAGAGTCAGACGTTTCATGAGCTTAGAGTTATAAGGGTTTCCTTATGAACTGAAGCACTAGAATCCACGTATGGAAAAGGCTTAGTGAAAGTCAGGCTGCAGTCATCGTGTTTCCCTCTTCTTCGTGGTTTATTTTGTTTGCTTTTAAAAATAAATCCGTGTTCGTTGTTGGATGCTGACTCTAATTTATAAAGTGATTCATTTGAGACAAGGCAGATTACTTCATCTGAAAGTGTTTGGTTAAGGACACAGGAAATAGAGTTCTCTATCTTCTTCCTCCTCCCCCCCCCTCTCTCTGTATATATATACATACACACATATACACATACATGTGTGTATGTATATGTATGTATATGTGTATGTATGTATATATGTGTGTACATGTATGTGTGTATATATATATATAATCCTCCAAATGTGAAGACAGACCATACAACATTTTAGTTTCATAGACAATATCCAGTAGCCTGATAGTAATTTTTTAAATTATTTCTCTTATTTTTGAGATTATTACATCATCCCCTCTTTTGCTTTCCTCCCCACAAAGCCTCTCATAAAACATTTACAAGCATAGATTGTTTTTTCTTAAAATGTTTGCTTTGTGGGAATACAAAATACATGAAATCAAGAAGCAAGTACTGTAGTATGAGGTTTCTGGCCCGGACTTTCGGGCCTAACCTCAAGGTTTAAGACTCACAGACTCATAGACTCACAGACCTGCAGACCTGCAGACCCGCAGACCCACAGAGACACACAGATGCTTTTAATAGTTTTAGGCTGATTAGCCTCAGGCCCAGGCATATCACTTGCTAGCTCTCTACCCTTCATCTAACCCATGACTCATCCTGTTCAGCCATGTGGCTCGGTACCTTTTTTCACAGCATCATGGTTGTTCTCTGCTTCTTCCGGCATTCTACTCTATGCTTCCTGTTCTAAGAGTTTTATTAGTCTGGTAGCCCCACCCACACTTCCTGCCTGCCTTTGGCCAATCAGCGCTTTTTATTAAATGAGTGGGTGGGACAATTATTTACCAAGAAACAACACAATCCCCTCCAAAGTACTGCAAAAATAAAAGAAATCCTCTGGGAAAATCAAATGATATTCTATTCTTCAAATATAATTCAAAAAATGAAATAAAGAAATATGAAAGTAAAAACACTTTTTAAAGTTTCATCCTTAATCATTTTGTACAAATAAGATTTTTACTTACAATTAATTAACAAAATTATAAAGTAACCTATTCTATTTTAAACATTAAAAGCCATGGTAAAAAAATAAATATAGCTTATTTTTGTTGAATACACTTATGGACCCATAAGTTGGGGCGACTCAGTAGATGAAGATGCTTAGCAACAAATTCTAGCACCTGTGCCTTATACCCTGCTCCTATATGAACAGACAAGAGAATTGACTCCCACAAGTTCCCCTCTAGCCTCAAAACACATACCCTGTGATGTACACATACAATAAGTAAATAATGTAATAAAAATAGCAGCTTCATTCAAAGAACTTTATAATGTTGTGAGCTATTTTTTTTCTTAAAAATCTATAACAGGAATGTTGTTCATGTAAGCTCAGCATGCCATGTTACAGAAGCTTCCATTTAATTGTCAATTTGAATTTTAAAAGTGAACTTTAATGCTGCAAATTTCACAGGGTGTGTTATAGAGAATGGAAATAAATAAAAACAGAACTTTCAAAAATTAAGGGAAGAATACAAAAATTCTCATCTATCTACTAGACTTCACACATTCTTACTTTTACCTTGGTTCAGTAGAGAAAGTCAGTGCACCCTGCTTTCTGAGGTCATATCATAATAACAAATAGTTCTTTTTTTGTGTGTTACCATAAGACACCAAAGCCAAGGTAACTTACAAAAAGACATGTTTGTTTAAGCCTTTCTGTTTTAGAGTGTTACGGTCTAGAACCATCATGACATAGAGCATGGTAGCAATGAGAAAGGCATGATGCTGGAGCAGTAGCTGAGAGTTCACCTCTTAAGACACAAGCTTGAAGCAGAGAACTGAGAATGAGGTGGGTGGGCTTTTGAAACATTTAAGCCCACTCCCAGTGACACGTTTCCTCCAACAAGAGCACACTTCCTAATCCTTCAGACATGTTTCCATGGTCTGGGGTTTAATCATTCAAATGTATGAACCATCCCCCTCCAATCTCCAGAACAATATAACAGTAAATAAGAGAGAAGTTGATACCAGGGACTGTGTGGGATATTTCTGCCTAAGGCTTGGAATGTTGTTGTTTGAAGGAACATGGAAGGCTTGTGGGTCTTTGGGCTAGAATAGCAGTTGCAGAGTGTAAGCACACCTTCACAGCCATCCTAGAAAAAGCATGAAAGATAGTAATGTTAAAAGCTATACGGAATATGCAGATTTATCTCAAGATGTTTCAGAGGGGGGCCGATATCAGCATCTGGCTTAGAGACCATTTTTGTAATACTTTGGTAAAGAATGTGGTCACTTTCTGTCCTCTTCCAAAAAGGTCTGCAGAGGCTAAATCAAAGAGTTTCAGACAACTGGTTTTGGCAGAGAAAATGCTTTGTTAGCTGCATTGTGTGGTTACCAGTGATTACTCATATGCATATCTACTATGTAAAGGAGGAAGCAAAGTCAGAAATGCCAAAGGTACAGTTTGAGGAGATAAAGATAACAAAGTAAATGGAGTGGGACCCTCAAGGGAAGACCTCAGGTGGCTAATCCTGCAAAAAGTAAAAGGAAAAACTCAAAACAACAGCAATATAATACTAGTCCCAGCAGCCAGCAGAACTTAGTATGTTTGGTTGCTAGCTTCTGGTTTCATCAAGGATAAAGAATTAAAGACGTTAAGGCCATTGCATAAAGTGGTGATGGTGAAACATTGAGTTTGATGCAGACCCCAAGATGTTGAAGATGCCAGAGCTGGGAGATACCTGACAAGGTAAAGGGTAGACAGAGGTGGGGACCAGCCTGAGAGATATGTGTTGCAGTCAACAAATCTGGAAAGAGCAGATCTGATGTGTCATGGAAATCAGTATTGGAATTCATCCTACTGGCTTTAGGACCACTTACAGTTTTTACAGTTAAGAGAGTATCTGAGTCTCCAAAGATAATTTAAACTTGGACTTTAAAACTGTCTTCAGATTGAAAGACTAAGGAGACTTTTGGAGTTAGACTGAATGCATTTTGCATTACATGGCTATAAGCCTATGGGCACAAATTTGGTGATATATTTTACATTTAATAAAATCAGCGTGGGATATCAGAGAATAGAAACACTCATAGTCACAGTCAAGCCACAGGGGTCAGTGAGTGGAAACTCATACCTTTAATTTCAGCACAGGAATGACAGTTGGTGACTCACTCCTTTTATCCCAGCATGGGAATGACCTAGTGGAGACCAACACCTTTAATCCCATAACTCCAGAGACAGAGATCTATCTTTCTGTGTTTCTGTGAGTTTAAGTCCTAACTATCAAACAGTAGCTCACACATTTAATCCTAACTATAGGATTATTATACAGAGTTGAAGGAAGTGAAACAACTGGGAGAAGAAGATATTAAAGGCAGGCATACGAAGACTGAGAGGCATTCTGTAGAAGCGCTGACTCAGGCTGAGGGCTCAGGAAGATAGCTTTTATCCTGAGAAGTTGGCTGGGTTTGATTTGACTGTGTTCTGTTTCCTCTCTTTGATATTCCAGCTTTTCCCTAATATCTGACTCTGAGTTTTCATTAAGTACCTACTAGAATTCCTGTTTCACACAAGAGAGTGAAATGTGATTTAAACAAGAATGACTACTATAGACTCATATACTTGAATGTCTGATACCCAACCAGTAGCCTAATTAGGAAGGATTAGGAGGTTGTGTTTCATTAGGGATGGGCTTTGGGGTTTCAAATATCCATATGAGGCCTCCACCTTGCTGATAATATGTAAGCTCCTTAGCTAATGCTCCAGCACCATACTTGCCTGCCTGCTGACATGCATCATACCAAGATGATCATGAAAGATCATGTTTTTATTTTTTTATAGGTCACCTTTTTGATGGTGCCTCTTTACAGTAATGAAGAGTACATAATATTTACAACCAAAAATATTTTTAGTAATTATAACACACTATGAAAATGTTTTAGAATACACAGTATAAGCCTAATAACAGAATAAAGATAATGTACAAAAAGTGAAAATTTGAAAACAAGTCAACATAAATTAGATCAATTAAGAATACAGAGAGAGAAGAGAGATATAAAAGTAAGAGGGAGCTGCATGGAATATGGGACAAGGGTAAAAATCTATAAATGCATAGGTGTGTATATAATTGTCAAACATTCCCCAAAATTTGATGCAAATTTTTGAAACATTTTAAAGGATGGGTACATCTTTAACAGTATAAACGAAACAAAATCATGGCTAGACATGAGTGGTCAGTCTGCTAATAGCTAAATTAATACAAATCTTGAAAGCAGACAAAGCAAAGTAAAATGTCACACACAAGGCAATGGCAATTAAATTATAAGCACATAAACTGAAAAGGCCATAACATAGTGACAAGAGAAAAAAACCAAGAATTTAATTTAATGTAAAACAAATTATCTTTAGATAATGGCAAAAACATCTATCTCTGCTGTATAGCAGATGCCTTCTAGATCCAAAGGAAATAGCATCTAGAACTAAACTTAGATCAGCAAGTATGAGAACAAAGTTGCAATGACTATTTGGAGAATTGTATCATGGTCTTCTTAGGTTTCTAACTTCCATAGACTAAGAGTCAACTGCAGCATGAACAGTTACATTGCAAAAGGATGAGAAGCCTACAGAATGACAAGAGACCACTGTACTGCATTTTAAATGAAGTCGTACTGTATATTACCAGTCAATAAATTGTTAAAAGAAGAGAGATAAAGCAATGTCATTATATTCATGAACTCATGGCAGTTATGGTAGCCTTTACATGACAACCTGCTGATGACTGAGCCAATCACATTACAGCATGAATTAGATTCCTAGCTGAGGAGCTAATGGCAGATGGGTGAAGAAGACTCAGTTTTTCCATGGATCTGTTCCCCTCGTACATTATCCTTGCTTCTGTGGCTGACCTTACATCTATCTGTATGCATAGAGAGCACTAATTCAATTCAGTGTATTGAAGAGAAAGAGAATCACATAGATACACACAGAGAGAGGGAGAGAAAGAGAGAGACAGAGACAGTGAGACAAAGAGACAGAAAGAGGAGGGAGAAGAAATTGGGAGGTGGTTATAGACAGTCCTAGGAAGATTTGAAGGGGGATAAATATGACCAAAACACATTAGATTTTGTAGTTGTAAGTTTCTATTCAGTCAGAAACTCTCAAATACCTGGTAGTAGCCACTTCCCAACTGACTTGGAGGCTTAATATTATATAAATGCTGGGCCAGTAGCTCAAGCATATTACTAACTAGCTCATACATAAATTAACCCATAATTCTTATTTTTGTTTAGCTACATGCCTTGGTGCCATTTTCAGTCCATCATTCTCAACTTGCTTCCTCTGCATCTGACTAGCTATTAATTATTTTCCTTTCCTCTTCCCTAGTCTGGTTGCCCTGCCTATACTTTCTACATTACTACTATTTTTTAAACCAATATGACTGACTAGTCTTTTCAGTGTGTAAGAGTATTATTTCACAGCAGGACTTAACTGAAATTACCAAAAAATATTTTTAAAGTGGAGACTATATTCCAATCTTTAGAGTGGTGACTTGAAAATATAGTGGGGTTATCTATAAAAACAGTAAACAATAGCATTTCAATAATGTGAATATGTACAATTTCTATAATAAAATAATGTTTAATCAATTGTTCATTTTTTGGGAGCTATAAGTCTCAAAGTAAATTCAACCAGAAAAGTCCCAATATCATACAAAATGTCCATAAGACTTAGATGAAGTATGATTCTTATATACAAAAAAGTCAGGAGCCAAATTAATTAATACTTCAAATACTGAGGAAAACATTCTCAACCTAGAATGTAATATTAATTTAAATGGTTATTAAAAAAATGAAAAAAATGAAGACAGTTCAGACAGAGTCTCAAATTCTATACTTTTTGTGACACTGGAATATTAAGCATCAATTCATTAATAAAGAATCTGAAATCCCAAAATTGAATATTAATATTCAAAAAAATTGGCCATAAAGAATAATTTATTTAGGAAAAATATCAAAGAATAAAGAAATAAAGTGCTAGACAGTATAAGGGTTGGAATGCAGTGTGGAGTGGCTAGGTTTTAAAGCCTAGGTGGCTTGTGTTCCTCACTGTAATTGAGGCTGGTTCTATAATTTTAAGAAGTGTACAATGAAATTTAGGGTATAATTATCACTAAGGGAATAATGCAAAATATTAAACAACATAAAACTTGTGAAAATAATAATTTTAATAAAAAATAATACTTTGAGTGAAGCATAGTAAAGATTTAGCATTTAATGATATTTCAATAAACAGAGAGGGGAAGAAAATTGTAGACTGACTCAAGCAGCAAATAACCACCAAGAACTAGGATTGAAATGATGAAGGATTTGGGGGAACACATTCTGCTGAATGATGCTAAAAACGTGACTGTATGACTAGAAAATTCTAAGTCCACACACATTCAGAAGATAATGAAAACGGTGATAAGTTGTAAGTAAAATTAAAGCTGGATAGAAATTCGGAATTTGAGATTGGTTTTCATATCACAATTGATTAACTCCATTCTTGAACTAAATTCCTACATATCCTTCATTTTTATATTTTAATAGCAGGACATCCTGAGGTTTTTAAAATCTGAGATTTTATAGATAAATCTAATTGTCCTAAAAGGAAGCAAATTGTAATATTAGAAGAGTGAAAATATTGTGTTTAATACTCTGCCCGCAAGAAAATATACCTAACTACATACAGTGTGATTAGTTGCATTATTATATTAATCAAAAATATTCTAGAAAATATATTGAATATTGATTCCTATGATTAATAGTTTTGGAATCTTACACAATATAACCCCATATTTCATTTTTATTAAGAATACAAATGTTATGATGTCCTATGAAAATGGGAAGGGATTCAAATCTTAAGACAAAATTAAATGCAGTCTCTTTTTCAGATGAAGGAATGAGTCTATTACAGTCCCAAGGTCCAATCATAAACATAGAGTCATTAGTAAAGCAACTTCTCCCTTGGTGCATAGGGCCTTAACTTGTCATCCAGGTGAGCAAACTTGACGTTCTAATGAGGAGGTTGATTCCTTTTGCTCTTTAACTAGAGGTTTGCTGCTTTCCACTGTGTCCTTGTTTTCTGCCACTGGCCTTGATGACCCGTGGCTAAAGGATCTGAAGCAGAATCCATAATACTACAGTGGATCCCTTTGTTATGGCAGATACATACCCCTTCTCAACATTCTTCCGGAGAAGCAAAAATAGGGCAACTTAATGAATCAGCCTGATTATTTCCTTCTGCAATAAGAACAGGAAGGTTAGAATGTAGCTCAACATAAGTTTATTGCTGGAAATAATCCTACAACATAAGCAGAATCTGAAATTATATGTAAGGGTTAATTAATTACCTGTAGTAAGTGAACAAAGACATTCAGCTCCAGCTGTTGTGGTGAGGAAAAATAACTATCAATAGACTGATAAATATCTGGAGCATTAATTACCCCTATACCACTAGGTGAACCATGAATAAAAGAAATATCTGCCTGTACAATGAGAATGTTGGCCAACTTTTGCAATCACAAATTTAGTTGGTATGAGAAATGATTTTCCATCTTTCCGTGGTAATCTGCAAATGTAATCTGTAATTCCATAGAGTTCTGTATGGTTCTTAAAAATTGTTAGTTAAGGTTAATATAACATGGAAAGGATCAAAACTATATAATTGCTGACGTGAAAACAGATCATTTCTTGATTTACTAATTGAACAAGGAAAGCAGTTAGTATTTTATGGCCCTTATAGTATAAACAAATCCATTCCAAAGCTTTTATCCTTTGGTGCTGTAACACATGTGGGAGAAATTTTAGTGAGGTAAATAAGGAAGTTTAAGGCAGTGAAGAATACATTCAATACACAAATGCCTCTTTCAGTCTGGATTTATATAGCTGTGGCTCTTTTTCTTGCCTCTCAAGATAACATAAGAGAACTGTCCAATGCCATTTTTCCTTCTAGAGTTCTAAGTAGACTGATTAGTGCATAATTATGTAAATATTTTGATATTGCTAAATTGCAGTTAGCAAGGCCCAGCTCGTGAGGCCAGGGAGGAATTGAAAAACAAATTTATTTTCCCTCCCATGACCTAGATTCCCTAGGTTGAAAAGTTAGCTTTTCAATGATATCTGCTAAGTTTTCATCAAAAAAAAAAAAAAAAAAGGAAAGAATTCAAGATTAGGTTGATTATCAAATTCTTTACTCCATGCTCCAGGGACATTTTCAGGCAATGAAGGATACATATCTAAAGGAGGATCCTGCAAGGGAGCAGTCATCAGCATGGCTGACAGTGGTACTGATTTTACTTTAAGAAAAATCTCCTTTTTTGTCTTTGCTGAAACTGTAGTTTGTGCTGGAATATTTAAGATGCGTTACATTTGTTTATGCTGCAGAATATTTATTATGATATAAAGATGTGTTACATTCTTTTATGTTTCGTTTGTATGGCTCAGAATTGTCACTTTGCCGGTCTAAAACACCTGACTGGTCTAACGAAGAGCTGAACGGCCAATAGCGATGCAGGAGAGACAAATGGTTGGGACTGTCAAGGAGAGACAATAAATAAAAAGGAGAAGAGACAGAAGAGGGAAAACAGAAGGCAGGGGTGAGGGGCCGGTCACCCAGCCACACAGCCAGTCACGGAGATAGAAGGGAAGAGGAGTATATAGAGAAAAGTAAAAGCCTAGAGGCCCAAGGCAGAAGGGATCATTTAAGTTAAGAAAAGCTGGCTGGAAACGAGGCAAACTAAGGATGGGCGTTAATAAGTAAGAGTAAGACTGAGCATTTGGGAGCTGGATGGCAGACTCTACAAACAGGGAAAATAAAGCAAAACAGCCATTAAAATAACAATTCAGTGTTTGATCATCCACTTTATTTATATTTATTCAAAAGTTTAGCTATCTTTGTCATGATTAATATCATCCTTTAGATATCTTAATAATAATTTAAATCAATGCTTAGGGGACACAAAATTGAACAGAGATCTTTTCCCCTTGTTTATATGCCTTTTCAGTATTTTTTTTCCAGACTCTTTCCCATACGTCATCTAAAGTTCCTTCTTCTGCAAACTGCAGATTATAGTCATAAACAACTTGTAAGCAGTCTAATAGTTGTGATTTGGGTCCTTGTCTTCTTCCTTTCTTTACTAAAGCTCAACATAGAGCAAAGCTCTCCCTGGCTTCTGTCCCGTGAATCTCACTCACTCCCTTCTGTGAAGGTCTCTCTACGCTCATCTCATGGCAGACTTCACGGCTCTAATATGTGGCACCACTTCTTCACTGTTCTAGCTGGCAGTGTGAACTTGGGAAAGGAAAGCCTAGATATGAGGCCAACTGAAGTCTCATGCAATAGCCAACTTTACTCAGAGTATCAGATAATTTTTACTCTGAGAGTTAAGAATCCCATAAGCCAGGTGTTCAAACACAGGAACAAGCCACACGTGACAAAAACATGCTTGTCTACAGCATCCGATTTATAGCAGCAGTTAAAATAAACTTACTCCCATCCGCTACACCTGGGAGGAAGTGAAATCACATTCCAATAATAATTCTGTGTTTTGAAGAAACCGTGGTCACAAGACTTTTGTCTTGCTTTCTAGTAGTTTCCTCACATACATTCAGAATTTTCCTCACACAGTTCCTTTTGTGCACTCTGTCCCCACAATAGTGAATTCTACCATTAGAAAATGGTGATGAGGATTATAAACTACCTGTGGCTAAAGGATACTATCAATAGACATATGTACCTGTGCATAACTGATATTAAAATTTTACAGGCTAAAAATATAAATACAATACTTTCATTAAAAACTAGCAAGAGAATTGAACATTAATGGCCCAATTATTTATTTCAAGTTATTAGAGAAGTTTGTGATGTGATACAAGAAAGAAATGAAAAAATATAAAATATAAAATTACAAAAAATTATTATACCAACCTAAAACTGGTTCTTTGTTATTAATTTTAATGATATACAAATGACTAAAGAGTTTTAAAATTGAAAAAAAATTTTGAAGAAATACAAATATACTTACTCTACAAGTAAAAATTTTAGAGTTAAAAAGAAATTAAACAAATTTTAAACAAAATGACCAGTTAATTAAGCAAATATAACTCATATAATCAGATTAACAATAATAGTTAAAATTAATATTGATCCAGAATAAATAAACATTAACTTAATTCAGTAATCAAACTTTGCTTATAATGTAAACATAACTACCATAAGATAAAACATAGTCTCCTTCACAGTGTAACCAGATTAAATAAATCATTCTGTACAACCCCTTTGGATAGATGAGTTAACAGAGGCCATTTCTACAGAGTGTGACAACATGAACTTGTTCCCTGGACCCATATAGTGCAAAGAGAGAACCTATTGATCTCTACAAGCATTCCATGTCACTATGATAGTCATATGTTCTCTCTCTCTCTCTCTCTCTCTCTCTTATATTTGCCTCCCTTTACTTCTCTATCTCTCTCAAATAAATAAAAATTAAAGAATTAAATGCCATTGTAAGAAGAGCTTCTGCTCTGTTCTAAGATCCACATCTTATTAAAGGTTTAAATAAGGAAAGAGCAGACAATGGAAGAGACAGAACAGATAGAAGATGCTTGAGAATGACTCATACCTACCAAAAGTCTTATCTCTATAATGAACAACTGAATCTAATCTGTAAATGACATCAATTAACATGCCAAACTGGATGAACAAAAAAGCCCAGGAGGCCTCGACCCTTCACAAAGAACTGCAGGCAACTGAGAAGAGCTAGACACAGGAGATATGGTTTTCCCAGGAAAGAGGGTATCAGTCAGTTTTTTAATGACAAAAGTTCAGCCTTAAAAACATGCATACAGATAGAATTACACAAATGGAATAGGTTGTATTTAGGAATATAAGTGTATGTGCATATATGCATGCAGTAAAATGTAGTTTATAAATAAAGGTCATAATTTAAAGGAGAACACGGAGGGCATATGAAACAGCTTGAAGAGAGAAAAATGAAGGAGAAATGTAACTAAATTATAATCTCATCCCAATCTTTTTTTAAAAAAGAAAGTAAAGAAGAAATGTCTAAATGAAGTGACTGAGGAAAATCATTGCCAATTTACACAAGCAAGATCTAACAGAGTCTGCAAATCTTTGTCTCAACAAAATCTCTAACAAAATCTGTGAAGATGAAAGCATTGTTATGTTGACATGTGGATTTGAAATAAGTGTGCAGGGACTGTAAAAATAAATTTGGGTGTGTAAAAAATACAATCCGAATGAGTAACATCTATTCTACTAACACACAAGAGGTAAGAGTTGGAAACCAAATTGATCTGATGATAGACCAGTGAATACGCGTAACCTAACCCACTGAACAATCTCTCTGATCTTGCATATGACTTTTATTGAGCCTAAATAATTACGAGAAAGATAGAAAAATATCAGAAGATACTGATAAATCTAGTAATGTTTATATTGGAGTCAGAAATCAAGCCTTTAAATACAAGGCTATAATTTATTGAAACATTAGATACACACACACACAAACCTGTCTCTTGAGCAATGTGAGGGAAGATCCCATCTGAACAGTACTGATACTTCATTTCTATATAATCTGATGAGTAATTTAAATAAAGTAATTCATAGAATATCCTTATTAAGGAAAACAGGGAAAAATCATTCTTAATAGAAGCATTAACATAGATATTAAAGTCATTGAAGTTGGTGTAAAAAGCACATTGAAGGAACAAAGTAAGTCTATTT
The DNA here is from genome assembly GCA_033318265.1 of Phyllotis vaccarum. NCBI lineage: Eukaryota > Metazoa > Chordata > Mammalia > Rodentia > Cricetidae > Phyllotis > Phyllotis vaccarum. The sequence continues at coordinate 117,972,587 of JARWLC010000005.1, forward strand.
GGAAGTTCCCAAATCAATTCTCTCAATGATTAAGCATAACTTACTGTGAGGAACTGCGTTAAGTAGGTAGTGTAAACATTGTCTAAGGCTGTGAGAGGGGGCAGCCAGAGGTCTCACACAGGGAGTGGTGAGCAGGGAGTGTCCTAACCAGACAATTGGATCAGGAGAAATGCAATAGTAGAGCAAAGTGGCCTGGTTAGGAGACCTTTAACACACATTCAGAAATCAAAATGATGGGAGAATATAATTATGTGACTTAAGTAAAATAGGACAGGACACGCGAGCATCATTCTTTAAGAATTCCAGCATAGAGAGCTAAGAGTTCACTAAGGGCAGACTGTGGGAGGCCAAGGTTGAGCTGAGAAGAGAGAGAATAAAGAAGTACAGTTACAGTTTTTAAATTCCGCGAACTGATAATCCAATGAGGTATCAATAAAAAGGCCTATGTGCATGAGACTGTGTGTATACGACTCCATGAGTGTGTACACCTGTTCAAATATACATGATGAAAAATGCTAGATGTAGGAAAGAGAAAAATGAGTTGTGCATTAGTGAAATTCGGCAGGAGTAATTAAGGATGAAATGAATTTCTTGTGCCCAAAATTTAAAAAAAAATTAAATAAAATAAAAGCTTAATGTCAGAAAAAATTCTGTTAGTCATAAAAAAAAACAATTGAATTTTAGGAAATTTTCACTTTTTTCAACCTGCCAGCTCTGTAGTCAATGGTGGTCAGCTTATTGCCTTTTAGGGATATGCCCACATAAATTACTGTATCCATCTTTGACAAGAATAAATGTATAAGTTTGGCTTGAGAAAAGTGCAATCCTAAATCGTTTAAGATTTGAAAGTCAGAGTATTTGAAGGAGAGCAGAGGAGGAAAGGTTTGCTATCTGGGGGAGGGATTTGGTCCTATCTCCACTGGATATGTCCGATTGCAGACTCACCCTTACCCTCTCTGAGGAATGGATGGGGGAATGAGGTGGGGGAAAGCTGTGAGAGGACTGGGAGGAGGACAGGGAGGGGGAACAGTGGTAAGGATGTTTAAAAACTTTTAAATATGATCTAAAAAATGTCTTCATGGAAAACAAACCCATTAGAAGAAATAAGGGTTGCTATCTAACCATCTAACAGAGCAGTAAGAAAAACACATGTTGAGCGCTACACTAGCTAGCATATGTCCTTGTTACAGTCACTTTCTAGATCTAGGTCTCAGCACAGGAAAGTGCCAACCAACCAACCACCAGCAGCAGCAGTTTGCTGGTGGTACCTGCACTTGGTTCCCCTCTCTGAGAAAAGTCCCTACATCTGTAAAAGCAATAGTTGAGCTGATTCCTTGCTGAAATGATGTTGGGACCTTTTTTGTTGTTGTTGTTAGTTTAAGAGTTAAAAAATATGTCATCTAAACACTGATTAAAAAATTGAAAGAAATTATTCTTGATATCAACATTCAAACACTGTCACAAGGTCTATCATTGTAGCTGTATTTACTGTATCACCTCTTTACTACATGCATAGAATGCAATCTAATTCTTCTTCATGTTATACTCTATGAAAAATGTTTTCTACATTTCAAAGATTCTATTTTTAAAATGACCACTTTAAATATCTGAATCTTACATCCCTTATTTGTCAGGATACTCTGTTTGATGTAGATCCTTGGTGAAATTTTAGCTGCAATATACATTCTCTAACTAGATATTTAAGGCATAGGTGTAAAATTGTGTACATACACTATACCAATAGATCTAAATGAACTGGGGAATGAATCTGATGTGCTGATGTTAACTGCTAAGTCTTACAACTCTTGGGAATGGCTTCAGTTTCTGGCGTTGGAGATCTCTGGTCTAGTTCTAGGGTGGAGCTTCTTGTTGTTATTCCAGTTACTGGTCTCTCCTGATTTCTATTTGCATTATCTGTCACGAATACCAATAATAAATTTCCAGATTTTCTATGCCTGCAAATGTTAGGCATAGTTTTAAGGTAAAGTCTTGTGATATAACATTTGATTTAAATACTATTTTTATCATGTTTTCAGTGTCCTACCTACCTATGCTTCTTCATGCCACTAAACAGTTCAAAAAGATTTAGATAGTCTCAGGCTCCCTGTGACAGGTGACAGCTGTGATTTTTAAGGGATGCTAGGGAAAGTCTGTTTTGACAGCACAGGACATTATAGTCCCCCAGCTACTTGTCATATGATAAATATCTCTACTACTGCTGCCATCTGAGAAAACTTTAAGTGTTCCTATCTTATAGTTACATATGGATTACATCAACAGCACTCCTTCCACAATTTATAGTTACCCTTCTCTTTTATTTTATGAGTTTTTCCTTGATACATATCTATACACCAGTTGTGTACTGTTGCAAGCTTCCATGTGTGTGCTGAGAACTGAATTTGGAGCCTCTAGAGCAGCTAGACCTGGAGTCTTTCCTCTATCCTTCTATAATGTTTCTTAGAAATGGCATAAATAATTCTTTAGGATCTTATTTTAAATATGTGTTGCTACAAAATTAGAGATAAAGCTAAAAAATCCCATTAACTTCCAGGCCAAGTATAAGTAGTTTACTATCCAGAGTATATAAACTTTCTTTATTATTATAAAAAAATTACATGAAATCATGTATGAAATGACAGCATGTGTCTTCTTGAGAACATTTAATCACTTAAGAAAGAGATAAACTTTTTTATTGAATTAGCTTTATTGAGATGAAATGGTACTTTATTTAGGGACTGTTTACTACAAAAAGATACAAGGAGTGGCATGTCAAAGATTACTATAAGTAAATATGCATGAAAACTCACCTTGATTCTTTTATTGAATATTTTATTTTATTATAATATATGTATATTTACAGATTATATGTTATAGTACATAAAAATAATATATACGCTAAACTTAAAATTACCAAAACAATGGCATACTCTTTCATTCTCTCTCAAGCCAGTAATAATGATGGTCTCACTAAGATACATGAACACTGATAGACTTTAAACAAATATTAGCAAGCATAGATAATCCTATAATTAATATTTCCATCACTGTGATGATCCAAAGGCCTTTGAAAGGAAGGCCTTGTCTGGGCTCACGGTTTCAGAGGGTTGCAGGCCATCACCTCAGGGATGACTGGGAAAATGGCTTAGTCTCTGGTGAGAGAAGCATGTATCAGAGCTGTTTAACAATGACAGGGTCAGGCAGCATCCAGAGGAGAGCAGCTTGAAGAGGGATCAGGTTGCAACCTGAAAGCCCTGACTCTAGTGACATACATTTTGTAGCTGGGCCCCAAGCACCCGTATTACACAGCTTTTTCAAGCAGAACCACCAGAAATGTGTGTGTAGCAGCAGAAGACTGGAATTTCCTCTAAGAACGGTAAAAATGACTGAACGTGTTAGGAAAACGAAGTCCACTTGTGTTTCCCTTCACCTTTCTCTGAATGGAACCTCAGTGGAAAGAGCTCTAAGAGTCACGATTTTCTTCATCTTCCAGTATTTCTGGTTTTGTCTGACAGCCTAGAGAAGACTGAGACGTTTCTATACTGGCCTTTCAATGGAATCCCCATCTGATATGTTCGGTGTTAATCTCAATTGTCTCAATTTCACGACATCACACGCGATTTTCTGAAGTTTCTTTATTTGCTCAGTATCCATACGGGTGCATAAAAAGTACAGACTGGGTAGAGATAAGATGCTTCCAGTCATGAGGAAAGCGGGCTCCTGATGATCTTGACATGCCATTCCCTTACAGCAGTCCTCCTTTTTCGTCTTTGAACCAATGACACATCAGAACTACATTTCTGACTTGGTTTCTGCATGCTCAGGCTGCAAGTTAAGATCATCACACCTTTGCCTACTTCCTATGAGTGTCGTGTGCCCCGAGAATGATGGCCATGAGACCAATGAATCATAACACAATGGGAGGAAGGTGACTTCCTTGGTATATAACATTGATTGATATAAATGTCTAAGGAAACAATGAATTTATATTTATTTTAAATTTTACAATGAGAATGTCACTTCAGATATCTCCAAAACATCAGATGTAGGAATTTTATAACTATTTCTTTGCATAATTCTTCCATATATCTACAAAATATTTCCATGTGATCCAGGAAAGCCATGATTCAATGACCTCTAAAAGCCCTTTTAACACTTTGTTTCAAAGTCAGGAAGTTTTTCCACCGTTTATCTGCCTGCTAAGTACAGAAATTAATAAAAGCTACTTCATATAAGCAATTTAAAAGTCAAATTAAAAATGCAAATCACTTAGTATAATATGTAATTAAAAGAGTTGTAAGAAATATTACCTGTCATATCTTGATATTTGTCCTAAGCAATAATTAAAGTAATTTCAATAATTTTGTTGGTTTCATATCTAGATATGTACAACTATGGTAGAAAACAGAGGTAAAAATCTATACAATTAGATAACATTTAAGGCACATTAAAACCTGTGCTTAAAAGCTCTGTGATTAATATTGTTATGAATTCCACTTTTGAATATATTCAGAAACAGACTACTCTTAGTATACACTTAGAATGTAATTTTCTGTTTCCCCGTCATAAAATTAAAAAACAGTGAAACTATTCATATCAGTTTTCTTGGTGTGAGTTGGGTGCAGAATACAACTAATGTGAAATGATTTTATTTATTTATTTGATGTTTAAAACGTGGGAATTAAATCAGCACTGAGATAAATGGCTAATGGTACCTACCACTTCAGATGACATGAGTGTTAAAGGGCATTTCTTTGTGAATGGGTTTGCAGCAAGGTCCAGTTGCCGTCTAAAAAGACACCTTCATCATGTGGTTTCCCTGGTATATGTTTATAGTGTGAAACTCAGCAAAGGATTCTGACAGAATAAAGCAGAAATCTGATGGTTTTAGTAATTTTGCTTTTCCAAACTCAAACTTTTTTCTTTTTCTTTGATGGCCAAAGGCAGTAAGGCCAGACAGCCTGTCCGATTATTTACTTTAAGAATCAAACTAAACTCCTAAGTCCAGTTATCATTTTCTTTGACAGATTTTGAAACAGACCACCAGAGCTACACTACAAACTGTCAAAAAAAAAAAAAGTTGTGTTTCAATTCTGTAGCTTCCCCAAGGCCTGGTTAACATTTGTATTCTTAACTTACTTATTGAATTTTCACTCAAGTGCTCTGGGTTTCTGAAAATTGTCAAGCTGTTCCATTAGCAAGAAAAGTATGTTTGTAAAATGGCAGTGTTGCAGGAACCAACCAAAATGATGTCCATTTAGAAATTGTTAAATTCTTAACTGAGTGTGTGTTATATTTTGATGTGATAAGTACTCGACCTGCAATGATCAATTTTTGTAGAATTTCTGGCACAATAGCAGATAAAATAAGATGGTTATTTTATTTTATTTCACACTTAAGTATTATTTTAAAATAAATTGTGTATAGGGAAAAATGGCCTTCCAATTTATTGTATTAGGATAAAGTAACTTTCTAAACAGAGAACTTTTTTTTACCCAAACAAGAAAATGACACACTAAAAATTTTGTTTTTCATATTTATGACATATTTAATTTAATGCATATATGTACAGTTCCTCACATTAGTTTTAAAAAGGTTAGCCTTATAGAGTTAGCAACTATTATGACCTATTAAATTCAACCAGTTTCCAGCCTACAAAAAATCTTTATATAAACTGGGGAAAGCAAAGAAAGGTTTACATAAATATACTTACACATTTGCTTAAAAAAATAAGAATTTAACTTCTAGGTTGCATTTTCTAGAATACACAAACTAATTTCATTTTGCTGATATGCAGAACCCATACCAGAAAAAATAAGTTGTTATAATTATATCCACAACAGGGAAACCACAGCCATGCTGACTGTTGTTTTTATGCTTACTGTTAGCTCATACTTCTAGCATAAAATCATTTGTTAATCTGATTTTGACCCCTCAGAATGATGTGTATAACAGTGATAACAACAGAGTTCAGGTAATACTCGCCAACTGCACTCTCCCCAATATGGCGTGCTTTGTCTCACCTTGTAAAAACCAGCGAGACAAGTTAAAATGAATTTTCTGTCTGAAACTTTGCTGTCTCTAAGATTAAAAAGTTATTGTAGAAAAACAGAGTTCAAGAAGTATTTCTTTCCAATTAAATCTAATGAAAAAGGTGAAATTGAAAAGTACAATAAGAACAAAGAGTTAAAATCACAGAGCAGATGGAGGGAAGAAGCTACAGGAGTAAAAAAGACAGAAAGGAGAGAGCGCCTCCTATAGGACACTTTGCTTGAAAATGCCATGACGCCATCTAATATCTTGCATGCAAATGTTTAAAATTAAAATTAATTTAAAAGAAAAGAATGGGAAGTTGAACTTAAGTAACTGTAAATTTCTTAAATATTCGTAATTGCCTCTAATGCACATTTCAATGTTAGAACTTTCAGGTGTTGGTGCTTTTATATATTTCATACACAGATATGTACACATGAAATATACAGAGAGGTGGATGGGGAACAGTTTTTGTAAGTTTTCTTTCTTCTGTCTGTAAATCATTCCTTCATAACGTTTCTGTGCCCCTCTGCAGAGTTCTTTTACCTCTTTGAAAGTAAGATGAGCTCCAAGCCCTCTATTCTCCTCCTCCTCCTCCTCCTCCTCCTCCTCCTCCTCCTCCTCCTCCTCCTCCTCCTCCCCCTCCTCCTTCTTCTTTATTGTGTGCAGGTCTCTCTCAGATCCTACAGATTTATACTTTGGCCACTGGTAACTGATTCTGGGGTTGAGGGAGGAGGTGAAAGAAATGGTCTAGGGGATTGTGTGGTGACAATATTAATATTGCTTGTCAATTTTATCTTGTTACATAATTGAGATATTCTAAGGTGTGTAGACAGGCAATGATACTATGAGTTCTACTTAAAGTGTATCCATGCAAATTAAATGTTTTCCTTTATAAACGCTGGCATGGCATGGTGTGTTTTCACATCAATAGAACATTGAGTAAGACAAATAACCTGTGCAAAGTTTCTCAAAGTAGTTGAAAACCAAATTCAACAACACATTAGAAACATCACTCACCATAATCAATTCAGTTGAACTCCATTCTGGATTGTCAAGATGGTTCAACACATGTAAATCTAAAAAATTTAATATAGAACATAAATATACTAAAAATATCACATGATCATCTCAAAAGAAGTATAAAATGACTCTAACAAAGTCTATTGGGATATCCTCTCAGGTTAAAAGTCCTGAAGAAACAAAAAAATGAAGAAAATCATACCAAAATAATCAAAGAATGTATAAGAGGCCATTAATTAGAAAAAGAATAAATATATGGGAGGGTTTGAACAGAAAAAAGGAAAAAGGAAATGAAGTTATTATATTATATTCGCAGAAAAGTAAGTAGTTGAACAATAGGCCTAGGAGTTAAATTAGGAGTTAAGTAACAACTAGGGGACTGGGGAGAAAGTAAAAATAAAGTGTGTGTGTGTGTCGTGTGTGTGTGTGATGTACAGATTCACATATGCATGTTTAGAATATATGATAAATTATATATGTATGTATACTTATATATGTGTGCTCATGTATATATATATATTATATATATACATATATACTGTGTCTGTGAGAGAGAGAGAGAGAGAGAGAGAAGAGAGAGAGAGAGAGAGAGAGAGAGAGAGAGAGAGAGAGAGAGACCTGCTGTAGCAACATTATGCTAACTGGGGAAAATACAGAGCATACTATGTGAAATTCAGGAACACTGACAGGTGTCCACTCTCCACTATTATTAAAAATAGTGTTCAGAATATTAATAGAGAAGTATGGTAAAAAATGAATAAAATAGAAGTGAAATAAAAGGAAAATAAGTCAACTCATCTATTTATTTATAGACAATATGATCTTACATAAAATACTAAAGATGTCACCAAAAAACTGTTAGAATGGATAAACAGTTTCAGGAAAGTAGGAAAACACAGAAGCAATATATAAAAATCAACATTTTTGTCACAACCCAATGATGAACATGCTGAGAAAAAAAAAAAAAAAAAAACTGGGCAATCTCATCCACAATAGCTTTTAAAATGCCTGGGAATAAACTCAACCAAGGACGAGAAAGGCTAGCACAGTGAAGATTTTAAAATAATGAAGAAAAAAATTGAAAAAGACACTAGAAGATGAAAAGGATTCACTGGCATATGGATCAGCAGAATTAATATCACAAAGTTGATATCAGACCCAAAGTAATCCATAGACTCAACACAGTATCCATCAAAATTCCAATGACATTCACCACATAAGTAAAACACAATCATAAGATTCATATAGAAGCAATAAGGCCTCGTAAAACTAAAGTAATTCCTAGCCAAAACTAAATTTCATTTTCAAATATATGCTGGAAATATCACACACCTGATTTTAAAATAATATTGAGCTTTATATGCTGGTAGAGAAACAGAGAAACCAATGGAATAGACTGAGGGCACACAGAAATAAATCCAGAAACCCCCCAAACCCCTGACTTTGGCAGTGATGGCAAAGGCACGACAGGGGCAGTCTCTTTAACAAAAGACACTGGGAAAGCTTCCATTTGTGGGAAAATGAACTAAACGCCCATCTTCAAAAAATAAATTCAAAATGGACAAAGGCCTTAATGTTAATCCTGGTCTATGAAATAGAGGAAACAAAGATGTAGACATAGGCGAGCAACTTCTGAAAAGAATCCCAGGAGCTTGAGAAATAATGCAAAGAACTAACAAGTAAGACGGCATAAAATGCAAAAGCAGCTGCACAAAAATGAAGCCTATGAACTGAATGATAGGAGGAGCATATGACAAGGAAGACACTTTTCTAGATGTGCGTGAACCAAAACGTAATATCCAGAACGTAGAGAGGATTCAAAAACTTAAACCACAAAACCAAAATAAACAATCAGTAACTGGACAAATGGTGTGAATTTACCATCCTCAAAAGATTAAGGTGAGTTCTCTAACACTGTACTACGTACTCCAGCCTGGTGCTCTTGAGATAGAGGCTGTTAATGTTGCCCAGTCTGGCCTTGCCAATCGTCCTGCTTCCACATGCAAAATGCTAGGTGGTACATGAGTGCCACACTTGGTCCAGTTTCACTTTTGTAATTACTTGAAGTCATTTTTGCCATTTCTCTTTCTTAATCCATCTTTAAAAAGTATTGCTGCTGTTTTAAAAGGTATACCCCCCCCTTTCCACATTGATACTGACTTTAAACCTGTGTTGTTTAGTTCCCTGATATTTTGAGGAAAAAAAAATCACTTTTATGAACACTCATATGAATGATTATCCAACTCTTTACTTCTCCATTAATTCTAGCAGGGTATGTGAACATGTATCTGGACAGATCATCTTCTTGATACGATGTAGCATGACCTCCACTGTTCAGTGGGACCTGGGTCTAGAAACTTCTTTCTTTTATCTCATTTGAAAAGACAAGAGAAATTCCTAAAGTGGTGCAAGATGGTAAGCCTCACAAAGTGAATAGTTTCAAGAGTAAAAATAAAAAGCCCAAAACTGGAAACCATTTTAATAATGATCTCCTCACAGTGTTACCCAGAGTCTGGAATCTTCCATTCTAAGGAGGGAAGAGCTGAGGTGAGGCTGTGTACCTCGTTAGTTGATCTGTTCTCAGAAGATGTAGGATGACTAAGAATTCCTGGCACTTAGAAACTGTGCTCATTAGGATGACAACTAAAGCAAGCACAGGGGAATAGAAGCTACAGCAAGATGGCTACCAAGTAGAATGTTAAGGGAACTTTGGTCACTAGTGAAAACACTGTTGGTTTGTTAAGAGCTTAAAGATATTTTACATAACAATTAGAGGATTGGGAGCTGGCAGATTGGCTCAGCTGTAGAGTACTGACTGCTCTTCCAAAAGACCCAGGGTAACAGGTACACACATTGTACATGGCATATACGCAGACAAACACCCATAAAATTTTAAAATGAAAAATCAGATGAATTGAAAACTATGTATAAGACTTCTTTTGTAAATTACTCATATTCCAATACAGTTATTTTCACTGCATGTACTTTGCAAAAAATTCGCAAAAAAATGTATTCTAGCATCCAAATTCCTCATACATTTTCTCATTATTGGTATTTGGTTTATACCCAAAAGTTGTAGTGAAGCTATTAATGCCACAAAATAAACTTACTATATTTAATTTCTTTTAAATGTACCTATTAAAAGGATTTTGTTTGTTTCATTTTTTTTCTTGCAAAGTTTGAAACATCTGTCAAATTCTTCACAGAAGATAAACTTTATTTCTGTGAGCTAGTTCCAACAGCTGAGACTGCACTTCAGATTCTATGAGGCACAAAAAATTGCCTGTATGTTCATGATATGTTAAAATATGAATGGTTTATATGACTAAGTATTTGAAAATGCAATTGATTTCTCTGTCCCAGGATATTCTAAACACAATCTTTTAAGCACCTATACATTTCTTCCGGGAGTCATTAACCCCCATAGGCCTTCAGCGACCATCTATAAGATCCCGATCACAGTGCATTGACCCTGGCCCTAACAATGGACATAAGAATCAGACACTGAAATACTTATTATTATTCAACACATGGCTACCATAAAATGTTTGGTGGTGATGTTGTTTTTCCTGATTCTAATTCTTAAATTGATGCCACACTTTTCTAGACACTTTTCTAGATGTGCGTGAACCACATTGAAGTGGTTGTTATCATTGAAGTGCTTGTTATCATTGAAGTGCTTGTTAGTTTATTCAATTGCTTGGATGGAAATGACCAGCATGGTAAATTCATGGGAACCCCTGATAGGTCATTCTTTAAAAAAAAAAAAAAATGGTACAATACTTCAACAAATATTTATAATTTAGGATAGGAATGATTTACTAATTTGTATTTTTCCTTTCTGTCTCTGATTATTCATATTTAATAGTTACTTCTTTTGTTCTTCTTTTTCCTGTGTCAAGCTTCCTTTTCTTTTACATTTCCACCTCATTTTTATTGTCTTCTTCCTTTGGGTCCTCCTACACATCATTCACAGCTACTGCTTCACACTGATCCAAATGGAATCCAGTAACAAGCGCAAACCTTTGGTTGTAACCTGAATGTTTGGGTTCTCGTGCCTTTTTGTATGCTAGGACCCACTGTGATACTTGAGACATATTTTCCTTTGTGTTTTGAGAGCAATAAAAAGTATACCTTAATTCTATTTTTGTTATTTTTTTTTATAAATGAGTTCATAAGGTTTAACATTTTCAAGTTATATTTTAAATTTCATTTTATGGCCTAATTTGTATTTAACAGTCTGTTTTTTAGTTATAAGTACATGAATTCTTATGGAATATATTAATTTTGTGAAAATTTTGAAATTTTCATTTGGTTTATGTATTATGAGATTTTATTTAAGGACAGGAGGTATTAATAGGATCTTGTGAACTTTTGAATCCAACTGATCTAATACCACAAAACGTTTTCACAGATTTACCCAAAAATAACCTAAAATACCTGTCCTAACAATTGGCTATTGTTGTTTGAGGTTTTTGGCCTGGACTTTTGGGCCTTACCTCGAGGTTTGGACCCACAGATCCACAGAACTGCAGACCCGCAGTTCCATGGAGACAAACAGACGCTTGTATTAATTGCATGCTGATTGACCTGGGGTCCAGGCATATAACTTGCTAGCTCTTGCTCTTAATCTAACCTATGATTCTCATCCAGTTCTACCATGCAGCTCGATACCTTTTCTCAGAGCATCACAGTTGTCCTCTGCATCTTCTGCCTTCTGTGTGGCATTTTCTGCTCTATTCTTCCCTGTTCCCAGAGTCTTCTTAGTCTTGTAGCCCTGCCCACACTTCCTGTCTGCCTTTGGCCAATCAGCACTTTTTATTAAAATCATAGACAGGACAATTATTTACAGTATAACATCATAAATCCACTACAGGCTATGTTTCACACCGTTGATTACGAACGATTGGCTGTTGCTGTTGTTGCAATAATTTAAAGAAGGCCAAAGAACAGTTTAATATTTGGTTTATTTATTTGTATAACAACATACACAGGAATCATTGAGGTTGCATGATAACAATAGAGAGAAACAGAAATATTTGTCAATTTAATTTTACTGAAAACTTTTAAATGATTTATATACCACAACATAGCTCATTTTTAGTCCGTGTGTGACCTGTTAATGGTAGCTACATTAAAACAAAATGTATAGCCTGATAGAGAGTATTATTTTTTCTATTAGAACACAAGCTCTTAAATACATTACCCATTTTCCTTTTCTTGTCTACACAATCTGTCTCTTTGTTTTGCCTCTATTAATGCCACACTGAGAAATTGAATCTGTTTCCTAAGTTAGTCTCTAACCTCTTTTATTATTGGAAAGAAAGTTTAGTTAGTGGGAATTTGCTCAGGGAAATAGAATTCCCTTCCTAAAATTTCCCATCACAGAAGCATCAGTATTGCAAGCGTGTTCTCTAGTGATCCCCTGGCCTGCTTTGAAGAATTGCACAACAAAATGACTGAAGTCGGCACAGGGCTCTCTAAATTTCAGCTAAGTTATATGTTACAGGTGTCACTGACCCTAAATTACTATTGGGTAACACTCACATTAGACACTGCACAGGTAAGGATTGATATGTCTGGTTTATAAAGTTTAGAGATGTTGAAAAAATTCATTAGAAAATCAAATCAGTTTTAGTTACCTTAAAACATAGTCTAACATATTCCCATGTAAGTCCAAACCAGAGTATATTTTCAGTATTAAACTCTCATATTTATTGCTAAGAGAAACTAATTTATGATATATAATTTGCATATATTGAGTGAATGTTCAGGGTTAGACTGTTACCAAGGATGATGTAATGTGACAAAGAGAGCAATGCTTTTATATTTGAGGAGAAATGAGATGCATTATTAAATGTCAGGCCTCTCAACCACCCTTCCTTCTGATCTGTCTTCTGATCTCCTCACTTAATGACCACCATAATCTAGTTTGGATTCTCCTTTTATATCATTGTCTACAAGACTAAACTCTCTTTCCAGGAGAAATTTTGTGACATTACAAGACTCACATCACCTGATTTCCTTTTAGTGGCACATTATTCTATGCTTGATGCAGTTCAATTTCTCAAAGAGAAATTTTACACAGTTGCCAGCGCTGTTCTTTATAATGAACAAGTAGACCATTGCCATTGACTCCCTAATGACAAAATTCTGACACTTGGTTTTGGATTATAAACTTTAAAGTGAATTACAAACCTTATACACAAAAGTGTCTGAAACAAAAATAGAGATGAGTTTCCATAAATAAAATAGTCATATCAAGAAATAATACATTACTTATGTCCCAAAGCTCTTTGTATGAACTAGTTTAAATACCACAACCACTATTTTGACTTCTAACACCACTAAAGAGTTTTGACTATTTTTGAACTCTCTTCTGTACAGTATATATTGTTTGGTGTTTGACACATTTTGATCAAAGCCATATCTTTGTGATAAATGTGTTTCTGTGCCTGGCTCATTCATCTTATTGCTGTAGAATGCTTTAGTCTCCTATATTTCATATAGTGAGGCACAGTGGGGCAGTCCCTGCTTTGCAAATATTGCAAATAGTTCCATATGTTTGATGAAATATATTTTCTGCATATGCTATTAGGTTATCTATATAGATGTTAAATTATCACATTAAAGGTATTTATATGTACACATATATGTATTTATCTAAAATCATCCTAAAATTTTTTTCCAAAGTAATTTTAAACAAGTCCATTGACAGCATTTAATCTTTTAACTTGATGTTATTCCTCAGAAACAAAACATTTTCAGGCTTTTATTCCATCTATTCGTGTCCACATACACACATGTTGTAAGGTACTGTTACATTCCATTTTTCTGGTTACTATGGGTTTGAGCCCTGTTTTATTTTTTTTTGTTTTTTTTGTTGTTGTTGTTTTGGGTTTTTTTTTGTTTTGTTTTATTTTGTTTTGTTTTGGTTTGGTTTTTAATGTTCATTGGCCTAATGGACATTTAGTTTTATCAAGTGACTCTAAATACGTCTCCATTTTAAATTATCTTATCCACATTTTAATAGATTTGCTACCATTCTTTCTATGTTCTGATGAAAAATTGCCAGACAGATTCATTATAGATATCTTCAAACACTTGGGTTGCTTATTTGGCTGCTTTATTTTGCTGAAAGTCTTTTCATTCAAAGTAACCTACTATTCTTGCCTTCCTTTGCCCCACCCCCATTTCTTTGATACTTTGCTTTTTATATTCTGAAATGTATTTTTTACATGACTAAGACTCTTGTTTCATTTTGTTTATATCAATGAGCACTTAACACACAATGAAAAGAATTAATATCTTAATAACATTAAACATTTGTTTATCATACATATGGTTGTCATCATTATTCAATATTTATACAATAACTAGTGATGTCTATACAAAAGACCCAAAAGACCATAAATAAGTCTATCGAAGACTGGTTAGGCAAACTCATGGGTTTAATTGAAGTTACTTACAGGGGAGGAGATCCTTTAAAAAGTGTGGGCTGCTAAGCCACAGAAGGAAAAATATCTCTCCCTCAAAAAACTTTGCCTTGCTTATAAATCCTTGGACAGAGGAGGTGCCTCTGGAATCCCTCCTCCAATGACAGAATCCTAATGGGCTTAATCTCCTTTCAGCTGCTGAGCATGTAAAAAGGCAGTGAGTGGCCTTACCTGACTGCCCAAGGGACAGCATTCCACAACATTATCATTTTTCTTCCTGGAGTTTATAATACGTTGACTTGTTTCAGCCCTTTGAAACTACTAAATTAAGTTTTATGACCCGGGTAGTCAATATTGCCAAACATTTTGTGTACATTTATAAAACTATAGGTTCTTTTATTGTTAGTGCTTTTATGTGTCTGTGCATTTTCATATTCAAGCTGAGATTTTTCCTCTTTCCTTATAAGCTATGTCTTTATTTTTAATCTACGATATATTTAAAAACTGTGATAAATTCTTTCAACATAATTGTGGTGTCTTTTTCATCCTTCAGCTTTGTAATGTTTTATTCTTTATACTTGAAATTAATGTCATCAACGTCTATTGTAAAAAATATAAAATATTAGCCTTTCTGCCAAACAGTACTATACTTTGGGTTAGTACAAATAATTCAAATTTTTCTCCTCTACCATGTAAAACCTACATTCAAATGTTTTAATCCTGTAAAAATATTGTTTGTACAATGTCCCATTCAGCCCCACCCCACCCCACACATGCTTCCTACCCACATCCCTCACTTACCCTAACCCTATCTCTGTTCTATCAATGCATTCCAAAATTCAGTGGGATAAAAATGGGATCCTTTTCTGCTTTTCTTCATTTTCTTTGTGCAAATTTTTCTTTAAAGGAGCCAATCTGGAAAGACTGTGAGGGCAGACCCTAGCCAATGAAGAAAAGATGGGGTCACCATTGGCTTTATAGTAGAAACCAAGCATACTTCCTTCCCATCATTTCTGTGCACAATGCATCCTCTCGACCAAGAAGACAACTTTTCAGTATTGTCACTTTGACTGGAGTGGTGGTCTCTTTCTATATGACCTCAAATTTATTCTAGCAAGCTGGACTTGATCATTTTGATAAATTTATTACATTTTGATTTGAAGTCTCCCCTATGTCTGTTTCAGACAATAAATTATATTAATTATACTTTCATGGTACCCACTTTGATTCTTTCATTTCCGATGTAATCTCAGTAAGGCAGGATACAATGACAGAGAAACAAAAACATTTGTAAGATATACAAAAAGAGAAGAGCCCTTCATTCCACACTTGGATGACTGAGAAGCAGAAACTGTAGCACAATTAAAAGGAATTTAGCATCAAGATGGCTGATACAAAATTTAGCATTCCTCTCATACATAGATACTTTCTGTTGTGACCCAAGTTTAAGGTCTGGATCTTTATGACTTTAAGTAGGCCCTCATTCCTTTGTACAACTACTGCTTGAAAATCTCAAAAACAAAATTTAACTTAACAGCAAAGATAGCTTATCTTTCTGCATCCCCAAAGGCTAGACTTTTCCCAGTCAAACACTAACCCCCACAAGAACCACCCACTGATAAGAGAATAACTTCAAACAGAAGTAAAATGCTCTATATGACTGCCATAAAGCAATGAGCTGCTACTGCTCTTTGAGAAACCCACATGCTCTCTGGGGGTGTGAGGTATGTTTGACTTTCTCCCCCCACCCCCAACACTCATGCTCAAGCCTATATTAGTGCCCAATCGTGCTTCACAACTTGGAAAGTGCTAAAATTCTTTTTTAGCATGAAACCATGAATCTTAGTTTGGCCTACTCCAAGGTCCCTAAAATTCTAGGTAAACTTTTCAGGCTGCTTATGGTAACATCGGAGCAGTGTGCCCCTCACAAACACTTACCCTGGAATTCAGGAAACAGAAGAAAAGAGGATTAGGATTTCAAAGCCATCCTGAAATAGAGTTGAATAAGGAAACCTTGCCTCAAGGACACACAAAGAAATAAAATTTAACATAAAAGCAAAACAGTTTAAGGAAACTTTTGATACTTCATTGGAGCTGCTGATGCAAATCTGTAAGAATGGGGGAGGGCTACATCTTTTGTTCATTTTGATATTACATAAAGCTTCTTAATGAAATAATTTCTTTACTTGGGGATATATGTAACAGAACACTTCGTTTAAAAAGTGTAAGTTTTATAATTTTGTTTGCATAAAACTAGGAAGTAAGGTTCAGCTTTTCTGCCATTATATATGGCAGAACTATGACTCAAAACTACAATGAAAATCACAATATGTATAAAAAGTTATTTTTCAATAATTTTGAGATGGTTTTGTCTTTAAATTTCTATAGCATTAATTTTTCTGCTTGTTTACAAGCTGGTAGCTGTGTTGACTTCTGCTTGTCCTTGCTTGGAACAAAAAAATTTTAAAAATTTAAAATAATTATTAAGAAGTCAAGAATGAGGTCTTTATGCTACTTCAGGGATGAGTTTTCTCACACAATTATTGCACATCTGTCATTTATTTTTATATAAACTAATAAAAAAGCTTTGTTACAATAATTTGACAGTGTGATGCATATGCAGGTGATTTTTCCCATTTTACTTTCAGTCCTTTGTTTCCATATGTAACTTATAGGAACAGAAATATGCAGAACAGTAGTACAAAGCTAGAACACTGGGAATCATGGCTCTGAGATTTCACATCAGCTAAGAAAACTGGCCATTCTTCTAGAGGACCTGATTTCTGCTCGTACCTATGGTGGATCAGAGCTTCCTGTAAGTCCAGTTTGAAAGGATCTGACACTCTCCCTTGTCAGTGTAGACATACACACATGCATACTCATCAGTAATACATAAATAATACACTTTTTGAGAACTGCAACTCCTTACTTTCAAATTAGGCTTAAATTCTTTAAAACAGGAAAACATTTGATCTATTAGTATAGAAATCTAGTTTTCAAGTGTAAATACAAACTATACACATATGTACATAAGAAATTCATAAAATTATATTTAAATATGCATATGTATTACATATGTATATTTTTTCATCTTTTCAAGTGCCTTACTTAAGATATTGAAGCTATCTCTAAGGTTTAAATCAGTTGATATCCTGTGTGTTTTCTTTATACTTTTTATTTATTCTTCTCTCATACAATATATTCTGAAGTGGCTTCTCCCCCCTCTTCTCCCAATTCCTGCCTCTCACTTCCGTCTCCCCAGATCAATTGCTCCTCAGTTTTCCTTCAGGAAAGAATAGACTTTCCTGGGAACATGACAGATTAAGATGCAAAGACACAAGGCAAACGCTCTCATATCAAGGCAGGATGAGACAACCCCGTAGAAGGAAAAGGACCCCAAGAGCAGCAACGGAGTCCAAGGTACCCCAACTCCCAATGCTACGAATCCCATAAAACCCCCAAGCTAAACAACCACAATATATACACAGGTTCTAGAGCAGACCCATGAAGGCTCCATGTTTGTCCCTTCAGTGTCTGTACGACCCTATGATTTCTCCTTAGTTATTTCTGTGAGCTATGTTCTCTCACCATTCTCAATAACTCTGGTTCTTACAATCCTTCTTTCTCCTCTTCTGCGGGTTTTCCTAAGCTCTGCTAAATATTTGTCTGTGGGTCCCAGTTTCTGCTTCCATTGGCTGCTGAAGAAAGCCTTTCTGATGACGATGGGGCTACACCCCCATCTATAAACATAGGAGCATAGGAGACTATCGATCGAAATCATTTTATTCACATTTTTTAATCTTTTTTTTTGTTTGTTTCTGGCTATGTAGTCCATGTTGGGTATGGACTCCCTCTCATGGGTGGGTCTCAAGTTAAACCATTTGTTGGCCAGGCCCACAAGCTCTGAGACACAATTACCCCCAGTACAACTTGCAGGCAAGACAGGATATGGGTTGAAGGTTTAGCTGCTGGGTTGGTTTCCCGGTCCCATCACTGGAAACCTTGCCTGGTTACAGAAGATGACTGGATCGGGCTCTGAATTCTCCATTACTAGGAGTCTTCTGCTCGGATAACCCTCATAGGTTCCAGGAAAATTCCACTGCTGTGGATTTCCAAATAACCCCACACATGGCTTAATTCCAGTTAATTATCCCCATAATACCTCTATGTGTCTTGCCTCCCAACCTCCTGTTTCCATTATCATTCCCCCTTTTTGCTCATTTCACAATGTCATTTTTAACAGCTGAGTAATACTCCATTGTGTAAATGTGCATTTTTAAAAAAATCATTCTTCAGTTGATGGACATCTGTGTTGTTTCCAGTTTCTAGTTATTATAAATGAAGCTTCTATGAACATAGCTGAGGAAGCATCTTTATGGTAAAATAAAGTATCCTTTGGGCATATGATCAAGACTTCTTTCTATAGCTGGAAAATGAGGTAAATTGATTCCCAGTTTTTTTAGAAACCACCATATTGATTCCCAAGACTACGTAAGTTGGGTCTGGTGCTAGCAATAGACCTTGCTCAGCATTCTCTCCAGCATAGACTATCCCCTGTGTTTTTGATCTTTATCATTCTGACAGGTGTAAGATGGCATCTCAGAATCATTTGGATTTGCATTTCCTTGATGGTGAAGGATGTCCAACATCTCCTTAAGCATTTCTCAGCCATTTGAGATTCTCACACTGAGAATCCTCTGTTTAGACCTGTACCTTGTTTTTGAATTGGATTATTTGGTGTTTTGATGTCTAGTTTCTTGAAATCTTTATATGTTTTGAAAATCATCCCTTTGTTAGATGTGAGGTTGCTAAATATCTTTTTCCATTCTGCGGGATGCCATTTTACTTTACCTTACAGAAATATTTCATTTTCACTAGGTCGTCTTTATTAAGTGCTGATCTTCGTGCCTGTGCTTTTGATGTCTTGCTTTGGAAATTACCTCCTGTGCCAATGCATTCGAAGCTATTCCTCACTTTCTCTTACTTTAGGTTCAGTGCTTCTGGTTTTATGTTGAGGTGTTTGATCTACATGGAGTCAAGTTTTGTGGAGGATGAGAAATATAGATCGATCTGCATTCTTTTACATGCAGATATTCAGTTGAACCAGCACCATTTGCTTATGTTGGTATCTTTTGTACATTATCTATTCCTGGCTTCTTTATCAAATCTTAGATATCCATTGATATGTGGATTTATGGCAGGACTTTTTTGTTTGATTCCATTGATCATCCTATCTCCCTTTATACCAATGCCATGCTCTTTTTGTTACTGTAATTTTGTAGTGTGCTTTGAAATTAGGGATGATGATACCTGCAGGTTTTTTTTTTTAATATTTTTAGGATTTTTTTAGCTCTCCTACATTTTGGTATTTCCATATAAAGTTGAGTATTGTTCTTTTAAGGCTTTGAAGAACTGTGTTGGGATTTTGATGGTAATTATATTGGATCTATCATTGCATTTGGTAGGGTGGCCATTTTTACTATTTTGATTTTACCTATCCATGAAACAGAAAATCTTCAATTTGTCACTTGTAGACAAGAGGGCTACTAATTTTTTTTTTTCTTTTTGAGTCAATCTTCTATCTAGACTCTTCATTGAAATTCTCTGTCAGTTCTATGCCTTCCCTTCTAAAATTTTTAGGGTCATTTATGTCTATTATGAAGTTATCTGTAAATAGTGATACTTTAACTTCTTCCTCTCCAATTTATATCTTCTTTATCTACTTCACTTGTCTTTATTTTTCAATCTAGAGCTTCAACTTTATGTTGAATACATATGGAGATATTGAAAGACTTACCTTGTTCCTGATTTTAGTGGGATTGTTTTACGTTTCTCTCCATTTAGTTTGATGTTGGCTCTAGGCTTGCTGTGAATGGTCTTTATTATAATTAGGTATATTTTTTTCACCCTGCTCTTTCTAATACTTTAATTATGAAGAAAGAATAATGGATTTTTTCAAAGTTTTTCATCATCTAGTCAGGTGATGCTCCCCTCTCTCTCTCTCTCTCTCTCTCTCTGTGTGTGTGTGTGTGTGGGTGTGTGTACATGTGTCTGTGTGTGTGCATGTGTTTCTGTTGTTTAAATGTTGGATTCCGATGACTGATTTTTTTATACTTTGAACCATTTCTGCATCTCTAATCATCTGTTTAATTGAGCATGGTAGATGATCTTTTTGATGTGTTCTTGAATTCAATTTCCATAAATTTTATTACTTTTGTATCTATAGTCATAAGAGAAATTGATCTGTAATTCTTTGTTTGTTAAATCTTTAGGCTATTTGGATATCAGAATTTTGTGGTCACACAAAAAGAATTTAGCAATGAGTTTTCTGGGTTTTTGTTTAGTTGTTTGTTTGTATGCCACAAAAGGACATATCCTGTTTTGCAGAAAATCTGTTAGTCTGTGTCTTTTTATTGAAGAATTAAATCCATTGATATTAAAAGATATCAGTGACTGTTAGTTTCTGTTATTTTGTTGTTTGTGATGTTGGTGGTGGTAGTGGTGGTGGTATGTATGTGTGTGTTTACTTTCTTTGGATTTTGCAAGTATGACATTATTTATTGTGTCTGCATTCATGGGGATAGTTAATATTCTTGATTTGAAGTTTTCTTTCTGGTATCTTATGGAGGGCTAGATTTGTGGATGGATATTGTTTAAATTTTACTTTATCAGAGAATATCTTTTTTTCTCCTCCTTTGCTGATTAAAATCTTGCTGGGTCTAATAGTCTGGGTTGGCATTTGTGGTTTCTTAATATCTGCAGGAAATCTGTCCTGCAGATTTAGAGTCCTCATTGAGAAGTCAGGTGTAATTCTCAAAGGTCTAATTAACATCATACTTAATCTTTTCTACTTATAACCTTTACTGTTGCAACGGGGTTTCTTGGTCCCAGGCGGTCAGAGGCCCAGACCCACAGACCTGTCACGCCAGACCCCTTAGCTGCCTGCCACTGCTGTTGCTGCTCAGGCCCCCAGAAACGACTCAGACACTTATATTAACTTTATGCTGTTTGGCCTATGGCTCAGGCACATTGCTAGCTAGCTCTTTCATCTTAAATCAACCCATTTAATTAATCTGTCTGTCACGTGGCCCGTGGCTCACCTGTGTTTCTTACATGTTGCTCCTTGGGCGGCTTGCTCCATTTGCCTCTGACTCCACCCTGCTTCTCCTACCTATTCTGACTCCTCCTCCTACTTCTTCTATGGTGCCTGTCATGGCCCAAAACAGCTCCTTTATTTAAAGATTGAGATTCACAGCATACAGAAAGGCATTCCCACATCAGTTTACTATTTTTTCTTTTTCTGTATGTTTAGTATGATTGTTTTGTGGTGATGGAGCATTTTTTATGGTCCCATCTATTTGGTGATCTGTATGCTTCTTGTTTTTTTATAGGCATCTTCATTTTTTAGGTTAGAAAATTTTTCATCTTTGTTTTTTCTTAAAAAAGTATTTTCTGGGCCTTTGAGCTCGGTTATTTTCCATCTTCTATTCCTATTATTCTACAGTTTAGTCTCTTCATTGCTTCTCAGCTTTCCTGGATGTTTTGTGTCAGGAATTTTTTAGATTTAACATTTTCTTTAATAGGGGTATCTTTTTTGTCTATCAATTCTTTAAAACCTGAGAGTCTCTCGTCTGTCTCCTGTATTATTTTAGTTATGCTTGACTTCATATTTCTTATTCTCTTACCTGGATATTCCATTTCCAGAATTTCTTCAGTTTGTATTTTCTTTACAAAGAAAGAAAACATATTTCTATTTACATTTTTAGAACTTGAACAGTTTTATTCATTTCTTTTAGATATTTATTTGTTTGTTCTTGGTGTTACTTAAAGGATTTATTAATTTCCTCCAATTTTTTTTATTCTCTTCTCCTTGATTTCTTTAAGGGATTTATTAACTTTTCATTTAAGAAACTTTGTCCTTCTCCTAAAGTTTGCTTTGTTTTAAGGTCCTTTTCAGCTCTGTTGAAATATTCAGAGTTTGCTGTGGTAGATTAGCTAGGCTCTGGTGGTAGCATATTGCCTTGGCTATTAGAGAGCGTGTTCTAGGTGTCTAGGCAACTGGGTCTTAGGTGATTCTAGATCTATACACTGATTTACAGGTTTTTGTTTGTTGAATGGATGTTTTGCCCTTCTGTTTCTGTTCCCTTTTTATTCTACTGGCCCCGGTGTTCTGTGGCTCAGCAGGTCTCTGCCCAAGTTGAAGACTGGGACAAAGCAAAGAGGACAAAAACAGGTTAGGGTAGTGTTGAGGTGGCACCAAGAGTGGGGTATGTCTGTGGAGAGGTGACTTATCTGCAGTTTTGGTGGCCTGTGTGGTCTCTTGTCCAGCATGGAGGTTTTGCTGGGTGGGTTGATGACTGGGATATGATAATAGGATGGGAGGAGAATTAGGAATAGTGTCAGAGAGGGGACATCATCCAGAAAGTGGAGAAAGTCTGTGGGCTGGCAACCAACTTGGTTTTCTGGCAAGCATGGCCCATGTTTTGACAAAACATGTCTGCCAGAATTGGGTGGGGTCTAGGATACAGAGATGGGTTGGAGAGAGAAAACCGAGGATTGGGCCTATTAAAAGCAAGAGATTTGGATATGTCCACATGTAGGCAGCCTAATTGGTCTTTTGGCAGATGCAGCCTGTAGTTGGAAGGGGTATCTCCCTAAAAGAACCAAGAGAGTCAGATCTTCAAGTCTTACTCTGCAGTCATACTGCTCTTGTTGTTTGGTTTTGTTGCTTTTAATGGCGTAAGTTTTTTGTTGTTATTGTTGTTGTTTTGTTTTGTCTGAACAAACACAAAAGAAAACTGAGTTGGGAAGGAAACTCCCTTTCCATTTCACAGTGTTACAGTCTATCATTGAGGGAAGCCAAAACAGGAACACAAGTTAGGACCTCTAAGCATAAATTTGAGGAGAGATCATGGAGAAATGTTGTTAACTAGTTTATAGTCCGTGGTTTGCTCAATATGCCTTCTTACACAGCATGGGGCGACCACTTAGGCTACCTAGATCTCCTCCATCAATCATTAATCAAGAAAATGCCCCATAGATGTGCAATTCTTCAGCTGAGTTTATTTTTACAGGCGTCTCTAGATTGTGTTAACAAAAACTAGTCAACATGTTCATTTTTATAACAATGTGTGATAGATCTTGACAAAAGTATTGGACATCAGAAAAAGAAAAATACATAAAGAATCTAAGAAATAGACATAGGGGAATATTGATATAATAAAAATAGTATAGATTCCTAGTTGTAGAAATTCTATTATCCAAGAACATCATTAGTTTTATCTTTTAAATATGGCAATAAAGGTAGATTTTTGAATAAAGTAAGTCTAGATATTTACTAACTCACAAATGGATGCTGAAAATGTAGTACATAAAAACAATGGAATTTTATCCAGCTATAAAGAAAAAAATATATACAGGAAAGTAATAAAACTAAAAGAAATATTTCACTGAGGTAACCCAGACCTGGAAAGACACACATTGCATTTTCTCTCTTCTATTTGTATCTTTGCTTTAAATTTTTAAATTTGCCTATTTAATTTGGAGTAATCATAGCGGTTTAGAACAAAATATCCATAAGAGAGAGGAAGAGGCTTTAAGCCTGAAGGGGATAGTAAAGCACATGTCATATGAAAATAGTGATGAGAAATATTGAAGGTTGAAATTTTAAGCATTAATGAGAAAAGAAGAACATGGGTATGAGTTAGAATACACTGTATGATAAGATCTTATGGAAATCCACTACTTCATAAGCTAATTAAAAATATAGTTTAAAAACAGAGTTACCCTACATGAAGACATGAGTTACTAAACAAATCTTGGTGGCAGGCATAGCATACCCCTGGTAAGTCATTAGCTGGGAATGATATGGAAGCCACCCAACCGACCTAAGCTATTGTTATTGCTCTTGGTTTTCTGCTCTTATTAGATGGTGAGATCTTATCACTGAAACACACACTTTAGTAGCAGAACATAGAAAAACCAAACTGGATTTGACCTAAAAGTTTTCACCTCACTGGCCAGCTTTTATATTCTCAAAACGTGCTAGATAGTGTATTGAGAAAGAAAAGTAATCAATGAATCAATGGCATCACTGTTGCTCTTAATTGCCAACTAATCTATTCAGCTCCATAATCTCTCTCTCTCTCTCTCTCTCTCTCTCTCTCTCTCTCTCTCTCTCTCTCTCTCTCTCTCTCTCTCTCTCTCTCTCTCTCTCTCTCTCTCTTTTATTTCAAGTTTTCCTCACAAGGATTTCCATGTCTGGGATTATATTCCTGGTCAAAAGGTCAGAGAGTTCATAAACCTTACCAGTGAACCTATAGTTGTTTTCTAGTTGTTTATGTTGTCAAACTGCCTTGTAATTATTCAAAGTTTTATGTACAGGTTAGAGCTGTTCTCAATCCTGGGCAGACAAGTTTCTTTTTGCAGTAGTCAGCAATATGTTGAAAAACTACACTGGCCAAAAATATGAGGATAAGCGATTATTCAGTGCTCAGCCCTAAATTTGATATTTATATCTGTCTTAATAGGTGTTTCTATCACTGTGATGGACCACCATAACCAAAAAGCAAGCTGAGGAAGAAAGAATTTATTTGGCTTATACTTTGACATTGTAGTCTAAATGAAGTAAGGATAAGAACTCAAACAGGGCAGAAACCTGGAGGCAGGAGCGGATGCATAGGCCATGGAGGGGTGCAGCTTACTGGCTTGTTCCCCATGGCTTGCTCATTCAGCCTGCCTTCTTATAGCACCCAGGGCCACCAGCCCAGAGATGGAACCACCCACAATGGGCTGAGTCCTTTCCTTATCAATCAACAATTCAAAAGATTTTCTACAGGCTTGCTTATAACTTAATCTTATGGAGGCATTTTCATAACTCTCCTCTCAGATTAATTCAGCTTGTGTAAAGTTGACAGAAAACTAGCCAGTATAATATCAATTCCCCTAAAACTCAAGGAACATCATGGAACAGGGGACAGAAAAAGTACAAGATTTGGAGGATATAGAGGAATGCTGTGAAATGCTGTTCTGAAATGGCCTTTGAACTCATGGATTCACAGCAGATTTAGCTACCTACACAAACCTCACAAACCAAAGAACATTCTAGCACAGATTAGATAGGACCTCATGTGGCTCAACCCTAGCTAAGGAGACATTGGTAATTTGTAGCTACTGAGGGAAGGAAAATCATTTTAATTTGGAGTATGCCTACAGGTAATTTGCTCATGTGCCTAGGGACAGCCCCTCACTCATGTAGAAACACCAGGGATAATTGTACTTGCAGGAATATAAGAAAAATAATAATATTTAAAAATGAGAGTATGAAGGTTGGAGGGAGAAATATCACGGGATTCCAGGGGAAATAGAATTGAACACAAGCCATCAGGTTTGGTAACAAGCACCTTTGCCTGCTGAGCCATGTTTTAGCTTCATCTTTTCATTTTGTATGAATGTATATTTCAAATGGCTTTCAATTTTAATAAAGTTAAATAAATTATTTTAAGTAGTATTTTCTCTATTCTTCATGTGCCTAGAATTGGCTGTTAATTAGATTTTCTCCTCTGTTAATACTTTATGGGATTTATCATTTTGCACTGTACATTTAGAGTTAATGTTGTAAAGAATGTAATATCTGCATCTAAATGCATTTTCTTTATTTGTAGGTTAACAGCCAGTTATTTCAGCAACATTTCTTAGAAAAAAGTCATGATTTCTCCAATGATCTGACTTTATAACCTAATTAAAAATGAATTGAGGGCATTTCTGTGAGTCTACTTCTGAGCTTCTCCTTCTGTTGCATTTGTCTATGTAGTGTTTGGGTAAGAATGTCTCACACAGGCTCAGATAGTTGAATACTTGATCCTCAAATGATTGAGATGCTTAAGGGTGGTGTACTCTTGCTGGACGAAATAGATCACTGGGCTTAGATGGTGAGAGGTTGTAGTCTCCCCTTATTTTCAGATCACTCTTTCTGCTTCATGATCACAGTTAAAATTTTAACTCTCAGATTCCTTTTCTGACTGTCACTGCCATATTTCTGATACTACTTAGACTCCCCTCTGGAACCATCAGCCAAAATAAACCCTTTCTTCCACAAGTTGCTTTTGTTCATGGTATATTTTATCACAGTAAATAACTAATACAATCAATTTACCTGGGCTTCCCATTGTTGAGTCAATCAGTATCTTAATTGTCATCGTTATACAGGAAATGTGCATCGTCCAATTTCCATGTTGTCTTTTTCCCCTGCCACATTAGCTGATGTTGGGGTTTTTGTCTCTTTATCTCATCTTTACCATGAGTTTAGCCTACACTCACAACTAGTGAAATGGAATCAAGGCCATCACCTAGGTCTTTTTTATTATGCTAACTTTATATAGTCAAACTGACAACAATACTGGGTATTATCATCCACACTTTTGAATGTGTTGTGAATTATTATCACAAATTTATTTACTTTTGAATTTTAACTCATTAGATACTTTAATTTTTTGTATGTATTTTATTTTTGTTGTAAGTCATTTTCGGTCTTCTTACTTTGGAAAGTTGTTAGTGATGCCTCTTCATTTAGAGATTCTTACACCTGGCATACTGATCTGCTGAGAAGTCCATGGAGGAATTCTTTTTTCTTGGCTCAGTATTCTCTTTCTGTCTCTGTCATTCTCTCTCATTTTATGAAAAAGACTCTTACCCAGTGTCCCAGGCTAGAGTAGAATTCAGCCCAAGTTGGACTCAAACATAAAGAAATCCTCCTGCCTTACCCTTCCAAGTGCTCAGAGTACAATGCATAAGTGCCTAATAAGGCACTTTGGTAATGGTGTCAGTGACTGCAGATTCATAACTGAGAAAGAGAGACTGTGACTTCTTTGTCATCCTCTATTTTACCCATCCCCCCCCAAAGAAACCGTTCAGACAAGAAGCTATTGAAGAGTCTCTAAAAAGTGTGATAAAGATGCTGAAGTACAGCTCTTCATAGCTGATGGCATCTAGCAGGCGTGGGATGGGCAGAGGATTCAGTTTTCTTTAAGGGTCTACACACTAGGAGTTTGACCATGATCCTGAGTATATGAACAACACAAATTGGACTTAACTGAGTTTTGTTTGCTTGTTTGTGGGAGTACAGAGATGGGAAGGTGGATCTGAGAGGAATGAGAAGGAAGTGTGACCAGGGTGCATTGTATGAAATCCCTAAATATCGTGTTGAGGGGAAATAGTATTAACCACTCTGTCTGGCTTGGTTTTCATTTCTAAACTTGCAGCCCTTTTTTGCTATCGAATGTTCTGGGTTGTCTATTTTTTTCACCAGAACCCTGAGCAAATTTTTCACACTTTTTTTTATAATTACACTTGATTATTCCTAGCATAGTTATCTGTTTCTAACCTATGTTTTTCATGTTCGGCCTTGTAAATTTTTATTAAAATAAGTAGCGACTTATCATTTTAAACGCATACAGCAAGCATCCCTTTAGCAATGGAGTGCAGAGTGCAATGTGAGATAGAGAGTGAGTAAAACCTTCCGTAATTCTCCGACTTTATCCTCGCCTCTTAATGAGCCTTCAGCATTGGACTTGAATTTCCCGAGTGGTACCTGGTTATATAGATGATGTGAACTGGTCAGGGGCAGCACAGCTGTCACACACAGGAAACAGAGTGAAAGTGAACATCATTTCCCTGAGATCAATTAGACTCTCATGCAGCCCAGATAGTTTTGGTTTGGCAAGAGGGGTCTTATTAAGAAAACACACAGGGCTTGGCAGCCATTCTTCCTCATGTCTGCTATAGAGATGACATGTTTTTCTCTTATTTTCATTGTGAGAATCTGAAAATCTCTGGAAGTAGAGCTCACAGAGTTGGGAGAGTCATTTCCTCCAACCTGAGTTCTCTTTAGAACCTGTAAGTCTGAGACTCACCCAGAAGGAGCAAGCAATTCATGTTTTAGGCTTGGCTTTCTTCACTCTTTCCTACATCCTATGGTTTTGACTCAGGTTTTGACTCCATTATGCAGTTCCTTGGACCCAGCTATCTCTTCAACTCTAGAGGCAACAATTTATTCCATGATCTCAATTAAATGATGGATGAGATGAGTTGCTGAATTTTATTTAAGTTTGTAGTTTACGAGAATATCAATATGACTTCAGCTTTGTATATCCTTAATGGAAAAACTAGGAACTATTAAATATTATTGCTTCAAAGTCGTGTGAGTCTGTAAACTTTATTTGATCAATGCTACCAAATAAATACTAAAAATAAGAGTTGAAAATCCAGTATTAAAACACAGATTCTAGTTGTTATTAAATGAAAACTCAAAGACAGATTTTGGGGAAAAGGCTGAAATATCAGAGAGAAGAAACAGACCACAGTCAATTCTCACCCAGCCAACTTCCAAAGTGCTAAGCCTAGCTTGACGCTTCTACAGAATATCACACCATCTGCCTATGCCTCCTTAAATATCTCCTTTATCCAGTTGTTTTACTTCTGGATTCAACTCTGTATCATAATTTTAGAGTTAAGATTAAAGGTGTGAGCTACTACTATTTGGTAGTTAGGCCTTGAATGCACAGAAACACAGAAAGATCTGTCTCTGGATTTATGGGATTAAAGGCATGAGTTACCACTCTCTCACTTTCCTGGCTTGACTGTTCGTGAACTTGTTCTCTGATATTCTAGACTGATTTTATTAAATATAAAATATATCACCGTATGTTTCCTTTTGTGTCAAAAATGGAAAAGATTATGACTAAGATATGATAAACCATTTACAATAGGTACAATAATTATATACAGTATATACAAACAATAATTACATGAGTAATTCCAGTCTGTTAATAACTGACAAATCAAAGAAAATATTACAATATTTATCCTATTTTGATGAGTCCAAAGGATTTTACATACTTCACTTTGTATCTAACTTATATTACTAAAAACTATACACTTTAACTTCTAAGTAAGTTTCTTTTCTAAAACTGTCACTAGAAAACTGTAACTATAATGATCTCATCTTCAACTCCTTCAGAAACCCAATAAAGAAATAATATTAACTAAGTAAACCTCATGAACAAACAAGCAACTTCCAAAAAATGTAAGAAATGAAATATCCAGATGCCTGGACAGTCAACCAAGGTTCTTCTGTACTGTTAAAGTGTCCATCTTGGGCATATAGGCCTAGCATATCTGACAGACTTCTATGTGAAGCAGGATACTCTCAATGACCTTCCTACCTTGTCTTGGCAAGATTCAGCAATTCTCGATCCCACCCTCCATCCCCCCTCTTCTCTCTCTCTCTCTCTCTCTCTCTCTCTCTCTCTCTCTCTCTCTCTCTCTCTCTGTGCATGTGTTTGTGTGTGTGTGTGTGTTTGATGACCATAATCTTCTTTGAAGTAGACTGGTGCGGCCAGAAGCAGATATCTCATTGTCATAAAAATAATAAGAACTTACATTACTAAACTATGTTAAATACCATATTCTGTGGATATCTGAAGTGTTTGAAGAAGACCTGTTCATCAAAAATATATCTGTTTGATCTTGAAAACATATCTAATATGACTGTAAGTTTGATTGTAACATCTAGTTACTAACTTGCATTTCTTTATAACCTAATTTGTTGGTAATATAAATTTCATGGACTAGCAATTTGTATTACATTGCTAGATGAACTGTACAGGTATAATACCTTGAACAAGCATAGAGATATATGAACAGTAAAAAAATTAATCTGAACTTTATACCAATAATCACAATTTGTATACAATATACAAAAATTATAATCCGGTGTTAAATATTTAAAGCTAGTAATAGCTTTTAAAAAATAGATTCATTAATCTACCCTAATATCCTATCTGTATCCCCCCTTTTCTTTCTTTTAAACAAGAACCTTGAATCTAATCTCTCTTGTTTAGCTTTTATCTAACCATAACTAATAACATTTTTTAACCAATTACCCTAAATAATTAAAATCATTCATGATCCATCGAAAGACCAAAAACCACCCACCCTAATTTCGGGAATGTGAGCGCTGTGTTCTTAAATTTACTTCCTGCTGTCTAGGGTGACAGCCTCTTTAGGGGATCCTGGAAAGAAGTTATTTTAATTGTCAAGTCCTGAAATTAGTAGCTGTATCATTTGTTTTCTATTCTCTGCATAACAGGAAAGCACACAGCTTGTCTCAAGTCCTGGACAGAGTAGTCTGTAAAGCTGGTTCATCTCAGCTAGCCACCTTGAAATTGTTCTGAGAAGTTTGGAGTCCAAATTTAATCTTTGGTTGGTGTTTTTCAGACTAGTGGCTTTGTCATCATCCATGTGAAATCATCACTGTAGGGCCTCACCTTCCTTTTGGATACTTTAAGTTCACTATTAGGCATTGCCATGGATCACTGCTACAGAAAACTGATGAAAGACTAAAATGCAACACAAGGTACAGGAAGAAAAATACAGCCTTTTTTCTAGAATTAATTAGTACTCTATATTAACTTCAATATCATGACCAAAGGTTAATATGTATAATTGTATATATTTTAATATAAATATTTATTTAGCAAGAATTAGTAACAATAGACTAGTCCCCCCCCTTTTTTAGTAATTCTTCTGTCCTATATCATGTGGCTCTTATGATATGATACAGAGATTTTGCATTTTCCCTTAACAAGTATGCTTTGGTTTAGAGAAAGAAAGAGCCACACTCCAACTCCAAAGCCAGCTTTAAATTACAATTATATTAGGACTTCAAATTCTCTTACAAATAAAGACATATAAAGGTTAGTCAATGAGATTTTACTTTGTAGAGTATACTGATACCAATAGGTCTGATACTCCTTGACTTGTAAATTTTTCTGGACAGCCTCCCTTCTGCTTTAGACATCTAGATGTCCAAGATCTTTTAACTTCTTGAATATGGGTATTTCTAATTTTCTTTAAAGGCAAAAACAAAATCCTGTCCCAACTCTTTGTTTTCCTTACAACATAAAGAAGTCATCATTTCTTATTTTCATGAAGTTTCTCTGGTTCAAATCAAGTCTTTATTAATTTTGATGGTATCTATAACTTTTATTTACCTGTGGAAACAAAAGCAAAACCCCTTCCCCAATGTAGTGCATATTCTGGTTTCCATTCTGAGGTCAGTACATCTTTGAAGTAAACAGGATCATTTAGCTCAGTTGCTTTTTCTATAGTCCAATGCCTTACAGCAGCCCTTGTTCCTTTCTCATTAGCACTGAGAAAATTCAGAGTTAATAAAGCATTATGTAGCCTATTTCTGGGGGTCTTTGTTATTCCTTTCTGTTTAGTTAGCATATTCTTTAGAGTTTCATATGATATTTCTATGTTTTCTTGCCCTGTAAGATTGTGTGGTATACATATAATGTGTTTTATATTATAATAAGCAAAAAATTGTTTCATTTTACTAGAGACATATGGTGGAGCATTGTCAGTCTTAACTTGTACAGATAGTCCCATAATGGCCACAACTTCTAGCAAATGTGTGATTACAGAATCAGCCTTTTCTGAACTCAAAGCAGTTGCTCATAGAAATCCTGAACACATATCTATTATATGATTTACATATCTTAATTATTCAAATTTTGCAAAATGAAGCATGTCCACCACCTGCCAAATTTCATTTCTATGTATACCTTTAGGATTACTTCCTGTTGGTAATGGAGTTGTTATAGAATACACAGTTGGGACATCTTTTTACAATTTCTTTGGTTTATTAAAAAGTGACAGAGACATATATTTTTTTTAAAAAAATATCCTTTGCTACTGATTTGATATTTTTATGAAACTCTGAGGCCTCTAGTAATTTTCTATTAATAATTTATCAATTTCATTATTACTTTGTGCCAAAGGACCTGACAAACTCATATGGGACCAATGTATATTATATAGAAGGGATAATTCCTATTCCTAATTATTTCTTGTAACAGAATAAATAATGAAGTTAATTCTGACTCATTATTAATTAAATCAGCAGTTTCAATGTGTAGAACAACTCTTTTACATACTGAGAGTCAATGACTTTGTTAAAAAGGTTCGGTAAAATCCATTAATATCATGATAACACATTATTCTGACCTTCGAACATAATTATAAGGGCTTTGAGCCACTTTTACGTACATTTTCTGATTTGTATCTTGCCTTTTCTGATTTATTTGCATCAGTATAAAATGTAGGGACTCCAGAAATTGGTTTATCTTGTATAATATGAGGAAGAGTCCAGTTAGTATTCTTTAGAAACTCAATTATTTTGCTTTGAGGATATCTGTTGTTAATATCTCCAAAAAAAATTACTGCAGGCTCTTTACCAAGGTTCACTTTCTGCCCATTGCTGGTGAATTTTTTATGTAAGAGGTACAACAATTTTTGATGGGTCCATTTCTGTCCATGGGAAAAGTCTTAATTTTCCTTTAAAGATCAAATCAGAAATCTTTTCCACATTTAATTTCTTACTCAATCTATGTGGTATAAATATCAATTTCCAGATAATATTTTCCCTTTGTATGAAAATTCTTGCAGGAGAATGCTTAGAGGGCAAGATAACTAGAATGCAATTAAGGTCTGGATCCAACAATCCACTTGTGCATCCTGCAATTTTTTTTCCACCAAAGCCAGTTCTCTCACAGCTTCAGGTGACAATTCTCTCAGACTATTTAACTCCTTATCACCATTTAAGGGTTTGATCAAATTATCCAGCTAATCATGTTTTACTCCAATAGTGGTTCATCAATTGGAGATGCCTCCTAGCAATCTTTGGAAATCATTAAGTGTCCTCAATCTTTCTCTCCTGATTTGTACCTTTTGGGATCTAATATTTTGTTGACATATTTTACAACTTAAATAATTAATGGAATATCCTCTTTGTATTTTTTAGGAAAAATTTGCAATCCCCAAGCAGGTAATTTTTTTTTCACTTCTTCCAACATTCTTTCTAAAGTATTGATATTTGAAACAACCACAAGATGTCATTGTAATGATAAATAATAGATTGTGGAATTTTTTGCATATCTGTTCTAATGGCTTTTGTAAAAAATATTGGCACAGAGGGTGGCTATTCAGCATTCCCTGATGGAGGACCCTCCATTGCTATCTCTTTACAGGCCAAGAATTATGATAGGTGGGAACTGTAAAGGCATTTTTTTCTTTGTCTTTTTATTGTAGAAGTATTGTAAAGAAACAGTTTTTTAAATCAATAGCTATAATAGGCCATTCTTTGGGTAACAGAGAAGGCAAAGGAATTACAGATTATAGAAAGTCCATTGACTGGATCATCTTGTTTATAGTTCTTAGATCTGTTATCATTCTCCATTCTCCAGATTTCTTTTTAATAACAAATACAGAAGATTCCAGAGTTATGGTTGATTCTTCAATATGCTGAGCATTTATTTAACTGTTCCTGTACCAGCTAAGACCTACATCTTTTTTGTTATTAAAGGCCATTGATGAATCCATGTAAGTTTAAGCATACTAAATGATTTAACCAAATTAAATTAATATGTTAACCATATTAAAGGTAGTGCTTGTGGGTGCTTTGAAAAATCAACAACTGTTGTGCCTTGTTTCTGCACAAACTGAATGTTTTGTGACTGTTTCTCATAATACCTTCTAATATTTTTCCTGGAAACGTGTGTAACTATGGCTTATTTCTGTGTTTGGAGGAATGTTAATCTGAGTATCCACTGTTGTTGTAAGTCTTGTCCTCAGAAATTTATAGCAATGTTAGCTACATATGGCTTTAATTTTCCACTCTGTCCTTCTGGTCCTATGTACTCAAACCATCTTTCACTCTGTTTTACCTGGAATAATGTCCCAATTCCCAAAACTGAACATTTACCTTCTGAAGGGGCCAGTTTGGATGCCAAGACTCTGGTGAAATTATTGTTATATTTACCCGTGTCCAGTAAATCTTCAATAATAACATTATTTATTAGTATTTTTAATTTGGGCCTTTGTTCCCTTATAGAAACTTGCCAAAATATTCATTTCATACATTTTCCTAAGTTCTTTGCTTTTTTTTTTCTATAGATTTTCTATCATTCACTGTAGTATACATTTTTAGAGTAGCTTTGAATTTCTTTAATTGTTCAGGGAAGGTATTTCCTCCATGCTGGCAGGGTAAGATTAAATTGGATTTGATATGGGGGGTTTGAAATCCCCTTGGGGCATTTCCCTAAGGGAGAAAGTTACCTTGTCTGTCCCTTGTTGATCTGTACTCCTTAGTCCAATGCTTCCGGTTGCCACACCTTTTGCATCCTCCAGAAGGGATGGGTATTCTCCTGAGATTATTCCTAACAAAGACATTGTTTCTGGGAATGTCTTGTTTGCAGTCTCTTTTATGTGACCTTGCCTTCCACAATTACAGCATTTAACATTTTGACTTTTTCTGTGCCTGTAGAAATAACCTTCTACCCAGTTATCCTTACAGTCATAAGGCTCTATAGTAATTGTATCACAAATCCAATCCCCCAAAGGTGCTGACCTTGCTTTTAACTGTCTAATTATTCTTTTACATTGTCAGTTAGCATTCTCAAAAGCTAGAGATTCAATTATTATTCTCCTAGCTTCTGAATCTGGTACTATTCTGTTTACTGCTGCAGTTAATCTCTGCAAAAAGTCTGTAAAAGTTTCTTTTGGGCTTTGAATAATTTTTCTGAAGTATTCATTTTTTTCCCTATCTCTTCACTCCAGTCCCATACATTTAATGCTGCCGTGTGGCATAAATCCAGAGTATGTTCATTGTATAGTGTTTGCTTTTCCATATCAGCATAATCTATCTCCCCAAGAAATTGGTCTTGGGAGACTTCTATGCCTCTGGCTCTGCTTCTTTGTTCTATTGTTTTATCCTCCTCTTTCTACAATGTTTTCCACTGTAAAAGTCCCCCATCCTCCAAAACAGCAGTAATCTTATCTAACAGGTCATTATGAAAGATCCAGTAATATGATGACCAGGAATTTAACATTTGTTTTACAAATGGTGAGTATATACCATATGTAACCATTTGTACAGGAGCCTAACTAACTTCTGTACAATGTTTATTATTTTGTGATTTCTTTAAAGTTACCACACATATTAATGTTGGCTGTTTGATAACCTTGGACTATTTTGTGTAATTTTATAAGACATTGTTGTAATTTGTTCTTTATATTCCTTTGTTTGGGTTTCAATGTCTTTGTATTCTCTCCTAACAGGGTTTATAAAAGACTTTCTTCTTAGAGTTTTTATTATTATTAACTGACATTTTAAAATAATAAAACAGAAGTAACCAAACAAATACAATTCATAATAAACAATATGATAAACATTATGAAAATAATCCCATCTACTTTATCTTTTCCCTTACTTGTTCCAATATCAAATTGACTAGAGTAATGAAAGACCAAACACCTTCCATTGCCTTCAACAAATTCCCCTATTAAAAAAAAAGATATCGTATTTACTCTCCAAACTTGGTGTCAGTGACAATTCAGATGACTATGAAGTGGGGCAGTTACCTAATATGACAGCAACCCAAGGAGTGGTCCACAAAAAGAGCAAACTACAACTCACACGAAAGAGACCACTGTCTGAAAAACTTACCCAGATGAAAGTGAAGAAGAAACATGGTGAGTTCTGCCCAAGCCTGAAGGCTAACTCAGAACAGAAAGCCTAGGCAGCAAGTAATTACTCCTTTGGCCGTGTGTTGCTCTTGCTGGCAAGCACCTCTTTTGGGGAATTCATGCCCCAGGTTGGACGCCAAGTGAAACACAAATTCTAATTGCTATTAAATGAAAACTCAAAACCAGATATTGGAGGAAAGCTGGAATATACAGAGAGAGGAAACATACCACAATCAATTCTCACCCAGCTATCTTCCAAAGTCCTCAGCTAGGTTCATTGCTTCTTCTACAAAATACCATGCTGTCTGCCTATGCCTCCTTAAATATCTTCTTCATCCAGTTGTTTTTCCTCTGGTCTCAATTCTGTACCATAATTCCAGAGTTAATATTAAAGGTGTGGGCTACTACTATTTGGTAGTTAGGCCTTGGACCCATAGAAACACAGAAAGATCTCTGTCTTTGGAGTTATGAGATTAAGGGTGTAGGTCACCATTCTGTAGTATGAGGTTTCCTCCTCTCTTTCCACAATTTTTATTTATTTATGTGCTGAAACTAAAAAGAACAGATGACAAGGCCTAAGATTAAACAGGGGAAAGTTTGGCTTCTAGAACCTCTATCAAGAAGATTATAACCACTTATAACTCAAGCTCCAGGACATCTGATCATGTCCTCTGGCCTTCATAGTCACCCTTCCATGTGTGGTATACACAGAATTATACATGCAGGGGTGTGTGTGTGTGTGTATGTGTGTGTGTGTGTGTGTGTGTGTGTGTGTGTGTGTGTGTGTACCCATATGTAGATGTGTGTAATCATATCTCTATTCAAATGAAAAAAATGGTATAACAACTTACATGCTTTTGATGACAGCTCTAATTGTATGTTTTGTATTACAAATCATGGTAAAATTAGTGGTTAAGAACAAGAGTTGAGAGGTGGGATGTGGGTGAGTGGCACAGTGATGCACAGCATAAGTGGTCTTAGTGTCATCCCACAGCATCAAAATAACAGCTAAAACTTCAGGTAACAGTAAAAAGAGTCCCGACCCATCTCTTAAGACATGACAGAAGAGTAAACAAATACAGAACTTACAACACGTTAACATTATAGAATTACTGTGTGAGAAAAAAACAGGATTGTGAAAAGTTCAAGGTTTCCATGACAAAAATAATCTACAAGATGATAACAATCAATAGTACTAGGTCAGTTGTTGCCCAGCATCCCCAACAAAACCACAACTCCCATGGACCAGTAGAGGGTGGTAAAACGAACCATTCCCAGGCATTTTTAGGGAATAGTGTCTGCTATATTTGATTTAAGCATCCACTTAGAGAGTGGAAATCTATCAAATGTGATTGGTTAATACCTTAATTTGGATTTGATAGTGCAAAAAATCATACCACCATGATCTCTATGCAGGAGAAGAACATTAGAGGAGAAATGGAGACTGCAGACCTGAATACAACCAGCTACTCAAGCTACTTCAGCATTCAGTGCTCTGACTTCAGGAGCAGGGTATGCCGTGTTTCTTATTTAGAAACACAGTGTGCCATGTTAGGCTGACCACCAGGTTACGCCTGTCTATTCTCCTGTATGAGGAAGGATATTGATGAGCATGACAATACAGTAGCTATTGTTCTGAGTGAAGGTCCTCAAAAGTGATCAGGGTAGAGAAATAGAGAATAAGGGACTTGATGTGGAATGACACCATCTACACTGGGTTGCAAGAGAAATGAAGGATCTGAAAGAGAAGAGTGGATGCCAAGATATTTTGTTTTGTTGTAATCCATAAGTTCAAATTTCCAATAAAACATCTTTTCTTCTTCTATAATAACAGTCCAATTCCATAGGCTTGTCAAAGCCTCCAATGTACTAATTAAAATAAACTTTAATATTCAAAATTAATAAAAAGCAAAATATTGTAAATTTAGTAATATATATAAATAAATATGAATTTTAAGGTAATACCTTCACTTTTATATTTATCGCTGCAAAAATTTCTTGGATTTTTAAGTTGTTACAATATATAAAAGGAAGAAATTGTTTTGCAGTTTTGTTAGTAACTTTTCGAGGAAGGCTTTGTTCAACACGTGGTTTTCTCTGGAGTATGTAGTAGTCTGCAGACCACCTTAATCCCAAAGGAATTTTAAGAATCCTCAATCTGTCCTCAAAGTCCATGGGAGATGATTTGAGCTCACTGTAACTGTATAAAAGTCTCAACCTGTAGAGATGGAGAGATGCTTGTGTATGGTGCTTAGAAACTGTTCCTCTCTAATTATTTGTAGTGCTTGATGTGGCAAGAACTCAAAATATGTCACTCAGACTGATCTTAAGCCCTGTCACATAGAACTTGTGCCTCGGTTTTGTCCAGAGCTCTTTCTAGCTGCAGGTTTCCAGTACAACACCACTTCTGGATGGGGATTAACCACTTCATTGATCTTGATTCCCTT
The DNA here is from genome assembly GCA_033318265.1 of Phyllotis vaccarum. Lineage (NCBI taxonomy): Eukaryota > Metazoa > Chordata > Mammalia > Rodentia > Cricetidae > Phyllotis > Phyllotis vaccarum. Next base: position 118,011,111 of record JARWLC010000005.1, read on the forward strand.
ACCAGCCAAGCATTTCTTATTTAATAAAAAATGAATAGAGGTAAATATTGCACATCACTTTGAAATTATTATTCAAATGTTCAAAAGCTTTAACTTCCACACCACAGAGGTATTTGTTTTTCATTTTACACTCCAGTAGGTATCATGTTCTTAGTCATGTTTATAAGCTGTTGGCCCATAAGTCTTCAGGAAGATTATGCAAAGATTGCATGCTTCACCAGAGTATACACATAATACTGTTATATTTGGCCACATATGAAAAAAATATGTAATATGTTTATGTATTCTTTCTGTATTTTTCAGTTTTGATCAATACTTGATTAAGTGGATCACTTTTAAATAAAAATCCTATTCTCTCTTCTCTCATGCTCTGTTCACACTATTACTAATGGTATCAAACATCATTTCTGGGTGTTTATTAATCTCCAGGCTCCAAGAAAATTATATTTTATTAACGTTTTTCATTTGTCCTAATTTAAGGGCATTTTTAGATATCATAAATGTTTTTGTTTTATTTTGGAAGCTAACAGTCAGGACAAACTTGCAAATAATTCTATAGCTACTGCACACCTGAACCTAAATTTGATTCTAGACTGACAAAACCTTTAATCTCTGTGACACAATGCATTCTAATGCATATAACATTCTATCTTATAAATATTAATGATTGGTCAGGCTTTATCACTAGATTTCAAACTCAAAAACAATAAAATTATTTTTTGTGTTCCTGGGTATATCTCTTTAATTAATTTCTTGACCTCAGCATCTTCAAAATAAATATTTATAAAGTATTAATTATGCTTGAATAGTTAAAAATTTTTCAACTGAATTTTTCTTTTAGTATTATCATATCCATTATTGGAGATTTATTTTTGTGTATTACAGAGAAATGTAGAATAAATTCTGAGGAACTTCAAGAATCGGGGATTTTATGCCTCTGAAATGTTATGCTGTGTGTTTTATGATACTGTGAGAAGGTATTTGAGAGGTTTCTCTTTCTGTGACTGGGTTAGACTCCCAGTATTGAAACATTAGCATAATTTCCTTTTTTAATCAGCTCTAAAAGAAGATCAGTGTTTCTCTAAGGAAATATGACCATTGACTTTTTCAAGCCAGATTTTATTTACCTGTTGGCTAAATGTCCATTTGTATCTAAGTGAGTTTCTAAATAATACAAGGGTAATTATGATTTATAATGAAAGACCCAGTAATTAACCTTATCTCCTTCTATTAATACTTTTACATAAAAATTTAAGTTGGAACTTGATTTAAAAATACCTATGAGGAAAATATGGAGCAATATAAGAGGACTGTTGATAGTGCTCCACTGTGGAGACATTAAATATTTTAGTATTTATTTTAATTTTTTAAAATTTACATAACAGCTGTATTCCTTTTGTGCATATGTTTGGTACTTAGTGATTTGAGTGCATGCAGATGTACTTCTTACACATGGTAGTGTGCACATCTTAAGGGTTCATTGGACATCTTCCTCTATTGCTCTCCACCATGGTTTTTGATGTAGTTTCTCTCATTGAACCTCAGTAGTATAGGTATTGAGAACAAGAGTCAGTAACTGGGGCATCATCAAACTAAACGTTTTCTTTTTCTTTTTCAGCAAAAGAAACTATCATTTGAGTTAAGAGATAGTCTATAAAATAAGAAAAATATTTACTAGCTTTACATCTGCAAGTTGTATGTTTAGAATATATAAAGAATATGAAAGCTAAATTTCAAGAAAAAAAATAAAATAACCTAATTTTAAAAATGAGCCATTGAACTAAACAAGAGTTCTCCTAAGATAAAACAATGTATAGTTTTACTATATGTTGTTAGTAATATATAGTAGTAACTGAGAAACATTTTAAAATTTCAACAGTTTTAACAAACAGAAAAATGCAAATTAAAAATACTTTGAAATTTCACTTTACCAAAGTCAAGACATGTTGACAAATGCTAGCATGAATGTGAAAAACACTTTTCCCTGCTAGTGAGAACACAAGCTGGTAAAGCCAATATGGAAATTTGTGTGGAGATTCCTCTAAGGGCTAGAAATAGACCTGGCACACGATCAGCTATACCAGTCTTTGGCAAACACTCAAATAATTCTATATATATCAAAGAGATACTGGTTGACATGTGTCCCCTGCTGCTCTTTTCACAGTAGACAGGAAATGAAAAGAACCTAATGTTCATCAACAAACAATGAAAAATGTGGTATATTTCCATAAAGGAATGTTAATGAGCCACCAAGAAAAGCAATATTGTGGCAGTGAGGAAGAAATGGATAGGTCTAAAAGAGTAATTTTCATTGTGAATCTAGATTCCCCCCCCCAATCTTTCTCTCATGTGTAGATGGTTTTTTTTTTTTTTTTTTTTTTTGAATCTTCAGAAATGTTTAAGATACCTGCAAACATCAAGGAATTAGTAAGATACCATGGCTAGGGAATCAAAGAAGGAGCAGTAGAACCCAGGTGTATAAAGACTTAATGGAGAATAATGATAAAGGAAGGGTTAAATTTGGTTGGAGGACAAGAAAGCAAGATAGATTAAGCACTATAGGAAGATACGTAAAGTGTAACACTAATGACTTTTCTAAAATGTCATGTGGAAATCTATGTACTGCTGTGAAAGCATTCTAATACTTACACAAAAAGAAAAATGCAGTTATTCTGTAACATGGTGACAATGACTTCATAGACACCACAAACTAACAAAATCCCAAGGCCATAAATGGGTTACTTCTTTCGAAGTTGTTGGCCCATGATGTTTTATAGACCCTTAGATATTAATTGTTATGGTCAATGTTCTTGATTACCCACCAGTAATCTTGATGCAAGACCCTACTACTAAAACTACCACATATTGAATTTTGATGTAACAAGGTCTCTCATTCTCTTCATGTTGTCTGACTGTGTGTCTTTGTATTTGTTCCTATTTAACGTTGGAGGAAACTTTTCAGATGACAGCTGAGTAAAAATGGTAATGGTCTCTGAATATAGAAGAACATCATCATTACAAGTCATTTTATTGTTACATTCTTTCAGTAGAAACAAGAGTATATTTTCTAGGTTTGTGAACTATCTAGTCTCATGTTTTTATTCACCCAGGTAGTGTCAGGCATGGGTTTTAACTTGAAGAATGTTCTTAAGTAAAATTAGTTGGTTACCCCTACAAGCTTTGTGAAGCCATTGCATTAAAATACCTTGCAAATAGAACACCATTGTAGAACAAAAGGTGAAAATTATCTTCCTATATCAAAGAAATTGACCAATAGGAGTGAAAGCTTTATGTAGGCACCAGCTTAACTTATCTAGGTTCAATGATTTGTGTAAATATTATCATTCTGTAATATATCCTTGCTATCAATTTGTGGGGGAACAAACAAAACTCCATATGTGGTGTGTATATATATATATATATATATATATATATATAATATGTAATATAATCTTAATCTTAGAAATACCTTGGGTTGTTTGAGAGTTCCCATTAGACTCCTCTAGCCAACAACAATGGATTATGTAATCCATTCCCAGTATTGGAAACTATTTTGGTAGAAAAAAATGTTCACTTAGGGCATTGTCTCCATATATTTTTGGCAATTTCATATAGTTTTCATGCACACACACACACACACACAGCACACACACAAACACACTCACATTTTAGGAAATTTTACTGTATTAGGTTTCAATACTCTTCTTCAAATAATCTTTAATTTTAGCCATCTCTCCCTATATTACCTCACTCTTCTCTTTCTTAAAACCCCCCTCTACTGGATCCTCCCTTTCCAGTCCTCACCTTCCAACTCTTCCATCCATTACTATCTACTATTCTATATCCCTTCCCTAAACAGCTCTCTTTATTTCTTTACTTTATACCTAACCTCTCTCTTTCTAGAGAATGCAGATTGCTTTTCATTACCATAACAGCTAATATCGCGATATGCTATATTTGTTTTATGTATCTGGGTTACCTCACTCATGATGTTTTGTTGTTTTGGGGTTTTATTTGTTTTTTTGTTGTTGTTTGTTTGTTTTTTAGTTGATTCTGTTTTCCTGCAAATTTCATGGTGTCATATTTTTAGCAGCTGAGTAATACTCCATAGCATAAATACACTACATTTTCCTTGCTCATTATTCTGCTAAGGGAAAACTAGGTTGCTTTTAATTTTTAATGATTATTAGTAGCATAGTTATGAAGATGTTAGAGCAATTGGTAGAATGAGGCATCATGTAGGTATAAGGCCAATTGTGATACAGCTGAATTTTGAAGTGGATCAAATCCCATCTTCCTGAGCTGGTTAGTTTGGTGGCTATAAAATTTGCACTTCCACCAGCAGTGGATCAATGTTGTCTTTCCTCTACATTCATGCCCACACGAGTTGTCAATTGTTTCGTTGATCCAGTCACTGACTTGTGTAAGATTACATCGCTAGGAAGTTTTGATTTACAGATCTACTCTTGTTTCATTTCCTTTCAGAAAAGAGCAAGACTCCAAGGGATACCAACCAGACATGACATAATAAGGCTCAACAAGGTGGGTACAACGCCTCACAGGAAGTCTGGACAAAGCAACCCAGTAACAAAGAGTTCCAAAAGCAAATGAAGAGTATGAGATTTGCATTTTTCTGATGGCTAATGATGTTGCACATTTCTTTGGGTGTTTCTTAGCCATTTAAATTTTTTTTTTCTAAAAATTCTCTGTTTAGATCCATGCTCCTTTTCAAACTGTTTGTGGGCTTCATATCTAGTTTCTTGAGTTCTTTATATTTTTAAATATTAGCCTTCTACAGAGTATGGAGTTGGAGGAAATCTTTTCCCGTTCTGTAGGCTGTGGTTTTCTCCTATTGGTGATGTCCTTTGCTTTTCAGAAGATTTTCAGTTTTATGTGGTCCCATTTGTTAATTGTCGATCATAGCATCTGTGCTATTGGTATTCTATCCAGGAAGTTGTCTCCTGTACCAATATATTCAAGAAGATTCTTCCAATTTCACTTTGATTAGATTCAGTGTATATGGTTTTATGTTGAGGTCTTTGATAAACTTGTACTTGTGTAGGGTAATAAATATAAATCTATTTGCATTCTCCTACATGCATATATTCAGTTAGATCAGCACCATTTGTTGAAGATACTTTGTTTTTTCAGTTGGATAATTCTGGTTTCTTTATAAAAGAGAAAATCCATATATATGGGGATTTACACATATTTCTTCAATTCCATTTCTTTGATCAACCTGTCTGTGTGGTTTTTGCTACAACGGCTATGAAGTGCACATTGAGATCAGGGATTGTGATACCTTCTGAATTTCTATTATTATTCAAGATTGTTTTAGCTATCCTCGATTGCTTTTCCATATGAAGTTGAATATTTTCCTATCAAGGTCTATAAATATTTGTTTTGAAATTTTGATAAGGACTGCACTGACTCTGTAGATTGCATTTTGTAAGATGGCCATTTTTCTATGTTGATCCTGCTGATCCATGAGCATGGGAGATCTTTCTATCTTCTGATACCTTTTTCAGTTTATGTCTTCAAAACTTAAAGTTTTTATCAAACAAGTCTTTCAGTTGTTTTGTTAGAGCTACTCCAAGATATTTGGCATTATTTGTGGCTATTGTGAAGAGCATTGTTTCATTCATTTCTTTCCCAGCTCTTTTGCCATTTGTATATGGAAGTACTTCTGATTCATTTTTAGTTACTCTTTTATCTATTCACTTCACTGAAAGTATATATCAGCTGTAGGACTTCTATGACAAAATTTGAAGAATATATATTATCATATATCTTTGAATAGCAAGACTTGACCTTTTTATTTTTCAATTCAAATACCTTTAGCTGTCTAATGCTCTAGCTAGAACTTTGAGTACTATACTGAAGAAATATGGAGTGGACAGTTTTGTCTTGTTCTTTGGCATATGTGGAATAGCTTTGAGTTTTCCTTCATTTAATTTGATGATGGATATAGGCTTTCTATAAATTGCTTTTACTATGCTTAGGTATGTTTCCAATATTCCCACTCTCTCCAAGACCTTTTATCATTGTGGGGTTTTAAATTTTATCAAATGCTCTTTCAGCATCTGATCAGATGATCAACCATGTGTTTCTCATTCTTAACTCTCAGTTTATATGGTGAATTGCATTGACTGGTATTTGCATGTTGAACCATCTTTACATCTCTGGTTATTTTCCTGCTTGATCATGTGAATGATCTTTATGATGAGCTCTTGAGTTTAATTTGCAAGTATATTATTAAATATTTTTGCATCTATGTTAATTAGAGAAATTGATCTCTAATTCTCTTTCTTTGTTGAGTATATCAGGGTGACTGTGGCCTTAAAATAAATTTAGGAATGTTTCTTCTATTTCTATTTTTGTGGAATGATTTGAGGAATATTGAACTTAACTCTTCTTTAAAAGTCTTGGAATTCTGCATTAAACCTTCTGGTGCTAGGCTTTTGGGGGAGGGTAATTAGAGACTTAACAAACTGCTTTTATTTCACTAAAGGTTATAATTATTTATCTGATCTTAACTTAACTCTGTTAAATAGTTTCTATCAAAAATAGTACCCATTCGTTTTAGATATTTCAATTTTGTGAACAGGTTTTTAATGTATGTCCTTATAATTCTCAGAATTTCTGTGGTGTCAGTTGGTATGACACATTGTCATTTCTGATTTTGTTAATTTGAATTTCTTTCTGTCATTTAGTCGGTGTGAATGACGGTTTATCTACCTTGTTAATTTTCTCAATCAAGCCAACTCTTTGTTTCATTGACTGATTTTCTCTTTGTTTCTATTTTGTTGATTTGGGACCTAAGTTTGAGTGTCTCAAGCCTTCTGCTCTTCTTGGGTGTGCTTACTTCCTTTCGTCCTCCGCCTTTCAGATGTGCTGTTAAGCTGCTAGTGTGAGATCTCTCTAATTATTTAAAAGCTTAATGCTATGAAATTTGCACCCATGTTAGGGGCTCATAGAAAACATGAATCTATTTAATCTTATCAATAAAGAGCAGGAGTCGGATGTAGGGGTAATAATGTAAAAGATTTGAAAGTTCAGAGAAGCAAGGCAACAGCCACCAGGAACTTCTGACTTCTTCATATCCTCAAACCAAAAGGAGACAGGAGTGAGGTCATGCTCCATGTATCTTATATTGCTGTCTCTGCCTCCAGATTATGCTGGGATTAAAGACATGTGCCTCCAAAATGCTGGGACCAAAGGCATGAGCCTCCACCACCTGGCCGATATGGTAAACTATCTGCTAGCCTGCCCTCTGATCTTCAGTAAAACTTATTTGTCAGAACACAAACAAATATCATACAACACCCATAAGTTTGGATGTGTTGTGTGCTCACTTTCATTGAATTTTCATGAATTTCTTCATGTCTGTCTTAAGCCAGAATTTTTTCATTTTGTCTTAAATTCTACTGTGAATTCAGTAGACAGCTATTCAGTTTCCATGAGTTTGTAGGCTTCCTTTCACTTCTGTTGTTGTTAAAATCTAGTCTTAATTTGTGATGGTCTGATAAGATGCAAGGAGTTATTTAAATTTTCTTGTATCTGTTGAAAATTGCTTTGTGACTGAGTATCTGGTCAGTTTTGGAGAAAGTTCTGTGAGGTGCTGAGAAAAAGATATATTCTTTTGTATTTGAGTCAATGTTCTGTAGATATCTGTTTGGTCCATTTTACTTATTATATCTGTTAGCTCCATCATTTCTCTGAATAGATTTTGTCTGCTGTCCAGTCTTTTGGTGAGAGTGGGATAATGAAATCTCCCATTAACAGTGGCTAATGTATGTGGTTTATGCTTTAATAATATTTCTTTTATAAATGTGGGTTTCCTTGTATTTGAGCATAGATGATAAGAAATTAAATGTCATGTCAGTGAATTTTTCCTTTGATGATTATGAAAAGTCATTCCTCATCTCTTCTCATTAATTTAGGTTTGAAGTCTGTTTTGTTAAATCTTAGAATGGCTGCCATAGCTTGTTTCTTAGGTCCATTAACTTGCAAAAAAATATTTTTCTAATCCTTTACTCCGAGGTAATGTCTTTCTTTGATATTTAGGTGCGTTTTTTTGTGTACAGCAGAAGAACGGATTCTCTTTTTACATCTATTCTTCTAGTTTATATCTTTTTATTTTGGAAATGAGTGCAGTGATAATGAGATATGTCATTGATCTGATGATTGTCAGCTTCAGTTTGTCCCAGCCTTTCTGCCTTTTTCCCACTGAGATGTTTGGTGTTATATTAATAGGTCCACCTGTATGTGCTCTTTTTTCTTATATTTTCTAAATACTCTTTGTTATATATATTTAATGTTTTAATTATTATATAGAAAGAAGATCCAATCTATTTGGTGTTCTGTAGATATCTCCTTCTTTAGTTTATGAAATTTTTCTTGAATGATTGTTGAATATATTTTCTAGGACTTTGAGCTGGCTTTCTTTTTTTATTTCTATTATTCTTAGGTTTTATCTTCTCATGGTTTTCCAGATTTCCTGTCAGGAATCTTCTAGATTTAACATTTTCTTTGACAGAGGTATCATTTTTTTTTTTTTTTTTTGACAGAGGCTCTCATGTCTTCACTGTCTGAGATTCTGTCTTCCATCTTTTCAAATCTGTGGTTGATGTGCATGTGTAGAGTTTCTCCTTGCTTACCTAGACTTTTTTTCCCCCAGATTTCCTCTTGGTGTTTTTCTTATGTGTGTGTGTGTGTGTGTGTGTGTGTGTGTGTGTGTGTGTGTGTGTGTGTGTGTGTTTTCCATTTTAGATCTTGAACAGTTTTGTTTCCTTCGATTAATTCTTTTTCTTGCTTTAACTTAAGAGATTCATTTATATCTTCCAATTTATTGTTTATATTTTTCTCAATTTCTTTAAATGATTTATTCATTTTCTCTTTAAGGACCTCAATTATCTTTATAAAGTTGATTTTAAGCTCATTTTTTCTTATGCTTTAGCTGTGTTGGAATATTCAGGGGGTGTTGTACTAATAGCTGGGCTCTGGTGGTGACATAGTGTCTTGGCTATTTTTGATTATTTTCTTATGCTGACCTCTAGGCATCTGGGTTTGGAGTAATTATAGATCTAAGTGCAGATTTATGAGTTTGTCTTTGTTGGATGGATGTCTTGCTTGTAATTTTATGTATTCTCTCTGGTCTTCTTTCACTATGGCCTGGACTTCTCATGGACAGTGTCATCCCTGGTAGAGAAGAGGGTCTTTACCTTAGTTAGCACCTGGGATAAGGTGACATAGAAGGAGTTGGGATTATAAAGAGGGTTGGGGCCACCAAGGGAGTAGGGAGAGAACAGTGAGCAAAAGGTCTACCTTGATATCTGAAGGCCAATGTGATCTCTGTGTTAGTTAATTTTTTAACCTTTTATTGTAAAGTGTTTATCAGCTGTAAGTTTCCCAGCAGTATTTAAGAGTCCTTTGTTGTGGGAGAACATGTTGTTACATTGTAAATGATTGTCCCACCCACTGGTTTAATAAAAAGCGCTGATTGGCCAAAGGCAGAATAGGATGAGTCATGGGTTATATGAAAGGTAGAGAGCTAGCAAGTTATATGCCTGGGCCTTAGGTCAATCAGCCTAAACTTGTAAGCATCTGTGTATCTCTGCAGGTCTGTGGGTCTGTAGGTCTGCGGGTCTGTGGGCATAAACCTTGAGGTTAGGCCCGAAAGTCCGGGTCAGAAACCTCATACTACACTTTGTATATATCATACCAGCTGTAAATAGATACTTTGTCTTCCTCCTATCCAATTTGTATCACCTACATCTTCTTCAGTTTTCTTGTTGCTCTAGAGAAGAACTCAAGTATTATACTGAATAGTTATGGAGAGAATGCACATCTGTTGAAGTACGGCCTGGTTTGGGGTCAGGAATTGGGGGCTTACCTCTGTGCTTAGGGTCCTACTATTTGCTATTTGCTATTCCCTTGTGTGAGGGGGGAAAAGAAGCATGGAAGCAACTCCACCGCCTCTAGGGTCAGGTTGAAACAAGCAAGTCCAATTTGATTATAGAGAGAGAGAGACCTTAAATATTTTTTCCCCAGCCCCTCTCCAAGCCAGGGCAAAGAACTTTGTTTATCTGGAATCTCTGGCTGTGGGCAGTGGTATCTTGCTGGTCTCGAATTGTTGTAATTGGACTCCAGCCTCATCAAGGCCCCCAGCCTGAGACCCCAGGTTGGCTTATGCAGAAGTACTTAGAAGCATAAATACTAGTTATCAACCAGTTTGTACTAGTTGAGGCCAGGATGGTCAACAGGGCCCTTAGAAGCCTGTACATGCCACAAATGTCCTTGTCTTGATCCTATTTAAGTGGAAATGCATAACATTTCTCTTTAGGTTATTGCTGGCTGTTCGTCTGCTGTAAATTGCCTTTACTATGTCAAAATATGTCACTTGTAACCTCAGGCTTTCTAGGACTTTTATCCTGAAGGGGTATTAGATTTTGTCAAATGACTTTTCTGTATCACATGTGAGTATATGGTATTTTTTATTTTTAGTTTGTTTATATTGTGCATGTGCTTTGCTTCTCAATTTATGTTTGTAAATATTCCTCTGTCTCTGTCAGGAAGCCTACTTGATATTTATATATAATATATTTGATGGGTTATTTAATTTAGAGTACAGTATTTGGGGGAAATTTAGGGTTGGATTTGAGACAGGGTTTCCCTGTATAACAGTCCTGGAACTTTTTTTTTTTTTTTTTTGTAGACCAGGCTGACCTCAAATTTACTGAGATCTGCCGACTTCTGTCTTTCAAGCACTGGAATTAAAGATGTGTGCCACCACCCAGCTTTATTGAGAATTTTAACATATATGGCTCTATTGGAAATTGGTATTTAATTCTCTTTTATTCTTGGGTCTTTCCTCATTTGGGTATCAGGGAATGTGTAGCCTCGTAAGTTGAACTGGCTAAAGTTCCTTCTGTTTATATTTTGTATTGATATTAAAATTTCATATTAACCTAATAGAATTTAGTTTGAAAACCATCTGGCCAAGGGTTTTGTGGACTTTTAGTTACTAGTTGTATTCTGCTAGGGTTTATGTGTATATTTGAAGTTCTTACATGATACTGAGTTTTGATAGTTGATATGTACCCAAAAAAAATTACCCATTTCTTTTAGATTTTCTAACTGCTGGACTACATGTTTTTAATCTCCATCTTCAAAGTTTATGAGTTTTTCTCCATGTGTTTTTAGGTTCCTTTTCATCTCAAATGTTATTTAGCATGTTCTCTGTCTAGCCTTTAATTAATTTTAGTAATGGTTTGTCAGTCTTGCTGATCTGCTCATAAAACTAACTCTTTGTTTCATTGATTCTTTGTCTTTGTTTTTGTTTGCTTCTATTTGAATGATTCCAACTCTCAGTTTGATTGGTTCTCGCTGTCTCCTCCTTTTGGATGTGATATTTTTATTTCATTTATAGAGATGTTCAGGTTTACTGTTAAGTTACTAGTATTAGAGCTCTACATTTTTATATATAGGTACTTACTGCGTTTTACAACTGCCTTCATTGTATTCTATCAATATGAGCATTCTATGTATTCACTTTTGTTCAGTTCCAGAAAGCATTTAATTCTGTCTTAATTTTTTAAGCCAATTTTCTTCCAGCAGTGAGGTGTTCAGTTTTCATGATTTATGAGCTTTTGGTTTTATCTGTTTCTGTTGATGTCTGGCTTTATCCTTAGTGGTTTTATAGAATAGAGTGTTATTTCAATTTCTTGACCCTATTAAGATTTTCTTTATGCCCAAGTATGTAGTTAGTTTTGGATATAGTTCCATGAGCTGACAAGGAAAATATATTCTTTTGTGTTAGGGTGAAATATTTTATAAATATCTGTGAGGTTCATTTGATTTATAAATAAGTTCCAATATTTCCCTGCTTAGTTTTTGTCTGAACAAAATTTCTATTGGGAAATGAAGTCTTGCCCTATCACTGAGTGAAGTCAACATGTTTTGTAAGCTGTAGTGAGGAATGTCTCATGAACTTGAGAGCCCTTACATATGTGCATAGACTTTGAGAATTGGAATGCCCTTTTTGTAGATTTTTCCTCTAATGAATACGTAGGGCACTTACCTATTTCTCTTGATTAATTTTGCTTTAAATTCTATTTCATAGATATTAAAATAGTTATACCAGTTTGCTTATTTCAATTTTCTTGGCAAATCTTTTTCCAGTCTTTTATACTGAAGAGATGTCTATCCTTGATGGGAAACTGTTTTTCTTGAATACAGCAAAAAATGGGTGCTGTTTGTCATCCATTCTGTTAGTGTGCTTTTTTATTGGGAAACTGAGATCATTGATATTGAAGTTTATTGATGAATAGTGTTTGTTGGTTTCTGTTATTTTTGTTGTGAGGGGTGTGTGTGTCTCTGTGTGTGTATGAGTGTGTATGTGTGTGTATGTGTTTGTGTCTGTGAATGTGTATGTCTGTCTCTGTGTATATGTGTGTGTCTGTGTGTATGTGTGTTTGTGTGTGAGTATGTGTCTGTGTGTATTTCTTTGTGTGTATGTGTATGTTTGTGTGTGTGTATGTTTGTGTATGTGTGTCTGTCTGTGTGTGTCTGTATATGTGTGTGTGTTTGTGTGTGTATGTGTGTGTATGCATATGTGTGTGTCTCTGTGTGTGTATGTCTGTCTGTGTGTGTGTCTGTGTGTGTCTGTATGTCTGTATGTATGTGTGTTTGTATGTGTGTGTATGTCTCTGTGTGTGTATGTATTTCTCCTCTTTTGATGTGCTGATCTGGAATTACTGATTTTTTGTTTTTTCTTGGGTGTGGTTTAACCTCTTCAACTTGAGCTTTGCCTTTTATAGGACTAGATTTGTAGCTAGAAATTGCTTAACTTTGGTTTTATTATGGAATGCTTTATTTTTTCCTCCTATTGTGATTGAAAGTTGGGCTGGGTAGAGTAGTCTGGGCTGGAATTTGTGGTCTCTTAGATTATGCAGCACCTCCAAGTAATTGTGGTTTTAAGACTCTGCACTGAGAAGTAAGATGTAATTCTAAAATGTCTGTCTTTTTTTCTATTATTTAGTATTTTAACATGTAGCTCTTAATATTGTTTCTGTGTGGAAAAGCAAAAATGAGTATCTTTAAAAACAGAGATATTCCCATGTGAAGGATGCAAAGAGATGTTCCAGGGGGTGTAGAAGGCTAGAGCAGAGGGGCATTTTTACAGACTAGACAAGGAGCGATGAATAGTTAGAGAGCAGGCAGAGGGATGAGGAATCTAGAATTTGGAATCAAATTTGATGGGGGACAGAAGCCAGTAGAAACAAATGACATATACATACCATAAAAGACTCAAATCAGCAGGCTAGTGTGGAACAGCAGCTCATTTATGCTACTCCTGTGGTGTTAGCACTTGGTTAATGAAAAGAGAGAGAGGGGGGGGAAGAGAGGGAGAGAGAGAGAGAGAGAGAGAGAGAGAGAGAGAGAGAGAGAGAGAGAGAGAGAGAGAGAGAGAGAGAACCTGACTGCCACTAGGTATGGGTGAGGAGAAAGTTTATTGTAGATATGAGGAACTGCACAGTTGGCGGTGTCTGGAAAGGTCCAGAGAGAACCAGGCCATTGGGCAAGGTCTACAGGGAGAGAAAGAGGGAAGAGAAAGGAACAAAGAGACCAGGAGGCCAAAGGGACTGAATAATTTAAATGGCTGAATTATATAGGGAAGAAAAGCCAGGGGAAGAGAATCCTAGCCTAGTCCTTGAGCTGGAGAGTTTAGGGTAGGGATCGGGGTAGGCTCAGCAGGATAAGTCTGTAAGAGAGGCAGTTGCTTTCAGAGAGAATTCTTTCGGTTGCATTCTTGGCTGTGGTCTTTTAAAATAACCTTTGAGTTTTATAAGTTAAAGCCATTAGTGGGAAGACGGCTGTCCTCATGGTACATTTTTCCACAGTCCCAGCACAGAGAGGATATTTTTCGTTTAACAATTACAGTTGCTTTCTCTGCACATGCAGTATTCATGCTGCAGACAAATGGTTTCCTGTCTTGAAAACTCCTCTATCTCACAATAAGACCATTACCTTCAAGTTCACCTTTGCTCAAGTTCTCAGGACATAGGCAGATAGAAGCCAGATTATTTTTAGAAAATATCACAAAGATTGGTTCCTTTTTCTCTCTTGTCCTAGTTGGTTTCCCGTTGCTGGGATAACAGTCTTACCAAAAACAACTTGGGAGGAAAAAGTTTATTTGGCTTAGACTTCCATGACACTGCACAACATTGAGGCAATTGGGATGGAACATCAACCTGGAGCAGAAATCAGGAACCATGGAGAAAATGTCCTTTATGACTTGCTTTATACAACTCAATACCACCTGACCAGGAGTGGAACTGTCCACAACAGACTAGGCCTTCCCACATCGATCATTCATCTAAAAATGTCCCACAGACATGCTCAGAGGCCAGTTTAATGGAAGAAACTCAATGACATTTTGTGTTTGTGGGTGACTTTTGTGTCTAACTGACATGAACTAATAAACGCTTCTTGATGCTTATGATCCAGACCTCCACAGTCAACAATTCCCTCAACATTCTTTTCTTCTAACATCCCACTAGAACATACCAATAGGCTCTGCTCACAGTCTATTCAAATACTTTGCTACTTTGATATTCTAGCTAGGGTTATTATTGCTGTGATAAAGCAAGTTGAGGAGGAAAGGGTTTACTTGGCTTCTCCTTCTACATTACTGTTTATTATTAAAGGAAGCCAGAGCAGGATCTCAAACAGAATGTGACCCTGGAAACATTAGCTGATGCAGAGGCCATGGAGGAGCGCTGCTTACTGGCTTGTTCAGCCTACTTTCTTATAGAACTCAGGACCACCAGCCAAGGTTGGCAACACCCACAATGAGCTATGCCCTCCCCATTAATAAATAAATGCCCTACAGATTTGCCTATAGCCCAATCTTACAGAGGCATTTTGTCAATTGAGACTCCCTCCTTTACAGTGATTGTAGCTTGTGTCAAGTAGATACAAGTATAGTCAGTACAGCTAGCATTCCAAACTGTTCAGTATTCCCCTTGCAAACCAGTTCCAAAGGCTTAAGAACCATATGGTCAGGCTGTCCATAGCATGCTACCACAACTTTTTAGCAGTTTTAAGTTAGAAACAGCATCATTGTTATGTAAAGTACTTTTTTTTCCAGAAAAACTTTAATCAGGAAGAATTGATTCTGGCTAACAGTTTATGGCTACAGTTAATTTTGGCAGGGAAGTCACAAGCATCAGAGTTTTAGGCAAATGGTTACTCTGCATCTAGTCATAGAAAGAAAGCAATGAATTTTTTTTTCTCAGCAACTTTCTCCTTTTTGTGCATTTTGAAAATGAAACCAACCATTGCAGGATGAAGGTTCTGTAATGACAATTAGGGTGGTCACCAGCTTGATTTATAGTGGAGGGTCAGTTTAGGCACTAGCTCCACTACTGCTTGGAGACAACTGGGATCATCTTTGTGAGTTATTGGATATTTCCCTAGCACCAGGTTTCTGTCTAACCCCACACTGGCTCCATCTATCAAGGTATCTATTTCATTGCACTCCTTCTCTGTCACTTCCCCACCTCAACCATTTAACTTTATGTTCTCTGCCTACCTCCACTCGCCCTCTCCCTTCTATGATCCCAATTTATTTAGAAGATCTTATCTATTTTCTCTTCCCAGGGGAATCCATGGATGTTTTTTTTAGGTTCTTCCTTGTTACCTACCTGCTCTGATGTTGTGAATTGTAGCCTGGTGATCCTTGCTTTATGTCTAAAATCCACTTATAAGTGAGTATATATCATGTTTATCTTTTTGGGTCTGTGTTACCTGACTCGGGATAATTTTTTTTTCTGCTGAATAGTACTTCATTATGTAAACATACAACAGTTTTTTAACCCATTCTTTAGTTTAGGGGCATCTAGCTTGGTTTCAGGTTATATTACAAATAATGCTGCTGTAAACACAGCTGAGCTAATTTCCTTGTGGAAAAAAAAAATTGTCCTTCAGGTATATGACCAAGAGTGGTATTGATGAATCATTGGGTAGATTGATTCCCAGCTTTTTTGAGAAGCCACTCTACTGATTTCCAAAGTGGCTGTAAAAGTTTTCATTCCCACCTGCAAAGAAGGAGTGTTCCCCTTACTCCATATTCCCTCCAGCACATGCTGCCATCAGTGCTTTTGATCTTATCCATTTTGACAAGTATAAGATGGTATCTCAGAGTTGTTTTGATTTGTGTTACCCTGATGGATAAGTATGTTGAAGAATTCTTTTAGTCCAGCTGAAGAGAAGAAGGAGAGATTATATCAGCAAAGAGGTCAACCTTATAATGAGAAAATGACATCTGGGGATTCTACATAGGACTGAACTAGGCCCTCTGAATATGGATGACAGTCAAATGGCCTGGGCAGTTTGTGGAGCCTCTGCCAGTGGGACCAGAATTTATTCCTGTTGCATTAACCAGCTTCTTGGAGCCCATTCCCTACAGAGAAACACTTTGCTTAGCCTTGATACTGGAGGGGAGGGGCTTGATCCTACCTCAACTGGATAGGCCAGAATGCATCAACTCACCCGGGGAGTCCTTACCCTAATTAGGAATGAAAGGGGGGTAGAGTGGGGGAAAGCTTAGGTAGGATTGTTAAGAGGGGAGGGGAGAGAACAGTGTTGGTTATGATTTAAAAAATTAAATTAGGAAAATGGAAAATAAAAGTTAAAAAAAAAAGAAACTCCAGGAATTGTGCTGCCTAACATTGGGGTTGATCTTTTTGCCTCCATTAACCTAGTCTAGATAATTCCACACAGGTATTTCCAGTAGCAAATCTAAAACATGTAATTTCAATTAGGCTTACCTCTTGGATGACTCCAGGGTATGTTAACTTTCTATTCAATATTAACCATCATATTTATCATCATAATTTATGAATTTCATGCTGAAAATCTTTAAATACAAATAGTTAGATGTAATGGTTTTTATTAGATGCCCATCCCCTCTCCCTATTGACTAGGACTTTTGAATAATTGGTCCCCAGTTGATGGTGCTGTTTGGGTAGATTTGGAAAGGGTAGACTTACTGGAGGAAGTATGTCTCTTGGCAGGCTTTGAGAGTTTAAAGTTTCTACAGTTTTTGTCTATTCTGCTTCATGTTGCAGCATAGAATATAACTTTGCTACTACAGGGGTCGTATCTGCTACAGTGCCTGTGCTTCCTTCCACTACCATCATGATGATGAACTTATTTTTCTGGAACCGTAAGCCCAAATAACAGTTTTCTTCTATGAATTGCTTTAGGTTTTGTGATTTATCACAGAAACAGAAAAGTAACCAATACACTAGGTTAACAATTTATATATTAATGTATGTACACAGGATATTTAGGACATCTTCTGCCATATATGCCAATTAAAGGTACCAAATACAGAAATTCATCACAGTGATACAAATAGAGGTATATATATGAGTTATCTTTTCTCTCAGAGTCTAAGTCTTTGATTATGTGGAGGTGGGCTAAAAATTCATCTTTTCTGCCTGTATGAGTAGTACCTATAAACTGGCCCATAGCAATATAACCCAATGAAAATATGAATAACAATGTATTTTCAAAATTATAAAAATAGATTTAAATACTAATGAAACATCTCATATTAGTTATATTTTTCTGATTTTATTTAGAAACTTCAGTAAAACAGGCATCACAGTTTAGAAATATTTTAATCTCACTGTAATTCAACACTTAAAAAACTACTAATTTCTGATTTTCAACAATAAAATTTATAAAAATAATTTTGCATTTATAAAATGAATTATTTCACAATAAATTATTTATATCTATCACCTGAAAAAGTGTATTATATAAAAGCAATGACTTTTCTTAACAATATCATGATAATACATTGAAAACATCAATTCTTCTTTGCCTACCATTTCTGGCAGCTTGGTATATAAAAATACTATATTAAAAATTCCCTGACCATAGTTACTAAAACAAAATTATTAGCAATAGTTTCTAAAACATATCTCTTTAATAAGTCTTTATGAACGTTATTCCCCCCAAAATAAATTTTATATTTTGTATTTTTAAATGTTTTCTATGGTCAGAATGCCCATATGCCTCCTCATTTATGTTGCAATGAGGTCAAAAATATGATGATATGCAAAGATAAGGATGCTGGCAGGTGAAGAGGTCATGAGGGCAGAGCTGACATGAGTGAGAACAGTGTTCCTACAAAAGTGGTCCCCTGAGAGCTGTCTCGCAAATCACCATCTATAGATCTGAGAGAGAATCTGACAATTCTTTGCTCTTGGGCTTTGCAACATGGACAGCTATGAGAAATAAATTTCTCTTGTTTATTCTTCCCTGTATATATTTTGTTATAGTGGTCCAAATAAACTTTTTTTTCCTTTTAGGATAATCACATTAAACAAGTAAACAAAACCTACAGATGATATTCATATTCCTGAAGTTTAGTAGCTTGCATATTTCGCGAAACAAGAGTAAATTTTCAAAATATTAAGAACCAAGGGATCCCCTTTTCTCTCTCTTCTCTCTCTTCTCTCTCTTTCTCCTCAGCCCAACAGTGTTACGTTTTAGTGTCACAGGGATAATAGCATTTGAAACTATACAATTGATTCTGTAAAACCACTAATAGCTGTCACATAAATTCACTTTAGAGTTAGTTAATATTAAAGTTAGTTAATATTAAAGTCATCTTTGTACTTGTAGGTAGGTGGAAATTATGACTCATAAGCTAAGAAAATGTGAGGGTCCCTCAAAAACTTTAACCCAAATTCTTATAGCTTCAGATGCTTTTTTCTTTTTATATATATTCATTTTCACTACTTCTGTAAATGTTAAGAGAGGGAAAGAACCAGAGTCAGGGAGAGAGAGAGTACATACAGAGAGGGATGCATTCCTGCTTCACGAGCTTCCCTATTATTCATGCTTTTAAAATAAACCCTAGCTGTTGGTGATCTCGAGTAATTGGGGCTACTTCTCAGACGAGAATTAGGTGTTCAGTATATTCCTATGCTGCAAAATCTCCTAAGTCATCAAAATCACTCTAATAAACTTTTTATCTTCTTTAGTGTTTTCAGGAAAGATGAAGGATTGCAAAAAGTCCAAAACTGGTCTCTTATCCTCACTGCAAATACTGTAAGCAGTTTTTTATTTGTGTTTTCATTTTGGAGTCCCGTGGCACATAATATTCCACTGTCAGCCCCTGTATATTTTCAAAACCACACTTGTGACTTTCATGTGTTCTTTTGTCACCCATTCTCATTGAAGCCATTAAGGTGGGTTTGCACAAATGTGTTCAGTGACTTGCTCCCCAGTATCCTTCTCTCAGAATTGCATATTGTGAACTGACACAGGTCATATAGACTCTCCTAGCTTATCAGAGCTGGTGTGGGGATGTGCTAAGTTCTAATGAATTTGTGACTTTCCACATTTTCTACGAGTGAGAAACAAATGCTCCCACTGGATTAGCCACTGTTTACTATTTCTTTGTTTTGTGTTCTAAGTGGAAGAAGCATCATGTCTTCCCTTAGCAGACAGTCACATTGCAAAAAATATTCAGTCATCCTTAAAATAGTATTAGTGCTATGAAATTAGCATATACACATTTACTACAGGCAACAAAGGCCCTGACATATTAACCTTTCGAGAAAGGTTCTATTGTACAGTCTCTAATCTTTATGTTTACAACTTATTTGTTTTGTAATTTGGTTAATTTTTGCATTACTTAGTATTTATGATCGACTTTTAACCATAATGAACACTTGATTCTGCATCACATAACAACAAAGCAATTATTTACGGATTTAAATTAATATTATGAAAAAAATAAAGTCGTACATAAGATTCCATTGGTTTGGGCACAGTGCAGGGATAGTTGGAAACAATACAATATAAAACAACTACAAATTTAAATATACATAGGTTGCACGTGAAAGTTTTACTCTACAGCAACAATAAACATAACGTGTTTACGAATAAGGAAATAGGATATCATCTAACAACAGCACCATGAGGAAGCCTTGTCTAAAAGCTGGCAAAAGTACCATCCTGAGTCATTTCAAGATCACTGTGTTTCACATTTACACAGCATTATTCAGAAGCAAGCATATTCTCACAACTGCTTTTGTTTAGAGAGGGATTGGTGTGAAATCACCGAAGCTTGGTTTGCAGTAATTTTGTACTGTTCTTGTCCAGAGCCCTGGGGTGGGGAAGGGAGTGGCGTTTCTGGAGTTGCTGAAAGAGAAGCAGAAAATTGTATATGATAGTAGTAGTCACTCTGTCTCACCACACAAAGTCCTACATAGTGTCAATATGCGTTATTATATTTTGAGTAAAAGGACACGTGAATTATTGATGTTTTTAATGAATTATTAGGCCAGTGACACCCTCTCTTTAACAAATACAGCTAAAAAATGATAGACAATCAGGATAAACAATTTGTTCTCACTTCAAGATGTTCCTGCCTTTTATACATTCTCCATCACACCCTGAAGAAATTAGTAAAGAGAATTAATAAAATGTTAATTTCTCCCAAATATAAAAAAATCTTTATAATATCTACAGTCAGGATATGCATAAAATTAAAATATATGTGGCTTTCAATTCACTAGTTTATACATATTGGATGATCTATAAACTAAAGTTCAGTTACTTAACAGGAGTTTTGAAATCTAAGCCAACCCATAGCCTCTGAAACATGCTAGTTAGTTGCTTATTAATCCTATTCCAATTGAGCTGGCCTGAAGCTTTTCCTTCAGTGATAAGAGCAAGCCTGAATAATTGAATAGAAAGCAATTGAATATTAAAAATTAAACTGAAAAACATTTAAATGTAGTTTGAATACTTTATTGTACAGAAAATTATTCCTTCCATTGTGAAATTTTGTTGTTAAAAATAAAATATTTTTGTTCCATATTCTTTAATTTTAAAAAACAAAATATTTGAAAAATTAGCAGAAAGTGTTTGCTTACATTATACATTTTAGAAAACTCAGTATTTAATAGAACCAGCATTAAATGTTTGCTCACTTTATAAACTTCATAGTTTTTTTTTTTATTTCTTAGTTTTTATAGAATGCCTATGAAAACAATAATAATATCCTTTGGCTGTTATGTGTTATTACTTTATATTATTGCTAAGTATGAATTAGCAATTACCTCAGAAATGGCATTAGTAATGTAGCTTGGTTGAATAGAGATATAAAATTTGCTACTTAAATTATTCCTTAACAATTAGAATAGTTTTAAAAATCGTGGTGTCTTCCTGAAAGTCCAAGAAAACACTTAATTTTTTTTTACTTAGTGTTTAACATCTCACTTTGCATAGAATGCAAACAGTTCCAAGCAAGTACAAGCAAAGCTCACTTTTCTTTCACAAGCCAGTTTCATAAATGTGGTTCTGAACAAGAAAAAAAATATACGGACTAAGTGATGCAATCACTAAATGCTGAACACTAGCATTTTAAAAGAGAGAAAATCTACATCCAGTCAAGTTTTCAAACTCTACCAACTGATGCCTATGATCCTTAATGTCTTGCTAATGTGTTTAATTTCTAAGATTATAAATAACCAGCTTCCAAGGGACAGAATGCTATTACCCTTTCAGGGTTCTACTTCTCTCTATCCTTTAGTATTTGTCTAATAAAATACAGCATTACAAGGAGATGAGAGTGCAATGGATGGGTGAATATTATTACAATTGTTTACACAAAGTTGTCTAAATGTCCTAAATTCATTATTTTCTCCAATAAATATTTGCTAATAAAAATTGTAATTTAAAGGCACAATACTATTTCTAGCATGTATAAATTTATTTCTGACAATTTCTTATCTCCAACACTGTCAGTGGTGATAACAAAATATCCATCAATGTTTATTTCTAAAGGACAGAATGATACCAGGTCATTGTGTGACCTCAACTTTCCCTGCCATAGTCTGAAAGTCAAGTGGAACTCCCAAATTCTGTGATAACATTGAGTGTCTGGATCCACCAACATTATAATTAGCTATTAAAGATCATTATAAATTTAGTAAGCAATGCAAATATGCACAAAATTATATCACAATAATTAAAGCCAATCAAGTGCATTATCTGCCTTGGTATTAAAATAGATGAAAAGTAAATTTTGGATTAATAGGTACAAATTCATAATCTCTTTTTATGTTTTGATATGAAGCATTTCCCTCAGACCATGTATTGACCAGTCTTCAACTGGTGGTATTTTGGGAGTGGTGGAAACCAGCTGTGGAAGTAGATCTCTGGAGAACGTCCCTGGAAAGTATTTTCTTCCTGATCCAATCCTGTCTCTTGTTCTCTGCTTTTTGGCGGCTGTGAAATAAGAAACTCAGCACTAAGCCCTGTCTGTTACATTGTCTGGTTATACACCCTGCAGAGTGGGGTTTGGCAAGCACAGAATGAAAACACTGAAACCATGCGCCAAAACACATCTTTTCTG
Source organism: Phyllotis vaccarum (assembly GCA_033318265.1). Classification (NCBI taxonomy): domain Eukaryota; kingdom Metazoa; phylum Chordata; class Mammalia; order Rodentia; family Cricetidae; genus Phyllotis; species Phyllotis vaccarum. Next base: position 118,033,564 of record JARWLC010000005.1, read on the forward strand.
CTGAATAGTTCCTCTCAGGTACCACCACAGTGATGAAAATTGGCCAGCATAATTAACCAATCAATTCTAGATGCCATGGCAAATGGCAAATATTCCCTCAGAGTAGCTTTAAAAAGTAAAACCTGCATTAAACCTACAATAACTTGTAGTTAGCATTATCACCTATAATACGTAACCATTGTTTGAATTCTAAAGATTTTTTGTTGGTCTCATTTTGCAGTTATTATATGCTGAATTTTTAGTTACCTTAACTGAAATGCAGTACTGTTTCAACACGGTTTAAAATCCAGTTACCATGGTAATTTACAATTATCCACAAATACATGCATAAACAAAGCTTACTTTTAACCTTTCATCTAGAAACCACCACCTAAATAACAGAAGCCTTTATGATAAGCCACTGATCCCAAAGTGTCTCTGTCTGTGATGGGCCATGACATCTTTTATGTAGTTCAGGCAGATGGCACAGCATGAATTTTCTTCTGTCTTGCCCCCACAATTATGAAGTCAGGGACCATTTACAAAACTGGATAATTGAAAGGAGAATTGTCCAACAGTAATGAAAAGTAGTGAAGAAAAAATAAGCAATAATGCTGGAATTTGAAATTCAAGTCTACGTGGGACCAGAACAGAAATATCTCTGCAGATATTATTGCTGTTTAAGGCTACAAACACACATGTAGGAATCTTGGAAGAAATGCTTATCTGTGGAAGTGAGGGATACACTGTTGATTTAAAAAAAAAAAAAAGAGCTTGGGAGTGAAATCAGCAAAGAAAAAAGTAAGTCCTAATATAAAAAGGCAGCAAGAACTGCTCCGTTGTATTTTTAACAACGAATTTCTCAAAATTCTGTTATTTTTAATATCAAAATTAAACTGTGTTACTCTCCAGTGTTTCCGATCCCTTCAAACTACCTAAGTCAATATTACAAGTTTATTTTTTCAATTTCTCTATACATTCTCTAGCTGTAGTAAAGAGCTTTCAATATTTTGCTGATTTTAAAAGTCATGAGCGACCATAATTTCCCCATTGATTATTACAATTTCTTGGTTTGGTTTTAATTTTTAGTAATTAACTGAGTATTTAAGTCTAAGTATTTACAGCTATGGTCAGTAGAGGAAATCCTGTTTAAGATCTGCCGTTCCTGGGAACTAACAGTTTCCTGTTCTAAGTTATAGTTTCCCCAAATAGCTAAAGCCGAGAGATGTTGCAGCAGGAAATTTCCCCCAGTACTTACAGATCTGGTCTGTATGAACCAGTGTGGACATGGGACCTAAAAGTATAGTTTGCCCAGTTAGTGGATCCTGAGACAAATGTGGGTGCATTGGGTGATGGAGATGGCTGCCATCATTGGCAGCACCTACAAAAGGCACAAAAATGTTTTCATTAGTGACATTTAATGTGGCTTTACCTTGATGCATGTTTCCAATCACACTTTAAATAATGCTATTTGAAAAGTACTTTTGGAAAATTAGAAAAAAAATGGAGAGAGCTACCCACATGTTAAAGACAATGTCAGCTTTCATGGTGCACTGGAGAAATAAATGCCATATCATAATCTTGAGTATTAATAGTGGAATTTGTGTGCTGTTTCCTGGAATCATTAGATTTTCTGCCTGTTGTTAAGGCAATTCCAAGAATCACTGACCTCAAGCTTATAGTATTTAGATTCATCCTAATGGCATGAACAACTTTTATTTCAGAAAGATATCATTAGGAACACATTAAGTATCAGAAAATTAAAAAGAATATATAGTGACTTTACAAGGAAATTTAATCTAAATCAGAACATAAAGTAATGATTCCTCATTTCTGACATTTATTGCAACCCTGAAGTCACATTTTCTTCTACTACTAGTTTATGTCAATTAATTCCTTCAGGAGCAAAATGTTTATTTTTAAACCATTTGATTCATATAAGGGTTAAGGAGCAATTTCTTTGTTTTTAGAGTTTTAAGGAAGTTTAAAAAAAAAGAAAGAAAGAAAGAAAAAAGAAACTATACTCTCAATGCCCTAAAGGCAGGGAATACATTCTATTTACTACACATGGAAGGGGTTGAGAATTGAAGTCAAGGGGCAGTACCCACAAGCAATGCCAAGGCCTGGTGAGAAGGGGCACTTGAATCAGTTCAGGATCTTTTGTCTTTCTCAGGCTGGGTAGACTTTCTAAATGTAACAAATTAAATTTGGTGTGCCCTGGTAGAAGAATAAAAGGAGAAAGGCATGGGAACCACAAAGTAATGAAGTAAATCTAGGCCAAAGGAAATGAAGAAGGCAGAGGTACACATGATTTCTAAAGTATGGGCAGTAAAGCTAAGCACTAAGAAAATTGTGCCACGCACTCACCACCCAATAACATTTCTTGAAGGAGGTTGTCAATTTTGACCATGCCGAACAGTTTGACAAACTGAATCTGCTCGATCATCTGCCAGGTGATGCTCTGCAATGTGGGCAGCAGCAGAAGCAGCTCTCCGAACCTGCCTCGAGAATCGTACTGCCTGTCATTGATGTAATCTTCCAGGCTGATCTGGACCTGGAACCGCATGTTCTTAATTTTCACAGGGTCACTCAGTCCCTTGGCATCTGGTGAAGAAACAGACACAGGCACACTGAGGTAGGTCATCAGCTTAGGGTGTGAGAGTGAAAGCCTCTAAGACAAAAAAGGTTAAATTTTGTGTTATCAATTTTCAATTTTGAAAACAAACCTGGGTCAAAGAACACAATGGCCTTCAGACACGCATACTCATTGTCATCTATCTGGATCTCTTGGAATGGTCTAACCAACTCATCGAGGACTCGATTGGCCACACGGCTGACCTCAACTTCACAGCTGTTACGGTGAATCACGTAGTTGTTTCCTGAGAGAAAATGAAGAGTTTACCACCTTCTCTGCCGGACTGTTGGACAGTTTGCCTTTTATTTATGCATCCGTGTTCAAAACGGTCTGTTGTGGAAGGGACTGTGCGTGGCGTTGCAAACCCTCTGTAGCACCGACTCAGTGAGGTGAGAACATCAGAACACTCGGAGAATCGATAGTGATAATGTGCCCATGTGCGCTTTAACAGCCTCACTCACTGGCGATAACAAAAAGTACGGACTCATAACCAGCTAATAATTGACAGGGGAGAATCGACCGATAATGATTAGCCTTCCTCTGTGTCAGACCTCTATTAGTGCCTCACTCATTAACGAGCTGAACACAAATCCTGAAGAATCCTCCTTGCTAACAGTGGATTAAAGCCAGCATGCTTTGGTGCTCTTGGAGCAAGTAAGGATCAGATACAGTTTAAACAAGCTTAGGCAGGGGAGGAAAATTAGCATGTGTATTGTCACGAGGGGCCTCGCATATAGGATACTCCACCTTTCGGGGTTCTTTCTTTTTTTTATCTGTGTGTATGTATGTGTTGGGGGACAGATCAATCAGAAGTCCAGGCCTACGGGTAGAGACATAATATTCACGGGACTCTGAGGACAACCTCAGCCTCCACCTTGTTTAATTTAGGGAATCTGCTGTTTCACGTTGTATGCCAGGCTAGTAGGACTCCATTTACTGCTGTCTCCCAATAGAAGTACGGTGCCTATGCATACAAGGCAAAGCACCGTGGATCTTAAGGATTCAAACTCGATTCCTCACAATTGTGTGGCAAGAGCTTTACCGACTTAGCCATCTCCCCAGGCTCTTCTACCTTGTTGTGCCAGTAGATGTTTATGTCAACTTGACACGGGCTAGTGTCATCTCAGATGAAACCTCAATTAAAAAACAAACAAACAAGCAAACAAAAAATAAACTTCCTCCATAAGATCCAGCTGTAGGCAAGCCTGTTAGGTATTTTCTTAGTTAGTGATTACTATAGGAGGGCTCAGACCATTGTTCACGGTGCCATTTCTGAGATTGTTGTCCTGGGTTCTACGAAAATGCAGGGCACGTGAGCATGAAGAGCAAACTAGTAGGCAGCACCCCTCCATGGACTCTGCACCAGCTCCTGGGTCTAGGCCCCTTCCCTTCTTGAGCTCCTTCCTGTCCTGACTTCCTTCAGTGATGAGCAGTGATGTGGAAGTGATGGCAAAGTACACCCCTTCCTCCTCAAACTGCTTTTGATCAGTGTTTTATCACAGCCAGAGAAATCTAAACGAAGACACCTAGTTTCTTTACATAGAGGTGGCTTAACCAATGTGTTGAACAAATTTCAAGGAAGTTCGGTGCAGCTAATCCCTCTGGATCTTTCTACCTTAGATATTCTCCTATTATAATATGGTAAATATTTATGATAATTTCTAAAATAAACTTAGTTACCATTTCCTGGTGTTATGTGAAAAATATATTTTAATTATCCCACAGATAAAGATGATCATTGCTGTTTGGATCTTGAATAACTCCGAAAGGCTTATATGTTGAATTTTTGAACTGCAACCTGCAGCATTTCTGGGTGACAATGAAGCCTTTAAAACTTGGTCCCAGAGGAAGAAAGATATTACACTGGAATGTGCTCTTTTCTTAATTTTCATTTTATTTTAGCTGTATGAGTGCTTGGAGTACTTGCTTCTCTGTGCAGTACATATGTGCTGAGTACCCACAGAAGCTAGAACGGGCTGTTAGAGCCCTTTGAACTGAAAAACAGGTCTGTGAGCCACTTGATAGGTACTAGGAATCAAGCTGTGGTCCTCTGGAAGAAGAGCCAGTATTCTTAACCACTGGGCTATCTCTCCAGCCCTGAAGGTTTGTTTTTGAAGGGCACTAGCCTCCTCCCTCTTCTTGACATGAACAGTGTCCTCTCAAAACACCCCTTCTATGGTGTTCTGTCCTTTGACAGACCTAAAGCAGCAAGGACAAGCAACTATAAACCTTTAATCTTTGTTAGATTGGGTTTTTAGAAAGAAGGTTTCTATGTGTAGCCCTGCCATCATGGAACTTGTCTGTAGACTAGGTTGGCCTTGAACTCAGAGATCTCCTTGCCTCCTGAGGGATGGAATTAAAGGCATATGCCATTACCACCTGGTTAAATCTTTAAGTTGATTATTTCTGGTAATTTGCCAAAGTTCTGTTGTAAAAAAGTATCCAATCACTGTCTTGATAACTTTTCTCCTTCCTCTCATGACAGGTTTCTTACTGGGTGAGGAAAAATATATTGTATATATTTAAAGTGTGATGCTTGTATATACACAAACATAGAGAGAAAATTATCCAAACCACAGAAAGGGAACATACTTATCGTTGCTTATAGTTATCTTTGTGGGTGTCTTACTCTGTCATGTGAAAACAGCTGATCTAGTTATTAAAGAAAAAAAATCAAGAATGAGATATAAAACACTTGTTTTCCAAGGTATATTGTAAAAAAAAAAATACAAAGAGGACAGTAGTTGAAGCATTTCATAGAAATGCAACCAAGGCTCTTAGCTGAGGTCCAGGGCACGTTCTGTGGTCCCATTATGGTTTATAATTCCAGGTCTGGGCTGCCTGGCTTTCCATCATGATCAAGATATTCCCTTCCTCTATTAATTTCTTTATTGTAGAACAAGCTGGATAGTAGTGTTTTATTTTAGTGATTAAAGGAGAGAGTGTATATTAGCACAATGCACTTAAAGCACAGCATTTAATAAATAGTAGTCTTCAATAAATATTAGCTGCTCTCACACTGTGCTCCACTTGTTTACATTTGGGACCAAAACATGACTCAGAACCTAATTTTTTGAGTTACCAAGACAGGGCTGAGATATTTTTTATTGAAAACAATGATTTTTTTCATGTCTTTTTATCCTCATAACTTTATTCTACTTTTGCGGCTCCTAATAATTCTACCTACCAGAATTTTTTAGTCATTGCCCACCATTGTTAGTATAATTATTTTATTGTATTTTATGAACATCAAAATCGTAGGAAATAAATTCATTCCTTGAAAGTGTATAAAATAACCTACTAAACATTCTCTAACAGAGTATAAAAGGACTTGGGGATTTAGTAGTTGGTTATTTAAATGGTTATTCTTTGTCTTGAAAATTCTTAAACGAAGTCATCATTGGGCTTATGGAGCAAAATCTGTATTACATTTTAAGTTTCAGTGTCTCCCTATTATGTGACAGTACTCTGAACTTACATTAAATTAAAAAAAAAAAAAAGAGTAGGATCAGTAAAACAGCTCAGTGAGAAAAGATGGTTACATCCAAGTAGGGGACCTGATTTCATTTCTATTGCACACACAGCTGAAGAAGAAAACAACTCAAGCAATCTGTACTCTTCTTGCACAGGGCAACACACACACACACACACACACACACACACACACACACACACATACATACACACACATACACATATACACACAAACACACACACACACACGCACGTGCATATACACATATACACACAGACACACACACACATACACATATACACACAAACACACACACATACACACACAACACACACATACCACAACAGGGTTGAGTGAGGGCATACCCTTTTACAATCAGAACACCATTTCCCAATGGCTGTGTGCTTTGTACATGCAGAATAAATATCATATATTTAAAAATGCATAATTTCTTCTTTTAAAACTCTTACCCAAAAGCAAAATATCTTTATACATCATGGATCTCTTTGTAGCTCCAAGCAGTAAGTGTTCTCCTGCGTGAGCTCTCAACAGGGCCACCTTAATGAAATCCAAGTTTAACAATTAATTATAAAATGTAATGATTAAAAGAGAGTACAAGGTGCTGGTTACTTCAGTTTTCCTTATGCCTGACTCCTTTTCTGCCTGCCTTTTCTTTGTTCTGACATATGACATTCGTACCTACTTACAAAATGGTTAGGGTTTCTAGGGTTTTGTCTTAGCAAATCATAAATTTTGCTTAGAGGATAGCAGAGAAAAGCCTTGTTCTCTTTTTGCAGCAAGTAAAACAGAGCAGGCTGGAGTTTGTACCCCAGCCTGGTGGCCTGATTCTTATTTCCCTGCTTAACCTTACACACATTTGTTAGTTGGTTCGGATTTTATTTGTTTTCACATATAAAATGAATTACCAAATGTACTCGTGAGACTAAAATAATGAAGTATGTATCAACATAATTTCCTCAAATAATAAATTAACTAAAGCAAACCACAGGCTTGCAAAGAAGAGTAGATGGTTGCCTTCCACCCATTTCTAGGTTGTACATCTGATTTACAGGAGAGAACATTCAACAGAGCTTTGTTCTTATACTCAGTTGCATTCTGGGCCTCATCACTAGGAACCAGACGAAACAAGATATGTGTAACACATCCCACATGACTGCTTCTCCTATGTCTTGTACACAGTATTAAATGGTACTATATCTGAATATGATTGTGTTCAAATAGGAGTCTATTTGGAATATTCTCCAACTGTTCAGTGATGCCTATTAAAGTGTAAGCTGAATTCATACACTGCTTTTCTTCTCTATGGCTTACATGGTTTCCCAAGCTGTCACTTGTTTCCTGGACCACTCCAGCACACTAAGTGTCTATTTTTACTTCCTTATTACTGTCCTAGTTCTGATGCATCTTTGATTTAGCTTCTCATATGCTAAATCACATTTCTGCTAAAACCTTTTCAGTGGCTTTACATTGTCCTTAAAATCAAATTCAGATTTCTCAATTGTGGCCTCAGAGGTGACACAAGGTGAGCAGACATTACCTCCTTTGCCCCCTGCCGCTGTCCCTGCTTTATCTTGCAGCACTCACTGTTCATGCGGCTCCACTTGCCTGAGAACCTTTGAGCATAGTGTTCATCAACTCAGAATTCTGCTTCAACCTTGGCCCATGCTATTCTGGTGTTGGGAGGGGGTCTCCTCTGATCCTCCCATAAAGTCTTTCCATTCCACTCATGTGCATCCTCCAATGTATCCTGTACCATTTCATGGAGTTTCATAGAACTTAGCCCCACCTAGAGTCAACTTACTCATAGTTTGTATATATATATTTTATTGTCAGTCTCCTAAATAGACCTCAAATTTTACAAGACCAATGAAGCAATCTGCACTTTTACTGCAGGATCTCCTCAGATTCTAACTGAAACCAGTAGTCTCCTAATAAAAACAGTCATCTCATGGATTTATCAATTGAATAAACTGATCTGGGGTCCAGTTTCAAGAACTGTAAAATGTAGATAACACCTACCCCAAGGAGCTTCTAAAAAATTAAATGGAATATCATAATTGATCATATATTTGAGAGTTCATTTCCCAGTGCCTTCACCATGACAGGCATTCACTAATCATAAATGCTAAAGTTATGTTGTTAATGAGCAGTTAACACATATTTTAACTGGTTACTGATCTCCAGTTTCACAACATTTCAATCATTGTCTTTATATATAAGTCAGCAGGTTTTAAAGACAAACTATAATAACTGATAAATAACACAGCCCTACTTATATTGCTTGGGGTGAGACTGGCAGGTTTTAGCAATTTAGCATTATTCCCTCCTGCATAATCTTCTGAGTCAAGTTATCTTTATGACATGTCAATAACCATGACTCACTCCAGGAAGGGAGTTACAGAACACTGTGAGAGTGATTTCAGTTTTCAGGGAACTTTTTCCTGTCATCAAGCAAAACACCTTCTTACAAATATAACTGCTGTATTCCTATGGTAATTCTGTCCATTTCTGAGTGTGAATACTTCCATCTTCTTGATTTTTACACAGCAACTTGGTTTTTCTTATACTTTGTGTGGTTTTCCTATGTTGATGACTGCACTTTTAGGGGTATACAAATGCTGGGTTAAACTCTTAGTTTGGTTCATTCTTTCAGTGTGAAAGAAATAGAAATTTTAAGACTATTTTCATCTATGAAAATGTATAAAATCTTTAGAAAAAGAAATCTCGAAGTGATCAAATCCAAATAAATCTTTATGTAGTAATGTGGAAATCCAATTTTCTAGATATTGATTCAATTTTCTTTAAAAAATATGCCAAAATTAAAAATGTAAATATTAGGAAAGAAGACTATATTTTATTTTCTTTTTCATTGTAGACTTAAGATATGGAATCTGTGGACATCATGCCATATATTTCAATACAGTAAGTGTCAGAATAAAACAGCATGAAAGAAAAATCTTAGATGTTAATTATATAAAGGATCCACCAACACACCAATACATCCTAATTTGATTTTGTCAAAGAGTTGCCAAGCATTTTTGAAGAATTCAGTTAAGTGCTTTCAGAAGACTCAAGTCACCTCTCTCCTCTAATTTAGCAAACATTTACTCATATAATAGCCAGAAAACCTCACAAGTATAGTTATCTACTGTTTCTCTTTCTACCTCTTGTAAATATTTAAACTATAGATTATTAACGATTGTCTGGATCAACTCTTAATCAATAAATAATTTTGCTAGAGCTTGTCAATAGACACAGACACTACTGTCTCTTGGCAGAACAGGGAGGTAAAAAGATGAGAAAAACTCTGTGTTTCGTTCACAAAATAGTCCATCCGTTGTCTAATATACTAAATTACAAATATAAATCAAAGAGCGCAAGAAATGAGAAAATATAAAAAACACTTCCTAAGGGGTCATGATTTCTCTTAAGTCATACCTGGTCGTCCAAGGGCAGTTCACAGAAGGCAGGGATGTACTTGGCCCACTCTACCAAGACTAGGAGTTGTTGCTTCATAGATTCACAAACATCACTGATGCTTGCGATTTTCTTAATGTTTATGTCAGTACTTGCACTGGGACTTGGGACTGAAATCTAATGTTAACAGAACATTACATTAATTTATCATTGAAATGACTGACTAGCCAAAAATCCTTCTTTTCCCATTCATAGAGTAAACAGCATGGAATCAAAAAGTATCGTTATCACAGTACTTTCATACATATTAAGTGTTTTTAATTTGAAAAATAAAATCCTTATTGCCTTAAAACTAACTTAAAAATGTGTATGTAAATATTTTATTGTTTAAATACCAAATGTATATACACTAAGTTAGGCATTTGGAGGAATGTTGTAGTTCAAACTGGCTACATAAATAAATTGATAATAACTACAACAAAAAAAGTAAATCTTGTGATTTTATTTTTAGTTAAAATTTTTAGTTATTTTTATTTTTAGTTAGATTTTTATTAAGTAACTCCATCTTTAGTTTATTAATTTTTATGAAAAGTAGCAAGTGGCTAAAGTTTATAAAATGATGGGAAATGTTTAGGGGAGAAACTAGAAATATTTATGATGCTACATTAAGCACAAGACCACAAAAGCAAAATTAAGAAGCAAACCTTTGTCTTGGGCAATGATGAAATGCCTAACACATAATGATAGTCATATTTAAATTGCACATAACTTTTGAGGGCATAAAAATATAAAATATACTTTCAAATGTGTTCTCCAAAGAGCAAATACTATCTAATTAAAGCTTTGTAAAATTAATTTAAACACAGGTTCCCACGTGTACATGAGTGTATGCATGCATGCATTTGTCATGTGAACCTAGATGGTTCTTCCCAGCTCCCCTTTAAGTCTGTCTCTAATGCTTTATTGGATCATCAAGTAATCTTCAGGTAATACTGAAGATAATGGGATGTTAATCTCATCATATTACTTCTGTGTTATCAAGAACGAAAGTAGACTCACTGCCTCCTTATAGGACCTGATTAACTACCTAACTATTTCAGAATTTGCTTTGTCATAGACAAACAACTTGGACATTTCCAATAAAGGAATTCTAAGATACACTCTCTTCAAAAGATTATATATCCGATTCCTAAATTTTTGTTTTTTATGTGTAAAATGATTTACCCTTTTTAACTTTACACCTGATGTACTTATTCTAAAATTGGAAAATCTTGAAATTTCCTTTCTTCCATATTTTGTGACTTATGCCTTTAACTCTCATAAAAACACCTACTCTCTAAAGGGGTACTGAGTTGACTTCTTGAGTTCTTGAGTTCTTTATTAAATTGACTTCTTTCTTAAGAAAAGAAATTCTGATGATGAAGTCCCTCAAAATTGTAGCAGTTAATTTTATAGATTGTACTAATAAAACATTACCAGTAAAGCATCATGTTATATTTTATTTTTAATTCAGCCTCCTAAGTTAACATCCAAACAATTTAGGGTCTTCTTCAAAGGCTTCAAATCTAAGTCAACAATTCTTCCCCTCCTTTCAAACTGACACTTTTGAGCTGGTCTAGATGAACTTTAGTAGTGAGCACAAAGCAGAGAACTCCGAAGCTACATTCTATTGAACAGAGCCTACACGGAGCTGTGGTGAGTACCTGGCGGGAGCGCACTTCTGCTTGTGCCAGAGTGGTTATGGAGGGGATGCTGCTGCCATCAAATGTACTTCTTCTGGTACTTATTCTGTCACGCTCATTCTGCACAGCTAAGGAAGAAAACCACAGTTATTATTAGTTAGATATCTAGTTAGGATATATAGTTAGAAATAAGAAAAATTACAGAAGTTCAGACATGGTCGATCAAAATACAAAACATAGAAAGTAAAACTGTGTTTCTTCTCCGTCTCCTCCTGCTCCTTCTCCTTCTTCTTCATTCAACTGCTTCTCACCAGAGTTCATAAAACACAGTTGTTTGGAATTTGTGATGGGTTATATGTTGGGAACTTTTGGGTCACCCAGTTTTGACATTCTGTGTTTTAATAAGATGGTTTTATTTCTCTCACACTTAATAAAACTGTAAGGTAACTAGAGGAGAAATATCACCAGGCGGGTTGGCCATGTCAAAGATAATAAGATAGCCACTCTCAGGAGAGGTGAGTCATAGACTCTGCAACTCCTATTTTTCTTTATCCATAAAATACCACCAAGGTGGAAAGTAAATTTATTTTAGTTAAGATGGTTTTAAGCAAATCTGTGACCTTTCATAAAGCAATGTTTACAAATGTCAGCTTCAGAAATCATTGCAGAGTCTGAGGTATCTCCCTAGAAGATGGAGGCCTGGATATCTGCTTATCAGAAAGATAAAATCATCCTTAAATTACATTAAATGTCTCTGAAAGAGGTAGGCCAGCTTCCTTAATACAAAAAGGTGAGAATAAACTATAGATATGTCTAAAACTATTATTAAAAATCAAAATCTTAAGCATAAGAAAAAAGCAAGTGTTGCCCCATAAATTTGCATAAATATGCATGTTAAAAGTATCAGATGTCATATAAAAAGTATCAGATGTCGAAGTAACATTTCAAAAATAATGACATAAAATAATCTCCCATTAACCAAAGAAAAGTAAACAAGACCTACAGTTTTTCAATTATTTAGGTTAATGTTCTGATCAGTTCAGTTAGAAATATGATTAATATCAAACCACCAAAATTTTCTCTGGCAAAGAAATCCACCAATATCACATCAATGTCTCTAAGAGCTAAAAGTAGCATCTACTGATTCTGTTAATAAGCAGAAAAAAGTGTAGGCTTTGTCTAAAGAGACATCCTTAGGATAAATCAAATATTTAACATTTTCTATTAAAAATCATACTAATAGCTTACTTTCTAAAATTATTTTCCATTTACGTGGAAATACATGTACAGAGATGAAAAATTAAGACATTTCTCTTCTTTTCTACATTTCCCTTATATGATCAACTTTATAAAAATGCTGAAATACAAGCATTCACTTCTTTCAAGTTTTACATAAACACACAATTTGTTTCCACTTAGTTAATATATACATTAAGCTTTATTATTTATTATAGAACTAGATGCATCAATTTTGAAACTCAAAAGTTACTTTCCAATTTATTTAGTAATGTCAAATCATTACTTTATGAATAATAGAAGATATAATTTCACTATTTTTGAAGGTAATTTTATTTCATAAATTGTAAGACTCTAAAGGGAAATGCAGTGTTGATATTGTTTACAACGCTATGAGGGTAAAGACTGTTCTTAAGCTAATAAGGCAAAAATATATTTGATAACTTATGTAATCAACTACATAATAGAGCTTTTAGGACATTAGCTATGTCATCTGTGAAAGGAAAAATTGCCTCTTTAGTGAACTTTACTTTTGTCATATTTTTTTAAGATTAGCAACTTAATAAAAAGCTAAGAAAATTGCCATAATTTTAAATTATTGAGTTAAGGAATAAAAAGCTATCTCCAAGAAAGGTTTCTTATATTTTATACTTCTGTACTATTGTTATTTGATTTAATAGTGTTTGGGAAACAACAATGTCTAGAAATATTTTTAAAAAGAGGAATGTATAAACAGATATGTAGTTGATGTCCATGAGGTTAGTAAAGATACTGGGTTGTTACTAAGAATGAAAATTGTGTACACAATACATTCATAGCTTTAATCTATGCATAGATTTTGCCTATGTAGAGCGTGGTGTCAGAATTAGAACAGATAAACACTAACTAGTTCTACCTCTTACTGACTGCAGATCCTTGGGCTAAATTCATTAGTTCTAGGAACTCTTTGACAAGTTACCCATTAATATATGGAGAGAATTCAGAGTTTATTAAGTAGGTTACGTGATTAATGAGAATTCTTGCACATTGTTAGCACTTTTCATCAATAATGTTAATTATCATTATCATCGTTATTACCTTCTTTTTTCATTCCTGCTCTAAAACACTTTCTTAATCGACAGTATCTACATTGATTCCTTTTGTCTTTGTCAACAACACACTGGCGACTGAACCTATAACAGGAAACATACATTAGTTCACAGAAAGCAATCACTTATCAAAAAAACACATAAGCAAACAATTAGGCTTTAAGTAATTACAGTCAAATCAGGCTCAATATAAAGCCTGTAAGAAAAGTAATTCTCTAAGAAATTACACATCTCATGGTTGGCACACAACTCGCCTTTCAGATACTCTTCACCACATAAAACTGAATAACTACGTAACTTTGGGCTAGTGTACATGATTATGAATCCCAAGTCAAACCTAGCTTTAATATCTTTGTCATATAAATTTTTGGTGTTTATTTCTCAATAACTTAACACAGTGGACAAGGTACTATGATTCATAACTTTTACACGTATGTGATTTGTTTATTTTAAATTTTTATTTTTATTCTATTAGTTTTAAATGACTTCAAGTTGGATTGAGACTCACTACAATTATCAAATCAGACTAATGAGACCAGCATAAGAATGTAACATCTTAATGTGGTATCAGTTTGTTCTTTTTAAGAAGCCCAAAATGTGTGTGTGTGTGTGTGTGTGTGTGTGTGTGTGTGTGTGTGTGTGTGTGTTTGTGAGTGTGTGTGTGTGTGTGTGTGTGTGTGTGTGTGTGTGATGGAGTGGGGGATGCATGTGTTGATCAAGATGTGAAAAATATTGAAACTCTTTTGCTCTATAGGATAGAATACCAAATGCTGCTGCTGCTTTAGAAGACTGCTTAGTGGATTTTCAAAAAGTTAAACAGAGAGCTACATATAAGATCCAGCTATTGTATATACCCAAGAAAAATGAAAACCTATATCTAGAGTAGCATTTTCTTAGAGAATAAAATGTTGGAGTGATGAGCAGAAAAAAATCCCAAACAATGGAACAGTACTATTTGTTAATAAGTAAAAATGAAGCACAGACAGACATACTACACTATTGATAAATCTTGAAAATATCTTAAATAAAGGTGTTACCAAAGAATCATAGTACATGTTCATTTATGCAGTATCTAGAGTGAATGTATAGAAACAGAAAGCATATTAACCATTTTCTCACACTGACATAGAGTAGGGGAAATTGGAGAAGACCCCAGTTGGGATTTCTTTACAGAGTAGTAAATGTTAATTGATGCTAGTGTTAGTCACACAATTCTGTATATGTGAAAATCTGAATTCCTACTTACATGGGATTCTATTGTCTCATTTCATACGTTTGACTATTAAACAATGAGGATAAGAGAATGTGTTCTGTGACCTATTTAAATTTATGGATAGCAAGTTAACATTGAATAGGATTAAAGCTACAAGTGAGTTGTGCTCTCAAAGTTAGAAAAGACAGGGCACTTTCTGAATATGGGGCCAAAGAAACTGTGGAGGAAATCATACGACCAAAAATCACAAGGAGTGTACAACTAATTAACATTAAACAACAAAAATAGGAGAAACATGCATCATTAAGTTCCTAACGTGTTCAAGAACTTGATATAAGTAGAGAATAGATAAATGCTGTCTGTATTTTCCATTCAAAACAATTTCCAATTTATAGAGTACACAGGAACATTAACAAATGTTAAAGAAAGCATCTTATAAACAATACAGAAGTAGAAGACTGAAGTACTTTTTAAAGAAGAGGTCATCATAGGACTGTTAAAGTTGAAATGGAATTTACCAGTCTAAGAAGTAAGATGCATCTGAGGCAAGTAACCTTTACTAAAAAGACATTGTAGTCTCTCAACTTATATCCATATAATAATAATTAAAAATATATATCACAGATCTTTCTTGATATGAAAAACTGTAAAGAAGCTTAGATGGCTGAAAGTGTGCATGGTAGGAAGGCCCTTGCTGTAAAGCCATTAGCAAACTTCACAGACTTTTCTGGAAGATATTCTTACCTACTCACCCTGTAAAGACAGTGTGCAAAGCATCACTTTTCACATAAATATCTTTTACTTTTAGTAGTGCTCAAGACTCAACAGTGTCTTTATGTTGCTTTGTTCCCTTTGGATGTTAATGTGAAGAACTCTATGTGTGTTAGGTAACCATAGTGAAAATATCTTTGGTAGAGGAAATTATTTTTATTTAGCTATGGAATGTGCTTGTGTATATACACAATACCATCTTAATGTTCTTCTCTTTGTCAGATTTCAAAAATGAAACATTTACATTTTTATAAACCTACATCAAACTCCCCTGAAAATATTACAAGACAACACCAAGTAGATATTAGTGGAGCTTTGTATTAACTTTTACTACATCTTGAAAAGTCAAATGTTACTGGATTGAGAATTCTCAAATATCCAACTTACGTTTAAAACAGCCTTACCAGGTATACTGGTACTGTATAGTATGTGGCTAGCATGTGGAAGGCTCTGGATTTGTTCTCTATTCCAACCCAATAGTAACAATGACAATAAGTGATAATGTCAATAATTTTATCAGCATATCTTATTTTCTATTAAAATCAGTGAATGGCTTCAAAAGCTCAAATTCAACCTAAACAATCTATATTCAAGAACTATATATATCAGAATAAATTCCTAAACTTAAACTGTGTTATGATATTTACTAGGTAATATCAAAAAGACTAGTAGGAATATATGGAAATATGAAGTAATTAAATAGTATTTAGAACATTCTCAATTATATAAAATTTAACATGAGAATGAATTTGAAGTGAAAATCAAATTTCACCCTTTGAGTCAGTAAGTTCGAAAATCATCTGTAGTTTTATAATTTTATTGAATGTATTGATTTAAATGAATTTTTTTAAAAAAACTCAATCTACACACCTTAAGAACCAGTTAAAGAGATTAAAAAGTGTTTAGTGGCACATGAACATGTGGTAAAACAATAAGGACAAACAAGGAAAAGATTAACACTAAACTCTAGATGGCAGTTCCCCTGGAACACCAAGGGAAATGACAAAGCAGCTAGGGAGGTGTCCACTGAAGGGTTCAACTATATTGCTCTAAACTGGGTGGTAGGTATATGAACTACTTTATACACATTTACAAGTCTCAAATTGTTAATAGGATGGAACTACCAGTGTGAATGTGAACCGTACATACAATCATACACTTTTTTGAAGTTTGGCAATTTTATTCAGAGTTACAGAGGTATAGACTCTCTACATTTACTTTCCTTACATTCCCAAGGCATCTTCAGACACTCATGAAGAAAACTTTGCTAAAATGAGCACGACAATACCTGCAGGAATAAATGTGACTTTTTCGAATGCTGCGTCTGAAAAATCCTTTGCAACCATCACAGCTGGATGCTCCATAGTGCTTCCCTGTTGCTCGGTCCCCACATATGGCACACAGACAGTTGACACCACTGTCTGTGGTATTCATACTTGTGGTCTCTGGAGCAGAACTGTCTGTTGAAGGAAGACGAGACGTTAGTACAGCTGAGTACTTTGCACCGTGCTCTACGCCAACTCGTAGGCCAGTCTTCGCTCTATTGGGGATTCCTTATTGGTTGTTTCCTTTCAATGGCTGAGGCATCCTCTTCAGGCTTATGTCTCACATTTCTAATCATATAAATTTGGACTACAGTCGGGCTCAGTCACCTAACTACAACCTAGAAAGAGCAAGGGAAGCTCATTCAATCTTATGACATCAGATGTCAACTGTATAATGGAAAAAATCCTCAGATTTTACTTATGCCATGATAAAGCCATAGAATACAGTTTTAAAGACTTAAGAGCCTATATAAAAATTTCATTTTGAAACCAAGCAAGCTTAGTAGTTGAAAAAAGAACTTGGATCCTCCCCCCTCTCCCGCCCCCAGAGTAAGTGGAGCTTCTGTCTCATTCAGTTCCCCACATGAAAGCTAATGGTTCCACAACAGAGATAAAGTTTTGATGACTTTCATTAATTCTTTCTGTCACCACTTATTTATTGTGATACCACGTTTAATATGTCTTTATTCCACTTCTCACCTTCAGTATAGTCTTCTTTTATCTAATGCCATCATCCTTTCCAAGGGTTATAGGATAGCTTTCTAATTGTTCTATACTGTCATCTGTACTGATTTTCTCTTATTTTTCTAACAGTCACTTCGTGTCCATCTAGTACCACTATGACTTCCTACTAGAAAGCATAAGCCCAAATATTTTCCCATGATTCAAATGACCCGCACACGGAAGTCCCCTCCTCTGGTCTATGCCACTTCTCACCACCCAGTCTTTTACGCTGTCCTTCCAACTCCTGTACTGCACCCTTGCTACTTTTTTGTGCTCTTTGATACCTGATTTCATAAACTGTACTATTAGTCATTGTGTGAACATCTCCAAGCATATATTTAAGCTAATTCTAAAGTTTCTGATCACTTCTCACATTTAGCATGAATCTACATTAACAATTCAGTCATCCCTCATCTGTCCTTTGAGCGGAGCTAAGAGCTCCACAAACTACCATTACTTTAAGTTACATTATCATAGCCTGGAATTGTACTACAAATGAGTTGACTCATGAATCAGTTGGTACACAGAATATCAATATCATGATGTTAGGTAATTTATCTGTTTTTACTCATCCTACTGTTTCTCACCACTTGGAATTGTGCCTACTACAGTGGAGCATCTAATACAGGTTTAAGAGAAAATACTGTGTGTGTGTGTGTGTCAATTTTCCATAATTTTATTAATAAATTGACATTATTTAAAATATTTCATAAATTTAAATGAAGTCTAAGACATTAAATATATAAGGTACTATAGTAAAACTTGGTTGACTGGGGATATAGCTCAATGACAAAGCAATTGCCTCGTAAGCACAACACCATAGAAACAACCATAAAATGTTACTTAAATATAAACTAAATATATGATATAAGTATAAAGTAAAATGATTAATGTATCTCTAACACAAACGTGTAAGAATTTTAAATGTGAGCATGTGCTAATTATATTGCATGATATTACACATACATATTCTACTTATGAATACACAATATTTTGAACTGACAAATGCTGTGATATATAATTTCACAACATTTAAAAAGCTCACATAAAAATATGTTTAAAATTAATCATGTGACATCATAAAAGGCAGATTATAAATAGTAGGAATCTCTATAACATTAACAAGATATTAGCAATGTAGAAGTTAGAAATGTCTGAAACCACAGCCAGGTATTACAGAGGGTGAGAGACCTTAAAATATTCATCATCAAATGGAATGTCTCCATAAAGTACCCTTGGAGTTCAGTGACTCTCCAGGAAGTAGAGCTAGAAAGAGTGTAAGAGATAGAGCGGATGGAGGATGCCGGAAGAACAAGCCTGTCTGAATCAGCTAAGCAAAGTTCATGTGAACTCACAGAAATTGAGGCAGCATTCACAAGGCCTTCACAGGTCTCCACCATGTCCTCAGTGTATGACTGTGCCGTCTAGTTTAGTAATTTCATTGGATTTCTGGGTGTGTGAATGAGTGGATCACTGATTCTTGTGCCTTCACTCAGGCTCTTTTCCTTCTGTTGGTTTGCTTTGTTCAACTTCAGTATGATCATTTTGTTTATCTTATTTTGTTAGATTTATAAAATAAAGGAATTAGCAATCGAACCATCATTTATACTCATTGAGAGAAGAAAACTCCGTTTTCTTCAGTGGAGTGGGAGAATTTCAACCACTACAGTGAAGCCCTTACATTCAGGAGTGGTTGGCCTATATAATGGATGCCACAGTGTGTGTGTGTGTGTGTGTGTGTGTGTGTGTGTGTGTGTGTGTGTGTGTGTGTGTGTGTGTGCATGTGTGTGCATGTGTGTGTGCGCGCGCGCGTGTGTGTGTGTGTGTGTGTGTGTGTGTGTGTGTGTGTGTGTGTTTATGCTTTTATTTGGTTATAGGTTTGTGGGTTTGTGGTTGTCATATTGTTTTGCTTTGTTTTTCTTTCTGAGATTTTGTTTCTAGGATTTTTATTGTTACATTAGGCTTTTGTTCTCTGAGAAAGAAACTAAAGTTAGGTGGGTATGGAGAGGGCAGGGCATGAACAGACTTGGGAAAACGGAAGAATATCATCAAAATATTTTTAAAATTAAAATTGTTTTAAATAATAAGAAATATTTATAAAAGAGTACCTGAAATCAACTGTACTCTTTTGAATAAAAATAAAATATTAAAAATAAATTCCTCTCTGGCTTTTCATTTTATGCCTTAACAACATGGACAATGTTGTTACAAGCAAATTAGTCATGTTAAAGTAAACAAATTGGAATGTGAATGGTTTTAGTATACACTATAAATACAATCCATACATATGATACATCTATACCTATTACTTGTTAATCTGTGATCTATTATTAAAAACTCTATTTCTACTATAAAAAAATGCTTCACTGAAACTTTTTTCAATCTGTGTCTTCCTAAGAATTACACTATAAATTCACTCTGTGTTTGCATTAAATTACAGAAGTGAGTTTTTCAATTTCTAGAAGTTTCCTGACTATTAAACTATTGTGTCTTGAAAATGTAGATGAAGTTCATAATTCAGTAGGTTATTAAGACAATCATAAGATGATTCGCAAGTTCTGAACTATACAAGCATACCCAGAGACATACAGACCTATACTTTTCTCATACATAGCACAACTAATTGTAGGTTATAACAGTTACAAACCTATCTTGAGTAAGCTTTCTCCTTAGAAAATGCAATATACATTCAGAGTGAAGAGGAAACTGTATTACATAAAGACCCAAACCCCCAAACAATTCATGTCTTATTTAAAGTTAAAATGTTACAATAGATAAACTCCATGAGTTCTGTGAAGCTAAACATTAGCCCGCCACCTGAGGTTATAATATAAACCTTTATTTCTTTATATCTATGCCCAACAAAGAGACTGCACAATAATTTTCTGTGTAGTTTCTCATCAACAGCAATGGAGTACTGAAATGATGAGAGGAAAGGGGGAATGAACACCCTCCCCAGCATCCTATGTGAAGAAGTCCATAAGCCACTTTAAACACTGTATATAAAACGTATTTTCAAGGACAATCTAAATATTACTTAATACTATGGTGTACAGCAAATAAAATAGCCCTCAAAACTATGCTTCTTACCCTAGCTGGCCTATATAGAATTCTGAGGCTACTTGATAACACTAATCTACTCTAGCTCTAATATTAAAGAGACACGACAACATGAATTTCAATTTTATGGTGATGCACAAAAGTCTCAGATTTGCCGCCTTAAAAAACAATTGTTGAATTTCCAAGCAATGAAGCTAAGCCAGCACCTCAGGGAGGCCCATTTCCTTCTCCTCTGGGCCTTCATTTCTTACGTATGAGCATATGAGAACTCACCATTGGAATTATACAGAATCTGCATAGTGTCAAACTCCAAAGTCGTGTAAGTTGGGTCCAAAACTTCACTGTAGTTTCCCATGTCCATGTCCAGTATCGGCTCTGAAACCCTCATCATCGGTTGGGAGACACACATACAAAAGGCTCTCCACACACCCAGCGTGTGGCAAGTTGTTATCCCTTCAGCTAGTGAGTGCTAACCAGAGCTAACTGTCACTGGGTGACTTTAGGGCTTCTGTGGGAGGGGCTGTCAAACTGTAACTCCTTCAGCAGGCCATAATCTACTCATTTTTTTTCTTTTATGGCACATGAGAGTAATTCCTTGTGATAATCTTGGAATAGTTCATGGAATTGCCTCATCTGAAGTGCTTACTAGACTAACATGGTTTTCTAAATTGATTTCCAGTACGCAATAAATGACGTCACTTAGAGGAGGGTTCAACACAGACAGGAGTCTCTGTCAGGTTTTAGTCCCTGTCAGGTTTTTGTCATTGTCAGGTTTTTGTCATGAATGTTAGCCTATACATGAGGAGCTTGAAAGCACAGGCCACATATTTTGAAAAGGGGAAAACATATTAGGTAAGTTAAAACTGTAACTCATCATTTAACACACGGAACACACGGCAGTGTCAGGTTCCCTTTATATGTACAATAAAACTGACTTGGTTTATCTTGGAGTAGGGCAGATTCACAATTTGTGTGATCAGGATTTATGATGTGTTCTCAAAGTGTAGAGGCAATGTTTCAATAGACCCAAACTATCAATAGACCCTCTGTATCACTCTTCCATTGTGAATTTCTGGTGAGCAGAACCAGAAAAGGAGCTAGTACACTGCAACCAAATGAATAATAAGGATTCATTTATTTTGACTTTATTTAATTACATATTAGGCATTAAACAAATAAAGCTACCCCTAATGTATAGGTTTATACATTCTGATTACCTTCAACATATGTAACACAGCATGTTTTTATGTGTTATTGTGGCAAGAAACAGACTGAGTTTAGAAAATATTTCAAAGTTACTATTTAATGTCAACATTTTACTTCTGAAAATGTATTTATTGTTTTATTTTTAAGAAAAGAAAGCTACACAATTTTTTATCATTTTTTAATTTTGAAATTTTATATTCTATATTTGTTAAAGATTATAGTAAATTAATCCTGCAAATCAATGTCCTACTTATGTGGATATTCTTAAATATGATTGCATTTCCCTGAAAAAATATAGTATATTAAAACAAGCTAAAACATATGAATTATCATGAAGAAAATATGTCCTATTAACCAAAAACACCAAACTAGGCTGAGCACTGGAACAGTCTCTTTCTCCTTGTAACCATTGTACTTCCAATTTCCAATTAATAATTACTTTAAAGTGAAGAACTTTTCATTGAAGGTTAAACAGAAACCTTAGAAAATGGGTATCAAGTGAATACTGTGATTTTTATTTATATGAAGTGTTTCCTTTTTTTGCTAAGTAATAGGGTTGTGTTTCCTTGGAAGCCAAAAGACTTTGTGCACAGCCCTCAGCCTTTCTCATCTATGTGGTAACTAAACAACATGGAGGAATGTCAGCCTGATCTTTGCTTATAACACTTTCAATATAAAAACAACACAAATTCATGTGAGTAGAATAATGCCGAAGTTTTATTATTGTGGTTCACTGTTCTGTTCTCCTGGTGAACATGACAATCAGACCAGAATTTTCCTCTTCAAAGTGGAAGTGTCTGAACACATGTCTTCAAGAAGTTGTTCCAGTTAGTTGGAGTTGACTTCTAAGAGAAAATGTGTTTCCTGCCCAAGTGATTGTAAATTATTCTTTGCCTTTTACAGAGTAAGATCAAAATCTACAGTAGATCTGAAATGGCAGACACATCTCTGTAAGTGCAGACTGTCATCCCAATAACATGAGAGATGGGGACCCTCACAGAATCCAGTCAGTGTCACCTTTAAAAAGTCTTATTCTTCAGATTAAAACTTCGTACAGAAAAATCCTTTTTTAAATAATCCTTGAACTGATAATTTTCACAACTAATTAAGCAGTTAACTAGAATACAGAATAGTATAGGACAGCCTAAGTATAAACATACCCTATCTTTGTGACTTATATAGGTATATTGACTAATCTTTGGTTGTAGAATGAAGAAGGCTCACATTAAATGTTACTCCACTGCTAAGAACACTACTTTTTGTATAAATCCCATGGACTTTCCTCATTCTCTGGGATTCTTATAAATAGAAATAAAAAACAGAGCAATGCATGGAGTAATTTGAATATAGAAGCCTCTATAGATTCACAATTTTGAAAAATATTTAGTATAATTAATTCGACCTTTTACTCAATCCTACAGCATTTCTTTGGTTTATTAAGAGGAAAATATAAAAAGCTTCCTACACTCATTTTGTACTAGGTTAAAGAAAATTTACTGTGTTGCTAAATACAGAAATTGCCATAATATATCATGAATGAAACAAGAAGAAGAAATGGAAGGGCCATGCTAGATATTGAATATAAGCAACTCTCTGCCAGTGTTTGAAGTTGTGAAAAATAGCCACCACCCTGTATGACAATTATTACATTCCCTAATGGAAATTAAATATCTGAGTTAATCTGAGTTAACTCCTATTTCAAAGCATTTCTTTTGTATTGGCTTTAAATTGAGATTATTTGGATCTATAAAATGGTTTACAATCATCTCTATGAACAGCCCCTATTTTCTATTTCTAAAATTTATCTGTTTCAATTTAGAATATTTTCATTTCTTAGAAGAATAGGAGCATGGGGGATGACAAGAAGACAGCAGAATGCTTCAAGAGGAAATGTTGAAAGCAATAAAAGACTGGAAAGTTTCGTTTTGGCCTGATGATTATGAATCATAGCAAGAATAACTATGACACTCTGGACATTCTTGTATTTTCTGTGCATGAAAGGAAGGGAAGTTGAAAAATAAAGTTTTAAAGTTATTAATATGAGTTATTAATTACACATCATAATCAAGAAAAGTATTGTACACCTTGGTTTTACTTTTGTTTCCCATTCAAAAGTGATTGTGGAGTTCACACAATTAAGAAAATACGCCAATGATATTTGTGGGCAAAATAAAATTATAAAATAAATTTTATATAAAGTTTAGATATAAGAAAGGTAAAATGCTTGTTTTTATGTTTTCACTTTAAAAGCCCTCTGGGAGGAAAAATGTAGGAAGAAGTCATCAAAGATACATTAGATATTTTTTTTCAAGGCTTAACTAAAAAGAAAAACAGCATGGTCTTTGAGGAGATGGGACCAGTGGTAGATGAGGACAGCTGCCTAGCCCTAGAAGTTTGAAATGCACATGAACACACTGATAATATATATATATATATATATATATATATATATATATATATATATATATATTTATGTATCAGCACCAGCACCAAGAGGATTTAGTGTCCTGATAGATAAAATGTGTTTCTCTCAGCTCTGGTCAGGTCAGTCATTCTGAAAGGAATGATAATAGTAGGTGAAGTGTCAACTGAATGAATGCATGTTTAGATAAACGGAGAATTTTTTAAACTGCTCTTCTCAAAGCAACGATGCCATAATTAGTCTTAAATTTTACATTTACTTTCTTTACAGAAACAGTGTGAGGTGAAAACACCGTAGTGCCTAAGAGGAAAACTCAGTTCAGCATCAACTTTCAAGATAATAGCAAAAACATTTCTATCTTATCTGTAAGACTATTAAGCCTGTTAACTTGTTCTATACTTTATATTTGATTTAATCTTTCCTTCATGTTGTGATTTAAAAAGAAAACAGGCTAATAAAAATCAAGGTTATTGTCATTAGAACATTTTCAGGAAAGCAATTTTTATGCTAATACCTAGATAAAAACATTTTATTTTCAAGTATAGTTAGCAAAATTTGATCTTTAAATTTAATCCCTGAGGTATAACTATAATTTGCACTATTTATATATTCTATTTTACCAGGATGAGAACTACACAAATACAGTTATTGAAAGGAAAATGAAGGAAAGTAATAATCCATAACCCATACCAAAACAGTAAATTTCAATGGAAAGAAAAAACCATCAGTTGATAGAATCTATTCAACAAAACGAACATTAATTAAAAGTAAAACAACCTTAAACATTTCCCTTCTCATTAAACTAAATAATATCATTGTACTTTCTTGATATTGTTGTGCTAAGTTATTTCGGTTTTGAAATTAAAAGCTTATCTTTTCTTTTGAGATTTGAGAAAAACATGTAAATTAAAAAGTCAAGATAGAAAAATATTTAAATGTTTATTGACAAAGCATATTGCAGTCACTGATACACAAAAAAGTTTGACATTAGCTATAATGATGGCCTTAATTATCAAAAAGATTAATATTTTTTTTCATAAAGTCCAGGTTATATATGATATTTTGAGATAAGCAAAACAATCCTTACCTCTTTTTTTATTCTTTTGTCTAGTAGATCCATGCATTGATCATCAGAATCATATCAACTCATTAGAACACATATACCAAAGCATTTTCTAACATTACAAAAGTATATTACTATTTTATTAAATTATTAATGTTATTATCATCATCACCATTATTAATTGCTTATCATATACTCACAATTTCTGCCTTAGTAGTGGTGATTTTTTAAAATCTAAATTCAGCTCTCACAATTTTAAAGTCTTCTCTCAAAACTATAATTATTTCATAGGTTATTTCTCAACTAACATTTTGCAGATCACAAGCTTTAATCTCAAGAACTAACTTAAACCTTTTGGTTTTAGACTTAATTTATAGCTTTTTCTTTGTACAAAGTAAATAATTTACACGCTTTTAGAGAGTGTCATTTGACAGTAATGTTTCAAAAAGTGGACTGCAGACACAGGTATTTTGTGACACAGCAGAATTGATTGATAGAGATGACATTTTGTAATGCAGTTGTGATACAACTCAGTTGGTTTTTTTTTTGTTTGTTTGTTTGTTTTTGGGTTTTTTTTAAGTAGATACTCTGTTTTTGCTTGGGACAGGGTTTCTATTTGTAGCCCAGGCTAGCCTTCAGTTCTTGAAACAAACATTTTAATCTCATATGAATGAATTATTTTAGCTGAAGTATTGATTTGTTCACCTAGTATCACTCTTTAAGAAGAATTTGGAAACTTGGTACTTAACTTACACATGAATCTAGTAATTTGTAGATTTTGATGCATGTTAGAATCATCAAGAGTATATTAAAGACCACATGTGATCCAAGATACAATACATACAATAAAACAGTGGAACTAATAAACAAACAAACAAACAAATAAATAAATATATAAGTAAATAAATAAGTAAATAAATAAATAAATAAATAAATAAGTAAATGAATAAATAAGTAAATAAATAAATAAATAAAGACAAGCTGTGGTTTGGCAGTTAAGAGTGCATAACTACTCTTGTAGAGGAGCATATTTCCAAACACCCACAGTGACATAGCTCAGAGTACTCTGTAATTTTAGTCCCAAGACATCTCTGGAACCCACAGTTACCTGCATATATCCCCTACACATCACACACACAAGCACAAGCATGTACACATTGTAAAATTATATCTGTCTGGTGGGGTGGTGGTATTGGTGTCTTAAAAGAACTTCCTGACATTCAAAAAGGTTTTTAAAGTGACTATTTCTGAGTTTTGTGGGGGAACATTTCCTATTTTCTAGTTATTTTATTTTTATGGCTCTGGTACTTGTAACACTGCACTTGTGAAAAACACCGTAAATACTAAAAGTGTAAATAAAAGACCTACATAAATAAATAACTTGAGAAACCATAACATTTGTGTTGAATACATGAACACAGTTAATGGGTTTAGTACTTTATAATCACTAGATGCTTCTACATAAATAATCAAAATATCTTTCTTCATAGATCTATCAATCGAATAACCATTACCACAGTGATCATCATCTGCTTCATCACCAACACAATTAACATCTGTATAAGAGTGAAACAAACTACTAATTATAGATGTTAGATAAATGTATAGATGATAGATAGATAGACAGACAGACAGACTGATTGATTAATACATAGATCATTGTCCTTCCATGGCATCCAAGAAAATATATAACTAGTACCATACCCATGTACACTTCTTAAGAGTGATATAGGAATAATAGCCCTGTTTACTCCTAAATACTATCTAGTGCTACATTTTTATTAATTCTCATATGATTCAATATGAAGCTAAATATGATGCATGTAATATTACAAGTCTAGTTCTGGCTTAAGTGGGAACTGAAAACTATCCTGAATTCTCATGGTGTAACATCAGGATACCAGTGTTAAAACATTCCAATACACACACACACACACACACACATACACACACACACACACACACACACACACACACACACACACACACACAATTCTTCTTGTTGCCTCATTCATCTATACTGCTGGAATTTGATGAAAAATAATATTTAGAAATATATTTTATGTAGTTTAAGAATCGAGCAACAGAATAGGAAATTCCTAACTAATATTACAAAGACAGTTTTCTGAGGGTCAGCAATGTGCCTCAGCAAATAATCATGTTTACAACCCAGTGTGATGACCTGCCTTCGGTCCCCAGATTCCACATACTGGAATGTGCAAACTAATTCCCATAAGTTATCCTTTGACCTACAGATCTGCCAGCCTGTACACAAACACATATGGACACACACAAAATTAAAGTGTGCGAAAGAGCTTTTATTTTTAAAGAAAGCTTACTGAAATTCACAAGTAGCAATCAGTAAGGTTGCTCCATAAACCTAAGAATAAGAGTTTATAAGATCAGTAAGTAATATTATTCAACATTTTTTTTTACATTTTGTCATTTGCAAAGTGTAAAGAAATTAAACACTTGTTATAAAATTTAGGAAATGATATGAAAATGATCTGTATAGAGTAGTGACAAGTAAAGTCAATCACAAAAATTATGAAAAATTAGTTTCATGAAGATTATAGTTCCTTGACAATAACATATGCGATTCTGATTATCAAGCCAGGCATATGCAGGTTGGATTTTTATTTACTTCTGACGATGTAGAAAGATTTTAGATGACATATCATCAAACAAGTATTAAAGAATAAAAACTTGCAAGGAGCTAAAAAATAGTAAATTAAAGCAAACCAGGGATAATCTAGTTGAAGCATAAATACAACATAAATAATAAATAATCCAGAATAAAATGGTATTATAATACCAGTAAAAAATTGTCCACACCAGGTTGTGAACATGTCTGTGGGGGGACTAATTGTCTTAAACAAGTCTAATTAATGTGAAAAGACAGTTCCTACTGTGAGAAACACCATTCCCTAGGCAATGGTATCCTTGAACTGCCTAAGTGTTACATGTATGCACACATTTCTCTCTGCTTTTTTAAAATAATTTTTGTTATGTAAAAATCTTTTATTATTTTATATACTAACCACAGTTCCCCCTTACCTTCTGTGCTCCCATTCACCCTTCAGCTTTCCCTACCCACTCCTCAGAGAGAGTAAGACCTTCCATGGGATTCAACAAAACCTGGAATATAAAGCTGAAGCAGCACCAAGCCCCCAAGCAAGACATCCCTCTACATGGAATGGGCTCTAAAAAGCCAGCTCATGCACAAAGGGTAAATCCTGGTCCCATAGTCAAAGGCCCCACAAACTGCTCAGGCCACGCCACTGTCATCCATATTTAGAGGACCTAGTTCAGTCCCATGCAGGTTCCCCGGCTGTCAGTCTAGGGTCAGTGAGCTCCTAGTAGCTCAGGTCTGATGTCTCTGTGGGTTTCCCCATCATGATTCTGACCCCTTTGTTCATTAAAATCCCTCCTTTTTCTCTTTGACTAGCCTAGGAACAAGCACATTGCAATGAATTAGCTTTTTAAAGTCTTGGCTTCCCAACAGATGATGGTATGTAACCCCGAACTGTATGCTGAGTAAGTACTTTTTCTCACAAAGTTGCTTTCTGTAGGGTAATCTTATCATAGCAATAGAAATTAAACCGCGATATAATCATAATTTTAAAACATATGGCAGCATTAATATATAAATAGACCAGGAGATTAAAAAGAGAATACAAAACCATTTGTTATGCATCCAAATAATGGTTTTAGTATTTTGAATCTCCTGAGTAAAAGAAAGTTGATCTCATTAATCACACCTAAAAATGAATTTCAAATATGTTTAACCAACAGCAACAAATAATGACATTGTGGCTTAGACTTGTAATATCAGTGTTTAGAAAACTAAAACAAGAGGGTTGCTGCTGGTAGGAGGCTGGTCTTAGTTATAGAGTATTAGCATGTTTCCCAAACCAAACAAATAGCTTGATACTTAATTACAGAAAACTAATTAGAAAATACCTAGCTTTTATTGTTAAGTTAACTAGATCTTAGATGAAGAAAAGGTAACATGTCTAAAATATTTTCTATGAAATGGGTATGTTCACATCAGCTGTAATCCTTGTGACTGGATGAATAACAAACTCATTGCCAACCTGGGTTATACAGAACGTAGTTGGCAAATGGCAAACCTATGGTACACTTTTTTACCTTTTACATTTTTACATATTGCATACATATCATTGATAGTTTTTTTAAATGTATTTTGCCTGTATGTGTGTGTGTGTGTGTGTGTGTGTGTGTGTGTGTGTGTGTGTGTGTGTGTGTGAATCATGTACATATCTCGTGCCCAAAAGGCAACAAGAGGGTATCAGATTCTTGGACTGAAACTACAGACAGTTGTGGGCCTCCATATGGATACAAGAAATGCAATCTGTCCTCTGCAAGGGCAGTAAATGAACTAAGCAGCTGAGCCATCTTTCCAGCACCAAATTCTCTTTAAAAAGTAATAAATAAAATGCAATATCTATCAGTCTTAAACTCATGTATTTAAATGTAAATTTTGAGTGTTGATAGAATTCAGAAATTTTGTTAATTACTTAGGTATGTTCCATTTACATTTGTTTCATTTTTTGTGGAATTTGGTAAGACCTTCATTTCTGTATTTGCTAATTCCTCATCAAGTGAGAGAGATGTTGTTATATCATGATTTTGCATATACCTGTAGTTGTAGTTAGGGCCTAATGAAGGCGGGCAGCAAGATGGATGTTATAGGTGGCCTTGGAAAGAGAAGCACGGATTTTATTAAAAAGTAAAAGGAAGGGGGAAGAGGGAGAAACAGAGAGAGAGAGAGAGAGAGAGAGAGAGAGAGAGAGAGAGAGAGAGAGAGAGAGAGAGAGAGAGGCAGAGAGTGAGAGAGACAGACAGACAGAGAGAGACAGAGAGACAGGGAGACAGAGAGAATGTGTGAGGGACACCCTCTGCCAGGTGGGGAGAGGAAAGGGCAAGACAGGAGGGGTCAAAGGTGAGAAGCCTTCTTAAATTGAGTTTGAAGTGAGAACAATGATAGGTGGGCCAGGGTTCCAGGAGGTAGATCCGAATTCGAACATTCCTTCCTTTCTAATTTTATGAATCCAACAGATGTCTTCATCTTTATGCCCTTTATTATCCTCCCAAACTTGTGCTATTCTAGGTAATTTCTCTAGCATTTCTACCTAGAAAGATAAATGAATGAAACGGAAGCGCATGGTAAATTACCAAGCATGTCTTCTTCATGGCTTCCCTTCGCTTTGGCCGGCCTCTCCCTCAGAAACTGATTCTGTAAAACATGCTCTTCATCATAATCTGGATCTCCACAGAGACCTCACTCTCAGTGAATTCTTCTTCTAATTTTAAACTCAAAATCATGCAAAATAATTTAAATTTTTTTCTAATAATTCCAGTGTAATTCGAATGATCATCAGCCAGCTGCAGAAAGTCCTTGCCAAAAACTTGTTACTGTTCTGACAGCTCTGCCTCTGTTTCCATTCCTTCACCTCTTTATTCCATTAGGTGTGTTTGTTATAACCATTATTCATGGTTCTACCCAGTCTGAAGTCTCGGAGCTGCTCCGAGGGCTTGAGAATAAGGGAATTCAGCTTAAAACCATAGACCTGCCATTTTCCTAAGAGACTTAGAACGCCAGAGCTGTTGAGATGACAAGACATTTAGGGTGGCACGCCTTATCCTTGAAAGCAGTGGGCTTGGTCCAGATATCTTGTTCAGCATTCTGATTGCTGTCCCAGCACTGTCTGGCACAGATCACCGGGTTCATATCTAGATCAGGGACCCAATGGCCTCAGCAGACTCTGCTAGGCTGTGTTCGCACCCTGCTCGCCCTGCTGCTGGCTCCTCTCAGCAATTTCCTCCTAAGCAAGGCAAATGGAAACTAGAATGAAAGCAGGGGTCGGGGAGGGGGGCAAGACAGTTAAGGATCTGAGCTGCCCATCACGAGTAAATCGCCCTTAATGACATTTGGGTCGGTCACATTTTATGATAAATTTATGAATTAGAAAATAAATACTAGTCTTCACAGCAAATTGCTACATTTCACTCATATGCAAAAATATTGTGTCAAATGGAAAGAAACAGACAAAGATAAAAATATAACCTGAAGTAAAACGATAATATGAAGAACATCAATGGCTCAGATCTTCAAAAGAAAAAATAGAAAATTAAAATATACAGGAAATTAATGACAACATCCACAAAAACCATAATGGATTAAAAAGTGTCATTGTTAACAGGTATTTCTGTTTACAGCCATATTCCCTGGGCATGAGAGAATGGGGCAGGAAAAACACAAATTTGAGGCTGGTTTAATTTGCTTAGTCAGCTCTCATTCTCCCAACCCTATGCACAAAAACTGACATACTAGGAGCAATGTAAAAAAAAAGAAAAAGAAAAAATCCTTCACATGACTGGACCAGGGGTTTAGACAGAGAAGAGCTTTGGTAGAAAAAGAAAGATTTTTTTTTGTTTTATTTTGTTTTGTTTTTTAAAGTTAGGGGAATGGAGAGATTAATCTGCTCTTAAGGAGGAGCCTGTTTGGGTTTCAATCACTAACGTCCAGCAACTGACCATTACTTGTAATTCCAACTCCAATGTATTCAACCTATTTGACTTCTGCGAACACCGGGACTCTTACATAAAACACACATTCGGGGGGGGGGGGCGGGGGGAGAGAAGGAGTGACAGAGACACCAAGAGAACTGAAAATTAAATGTTTAAAACAAATTACTAAAGGAAATAAATACTATTAAGAGAAAGACTATTCAAAGCCATGGTGTCAAATGAAGAGCCATGTAAAGTGGATTGCCCTATAGTTCTCTCACAAACCATTTTTGTGAAATGTTCCCATATGTAATTAATCTTCTTTGTATGCTTATTGTCTCTTTTGTACAGTCGACAATCAATTAATGTGACAGGTAAGAACTCCATCTCCACTGTGTAGACAGTGACACTCAACTTCCACCTTCCAGTTGTCAACCTTCTGGTTTGGTAAGGTGTCCTCTTATAATTAAATGCAAGAAAAAAACAGTTCCTGTGTGCAACATTACCTAGTGGCCCTTCTGAGTGCAGCCAAAAAAATGCATGAGGAGAAACTGGGGACTTAAGTTCTTCCTTCCCCGGCATCCAAATGAAACTCAAGGACCCAGGGAGCAAAGCCCATATGAATTTCCAATGAAGACCCTTCTGTAGGGTCTCAATGTGTCTGCGTTGAAACAATTCTACTTTTGAGAATTCATAGGAGAACTATATTTACATAATTTCTCCCTCTCATCTCTTCCCTTAACTTCTCCTATGTCCTGACCTCCACTCTTTTCTTAAGTTCTTGGCCTCCATTTTTTAATTATTATTGATACATATTTATAAATATAGCATTTAGACCTTCTAGGGGTGGGGCTTTATGATATTTCTCCCATCCATATTGGCATGCCAATTGATGTTGCCATTTCTCAGGTCTTCTTTTAGGCAACTCTATCGTTGAGATTTTATAGGTTGTGCTCCCCTTTTCTGCAGAGAAGATATCATGGTCCTCTAGTTTATACAATTTTTCACCCCTCAACCCTTTTCTATATTCATTGTCTTAGAAATAGGAGCTGTGTTATAAATGAATTGATTTGGGCTGGCATGCCACAGTTAGTTTTTCAGCCTTTTGACCAGCTGTCGCTTTCTCTAATAGGTTTTTCCTGTTTTTTTTTTTTTTTTTTTTTTTTTTTTTTTTTTTTTTTTTTTTAAAAAGAAGAACCTTCTTGGATGAAGATTGAGAGAGTGACTTACCTCTCTCTGTGTATACGCTGATAAGTATTTGGAATGTGGTAAAAAATTATACTGGCTTAAGGAAGTAGCAGTAATGGGTTCTCCTCTCCAGTCCTTGGCATCATGAGTCACAATTTGTATCATTTTCAGGCATATTAATGTGATATGTGTGAATGAGATTAAAGTTGAGGAATCTTTTTTCCACAGCACTGGTTTCAGGATAGAAGAAACACCACTTCTTAAGTATAGAGAAACTGAAATATGTTGTAAAAGAAAACATAGACTATTAAAAGTACCTCCTCTTCTTGGTTTATAGTTATATGGATTTGATCCTCCCCTCTGCCTCTCTCTCTCTCTCTCTCTCTCTCTCTCTCTCTCTCTCTCTCTCTCTCTCTCACTGTGAATATGTGTGTGAAGAGAGAAAGGTGTGCATGCCCCCCCACACACCACACACAAACACACCACACTAAAAACGCACATACACACACACACACACACGCAAACACTGGAATGTACTTGATGGTTCAGCATTTCAGAGGCAGAGGAAGGAGGATTGGAAATTCAAAGCCAACCTGAGCCACACAGTGACTGTGTGAGGAAATGGTCTAAAATCAGAAAGAAAAAAAAAAAAAAAAGAAGGCAAACAGTAATGTAATTGTGATACTGGATTGTGACAGTGTGACAGTACATGAAGTGTTTGTTCAGTTACTCAGCTACACCCACATTCATTGGGGCAATTGAATTTTCAGTGATAAATACGCATGATAGCAGATACCACGTTCTAATTGTTCACATTGCAGTCATGGGAAAAGGAGAAAAACTCTGTGTGAGGGAGAAAGGAAGGGATAAAATGAAGAGAAAGGGTGGAGGAAAGAAAAAATATAGAAAGAATAAAAATTTATATCTTGGGTCATCACTATTGACCTTGAAGAGCGTAAGTGACAAATACACAGAACATAAATGAGTTCAGTTAAGATGTGTGCCAAAATGCTTGGAGCAAAACTATTTCTCAAACATGCACAGAACATACCAGGACTGAGTACCAGGTGAGCACTGTGCCACATCTATCCCAGCTTTATCCCAAGCATCCTTCCTACTCCTGAGGAGTGACCACAGAGCCCAACATGAGACATCATTTTTATGATATCGTTATATTTTAAAATTGAAGTGACTAAAAAAGTAAGAGATATAAACCAAAAGTTCCCTCAGTTGCTCATGAAATTTTCCTGGAATTGAAAACTTGAACAGTTCTGAGTAGTCTCTTTCAGAGATCTGAGTGTGAGAAATGCATTATCATGTAGGAACAGGTGTTCAAAGAGAAGATGGGCCTGAAAAATCCTCACTGTCACTTTCCTTTAAAACTTCCCTCTGCAAATTCATCTATTTGCCTACAAATTTCAGTATTTCATTTATTTTTTTATTTTTATTGCTGAGTAGTACTTCATTGTGTAAATGCACCACAATTTTTTATTCCATTCTTCAGTTGAGGAACATCTAGATTGCTTCTAGGTTCTGGCTGTTATGAAAAACATGCTGCTATGAACATAGATGAGCTAATGCTCTTAGAGTAAGAATATTCATCCTTTGGGTATATGCCCAATAGTGGTATTGCTGGATTATTTGGTAGAATGATTCCCAGGTTTTTGAGGAACCACCATGCTGATTTTCAAAGTGGCTGTACAAGTTTACACACCCACCAGCAATGGAGGAGTGTTCCCCTTGCTCCACATCCCCTCCAGCATAGGCTGGCATCTATGTTTTTGAGCTTAGCCATTCTGACAGGTGTAAGGCCAGCTAAAGAGAAAGAGGGGAGAGAGTTTATAAGTAAAGGGATCAGGATAATGAGGAGGAAGCCCACAGAGATGGCTGACCCAAACTACTGAGAGCTCACTGAATCATAAACAATTGCTGAGTAAACTTCATGGAAAGGAAATAAACCTTCCAAAGGAAAATGACAGTCAAAAGGTGTGGGCAGTTTGTGGAGCCTCTTGCAGTAGGAACAGAGTATATTGACATCTTGGAGCCCATCCCCTACAGAGGAACACCTAACTCAGCCTTAATACTGGGATGTGAACTCAGATCAACCTCAACTGGCTATGCCAGACTGAAGTGACCCACCTTGGGATTCCTTGCCCTTCCTGAGGAAGGTTGGGGGTAGGGTAGATGGAGGCTGAGGGAGAACTGGGAAAAGGGAAGGGAATCAAATCTTGTTACAGTGGAAGAACAATGGTTCTAACCAGTGATCCATCTCTCTAGTCTCTAAAATACTTACTTTATAGTGATATCATTTTGATCAAGAAAATTAACAACTACAACATGAAATTCATAATTTTATAGAAATATATAAGGTAGATTTAAAATATATACACAATAGAGCATTAAAAGATATATTATTTCTCATGAAAAGTGTATTTAGTCAGATTAAACTGACAATTTTTTTTGTTTCTTATTGAGAAATACATGGTTGGACATGTATTAATTTCAAATTATTGGCTAAATTTTGCCAACAATTACTCCCAAATGCATAATAATAGACGTCTTTAAAGGGCATTCATACTTCTATATTTAAATCCTAATTATCAGAGACATGGGTGTGTAGAGTTGTGAAATTTTATCAAGCTTTATGCTTATAGCTTTTCTGTATCTATATTATGCTCAATAAAGAGTTTAAAATATTAATCGTTTATGAGATTGCATCTTAAAGACATATTTCTAGCATCTGGTGGTAGCTCAACATCTTCTATTACTACTTTCCTTTGTGCTTTCTTTATCATTACGTGGAGATTTCACAGAAATGTCTCTTAACTATCTATTGCTCACTGCCGAACTCCAAAATATTAAAATAGTTTAGTATATATCTAAAATATTTTCAATGTATGGCGAGGTAAAGAGGAAAATTATTTAAACAATTCAAAGTATTTTCATAAAAATTACATGAACCACAGTATTGGGATTTCCTGATCCTATAAGGCTTAGTGTTATGCACCTTGGACAAAAATTAAGGAGAAGAAATGCATGATTATACAGACTTGAGGAAATGACTGTCTCTCTATAGTATCTACGAAGAGCTGTAACTCAGAAAATAAACTTCTGACGGCAAAGGCTTTGTTCTTATCAAATTCAAGTGTTTCAACCACACATACTTGATTTAATTTTGCTTTAGACGAACATATCAAATATCAGTCAACCAAAATTTACATGATATATTAAGAAAGTCATCAAATCACACCACTGGTTGTCACAAAGGAATGATTTTGACCTTCAACTGATACCCAGGGGATATTGGATAATATAGATTGGAGATATTTTGACAAGTGATGGATGGTACCCTACTGCAAATGAGGATGAAGATAAGTGTGTATGTGTGTGTGTGTGTGTGTGTGTTTCCCTCTAGATGTTGTATCTAATGTTTTCTTCACCCACTCTCCACTATATTTTTTAAGGCAGGATCCTTATTGAATATGAGTCTTGCTGATCTGGCCGAGCCGATAGACTTGTGAGGCTGTGGGAGCCTCCTATTTCTATCCCCATTACATATGTGCTAATATGCCTTTTATGTTGTACTTAGTCTCTGAACACAGATCTTCAATTTTCCAATGTTGCACTTTACTGACAAAGCCATCTCTCAGCCTCTACAGTGAATGTTTGTAAAGAAGTTTTCGTCTAATGTATATTTCTTGTGTTTTCATGTATTCACAGACCCCTGGAATATCTGTAGTTGACTAAGTGATCTACATTAGGGTATCAAATAAATGCTATAGATGAAGAGTATAAACTTATCTCTAACCAGAGTTTTCAATTGACCCACACTTCTGTGTGGTGGGATTCAGGTGTCAGGTGATAAGGTCCGAAGACGCTTATCCAGGGTGTGCTCCTGGAAGAGGTGTGGCCAACCCCATTGATAAGGGGCTGCTGGGACCTTGGGAGGTCTGTTGTTCCTGGTTTCTGGCTGCTGGAGAGACTAGTTTGGAATCCATCGTCCATCGCTCGGATACTCTAGTCCCTGTTCAGGCGCCACTATAAGCTGTTACCTGTATCGTGAGTGTTAATTTATATTTTAATAAATATTAATCTTGGACTGGTGCCTTGTAAGTAAAACTCCGCCTACACTTCTGGGACAAGCATGATCTTTTAGAGCATTTAATGTAAGTAATAAAATTTTTCTCTAAGTCATAGCAGATACTGCTATTAGTTAATGATTATAGTAAACATCAATCATTTAACCACCATTGTTGTTTCCACCTAGAGTATGTAATCATAAATATTAAATTCTGATGGTGCTTTTAAAGACCATTTTTTATTTCTGCTTTTAATACACATATGTGTTTGAGTGTTTATATATACCACGTGTATGCAGGAATCATGAACACAAGAGGAGAACAATGGGCCTCCTGGAGCTGGCCTTACAGACATCTGAGAGCTTATGTGGGTGCAGGAAACTGAACTCCAAGAACAGTAGGCCCTCTTAGAAAACTAATTCCCTTCTCCAGAGTCTCTAGTTTTAAATACATTTCACTCGCACTGCATTTTAAAATATCTACCTCCTTCAGTAGTGAAATCAGTATTGTCACACTGATGTCAGTGGGGTGTCACACAGATTTTTGTTGACTTGTTTGTTTTTGCTCCATAAGCATAGTTTTCCCTTTTTCCTTCCTTCCAGCCCCTTCCCCTTTCACTTCCCCTATTTCTCCCATCCACTCCTTCTCCTCTGTTTTTCTTCAGGTCATCCATGAGTATCAGGCAGCCATGATAAATCGAGTTGTAAGGAGAATTGGCATCTCGTCTTCTATTAAGACTGGACAAGGCGGTCAAGTGAAGGAAAGGACCTTCAAAGCAAGTAACAGAGCCAGAGAAAGCCCTTGCTCCCACTTGTTGGAATCCCACAAGAAGACCAAGCTATACAACTATAACACATAAGCAGAGGGCCTAGGTCAGTCCCATGCAGGGTCCCGGTTATCAATCCAGTCTCTGTGAGTCCCTATAAGCCCGGGGTAGTTTGTTCTGTGTGTTTTCTTATGGTGCTCTTGACTCCATTGGCTCTTACAATCCTTCCTTTCCCTCTTCTGCAGGATTCCCTAAACTCTGCCTAATATTTGGCTGTGAGTCTCTGCATCTGTTTTCCAGTTGCTGGGTGAAGCCTCTCTGATGTCAGTTAGGCTAGGTCCCACCATGTTTGTATTTCTTGGTCTGGATTACCTCATTCAGGGTGATCTTTTCTAGTTCAACTCATTTACCGGCAAATTATAGAATGTCCCATTTTTAACAACTGAGTAATACTCCATCGTGTAAAATTTTACTACATTTTCTTCAGCCTACATTTGGTTAAGGGACATCCAGATTATTTCCTGTTTCTGTCTAGAATGAATAAATGAACACAGTTTAGTAAGATTCCTTGCAGTATGATAGAGCATCCTTTGAGTATATGCCCAGTAGTGGTATAGCTGGGTCTTAAGGTAAATGGAACCCCCCCTTTTTTTTTTCTTCCCTGCAATGCTGGGAACTAAACCTCGGGCCTCAGACACTTAAGACAACTTTACTATCACTCAGCCACAGACCAACCTCCTCGGTATTCTATTATTGAAGAACTAGAGAAATTAAGCTTAAAATTATATACATAATTATTTTGACTTCTTAATCTTTTAAGCTTAAAATTATATATATATAATTATTTTGGCCTCTTAATCTCCAAATATTTTTCTTTTAGGCATTAGTTTGACTTTCTTTTATTATGTTTATCTTAATTTAAAAATATCTACAGATAAGGCTGGACATGATGATTCACGCTTATAATCCAAGCATTCAAGAGATATGAGGGTCATGAGTTCCAGGCTAGCCTGAATTTCATAGCAAGATCTCATGACAAAAAATAAAATTGAAAGCAAAACAAAAACATTATAACCTTAATTAGTTTAAAAGCAAACCTTGCAATATTTAAAATTAAATTTAAAAGCAAAGATTATAGCTCAGTGGTAAGACACCTGCTTAGGGCATGTAGAGTCTAAAATTTGACCCCCATTATCGATAACAAAAGATTTTCCCCTTCCCTGCATTATTCTCTAGTGATAAGGCCACAGAAATAAATAATATGACAAAATTATGTAAGAATATAAATTGGCAGATTTGTAAATAGGTGTATATAAATTGTATATCTCTTATAAAGTCACATAAATATACACACCTATGCAATACATGTGTACACATGTTCTTTTCCTGTAAGTACACAAATTTTCAGCTGACATCAAATTATAATACTCAACAATCAGAACCCAACTGTCACCTTACATTAACATACTTTATTTTAGGTTCTGCATACAAGCTTTTTGTTTTTCTAGCCAAACAACAATCTTATTTCCCTTATTTTCCACATAAGTTAAGAAACTCTGTCTTTTAATTAAATCACAAAATTTACAGAAGACAAATCATCCCTACAAGTGACTTCTTTGTATAATAAGAGCAAAGAAAAAAATATAACAGAGAAAACAGGACATAAATAGTAGCACATTCAGAAAATATTTCGAAGTTGTAATGAGGTGTCACTAAGACTGTTGAAACACCAGCTTTATTAGGCTGTGTCTTAGAAGGAAGGTCAAAGGGAATGATATTGTAGCAATCAAAACACATGCTTCCTTGTAGGAATTAAAAGGAATAAATTGAGGTGGTTTGTTAATTATTTTCTCTGATTAGGTTACCTATTTCACTGCATGTGCATTTAAATATTAATCAGAGATTCACTTTAGTACAGTATTATTCAAAAGGATGAAATGAGGGGAGAGTTCAAACTTGAGATAAACAACTACCAGGAATGGAGGAGCACAGTTCCTGCTTGTGAGATCATCTCAGAGAGCTCACGGAGCAGGGAAACATTTTTTTAGTAGCATTATTTTGAAAAGTAAATTTATATTTTGATCAAATTCATTTGTCAGCTGATCTTTCAAACCCAGATTTTTACCCGGAACTGTATTTACAATTCACACCCCATGTTCTTTCCCACTCCGACTCCTCCATCTGCCCCCTCTCAAGTTCATAATCTCCTCTTCCTTATCATACAAACCCAGATTCTTAAAAGTCACCATATCTTTAAAGTCTGGTGGCTGCAATTATTTATTTTCTGGACTATACTTTATACTATACTAAAAAATTGGTATGCAGTTGTATGAGTATATGTATATACTCCATATATACAATATCCTATATATTGAGATATTTATATAGTCCTCTTAAAAATTACACACAGAATTGCTTAAATGTAAAACATGTATTTTCATGAAGAGAAAAATAATCACTAAACTAGCCATTTTTATGACTTGTTTTGTCATCAAGTTTATTCTTGGGGATAGCTTTACCTAATAAAAATTTAATTAAGATGTGCTTTGTTATTTATTATAAACAGACTGTCAAGGGTCAACCACTTCAATCACTGAGCAGTAAGCAAAGTTAATTATTTAGAGCTTGTGTTTCTACAAAGTACTGAACTCTTACTAGATAGTTAAATGAATCCATCACAGTCCTCAATAACGACAAAACAAAAAAGAAAATCAAAAAAGCCTTAAAAAGTGGAAAGAACTACCAAATAACTACCAAAAACTTGTGTCCCAGAATCGCATAGCATTTCTCAGCTCCCATAAGATTTGTAATATGACTATCTCTATCATTCCTAAGGCTTTAAAACTTAAAGGTAAAGTGTAGTTTTCAGCATTTTGCTATAGCTTTGTTTTTATTTTAGAGAATGAAGGAAACTTCAAAACCTCCTGCCTATGAGATGTCTGTATTTTTATCCCTTGTGAACATTCTTCCTTTGTTGGAAAATGGTGACGATGAGGGAGTTAAATGCTAACCAATGGAAAACCTTAGACACCTTCAGACTCATCTGCATATTCCACAGGTGGACCTGGAATGCTGAGCATGCAAATCAGGAGTCAGGAGCTCAGAAACTTCTTAAAGCAGCACTGCATCTTGGGATTGAGGAAGCCAAGAGGTGCAACATCTTGTCAAAAGTCCACCACCAAGCAGCAGTGGGTTACAAATCAGTAACTTCCTCATGTACTTAGCTGCTGAAGTCAGTGCCTGTCTTCAAAACCTAAGACCTGTTTACAAAATGTCAACACAGGAGAGGGAAAAACTTCTCAAAACTCAAGTAAACTAGCCATTAAATCTATCGAAATGGGTAATTCTCAGTGACAGTAAAAAAAATAAGTATGAAGAGTGGAATATAATCCAGATTTTAGTAAAAGAAAATTCGTAATCACCTACGTTACTGGATAGAACTAAAAGAGACCTCTTCTTCTGTTTTTCTAGTTAGTATAGCTCACCATAAACTACAGAATCAAGCACATAAGAGGCTCAAGCTCATTTTCATACTTTCAGAAATCACTATAAGACCTGAAGTTTGCTTAGCCTTAAAAACTAATTTAATTTGTAATAAAAACATCAAGGCTATAAGAATCCAAATCAGCATAATAATTACTTTAGGTCACAATGTAATTTAAAGTTATGTGTGTGTGTGATTAAAAATGGTCACACATCTGGGAACTAAAGGTGTCAAATTGCTACGCTTATCTAAATGTTATATAAAAGTTAAAATTAAAATTCTTTGGAACCTTTGGTACTGACCTCCTGGGTGTTCAATAACTGGATGCAGAGGCCAAAGTCAATGAATAAAAAGGCCAAAGAAGATAGGCAGTATTTTTTTCCTTGACTCCTACCCTCATGCACAAGTTAGGCTCCTCGGGGATAGTAAAATGTCTTTAGAAGGATCTTTCAACTCTGGGAAGTGACCCATTCATTAGAGATCTAGCAAAGACTACTCAGTAAAAAGTCCATTAGAGGAGCCATCATTAATGAAGAAAATGTCCTTAAGGTTCCCAAGGAATGTCACAGAATCAAGAATGCCTTGACCCATTCTAGTAGATGTAAGGACTGGTAGAAAAAAAAAAGCCAGGGAGCTTATTCTTACATTCTTAAAATCAGTCCCTAATGTGTTTGACCAGCCTTGGAAGGAAAAAGCTCATTTCTAACTGCATATGTACACGGTCACAAACAACCAACATGAAAATTCCACAGAAGAGTGATAATTCTGGTGAGAAAGCAGAAAGAACCAGACTGGACTTACAAAGAGACTGAGCACTTGGCCAGCGATCACAAAGGCTACTCAAAGAACAACAGCAAACAAGCTACCTAGGAATATCGACACTCTGCAAAGGCTCTAAGGTGCCCATGGCATCCGGGCCATAAAAGGTTCTGATTCCCAGGGCCAGTATCTTTTGAAAAGAATCTTTCATCCCTTACAAATTCTCATAAAGGACCCGAACTCCTTCCACCTAAGACATTTTTATCTAAATAAACCTGTCCACATTTAAAGTGCCTTTACTAAAGTGTTTCAGGTGAGATCTGAGAGAACTCTACCAGGAGCTGGACCCAATTGAGAACCTGGGTAGCTTCCCAACAATGACCCCCCCAAACTAACCTTCATATAAATAAGTCTGGGGGCTCAGATACAAAGCTACTACACTTAGTCTTATTCTCTTGATGGGCTCCTGATAGGGATTAGGCTAGCCCTTTTCTATTCCTCTGTCAAGATCTATCAGTCTACCTGTGAATGGGAATCCAGTTCTATTTATCATTTCTACCATTATGGCTGGTTGAGAAAATCCCCATCAATGTTTGGTCTGTTTTACTCGTGCTTAAGACCAGTCTATAACATCCCTATTTTTATTCCGGTTTTTAGCATGTACCTCTTACTCTTTGAGTCTCAGTCTTTCTGGGATCTCCATGGCATGGTGAGTCAACTGAAACAGACTAATTTACAGTGTTTAAGTCTGTCTTCTATTACTTTCTCAAGATATTGCTAACTCTAAGCTTTGCCTACTTCTTATGGTGGCAAAAGCAGGATAATAAATTGCACCATTGTTCCTATCTCCCCAGCCTTTCTTGACCCATGGACCTTGGAAGTTTATTCTAATCTTCCAATCAATATATAATTCCATAGCAATTGGTGACTGTGTCCTAGAATGGTTTTGTCTTGCAAATGGTAATTACTGAATCTACCAGTTATCTAGCTGATCTTATTTAGGGGAAAAATGCCTTCACTGAAAGTGATTCTTAGACATAACTATACACAAAGATTTCTTCGAGTTGAGGAACCCCTTGGTTCCCTCATGCCAAGCTCCTGGTTTATTTCTTTTCTTCCTTAGCTCAACACTTACTATGTCTGGGTTCTTCTAAGAAAGCATTATCTCTCAGTATTATTGTGGGATGGGCATAGATCTACATTTGTCTCAAACCTATTTTCCTGTAGCCTGATCTGGTTTCATGTTTACCACCATCACAGAGGAATCCATCCGTTGGGACACATGACTCCACTTGGAGTTAAGTGTGGCTGAAATCCACAGCCTTCTGGAATATGTTTATTCATCATCAAATCAGCCCAAAATCATCACAAAAAATATAACTTAGGTTTCCTTGACTACTGGGGTCATATGAGTTAAAACCAACTTCCCTTAGTCACCAGCATCTTAGACAATCAGTTACT
Source organism: Phyllotis vaccarum (assembly GCA_033318265.1). Lineage (NCBI taxonomy): Eukaryota > Metazoa > Chordata > Mammalia > Rodentia > Cricetidae > Phyllotis > Phyllotis vaccarum. Next base: position 118,077,151 of record JARWLC010000005.1, read on the forward strand.
TTTACATTATCGTTTAGTAGAGCAAATTGCAGTCTTTATTCTCATTAACAAAACTTTTTAGGTTGGGTGTGCTAGCACACACCTATAATTCCAGCACTCTGGAAATGGAGTAAAGAAGTTATATGTGAGTTTAAGTCTAATTTTATCTAGATTGGGAATTTTAGGCAAACTAAGGCTACTGTGTTAACCTGTCTCAAAGCAAAAACATAAACAAAAATTACTTGCTGTGCTAACGTGAACCATTTGCAAACAATAAAGACCAACTTTCATATTTCCAGGGAATACCTCTAGGAACATAGCCAGAGATATAATCCCAGTTATAATTTGTCTGCTTGAGTTTTAAATTTAATTTTGATTGACATTTGTGGCTCTCTAGTCACTATATTCTAAGTATTTATTTCTGAGATTTGACTTCTCAGCATAATAGTAAAGTTTGCTCTTTCAAGAATCTGAAATATCCACTTCCAGATGCTGATTCATGAAGAGATTACAATTTCATCAGGATAACAGCTCATCTGCCAGGACTTTTGAATCCACCAGCAAAAGTGTAAGGAATGTGCCTATCCACAGGCACTATAATCCTACATTATAGGATTATATAATAATCCCAATAGGAAGTCCATCTAGAAGAATGATGTCTGTCCTTTCTAATTAAAGGGTCTATATATCTTGAAGGTTAGGAAACAAGGGTAGGGTATGATAGGAGATACTAGGCAGAGAGAAAGGAAATGAAAAGCCATTTGAAGCTATTGAACCCAAAGCTCATTGAGAAATTCAAATATCAATGTCAGCATCCTTTGTCACAAAACCATGGTCAGTGGTGAATAACTCTTTCTAATGTCCACAGTGGGAGACTTTTACATGGGGATATCCTTTAGGACCTATAAATATGAGTATGCTGACATATACTGTTGCCCTTTATAAGTGGCTTTGTCAGTTGCAGACCTTTTTGATATAGACAGTATATGTACTTTCCTAATGTATACAATGTAAAAAAAAAAAGTAGCTTACAGGGGAAATTGTTTAGAATTTAGCTTCTTAGATTGTAAGCAAAGTCCTAAATGTGAAAAGAAATGTCACACAAGAGGATATGATGAGAAGAAAGAGAAGGATAGATAACACGCCCTGTAATGAGAGATTCACCTGTATGTGGCAAAGCCTTTTTTCTAGGTAATGGCTCTCAGTAAGAAAGTGTCATCTGCCCATTTTCTAAGTTTTAATTCAGAAAGCACAACTGTCTTCCTCCTCTTTCCTTTCTTTTCAGCACCTACCAAGATCTCCAACTTTCTACTATGTTACCCAAACAGATCATTTTCCATTGCCTTTCAGAGTAGGGTAGGTAGTTTGAAGGTAATTGGCCCCATAATCTCATTAGGAGGTGTGGCTTTCTTGGAGTAAGTATAGCCTTATTAGTGGAAATGTGTCATTATGGGGGTGGGGGGGCTTTGAGATTTTCTATGCTCAGGATACCACCCAGTGTTTCAGTTGACTTCCAGTTACTTGCAAGTTATAGCACTTTCAGATCCATCATCAAGTCTGCCTGGACACTGTCATGTTCCCTGTCAGGATGATATTGGTCTGAATCTCTGATACTGTAAGCAAGCCACCTCAATTAAATGTTTTCTTCATAAGACCTGCTGTGGTCATGGTATCTCTTCATAGCAATCAAAACCTAAACTAAGAACCTGGTTCTGATTTCAAAAGATTTTATCAATAAGATAAGAAACTTATGATGACAGATATGTTCAAATGGGCTTTTGTGGTTCCACAAATTATACTACAAAATCCCCACATTGCTTATAAGTAAAAAGCATTATTTTACTTAGTAATAAAAGCAAAAAACTACCAGAAAAACATAAATGTACAACTTAGAAAATTACAAATAAAAACCTAATACTGGAAAATGTTCAGTTTGTATAATTATAATACGTTAATCTCAAAATATAAGGCAATGCCTTGAATATTCACAAATTTTTAAATGAGGTCATATAAGGATATCATAGTCTGCAAATAATCAAAATAATTTATACAGTGATGATGGCAATGTAAATTGCCTTCCTCAAAAACGTATGTGTGTATCTGTGTGTGTGTGTGTGTGTGTGTGTGTACATGCAATGAACTATTAATACAGTCACAACTTTAGTATAGTAATCCCAGTTCTAAGAATGTATCAATATATCTTCCTTAAGATTTAGTGTCCATAACTGTTCTTGGTACTTTAAAAGAAGAAATACTGTTTATAATTCAAAGGTCAAGATTGTAATTTTTGCTTTTGTTCCTGATCATGCCCAGGATTTTTTTGGCTTTTAGGATTATGGGTGCAATTTATGTGCATGTATTTTGAAAACAGTCTGTAGTAATTCCTAGATTCTTAGATGACCTAGAATTTCCTGTTTACTAACCTGAAGCTATTTCTCATCCTTAGAGAAGAATTGTAATTGTTACCATACCATTTGTCATAGGTGACCCATTCACACTGGCACACCCATACTTCTCCACAACTCTCAACACCATTTCTGGAAGAGACTCCAGTCCTCTTTCTCCCACACATGCGCACGCGCACACACACACACAAGTAAAATAAAATAAAAATGTCATAATTCAAAAGGAGAGAGTACTACTTAGTACAAATGATGATTATGATACACTTGTTCTCAGGATCCCGAGATAAGACATTTTCATTGGGATTAGCAATCACTGCTAGAGTATCATGACAGTGTCTTTCATAGAAATCTGAGAAGATCCTGTGTTCAACCATCTTAGGCGCCGGGGCATAATTTACACATTTAACCATTCTTGTCATAACTCTATGACAAGCCTTATGCTACCTAGCAGCTTCTTTGAATTTTTAGCATTAGCATATCTGAAGTTCTCCATTATCTTTAATCTCAATTTTACAGAAATTAAAGTAAATCGTAGAAAGTTTAGATAACTGTCCAAGGAGTAGTATACAACAAAACCAAACTCAAATAACCAATATCCAATGCCAAAGTCTCTCAGCTAACATTTCTCTTTACTATAGAAACTATCTTAAAAATAATTTTAAAAACATGTGCTTAATACCCTCTACTCTCCTTCCTAGTGACATCATTTTTAAAAGCTTCATTGTTTTCCAGTTATGTTTCTATTCAGAGAATGTCTATATGTGTCATAACTATACTTTATATTTGTTTTGTACTTTGTATAAGTAAACACATGTATGCATAAATGCACTTTATGCTTCAAGAATATGAATAAACTCTTAATCAGCAAATATTATTTGAATATATATTCAATAAGTATTTACATATTATTGAACAGTGAACTTTTTTATATCCTTCTAACAGACAATTGGATTACCGCCAGGATTCTGCTGCTGTATATGATGTTACGGATAGCTAACAGATATCCTTGCTGACAATATGTGAGAGTATGAATTAGAATTCTGGAGTAACAAGGTACTGACTTTATATTTATACTTTTAAACATAAAAGGGCAGTTTAATGAGATTCCTATTTTGATATACAATTTGAAAATGGCATCTCTGGGTTTTTGAACAGTTGAGAAACTTTCTTGATGGTTTTGAAAGCATAGAAGTTTATAATCTTATTGGTCTGATTCATTTTTTATTTTTTTTTGTTTCCTTGGAATGTTTCATTTAAGAATCAATGACCTTGACTGATGTTTTATGCAGATGTTTTCTTTTTTTAACCTGACAGTCGCAGCTGCAAAGTTTCCATCACTGATCATTTTGAGTTATTTTTGCACGATTTCAGGACTACATTTTTAGCTTCACTCTTTCACTTGCCATTTTCCAGGTTTCCTAACACGGATTCTGCAAGAGTCTATTATTTTCACATTGTTATATATAGTCTTTATCTTATCAAAATCAATTAAACATTTATATATATATATATCTATTTGTATGTTAGTATTGTACATCTAGTAGTTATTCATGGTTAAATTGTAGGAATGTCAATGACTTTTATATTGGCTATAAAACCTCACAACATGTTGAACATATTTATCAGTTGTAATAACTTTATGGGTTTTTAAGAATAATTTTTAAATATAGTAAACACTATATATTTATATATGCAAATAAATAGCTTTATTTCTTTATTTGCAACTGAATTTTCTTTTCTTTCCTATATGGTCTGTCTAGCACTGCCAAAAACAATGTTAAGTTGATGTTTAAATGCAGGAATCTTTGTCTAGTTTCACATCTTCAGGGAATGCTTCCAGTCTTCATGTTAACATATTAGGTAGATTTTTCTAATAGGTGAGTTTTGTCTGATTGAACCTCTGTGCATAGTTGATAAAGTTTTAATATGAAATACATTTTGACAAATGAGTTTTATATTTACTGAGGAGTGTGTGTGTGTGTGTGTGTGTGTGTGTGTGTGTGTGTGTGTGTGTGTGTGTGTGTGTATGTTCAGCTTTATTTCTTCCAGTAGATATTGGTTTAATGTTTCATTTATATGAAAAAAAATTCTGCTTATGCTGCATAATCCATTTCTGCTTTCTGGATCTGTGATTGTTGTTCCTGTTTTGAAACAATGTGTCTCTATGTATCCTTGGCTGACCTGAAATTTATTATGCTAACAAGGTTGGCCTCAAATTTACAACAATGCCCCTGCTTCTGGTGCCTGAGTGCAGGGATTCAAGGCAATCATAACTACAACCAGTTATTACAGTCCTTGTTCACGTTGTATTTGGTTTGCTGATATTTTGTTAAGGGCTTTGCATCTGTCTGTATGGGCGTTCGTCTGTGGCTGCATTTATTTTTGATATCATTATCTAGTTTGAGAATAATACAACACAGAGTAGGCTAAAGTGCATGCGTTCCCTTCAGGGTTCCAAAGTATCTTAAAGAATCCATGAATTTTATAAAGCTTTCTATGAATCATCAATTATTTCAAAATACAAGGCATTTTATGATGAGAATTTTTAAGTTATATTGAATCATTTTACTTACTATGTACCTTTTCTGGTTTATAGAATAGACATCCTGAGTACAATTTGATAATGTATGCCTTAAAATTTTCCTAAGTATTCTAGGAATAAATCTAATATAATAATAGTTTCAACATAAAGTAACAAAAGCTTGACATAATTACATATATAAAAGTGACTGGGAAAAAAAAAAAACTCTAGAAAAAACAAAAGGGGACCAGAGAGATAGCTCAGCAGTTAGGAGCACGGACTGCTCTCCCAGAGGACCCAGGTTCAATTCCCAGTGCCCACATGGCAGCTCACAACTGTCTGTAACTCCAAGAACTTACACCCTCCCACAGACATACATGCAGGTAAAACACCAATGTGAAGAAAAGAAAAATAAATGAAAATTAAACAAAACAAAATTGCTACTGTTAAAAAAAAAACAAAAAGAAATAAGCAAGTAAGATGAAATATTTTCTGCAGCCAGTTGACAATAATTTCTTCTCTTCAGTAGCTATAAAAGTAACAGTATTTTTTTCAGAGAATGATTTATCGCTTATTATTACTGTGATTTATACCTGTGTTAATTTCTCTACTGTTAAAGTCCTTTTTTAAGTGTATGCCCATCAGTCAGCACTTCCTTCCACAAACAGCCAGCGTGATTTCCTTGGCCTAGTGAACAGACATGTTTGGATGACATAAGAACACGTTTTTCTACAACTACACAAAGTAGATCTAGATTAAAGTATGATTTCAGCAACCACAGTTGTCTATAACATAGGAGCTGTTGAGAAGGATTGTTTGGTATATATTCACAAAGGACTATTTTGACATAAAGAACACTAGAATATGTAATTTGCAAGAAAATGATGCAATTAGAGATAATCATATAAGTAAATTAATACAGACTCAAAAAATATGGGATATATATGTGTGTGGGATGTACACATGGGCAATTACATGAAAATATAAGCAAAACTCTCCAAGAGAATAAAGAAGAGTAACTTGAAAGCTGGGGAAAAAAGAAAGGAGAAGATAGAATGTGAAGATACACTCGACAGACTTTATTTATAGAATTCCATAAAATAGTCATATATCAACAATTTAATAAAATTAACAATAGTCAAGAATTTAGAGACATTCTGCTAGGCTAAGAAAGTAACTTCATGGTAGGAGGCTTGCCTAACATACCAGGCCTAAGTTTCTACCTTGAGCACCATGCAGGTGAGTATACACACACACACACACACACACACACACACACACACACACACACACACACACACACACAGCTAGAGAGACAGAGACAGAGACAAAGGGTTGGGGTACTTTTTGGAAGGACTTTTGGATAGCTTTATCTACCATTCAAACACAAACTGATAAGATCATTTTGATTTTGCTGATTTTGACTTTTCCTAAAACTTCAGTTTATAGTGTAAAGAAATTTTATCTAGATCATCTGAGGCACAGCAAAGCCATCCTTTATTTTCATATCATTACATCACTAAGAAAAGATACGGATCACTCCTTCATTGAAGGCATTGTTTCTGTGTTTCCTGTGTCTTTTTCTTGCTCTCTGCCTGGAGCAAGATTTATATTGTGGACTTTTCTGAAATAAAAAGAAAATCAATGTTTTATGAGTTCTTTCATGACATGAATTACAGGTGTTTGAGCTTTGCAAAGGGATCTTCTCTTTTAATAAATTAAATAGTATAGATGCCAAATTCATCATGCATTCCAATACTAGCGAACAAATTCCCTTATGTTATAAAGTAAAAAATTCTTAGTTGGAGATATAGCTTGGAGGTGGAGAGCTTTCATAGAGTGCACAAAGCCATGAGATCATCCTTAGTATTGAAAAAGATCACACACACACACACACACACACACAGAGAGAGAGAGAGAGAGAGAGAGAGAGAGAGAGAGAGAGAGAGAGAGAGAGAAATTCTAATACAAGCAACCTAAATAATTATTACTAAACAACAACCTCCAGGGAAAACCCAAGACATGGAAAACATCCATATGAGGAGTTACACATTGAGGAATATAGGAAGCAGAATGATATGAATAGAAACGCCATGGACTAAGTTGAAAATAATTTTAAATATTTAGACATATTCAAGAGGCTAGTAGAGCTCTGCCAGTAGGTGTCAGGTAAACTTCATGGCAAGAAAGAAACAATGAGTTAGCAGTAAAGAGAAAGGTGATTTAAATTTTATCATGAAGCACGTTACAGAGGCAGGAGTGGTGGTGTATGTCAACAAAAGAGGCAGGGGCTGTGATGCAAAGTACACACCACAGCAAATACAGATATTAAGACCCTGTTCTCAAACCCCAAAGAAAGAGAAGTTCATTTTGCAATAGATTATATTCTATTTTTGTATCCTCCAAGAATGTTCATACTTTTTATAATATTAAAATTGTTTAAGGGTGCTTGAGAGGATGATTCAGCCATTGAAGATACAGTCTTTTCTTCCAGAGAACCTAAGTTTGATTTCCAGTACCCACATGAAGGTGTACTTTCATCCCTAACTCTAGTTCTAGGGGATCTGAAGCCCTTCTCTGGCCTCCATGTGATGCAGAGATATCCATGCAGGCAAAATTTCCATACACATAAAAAATAAATGAAATTGGATTAAAACATTAAATTATTATTGAAGAAGTAATAGATCTTAGATACTAGATTTGGTATTATTTCCTTCCTGCCATGCATCTTTAAATAATTATTAGAAATACAGCTTTACAGGCATATAGCTCACAAAAGCCCAAGATTTTGTTGGAAAGGCATGGAATATGTAACTGGTAATTAACAAGGCAGGAACATAATGAAATATTGATATCATTTTTCTTTTTCAAAAGGATGGTAGTTATAAATAATAATTGTAGTGTCTCTCTTGACACAATATATTTAATAAGTGGTCAATTTTATATGACAAATTGAAAATGTACTGACTTTTGTACACTTGACAAATTTACAGCTGTTCAGGACAAGACTATTAAATACCAGCTTCTCAGGAGCTCTTACACACTGAGAATTGTGAGGACTGTGGAAGTGCTGACCCTGCTCCCTGAAAGCTCTGTTTCATAATTTTCTCTCATCCTTAGCAACTGCATTCAAAGTGACAATGGTAAAGGCAAACACATGAGTATTTTCTAAATGTAGATTGCAAATATATTATAATTGTACAGAAGTTAGCCACATGAAAACCAACACACCACTGTTGTGATTTCCAATGACGGGGCATAAGACAGGTAGGCAGGATTGATCATACTATAAAAATCTTAAAAATATGATGTGAAATGGATTATAAAAGCATTATAATTATTATGTAATAAGCACAGCATTCATTTTGCCCCAAATTTAGTGTCATTTTTTCTCTTCTGTAATCTTCACCATTTTCTGACAGCACTTTTTATTGCTTGATGAGATAAACAGCTTAGCCCTGGCACCAATTACTCCTTACTGAAAACTAAACCAGAAAACCAAGTCACCTCCTTAAACCCCAAAGTGTTACTTTGCATGGGACTGGCAGTCCGTAATTAAAAAAATTAAATTTAAAAGAATATTGTTACCTTTTAAAAACATATTTCTTATTAAATAAAAATATGTTTTCTACTATTTTGCATTTTGATACGTTTTGCTTATGCTGATTTGGGAAAATTATATGAATCTGAGTGTTTTAAAGATGACTCATTCATTCAAAAGAGAAATAACAAGCACTTATATCCAAAATCTAGGTAGTAATTTCAAGGTTGATAGAGAATAACTCCTGCACTTGGTAAGAATGTTTCTAAGTGTGCATGGTTTATAATATTGTCAAGCACACTTTCTATTTGTTATGTTCAATAAAAACAAACTGAGCTCCAGTCAGGAGCCACATTAATATGGCCCAAATTCAAGTCCAATTGGGGCAATGTTAATGAAAAATTGTATTCATTTACTTCAAATCCTTTCCAACAATAAAATGCCTTAAATTTTCATATATCTAACCACGTGAGTTTTCCTTGGACACCTTCTATATTTTAAACACACCATAAACAACTAGAGAGTAGCTGCTTTTCCTTATTTTATTTTTTAGTTACATTTTTAAGTATTTTACTTTATCATATGTATGGGTCAGTTGCCTGCATGAGTATTTGTGTACCACATGCATGCCTAGTGTTCATGGTGACCAGAAGCAGTTATTCTGGAACTTACAAATGGTTGTGAGTTTGCATGAGAGTGCTAGAATTTGAACCTGGGTCCTTTGTGAGAGCACCTGTGCTCTTAGCCACCGACCACCTATCACTCCAGTCCTGCTTCCCCTCACTCTCTTTGTCTTCCTGTGACACTTATTTTATACTTCCTACTAAATTACTTAGCACAATTTTGCAAACCACATTACAATCTTTGCCTTCTGTAAGAAGGTCTGGCATTCTAGTCACTCAGAATTTCCCACATTTTAAACAAGTCATGGAGTCATACTTTCCATGAACAAGTAGGTTATATTACTTAATGTGCATATATATTAAGCATATATTGTATATAAGTAAATATATGTGTATCAGAATATTCTTATTCCAATATTAATATAATTGTTCTTAGGGACATATCATTTAAAAAAGCCACTTTACTTTTAGTAGTAGAAAAATAGAGCAACAGAGAAATTAAGAGAAAAATATATGGCAACTTACTGAGGACAACCTTCCAAATTAAAAAAAAAAAATAATCAAAAACATATGCCAAGCAGAGACAGCCCGTGTAAAAGTACCTTCATTCTCAGAATCCAAAGGTAGAAAACTCTTGAGAGTTGTTGTCTGACCTCCACACGTGAACTATAGCCAGAATGAACCTGGTACATACAGGTGCCCGCGTGCGCGCTCGCGCACACACACACACACACACACACACACACACACACACACACACACACACACTCATCTGCATGTGTACACATACCCACACATGTTTAAAAATGATTATTGATATGGTTGATCATGTAAAGCAAACCTGGTGACCCAAGTTACATCCCAGCATGCAAGTAAAACTTGCTCCTCAAAGCCGGTCTCTGACCGCCACATGTTCGCTTATGCATGCATGCATGCTCCCAACCAGGCAAATATATGCGCTAATGCTACTGCTACCAGTACAATGAAATTAATCATAACCAGAACTCAATATCTTTTTAAAACCCATAACTGAACCCAATGCAACAAACAAAAACTGGAAACAAACATTCTAATTCTTGTATGAGCAGGAATAATATATGCTTGTCAAATATTTGAACAGGATAGAAGTAAAAAAATCATTAAGAAAGTTACATAAAAATGATTTTAAAATGCAATTGTTAAAACAGATAAAATTGAAAATGCCTTATTCTTGTAAAAAGTAAGTTCATATATAAACTATTTTCCCTGAGCTAAATGATATATTTTTCAAATCAATGTTCTATTTTTTAATTTGTATACACCCATACTTACAAGAATACAATAGAATAGATAATCTTACTTATTTCTTATAAATATTAAACATCAACACTTGGAAAATAAAATGTCAAGATACGGCTTCAAAATATTTCTCTCTGTGGTTCATTTCATAAGAAAGAAAGGAGTCATGCTTCCAGAAGTCTTCATGATAGACAAAAACAAAACAAACTCTTAGTTTGCATAAGTCTAGTTTTGTCCTGGCACAGCGTTATCTTCCTAGTTTGCAATGGAAGAATCGGTTTGATTTTAACCTCTTTCTCAGCAGTGGACAAATAGTAGGAGACCATTTCCTGTGTCGGACAACAGCTCTCTACAGTGCTGCACTATGCACACTCCTGACAGTCTCTGCTGCTAGGAGAGCCTCCCTGTCTCTCTGGCAGTGGAAGGGAATTCATACAGTCTGCTAGAATAGATGCTGCTTTTTCTGGTTTTCTTTTTTTCTCAAAAGAAGTTAGTCTTACTGTTTATAGTTAATACTAAAAATGCGTCTTTAGCCTTCCTCTGGTGGCTACTTGGGTGAACAGAATGAGCGACCGTGTCAGCTGAGGAGGGTGTAAACTCAACGGCTTTGGTATGGCATGGGACAATTTGCACTCCTAAAGCTGTTGTGAGGAATACATGGGATACATTTAACATGAAAACTTGTGTATTCTAGGAAAGAATGCAAAGTTAGGCATGCATAATGTGCACTTGTGCAAGCGGTTACCATCGTGCTCCAAAATGGTGTGGGACCACAAATTTTATAGGAAAATCCTCTGCTTTCCAGGGTATGTAGCTTCCCCCTTACTATGGATGTCATCATGTTGCTATTGAAAGAACCCAACTGTGAAAGAAGTTTCCTTTCTTTGTCTGTGTCTAGCTTGGTACTTTTAGAGGAAACTATAGGACTGCAAATACTGTATGTTCTCAGTCACTAGGCCCTGGTTAAGAAGAGGAGGAGGCTACTTGGTGGGAGTCACAGGAATGACCGGGAGGAGAAGGAGATTTCACTTGGAACAATGCAACATTGGAATAAAGATAAGAAAGAAGCGTTCCATGGCAAGATTGTGCAATTTCATATTCCCAACACTGTGAAGACTGAACCAAGAGGATCCCAAATTCAGAGTCATCCGTAACTATCAAACAACGAAGTCCAGCCTGCACTACATCACAGGCTGCCCCAAAAGTAAACTAGCAAGATGGCTTGGTGGGTAAAGGCACTTGCTGCAAAACCTGACTGACAGACTCTCAGGACTCAAAAGGTAGAAGCTGAAAACTGACTCCCATACATTGTCCTCTGAACCTCACCTCCGATAAATAGATACATATGTATAGTAAATTAAGAGTAAATGAAGAGAAATGAGTCAGAAACATGTACTCCATGCCAAGAGTTGACACCAAATATGTAATAAATTCATTTGAAAACCACATTTGTTTCCAAATTGTTTTCTTATGCCCGTGACCTGTGCATAGACTCTGAGCAGAAATAGCTGCCCATTCTCTACTTACAAGCTCTTATGATCCAAATCCCTGCCTCATAACACCTGAGAATTCCCCGTTTCACTAGAAATAACAATGACAGGGTTTTACCAACCCAAATCTGTATAATAAAAATACCTATAAAATTTAATAATATAAATGTATAGAAGTTAACTGTGTGTTTTTATTCTTATCATGTATCTGCTGCAACTTTAAATATTAGCAACATATCACAGTCATCACAAATACCTAGTAACATGGTTCCTAGTTTATAAATTAGATTTTATAATGTAAATATTTTTGAAAACAATAAAAATAATTTTTAGTAGCTTTGTACGTTTTAAATTGTGACTATCATAATTTTGGGTAATAGCATTTTCTAACATGCAGCTCATGAATAATGTTTTCTAAATATTTTTAAGAAAAGAGAAACCTAGGGTCTGCTTCTACATAAAATATCTCAGTTCAGAAAGAACCACAAACTGACCTGGGGTTTACTCCCATCGTATAAGGAAGGGGAGATACTTTTTATATGTCTATGCTAGGGGTCAAGTTCATTATCACCTTCAGACTTCTTTTAATGCTTTGTGAAGGTAATATAATTAGCACTATCATGAGTTAACTCTATAGTAAGAAAACATGTCATTCTTATCTAAAGTCACAGTCTCTTAGGGCAGTGAGAAGATGAAGAATTTCATATTCACCAGACGTGAGTGGCATCCACCTTTAATCCCAGCACTTAGGAGACAGATACAGGTGGATCTTTGTGAGTTGAAGGCCAGCCTGATCTACAGAGTGAGTTTCAGGACTGCCATGACTATTACCCAGAGATATCTTGTCAAAAAGAAAAAAGAAGAAAAACTTCACACTTTGAAAGTACACCCAAAAAAGTTTTTTGGAGGGGTGTATGTGGAGAGGTAGGTCCATGTAGCATGCATGTATTCACTTGTGTGTACATGTGCATGGGGATGAAAGTGCACATGTGTGGCCATGGCTTTCTATCTTTTCTTTTAGAATTAATATCCCTAGGTGTGTGTGTGTGTGTGTGTGTGTGTGTGTGTGTGTGTGTGTGTGTGTGTGTGTGTGTGCATACTTGCAGAGGTCAGTTTTTGTCTTTCACCAAGAAGTTCCCAGACATCTAGTTCATGTTGTCAAGTAGGAGAGAAGGGGTCTTTACTCACAGAGCTGTCATGCAGGCCCTTCTACTTTGTGTTTTTGAGAGAGTCTCACTGAAACTTAAGCTCCCTGATTTTTCTAGGCTGGCTGGCTAGCCAGGGACAAGGGTGCTCGTTGAACTCAGATTCTTAGGTTTGTGGATCAGGCAGTTACTAGCTGAGACATTTCCCTGGCCCATATGTCAGATGTAAGGATGGATGTGAAGAATCATAGTTTCCAAATCCGAAAGGCCATCCAAGTAACTCTAGCCAGAACTCACGAAGTTTGTACTCATCCCGAGTTACCAATGTAAAAATCAGATAGAGGAGAGAGAGCCACCAGCCATGGATCTGTTTATATTGCAATAAATGTGTGCATGTGTGCAGATGCATGTGCACACCCATGTACATGTGGGAACTTCAGAGAGCTAAAAGCAAATTGTCATGGTCTGTGTAAGTTGCACTATTTACTGGGCATAGGAAACATTTATTAGAATAAAATAATAAATACCAAAAACATTCTGGTCCATAAAACACACCAAATTATCCCTAAATTATAAAGAATAATTCATAATAAAACACATTGGCATTTTTTTTTTAGTACAGATGCTATGTTAGCCCAAGCGGATTATGATTTCTCTGAACAATTGTCAACAGGATCTGCCCCTCTCCCCTGTGCCAATAAATATTTGTCAAATACTTGACATGTTTTACTTTTAAAGTATGCTAATTGTACAGTACTGTGATCAAAGTTGCCAGCCTGTCTGGTCCTCAGTCTGACATCTATGTATATAAATGTTGATTATTTTTATAGTCAATCTTTCAAAGCTAAGAAATTTATTTGAAATGCAAGCATAATACTGTCAGGCAGATGGCATCTGTAGTATGATAGGAAGCAATGGGTACCGTATCATTGTGGTCAGTATATATTTTGGAATCTCTCTCTCTCTATGTGTGTGTGTGTGTGTTGAGACAGAGTTTTTGAGACTATAATTATTTTATCTTTAACTACTTTAGAAACTTAAGAAGGAAGTAATATTTACTTAAGTAAACTGGAAGTGCAAGCAACTTTTAAAATCTAGAAATGTCAGAGATGACACCTATCTGCCTGGACAGTCACCCAAAGTTCCTTTATAAAGTTGGGGTACCTGTCTTCAGCCTACAGGCCCAGAGTCTCTTTTTATTTTAGTGAAGCAGGAAATCTGCTCTGCCCATTCTGGTACAGTTCATTAGTCGCTTCTCCTTGTGTCCTGAAGAATATCATATATATATGACCCTAGAAAGATCAACTAAGTCCAACAAAAAGAAGCAAGATCTTTACAAGGTGTCCACACAATAAATAATTTACACAAAAGTTTAGCTGGCTCAGCAAGCACCACTTACCGGCTGTGGTAGAGAGTGAAGTCTGTGTTTGTGGGGAAGAATGAAATCAATACAACGAGCGAGCTGTCCGTTTCTTTCTATAGTGTCAATATCTCAGACTGGCTCCTTTCACTGTTGCTCCTGTGGAAACAGTTTTCAAAAGTATATTGAGTGACATGTTGCATGGATTAAATGATTTACTTTAATCCCCTACCTGCATGTTGAAAGACCAGTCGCCCAGAAGGAATACTACACAGCCTGAGCACAAAACGTCTGGCAATAACCTTGTGATATGGGAAGGGTTTATACTTAGGAAAACCCGACCGCTATTGAAAGAGCTATCCGAACATTTCTTCATGAGACTTGGACATGAAAGACACAAACCACCTAGATACCAGGAAGATGAAGCACAAACTTAGAAAACTAGGTAGATTTATTGGCTAGCTGTTTGTCAGTTACCGGATTAAAAGGTGGTCTGTCTCAGAACACTAATGTTCTCCCCTCTTTGTACCTATGTGCATGTATGTACATAGTAAGAAACATGTAAAGGGTCTAAACTTCAAGCATGGTCCTAGCATATTATAATTCAGCACAATAAATATCTCATGAAGTAAGTAGTAGGCAAAACAACAGGCAAACAAGAAGAACAAGTTCTGATTTGTAGCCATGGAAGCAGGTTTTAAAAAGTATCGTTGTGCCCAGCAATGGTGATGGAGGTATTTAGCCAGCACTTGGGAGGGAGAGGCAAGCAGATCTTTGAGTTTTGAGGCCAGCCTGGTCCACAGAGCAAGTTCCAGGAGAAACCCTGTCTCAAAAAACAAAACAAAATAAAAAAAATAGCATTTTGGACCAGCAAGATGGCACAGTGTGTAAGGGCTCTTGATGCTAATCTTGACGGCCTAAATTCAATCCCCAGAACCCGCATGATAGAAGAGAATAGACCCTAGCAAGCTGTGCTAGACCTCCAGACAAATGTGGTATCACACGTGCCTCCTGCCCTGTACAAAAGAAGTAAATGGCTTTTTGTTTGTTTGTGTTTGTTTTTAACTTATATTTACAACAGTGTACACTGTACATTTAAACTGGATCTTGTAAATGGGAAGATGGTTGTAACTGAATTCTAGAGCTACAGGCGACTAGTAGTGTAGAAACATTTGCCTTTTAGTCAGCAAACTGAGACAACTCTGAGGGCCCATTTCCTTCCCCACTGTTTGGTTTTGTGCTACTCAAGATCCTAACACGTGGAGAAGGTGGACGAGATGAGGTTGCGACTCAGCTCATTCAGTAACATTGGGCAACCTGACACTTAGGCTCCATCAAATGTGAGATTCCGTAGTGGCCTCAGGGCATTTCTCTGTACTTTGCAGGCTATTTGACCAGCACTCTACCTCACGAGAGATGTGAAGATCCTGAGAACAGGCATACAATTGGACTGCAATGGAAAAAAAAAAATGATAGCGGGGTCAGACCCTTGTCAAAGTGACCCATGAGGGCTTTTCTAAGAAAGAACACTGGAGCAGAACCTTAGAGATGCATTCAAGCAAAAAGTGCAACTGGAGAGACTTCTGGGGGAGGGCTGGATTGCTTTGTGTGTGTGTGTGTGTGTGTGTGTGTGTGTGTGTGTGTGTGTGTGTGTGTGTGTGCCTCCTGACATTTTTATAACAGGGACTATGAACACAAATTCCTGAAAAGAAGATGTATCTGGAAAAATTGATTAAAAGTGCAATGATACCGAGGGGTTGGGATGCAGCAGCTCAAGAGGCAAATTATTTCATCTTGAGCTGGCTTCAGCACCCTAAATAGCCACTCCATGCCCATCTCTGTATCAGAGCTAACACCCTGTGACTAGTAGGTAAAACTCTTTAGAAATATATTAACTTAGCATATCACTAACTTCTACCAACTCCAAAGCTAAACATATCGAATATGTTTAAGGCTTATTGAAAAGCTTTCCCCATGTTGCTTTGATGACCTCTCTGATGTCATTTTAAATATATTTTAGATTTGCCTTGATTTATGACTTTTCTTGTTCTGTAAAACTATATAACTCTATAAAAACTCTGGAAGATGAACTTTGGGGTAGCATGTATTTCCAGGCAATAGTCACTCAAAATGCTCCAAAACAAACTACCTTATACCCTCTAAGAGGAGAGCCATGGTTTTCATGCACCAGTCAAATATAGAAAATATTGTCAGTTTTGAAAATTGTATTTCACTAAAGCAGTAACAAATTACATTGCAAAAAAGTAGCATCAATAGAATGTTCCCTGCCTCTAATTTTAAATGTGTAGTGAAACAGTAAAGTCCTCATAATATGTAAGTATCTGGGTAGTTCTTGATAAAGCATCCTGATATATAGGGAACTACAGATTGCTCATCAATGCAAATGCAACTTCTCACTGATCGACATTAATAGAGAGAGACTAGTTGTAAGAAAGTATTACAAACATTTGTTAAGAAAGAAACCTTTTCTAGTCTTTAATGGATGGTATAATAAGCTTTAGGAACAACTAGTATCCAAAATGTTACCCATGCTTTCCTAAAATTGTGTCACTAGTTTTATTTTAAAGAGAACAGTTACATGATTCATTATATAAATTCAATTTAAGATAATCACATTGAAAATGAAAAATGTTCAAGAAGATGTAGTTTCTGTGGTAATAAACCAAGTCATTACGTCAGTGCTTTAGACTGCAAAGCCACCTGGTGAAGTCCAGGGGGCAGTGTAATAAAGGCTGAACAAAGAGGCTGCTGCATCCAGGGGCACATGCCCATGAACAGGCCCTCGGACAACTTTCTGAGCAGCAGAGGGAGATGATTCTCTTTTTAACAAAACAATGTTAACAGGCTGAGTACGAAAAACACGGCTTCCTGAGAGTCAGCGTCTACTGTTTTAAAAGAGAGCTCTCTTGATCCATGTGAGAAAACACAATTAGAAAACTTTTTATATGAGCTATTTCAAATAAATAAATAATCATCTTAAGTCAATACTCATTCTTTAGAAACATCCATCCATTTTGTACTTTAGAAAACTGTAACATGGTGAACTATTGGTAGTTTTCATAACTTGGAAAGCTTTTGTTGACTCATCAACACATCCTTTCTAACTTGAAGATGCCCATGCATGCTCAGCACTCACACCATGGGGTGTAAAAGTGTTCAGATATTCCATAATTCCAGTCACTTTGTGTCTGGAAAAAGAAAACATTGAATTTTAAACCTGAACTTCAAAACAAATTATTAGTAGTTACTTCAACCAGCAAACAATTATAAGATGATGGTATAATGAATATGTTTAAAATACTACCCCTCTTTCATACAGAATCAAAACAGGAGTGCTTCCTTTGTGGTTTCTAGAGTTTAAAATTTTTAAATGACTTTTCGTGGGAAAAAGAAGCAAACTGACCAGCCACGGGAATAATTAAAAGTATATTAACTTTTGTGTGTTTTCCTGGAGAGTGGAAACTCGGAAGATGCCACCGAAAGGAACAACATCTAAAGAAAAAACTTTTTTTAAGATTCTGTTTTAGCCCCTGAAGCCACACCATGCCCTGAGTTCTGATGTCAAGTTCCACGTAAGAAAGATTCCTCTCCTCCTTTCCTTCACCCTGCCAGCCAGAGGGAGCACACTCTTATCTTAACCCCTTTCCCCTCCCTCCTCTCTCTCTCTCTCTCTCTCTCTCTCTCTCTCTCTCTCTCTCTCTCTCTCTCTCTCTCTCTCTCCATTAATCTCTTTTCTCTCTTTATAATAATAAAGTATTTCTGTGTTGACTGCACCTAAGTGTCTAGCCACGCTGCAGCCTGCTGCTCCCTCCCACAGCACACAGGGCATGAGTTCTCCATCCATAGCCTTGCACCAGGCACGCTGGGTAAAACTTGATACGGAATCAGATCACAACAAAGACTAACACAAACTCTTTCAAGACCTATACAAGTGAGTCTCATTAAATTACTCTAAAATTTCCAGATAAGTGGTGGCCAGCTAATTTACTTGCTTAAGTAACTAAGGTTAAAATGTAGAATGTTCCTTAACTGCATTGTCATTCACAAAGGCTTCTGTAGTATAATTTGAAGAACTAAGATAAGCAGTGGACACAGTACCAACACACCCCCAACACACATACATCACACATCACTTAAACCACACACACACACACACACAAATCTTTTCTACAGAAATGAGTCTCAGTGTCATTCTGTTGAGGATACTGTTACAAAGTCTCCAGTAGTCAACTCTGTTAAGTACATTAAGTGATTTCATTCAAAATTACATAAATCTTTTCTCATATCTATTAAGACTCAACAAATTTCGCTGCTAAAGATGCATTTGAGGAAAGTTTTGCTCCTATGATATAAGAAAGGCATATATTGCTTGGAAGGTCCAGAATTCTAAATAAGTGTTATTTGGGTTTTCTTCTTTTTAATAGTTGATATATTCTTTTCATTAAAAACTTATAATGTGTAATTGTTATTGTTATAAAATTTGGCAGTGTTGATTTTACATTTCCCTGCTGTTAGTACCTGTGAAGGCTATGTTTTCTTATGACTGATACCCAAGGGTCCTAGCGCTGGCATGTTCTCCTCATCCAGTGTCAGCCTCTGGAAGAATGAGAAATGGCGATTCCTCAAACACAGAAGGGGAGGATGGTGAACATCAGTTAGCACTTTCTAAGTAATGCTGACACTTTGTCATTACAACTTCACTGAATAAGTATTCTCCCTTACCCCAGTTCATATGCCTATTTATGTCTGAGAGAGAGAGACACAACATTAAGGTTCAACAAAGACTTTAGTGTCAACTAAGAATGGGCAGGTGGTTATCTCCAAAAATCATCCAGTGTTGACAGTTTCAGAACTGCAAAACACACTTGGGTAGCAACTCATTCGTCTGGCTCAAGCACAGGAATCAAAGAAATGAATCATAAAGTTCCAGAGGTGAAGGAATTTTATAAGTAATTGAGATCAGGAACCTTTCAAATCTTTAAAAAATATTCAGAAACATAACCTATATCATAATTATATGAAAGAGTAAATCACTCTCGATCCATAGGAACCCCAAAACTCTGCTTAAAAAACACTGATCTAAACCTATGCCCTCATATGAAGACTACAACAGACAAATGGAGTTACACATTAGAGGTCATGACTGTAGGAACACGTGAAACAGTATGAATTGGCTTAGCTTTGGTATGCTTGATATGAGGACTCAGAGAAAGAGAAACAAATAATTAACAAATTTATTTTAGATGCCATACTCTGACGTGAATAAATCAGTAGCTGATTTTTAAACTGCTTAATGTGGTTTTATTTTAACTGTTATCTTTACTATTCAGTCTTGGGATACATAATGAAAATTATGCTTTAATTGAAAATTAAAGAGTCAGATGGATGATTTTTCTCAAAATTGTCTTTATTTTTATTGCATTTTTTGAACTCATCCAGTTAACCAAACCAAAATTTTATGCCATTATCAATTCCTAATAAACATTTTATTATTTATGTAAGTAGAAATGAGTGAAATACTATTTACTCAGTCATTAGGCACATATTTATTAAGAATTACACAATTTTTAATTCCAGGATTTTCACCCTAGAATAAAACATATATAAATACCAAAAAGTCTAAATGTAAGATTTTTAATTGGTGATGTGTTTTGTTTCGTTTTTCAGGTAACACAATATACATGCCAATCAATTAAAAGTATCACTAAAACTATTTTTATTGAACTGATGCTAATAAATTTGAAAGCTCGGCAAAGAGTCAACTTCTAGGGTCACGTTACTGATCAAAACTCAGTATGAAAGGGACAGAGTTAGGAGTTTTATCTTTTCTTGTCTTATTTTTACTTGTTTTTCTTATTTTCTCCCCTTTGACATCCTAGAAAATCTTCTTTCATATGTAGTAATTAAGTAAATAGGAAACATTTATCTGACTCTCACTTTGCAACCAGTTTCTAATATGAAAAATGTTTGTTGCAGCAATTCTGACAGACATGCACACACAGCCCAGTCACTTGGGTGCAATGTGGAATGCTAGTGCAGCCTGACAATCCTTTTTGTACTAACTTTACCTCTGAATATTTGCTATGTTGTGAATGGCAATCCCGCTAACACAGCTCCAAAGACAGTGTTCCTCACTACAAATACCAGTCTGCTAAATTGTCCCATGTAGGCCATGAAAACTTTATCTTTCCCTAAAGACTTACCATTGATCCATCTGATAACCTGCATCTGATAATCCCTCTATCAGAATAACACTCAAGAAGTAAAAGAATTGATGTGTATTGCATATAGGCCATGTTTAGGTGCAGTAATAATTGGACTGTTAAGGAGAAATTATTTCTACTTAGGATAAGCAATTTTCTACCATTCACTAGTAAAGATTCAAGACATAGACAAATAAGCTGATGGAACTTACTTTTATTCTCTCATATATTACAACCCCACCACCATTTTTTCTCTCTGCCTTTCATCTCCCCTAGAACCCACTCACCCTCATCTCCCATCAAAAAAAAAAAAAAAAAGGCAAGCCAATGAAGGACAACAACCAAACAGGACATAATATGCTACAATAAGACCAGGTACATGCAATCACATCAAGGCTGACTGAGGCAATCCAGTAGGAGAAAAAAAAAAAAAGAGTCCCATAAAAAGGCAAAAGAATCAGTAAACACACTCATGCCCACAGTTAGGAATTCCACAAGAACACCAAGCTACTCAGTAGTAGCATGTATGCAGGGGACCTATGTTAGGCTCCCACGGGCTTTCTGATCTCTGAGACCCCAGGAATCCTGGTCAGTTAATTCTGTGGGCTGTGTTCTCCTGGTGTCCTTGACTCCTCTGGTTCATCTGAACCACACACACCCCCCCCATTCTCTGCTAGCCTCCCTGGGCTCTGTCTAATGTTTTGGCTTTTGGACTTTGCTTCAGCTACCATTGGTTGCGGAATGAAGTCTCTCTGGTCTCTTTGATGGTTAATCACTATCTGGCCCCATAGTACTGTACAGGCAGGACAAATTGTAGGTCGATGATTTTGTAGCTGAGAGAGTAATACTGCACCTAACAAATGAGGACCACTGCTGTTCCAGGTACATTACATGACTCCTTCAACCCTTTTCTCAAGTGATTCCACACTTAATAGAGAAAGCTGAGGGAGGGCTAGATGCTACAGTTACTTGAGCAAAGAAGCATACTTCTAACACATATTTCTCTTTTGACTACATCACATTTGAGAATGGAACACAGAACTGTAACAGTCAGAGTGGGCTTACAACTTCTGTGTTTTCACATTCAAGCACCTACTCCTTGAATTGATATATGCTTTACTATTGTCAAAGAAAAATGTTTACTAGAAAATTCACTGTAGAGACACATCAATTTTAGTGAGCATATACATAGATGTCAAATAGTATTTCATAATAACATGACTTTAAAAAATATTTAGGATGTGTCAAGCCAAAGTGACAAATGGCTCTCTTTCACTCACAATAACTCTGCTGATAGTGCTATTAGTGAAAATACATGGAAAAAGCAAGACGCTTGAATGGACTAGACTGATTTTGACACTAGGTTGTAGGTGTGGTTTAAACCAAGACAGGCCAGATTATTGACTACTATACTGAACCTCCATTGTTCTTGTTTGTTACTAGCATGAACACTTTCTTATTGCCAAGAATGGCCATAAACTATGAACTCTGTGGTCCCATCCACCTCAGTCTCTTAAGCTGCTGAGTCAGCCAGGGAAGGGCTAAGATGCCTTGTTAAAAATAACTAAATAAAACAAAACAATGCCTTTATATTTACGTCTCAAATTGAAGCAATTCATGAAGTGTAGAAATGCTACTACTTGGTGACACTCATTCCTGTAGTTTTTCTCTCATGGAGCTAGAAATTCTTTCTGACCTATGTGCACACATTTATTGCTTAGACCCAGAGATCATGAAGAGACTTAACCTACTAGGCAAACTTGGGAAGATTAAACTGAGATATGCATTTCTATCCCAACTCTTTGGGAATGAAGCTGCATACATATATGCAAAAATAGTTAAAAGCAAAGGAATCCATAAAACTCTCCACAACAAAAAATATGATATATATAACCCATAATTAAAGTGCTTTGAATGTCAACTTTTAAAAGAAGCCTTCAATTATACTAACTCATCACAAATGATAACTGACCTCACCAGGTAAATTTTCTAGTAATTTTAGTCTAAAAAGAGTAAGACATACACTCAGGCTTAGAACAACAACAATTTGCACTAGAAATTAAAAGTAATTTAGAAAAATATTAAAACCCTGCCAGCTGAATATATATACATATTTTAGTTGCATTCCCACAATAAAATCACACTTTTGTAGTCTACTGCAATCGAAAAATAAAACTTGAAACTGAGCATTTTCTTGGCACTTAAAAATAAAAAATAAATGAAGAAAATTTAAAAGCCAACATCATTGAAGCTCTAGGGTTTTAGCACTCATCAGTATAACTGATCCATGAACCATTAGTGGGTCATAAAATAAGTAAGCTCAATAAAATAATTATTGCCTCACATGTTTATTTTGTTCTAAGACTTAAATGGAAGACCTTTGTACCAGACAATGCCTAGAAACAGAGAATATTTTGCACTTGTTAGCACATACACACAAGCACACAATATTCACTAATGCAAGCAGGTTCATATTTTTCTAATTCTATGGACTTATGCATAAATGCTCTTTTAATCTCTCTGTCACATATTTCCTTTACTAAGCAGAAAAAATTGGTGTTATTTAATCTCCTTTGTAAAGTAAACAACTTAAACTATTTTTCTTAAAATTATAATTTTACAGTTCTTAAACTATTTCCTTAATTTGCAATGAATATTGAGTAAATTCAAACTAAAAAGCAAAACTCAATTTCTATATGGACGTTGACCTTTTGTGTTTAGATTTCTAGCTTACTGAAAAGGTCTCATCATTGTCCAATCCATCTTAAGCAGAATATGAATCTAATATTTTCATCCAATATTCAATCTTCCAATTTTATGAACTATGTATAAAGTAAGAAATAGTCAAAGTTATATAATTTCTCAAGCAAAAGTAGTATATTCAAAATAGATATGGTTAATAAAGAATATCTTTTTTCATGCCAAAGTAAATATTTTACACACAAAATGCATCAGGTGAATGCCACTCTATTTGTGAGAACTGCAATTTAAAGCCTTTGATTTAATGATGCCCGATGCTGACAGGCAATGTCAGCTTTATTGCACACTAGCCTTAATCTGGCCTGTAAGGGAGAAAGGGACTCATTTTCTTAGAGGATACTTTTCTCCTAGAAGTTGTTGGCTTCCCAAGTTTCATTTCCAGACTTTGCCCACCGTTCTCTGGTGGCAGCTCATTCTCACTACAGAAATTCTCATAATCATCACAAAAACTCTGTCCAGCGTCTGTTCTTTTCCTGGCCCTTAAATACTGTTCCCTCAACTGACTCCAACTTTCACAATTTTATGAAAAATTGAGTTAGCAGATTGTCTTAGGGTTATTGTTGCTGTGAAAGAACACCATGAACAAATCAGCTTGATGAAGAAGGAGTTTATCTGGCTTGTATTACATGTCACTCACTATTCATCATCAAAGGGAATCAACAGCAGCTCTTACAGGGCTCAAACCTGGGGGCAAGGGCTGAGGCTGAGGTCACGGAGGGAAGCTCCTTACAGGCTTACTCCTGATGGCTTGCTCAGCCTGATATCTTATAAAAGCCAGAACCAACAGCCCAAGGCTGGGCCTCCCACATCAGTCATTAATTTAAAAAATGCCTTACAGTCGGACATTGTGCAGGCATTTTCTCATTTGAGGATGTCACATTCAGATAACTCTAGCTAGTGTCAAGTTGACATAAAACACACAAAGTAACTCATTTCCTTAAGGCATTTTGACGCATGCCTGATCTCGGTTGGTCTACACCTTTCCTCTTCTTTCCTCTTCTACCCCCAGAATCCTTCTGCTCCCAAGAACCCTCTTCCTACATAACACTTTCCACACTCTCCTTCCTCAAAACCTATCGTCTTCCTCATGATCCACTTTCTAAGTTTTATATGGTCATTGACAAAGATGGAGATGATGAAATTAGAAGCAGAGGTTTCTCCACAGTTCTGTCTAATCTATTCGATTCCAATCTAATTTATCTGTACCTGACAGGTTAATGCTTTAAGTCTCCCTAGCATAGTTCCTTAAGTCTCTTTATTGTGAACATTGGGAGGATTATCAGGGCTCTTACCAAGTCTTTCATCATAAAGAACCAACTTCTCAGAAGACTTCACTTCTACTTCACTGTCTTCTTAAATTCTACTTTAGAGAAAATTGATGCCCTCAAATTTTATATCCAAAAAGTTTAAAGTATGAGCTGTAGTGAGACATATAACTTTAATCTTGACCAAGTTGACATATAGGCATATTTATTTCTTTGGTTTTCTGTATTATCACATACATTTAAATAATTTTAATGACATAATGATGCTGACTGTGTCTTAAAATCATGATGTATTAAATTCATTTCGCCACCAATATGATGAGCATGCACAGTTTAAATGTTCTCATGCATATTTTTTAAGGCCTTCGTCTTTTCCTTGGACTATTCTAATTGCACGTGTCATTCAGCTATTGGTTTGCTCAATTAATTAAAAAAAAGCTATCAAGCAATAAAATGTAAAGTTTGGATTGAAAGTCAGGAACTTATTTTTTCTAAAAAAAAAAAAAAAAAAAAAAAAAAAAAAAAAAAAAAAAAAAAAAAAAAAAACTAGGAAAAGATTGAGCAAGTTACTGGCTGCTCTCTTTGAGTTTCCAGTGTGGACCCCGTTATGCAGCTCTTGATTCTCAATCAAAAATGTCCTCTG
Source organism: Phyllotis vaccarum (assembly GCA_033318265.1). NCBI lineage: Eukaryota > Metazoa > Chordata > Mammalia > Rodentia > Cricetidae > Phyllotis > Phyllotis vaccarum. The sequence goes on from JARWLC010000005.1 coordinate 118,102,385, forward strand.
TGAGAAAGGCTCACTGAAGCTCAGAAAATAAGGGAATTTTACGGCACTTAGGAGGTGCACAAAACTCAAAAGACTCAGGAACTTCTTGAAAGATATAAGATTCCCAAGGACCTTACCCAAAGTGGTGTAAGTATTGGCAATGGTTTGGAAACGTGGAAACTCTCTTGTAGCCAAGTTGCTTGCAAGATATGAAGAGAATTCCAATGAATCAAGTTTTGTGAGAAATCATTCATGATGGCAAGTTGTGCTTTTCATCTCTGTAGCTGCCTTGGAGGCTCTGATACTTCTGTAACTTCTCACCCATTCACTTGTATCTGACCTCAATCCCTCCACTGGCTCACAAAGGCATAATAATAGAAAACTCACTATGTTTTAGTTTTTTACTATATTGTTCTAAATTATCCATATGCTTCAAACTTATAAACTTATATTCACTTTTGACTAGAAAGTTGTGGTCAATTTCTTTCCTGGAGTGAACAGTTTTCTTCACATATCTCCCTCACCTCTGTAAAGTTGCAAAGTACTACTCTGTAGCACAGGTCACCATGCTCTTCTCAAAGTGTCAATCATTTTCACTCATTTCCAAGTTGCTCTGGGTTCCATTCCTTCATCTTTTACATATCTCATACTAAGGAACACTGCTAACTTGCAGGCATGAATGTTAACACTAGCACTGTGTACCCTCGTCCACTAAAGGAACCAATAAAGAGAAACCCAGCTGTGCTGCATCCACAGCTGCCCACTCACCAGCTTTGTGGCGTCAAGCACCCAAGTCTCTTCCCTCAAACTCAGTTTTCTTGTCTGTGAAAAGAAAGGATTAAGCTGTCAGTGACATTCAAGTCCTACCAGATGGGGTTTCAAGGGGTAAACCAATGCTCCCTAACATGATGGGCTCCTCCTCCAAGCAAACAGTTTCTTAGATCCCCTTCTGCTGCCACAATTATCACCTATATATAGTTTTAAAAAAATAAAACAATACTGAACTATGTGCATGCCTGTGTGTGTGCAGGTGAAATGTATCCATGCTCATGCACGTGGAGACCAGACGAGGATGTCAGGTGTCTTCTAAGGCTCTTCACCTTATGTTCTGAGATGTAATCTCTTGGTGAAGCTGAATCTTGACATTTTACCTAAGCTCACTGTCGTCAGCATTCTAAAACCTACCTGTATTCGTCCATCAAACCAATACTGGGTTTCTAGGAACACGAATCCACACCTGGCTTTTTTTGTGGGTGCCTTGGAATTAAACTCACGTCCTCTTATCCACTGAGCCGTTTCATCTCTTGGAACTCCTGACTACTCTTTAAATCATAAAATCTCAGTACTCGTCCATCTTCAGTCTTATCCCCACCTTCTATGATGACACCAGCAAGGAGGAAGTAAAGAGGACAGAATAAGTTTAGAGCATCTGTTTTTGTGTGTGGAGCTGCAGTCAGTAAGATCAACACATAGGAATATTTCAACAGCTACAAGAATACCTAACATTGTGCCCGTTTTTTGTTTAAGAAGATAAAGCTGAGAAAACTTGGCTATCTTTACCAAATCTATGACTAAGAAGCAGAGGTATCAAAGTCTCTTTTCTTTCTTATCCTCGGGATTCCTGTGAAAGAAGCTAACAGGCCTATTTTGTCCTGCTAATGGTTTCCATTTGCGCCTGACCTAATTCTAGAAACATGGGACATATAGTACAACATTATTTCTATTTTGTCAATTAGAAAACCAAGGTTCGGAGAGGGGGAAAATGATCCGCAGGTGAATTTAACTAGACAAGGATGGTGTTCAGTACCTGGATTCACACTCTCGGCTCTTTCCTCTGCACCAAGCTAACTCCACAAAAGATGGAAAAGGGAGCAGTGAATGACAGAAGCTAAATGATAGGAGCAGAGGTGGTGGGTGGCGTGGGGCAGGTGGGGGAATTCTAATTCAGTAGCTTTTGACAGTTGTTGAGTCCAATGAGATAATTTCACGGAAAGTACCTTGAAATATCTGAATCATCCCAGTTGGAGGCATCATTAGTAACCAACATCAGGCACCATTATGAACACCCCATATCTTTACAAAGCTCCACATAGTATTAGAATATAAAAGAACGATACAAAAAATTAATTTCTTGGAAACCCTACAGAAACTGAAATGAAAGGACAGACAGCTTGACACTCTGAACACCACAGTACAGAGTTGGTGACACGGGCAGCCTTTCGCTTCTTGATATACAGTCCCTACTGGCAGTGGGATAATTCAAATTTCCAATTTTTCTCAGATTTCATCATGAGCTCAATCAAAAGTATGAAAGTCAGTATTTTAATATCCTTGCACGTAGCGAAAAATAAATAGTATGCCACACTACCTGAACCCTTCCAGCATTTTTTATTTTGATTGTCTTCACATTATATTGAGAGATTGCTGGGATTTTATCAGGAAGATCACCCACACAAGCTAGAGCATTATTATGGTGCCCGCAGTGCTGTATGTCACGGGATAGATGAGTGATTAAAAGCCACGGACTTGTGACAAGGACCATAAGGAGATCAGACAAGCAGCTACCTTCCTTTAAAATAAGGAGAAGGCAGAAAAAAAAGACGAGGGTGATTTAGCCTCCTTGCCCACCTTGGCAGTGCACTGCAGCATTTTGATTGATGTATATGGTTCTTTGGGATTGGATTCCCTATAGCAAATAGCTTTCATAGGGCAAAAAGAAGAAAACAGCATTTATATACAGGATGACAATGCAATTAATGTATTGACATTGGGCCAGTTAAGACAGTGCAATTTAATATCCTTAATGCAACATTATGTAGAGCTGTTAGCAAAACACTACCTGTTTCGTGGTGCTTTATCGATAGTAGTTATACTTTTCTGGTTCACTGAATATTTTCAACTTATAAATGGATTTATATCATAATTAAGTTGCAGAAAACTGAATTCAATGAGTTATATTTGTTGGGGAAGGTATAAGGTTAGAAGAAAATGACCCTCACAGGAATGCAAACTCTATAGTGAGAAAAAACAATGAAATAAATTTCTACAATTAAATATATTTGAAAAGAATACCCATGCCATATGGTTAGAGGAGAGAAAAAAATTTCAAAACATAACCACAAAATACTAATACATTCTTTTAAGCAAGGAAAAATAGTAACTACTATATGTTCTTCTTAGTTCTTAACATATCTAAATTTTAAAGTCTTTTGATGTTTTTATAATAAAAATAAGTATTCATGAAATAAGTTTCCATACAAATATTGTATATTTATAACACAGGCGGACACACACACTCAACTATGCACATATTTGGTTGTTACTCACGCCTTATTTCTGGTTAAAACAAATGGGAGAAGGATTTTATCACAGAGCAATATCCCCTTCCCAGTGAAATAAATTCTTTAAGACATAGTTGGGCAGCATGTTTGAAGCCCCCTTCCCTAGTTGAAGGCTACTGACTTCATATATGAGGCAGGTAAGGCCTAAAATCAAAGCTACAACTTGATCTAGTTCTTGAAGATAGATCCAAATTTGTTGAATATAGAAGACAATTCATGACTCTCTAAAGGCTGTGAGTGAAGAGATGGTTCAACAATTCAGAGCACTGACTGCTCTTCCAGAGGACTTGGGTTCAGTTCTCAGCATCTACGTGATAGCTAAATTGTCTATGACTCCAACATCTAACATCCTCACACAGACATACATGCAAGCAAAACACCAATGTACATATAAAAATAAATAAGTAAAAAAATAAGTAAATAAAAGGGAGTATATGCTTGTTTCCTTTTGATTCTATTTTTTATAAATCAATGTTTTGATAGGTATCACAGGCTGGTTCTAAAGTCACAACATAGCTGCTTTAGACCTTGAATATTAGGATTATACTTATATGCCACAACGCTCAGTCAAGAGAAAGATTACTAGTGTATATTCCATAAATATTGCATGCTGAATGGGGAAAGGAAGCTGGAAATAGGAGGTTTTACAAGTAAGAAAAAAATGGAGTAGAGCCATAAAGTTTAGATGTTAACTAATATTTGAATTTTATCCTCTAGTCAATAGAAGCCAGAAACTCATTATCTGGGGCTTCTAAGCACAGGCATGTTCAAATTTCCCTCTTAGAACAAGATGCTTCTGCCTCCTGGATTTTGTACATAAAAGAAAGTTTTAGTTAAAAATTAAGATTTTTTGGTTTAAAGAAATGAAATGAGAAAATTTAAATGGCAAATTGAGCTGAATCCAACAGAATCTTCCTAATTTAGTGATGTAAATCTGTAATCCCTGCTTGTTAGAAAGCAGGAGGATTGTATACTTGAGCTACAGAAAAAAAAAGTCTGAGGCCAGCCAAAGAAACACAATGAGATCCTACTTCAAAATCACAGTGAAAAGACCAAAAAGGAAGCACAATGGCTGAGCTCTTATGCAGCCCAGAGGCCCTAGGCTCAATCCCATGATATTAGTATGTATTGATTTAAGGATCTGAAAGAAAGAAAAGAAAAAAAAAAAAACCACCTCAGTAATTTAAGAAGAAATTGATAATGAAGCATTAAGGAAAAGTAGATGTTATTAAAAAAAAGAAGAAGAAGAATCTGTAAAATGACTGGTGTTTGTCGGGGATCAGGAACCCCTGGAATATTCAATGACATGTATGAATCACTGGTCTGATATTTAGAGACTGGTCATTTCTCCTAGTTTTCTATCATTACTAAAGAAAGATATTCAAGGGGAAGTACAAATCAGAATGAGTAACTTTTTCATTTTAATACATGAAACTCCTTGGAAAAGTTTAAGGCAGCTTCTGATAATGACCAAATAAGCAAACAAAACATCAGGTACAGCAGCAACACTATAGGCCAATCTTCCACTTTCCTTCCCATAGAGATTACATTATTGTCCCAATTCAGTTCCCTGTGGGTGGATTCAATGCCCACACCCTGTGCTGCATTTTACAGTGCCTCAGGGATGGGTGGAGTACATTTCTCCAGACCAGGCAACTGCATTAAGTAGTAGAGTCATGATGTAATTAATGACTCACTTGGCATTTACCAAAGAATTTACCTGAGAATTTATCAGAGTTTTTCCTGCTCCTTCAGCTAGCATTTAAATCTAAAACCCAATCAGAACTGTGTGCTTTAATGTGAATCTGGAAAAAGCTAAGCCTCAAATAATCAGATTACAGCCCTGTGAGTATAAAGCTGGATAAAACACAGTAAAACATTAAGTGGTTTATCGCCACTAAAAAATAATAAATGGCATTATTATAGTAATACCAGACTACAGTAGTTCTTCTCTGAATAATTTTTTTTTTCAAGATATTAGCTTTTTATGAAGCCACATGCTAAGCTGCTTTCTCAGTGACAGTGGAGTGATCATAAGTGGGACTGCACAGCAATGAAGAACTTACATTGGGAAAGTGGCTTGCTTTTACCATTCAAACATTTTAGCATTGAAATACAGTATTGTTATGCTGCCTTTTCATTGATAAAAACTGCATAACTTGGGACAGGCCAGTTGCAATGGAGTTTTCAGAAAATTAAGTTTCCTCTTTTACTCTTAGTAAAAAAGACCAAAAAGAAGCCCCTCCAGCACTTCATAAAAAACAAAAGAGACATCTGGCCAGGGCTCCAAGTGTTAAGATGAGCTAAGACCAGGAATTTGAATATTTACCTCCTTCTAAGGAATTTCTTAATGAAAAGGTAAAGAAAACAGGGAAGTAGCTACTGTGCGCAGGTTTGGAGAGGTAAGTACTCTGGCATGAAGCCTAACCCTACCTTCTTCTCCTCTATGCCTCAGCATCAGAGTTTACTTCCGGGGTCCTGTGCTGTTTGAATTCCTGTCCTGATACTCTTCATGAACGAACAGCATTTAGAGTAAGCCAAACAAACCCTGTCCTCTCCAACTTGCTTTTTGGTCATGGTATTTTGTTGCAGCAATAGAAACCTTAACTACGACAAATATTGAATATAATTGTCACTTAAAACTTTTAACATAACTAAACATTTTAAACAGACACACACAATAGATTTGTCAAATACATACTAGCTGTTTTCTGATCTATGTGCACATTCTCATTCTACGTGCAGAACTCAACTTTCTTAGAAGCATGTAGTGCACATAGACCTAAGGAACGGACAAGAATGCAGGTAAACTGTCCCAGAGATCTCAGGCTGCTTTCTCTGGTCTAAACAAGACAGGGCATCTTGGAGGGGACAGAAGCAAAGTCAGTGATAGAAAGGAGATCAGTTTTGAACCTGAATCATGCTTGGCATTGAAAATATTCTCTTGTCTCTTCCTTCACTTGTACATCCTGATATAGACCCAAGAACTGAATGAAGCTTCTGTACAGTTGGCCCAATCTTTGGTCTTTTGTTGCATGATTTTACTATCCTTTTGCTTTATCACAAGGGGAATATTTTCATTGTTTGGTTTCCCAGCTTCAGGTGAATTTTATATTTTGGTTACTACATTTTTAGGCTCTAATACTTTCTAGTTCTATAATTATTTCTTTAAAATCATAGAACTATAAAATGTACTATATATTATATAATATTACTATTTCTTTGGAAACTTGTTTTGGGGTGTGTGCATGTGTGTAGTATAGTATATGATATTTGGGTGTGGCATATGTATTTATCAGCATTTGTGTGTGCACATATGTATGCAGGTATTGGTGTATGAATAGGATTGTGTTTGTGAAGGCCAGAGACTGACAGTGGATATGTCTCCTCCATCAATTTCCACCTTTATTCTCTGGAACAGTCTCTTAGTGAATCTGAAGCTCACGGCTTCATGTTGGCTGGCTGACAAAGGAGTTTCAGCAATCTACTAGTCTCAGCTTTTTGTGTGGATTCTGAGTATCCACACTCAGGTCTTCATTATTTAATGCAGGAATTTTAGCCACTCAGATGTCTCCATAGCTCTACTTGGTTATTCTTATTCCTTTGGTTAGAACAGTTATTTAGACTGAATTTATCCACATCAACTAAGCCTTTCTGTTTCCACTGAAAATATTCCCTCTTCATTAATTTATTTGATAAAAGCTGATTACCTTGAGATGTTGAGCCATCTAATTCATCACCACGATGTATGTGTTTGTATATGAGTATTGAGCCCATTGATACATCTTTATTTAGCTTTGGAATTCTTAATATGAAATAAACATTAAAGTGTACCACACACAACATAACATATACAAACGCACATACCACTCACCTACACATGCATGCATACTTGTATAGAGCTAAGTAAAGGCTCTCACGCTGTCTACTGTATACCAAATACTAAATTCTACTTAAGACAGGCAAAGGAAGATTCCTTTCTTTCTCAGTAGTCTTGGAAAACACTGGGAAACTGTTCTGTCATTCTCTGGTGCCCTTACCCAGTCAAGGACTACAAGATAAAATCTATCTCCCTACAGACTTTCTTTTCACCAACTTCTTATCCTTTTCCTCCTAATCTACACCAGATTAATGAAGTCTCTTCACTTGTTGATAAATCCTTTTTAATCTTATAATTATTCTGGGAAGCAGTGTTCTGAGGGCCAGGCCTTGAGGTTTATGACCTAGCCCTACAGGTCTAAATATAAGACCCTAAGACAGTCTTAGATCCACTCGGGTGGATGGTCAGTTGTGGGTAGAAGAGAATATTTCAAGTTACTAACCTACAACCTGATGGCCTTGGGAAAGTTAACAGACTCAGTGAGCAAATGTACATCGACTTGAAGAAATTAAGAATTTCTTCCAAGAAAAAAAAAAATGTAAAGATTTCTAAAATGAGAGCCTCATAATAGGTCTACACTAGAGAGGCAGCCAGCTCTAAGTGGCAGATACTCAGAGAATCTGTACAACAGCACGGGGAGAGAAACAGCACAGTGTTCTCTCAGCAACAGAACAACCAAGTGATGAAAATACAATCACACAAGCAAATTTGCACAGGGAACAAACAAAAATGACATTTTGAATTTTCAAGATTAAGAAAAAAAAAAAAAACCTGCATGAAAACAAGACCAAATAACCTAAAGAAAACAAATTCATTATGATTTCCTACAAAGTTAGAAGTTTGAAGAGGATTCAGGTTTAGAATGATTTCAAGCAATTGGGATGTAGAGACAAAAGAAAAAGGCAGTTCACTTGAATGGATCTGGTGACTTTTCACACGTGTCCTGGGCTCACCACGTGAGCCAGTGCCACAAAGGATAGTATGCTGTGACTCAGCACTGGCCAAAATTTGTGGAGTGTCAACAGTTCCTATACATTTCAACAGTATCTACACATCCACTTTAGTTAGTAAAAATATAATACAATGAAAATAAGGAATTGGCAAAATAATTATGGAAAAAAAATAGTAAATAGAAACAAAAGCAAATCATGGACAAAAAGAGAGTTCACTGAATGGGGTATGCCTTAAACAGTTCCCAGCTGCTGATGCTGTTTCGGGATATTGTGGGACCTTTGGGAGGTGGAGCCTACCTGGAGGAAGCAGTGTTCTGAGGGTCAGACCTTGAGGTTTATAGCCTAGCCCTACTCTCTGTCCTCCCTCTGAGGACTGACTCACCTGATTACGGGTCCCCGGACATGTGAGCAACAGCTGCTTCACAGTCCTGCTTCCCAGAAAGCCTCCACGGACATGCTTTCACAGCCAGAATAAATCTTTCCTTTCTTTAATTTCTTCTTGTCAGGTATCTGGACCCAGTGACAAAAAAAAAAAAAAAAAAAAAAAATGTAGCTAATACATTTAAAAACTAAGGACAGGGTACGGATTCCACTGGAAAAAAGAAATGAGCTCTTGTGAAAATAATCAATAAAATGACACCAAAAATATAAATGCCAAATATTAAAGGGAGGGCAGGGACAGGTGGAAATTTAGGATTATCAGACTGCCTCTGCTTTATATTTTGAGTCAAAAATGTTTCAAAGTGGACAAGCATGAGGCCAAAGATTGCAGAATAATGTTCCCAGGAAAAGAGTTTTATAATAACCGTGGCATGTTGTCTCTGACAAGGGGTTTAGAGTGGGAGAAAGGTGAGGCAAAAATAACCCTAATGCCTATACAATAGGAATGGCAGAGTAACATTCCCTGGAAAAAGAATTACCATTTATGTTTTTAAATGATCTCTCTGAAAAGCTGAAGCAATATTTACTTTTCACTACACCTGTAAGATTAAAATATGACACCTAAGGGTTGGAGCGATGGATCAGTGGTTATGAGCACTAGCTGCTCTTTCAGAGGACCTGACAGTTGTAACTCATAACCTTAGTTCTTAGGGCTTGGGCTCTCACACCCTCACATAGATATGCATGCATGCAAAACATCAATGCCCATAAAACATATTTTTAAAGATACATAAAGCTAAATAAAAAAATGCAATCCCCATAATGCAAATGTCTTCATTAGACTTATCACTTAATGTAATCACATTAAAGATCAGTGTTATCATAGACCTAAATATAAGAGATAGTATAACAAGCATTTAGTGGTGCACACCTACAATCTTCACACTTAGAAGCAGAAGCAGGGAATTGAAAAGTCTGAGGCTAGCTTGAGTTACAATATGAGACCATGTTTTAGATAAAGGTCTAAGTGACATAAAGGAATAAATGGGGTATTGAATACAAGATGAAAACTTACCATTTGTTAAATAAAAGCAAGACCTACAGAATATTTCCCATATTTAGAAAACATATTTAGCAATTTCATCAACAGTACTTTGTCAATACACTCTATACTGCCTTATCATACTTCTCTTTTATTTTGTAAAGAAATTAATGAAAAGAAACAAGCATTTACAGAATACCTCTCAGCTAAGTGTTTAAGTGTGGTCCCACTCATAAGATTCAAAATGTGTTGTAACTCATTCAGATGTCCACACAAAAGAGATCGCGGTGAGAGACGTATCTGTTAACATAGATGATTAGTCATGAGTAAAAACTTTTCTTAATTTTACTGTTTATTGCTTCATTAATGCTTAATCTTAGTGACTGAAATTTTTAGTCCACAATTATCAGTACTAGTACAGAAATATATGCACACAACTAACTATACTATACTTAAGCCTATAATGTCTAGGTAAGTAGAATAATGGCTGGCAAAGACATCCTACATTTGTTGACTTTCTTTGTCAAGATTGGCTTTACAACTGTGATTGAAGATGTTTCTTTTATCAGGGCATGCCCTGCATAAGAATTAGTATACCCTTAGTATATGGATGAGAGGCAGAAGTGTCAAAAAAGCAAGATGAGATTACAGTGTCAAGTTTGAAGACAAAAGGAAGGAAGGCAAGCTCAAGCAGCCAGAAAGAGAGAGAGAGAGAGAGAGAGAGAGAGAGAGAGAGAGAGAGAGAGAGAGAGAGAGAGAGAGAGAGAAGGAGAGAGGGAGGGGGAGAGGGAGAGGGAGAGGGAGAAGGGTTTTCCCCTAGTCTACAGAGAAAGATAATTTTAGTCCAGTGAGACCCTTTGAATTTCTGTGATTTCAGGACAACTCAATCGTGTGGCAATTTGTCACAGCAGAAATAGTAAACTAGAACAAAATCTTCAGTATTTGAATGACATAAGCTTAAATCTTGGTTTTGCTACGTGAATTTTGCAGAATTCATAACCTCTATCAGTTTCTGTTTCTTTATCTGCAAAGCTGAAATCATAAAAACATCTATCAACACAACTGTGGTGATCATTAACCTACAGCCAGAACTATTAAAGGTAGGTATTATTATTATTATAAAGTACTATAACAATAAAAAATAAATGGAATAAAATATCCAAGAAAAAAAAACTAACCCTTATCATTAGTTTTGTTATTTTTACTTCTCAAACTTAAAAGCTAGCCAGTAATTCTTCATAATGTACTGGCTACAAGTTGAAATATGAAGAGAATCTGTTCTCGTATTGAAAGCACTTCACGATCTGAGCTCATTCACTGCTCTCCCTTAATATTGAGCTCTTTGGGGGAAGAGGCAATATCCTTGACTGGCTATAAATTTATGAGTGTAGTTGCTTTTATGATTCTGAATGTAATAGAACCTAAGTAAATACTGATAAGTTCTCTATTCTTCTGAGAAGTTTCCACCCACATAATATTGCCCTATCCTTGGAAATCCCCACAGTTTTGATAAGAAGTAAGGCAAGAGCTCTTTTATATATAACACTTGTCAATTAGAATCAGAGAAGCATTCATCATTTTAGTTGGAAAAGCTATGGGTTTTTGAAAAATCCCACTTGAAGCATGTATAATAAAAATTTGCTTTTGTGTCTTTTGTGTACCTTCAAGCAGTTTGGGATAGTAATGTTGGCTTTCAAGTTTATTTTTTCCCCAAGCATCTTTCGCTTAACATGCTTCCACTTACAGATTAATTAGAAAAGTGAATTAAAATCAGGATTTTCGTTAGCAGTGTCTCCATGTAATGAAACTGAAAATGTTTGCTTTGCTCTACAGGAATAGCTCCTGTCTTCATTAATTATACCTGTGGGAACTAATTAGCTTCTTTAAACCACTTTTTTACTAGATGTCTTCAAAAATTCTTTGTGTATATGATTTAAAAACAATTTTATTCTTCTTATTTAGAAACTGTATATTGACTTATGACATTATACATACAGGATCATAGCACTGAATGGATCAATTAGTATCCAAGAAGCTTCATAACTTGTTATAAAATATGACTAAGGAAAGAAAAGTCAGGCAGAGTGGTGCACAAACAAGCACTGAGATATATGGGAATCTGTGACACACACATGAACACATTATATACACAGAGACACAGAAACACAGACACACACACAGAAACACAGACACACATCTGATCTACCATATAACTGTCCCTCTGCTGTCTATGTGATTTCTTATTTGCATGTGAGTTGCTTCTAAACACAACTTCAACTCCAGTTATTTAGAAATAGCTTATTTGGACGCTGGGCACAATCTACAAATGGACGATGTCTATAAGTGGATAGTATTCTACACACAAGAGCACCACTATGACAATAACAATCACCCCATGGATCAGTCGCATCAGCACAGTTGGGAGGAATAAGTTAATACATAGCTTTATGATGAAATGCCTAAAAAAACAAACAATTCCAAGATGTGTGTGTGTGTGTGTGTGTCTGTGTTTACCTGTGTTTCACAAGAGAACCTAGTAGCACTCATATCTCTTTTGATAAAATGAAGACAGCATACATGTTTCTTATAAATACCAACTTACAAGCAATATATGGAGTTGAGTCTAGAAAAGCCTTCTACTATCCAGAATCTTATCACTCAGAAAATCCACTCTCTTTTTCAGGTTTCTTAGCCCATGAACATATACTATATAATTAAAAATATTCATGCTTAACGGAAACAGCACACTTTTCTTACTATTCTACCTACCAAAGAACAGTTACAATTACAATCTCAAAAAATTATTAGGGAAACATGAAAAAGCAGAGGGGCTCTTACTATCTTTAGCTTTTTGCTTTTTGCTTTTTGCTTAGAAAGCCTGCCGGAGATGAAAACTGTGCTCTTAACTTTGACCCATTTCCAGTGGTGAAGCAATGTGAACTCTGCCCCTGAATGCCAACACACAAGAGAAGATTATGGCTTCTTTCCATGAGGTGTCAGTTCAGTTTGATAAACAGACCACGTATATTGGGCACATAAGAAAACAAAGAGAATAAGAAGATATAGTACCTGCTTCCCAGGAGTGCACAAAACAGTAGGGTCACACACATACTCTTTATTGATGATCAGAGCAGGTTTCTGTTTATTTGATATTATTGTTTGAAGGGAAATGATAAAGCGTAACCCCTTCTTCATTTGAGAATACGATGGCTTTTAACATTAGCCTTTGTGCTTGCTCTTAGACTTCTGCGCGTTTTGACCATTCTTCCACGCTAAGTAAATAAAAATTTGCAGTGGGTTTCTTTCTCTTGAGTTCTCTCTCTCTCTCTCTCTCTCTCTCTCTCTCTCTCTCTCTCTCTCTCTCTCTCTCTCTCTCTCTCTCTCTCTCTACTCCTTTGTGGAATGTAGGTTCAGATCTCCTGTCATCCTTGCTATAAACCCTGGTGGCTAACTACCTCATATAACTATATACACATTGAATCCCAAAGATCTAAAATATGTTTTCTAAGTACCTACCAGTGAGCAGATTTACCTATCATATAAACATGAATGTGGGCAGGTGTATACAACATGGATGCCTCTGCATGTGTGTGCATCTGTGCTAAGGTAAGAGGTTATATGTTTTTTTCCTCAATTGCTTTAAACCTTATAATTGAATTACAGTTTCTTCCAGAACCTGGAGCCCATAATTAGGCTAAGCTGATTCCTGTGGGGATCTCTGTCCTTTCCGCAATGGGAATTAGAGATACACACGACACTAAGATTTTTATTTATTTATTTATTTGTATGTGAGTGCTAATGTTGCAAATACAGGTCCTCATTTTCACAGCAAGCATGTTACACACTAAGCCATTTCTCTATCCAAGAGACTACTGATCTCAAACAGCAGTTAATATCTCATACTTTCTTCAGATTAGCCATTGTCTTTCATCTGTCTTCTACGGTGAAAGCTAATCAGTATTTGCATGTATATTTGCATTAGAAACATGTATGTGTACATAGATATGTATACAGATTACATATGTCTATATTTATGTATGTGTGTTTTAAAAATATAATCATTGTTTTATTGTATATACTGTACCATTTACGCACACTAAATCAATAAGTCAGTTGCTATGTTCTATACATATGAGGGACTTGACAAACATTTAAACAAATCAGATGATTAGAATATTATTATATATTATGATGCTTCTATGTAAGCAGTTCACTGTATCATCTTCTGAAGACTAAGAGATATTTTAGTTACAATCCTTTAAAAAAATATCATTAGCATGCTTCCTATAGTGCTTTAAACGAATAATGTCTCCCACAAGCTTATATATTTGAATGTCTGCTCCCCAGATGGTGGAACACTTTGGGCAGGTTACGGAACCTTTAGGAGGTGTAGTCTTGCTGGAGGAAGTATTTCACTGGGAGAGTTGACTTTCAGAATTTATAGCCTGGCTCCACTTCCTGTTTTGTTGCTCAGCTTCTTGTGTGGAGGTACTATGTGACCTGCCAGCTTCCTGCTCCTGCTGCTGTTCCATGCCTCCTACCTCCACTCGATCACTCTGGAACTATAAATTAAACCCTTTTTTTCTAAGTTGCTCTTGGTTATAGCATTTTATCACAGCCAGTGAAAAGTGACCAATATGCTTACTAAGAAGATATTTCCGAGTAAGTTTAGTATATCCAACTTTAAAAAATAAAAGAAATTAGGAAACATCTGCTTAGATGAGATATGTTTTATATGAGCTTGAAATAAAATAAAAACTAAATATCTCAAATCACACAGAGAGAAAGATCCACAGTTTCAAAGAAGTATATCTTCAGAAAACAGAGTAGAGATTTCTTACAATATCCCACATATCCAAATCAACCACTCAGCGACACATTATCATTACTCTCAATTTGAATTGTATTGTATCTCAGACCCACACAACCTTAAAATATGTTAAAATTTATCTTCTATTTTTTTGTTTGCTTCTTCTGTAATAATAAAAACAATACAAAAAATACAATAAAGCCTTTGAATTTTAAATGATTCAGTTATGGTTTCATACAGAGTAAGATATTGTTCAAATAGAAATGAACCCTTCATCGGTATGAAGTTCTAGAGAGGCTTGTAAAATTGTGTGCACTTCTAAAGACAATCCCATCGACATTTAGATAAGGAATGTATTTTATAGCCCTTATGATGACAGTAGTTCTTGATAACAGCGAAGTTCAAACAAGTTAGAAAAACTAATTTCATAGAATGATTATTCTATTTAGGGAAAAACTTTTGATTTGACTTTAGCTAGTTTGCTCTGGAAAGACTTGTTTTGGTTGTTTGGTTGATTGACTTTTGCTTATATCTGAAAGATCTGGGATGGAATCACTCTTCTTCATTTAGGAGGTATGCAAACATTTTAACTTCTTATATTTTAAAAGCAGGAAAAATAATATAAAAGATATTATGTTCATAGCACCTCACGATTGTTAAATTTTGCTTTAATATTTTTTGATGTCCTATTCAATATATAGGAGCAATTGTCACTTATATGAGTTATTTTAGAGATATTTCACTACCACAATAATTTGAAGATGTCTGCAAAATACACACACACACACACACAGCTCATCAGGCTAAGTGTTAATAAAGAGTAATTGTCAACATTTTGTATACATTTTACTTAGCTTAATTCTGAGCTGAATTCTCCAAAAATTTATAATTACCTGCATTCATGCAAGACAGAAAGACAGCACAAGGTTCAGTAATTGATCTAATTGTTTTCTGAAGCATAGATATCATTCTATGTTGATTATCATTGTTGAGCACATATATAAGTAAAACTATTAAAACTTTATGAGACTGAATTTTTAAATATCAGTCCTTTTCTAACTGTCTAAAAGATATAGGATTAAATAATTAAAATAAAATCTATTTAGATGAAAAACATCTAAAAGCTATGTAAGTGGGCTGTGATAATACATGCCTCTAATTTCACCATTCAAGAAGCAGACACAGGGAATTCTCTGTGAATTCAAAGCTAGCCCAATCTATGTAGTAAGTTACAGATCAGCTAAAGCTACAAAGTGAGATTCTGCCTTACAAAATAAAAGTAGATACCAAACCAAAGGAAATGGGACATTTAAATGTCTTTGTATATGCTTCAAGATAGTTTAGGTTTCTATTTTACTTTGGAGATGAGATAGTAGCAAATGGCACACTCTGTGTTTCTAAGAGATTCTACAGATAACAAAGAACACGTGCATTCATACTGGGTGTAGTCCTACATGGCTATAACCACAGTTTGTGATGATCAAACAGTGGAGACAAGAGTGATCTACACAGACAAATTCTATCTCAAAAAATAAAGGTGGGCAAAATGACTCAGCAGGTCCAAGCTCATTCCGGACAAGCCGGGCATTCTGAGCTTGATCTCTGGAACCCAGATGAAGGTTAAAAAAAAAAAAAAAAAAAAAGACCAACTCTACAAAGCTATCCTAGGATCACCATATGTGAACCATGGCATACATACCCCTACCACATGCTGTAATAAGAAAAGTCAATCATATATTAGGCACTTATTATTATGTACTTGGAAATGTACTAAACAGTTTACAATTATCTTATTCGACTTACTATAACATTAAATAATAAACTATTTCCAGTTAGCTTGGACTGATGTGGCTGAAGTGACAATTAGTTCTCTGTATTCCAGAGGCTACAAGTCTGACATCAAGGTGCTCCCATGACTACATTTCTGTAGGATGGTGATCCAGCTTGTAGAAATCTGTCTTATCTTCTCACTGAGACCTCAAATCACCTTTGCTCCTGGTTGGACATAGCATAGTGCTCTGGTTCTCAACAATGCAAACCTTTAATACAGTTATTTATTCTGTGGTGATATCCAACCATGAAATTATTTCATTGATACTTCATAACTATAATTTTTCTTCTGCTATGAAACATAATGTAGATATGTGATATGTAGTTGAGACCAACACATTGAGAACAACTGAGGTAGTATTAGGACGATCCAGAGAGGCAGAGAAAAAGAAAGGATTTTCCCCTCTTCTAAAGCAATGATTCTGTCATATGCTCTATACTTAACATCCAATACAACCCTAGTACGCCTTATGTCCTATACCTAAATCTAGTACATTGGGAATCTAGTACATAAGTTTTCAGCATTTGAAACAAAACAGTCTATATCACTAATTCTATCTGATACTTATTATTGTCTTCATTTTACAAAAGTGATGCAAAATACCGTACAATCAAAGATCCAGGCCAAATAAGAACCTAGCCCTACGAGGGCCAAATGTTGTTCCTCTGTTTCCCAAAAGAAACAACACTGACATAAACCTCAGTCCTGAAGTCAGGGTTTGGCTTGTGGTATTAGAACATCCAGGTGGAGGGATAGAAAGCCACACTGAGAAAAGCCAACACCAACCTTGCTACTCTGTGAGGCATGACGAACAATCGATGTCTTAAAATTAATTTAACAAATCATTCATCACTTCATTAGTCATTATCAACATAAAATAACACACCAGGGTATCTGTCAATGAAGTAAAACAAATTACAATGATATGTGCCTAAAAGAATCCCTTATTGACATGGGAAAAGAAACACCCACTCTCCACAGTGGAGTCTGTTTGTTGTTGTTGTTCTGTTTTATTGTTTAGCTTTTTGTGAGACAAGCTATCTCTATGCAGCAGTCTTGCCTCTTGTAGAACTAGTTCTGTAGACCAGGCTGGCCCGGAGTTCATAGAGATTTGCCTGCTTCTGCACTCTTTGCTGAAGGCATGTACCCCCAGGGAAGTTCTTTTTTGTAGCATTGATTGGTGACGGGTATAGACTTTCTTACACAGGAATGCTAAGAGATTGCCACAAACACTGTTTACATATCTACCTTCCTTAAAATTATATTACAGATCTAGGAAATGGTAAAAGTACATGTTTCCAACTTGGGTTTCTATTAAAGCTAAAAGACATAAAATGTAAAACTCATTGACCGTTGTGTTTAGTGCATATTAGCATTATACTGATTGGCTGCTGTGTTATTAGCAGTAGCATCCTAACCACAGGATGGCACCAACGCTGATGTTTTGTTCTTTAGAAATATTTATATCTATAATTTAGTATGAAATTGCAGGGTGGCTTTGAACTTACTTTGCATCAGATTGATGGAGACAGCCAGCAGTTCCCTAGTGCCACAGAAGGAACAATGAGTACACACAATGAGCTAGAGCCGCCCTTACAATATTTTCACCAATGAGGTGTGATAAAAAAAACAAAATCGGCTATTAGTAGCCCTGGGGCTTCGGGCAATACTATAAAAGCTATTTCCTGTTCTCAGAAGGTGGGGTATAGATCTGCCTACAATTAGGGTTCAGATAAGCAGAACACAGAGAACTACAGGGAAAAATCATAACGTTTTAGAGTTGTCAATGGATATAAATGAAGATTTATCTGAAAACAAGCATATTTGAGAGAATAATATTAAGTAATTTCAATGTTGAATGTAAAGCCACCATAATCCAAACATCATGGACCTGAGTAAAAAGAAACATACAGGAAAAAGTACATGGAGAACCCAGAAATTAATCTACCTGGGGTGTGCTGATTGACAAAAGTGCCATGAACATACAATGAGGAAATGATGGTCTTTAGGAAGCCTAGATATTTACACACACACACACACACACACACACACACACACACACACACACACACACACACACACACAGGAGAGAGACAGAGAGAGAGAAAGAGAGAGAGAACAAAGAAATTCATCTCTCATTTTACATGTACTAACACTTAACCTGAACTATAGACAGAAACATAAGAACATAAGAGCAGCTGAAATTATAAACTTTGTAAAAGGTTTATTTTGGAAAACAGGGGGAAAATGTTTCATAGTACAAGTCTTGATATGATTTTTGGCTATGACCCAAAAGAATTGTTAAAAAAAAAAAAAAAACAAAAAAACAGGCAAGTGAGATTATATCTACTCAGAAGGTTATTGCCATAAAGGAAACAACCAGAAAGGAGACAAAGCCTATATATAGCTTAAGAGCATACATTATAAACTATAAACACCTTAGAAAAGAATATTGTCAAACTCAGATCAGAAATTCAAATACTGAAATAATTTAATTTAAAAATGAAGAAAGGACCTCACCTATGCATTGCTGTAAAGAGGAAATAAAAACGATCGGCAGGTATATGAATTCAGATACATGGCATGTCCAACTTTACTAATCATCAGCTAAGCACACATTAAAACCACAATAAGATGCCACCCAAAGGCTGAAAAGTAAGCCTTGACCAGGATGTGGAGAAAAGGAAACACTTGAACATAGTTGTTGGGGATGTAAATTAGCACAGCCGCTATGGAAAACAGTATGGAAGATCACCAAAAACAAAAGGCTATTATACACTACAGTGGAACTAATCAACCTTACCTCTTTACAACTTAGGTTAAAAGGAGTTGAAATCGATATAATGAGAAAATAATGCACACGTGTACTCATGATCACTGAGGGATTTTAGCTAAACCAAGGCATGGAATCAACCTATGTTGAGTGGGTAATGAATATGTGGTACATACATAACAGTACTTAACCTTGAAAAAGAAGGCAATGCAATACGACACAACTGAACCTAACATGTTAACACAAAGAAACTGGTCACCATCTTTTGCCACTAAATGAAAATTCCAGTTTGGGATTGGGTTACATCTAATTGAGTTGATGGCCAAAGGATTCCCATGGGAATCCCCAAACTTTCCAAGCCATTGTCAAGATTATTGGTTACTCTTCACAAACTAACAGAAAGACACCATTGATAAGGACAATACCCACACAACTTTTTGAACATGGAGATGTTGAGCTGGTGTCTACATAGAGCTTTTAAGCCTGGGTTCTCATGTATACATGTATCTCATGTATCTCAAGATACAGTGTCTTAGTTAGGGTTTCTACTGTTGTGGAAAAACACCATGATCATAAAACAAGTTGGGAGAAGGGAGTTTTTTCAGCTTACACTTCCACATTGCTGTTCCCACTGAAGGCAGTCAGAATGAAACTCAAACAGAGCAGGAACTTGGAGGCATCCGCTGAGACAGAAGCCATAGAAGGGAGCTACTTACTGGCTTTACTGGCTTGCTCCCCATGACTTGCTCAGACTATTTTATAGAACCCAGGAACACCATCCCAAGGATGGAACCACCCACAATGGTCTGGACACTCCCCCATTGATCATCAATTGATAAGATGCCTTGCAGCTGGATCTCATGGATCTCATGGAGGCTTCTTCCCCTCTAATGACTATAGCTTATGTCAAGTTGACACATAATACCATCCAGTTCACACAGGAATGTACTATGTACATTATCAAAAGAGAAACGTGAATACCATCCCAGATACAAATACTTTGATCTAAAATGGTATCCTGTATGTGAAATATTCTAGTGAAATGGAAGCACAAAACTGTTGGGAATAACATCTTATTTGACTGAAGACTCACTCCAACTCCACGGATGGAAGCCTTATCCGACACTCCTAAGGTGAACAGTAATCTGAGACTAGATAGCCCAGTAATCTAGGGTAAAACCAAATACAACTGTTCCCAAAGAAATAGAAAGAGAAAAAAAGAAAGAAAGGAAGGAGGGAAGGAAGGAAGGAAGGAAAGAAGGAAAGAAGGAAGGAAGGCTAACAATCTAATGACTCCAACAGATATTTTGCTATATGCATAGATCAGTGCCTTGCTCAGCTGACATCAGAAAGCTTCTTCCTACAGAAGACAGGAACAAATGCAGAGACCCACAGACAGATGTGATGCAAAGCCTGCCTTAAAACGCTTAGCCATAAGTGGAATGTCTCCACCAACTGCTCCTCTAAGAACTCAGGGACCACCACAGAAGGGGATGCTAGAAGAATTTAAGGGCCAGAGGAGACAGAGAACACCAAGCAAACACGATCCACTAAGTCAACATCGACAGAGCTCATATGAACTCAGAGACTGTGCAGCATACTCAGGGCCTGCATGGGTCTGCAACATTGTTTTGTGGTTTTCAGTTTTGTGTTTCACAGGACTTCTAAGTATGTTAACAAGTAGGTGTCTTCCTTGGCATCTTTTTCTTCTGTTTGTCTTTGTCCATCTGTGATACATTAGTTGTTATTTTACCTTATTTTTTTTTATTAACCCTCTGTAGCAAGTTTCTTTTCTAATGAGAGACAAAGGGAGTAGATTCAGACAGGAAGGGAGGGGGTAAGAAATAAAGGGAAGGTAACCCATAATCAGGATAACATGGGAAAAATAGCTATTTTCAATAGAAGATGTGAAGGAGAAGTTGGTCATGCTCAAGCATATTATGGTCTGGATGTAGAATGACCCCCAGGAAACATGCTGTTTGTGAGGTTGTGGAACTTCTTAGGGGGTAAGACATAACTGGGGGAGTGGAGGATGGCTAGAGATGGAAGGAAGCTTAGAATGTATAGTCCAGCCCACTTCCAGTTCTGTTTCTTTTTCTTGACCCTCTCAGATGGTTGGCACCCACGTGTGCTTCTGTTTTCACAGCAGGCAGTGAGCAGGGATTCCGCATCCCTTCCATGCTGGACTGTACCCTCAATCATAAGTCAAACAAACATTCTTCCTAGAGTTTCTTCACCTTGGGCATTTGATCCCACAAGGGAAATGAGAAAGAAAAACAATCAGTAATTTAAAAAGCCAAACTGCTGGATTCAGAGAGGTTAAGGTTTCTAAGGACTGATGATTGCAAGCCTGAGAATGTAATGGTCAAAGAAAACACAAAACTTCATGGACGCGGAGAGTCACCTGACGGAATCCAAAGTTTATGGAGATAATAGTCAGTAAGAACACATAGGCCTCACTGTATAATTAAAATCTGTTGAGAAAGTAATTCTGAGCCACAAAAGAAGGCAAGCATGATCTAATTCTGTATGAAATGACTTGCTTTGGTCATTATGTGGTATAGACATATGTCAAAGTATCACATTATGCATGTAATTTTATTGTCAGTTAAAAGTAACTTTTAAAATATTTATTAAAACATGCCCATACTAATCTATCCAAGTCTGCTTTGATTCTACAATTGAGTGGTGAAATAATTGTTAAAAAAAAAAACCATATAAACCCAATAATGTTATAATACTTACTCCTCTAGCTCTATATACAGTTCCTCCCAAGAAATCCAGCTCCTTTCTTAATGCAAAAAAGAAAAGAAAAGGATTAAAAATAAATCTGTGTTTTAGAATAATCATTTGGAACAAAATAGCGTCCAACTTGGGTTTATGAGATAACTAATCAGAAAAAGGCACTTTTGACTCAAACCTTATTACCTCAGTTATATAGCAAGAACTAACATAAAGGAGGGAAAGAAGCAACTCCATAAAGTCATCCACCTTCCCCCCACGAAGGCACATGCACAAGCATGCCCGACCATAGACATGTACACCCCCACACACATATACACAGGCATGCACACAGACTAGCATGGACCCCCCCCCCCATACACACATCTACATAAACAGCAATGATAAGTAAATCTCTTTAAAAATCACAGAATAACATCCAACTTAAACTAATTGGTTTGTGATTATATGAGGAAAAAATAAGGACTGTATTGAAACAACTCTTTAGGGCTTGTACAACACAGTCATTCGCCAAATGTACACACAAACAAAAATGCAGATATTAGAAGATACATCTGTTGTAAAGAGCACTCACTGCTCTTCAAGAGGATCTAGATCTAATTCCCACTGCCCAGATGGTAACTCACGATAATCTGTAACTCCAGTTACTGGGATATGATACCTCATTTGACCTCTGCAGGCCCAAACACCCATACATATAAAGTAAAAGAAAATAATGTTTCAAAAAGGGATGTATTTTGATGAAATTATACTCTTTATATTCTTTTTGTTACATTTAATGTTGACTGAAATGTATATTTATTAACTTTGCTTGAGATTTAAAACTGTCTGCAATACACATGGGAGAAAATGCCTGTAAATTAGTTTTTATACATTATTATTATGTATTTATACATCTTTCAATACAATTTCTCATTACTTATTACAATTATTGCATTGCTTTTGTATTGTAAATGATTCCCATAATTCAAATTAAATATGTTTTATTTTTATATTTCACTCATATATAATCACTAAATATTCCATAAAATATCCAGCACTTTTTAACTATTTTCTTCATTTATGTGATATAACATAATCATGTATGTGTTCATATTTATTGCACATAATCAAATATTACAAATGTATAAGTATTCATATCTTACTAAGAGCTTTCACAATATCCCACTGACCTAGACTTTGTTTTTCAAACCAGGGTTATTAAGCTTTGACTATAGTAGTTTAAAATTCAAGATGAAGATTCACTTTGAAATATTATTCCAGCCATACTTACAGTTCAGCTTTAAAGGAAAGCCAAGATAAAATATGTGTGGAAATTATTTGTTTAGCTGATCACAATTATAAAGAAAGATTGATGTGTTCTGTGTCAGATACTTATGATACACAGTAAGGGAAACACATCACACATACCACTTTTATGATACACAATTGTCATGTAGTAATGCAGAAGTTACTACACTTTAAATATATATTTTTCTCATGTAATTGCTATTTTTATATGTGCTCTCACATAATTATTAACATGTCTGTTATTTTCAGGCTGAAAAATCATTTAGTACAATTAAATGGCTTGAGCATAATGATGAAGTCAGTGCCTTTGAGACTGTTTGACATTGTCAATACAATAACACAAACCAACCCATAAAAATCAAGGGGCCTGATGATATATTTTAAATTTAATAAAATCTGCCTGGAATATCAGAGGACAGAGCCATCTCTCCAGCCCTTTTGTTTTGTTTTGGTTTTTGGGACAGGGATTTTGTGTAACAATACTGGCTGTCCTGGAACTTGCTTTATAGATCAGGCTGGTCTCAAACTCACAGAGTTCCTCCTGCCTCTGCCTCCCAAGAGCTGAGATCGATGGTATGCACCACCTCTGGCTGGTTTGACAAGTGAAACATGAATTCTAGTTGTTATTAAATGAAAACTCAAAGCCAGATATTGGGGGAAAGCTTGAATATCAGAGAGAGGAAACAGACCACAGTTAAATCTCACCCAGCCAACTTCTCAGGGTAAAAGCTGTCTTCCAGAGTCCTCAGCCTGGCTTATTGCTTCTACAGAATATCACACTGTCTGCCTACGCCTCAGTAAATAACTTCCTCTCCCAGTTGTTTTACTTCCTGGTTCAACTCTGCATCATAATTTTTAGAGTTAAGATTAAAGGTGTGAGCTGCTATTATTTGGTAGTTAGGCCTTGAACTCACAGAAGCACTGGAACCTCTGTCTCTGGAGTTATGCTATTAAAGGCATAGGTCACTACTTGGTCTTTCCTGGTGCTGGGATTAAAGGCATGAGTTACCACTCTCTGCCCCTCCTGGCTTGACTGTGGGTAAATTCGTTCTCTGATATTCCAGACTGATTTTATTAAATATAAAATGTATCACCACAAAAGAGGTTTGTTTATTGGTTTTCTACAATTTCCAGGACAAATTCAGTAAGTGGTAAAGTGTTCTTAATGGTGCCCTTTGGTGCCCTCCTATGGATCAGGAAATTATTCTCTAGCTCCTTGGGCTGTTGGGACACAGTCTGAGAATAAAGTCATGCAAGGAGAATTCTGAGTGCTCATGAGAAACTTCTAAGAAAACAAGACAAAAGTCTGTGACTTCAGTTTCTTCATAGCCACAGAATTATTCTTGAACGTGTCTGTGTGTTCTTCCCAGGTGTAGTGGATAAGAGTGAGTTTCCTTCAGGTCAGTCATTACAACTCCTATTGTTATTTGTTTATATGCCTCTGCCAAAATAGTTTTTGCTGTGTGTGGTTTGCCCTTGTGATTTGACACTTCACTCATGTGACTCCTCTTAATCCTCCAAGTGTAAATTGGCAGATGCTTTGAATAAAGTTGGCTATCATGTCTTAGTCCACCTCAGTTTTAGGCGTCAGCTTGCCAGGTCTCTCATACCCTTTAGAGCAGTAAACACTGGGCTTTTGGTATAAAAGATTCAATCCCTAGCTGAGTGGTGGTGGTTCATGCTTTAATCCCAACACTCAGGAGGCAGAATCAAGCCAGTCTCTGAGTTTGAGGCCATCCTGGTCTGCAGACAAAGTTCCAGGAGAGCCAGGCTAAACAGAAAATTCTTGCCTTAAAAAGCTAACAACAACAACAATAATAATAGAAGAGTCAATTTCAATTTATGAAGTAGAAAACCTTATAAATCGAGTCATATCCAAAGAGTAGTGTCTTCCTAGTACCATTTCTGTTGGAATTAGGATTCAACATTAGAACCTGAAGGGAGGGAGCCCAAGGTCACAGATAGAAGGAGCAGACACTGACACAGTCCTTCTTCTCTCCATTGTATTCAAGCACTGTCATTCAGGTATTGATGACAAAATGTCCTTGAAATCTTGAGCATTTTGTCACATCTGCTTTAGTTAGGGTTTCTACTACTCTGAAGAGATGCCATGACCAAGGCAACTCTTCTAAAGGAAAACATTTAATTAATGGTTAAGAGTTCAGAGGTTCATCATTATGGTGGGAAGTGGTGGAGCACAAGCAGACATGGTGTTGGAGTAGCTGAGAGTCCTGCATCTTAAGGGGTAGGCAAGAGTGTTTTGTCTCACTGGGTGTGGCTTGAGAGTACATGAGCCCTCAAAGCCTACCTCAGCTATGACACTCTTGGTCTAGCAAGGACACACCCACCCCATCAAGGCCACAGCTCCTTCCTTTTAAACCACTACAATATAATAATCTGTGTTATGATTTTTATGATCAAATACTTAAACTGGAATTCTGTAGACAATAACTGTACACTTTGCAGAACTTGTAGATAATTATGGGAGGTAACTTTTGTATTTTGTTTGTTTAATATTTTTATTATAGAAACCATAGCAAATATGTTTATTTAAATGAACTCAAAATTTTATGATTCTGTGTTGTCTCACGAAGGAACATCAGTCTATTAAATAATTATTATAAGACTTTCAAAAAAGCCTAAAGTTATTAAATCTTTTTCATATATACACTCACTAACTTTATTATAAAATGTATTGCATATTCAAAAACCATAACCTACCCTCTCTATTTATTAGCAGTGTAAAATGTACTAACAGTGGCTAGCATCTGATTTATGAAATATAACATAAGTCATCATTTTGAAGGACCGTGAATACTATTCCTTGATTGAATCCCTGATGTTGGAGTTATCATATGATAACAAGTATTGATATTTCTTTGAGCTTTACTACATATTTATGTACAGTCCAGTTGTTTCTCTTTGAGGTCTTCCTATAAATAAAATAGTGCAATAATATTTCCTTCTTGGACTCAAATTCCTTACTGGACATTATGTTTAAGAGATTTATATATGTTGATGAATACCGAATGTTTATTTCTTTTATCTACACTATAGTAAGAGATCCCATGAATGCACTATAATAATGTTTTTATATCCTCATATAAATGTACATTTGGAGCATCTGTAGATTTTGATTTTATAAATAATGTTTTCTTAAAGTTGTGAACATTTTGCATGTGTTCTATGGATTTTATCCAGTTTCTAAACTGTTTGTTATAGATTTGTGATGGGTTGAGTAGAAAACGGGAGACTACATATTTAGAATCGTTGACAGTGATTTTGCTCTTCATAGAGCCCATTAATTCATTATTGATGAGGCATTTACAATTTTGGTGCTGGTGAAATTGGGGTAAGACACACTATCACAAAAGGCAGGTCTCAAGCAAAGTGCACAGTGCAAGTTGTACCTGCAGGCAGAAAAACTGTACTGTACACTTAGAACGTGTGATCTAAATGGCAATCACATCTAAGCAGTCTTATCATAAGAAAAAGAAAATTACAAAAATAGTAGGCCAAGTATGTGGGTGCATGCATGTAATCACAGCACTCCAGAAGTTGAGGAAGATAACATTCAAAGCACGTGGGTTATGCAGTGAGAGTCTGTTGTAAAACAAAGAGAAGTAGAAAGTACATACAAGACATGTGCAGTAGAGTCCTGTGATACTTCATAGCATAAAATATAAGAATACAGATAGGTATACACATATTTGTTCATCCTCTATATGGTTTTATGGGTCAGTATTACATATGTGACTATATAGTTAGTGATAATATGTTGTTAGGTTGTTTGTTCTTGTGCTTGTTTCTTGAGAATCAGAGTCAATATAGTCCAGGCTCAAACTCACTATGAGGTCATCAAGTAGCTATGAACCCCAAGCCTTCCTGTCTCACAAGTGCTAGGATTACAGATCTCTATCACCACTCCTAGTATTTTTGAAAAGTATTTTAATTATTTATATTTTATTTTTTTAAAAAACAGATCTCATTATGTAATCTTGGTTGATCATGTTCTGAGATGTCCACTAACTTAAAAAAAAAAAAAAGTCTGTGCTTCAAGATTACAGTCTATAAACAGTTGCTGAAACTTCCATGCAATTGTGAATCAAAAGCATGGTAGTAAGCCAGGTCTGCTGGGAAGGTTGGTCAACTTGGCACTGGCTAAAGTCAACTGAGAGGAGGAAATCTCAATTAAGAAAATGCCTTGATGACATCATATAAAGATGTGAGGATATATGTAAGTCTGAAAGATATTTTCTTAATTCATAATTGATTGGGAGGACAGCCCATTGTGGGTGATTCCATCCTTATCGCTCAGCACTGTGGTAATCTATTGCGTAGGCTCTAAAGAAAGTATTTGACTGAAGATCAGATGACAGAGCCAGCCATATAGTTAGAGCTCAAGGATGGTGGCAAAGACCTTCAATTCTAGCACTCTGGAGGCATAAGCAGAGATCCTTCTGGATCTCCATGAGTTTAAGGCCAAACAGGGCCTAACAGTGGTATCACACACCTTAAATCCCAGCACTTGGGATCCCATGCCTCTGCTCTCAGTTCTTGGAAAACATATAAACCTTTAATCCCAACACTAGCAAGTTTGAACCAGGAAGTGATATGGCTGAGCAGAAGAAGAGAGAGAGCGTTCACTCCTTCTCTCTTAGCTGAGAACTCAGAAGCATTCAGTCTGAGCATTCCTGAAGACAGGATCTTCCCTTTCGGCCAAATGATTTGGCTGGGTTAAGAGTGGCTCTGGATTTTCCTCTGTTTCTCTGATCTTTCAGCTTTTCCTCAATGTCTGGCTCTAAGTTTTTATTAAAAGACTAATTAGGGTTCTGGTGATAGAGAAAGCCATGAGGAATAAGCAGCGTCCCTCCATCAGCTATTGTTTCCATATTGCTGCTCTATTTGAATTCCTTTTCTGATGTGCTGTGATGGTGAACAGTAATGTGGGGGTGCAAACTATAAAACTGTCTTTTGGTTATGATATTTCATTGCAGCCATAAAATCCACAAAATGCCAAGCATGACAGCACAAACTTTATTTTAAAAGGTAGAAGACTTTCTTTCAAAGCAGCAATTTCTAGAGTAGACCATTCTCAAATAATATGCATTTTTGATACAAAAAGCACAGGTCTCACCTCAAAGTGGATAAGAGTTTATCCTGAAGCAATCGATTTTTTTGATCTTGTCAAAGATATTGACATTAATATACACACCTATGAATACCTGATTTTGACAAAGAAGCCAAAAATATATAATAAAAAGATAGCATTTTCAACAAATGGCACTGACATAACTACATTTTGGTATATAAAAGAATGAAAATAGATCCGTATCTATCACCTCTGCATAAAACTCATGTCCAAGTAGATCAAAGACCTCAACATAAACCCAGTTACACTAAATCTGATAGAAAAAAAAGTGAAAAATACCCTTGAAACATTGGCACAGGAGATAATTTCCTAAATATAACAACAGTAGCACAGATACTGAGTGCAACAATTAATAAATGGAACCTCCTGAAATGAAGAAGCTTCTGTAAGGCAAAGGACATGATCAATAATACAAAATGATAGCCCACAGAAGGGAAAAGATTTTCACCAACCCTTCATCTGAGAGGACTGATCTCTAAAAATACAGAGAACTCAAGAAACTATTGTAGTACGAGGTTTCTGGCCCTGACCTTCGGACCTAACCTCAAGGTTTAGGCCCACAGACCCACAGACCTGCAGACCCGCAGACCCGCAGTCCCACAAAGACATGCAGAGGCTTACTATAGTTTTTGGTTGATCAGCCTCAGGCCCAGGCATATCACTGGCTAGCTCTCTACCCTTCATCTAACCCATGATTCTTCCTGTTCAGCCATGCGGCTCGGTACCTTTCTTTAGAGCAGCACGGTTGTCCTCTGCTTCTTCTGGCTTCGCTCTGGTGTTCTCTCTGGCCTTCTCTCTAGTTCTGCTCTGTGTTTCCTGTTTTTAGTCTGGTAGCCCCGCCCACACTTCCTGCCTGCCTTTGGCCCATCAGTGCTTTTTATTAAACCAGTGGGTGGGACAATTATTTACCATGAAACAACACAATACCCCTACAAACTATAGGTTAATAAAACCAAATAATCCATTTAAAAAAAGGGGGGGTGGTACAAAGCTAAACAGAGAATTCTCAACAAGTGGCTCAAAGACACTTAAAGAATTGTTCAACATCCTTAACCATCAGAGAAATGCAAATCAAAACAACTCTGAGATACCATCTTACACCTGCCAGAATAGCTAAGAACAAAGACACAGATGATAGCCTAGGCTGGAGAAGATGTGGAGCAAGGGGACCACTCCTCCATTGTGGGTGGGAGTGTAAACTTGTACAGCCACTTTGAAAATCAGCATGGCAGTTCCTCAGAAAACTGAGAATCAGTCTACACAATGATCCAGCAATACTGAGTGGACATATACCCAAAGAATGTATATTTTTACCTTTTAAAGACATTAGCTCAACTATGTTCATAATAGCATTATGTCTAATAGCCAGAACTTGGAAACAACCTAGATGCCCACCAACTGAAGAATTAATTTTTGAAAAAATTCTGGTACATTTACATAATAGCATACTACTCAGTGACAAAAAAATTTGACATTCTGACATCTGACATTTGAAGGCAAATGGATGGATCTGAAGAGTTTCATCCTGAATGAGGTAACACAGACCTACGTTAGATAAATATGGTATGTACACCCATATAATTGGATTCTAGATATAAAGCAAAGGATAACCAGGCTATAATTTCACAACCCCCAGCATCTAGATAACAAGAAAAACTTAAGAGAGACATCCATGGCTCCCCTGGGAAAGGAGCAAGGGAAGGTGAGAAGAGAACATGAGAGAACATGAGAGAGTGAGATGGTTGAGTGGGGGAAGTAACAGAGTGGAAGAACAAAAAAACAGATATCTTAGAAGAGAAAGCCATTGTTGGATCATAGAGTAGTCTAGTGCTAGAGAAATACCCAAGAACCCATAAGATGAGCTAGGCTAGGACTCTAAGCAATAATGGAGAGAGTTCCTAAACTAGCCTTCCCCTGTAATCAAATGAATGACCACTCTAATTGCCATTATAGAACCTTCATCTAGTATTTGATGGAGGCAGATTCAGAGATCCCGAGCTAAACACCAGATTGAGCTACTGGTCCAGCTGAAAAGAGAGAGAGGAGGCTACATGAGCGGAGGGATCAGAATCATGATGAGGAGACCGATGGAGAAGGCCATCCAGTGCTATTGGGAGCTCACAGACCTGAAATGGCAGCTGTAGAAACTTCATAAAATAGATCTAAACCCTCTGAATGTAGATGGCAGTCAAATGGCCTGGGCAGTTTGTGGAGCCTCTTGAACTCATACTTGGTGCAAGAACTGGCTTCTCAGAGCCCATTCCATGCAAGAGAGCATCTTTGATCCTTGGGGAGGTATTCAGTCCTACCTCAACTAGATACGCCAGACTGAATTGACTCACCTTGGTATTCTTTGACCTCTCTGGAGAACTGAGGGAGAGTTGAGGTTAGAAGAGGCTAGGGAGAAGTGGAGAAGGGAAGGGAGGAGACTGATGGTGAGTATGGGAAATTTAAAAATAATAATAATAAACTGATCATAGCAGGGAAGACAGGAACACAGTTTTGAGTTCCCATAAATTGCATGGTCCTAAAGAGTAACATTTTTATGATGTTTTTATAAAACAGAAAAAAGAAAGTCATAAATTAAGGTACTTTCCAATTACATTAATGGGAATGCTAGGTGGTTGTCTTAGTTAATGTTTTAATGCTGTAAAGCGATATCATGATGATGACAATTCTAAAGATAAATATTTAATTGGGGGTTGGCTCACAGTTCAGTGCTGGATCCATTATCATCATGCCAGAAAACATGGCAGCCTGCAGGTAGACCTGGTGCTGGAGAATGTACTGAGAGTTCTGCATCTTATCCATAGACAGCAGGGAGAGAACTGACTTGAACTTGAGAGACCTCAAATCCTGTCCCCATAGTAACACACTTCCTCTAGCAAGGAGGTATTCCAATAGGTAGCAAGACTTTGAATCCCAGCGCCTGGGAAGCAGAAACAGGAGGCTCTCTGTAAGTTTGAGGCCTATATGTCCTACTTAGCAAGTTCCACATCAGCTATGGATCAAATAAAAATTAATTGACAACAATTTAAAGAAAGATGGACCATTAAACAAGGCATGGTAGTGCATGCAGGTAAGCCAAGCATTCTGGGAGACTGAGAAGAATGGTCAGCAAGTTTGAACTCAACATCTTGAGTGAAGAGGTTAGTTCATATTCAAATTTCAATGACATCACAGTTCAATGAGCCATGGAAATAAGAGAATGAACTTGCCAAACAAATGCAGCTAATAACAGTGAATGCAAAGCACCTTGAACCTGAAAATTCTTTTGGGTAAGTGTGAAAACTGTACAAAATGCTTATACCAAAAAGTGAGTTTTGAGTTCCAATGATGACAATCACTAATAACCATAAAATTGTAAAACTACAATTAATTTTACTTTTCTATAAATAGCTGAGAGTTTAGCTGTTTGAGAAAAGGTATTCTGACATAGAACTGTGAGACAAGAGATGTTCTAAAGTGGAACTCCAGAAGAAGAAGCATTTGTGGGCATTGCAACTTTCCACCAAGAAAGATTTGCTGTGGAAAATAAGTCCCAGTGACACAGAAAAACAAAGTCCCATTACACCTCTTTAAGAGCAATTATTGACATTAGACTGTTTTTATTTGAACTTGCTGTGGAAGTTTTGTGTTGCTTTGCTGTGAAAATATAGTGTCCAGTGAGAGCAACTGAGGTTCTTATATTTGAACTGCCCCTTTTCTGTGTTTATTAAATCACCTGATCCCAACTCTTTACAAATGTTACTGAGAAACTAAACTTGCTCATATATCTTTATCTTGGTTATACGTAATGATCGTATTATATTTATTCATTGAAGGAATTTGTGTATTTTCTAAGGTGAGAAAAGAAAAAAGTAGAAACTGTGAACCAAAACAAGCTAAGACTGTAGATTTTACAACTTGTTCTATGCTTTGAACCCACTATTAAGAAGAGAAAACTCTGGATATTGCAAAAACAAATTATCACAGAGTCTAAAGAGTTTAGAAGAATACTTTGATTTTTACTTTCCAAAATATGCATCTACCAAGGCTTGAGAGATTATTCAGTGGTTAAGAGCTGGGATTGTTCTTGCTGGGATCAGTTCAGTTGATAGCACATCAGGTAGCTCACAACCGCACAATGATGATAGCTCCAGATAATCAGAAGCCCTCCCGGCTGAGGATAGCACCTGCATAAACATGCACATGTTTACACACAGACAGAGACACATAATCAAAAATAACATAAATATCTTACACACACACACACACACACACACACACACACACACACACACACACACACACACACACACAGGGGCGCTAGCCCTGTAAGAAACTGGTAGAGACTAAGCATAGTGTTTTAGGCTCTAATTCACTTAAAGGCTAAAGCAAAGGAACTGTGATTTCACAAGCAGTCTGAAGAAGAGGAGAACACAAAACTAAGTCTCAGAGAAGGGTGAGGAGGGAGGAGGAGGGAGGAGGAGGAGGGGGAGGAGGGAGGAAAAAACCGAAGAGAGGAGGAGCAAATGAAAAATAAAATCAATATATCAGAAAGTCAACAGAGGTTTGAAAGTCAACTGTGCAGTGATGAGTAGCTGGGTCCATTTTGAATAAAAGCTAATGTGTATACTTAAATTTACAACTTAGATTTCTGTGAAATTTACTCTAAAGATACACCCCCCAATATGCGCATGATATTACTAAACAACAGATTGCTTTTCAAAACTGTTACTATCATCATCATTATTACTGTTGTGAAAGGTGCACATGTACCACAGCAATGCATGTTTGAAATTAAGAGGACAACTGTAGCCCTCAGCTCTCTCCTTCCTATGGATTCCAAGGATCCAACATGAAGCATCAGCTCTGAGTAGCATGAACTTCTACACTCTGAGCCATTTCCCTGGTCCTGGAAAGGATTATTTTTTTAATGATACATTATTGAAACATCATAAGTATCTGAGCCTGGCATAGTGGTTGAATGCATTATGCTATGTAGACATTCAGAGAACACCTAGTGCAACCCTACGAAGAAGTGACAGTGTCTGGGAACCTGGCAGGGCATCATTACAGGAGCCGCAAATGATATGATGAAAACCAAGTGAGACAAGCCTGCCAGGATAACTCCTATCTAGTAAAAAAGTAACAGGAAGGAAGAAAGAATATATTGGCTGCTTTCTACCACAAAACATTTCCAAGGAAATTAACAAATGAGAGGATTAGAAAATGAAAATGGTACAAGAGACCATATTATCCCTATTGTAATTCTTTTTATATCATTTTTATTTTTTAAAACATAACATATCTGTTTAAAACAGTCTGATTAAGCCAAGTGTAGGACAAATAGCCAATAGTCAAAGAAGAGACAAATTACCAAGAAAACAAAACAAAACTCATGTTGGAGGATACAGGATGTAGTCATTGGACTTCTTATACACTGCTGATGGAAATGCAAATTTTTATAGCCAATGGGGGGAACAGGAAGAGTGTTTGCCCAAACCTCTCAAAAGTAGATGCACATCTGACCCAGCTACCGCCAATTGAAAGTACATAGTTAAGGGAAGTGAAATCAGTGTACTAAAAAGGCATACATCAAATGTTTATTATTGAGGAGTTATTCACAATAGGCAGTTATAGGAATAGTTAGTTAGCCATTAACAAATGAGCAGATATCACTGCACATGTAAACAATGCAATATTATTTGGATGCAATTTAAATGTTAATATGGGCTTAAGTGAATGAATGAATGGTTTGAGATGCTGGAGTCAGGGTTCTAGTCAAAGAAAAATAGGAAAGGGAAAGGGTATAAAGATCCTTGAGAGAACAGGTATTAACCATTTAAATATGCATGGTTTGCTATGTGCCATGTTAAATATGCCTGTCAACAAGCCTCGCAAAGATATAATGCCAGATTGCCACAAGCCTAAAGAAAGACTCACTCTGAACTAGACAGAATGATCCAGGCAGAAGAGAAAATGCAAGATCAGCTCTTAATTAAGACATACTTTGTTGCTGCAGTTGTCCAGACGCATCACAATCCAGATTCTGCAGACCCTGAATGTACACACAGCAATTGCTCTTGGGTCTTGAGCCTTCAGCCTTGGATTGGAGCTGCACCAACTGCCCTTCTAATTCTGAGCCTCCCAACTTCTTGGACTGAGATATTACTAGTTCTCCGATTCCCAGGCTATTGTGGGACTATCCAGCCTCTGACCATGTGAGCCAATCTACTATGTCTTATCATTGCACAGATATTCTATTGGGTAAATTCCTCTGAAAACTCCCGTATTAAATGCTTAAGCACAATAAATACTACTCAATATTTATTGCAGCCCAAATTGATCTTCTGATCGTTACAGATTAGGAAAGGTGCTTACTAGTAGTTTTTGCTAATTTAATTTCTATAAAATAGCTGTTAGTAGACCTTTCTATTGGTTGGCTATTATGCTTGGCGATTGAAAGCAACTTGAAGTCTGTTGGTTACAGACAGTGTACATGATTATATTTTTCCAGTCTTAAGAGTGTCATTTACTCTTCTTATGGTGACTTTCCACGAAGAGAAAAACTTTATTTTAAAGAAATATCAGTCTATCTTTGGGGGGGTAGTACTTCTTTTTCATTAGAAATCCTTCTATGATAAAAACCAGAAAGATATTTTCTTCTGTGCCTTTTCACTTATTTTATTAATTTATAAATTCAACTAGCATTGAATCTCACACTGAGCTGGAGAACAAGCGTATATTCAGCATTTACAAGTTAAATATTAACTACTTATTATACCAAAAATGAATTTAAAATTTAATTTTACTGCTTCAAGTACACTGATAGTGAGGGTTTTTGCTTGTTTGTTTTTGTTATTTTGGGAGGGGGTTGGTTTCTTATTGATTTGAAATTCTGTCTTCAGTGTATTAGTCAGCCATTGTGCAACAAACAGCTTCAAGATATGTTTGCTTCAACTTGTGTTCTTTAAAAATTTATCTATGAAAATTATTCAAGAACTTAACTTAAGTGTCTTTTTTGGGGTCTGTGGAGCTAGTGAAGTGGTAGAATACTTTGTAGAACAACCCAGGAGAAATGGGAGCAATAGTGAAGGTGATTCTTTTGGAAGTTTTCATAGGCCAAGTACTTGGAGAGGCTTAAAACTCAGCTTTCCCCTCTAGATGATTTTAGGTTTTGCACACAAGGTGAATCTACTTTAAAGGAATCTGACTTAGTTGATGAAAAGCACATCCAGGTAACAGTGCATCACCGAGGGAGTCAGGACAGGAACTCAA
Source organism: Phyllotis vaccarum (assembly GCA_033318265.1). Classification (NCBI taxonomy): domain Eukaryota; kingdom Metazoa; phylum Chordata; class Mammalia; order Rodentia; family Cricetidae; genus Phyllotis; species Phyllotis vaccarum. Next base: position 118,137,822 of record JARWLC010000005.1, read on the forward strand.
GCAGGCAGGAACCCAGTGCAGGAGTTGATGCAGAGGCCATAAAGGGATTCTTACTTGCTTGTTCCCTATTGTTTGCTCAGTTGGCTTTCCTATAGAACCCAGGACCACCAGCCCAGGACTGTGCCCATCCACAATTCACTGAGCCCTGCCACAGCAATCACTAATTAAGAAACTGTCTAATAAGGCCAAAATAGTTCAGTTGGGCATAATACACTGAAGAAACTGCTCTACAGACTTAAGCTGCCCTATATTATGAGGATAATTTCTTAACTGAGGTTCTCTCCTCTGAGGTAACTACAGTTTGTGCAAAGTTGGCATAAAACTAGCCATCACAGAGGGTGAAATAAATTATTCTTTCTAGATAAACTTTTGTTTTCTTACACTGACCCCAAAATGCATCTTCACTGCCACCCCACCCCTTTGTTCTCCTCCACACCCCTTCTATTATTACACAAAGGGGTTTGCAGTCCAGCTTGCAGAATTTATTTAGCCAAAGGTTTTGTTTAAATATAAATGTGTCCTAATACCCAGACTGTGTAATATGAAGAGCTGCAAGGTCTTTCCAGTGAGAGGGGCCTCCTTTCAATATTGCTCACACCTTGGTGTGATTTCATGCTGAATATGAACTCTGGATTCTCCTATATTCCTCAGCCATGGAATTAACTTTTGCAAATACGCATTTTGTTTTTCATTCTAGGTTTTTCTTACAGGACTGCTTCTCTAGATATAACTGTAATACAGTCAGAGGAAGGGATAGCTATGGGATTTCTAGTTGGAGGAAAGCAGAAAAATGCTACTCTGCTAGAGATCTTTTAGACTTGAGATTTTGGCCATAGTCAGTCTTCTCTCCTTAAAGTAAACAAAACTGAGAGGACCCTTCATAAATCTTGGAACAACTCTCAACAAATACGCCTAGCCACTATGATATTCATATTTTTAACTATGATGGTGTGTAAAGGCCCAGTACTCATCTATCATGTTGGCTCTGAGCCATAGATTTCTTTCTTGGGTGGAAAGGATGAATGTCAAAACTAAAATGGAAAAGAAAATACAGATACACAAAGGCTGTGTCTGTGTGTTGTCCCAAAATAGGAAAAAGGAAAACATGACCTAACTTTGTATGGGTGACTCAGTTTTAGATATGCGATACAAACATTACTAAATGTTTTGAAGAGTACATGGGTGGTACAGTGTAACTGTAATCCTAACATTTGAGGGAGTAGAGGCAGGGGGATCAAGATTTCAAAACTAAACTCAGCTATGTAGGGGGGATTATGTTATTCCATTGTAAATAATTCACCCAACCACTGGTTTAATAAAAAGCACTGGTTGGCCAAAGGCAGACAGGAAGTATAGGCGGGGCTAACAGATTAAGAAAGCTCAGGGAACAGGAAGAACAGAGCAGAATGCCAGAGAGAAGCCAGAAAAAGCAGAGGACAACTATGCTGCTCTGAGAAAAGGTACCAAGCTGCATGACTGAACAGGATAAGAATCATGGGTTAGATTAAGGGTAGAGTTAGCAAGTTATATGCCTGAGCTTTAGGCCGATCAGCCTAAAACTATTGTATGCATCTGTGTATCTCTGCGGGTCTGTGGGTCTTCAGTCTTAATCCTTGAGGCTAGGCCCTAAATCTGGGCCAGAAACCTCATACTACACAGCTACATGTCACATTCAGAACATAGGATGCATGAAACACTTGCTCAAATAAAGAAATCAGCTAACCAGTAAATAGAAAGAAGTAAAGCTTGGGATGCAGAGTCAGTGCGTGTTCTCAAAAGCCTAAAATGCATAAAGGTCCACTGTTCAAATCTAATAGACAAAGCACACAGTCAAGGCTTTTGCCCTGTTACCTTCCTATTCCCCTTGTCTTTGCAAAGAGCCTCCAGCTGTCCACAGGGTGTGTGAGTGGGCTTGAGGGTCCAATAGGGCAAATGAAGGACCAGAGGACAGTTTGCAGAGTTTGTTCTCTCTTAGCACCATGTTGTTTTGGGAAACTGAGCGTAAGCTTGCAGACAGTTCTTCTATCCACTGAGTCATCATGCTTGCCCCGAGATCACTCCTGAGGAATATTTTTCACCATCATCATACCCTGTCCTTTTAGGCTCAAAGTCTCTCAGCTGCCAGTCTCCTTCTCCATGACTCCTCTAATAGCATAGTCGTTTGTGCTCTAGCAATGCTACCTGGACTATTACAAACTTTTCCTCCTCACCACGAAGTCAGAATGCATTACATCATCTCCCATCTTACACTATTTAAGTAGCTTCTAATCAGTGTGTGGCAAGCCAGAGCCACAACAGTAATAGCATGATTCACATTTTGACCTCTGCTCTCTCTCAGGTAATGCTTTGTAATATATTCCTGATGTGGGAATGCCTTTATGTATGCTGTGAATATCAATCTTTAAATAAAGGAGCTATTTTGGCCCTTGACAGGCACCATAGAAAAAGTAGGCAGAGGAATCAGAATAGGTAGGAAAGGAAGGGCAGAGTCAGATCAGATCAAGCCAGTCACCAAAGAAGAAACATGTAAGGAACACAGGTGAGCCACAGGCCACGTGGCAGGCAAATAATGGAAATAGGTTGAGTTAAGATGTAAGAGCAAGCTAGCAGTATGCCTGAGCCAGAGGCCAAACAGCATGAACTTAATATAAGTGTCTGAATCATTTTGGGGGCCTGAGCATGGGCGGGCAGCTAAGGGGTCTGGCGCAGCAGGTCTGAGTGTCTGGACCTCAGGCCGCCTGAGACCAAGAAACCTCACTACAACAGATGGCGCCCAATGTGGGGCGAATATCCACTTAAAGCCTAAAAAAGATTAGAAAGGGTTCTATATCAGAAGCTGAGCCAAAGCGCTTCCAAACTGTGTATCTGAAGAGGGTCATTGTACAGAGAAAGCATGGCATTCAGGCCACATTCAAAATGGCGCTGCGGACTGGCGGCAAGCAGCATAAGATGCAATCAGGCTGGTTCCTGAAGTCTCACAGAAGACTTAGTAGCATGTGATTTATTTTAGATTTCTGTTTCTTTTGAACAAATAAACAAAGACAGTTTCTTAGTAGGAGCATTTTCTTGGGTCTGCTCTGTTTGCTGGCCACAAACAGAGACGCAGCCCCTTTAAGAGAATTTACTGATTCAGCTTTATCTGCAAACACTGTGTGGCTCTTTAAGAGAGTGTATTTTATAAGCTCTTCTGGTTAAAAGATGATTAAAGATTCACAATAAAACGGATTCAGAAAAAAAAGCCTGTAAACAGGTTACAGTGTATGTAAAAGGTATATAGGCTTAAGAGAGAAAAGAAAGAGGATGGAGAAAGTCTTTAAAAAGAGAAATAGAGTAATAAAATATAATAAGCCATGTAAAGATGGAAAATAGACACAAAATCTGAATTTTGGTTGTTATTGTGTTTTCTTTTAATTTTTTAACTGTTCATGAGCTAATTGCAGAAAGACAATGGATTGCAAATGCAAAGGCTACTAAGTCAAACAAGAATATATATTTTAAAGGTATTTTGATTTTGAAATTTGTGTCTGAGGATTTATTGCTTTGGAAGAGTTCTGCTTTTTCCACAGAAGATGAGAACCTATGGATTGCTTCTAGGCAAATATGGTTTCATCAACCAAGACGCCCTGAAAAACTTATGATGAGAAGAGATGGCAGTATCAGCATCAGGGCTGCAGATTATAATCCACTCTCAAGAACCCTTGAGATTTTCAATGCCCCCTACTCAGCAGGAAGTAGCAATGAAAAACTACGCCCAAATTCCCAAAATATTGCTTATAAATGTTTGTTTTCATTATAAATGGTTAATGGTCATAGTTAATCTCTTTCTAAGAAGAAAAGGGGGATATGGTATATAAATTATTTTTTAAAAATTAGATTATTAAATTTACTTAGATCAGGAAATCAGCTGTTAATCTCAAAATGTTTTACATTGGTACAGATTTTGGTTTATTGATACAAATTTAAGGTCAATTCTCTTATGCTGTATGTATTTTTCTACTCTTGTTTAAGATACGTTGTTTATGTAACTGATTTAAAATTGTAATGTATAATTAAGAAATGCATGTTAGTTAGATTTTTAGGTATACAAAGATATAATTCAATTAGGTAGGTAATCTTCAAATACTTCTAAGACCTACAGAATATGGCATTTAAAATGTTTTAAGAACTTAGACTTTTCTGGACAGTGAGACAGATCTGCTTCTGGGAGCACCAATTTACTTCAAGAGAAAAATGGGCAACGAAGAAACTCCATATGGAGATTGGTTTCTTTGTGGCATCAGTTAGCCACTGGACATGAACCTATTCTTATATTGACTGCTTGACAGTGTGCTGTTAAAAGTAGACATGCAGGTTCCATAGGAAGGTGACCTCTGAACTTTGGCAGAACAAGCCCAGATGATCATTCAGATTCCTGCTTTGCAGAGAAAACTGTCAGACATTCTTCAGGACTCAAGGAGAAGCAACTGATAAATGAACAGAGCAGATTTCTGATTTACTGAAATGAAAAGAAATTCTGGACCTGTAGGCTGAAGATGGATGCCCCAACTTTATAAAGGAACTTTGGGTGACTGTCCAGGCAGATAGGTGTCATCTCTGTCTTTTCTAGATTTTGGAAGTTGCTTGCACTTCCTGTTTACTTGGGTAAATATATCCTTCTGTGGTCTTTGATGTAGTTAAAGATTAGATAGTTATAGGTATAGTTTTTCCTAGTCATTTGAAAGGTATATTGGATATGAAACTTTAGATTCACAAGGATAAGGTAGATAGATGATAGAATATTTTCTTTAATTTTGTTAAATACAAATACACTAGATACTACAACAGTAATTCTTGCCTGATAGCTATTTTGTTATGAGTAATTTTTCTATGTTAAAATTAAAACCTCCCTTTTTGATTAGACAGAAAGGGGGAGGTGATGTGGGAATGTCTTTATGCATGCTGTGAATATCAATCTTTAAATAAAGGAGCTGTTTTGGCCCTTGACAGGCACAATAGAAAAAGTAGGCAGAGGAATCAGAAAAGGTAGGAAAGGAAGGGCAGAGTCAGATCAGATCAAGCCAGTCGTCAAAGAAGAAACATATAAGGAACACAGGCGAGCCACGGGCCACATGGCAGAAAGTTTAATGGAAATGGGTTGAGTTAAGATGTAAGAGCTAGCTAGCAATATGCCTGAGCCAGAGGCCAAACAGCATGAACTTAATATAAGCGTCTAAATCACTTTGGGGGCCTGAGCAGGGGTGGGCGCCTAAGGGGTCTGGAGCGGCAGGTCTGTGTGTCTGGACCTCAGGCTGCCTGGGACCAAGAAACCTCACTACAACATATTCCTGCTTGTTTTTGAAGTTGGTTTTTCTATTCAGTGCACAGCAGGGCTATGGGGATATCAGCTTCCCTACTAGCAGTGTTCTTCCCATTATTCTTTCCCACACTCTTTTCTAGCTTTCATTTAAATAGCAGCCTAGTTCTCACTTTCTAGGTGAAACTCATTCTGCCCTGTTGGAATCAGATCCTATTACTTGCCGCTAGTCATATGGCACTGCAGACTTCTCATTCAAAAAGCCCAAGTTATTGTAATTACTTAATTAGGGTTTACTTAAGACATCCATGCCTAATAAATATTTTATTAACATGTTAACTGTAAAAGACACAAAGTAGACTCAAAATGGAAGCATATGTATGTTGCAAAAAATGAAACATCAAGTTGCTTTCTTTACCCAAGTGAAGAAAGATCGATTCAAACTCAATTCATGCCTTTTTTTTTTTTCAGATATATGCTCAACCAGGCATCAATCAAAACAGGCACTACTAATATAAAGTTGCTATCATTATTGCTACTCTTTATTTTTAATTTTGTACTTTTTTATTTATTGGTTTACTATTGTGAGGTGTGTGTGTATTTGTGTGCATGTGCAGATACCTGTGTGTCTGCGTGTGCACACCGGTATCTGCAATAGCTAGAATGAGAATGAACATTCCCTGCAGCTGATTTTTTTGAGTTACCTAACTTGGGTTCATGAAACATAGCTCCGGCTCTCTGAAAGATGAGCAAGCACTCTTAACTTCTGGTTAACTTCCCAGTCTCTTATTCTTTCTTATAATTCCATGTGGGTCATTTTGTGGTGTTAGGGGAGTTCACTTGCTAGAGCACAAGTTTGTTTTTATTAGTCATCATTATGGACTTTTATGGGGACTCAGAAGCACAAACTCAGGGCACCAAGCTTTTATGACAAATGACAGTAACTTTTATTCATGGAACAATCATGCAGTACCTACTTTTCCTTTTATAAACCATAAACCATAAATCATGGGCTCACAAGCTTAGTCATCAGGTAAAGGAACTTGCCAATAAGACTTGAGTTCCTGTACCAAGATACAGATAGTAGAAGGAGAAAAAAAAGCAGCCTCCTGGCTCCACGTGTGTACAAACATACATACGGGGGGGGGGGAGTTAATACTTAGAATGTAAAGAACATACAATGTTTTAATTATATGAACAAAGTATCTCCATTTTCTAGCTTTTTAAATTTTATGAAAAGGGTCACATCCATCATATCCACTCAATATATCTTTCTCTAATTAATTTCTTTCACTCAGTATTGTTTGAAGATTCAGCCACGTTGATGGGTATACTCCCAATTCATTTCTTCCTGATTGAAAGTTTTTACTCTATTGTGTGTCAATTAAGATATACTTTTTTCAACCAACCACTGTTGAACATAGCTGTAGATTGCAAATTCTTCTTATACATAATCATACCCTGGCTGATACACTGAATTTGTCTCCTCTTAGTCATATTCAAAACCTTACCTGGAGTACATACATTGCCAAATAACTCTTCACGTAAAAGGTCCAAGATGACACAGAAAAGCTAAATGAATAAATTGAGCTATTGTATGTGCTATGGAGAGGCATGTTAATATTCATATAAATACTGAATTTCTTTGTTTTCCATGTTTCTTACTTAATATGTTCTGCCATTACCTACGTCAAAAGCTTACACTTTAAAGTTTCAACCTATTTCATTAAAATGTCTATTCACCCAACAACTATTTATTCAAGTAACCCACTGTGTGTCAGGAACTAGGACCAAAATATGTTCAGCTTTATAGACTTTTATTTCAGTCGTCGATTAGAATACAGATGCATGGAGACCCTCCACATCAGAGTTCACCCAATGATCATCAGAAACTGAAAATCATTTGGATAGATTTAAAACAGAAACACACTGGGGGGAGATGGGAATCTAGTTTAGTAGTAGAGTGCCTGCCTGGTATGTGAAGTCCCAGGTTCTCTAATCTCTGGTACTGAAATTAAATACAACTAAATAAATCAAAGATAATAATCATCATAAGAATACCTGTAAATAGCCAATGTATGACATGTTGCAAATTGCTGATTAAACTGTTATAAAACAAATATTTGCTATTTTCTAATTTCTAATGCTATGGCAGTACCTTTGGACATAAACTATCAAACTTTAAAAAAAAAAATAATCACTTGGGACTGGAGAGATACATAACTCAGTAGTTAAGAGCGCTGGCTGATTTAAAGCCAGTTTCCAATCTAAGCACCCAGATGGCAGCTCACAACCATCCATAACCAGAAGATCCAACGACTTCTTTTGGCCTCACGAAGCATAGAGACACATGTAGGCAAAGTATCCATGCACATACAAAATAATTTTAAAACAATTTTTAAAAATATATCCTTATAGTAATATGAAAAATATTTAGTCTGGTTATTGTCTCACATTAAGAGCTAACCACTCTGTTTCCCTCTTGCTTTATCCCTGGAAATGGCATTATGATGAGAGTTCCATCAGCCACGGAGTTTCCCAGAACCCAGCCTCATTTACTCTTCAGTAAACAGCCTTCTGCTCTCCACCAAGTAAGAGCTGTGATAATGGAAACATTATCCCTTTGCCTTACTAGAATATTATTAAGTTTCACACCTTGACTATAATGTAGGTGTCCCAGTGAGAAAATATTTATTGTTGGCACACCTTGACAAATAAAAGCTGCTTAATGACTATGCATGACAGCCTGTTAAAGGAATTTTTTTGAGCTCACTTCCTGATTTCAGAAGTACAAGACAGGATATAAAAGAAGCATCAGATTAATGTAAAGAAAGTTGTACTGAAATGATCTGAATGATGAACTTACAAGAAGAGCTGAAATTTTATAAAACTTAGAGCTCCTTTAAGTGATTTTTTTGAATCATGCATTGGATCATCAAAGGAGTATTTACACTGATATTTGCATGGACTGCATGGTAATCACCTTGGCAGGGTATGTTTTTACTTCCTTCCTTAGCAAAAATGCCTTTTTGTCAGTGAGTCATGTGTGCTCAGGACTTACAAAGTGAGAAATGTTACAACATGTTGGTGTGGGAAGTTAAGAAAAGAAACCAGGCAAGAACATGATTTCAGGCAGGAACAATGTGATAAAGAAATGCATGAGAAATAGAGGTAGAGAAGTCAACAGCTAAAATAGGTACTGTGATAATAAATATTTCACATATCATAAATAGACATATATGAACAAATAGAACCTTGTTAGAGTGTATAGTAAATCTCTATAAAACTCGATTATCAGAGCAGGAAGGATATTCTTTAAATTTTTAGCCTCAACTCTGGTTCCACCCTCTCACCTTTAATTCCCTTCCCTTTCGGACAGTTTCCTATTTTTACCAATTCCTAAAACAAAAAATATTTACATTCATATTTAAAATTATCTTTGAATTTCTAAGTTTAACTTTGACATTACCTTCCTAAGTAACTCTTTCCTCTTTTAAATAGTGGCATAATATCATTAACAACTCACAAAATAGAAATATTTATACTTCAAATTATTATTCATTAACAAATTAATATTGGCTGAATATATGTATCTCAGTAGGACCTAGAAATTCTACTCTAGGAAGCATAATAATAAAATGAGCCTTAGTCCAGTGAAAGACAATAATACATATTCATCTCTATTTCTAAGAGTATAAGTGATCATCAATAGTGGGCTTTGTAGTTGGTAGTAATAATCACTAGTAACTAATTTTTAAAAGGTTAATATTTATTAAGGGGTTTATAGGGAAACAGTCACTGATACAAGATATTGAACATTTGTGCAGTTCTTAGAAAGCTGGACTGATCCAAGTTTTTAATAACTAGGTATAACAATATTTTTTTATAAAATTATTGTTGCATGCTAACTTATCATTGGAAGATTTTATGGCATGAATCTGGGTAGCTATTTTTTATAGTATTTTGTAAATCTTTGACAAATTATCATTATCAGATTTTTAGAAATGAATATGGTGCTTTAATTTTTGCAAAGTCTCTATTAGTTTAATTAATGTCTCATATGAATGATCAGACTCTTATGACAGCTGAAAACATGTACATCTCAGGGATGTTATATGCTATGTTATACATCTTAAAATTTTGTCAATTGTAGCAACAAAAGTTTTTAAATTTTGGTAAATTGTTTATACAAAGACAGACAACAGAAAAAGGAAAATAAAAAGCTACATAGTATACTAGACAAGCTAATCTGTCTGGACAGGAGCCCAGTAGCATTTCTTAGAAAGCTGGACAGTTTGTGAAATATATTAGTATAAGATATACATGAATAAAATACTAGTGTCTAAAATATTTAATATAATTCATTTTTAAAACATATTAATTTAGGAACTTGAGAAAAGACGCAGTGGTTAAAAGCATGTATTGTTCTTTCAGAGGACAGAGTTGGTTCCCAGCACATGTATATGGAAGTATGCAACCACCCTTAACTTCAGCTCCAAGAGATCCAGTGCTTTTTCTGGCCTCTGTGGAGACACAGGTGCGCACACGCACACATACACACACACACACACACACACACACACACACACACACACACACACACACACACACCACACCACACCACACCACACCACACCACACCACACACCACACACCACACACACACACACCACTTAAAAATAAAAGAATGCCTTTTGTTTAAAGGTAACCTTGTGGGAGTTATCTCAATGGTTTTCACTTGCCTACAATTACAAGGCTCTGGACTCAGCTCTCAGCTTTAAAGACAAGATCTTCAGTTAAGAGAAATGTAAAAGCAATAGATCAAGACGTGATGGCTCTAAACACATTAACTACTGTTCCTAAGCTATTTTTGCAAGATACCTAAAAACATACACACCAACTGTTCATCCGTCTTTCAAACACACTTACTCATAAGAGTTACCACAGGGCTCCAAACATCAATGATTCACAATTACTTTTAACAACATTAAAGTGTTAGACAAAGAGTTAGTTTTCATGCCATCTGAACTGTTAGAATTCTCCCTGAAAAACAGTGAAACAGTCTGTTTCACCTCTAACTTCAAGCATAGAGAGTGTCCTCTGTATCTTCAAAACTTTATCTCTCTTAATCAGAGCACAAGAAATATCAAGATGAGTGCTTTTTCCTGTAACTGGAGGGTGACCTTGGATCTTCTTCCATCACCTTCTCATCTTCTGTGGCTCTAACAAAAGCTCAACATTAGCTCAACAAGGATACAGCTTAGCAGCTTGGCAATTTTGCATATTTAAATTCAAACCTTTTACTTAAATGCATCCCTAGGTGAAGGGGAAAGGCCTAAGGACCTGGAGTCTGAAAGAGTGTTTCTTCAGAGTAGAAGCATCCTGTCAGCCAGCCCTCTTTGATGGTCCAGGTGCTTTCTGGTCAGTAACATAAATACACCTACTACAGCAGCACCTTCTGCCACCCCTGGATTAATGTTGCACCCCTCACACTGAAGCCAATATGTGAAAGAGCACACATAAGGAGGAGTCAGTAGAAACGTCAGGTAAATCTAGCAGATACCACTGGGTTGTTCACTGAAGATTCTTTCTTTTATATCTTAATAATGACCCTAACTCTGGGTGTCATCTTTAAGCTACCTCAGCTTTGCTTTTTGACCTAGCAAGAGGTTCTTTTCCAAAAGGAGGATTCAGTAGACAGCAGTGAGGGGTATGTGGGATCAGGGAGGGGATAAAATCACAGGAAAAAATCTTCCATCTAGAAGCCAATATAACTGGCTTGGGATTTAAAATATTTAGATTAGACTGTCTTAATTTATAGTCTAAAACAAATATGTGCATGTAGCCCAACAAGTGTTAAAATATCTGAAGGTGTACTAAAACCAGCTCACCTCATGGTTATCTTGCAGTTATAGGCAGTTTTTTCTGTCTGTGTCATCTGAGGGAGTGGACAGAGTTCACGTGTGGAAGCCCTAACCTCTTTTGTTGTAGACTATTTCTACAACACTATGAGAAGTATTCATCTTTGTAAAGAGGTATTTCATTTGTCTATGTTGCAGAACATTACTTTAAAAAAGGTACATTGCATTGCTGTTTCACCTGCTGCCTAAGGCACCTGATTGGTCTTATAAAAAGTTGAATGGCCAATAACTAGGCAGTAGAGGGACAGTGAGGGCTGGTGGGTAGAGAGAATAAACAGGAGGGGAAGTTTAGGATTGAGAGAAAAGGAGAATGAAGGAGAAAGAGAAGGGCAATGCCTGCAGCCAACGAGGTGGCGCTCAGCCAGCCAGACATGGAGCAGAACAGAATAAGAGAAAAGAAAAAAGCAAAACGTAGATGAACAGAGGCAAGACAGATGAAGAGAAGTAGCCTAGGTTAATTTAAGTTATAAGAACTAGTAGAACAAGCATAAGATAAAGCTGAGCATTCATAACTAATCAGTGTCCTGATTTCGGAACTGGTGGGAGACCCAAAAGGAAGCCTGCTACACCCTTTCCTTAGACTGTACTTGGAGATAGGACCTCAACAAGGTAATTAAGTTAAAAGAAAGTAATGTGGGTGGGTCCTATTGTCTTTGTAAAGGAAGATTAGGACCAGGACTTGGGCTGAGGCGACTTCTGAAGACACAAAGTGAAGGCAGTCTTCCTCAAGACCAGGAGAGAAAAAAGCACCAACTAAACCTACTGTTACTTTGACCATGAACCTCCAGGTTCCAGAACTAAAAGATGAACACTACTTGTTCATCAAAAGTGACTCTGTGACCCTTGAGTGTTCAGTGTACACATAGACATTCACATTCTACATTTAGTGTCCCCATGACATACTTTCAGGTAACTTAATTCTATGTCTGTGAAGTTGTTGATACCCAAATGAAGAAAATAAATCAGTCTTTAATATACATAGACTTCTTAAATTGTTTCCCAAGAAGTTTCTTGATTAAGTAGTTACTAATCAAAGAAAATTTAAACTAATCTTTGTGATCCCTGAGAATGTGATCGTGGTGTGTACACATTTATAATTAAATGAATATTCAAAATATTTCAACTCCTTGTGTAAAACTATTAATAGAAAAGTTTTAATACAATAAGCATCAGATTTAATTTCCCAAGCATACAATTAGTATGACTTTTATTCCTGATATAATAAATTGATTTATTAAAAGCTTACAATTGGCGTTTTGCAGTCTGTGTTAATGTGTCTCAAAAGTCAATCTACTATTATTTTTTGTAAATAAAATTCTAAAGCTAAGCATAAATGATCCTGCCATAAACCCCAGTACTTTGGAGGCTGAGACAGGAGGACTGTGTGTTGCTATAAGTTGTAGGAGAGCAAGACCTTATCTCAACAAACGAACAAAAATGTTTAAAGAGAGGGACAGAAAATTGATATATATTAAAATAAGAATAGTAAAAAACAATTATATAACAGATAAATACTGATAAGATACAAAGATCAAGAAAATAAAATAACTTCCAGTTTTAGCTTTAAAGATACTTTACAAAAGTGAGAGGAGATTAACCAGTTTCAGAAGTCTATAGGTTTAAAATCATCAGAAGAACTTCCTGAACACTGAAGGGCCTTGTCTCATGTTTAATCCTGATACTGGCTATGAGATCTCAAATGGCAACTGAGCCTATCTCTGAGTCAGTTTCCTCATTTGTAAAACGGAAGTAGTAATCATGTATTTCATGTAAACTTGGCATAAAGATTACATGAGGTCACATATGTGAAGAATTTACTGTATTACACACAAAAAACAATTAGTCACAGTAGTTGATAATTACAATAGTATGTTTGTATACTAAATCAATAAAAGTGGGAATATACACATGAGCATATTAACTTAATATAAGGAGTCAAGATAGCAAACAGTCTCAATATTTGTTGAGTGTGTTTGCTTTGAGCCAGACACACTGGGTGCTCTAAATGCTCAATAAGTCTCTTCCCATTGCACTGGGCAAAGCGATTCTCAGTTAAGTTGGCTCTGTCAAGTCTACTTGATACCAGTGTCTACATGATCCCAAACATACGAATTTAATCCATGACCAGATTTAACATGAGTATATGAAATGATTTACCAAAGGTGTAAATAATAAACAGAATAGAGTAACAATATGAACACATGGCACATATTCAATTTATAATCTATTTTTATAATTTTGATGAAAAACATAACTTTATTTTGTCGGCTTGGCTGTTTCCCCTACATATATGCCTGGGCACCACTAGTGTGCCTGGTACTCCAAGGGACCAGAAGAAGGCATCTGACCACTTGAACCCAGAGTTACAAATGCCTGAGAGTTGCCATGTGGGTGCTGGGAGTTGAACTCAGGTCCTCTGGAAAAGCAGCCATTGCTCTTAACCACTGAGGCATCTCTTCCTCCTAGATAAGGTATTTTAATATGTGTAAGTTCTATACTTGATACTGAGTACTTATTTACTCTGAATAGTAACCTTCTTGTTACTTTACCTTGAAAGGAATCTATAAATTTTAAAAATATGAAAAAAAAGATAAGTAGCAATTGAGAAGACTTAAAAACTTCCAGCGCAAGGAAGAGAATAGCATGGGTGGGGAGGAGAACATGGGAGGTCAGGGTGAGAAAGGAAGAAGACTTGAAGGCGGGAGAGAAAAGAAACAGAGGTTGTTTCCCAAACTACATATACTGTTTCATGTTTGTATGTCAGCCACCTGAGGTACAAGTTGTGAAGTGGCCCAGTATGGACAAAGAAGGCCCTGAGCAGAAATATGTCAACAGAAATATATTGAACCAAACACTGTTTGAAAGGTAAGCTCTTCAAACTGCATCGAGATGCAAAAGCAAACAATGCTCGAAAAAGCAAAGATACGGGTATGCTACTGCTTTCTTCTTCACCAACCAACAGATGTGATTTCACTTTGTTCCTCGATAGTCCGTTTATACAGAACAACAGAAAGAAAATCCACAGAATCTAGAATAGCTCTGAGTTGGGGGAATTTGTTTTCTAACCAGTCTATGCTAATTGTAAATGTTCGTTTTCCAAATACGTCAGTGCATCTTCTTGAGCACGGACAGTATAAAGCACGTCACACTTCATCACATTCTTAAATGTTTACAAACATAGAGGGGGAGAGACTGAAAGAGCACACTGGTTAAAAACTTTTAAATACTGCCTACATTTGAAAGACTTCTATAAAGCTTCAAGCTTAGTTACTATCTTCAATATTGGAATATTCAGTCTAGACTTTATGGGATGACATGCAAAGGTTGATATTCAGTCACTCTATATTTTTAAACATGCTGTCTACTGCTAGTTCCAAATTTACTGCATCTTGTAGTTTCATAAAATACACTTTATTTTTTCCTCACTTTTATGTGTTATTCACACCTGTGATGGTAATTCTCCCTGCTCTCATTTTCTGTCAGTCAAATCCTTTATTTTATCTGAAATTAATTCATGTAAAGAGAAAATATTTTCAAACTCTTACAAATGATATAACTGTAAGATAGATCAATTATAGGTAGACAGATGATAGCAGATACACAGGTGATGATGAATATCAAAGGTAGATAGATATATAGATGCATAAATAAATAGTTGATAGAATATAGACATGAGTCTGATAGGATAGATAAAGATACAGATTGACAGAGACATGATATATGAAAGATAGATGATAGACAAACACATTACCACTTAAAAATGAGACAACTAAATTTTTTTTTAAAAAAATAAAAATTTAGGAACAGTTTTGGAAAAAAAAAAAGTTTCCAAGGCCATAGAGAGATTCTCAGCCTTAGCCACAAGATAAATAAAAATGAAGACTGCATTTGATACCATGCCATGCTGTTAAAATATCTAAAATCAAGGCCTTCCATACCCATGGTTGGCAAAGTGAAGAATCTGTAAACCTCCAGTGATGCCCATGAAACATCTAACAGTACACTCACCCTGGGACCCAGTGAATGATTTGTTCAGTTAGAACCATGTTCTACTCCTGGGTAATTTCATGAGACAAACAAAGGCATATGTGCACACAAAGACTTTGTACAAGAATGTTCGTAGTGGTTGTATTTGAAGTAGCCAAAGACTGGAAAGAAGCCAAAGTTCATCAGCAAGTGAGCAAACAAACGAATTGTGACATTGCCACAGAGTGTCATGTTCTTTAGCAAAAATTTTAAAACTGAGCTACTGACACTTGTAATAAAAGAGTGAGCTTTCTAGCGTGAACGAAGGAACCAAGGTCCAGACAATACTACAGGATGACTTGGCAAGATCCTAGAGCAGGCAAACTGACTTTAGGACAGAAAGTCAGTCAACCAGGAGAGGAATGGGAGCAAGGGTTTTACATAAGAAGTAGCATGACAGAACTCAGCATGTTCGATATACTATCTGTATTGTAGTGACGGTTTCAGATGTATATATGTAACTGACAAGGTTTTCCCAATTATATACTTTGAATGTATATACTTTATATCTTATAAGTCAGGGATTTTGTTCCCGCAAAGGAAGAAAATACTGCCAGATATAACAACATGAATGAATCTCACAGTAATTGTACTAAATTCCAACCAACAAACAAACACAAAATCTGCGTACTGTGTGACTCCATTTTTATAGTATTTCAGAACAGGCAACACTGTGGACTGAGTTCAAAATTGGTTGCCTGGGAGTGGCAGGGGGTGCTGACTATCTGGGGACACAGGAAATTAATCTGAAGGGTAAAGATGAAGAAATGTTTGTAATCTTCCTTGTGTAAACAGTTACAAAGTTTTGTACATATGAAATAATGTATATAAATGTATTCATAAAAAGGGATTTTAGTGATATATATATAGTGGCATATACTTTATGCATCATTTCTTTGTAAGTGCCTTCAAGAAAAGATAACAGGCCTCTCACCGCTTGTTTATAGTATTTTTACAGTACTCAACACTTGCATGCATCTCAGTCAATAGTAATTCTTTCATGAGGATTCTCCCCAGACATGAGAACCCTAAAAGATAGCCATGGCTTAATCTTCACCATGGAAGTCTGCGCTTTAAAGTAAGGCACTCGATACATGTTTCAGTTCTGTGATCAACATTTTACTTTACTACTCAGTACACTTACACATTCAGTAAATAAGTTCATATTCCCACAGTCTCAAACAATCACCCATCCCAAAGAGTAGGCATTCCTAATGATGGTCCCTATCATCAAGAGACCTTAATATTCAACTGGTGGTCATCAAGCATGTAACCACCATGCTTTCTAAAGTTAAAAATTAACAAGGCAGAGAAAGAACAAGTTGCGACCAAAATGACATGTGGGGGCAAGAGGTTGGGAAACATTTTTAAGGTGGCATGAAGACTCGAACATAAGTGGGAATTGGCTCCGATGGAGGGAGTCAGGTAAAAACAAGTGTGATTATTAAATAACTGTTCCAACTGGGAAAAATGTCACATCTGATGGCACATAGATGGCAAAGTGCACTCGAATAACTAAACAAACCATCCAACCCCAAGTAATTGATATCAAACAGAGAGAGTTGTGGTTGTAGTGATTACGTATTACAAGGGGTCTGATGGCAGAACAGCCTTTTAGTGAGCACATAGGAAATTAACACATGGCTTCTCATAGGAAGAATTTCCTCTGACACAACACTCGGTTACCTTGGAAACATTAGAGCTGTTGAAGTTCAGAAAGAAGTTATAAGAATTACGATTATAAAAATTCTTGTTGGAAAAAAAAGTACTTGGCTGAAAATTAACCAAACTCAGGATACAACGTAATTATGTTTCAAAATAATTATGAAACATCTTTCCTGAACTTCTTGAACAACAGAAGAAACCTTAGCTTTCCTGAGCAGATCAAATTTTAACATGAACCCATGTAGGAAAACAATAGTTGACAAACTACAAATTTGTGATTTCCTTGATCAAAGAAAAGATTTCACTCCATCTAAAGCAGGCCCACAACAGTATAGCAAGTTTTAAGTTACAGGGACAGTACCAACAGCATAGAAGATATGTAAAAAGACTAAGGGTATAAAAAGAACCTTAGAGAATGTAGTTCCAGTGGGCTTTAGCATCTCCTACTCTCTCATTGTCTAAACTCCATCTTCATCTCTCCATCACCAACACATACTTTTACAACAAGTTGAAGCTTCTAACACCTCACTCTGCCTCTCATATCCTATTTTCCTTATTCATATTCCAAAATGCTTTGAATCTAAACTAGACTACATAATTAGTTTGATGGCATCCCTTCAACTAGGTAATAGTTGTAATCATTATCATCCACATTCACTATAGCCACCCTGTGGTCCTGGGCTCCACCTCATTTTACCTCCTGATGAAATCTCCCTGCATCCAACATCTTTCTTGCTCTCCACAATTCTAATCAGAATAGAATTAATTCTTTCGTGAAATCTCTCTGGGTGAGCCAAGCTAAATGCATGCGTGTGTGTGTGTGTGTGTGTGTGTGTGTGTGTGTGTGTGTGTGTGTGTGTGTGTTTCTTTTTTTCTACAGCATTATGGCAATTACACCTTGTATTCCATCCTGACTACTGTATGTGTTTGTCTTCCCTGTAGATTATTTATGTTAGAGGGTGGAGATACTGATTTTTGTTTGCATTCTAAGCACCTATTCATTTTACTTTCCTTCTATGCCCTAGCTACTATTACTATAACTTATTTCTGAATTAATACAAATCAGCTTCATTTGAAAGCCATGGCCATGATAGGTTAAATCAGAAAGTATATTTCTTTAAATTTTTACAACTTACTTATTTTTATTTTATGTACATGGTATGTACATGCCTGCATATATGTCTGTATGAGAGTGTTGAATCCCCTGTAGCTGGAGTTACAGTTGTCTGCTACCCTGTGGGTTCTAGAAATTGAACACAGCTCCTCCAGAAGAGCAGACAGAACTCTTTAACCACTGAGCAATATCTCCAGCCCAGGAAGTATAACATTTTTGTACTTCCAGATCCCACAAACTCCAGACAAAAAAAAATGAGAGAGAAAAAAGCAAAAACCCCTGCAAAGTACAATATAGTATATAGACACAGAAGTTGTCAAATCAAATGCTTTAAAAAGTTAAATAACCAAGTCTGGATGAGCTCAACATAATTAAAGGAGATGGAGACACAGTACTCAGAATTACACCAACTTTTTTGCTGATATATATAAGTATGCCTCCTCAACAAACAAAGTGTTTCTCTCATATAAATTAAGAATTGGCACATAATTTGAGAGTAAGAGAATATGGGTCTCAGATCACAACTCTTTAAACTGATGCACACATACATGAAATGATTGGCTCTCTACACAACTGAGATTTGCAAACAAGCATGCCACAGTGCAAACACATGTTCCAAGCTAATTTATGCTGGGGTAAATTTCTTTCGCACTTGGAAGTCAAATGTTCTATGACCTCAGGGACAGTCTGAATAAGCATCACTGGAGATACAGGGCTGGTCAGAGGGCTTGGCTAGGTTTTTAGGGGTTCAAAGATTGGTAAAGGCCTGTGATTTGTTTGCTTGTATACATATCTGAGGCAAAAGCAAATAAAAATAAGTAATACTTAGTGACAACCTAAATCAGGGCTGAAATGATGGCTGAGGCAGTCAAAAGGGAATGTGGCTCTTGCAGAGTGCCAGGGTTTGGGTCTCTACCACCAATGTCAGTGAGCTCACATCACCTACAACTAGAGCTCCAATAATCTGACAACTTTTTCTGTCTCTACATAATACCCCCAACAGCCACACATGAATATATATATATATATATATATATATATATATATATATAATTTAAAAAAATGAAAAGCATTGCAGCAGGGGAGCATGCCTTTAATACTATAGAAGTCCAAGGCAGAAGCAGGCTGATTTCTGAGTTCAAGACCTCTGTAGTTTACGGAGTAGGGATACAGATAGAAACATTGTCTCAAACAACAAACAAATAAAACACCTAAAAAGTATTAAAAAAATATTTTTTCTACATTTTCAATACATTTGTAATACATTTTGAACTACTTGCACATTTTACAAGAAAAAAAACACCATGATTGAATGGTAGTCAGAAGAATGTGGCACTCTATGTCATCAACTGATTCTACCATGTAAAAAACACAGTTCACCACAGTGTCTTTGTCTTAAAATACAGGAAGAATGGACAGAGTTTCTCTTTAAGGTACTTAAAGAGAATGGGCGAGAGCATGTTGGGTTATTACATTGGTACCCAAACAGGTCAGCATGGAGCTTTGCAGATGACACATCAGGTACAAGACCGTTTCTAGTTCTCACAGGTCTAGACCTTTTTGTCTGCTCAGACCAAGAGCACGGAAACTTGGTTTTTCCTGTGGTATTAAGGTTTCTGTCCTCACTTGCTCCTTTGAGAGTAGCTGTGGCTTGAACAACTGAATTCTCATCCTAGGGTCAGAGTCTCTTTGTCTACTTGGTCATTTTCTTTTCTTCCTTTACATTTATTTGTTTGTTTTGAGGAAGGGTCTTATTTGTCCTACACTGGCCTGGCCTTGAGATTGCTTTGTATACATGATGACTTTGAATTTATGCTTTCTGCATCTATATTTCCAGTTCTGGGACTACAGGTGTGTACCATCATACCTGATTTAGGTGATGATGGAAACTGAACTCAGGGCCTGGGCTTGCTAGGTTCTTGCACTAGACAGAGTGAGTGCACTATATTCCCAGCTCTCTTTGTTTTTACACACAGGATAGCCCACATTCACAGAGACTTTTCTGTGCTGGGATTGCAGCCACCATCCCCTGCTGTATTCTTTAAAATAATGTGAACAATTTCAAAACATGAGAATCTTAAAGTCTGGAATGCCAGAATGTCTTTGATAATCCTACCCCAGGAAGTGGGGATAAGGAGAACTAAACCCTAAGGTACCTCCTTCAAATGCATGGGACATTCATACTTGCTTCTTTTGCTCAGAGCCACATGGCAGTACCTAAATTCCAAGCTTTGACCCCTGTCAATGTCATTCTCCATTTATTTATTTCTGTTTTATTTGTATTGTTAGTAAAATAAAGGTATTATTAATATGACTTATGTAGAATTAGTTTAAAGATCTGAAAAAGAAATACATGAAGATTGCTTAGCACAATATCACATATTTATTAAGAATTCAGTATTAACTAAAGTGTTTGTGTGTGTGTGTGTGTGTGTGTGTGTGTGTGTGTGTGTGTGTGTGTGTGTGTGTGTGTTTGATTCCTTACCTGGGTCAGCTATGAGAACAACTCATATGTGTAAACCACACATGTCTGTGCATGAAAGGCAGAGTTGGCAAAGATGAGAGTAATTCCCTTCAAGGAGAAAAGTATTTGCAGTCATAAGTATAAATATACATCACAGTATAAACAACTGTTGCTCCCTACAGGGATAACTTCCTTTTTTTAAAATATGAGTTAATTAATTACTTTGTGTGCTTATATACAGAAGTTCATGTAAACAAGTTTGTGTATCCCCGTATGTGTGTGGATGGAAGTCAGGGGAAAAACACAATTGTAGTTTCTCAGATACCATCTACTTTTTGTTTTTGAGACAGGGTCTCTGTTCAGCTTGGGTCTCAGAAATTAGTAGTGAGTGGCTAGCATACAAACACCAACTATCCATTTTTCTCTGCATTCTCTGTGGTGAGATTACAAGAGTCTGCATTACCATACCTGGTTTTTCAACAGTGGTTCTCAAGGGTGAATTCAGATCTTCATGCTTATGTGGAAATCACTTTACCTCCTCAGTACCATGTTTATTCATTTGAAGGAATGGTAAAAATTTAAGGATTTAAGTAGATGTCGTGGTGCAATTTATAGAAAAGGTCACAATAACCCCAGCATACATGCTCTGCCTAGATCACCGAGGATGCCATCCCACACTTTTGAAGGAGGTATCTTAGGGCTTAGTTCTTCTATCCCCACTTCCTGGGGTAGGATTATCAAAGACATTCTGGCATTCCAGACTTTAAGATTCTCATGTTTTATTTTAAAGAATACAACAGGGGATGGTGGCTGCAATCCCAGAACAGAAAAGTCTCTGTGAATGTGGGCTATCCTGTGTGTAAAAACAAAGAGAGCTGGGAATATAGTGCACTCACTCTGTGGAGTGTAAGAACCTAGCAAGCCTCAGGCCCTGAGTTCAGTCTCCATCATCACCTAAATCAGGTATGATGGTACACACCTGTAGTCCCAGAACTGGAAAGATAGATGCAGAAAGCATACATTCAAAGTCATCCATTTATACAAAGCAATCTCAAGGCCAGGCCAGTGTAGGACAAATGAGACCCTTTCTCAAAACAAACAAATAAATGTAAAGGAAGTAAAGAAGATGACCAAGTAGACAAAGAGACTCTGACCCTAGGATGAGAATCCTCTTTTAGGAACATGGCAAGCACAGTAACCAATAGCTACACAGATCACAACTACTTTCCAGTCATCAATGGCATCTGGGATATAGATATTTTCACATACCATGCCAAGAACTTGTATCTGTAGCTAACCCTGGGTAAATAGTAATAGACACAGAACCATCTTTTATAAGCTCAAAATAGGATGAGGATTTGGGAACACAATACATGCTAGGCAAGTGCTCTATCACTGTGATATGTCTGCAGCCCTATGACAGCATTCCAAAACTTTGTTAAGCTGTGTGTGTGTGTGTGTGTGTGTGTGTGTGTGTGTGTGTGTGCATGTGTACACTTCAAACTCCTGAACAAAGTCACCCAGAGATGGTCTATATAATCTTCACTTGGCAATTTCCAAATGGACAAGCAATTTTCATCTAGCGTGGCAACATCTTAAAAATTGGTATCCAGTGTCTCAGGCATAGTTAGCTTAGAGTAGGACTTTGGTATATTATTAATCATTGCTCAGTTTTTGAAGCAATTATCATTTGTGAGCTGTTCACGTGGAGATTATGGAAACACAAACCTAGTATCAACAAAGACTCTACAAACAAGAGGACAGACATTCTCTTTATATTTTACTATAATTTGCATGCTGTTTTACAAACTAGCATTATTTCTGGAACTTATAGAAATAAAGAATTTCAAAGTAATAAAGCACTCTCATGGAAGTGTACTAATAGGTTCGCAAGACTGTATACTTGTTTAAGATGCTGCCACTCTCTTGTTGAAAATCTGTTAGTTTCAAAGTTTAATAGTGGGACACTCTGAATACAGTTATTTGCATATTGTGTATGTGCTTTTTATCTTTAATATTAATTTGTTCTAATCCCTAAGCTTATAACGACAATCACATGATAAATTGTCTCTTGACATCTTTACGGTGAGTGACATTTTGGTTAAAGGCTTAGCTTGTTGAGAACATACCCATATTTGTAGAGCCATAAATGAAGGTGAAGGAGACCAGTAAGGAGAATACATATTCCTATCAATTTCCATCATGCTTTGAAAAACTGCTAATGATTAGTTTATTAGCAACTCCAGTGCCTCCTATCCGATCTCTTTAAGTGCAAGCAAGCAACATTGGCTTGGCCAAGGGCTTCAGATACAGGAAGGCAGGTGGTTTGGATCAGAAGTGTGAGAATAGAGGGAGGCTGGTTAGGAGAGGAGCAGGATGATGATTATCACCAAAGGTGATATAGCCAAGGTGGAGAAATAGTACATGTTTGTGAAAAGAAACAAATCACCTATAAAATAAGCTGTGAAGCCGGATAAAGTAACTAAAACCGAAACAGGAAATGGTGGCATTGCTGAGGTTTTCAAATTACAGAATATCCCACAAGATTATGAGTTCATGTACTTGTGTGTTCTGCAGCTCTTAACTCAGGTGAAAACTGAGATTTATTTTGCACATTGGAGAGCATGGGAGCTCGGTTTGCAGACACCCTTAAAAACACAGCCCCTAAGGTAGGGATCCTTCTAAGACCTTTTTATACACTGCTTCATTCCCATTAGACATAGAGTGATTGTCACGTCTGTCATTTAATCCAAATGTGGTTTAACTCAACATTCAATAGGTCAAATCTTCCCAAAGAAACTGACACTTTTACTAACTTGCACAATCACCCCCAATAAATGTCTGAAAGACTATAGGGAAGCAAATGAGCAAAGGGCATGGGACAGAGGATTGCTTCTGCACCAGGAAGGAACTCTCACACTTCTATTGTCCGTTACTATCCAGCCACATGTCCTGGAATGGACCCAGAGCCCCCCAAACCTGCATGGAACTCTCCCAACACCACCAATAGATATTGGAATCACGTGACCAGCGACAGCCACCAAAGCTTTCTCAACACCCAAACAAATGCAGCTTCTCTTTTCTTTTTCCAGGGCATTGAACATTCCCAAGCTCCAGCCCACCTGGGCTGCAGGATGGCCTGGGGTGGTCTGCGTTCTAATAGCACCGGGCCTAGGGATCAAGGTGCTCAGCCTCTCAAGGGTTTTCTTGGGGGAACTGAGACTCCTGGTGCCGGACAGCGGCCGGGCGTGGAGTCGGTTATCCCCAGGCACCGGGCGCGGGCGGAGCGACTCACCCTCGCCAGCGGCTCCGGAGCTCCCGCGTCGCACTCAACTGCGCGGCTTGAGCCGCATCCCAGCAGCAGGTCCCCACCCGCCCTGCCCGCGGTGTCCCGCAGTGCACTGTCGGGGGCCAGGAAGTTTGCAGCCAGCCAGGAGGTGGGGTGGGGCTCCCGGAGAGGTGGCCCTGGGATTTTGTTGTTTTGTTTGTTTGTTTTCCTGGATCTCTGGCAAAGATTTGGGGGGACCATATGCCGGGAGAATATTAGCTTTGCTCAATGGCGACAGGGCCGTGGCCTGACTCTCACAGTGAGATCGATTTACTAAACAAACTGAAACGTGGGTGGGGATGTTAAACAGTAACCAGCAAGCCTCAATGAAAACTGAAAGCAGTGAGACAGCCTCCTCCGGGGCGAGATCGTTTCCCTGTTCCCAAGCTCCGGGGCTCCCAGACCAGCGACAGCCGCTGCGGCCGTCGGGGCCTTTGCAGACATCCCCCGGTGACTGCCACAGCCGCATTCTGAGATCCAGCAGGGCCAGGGTCCCCGTGGCTTGACGCCTCCAGAGGGAGTTGGTCGCTCTCCTCCTCCCCGGCACTCCTAACCCCGCCAGGTTGGGACACGCTGCGTGTCCGAAACCCGGGACCTTGCAGAGGCATTTACTCGGGCTGGAAAGCGCTTTGGGGCAAGTGGGAAGGAGAAGCCCTGTGCTCCTAGAGTGCAAATCTAATTCATTGCCCGAGAGGTCCAGAAAAGGGCGGAAGTATCATTAAAAGGAATCAAATAGGTTGCTGGGGGCAGGACTCCAGCCACACCGCTAGGGGACCCAATGGCCACTTCTTTAAATTGCGCCTTAGGCCTGTGAGACAGACCACCTCCTGGGTGCTCAGTTCTGTCTGTAAAAGTTCTGTGAAGAGGAGGGAGAACGCATTTCTCTTCCAAATACCCGTGGTTTCTAGTCAATAAATACCATTTTTACATATTTATCAGATGGAAAACGTTCATCTCTCCTTCCCATACCCACTGGCGCCTTCCAGATCTTTCCGCCTTATGAAATGATGCCTGATACATGCTTGGTACAGCTAGTAATCTAGGCCAGGAGTTGGTGACAGGGACAGATCTGTGGGAGTTTTTTGTTTTTGTTTTGTTTTGTTTTGTTTTTTTAAATCTCATCTATTTAACATCCTGGTTGCAGGAACAAAAGGCTTCAGGTCCAACAAATAATTATACTCATGAGATAAACAGTTACTTAATCCACAGGATTTTTCTTTTCTTTTCTTACTGGGGTGGGGTGGGGCGAGGGTTGTTGTTATTTTAGTATTGTAATAATGCCAGGGAGATCAAAAGACCAGGAGTGTTTTCTTTTTAGATAGGATTTACTAAACTTTCTCAGTTTCCTCCTTTTGAATATCTTGTTGAAAGGTCCCTTCAAAACCAAGGCGTTAGCTGTTTTAGAAATCAGAACAAAGGAGACGGATCACATATAGTTTTCTTTAAATGAAGTTTTCAGATTAAACAGATTCTTCGGGTGCCCAATGTCCACATGACCTTGCAAACAGTATGAGGAAAGTAAGCGACCCCCATCCAGGTCATCTCGGAATACCAGCCAGGGGCAGAGAGAGCCGAAGAGTTAGAATTAGCCTGTTACCTTCATTATTCGAATCTCCCATAGGTGTGTTGTTTACAGTTTTTCTGTAGTCATTGTTGAAAGAACGAATAAAAGAAAGGCAGGAAGGATGGGGAAAAAAAGTTTTCAGATCTACGGATAGTGAAATTGTCTATAATATACTAAAATGTAGGTGTATAATTAGCATAAAACCCTAAAAGTTTGGTGATAGACTTCTCCCTTCCGGTCCATAAAGCTGAGACCTGGCACTCTTCCGCCCAGAAAGGAAATCATAATTGACTTGAAAAGGCTCGTTTATTTCTCTGTGGATCCACAATAGCAGTAGGTTTGGTTTTGCATAATCAATGCCTGCTGACTGTGTGCTAGAATCTCTGACATACCATGATACAATTATGGGATTTGTTCAGAAGTATGCTGACAGTTTGTTGAACCTGGGCCAGGGAATGTAATCAACACCTTTTTGACTAATGAAGACAAGCAAGGCTCTCAAAAAGTGTGTGAAGTCCTAGATACCATGGAAGAGAAGTATTGCATTTATTTCGTTCAATGGAAAACCCACTCAACAGGGACATTTGGGGTCAAGGACACAAAGGGAGTGGTTTCAGATGAGTGTATGAATGCAATCTATTAACAGGTAAATAGAAGGTGACAAGGTCGCCCAGGCTCCAGGACTTGGCAGTTTTACCAAGTAAGCCAACGGACAGAGACTGAAACCATCATGTATATTGTTACTAGACCTAATTTATTACCATTCTCTATGGCATGGGTTTTAGTTGCTGAAGTTGAAAAATATCCGTTATGCAGAGCTGTTATGTGATGCTCGGCAGGGGTGGAGACTGGGCCCACAAAGAGCAGGAAGAGATCGTGAGAATGTTTCCGGGAAAGGTTCCTGGAAGACACCTGAAGCTTCCGTTTCTCTACCAGCTAGGAGGAGGGAAATTATCCACTAGTATTTATGCTCCATCTGCCTCTTTAGCCTAACAATAAGCACTCGAAATGTAGTTTCCCAGCCTGTTTCACTTTACTTTCTCATAAAGGGACTCTCCTTCAGCCTGAACGTATTTTTCTTTTTGTATAGCATTCTTCTTCCTAACGCCACATAGATGTCTAAAAAGTCCAGTTCTGTGATTCAGTTATTTACAGATAGTGGCTTTGCCAGTAGAGTTGGAGAGTTTCAGAGGGCGCGTGCAGAAGTGAGGATGCAAGGGAGTGCCTTATGGTCAGCTTCTTTTTGCGCACCCGCGGAATCATGAGGACTGCTTAGTCCCAGAGCTTCGGGCACCTGCTGAGAACTTAAACCCTTTATACCACGTGATGGGAAGAAGTCTGCTAACAGAGGCAAGCCGATTACCCCCCCCCCCACACACACACACACACACTCACACACCCGCTTTTGCTGGCTAGATTTTTTTTTAAAAAGGATCCTCTTAGCTCTACCCAGGTGCCTCTCATTCACCTGCAGGAAGCAATACAAAAAAAGGTATGAACACACACACACACACACACACACACACACCTCTACTCTCTAGATTTGGACAAAGCCTAGTATTATCTTCAAAATCACTTGCCTGCAAAAGATCTCTACTGAAATTAGTCCTGAGCTGTGCTGGGTTTGTGAGGACACTCAACTGAGGAAGCTGTCTTTGACCCTGCAGCAAAGCACCGGATATAACAGTGTTCACTGAAATTTCTGAAGCTCTCTGGAGACCCTCATATATTTTATGCATCTGAATGGAAGGCCAGTACTCAGGTCACTGGGCTTGGAAGGAAGAGAAGGGCAGGGCTACAGCGTGAGGATGAGAATAAACCAGAGCCTGTAACAGTCTGAAGTGCAGGCCTCATGCACCACAATTTCTCAGGTGATTCCAGCTAACTACGAAGGATCCCACAATCCTGTAGCCCCCTAGTACAGCCTAAGGCTAGCCCACAACCTGCTAACTTGGGGCCAGTTCATTTTCTCTGATTCTGGGCAGTGACCTCCAAAGTCCCTGTGAGCCTGAGGCAGCAGCAACATGTATCTCATTTAGGCTACCCTCACCTGCTGTTTTTCAAGTTGCACTTTCTACCAGGTCCCTATCATCCCACACTTTCTTAAAGTGTTACAGGAAGAAGGAAACACAGGGAGAAGGAGGCAAAGTAGAAAATCTGTGCACCAGGCAGGTAGGCTCTCTCAGCTCAGACTCATTAGCTCTTTCTCACCACCCTACCCAGAATAAAAAGAATGCTAGTATTTGCTAGATCTTTAGGATGGATGGCAGGGCGGATCAGAGACTTAAAAGCTTTAAAGCTATAGGCATCACATTAGGGACCACCCTGTCATCCAACTTGGCTCTGGTCTGACCCTGATTAAAATTACTTTATCATTGGCACTCAAAATCACATCTCTGAAGGACCAGTGTATGTGAAGGAAGACCACCAGACTGTTTCCAAAGCTCTCCGACCTGTTCATAAAAATGCAAAGCCAAGATTTCAAATTGAGCATCTAAATTGAAACCACTCTATGTCGTGCATCTGACAAGACACTGTGAAAATCGAACACTTAATAATTCTCAGTGTCAGCGCATGGTTCTTGTGCCAAAAAAGCAAATTACTAGGATGGACCCCTCCCCCATCCTCTTTGTAAATTTCCTGTTAAAGTATTGATTGCCAAGGGCTCTGCAAGATTTGCAAACTTTTACAGTCATTTATGGTGCATGTAATAAAAGAGGTGATATGAGCACACTAGTTCAAGGTATAATACAAAGATGTATTTGGTGCCCTTGGCAACTATCTGTGAGACCTGTTTGTCTTTGTGGAACACACCCTTCTCTGCAATGAGCCCCTCTGTAACAAAGATCGGACCTTTACATTTCCAGAGACTTGGCCCCTTATTGGAAAGGCACACACCCTTCAAAACAGAAACCTCAGTTTCTTCTTCAACTGTGAGAAAATTAAAGCACTGAGGTCACACAGAGGCAACACACTATTTTAGACTGTAAATGTTCAGAGGGAAAAGAAGGGAGGAAGGAAGGAAGGAAGGAAGGAAGGAAGGAAGGAAGGAAGGAAGGAAGGAAGGAAGGAAAGAGACATCTTGAACATTTCCTATGAGAATACTTGGGACTCTTTGTTTCTTGGCTGCAATTTCAGTTTTTCTAAAGGAACATAATACTCAGGACTGCTCCCCTTTTACAGAGTAATTCTACACAGAACTTATATAACTGATTAGAAACTTTACACATTTTTACCAATTTTAATGTTTTTTTTCTTTCCTTTGCTTTTTGTTTGAAAGACAAACAGCTGTGTGTAAGAGGTGGGGATAGGCTGTGAGGAAAAGAAAGAGAACTGTTTCTAAAAATTCATACTTTCATCCCAGTGGGTTGTCTCATCTAGAGCTCCTGCAGATGGGAAAGATGGCATGCACAGCTTCAGTGAGGCATTCCAAATCCTACACCTGCCATCTAGTGGGCACAGTAGGAAATGTCCACTCCAGGTATGAAGACTGCATCTGACTGTTTTCTTTTTTAGGAATCAAGTCTAAGACAATTACAGACAACAGCAGCAAATAATTAAAGCTAAAACAAAGGAAATAAATAAGGATATGAGGGGCTTACATTTTAGCCGTACATTTCCCTTCAGTTCTTTCTCTATTTAGAAATAATATTTCATTTTTGCTCAGATAACACATTTACTAGCACACTACATTTTCTCCTACATATCTTCATCGTGTAGCTTTTGTTCTGCTTAACTTCTTTGGATTAAATTCAGTTTCTCTTTCTCTCTTGTTGCTATGGAACTCATAAAAAAAAAAAAAGCTGATTGGGTCTTTCTATTTGCACGTATAATTTAAGCACAGCCAACCATCACCAGCACCACCTCCCATTTTTGAGAGAGAATTAGTTACATTCACATACAAACTTTGATGCTTTCTCTTTCTTTCTGTTGCTGTTTGTTTGAAGAGGGTCTTGGCACCTGTGGGCCATGCTGAGCTGGAACCTGTGCTAGTCCACTTGGTGCAGTCTCTGTAATACTATGATATATATTAATATATGTATTAATGTAATTTTTATACATTGTATATTTAGTAGATACAATTATATAATGGGTATATAAATAATACAATATAATCCCGGCAACATACTAGTTTGTTGCTGTTTGAGACAGAATTTAACTTTATTTACAAGGCTGACCTTCAGTTTTCTGTATAGCTAAGACTGACCTGGAGCTTTGCGATTCTTCTGTTCTAACCTCTCAGGTGCTAGGGAATAACAGGTATGAACCACCAGCCTCAATAACTTCTGATAACTTGTTGTAAGTATTATTTTCCTCAAAAGTTTGATTTATTATTAAGAGCAGTTTCAAATCTAGTTAGTATGACAATTAATATTTTTAGGTTCACATTATAAAATAATAGCAAATGTAGGAAGGTTTGTAGAATCCAACAGCTATTTGAAAATTACTCCACATTTAATGATAGCTCATCTCCCTTAACTCCCATTCATGCCTACCACGTGCAAAGGTTTGCTCATGGGGTTTTAATTAGCTAGCACATTGAGTATTTACAATATTCCTAGAAAATCTGCATCATTAACATCATTTTAAAGGTGGAAATCCTGAGAGCTAAAGCTGGGAACCCCACAGCCGATGAGCTCCCAAATCAAGGCCTGCTAGAATCCCCTGTGTCATTCTGCCTCCCACAGAGAAAAGAAACAAAAGAACATTACTGTGATTCATGTTACAGGTGAAAACAGACACGTGGCGCTTCCAACAGAAATATTTGCTTCAAGGCATTCATTAGACACCCAACTGAGAAGATAGGGAATCGCTGTTCTTTGTAAAATCTAGTACTAATCAAACATATTATAAAAAGTTAATGACATTCAGACAACCGGTATGTTCAGTACAATTTTTGACAGACAGATACAGTGTAATCTTTATCTTAGATTAATCCTATAGTCCATGCTCACTTTGGCTTCCATTACAATTAACGAATTTATTTATGATAAGACAGACATCTTAAAAATTCTGAGATGACAAAGATTTACCCTTGAATTCAGCTCAAGTACTTTCTCTTATTGCCTCATTCTAATTTTATGCTCCAACTTCAAAATGCACTGATGTTCTCAACAGTTTTCTACTCTGTATGAAAGACATACGTCTCTTTTTTAAAAAGTTACTTTATAAATTTCAGTAAATTAGACATTGAAAACCTTAAATTACTATAATTAACACATGATAAATTCAATTTTATTTTCTGTGCTTTGGGAGCCAGTCGCCACATGCTGGGATGGGTAGGTGAGAGATCAGTCCATGATAAAACATATTTTGTCTGTTTAGTTGGTCTGTTTTGTTCGGTTTGTTTCTACAGATATAT
Organism: Phyllotis vaccarum; assembly: GCA_033318265.1. Taxonomy (NCBI): domain Eukaryota; kingdom Metazoa; phylum Chordata; class Mammalia; order Rodentia; family Cricetidae; genus Phyllotis; species Phyllotis vaccarum. The sequence goes on from JARWLC010000005.1 coordinate 118,168,559, forward strand.
TAGAAACATTGCATTTAGGAAGCACTGTGTTTTGTGGGAAGGGATTTAAGAGTAAGAGCCTGCTTTACAAAACTGAAAGCTGCTGGTTTAGGATTCTTGCCATGGTTTATATTCCTGGGTGAAGCCACCAGTTCTGCCTCCCTGATCTCCTGCCTCCCTCCAATCAAGATCAGACATCAGATGAAAGCAAAGAGTACAGCAGTCAGACCCTTTGTATCTCTCCTGTGTGTCCATGTACATCTAAGTGTACCTTCCCCTTTGCAGGAGGAAATATTGATGCTTTCACAGAAAGAGGAGATTCAATGTCTGTTTAAGGCTACTCCCTCCACCTGTGTTCTTGATCCGGTCCCTTCCTGTCATGCTTGGCCTTGTTCTATCAATTATTTCTTTTTCTTATATCTTCAAATGCTCTCTCTTCAATAGCATCTTCCCTGCAGGCTATAAATAAGTTCAAGTCTTACCCACAAACCAAAAGGTGTTTAAAAAGCAAAAATAAAATTTGCTGTCTCTGTTGAGGCCCCCTCCCCCGATGTTACCTTGTTTTGTATCCTCTACAGCCAGGACACACAAGGCAGGGCTCTGTACTATCTTCTTATCAGCATCTTCCATTTCCTCCTCCACCCCAGTAATCCAAGCCAGCTTTAGTGGGTTCCGTTCCACATACCCTGCTCTCCTCCACAAAGGCCTTAGCGGCTCCTCATTGGCAAATCCAACAAGGACATGTTCAGTCCTTATATTAAGCCCAATTGGAGGATATTTAATCTTCTTAACATTCTTTGCCTGTAGTTCTTACTTCTTTCCTCCAACGATCTCTTAACAACTAACAACATCTTAGACTTTTATTACTCTTTTGGGCAATTTCATGCATCTTTAATAAAAAAATTGTCAGTTGATTATTATTTTTTTGCAAACTTAAATCTTTCTCCTAAGTGTCATTATTAAAGAAGCTTTGATTACTAACCTCCTTTTAAATATCATCCTCTATTTTCTCAAAAGTCCTCTTATACCAACACTTACTTTTTCTTTTATGTAACTGGGGAATGAAACCTAGTGCCTGGCACGCAATGTATGAGTGCTCTACCACTCAGCTCATACGTACCCTGTATTTTTTTTCCAGTGATTCATTCATTTTTGTTTATAAACACCAGTTACTTCTCCACACACATTTGGTTTCTTTCCCTTCCTCTTTTTCTTCTGAGAGTCTTTGAGCACATACAGTATCACTGAGGTCCAGGAGCCACCGAAATGGTTATGAACTCAATTGTTATCTGGGAAGGCAAAACAATGATGGGATAAGTCATGATTTCACCTGATTGTCTCAGCTCTGCCTGGGTGGAGCCTATGCAGAACAGGCTATTTAATATACAAGAACTTAAACCATGCACTCATGATTTAGATGGTAGATGCTTCATAACTTGGGTTGCAAAAGAGAGCAGAATATAGGAGAGTCCCCACCTGCTTGTAATGTGTGATTTTGTTTGAGAATGTTACATAAGGCAGCTAATTTGTGTTTTTTGTTTTGTTCTGAAACAGGATTTCACTGCACAGTCCAGGCTGGCCTGGAACTCACTAGTTAGCCCAGGTTGACTACAGAAACATGGCAAATTTTCTACCTCAGTTAAGAGTGCTAGGGATTGTAGGTTTGAGCCACCACTCCCAGATTAAACTATTAAATAGAAAAGGAAAGCGTGGTCCTCATTTCAAGGATTATAAGCAATTTATTGCATGTGACAAGAGTTTAAAGACTAGGATGTATATATGTGGGTAGGAAAGCTGGGTCCCAAAACCAGAGTCCATTGAGAGTATTAAGAAATTTTATGGAATGTCTTTCTGTTCGCTATAAATTATCATTGGATAATAAAAGAACTGTTTTGGCCTATGACAAGGCATCTTAGAAGCAGGCTGGAAATTCCAGCATAAATAATGGGGAAGAAGGGCGGAGAAAGATAGTTAGAGAGAGACTCTGCTGCTGCTGAGAGAGGAAGATATAAAGGAATTCAGATAAGCCACAAGCCACATGGCAGGGCATAGATTAATAGAAATGGATTAAGACACAAGAGCTAGCTGATAATATTCCTGAGCCATAGGCTAAACAGCATGTAACTAGTATAAGCTTTTGTGTGATTATTTGGGACTTTGGGATTGCAAGTCTGGAACTCAGGGCTAGGCAGAGCTAAGCAGCTGCTGGCAGGTCCAGACCTTGGGGCTAGTCTGGACCAGAAACTCTTAGTACAGGGAAATATTTGATAAACTGTGAATAGAATTAATTGTATTCCATCCTTAGCTAAAAGTTCATCTCTAGGAAACACACTTAAAAACCGGACATTAACAATAGTGATTTTTACCATTGGCTATCTTTGAAAGATACTGCAAGAAAATAAGATGCTAGTTTATAATCTGAGAGAACAGAGAATTGGAACACTGAAGGGACTTGTTAAGTTAGAAGATTCCCAATGCTTAACTGCAAAATCCAAAGATACAGATTTCTTAACTAGTGAACTAGTTTCTATCCTGGTACATAGCTACGGTGCAGACAGTCCCTGGCACAGTGGGCTCAATGATTACTAACATATCCAAGGGGAGTGACCTGGAAAGATGTCCTAATGAAGAGCATTGTTGTGGAAGACCTGGGAATGATAAGGTATTTGAAAAACAAGAAAGGTAAGCTCATTCACTGCTGTTAAGTTGTATTCACCCTATGGACAGACGGTGAGAGAGAAGATGCTGTTACAATGAAAAGAGTCACGTGCTGCACAGTGACATTTAGATGAGACAGTATAGGCCATTATGATAGCTAGTGTATATTACAATGGTCAGAGAACAGAGATGAACATGATGTGACATATCCTTTCAATGGTGACTTTCTATCTGACAGATAGTGGATCTGATATAGCATATTTTTGCCTCACATATTTGAGGCACTGCTAATATAAGCAAACCCACGATGTTAACAGTTATAAAGTAGATCATAGAGCTGGGTGAAGTGACAGACAACCATGACCCCAGCACTCAGGAAGTTATGGCATGGAGATAAGGCATGTGAGTCTAATTTCTCTTTCAGCAGTTATTAGCTGCCTGAAGTTATTTATTTGTCTAGGGGTGGGCTCCTGTGAGAGTTCCTCTTCCCATGTTATCATGGCTACAGATATTGCCATTTCCAAGTCTTATTTAGGGAGCCATATTGTTGAGATATCATGGGTATAGTTTTCTGAGGAAACATAATCTCATGGTACACACTCTATTCCTCTGGTTTTTACAATCTGTTCACCCATCTTTCAAAATGTTGCTAATAATACCTATCAGGCAACATGGAGTACAATCATGCATGTCTATAACTCTAGCACCTGTAGAATAAAGGCAGAAGGATTAAAAGTTTAGGACCAACCTTGGCTACACAATAAGTTCTTGTCTAGCCTGGGTTAAGTATCACAAAATGAAATAACATAAAGTAGCAAAATGATTACTGTCCAGGGTTTCATAATATAAAGATATAAAGTAAGTTTAAAACTAGAGACTTGATTATTCCAATAGGGTCCATTTTCAAGCAGGGACTAGAGTAGTTTAGTTAAGAAAGGTTTGTTTTCTTATTACTTTTTATTTATGGCAAAAAAAAACCCTGTTCATGGACATGTCACAGACCACCTACTATTGTTCATATTATGTTATTATAGTCATTAGCCTGTCATCCTTCACCATACACAGTTCACAGATGCTAGCTCTCTTTCTCTCTCTCTTTCTCCCATTCTCTGGTAGCATCAATAGGATATGCATTGATAATTGTGTGGTAACTATGCAATTAACTCTTGTTCCCATTGTACTTTTTTATTAGCATCACCGAGTACAGCATTGCCTGTTGTGTGATCTCAGGGCGAGTGATAACATCCTCAGCTGTTAATGTGGGAAAGAAAAGGGGAATCTAGTGTTATCAAGGGTGATGGAGTGATGGTCTTGGAGACTGAGAATTTTTGTGTTGACTTGAATAGTGAATTTCAAGCTTCTTTAACTGCCTCCTTAGACTTTCTCACCTTCTGTCTTCAAAATTAGAAGTTTGGTTTTTAAGAACATATTCTTTTCCTTGTAAATGAGTCTTGTAATTTTTACCACAAGTTTAAACTTTAACATCTGTGACATGAACAGGAATCAGACAGATGGAAACATTTTACATGGAGATTCTAAGAAAGGTATCTGGAAAAGGCATCCTGAGAGAGAGTCAAAAATCCAAAGCCAGATGACCTCTGATGTTTAGCATTGAGGGCTCTCTGTGTATTAGAAGAGCTGGAAACAGAAAACCACAGTAATATGGTAAGTGTAATAGGAGTTTCTGGCCCAGGCGAGCCCTGTGGTCAAGACCTACCCTGCCTGCTGCTGCTTAGCCCTCCAAAATGACTCATATACGTATATTAATTACATTATGCTTGGCCTATGACTCAAGCATATTGCTAGTTAGCTCTTGCATCTTAACTCAATCTATTTCATTAGTCTGTCCTGCCACGTGGCCTGTAGCTTATCTAGTTCTTTACAACTTGCTTCTTGGGTAGCTGGATCTTGCCTCTTCCCTCACTCTGCCCTTCTTCCCCTGTATCTGTGTTTGGATTTCTCATCTTCTTCTAAGATGCCATGCCATAGACCCAATGATATGCACAGTGCACAGAAAGACATTCCACATCAGGTGAGGATCACAGGGAATGTCTGAATGTGTAAATTGCAGTGGGTGTGTTTTCCTGTGTATAAGTAGGTGTTGGAATATTCATGGGTATATAGTGTGTGAAATGTATGGGTCGTATGTGTATGTGGTGTGTGTAGTGCAGATATATGTGTGGTATTTGTATTCATATGGCAGGAGATGTATTTGTATGTATATATGGTTTGTGTTGTATAGTATACATGTGGAATATATGTACATATATATATATATGAGTATGTGTGCAAAGGGTGTTTGAATTTGTGATATTTGTGTGTGTAGTGAGACTCTATTTTCTTCAGTGTCAGCTTTTGGTGAGCCTTTTCCATTGTTCCCTTCAACACTTAGGGATTTTATGAAAACAATGAACAAAGCATACCACTCTTTCTCCAGACAACATGTCCACACTCCTCAACAGTCATGAAGACCTGAGAGTGTGGGCATCATTTGAAGGGCTGAATTTCATGCTGAGGAAGCCCTGGTGTCTATTCCCAGTATTTTAAATCATTTCTGAGAATAATTAAAACTCTGAAAGTTCAAAAGTTGCAACATCTGAAATAGCAATATTTTTACCTAATTTCTTAACACAATTTGCCTTTCAAAATTGTCTATTATGTCTCAGTTCTTAAAGTTAGTTATAAACTTATTTTTTTAAGATTGAACTTGTTGCCAACATCGATCAGTGGTTTCTGTGACAGAAGGTTGACTTTAGTCAATTAAGCATACATTTTTCTGAACAGGATCCTGCACACCTCCTTTCTCTTTACCAGTCTGATATTCCTGCTCCCAAACACTGAGAAACCAAGGGTTCTCACATGTGCTTCTCCTCAGATTTGCTTAGTGCTGCAATACTCTTGGTCTTTTGTTTACCCAACTATGGCTTCTTTGACCTTGGATTCATTTTAGGTCTTGGCTTCATGCTTCCTCTAACCTACTCTTCATCTGCTGTCAGAGTTATATAGACAGTAATAATTTATGAAAACCTTTGGATCTAACCTGATACACACACACACAAACACACACACACACACACACACACACACACACACACGCATGCACGCACGCATGCACACACACATGCATGCGCACATGCACACACACACTTTTGCCTAACAATTAAAATCTTTGAAATGCTTTAATTTAGCAGATCAATCACCAACTTTCATTAACCTCCATGCTAAGACACCCATCAAGAATTATTAGAAACCTACCTCAGAGATTCCTGTGTGTTTGCTGTACCTCAACTCCATGTTGTCCTCACTATGGTATCTGGAAATGTCCTCATTTATTGCTTTCACTTGTTCTGTGAAAAGAATTGTTCTTTAACCTCACTGATAATCAAAAATGCCATTCAATGCAACTAGAAATCTGGTTTTTTTGCTCCTGGAGGATGGGCACTCAATTTTGGCTCAAAACAAGCTGTTGCTACTTTCTATGGGAACTATCTATGTTTTCCAACAGCCTTTCAGTATCCTTTGCCTGGTTAATACAATCTTGGGCCCTTGAGTTTAGAACAGCAATGTTGAAGACAAGAGGCAATTATTCCCTCTACTCCAACAGAGTGCAGATGTGAGAGGGAATGCCCAGGACAAGCAAGGCATGCTTTTCTTATTATGTCTACCCAGGAAGGATCATACAGTATCCAAAGACAAAAGCTACAGTTTTGTCACCAGGAACTTAGATACCCAGATCTCATGGTGACTTTGTTGTATTGTTTATGAATGATGAGCTTACTTCAGCTCATCATTATATCTTTAGCCCTCTTTTCTTAGGAAAGAAAGCTTATTGTCAAAATTGGATTCCAAATTATGCACTAATATCCCAACCTCTAAATAATTAAAATTGACTATATATGTATAACTAGTCCTAGAAAAAGAAACAGCAAATAAGCCTTTCAGGGTTGTATTAAACCAATTTCTGACTTTACAGAGCCCTACTTAAAGTCTCTCTTTTTCCTTTTGTTCATTAAGAGAAAGAAGTGCATTAACAGTAGAGAGTTAAAAATAGAAAAAAGATGGACCCTGAGAAATTTCTATTATCTATTAGACTCAGTAGCAAGAGGACATCCACTCTGTATGAGGACCATCTCTGCCATTAATATACTGCTAAGAACAGCCGAGACTAACCTTAGGGTCCCCCTCACCATGTATGTACTCACTTTGTGGAACTGTTCACTATATAACACGTCCAGCATTATGCAGTATGCCCCCCAGCTCAGGTCATGTGTTGCTGCTGCTTTTGGCTCCTCCTGTGGCCCAGGTGGGCTGTACCTCTCTCCATCCTGATGCTGGATGCCTTTCACTGGATGAACTAGAAGAAGTAAACATGACCGGACCTGGTGCATCTCTTCCCCATAGAAGACATCTCCCAGGGACATCATCAAAAACACAACCAATTTACCTACTGTTCTGATATATTAGATGAGCAAGAATGGACTCAGTAGGTACATGCATTTATTTTCACTCTTCCTCCAATCAAGAGAGCTCATTTGCTAGAATTAAATCTACTAAAATTACAAAACCTGTGGGTATTTAATAAAAGTTCCAGAAGTTTCAGAGATATAAGAGGGATCTAACCTCAGTCAGTCTAGGAGGATCAGAGAGTGGTGATTCATACCTTTAATCCCAGCACAGGGGGTATCCTGGGAGTGGTGACCTACATCTTTAATCCCAACTGAGTTTGAGGTCATCTTAGTTTACAGAAGGAATTCCAGGCTCCTAGGAAGGCAGTGGTGGGGCCACGCCTTAACTTACCAAAAGGGTATTTAAGGCAGGTATAGAAAGACAGAAGAGGAGGAAGCCAAGAGATGATGCGAGGCTGAGGAAGCTAGAAGACAGCTGGGTAAGATCTGACTGTGGTGTTTATTCTCTCTAATATCTCTGACTTTCTCAGAGATCTATCCCTGAGTCTCCTTTATTTGTGCAACAAGGACCCATCATCCTAATTACAGCTTGCTATTCAACAGCAGAAAAATATTTAATAATTACAAAGACAATCATTAGTGCATATAGAGTAAGGTATGGCTATAGCATGTTGTGGGAACAAAGAAGAATTAGAAATATAATTTCCTCTTGCCAACTTCTTTGAAATGTTCACCAGGTCTCAGGATTACTATATATTTGCCCAACAGCCATCATTAAAACTCAAGACACCTTAGGATAAAAAAGATAATAAAGAAGCAAAAGACAATAATTTGTCTGATGACATGCAGAACGTACTATGTGGAATTGCATGCCCTGAAAGAAGGTCTGTTCATGATGCCCACTCTATCCAATCTCCTTCAGACTCAACAGATGGTAACGTAATATAATTGAAATTTTTGGTTTTAAATGCTAAATTATCTACAGAAGCAAAATGCATTCAATATTTCACAAAGTGAAGAAAGGAATAGTAAAGGTTTAAAATGACTTAAGTTTTAAAAGTTTAATTAATTTAAACTGAGTTCATATTATCCTGAGAAACATACCCTGCTTTGAAAGAGGTTTTGTGATAGTTTTACACTTGTAAAATAAGAAAACCACAAATACAAGTGTATAACAAATTTCTTTGTGGGAATGCCATGAGGATTGTCTTAAAAAGCAGGGAAATCTTGGGCCTCGGCTGCTACTGATGATATCCTACACTTCAGGTTTGGTGGGAACCAATAGTTGGCTAAATTTGTACCTTCCTAAGTCTTAATCCAATATTCAAAATGATTTTAGACCAAATCAAGAGGCTGTGAGGAGGTTATAAAGGTAGCTCAAGATAATTATGGCTTTCAATCTGCAACATTCCAACTCTCCACCATCAGAAAACCCTAATCAATTAATTAATATGCGGAATCTTCAGCAAAGATGAGGCTTTTTCATCTATGCTGGACACAGTCCCCCTGTTGGCAGAATCACACATTTTGTGTGCACAGAGGCCATGTGTCTATTTCTCAGATCATTAGCTCATTCCTAGGATCTAATAAGGATTAAATGGAATGGGCACTTTCCACTTCCTGACATACCATTTACATGAGACTAATGATAACTTGTTATATGTAAGTTGGAATCATCAGGAAGCAAAATGTGCTGGCTAATTTTATGTCAACTTGGCACAAGCTATAGTTGTTTAGGAAGAGGAACTCTCGTTTAGCAAAATACTTCCATAAGATAGACATGCAGGCTAGCTTTTGGTGTATATTCTCAATTTATGAATGATGTGGGGAATTCAAGTCTGTTGTTGTATGTACCATTCCTGGAATGATGTTCCTATAAGAAAGCAGGCCAGGAAAGTCATGAAGAGGCTAGTGAGTAAGAAAAGCTCCTCGATGGTCTTTGCATCAGTTCCTGCCTCCAGGTTCTGTTCTGACTTTCTTTGAAGATGGATTCCAAGTAGTGTAATGAAATAAACACTCTCCTCTCCAACTTGCTTTGGATCATTGTGATTTACCACAGCAATAGAAACCTAATTAGGACAAAGGACATCATTTAAATTCCTTCCAAATAAAATGCTTTCTTACGGATAAGTAGTTTTAAAAAGATAATAAAGAGAAGCAAAAACCAATTAACAAACAGGGAAAAAGGAAAAAAAATACCAAGATGGACTTAAATCAAGTTATAGCATAACCACAATAAACCTAGTAAATTAAACAAATAAAAGATTGTCCAAAGAAACAAATACAACATCTAATATGTATAAATTCTCCTGGAGAATTAAAATTATATCTCAATAAAACTAAATTTTAGTTTGGTAAGTGACAGCAAAGAGAATCATAAAAGCGGGTCACACCAGTAGTCCATAAAACTCTAGTATTTAATTATATAGACAATCTCCATACATCACTAAAAATTAAAGATACATTTTATAAGAAGAGACACATAAATGGCCAACATACAAATAAAAAGGATGATCAGGATTACCAAGCCGGAGATAACATAGACACACAAAAACAATTGCCAAATCTTGTCAAGACAAGGCAGGAAGGTCCTTGAGAATATCTTGCTTAACAGAAAAGTTTGTCAGACATGTTAGGCTGGTAGGCCAAAGATGGATGCTTCAGTGATACAGAAGAACCTTGGGCAACTGTCCAGGCAGCCAGCGATTTCATTTCTTACAGTTTTTGGAAGGTCCTTGCTTGCCCAAGCTGTTTACTTAGTTAATATTATTTCCTTCTTGGGTCTCTGAGGAAGTTGAAGATGAGATAGTTGCAGTTTTCTAGTGACAGTTTTAGAAAAGAAACTCACTTAGAAGTTAAAGTGTATAAGTTTGAGGGACATCAAAGTAGAGTTTTTAGTTCGTAATACAAGTTAGATAGAAAGTGAATGAGGTATAATCCTTTGGACTCACCACAATAGAATAAATAGTGGAATATTTTCTTTAAATTTGTCAGTTGTTAATGGACTGGACATTACTCATGTAATTGTTTGTTTATATTGAATACAATTATTGCACCTATTGTATACGGTTTTTCTTATGTTATTTATAACCTTTTTTATTTTTTACACACAAGGGGATATGTGATAATATATTCTATATTTAACAATACCTGATTTTGTGTCATTGGATAACTTTCTAATAGATACGACTCGGACAATTTGACAATAAAACATTTGAAATGGATTGTAACAAAATACATACTACTAATTACATATGAAACTAATCTTCTAGAATAACTAATTTTGGGGAAAAAAAAATCTTGTCTTCCAGAATAACATCTAAATGAGTAACCAGTCAGTCACCTTCCAAGATGCATATCTTATGGATCACCATGCAGTCATCAAAAATATTCATCAAATTGATCTATTTTGAAAAAGCGACTTTAAGATTATTCTGGATAACGGTTTGTAATCCAAAGTGTGTTTTCTTGTTCTTCTGTTTATAGCTATAGCCAATCATGCTATAGTAATGTTACTTAGTATGCAACCATAAAGTATGGTCTTAAAGGAAAGACATATGTACATGTTCAAATGCTATATGTGTAATATCTTTACGCTGATTCTGTTTCTGATCCATCTAAATGGGAGATAACACAAATATCCATGGATAGATTGGAGACATGGAGTTGTCTGTGCATTTATTCACAGTCCATGGTGATGAACGTTACAACATATGCATACAAATACACAAATATAAGATGAGGAAAAAAGAATACACACTAAATGAAATGGGACCCCAGAAAACCTAAATCAAATTGACAATATTCCTGTCAATGTGGCAAAAGTAGCAGGAAATGTAAGCATTCAGTGTGGAAGGGGAAATGGTAGAGCATATGGTAGAGGATAAAATTTGGTTTCTTAACCTGTGTGGTAGTTGGTTGTTCATGTTAGAATTCCTTGTTTGTGAGAATGAAAGTATATTCAACACTTTTTCTAATTTCATAACACAAAAGAATTTTCTCTGTTACATGCTAAATAGACTTAACATTTGGAGGAGGAGTGTCTGAATAGACTCTGTACTTCTCTACTTGTTACACAAATAACACAAATACAAGGTTCTGAGGATGGAGGATACTCATCAGTGCACGTACTCTTATCATAGGTTATTCATAGGTAGAAAACATAGTAACATATAGATGATACATTTCTATTTCATAATATGGTTTTAGTTCTTCCTACAATTATTTGCTTATCCTTTTGTATTCTTCAAACTTAATGATTTTGTATCATTTGTATCCAAATTTAATGTTTGTTTCCTTCAAATTTAATGTTTTGCCTTGGCTTGAGCAAGACAAATTCATTCATTGAAGTCAGTAAAAAGGGCTAGCGAGAATGGTTCTGTGTGAGAGGTGCCTGATGTTAGCTGTGACAACCTGAGTCCAACACCTGGAACTCAAAAATGAAAGACGAGAAAAATTATTCAAGCTGTCCTCTGGCCTTCACACACATGCCATGCCATCTATTTGTTTACACATACATGTACTCACTAAATAACAAGAAACAAACAAGAAAACAATAAAATACAACAAAGGATGGAGAAATCTCCTTTTGGTAATTTATGCTAAATGTACCTTCCACAAAAGTATCCTAAAACTTACAGTTTGAAAAAAAAATTATTACTGTTTTAATAAAAATTATTACTCTTAGTATTGAATGTTTTAGATGCAAATGTTGGAGCTAAAAGCATATCCGTTTCCTGTTTTCCTTAGTTAACAGATTGACTGCCTTCTAAATTTCACCATCACTTTATTGCAACTCTCTGTACGACTTCTCTGCATGTTGCGTGAAAAATTCAGTATTAATAAAGCCAGCAATGAAACTGCAAGATAAAAAGCATTACACATTTGAAAGCCAATTCTGTGCCAGAATATAATCTGGGCAATAAGTGTTCAAAGTCCTTGTTTAAACAAACACTACATTAACTCTTATAGATAAAATGTGTCCCGCACCCAGCAAAGTACCTACTGGTTTGCCACCAACTGTGAATTACTACTATGAAAATACAGAAAAACTGCATGGCTAAGCACAGAAACTTACTTCTTTAGAAACATTGTGAAGAAGGCCTGACTTGTTTATTTAGTGTGTGTGTGTGTGTGTGTGTGTGCCTGTGTGTATCTGTGTGTGCGTGCACATCTATGACAGCACATGTGTGGAGATCAGAGGTCCACTGGCAGGAACTGGATTTCTCCTATCATGTGTCCCGGGAATTGAACTCAGATTGTTGGGCTTGGCGGCAAGTACCTACACCCTCTGAAAATCAGTCCATAAATCTGTTTTGTGGACAAAACTTCTATTTAATATGCTGACAGTATAATTGTATTGTGGAGGGTGGGAAACATGCACCATGTAGATAATTTTTCATATTTTTTTATCTGTGATCTGGCTTTTCTTTGTTTAGACAGCAAAGGTCTCCTCCAATACACTTACACATTTATTTTATCTGTAAATATTGTTTTTTAACCTTTCATTGTAGTGATATTAAATTATAAAATTACTTTGATTTCAATGTTTAGAAACACCTGAAACAAATATAAACCCCATAACTTCTAAAGCCATTAAGTATAAAACTTTATAATTGTGAATCTGAATGTAACAAGTAGTTACATCTTCTGCAATTATGTTTCTTTAAAGAATATATGCTCTTTGTGTCCATAAGCCTAAGTCATGCTTCACATATTTGTATAGTTCCGCATTTAGTAATATATATGTTTTAATATGCACATTTCTTGAAGGTATACTGTATTAATATCACTGATTACATATGAGCACTCATAAAACACCAACCTATTAATTTACAACTTCATGTTTAGTTCATTCAAGGCTTTTATTTTGGAACAGCTATTGCCTTTAAACTTTGATGACACCCTTTACAAAGACCATCAAAGACAGAGATGTCTATTTCCTAGTAATCAGTACAAACATGTACAAAACTCTTAAGCTAAAAAAAAAAAACTAACAGCAAATAAACATATATAAAGAATCAAAATACCTGGTTTGCTATTTGGAATTAAGTAAATATGTTATTAGGATAGGGATGATTCTTTTTGTGAAATATACCTTTCTGTAATTTGTATGAAAAGATCAGGTGTCCATTCCCTACTCCTCATACATACAACACATTCACAGAACGGGAAACACCTGCATAGGAAATTGTCCATACAATAGGAACAGTGACTCCCTTAGGATGACTATTTCTACCAAAGCAACTTTGGAAGGAGAGGGTTTATTTAATCTTACTTTTCTATTTCAAAGTCCATCACTGAATGAACCTAGAGCAAGAACTCAAACAGGGCAGGAACCTGAAGGCAGGAGTTGATGTAACAGCTCAATCTGATGATTTTTTTTTATTTAGAAAGGTTTTTTTTTACCCATGTATTCTCCTGCTTTCCCTCCTTCCCCTCCTCCCAATCCCTCCCAGTCCTCCCTCAGCCTTCCTATCCCATCCCCCGATCCTTTCCCCAAGGAGAACAAGGAGTCCCAAGGTGAGTCAGTTCTGTCTGGTGTATCCATTTGAGGTAGATCCAAGTCCCTCATCCCAATATTGGAGCTGGGTTAGGTGTTCCTCTGTAGGGAACGGTTTCCAAGATGCCAGTTCATGCACAGGAACATAGTCTGATCCTACTCTATGAAGTTCCATATACTGTCCTTGCCAATCAACAGTCATCTATCTTTGGAGGGTTTAGTTCTTTTTCCTGATGATTCTCCAGTCGCTGTTTTTGATTCAGTGAGCTCCCAAAAGCTCCAGCCAGCCATCTCTGCGAGTCTCCTCCTCATAATCCCTAACCCTATGCTTATATAGACTCTCATCCCTTTCTCTTTAGCTGGACCAGGAGCTCCACGTGGTGCTTAGCTATGTATCTCTGCTTCTGCCTCAATTCAGTGCTAAATGAAGGTTCTATAATAACACTTAGAGGGGTCATCCATTTGATTATAGGGGAAGACCTGTTAGGCACCCCCTCCAACCCCTGTTAGGCACCCCCTCCACTATTAGTTGGAGTCCTAGGCAGGGACGTCCTATGAGTTCTTGGTGGTTTCCATAGCACCCGGCCTCTTTCCAACCCACACTGGCTTCCTCTATCAAGATATCCATCTCTTTTTTTCTTCCTCTTTGTTGCGCTTCTCACTGAACCAGCGCCTTCTCTCATGTTTTGTTCCCAGCTCTCCTTGGTTGATCCAAATTTGCTCAGGAGATCTTCTCTATTTTCTCTGTTCAGGGGGAATCCCTAGATGTTTCTCTTAAGTTCCTTCTCATCCAAACTTGCAGGGGTTGTGGTGTTCTTTGTTTTTTATCTAAAATCCACTTATGAGTGAGTATATCCAATGCCTATCTGTCTGGGCTGGTGTTACCTGGCTCAGGAGGATATTCTCCAAATCCATCCATTTGCCTACAAATTTTAAGATGTCTTTTTTTTTGTTTTGTTTTTTAATCTTCTGGCTACTGCTTCATTGTGTAAATGTACCACAGTTTGTTAATCCATTCTTCAGTTGAGGGGCATCTATGTTGTTTCTAGATTCTTGCTATAATGAATAAAGCTGCTACAAACATATTGAGTTGGGGTAAGAATGTGCATCCTTCGGGTATATGCCCAATAGTGGTATTGTTGGATCCTTGGGGAGATTGATTCCCAGTTTTCTGAGGAACAGCCATACTGTTTTCCAAAGTGGCTGTACAAGTTTACATTCCCACCAGCAATGGAGGAGTGTTTCCTTGCCTAATATACCCTCCAGCATAGGCTGTCATCTGTGTTTTGATCTTAGCCATTCTGACAAGTGTAAGGTGGTCTCTCAAAGTTATTTTGATTTGCATTTCTCTGATGGTTAAAGATGTTGAACAATTCTTTAAGTGCCTTTTAGCCATTTTTAATTGTTCTCTTGAGAATTCTCTTTTTTGCTCTTAACCCAATTTTTTAAATTGAGTTATTTGGGGTTTTTTTTGCCTCTGATTTCTTGATACCTGAGTCCTAACATGTTCATTTTGCTTAAGTACTCTTCACAGAGAGCTATACCACCATGTAAAATCACCTTTATTTTTCTTCATTTTTTTCTGTCTTCCGTTTTGCCTTCCTTTCATAAATACTCCTTTGAACAAATTTCTACCAAAGATGACCATGAAGAACTCAGTAAGAATAATGCCAAAATATTAGGGAGAAAAAGTCTTTAAAATACAAATGTTTCACCCTTAAATTGACAGAAAATTCAATTACATTTTTAATTTCAGTTTGTAAAATATAATAAAAATCCAGCAATGTTAATACCCCACATTTTCTCTTCATTAAAGAGACTGATCCTTCCGCAGCACTCGGGAACAAATACAGAGACTCACAGCCAGATATTACACAATGAGGTATCTTGGAACACTCTGTCCTATACAGAAGGTCTTGATCAAATCCCTCCCCACCAAGCTCATGGAACCCTGTAGAAGAAGAAGTGGATAGAGTGGAAGAGCTAGGAAGGGTGGTAGATACACACACAAAAATATCTTCTAAATCAACAGAATCAAAGCTCATAGGAACTCTCAGGGACTGAGGCAGCAAGTACTGGGTCTGCACAAATCCCCACCAAGTCCTTTGTACCTGGTTTATGGCTTCCTGTTTGATGAATTTCTGGGATTCCAGAATGGGCGAACACACGGTCTGTTTCTTATATCTTCTCTTAGGCTCTTTTCCTTCTGTTTGTTTGGTCTAAATCCTATGTGTTAGCTTTGTGATTATTAAGAAACTATTTGCTAATAAGAGATAGAAAAGTGATGGATCTGGATGGAAGGAAACGTGTCAGAGACTGAGAGAATCTGCCAAAGAAGAACCCAAATCAGGATATATTATGTGATAAAAAGAAATGATTTCAATAAAAGGAAGAATAAAAGACCAAAAAAGGGAAAGGGCAAAAGAAAAAAAGCACTAGTGTATTTTCCTAAACAGCCACCAGATGGCTACATGGGGCCTGTCTTCAATTTAGTTTAGGTTTTGGTTTTTTCCTCTCCTTTTAAAGAAGCCTTAAGTTATTCTTTATACAATTTTTATGGAAACGTGAAATAGCTAAAATATGAACACATAATAGATGGGGCTTCAGCAACCCATGTGCCAATCACCATTCCTTCTGATTTTACTGCAGATGATAAATTTTATATGGATGATTTTTGTACATTTCCCAATCAACAGAACTTTGAAGCCTTGGTATCTATGGCTATCATTTTGCCTAAACTTCGTATTTAACAGGATGAAAATATGAGATCTGACAACTGTGCTCCCATACACCACTTGGGGCTTACTTTTACAGTCAAGTCACAAGGCATTTACAGGAGAGTTCGGAGTCTTTAGGAAAGGACACTAAAGAATGAAGAAACCTCCACAAATAGAAATGCCATTCTTTACATTACCCAGAAGTCCTGGCACCCGCTGTGCTTTATTCCAACAGCACATTTGTGGATTTATAAGGACAACCCCAGACAAACATTTTTGATAATTATACTTTAGCTGTGAATTTTTTCTCTGAAACATAATAGCCTTTAATGTAATTATTTCCATGCTATCATAAAAAGCAACCAACAGTATTAAAAAAATCTCTCCAGTATTGGTTGATATATATATTTTTTAATTTACAGTTTTCTTTCTAAGACAAAAATTAACAGTGTGTTATGAAGTTTCAATTTAAATAAAAACTTTAGACATTTAATACATGGATGAAAGATTTTACGGTATAGGTCCAGTTGCAGGCCTAGACCGTATCAAGACATGAAGGGTCTCATGACTGAGGGCAGAGGAGTCTGGATCTTAGTTTATCTGAAGACCTTATTTTTTCAGGTGAACCACTGTGTCAATGTGAAAGTTGTTGTCAATCGGCCTGGAACCGACTCAATGAAATTGTATTGCCAGTCACTGAATGCTGCCACCAAAGTCAAAGTTGGAAAACAAAACAAAATTTAACACAAACCAACTGACCAGCCAACAAATGAGCAAGAATTCTAGAAGTTTCTGTCCCAAGAGGACAGGGTCTGGTTTCCCATATTTCAAGCTCCCTCAGACTTTCCCAGGACACTTGACCAGTGGCTTAGACACACGGATATTTTTAACTTCGTAATTGGGAAAGTATACTTCTGCAACTTGAAAGCTCAGCACTTCTAAGGCAGAATGGTCTTCCCTTATGTCCTTTTCAAGAAAAGATGTAGCCCTCTTCAGTCAGTTTTCTATTCTCCAATGAAAACCCATGAACTGACTTTGTCCTTTTTGGAAAACATTAAGACTTGATAGGAAGCACTTTAGTTATAGGTTTACACATATAGGTTTAAACTGCCTTTGGAGCAGTCTCTCACGGTTCAAATTTATGGTGTTATGAAAAAATCTTGAAAATGTAAAGTATTCTAGACATACTCATCATTTCAACTTTTGAAAATAAGACTCCCACTTTTGCACAAAGCAACATTACCATCCCCCTTTCTCCCTGCCATGTTTCCCATCTCCAATTAATAAACTAGTAATAGCCAAAACTACTCATATGCTTCACTGTAAAATGAAGATTAATATTGTTGGGAATATGAATGCTGATGGTAGAGCTACTCTTTAAAAAGCATCAATATCCTACATAAAGCTGATGGCTGTGCAGGACTTGTCTCTCATCCATGGGCCTTTGCTTCCTCAGCACAGCATAGGATGAGTTTCTTGAAACACACACCCTCTTCCTGGCTCTGAGAAGAGTGTGCAAGCTGCACAGCTTGGAATGTTTCCAAGTATTTGAGTTGTTTCAGGATTCAGAAAGATGCTGGTCTCTCAAAGGCCACCTTCTCAAGCCACCTGCATTGTGTAAAAACAAGTCCACGTCATTCTCACCCCTCAGAAAATAAGGATTACAAAGACATAAAGAATAAGCTCTTTTGAGTGCCAGCTCCAGTCACCTGTGCTGTGGGTTTCAAGTGTGAAAAGAAAGGTGTTTGAATGCCATTGTTTTATGTAAGGTATATTTGAAATGTTTTTATAATGTGTCTTATCTTAATGTTCCATTATTAGAAATATTAACTTGTAATAATTTTTAAACAATTTTCAAATATTTTTACTTGCATAACTTAACGTACGGCTTTGAGTTTATACTTATATAAAATTGCCGTTCTTAGGATTATAATCAATATCACCGAAACAAATTATTGTAATTGGCCCATATACTCTTTTATATGTGAGAAAATGAGTACTTTTACAACTGAGGCTTTAGAATGAGCAATCTTTTTCCCATCCCAAATTGACTATTAACTTATGATTGGTACCACCACCTTTCTGAAGTCTCTAGATAATAAATGGAGTGCTGGAAGCATTTGCCTATGGTTTGACTTTAGCACTATAACTCAAGAGATACTAAACTGTGGCCTGATTTCACCTTGATCTCAAATACATTTTTCCGGTGAGAAATAAAGTAGAAAAAAAAAATAAGACCTTCATCGTCTTAATAATATTTATTCCTGTTGTTAATCATTTCAAAGTTCATATTGGCTGCAAGCCCTTCTCACCCCTCACAGCATGGTACTATATGACGCATGCACCAACCCTCATTTTTTTTTTTTCAGTTGAAGTAGCAGTGTTTCTTAGGTGTTGCTTTTTTCTCAGGGTACACTGTCTCCATGAAGTTGTTTTTGAGATCTTTATGTCAGTAGCAATCCAACGCAAGCCACTCAGATGATGTGGACCTGCCAGACTTATCATCCCCATGTCCTCTTGTTCAGCCATCTAGAACCTTTGAGTGTATGACTTCTGTCGAGGTGAACTGGCCTCTGTCTGATGGCTTGAAACCTTACTGCAGCTTCAGCTGAACCAAGATGTTACTATGTGCTCCCGAAGGACACCTGCTACTAAGTTTTCAGGCAGGAACACGGCCTTGGTGTGTGCTCCATGGTGTCTTATCCCTCAATGGATGCCCAGTCTTCTCTTTCACAGTGGTCTGAGTAAAGGGGAAAGCAATTACATCTGCATCATGGTGCCCTCTTCCAAATCTTTATACCTTCATCCCAATATTAAAGCTTGAGCTTTTCTATTTGTATTACACAACTTTATTTTACATACTCTCTACTTTAGCTCCTTTACAGAAACCCTGCCTTCTGATCAGTTACTCTGGCTTCACAGTGGGTTGTAAAGTGAAAACAAGATTGTCTCTTTGAACATGTTCCAAACTTTCATTTCTCAGTGGAAACGTTCAAATCTAAAATTTGAACAATAGCCATTTATTTGAAAATAGTTTGCCTTTCATTTGTGAAAGAAGCAATTAAAGAAATAGATGGAGAAACATGAAAAACCAGAATTTATAGTAGGTAAACTATCAAAGTCTCGTTATTTAGACTGAGTGGACAACCTCCCATAGTTAGTCACTGTGCTTTGCTATTACACCACAACTCTCAGCAGTAAACACTGAGGCAGCTTGAGACTGCTATTTGAGTACCTCTGCTGCTTGTTGCTTTCTCATTTGGCAAAGCTAAGGGAAGCCAAGTGGACAGCCTCCATGTAAGAGCTTATTCACCAGTTTCTTCACATGTTCATTCATGCAGAGCTAGATGGATCCAGAAAGAACTACAGCGGTAACAACAGCAACACAATCTTCTCCTTAACCCGGACTCTCTAACGCATGATCCTGTTAGAATGTTTTAGGACATTAAAAGGGCAGGATTAGAAGATGTGTGTGTGTGTGTGTGTGTGTGTGTGTGTGTGTGTGTGTGTGTGTGTGTGTGTGTGTGTGTGTGTGTATTAATGACACAGTTAACTTGAGAGACTCCTCAGGGAAAGGAACTGATTTCGCTGTGCTTGTTATTACTTCATAATCAGAGAAAGGAATATCATAAAAAGACATGATTTTGACCTCACACTGGCCTGGGGTTTGGCAGCTCTAATTAAAAATTGAATGTACCCAATGTCTTACAGAATAAAGCCCTTTTATAACAAATAACCTTTTGATGGTGAAAGCACACTGTTTGTACACCAAAAAGTAATTTTCAGGCTTATCTTGAGTTAATGCCAGGGTAAATAGAAGCTGTGGCTTCTGGCCCTTCATTTCTCTTTACCAAGGAATCAGAGCAGATCTGTTTCAGCATGCTGCTTTTACAAATATTCTACTGTAAATTTTATGAACTTTACAAGGACAAAAATCCTTTCCAGTGACATTTTGGAACAAAAATGAGAATGCTGGATCTATGGTTGTATGGTGACAAGGTTTTAACAATCTGGACAGAAGAAAGTTTATTGTGAGAGAAGCCAAATTTAATTCTACAATGTTCCAAAGTCTTGTCAACAGTTTGGTTAAGGAAACATCTCACTCTTGGAAGTCTAATTTTGACCCATTTTACAAAAGTTGGAAAGTTTGAGTAAGACATTTGGGGAAACCTGAGTTTACTCTGTAACTTCATATATGAAACTATGGCTATACTAAAGTTGTATTTACTTAAGTAGGTATTTCAAATCATGTGACTTTTGAAGACTAGGCAGTGGCAAGTCAACAATCAGAAGGTGTTTCAATACACCCATACACTCAAATAAATTTCTGAAGGCACAGCCATTTTTCAGATTTTATGATTTTTAACAGTTATTTATTTTAATTTGGTAATTACTGGACAATGCTGGAGCAATTTGCAAATCTGCCCTACTTGTAATAAACATTTGAAACAGGCTTATTGAGCATGTTCCTATGTAAAGCTCAATGTTGCTGGAGTTCTTTATAAATTATCTTGTTCACATATTATCTAAGGTGCCTGTAGTTATTCATATTTATCCAAAACTCTTATACACTTTACCTTATTTTATTTTACCTTTATGTTTACACTGGTCATTTTGTCAACTGGACACATGCAAGAGTATCTTAAAGAGTGAAAGTCCAGTAGGGATTTCCTCTGTTACATTGCATATAGTCAAGGCCATGAAGCATTTTCTTAATCAATGAATGATGTGGGAAGATTGATCTAGCCTATTGTAGGTGATACCACTTCTGGAAGGTGGTTCTGGATTTTATAAGAAAGCAAACTGAAGAAGCCAAGGGGAAGAAGCCAGTAAGCAGTATTTCATAGCCTCTGCTTCATCTCCTGCCTGGAGTTCCTTTCCTGCCTTTCACTAGAGAGACACTATAATTGTGATGTGGACGTCAAATAAACCCTTTCCACTCCAGGTATTTCTAGATCATGGTCCTCATCACATCATCACAACAGTAGATAATAAACTAGGACCATGTTTATTCTCCCTTTGCTGCAAAGTGAGATCAGGAGAATTTTTTTGGGCCAAGGTTTTATAACTAAACTGCAGAGGTATGGGAGTATATTCAAGAAGAATTTCTGATTATAATTTTTTTCCAAAATTTAATTTTCTCTTGGCATGAACATGTCACTCATATATAAATTGGTCTTGTTATGACTGTATACTTAAAATCCTAAGATAAAATTCTGGTTTCAGGTTGGTTAGGGAGGTTGCTTATGTGTGCCCCATCCCCAGTTTTGGCTGTTAACCAGAGATTCTCATCTATTAATGTCATTCTGGACAGGAATTGCCAATGCTGGGTAACAGAGAATGCACATATTTCTCTTCACACTGAATCTGCACCTTGCTTAATACCTTATAGATACTAAATACTTACCAGATAGCAGCCATGTGAACTCGAGAGTGAATAAAGAAAGGTATGAGCACTTGTTCACATGGGAAGAAAGGATGGTACATGCTTTCTCCGTTGTCCTCTTTCTGTTTTAGCAGTAAGTTGTGAAACATCAGAAGATGGCAGTTTCATTCCTAAAGTTAAAAAAAAAGTTAAGATTCTTCAAGTCTGTGACACTCCTGCTTTTTAATGTTTGTAATAAATCTCTCTTTAAGACTAGATGTCTCAGAATTGTTTGGAAACATTAAATGAATTACTTTAGCAATTGCTCCCTAGAATTTTACTGTCTCATAAACTGATAAACTAAATAACAGTTCATGAAAACGATTACGAACATTCTCTTTCAGAGGAGTAAATTATGCACAAATGGTACTGAGATATTTTTTTAATCTCTTTTTTTCTTTTCTTTATGTTAATAATATTTTTAAAGTTTTGAGTTGTCACCTTGGGAGTCCTTGCCCTCCCTGGGGGATGGACGGGAGGATGTGGTCGAGGGTGGGTGGGTGGCGGCTGAGGGAGGACTGGGAGGAAAAGTAGTGGTGGTATGGAATTTAAAAGAAAAAACTTTTTAAATGAAAAATTTTTGAGGTACCCTGGGCCTTTTTCTATCTCATGGATACTATAGCTGATATTTTGTAGTATGTTCTTTTATAGATCTAGTTTTCATATACATCTCAATTATTCTTCAGTTGCTTTCTTTTAAATTCATTATTGTTTTATTATTATTATTATTATTATTATTATTATTATTATTATTATTATTATTATTTACTGGATGTCTGTGTGCATGCATGGGTGCATACATGTATGCATGCTACAGCATGTAGATGAAAGCCAGGAAAAAAATTTCTAAACCTTCCTCATTTGGCCGTGTGATCTATGAGTCAGTGTCATGTCATCTGGCTTGCATGCAAGAATTTCTACTTATTGAGTCATGTGACCACCTCTCAATACCCCCCACCCATCCAATGGCACTCTTGATTACTTTTCTCAAGGCAAATGAATACATACAAAATGCTATTTGTCCTTTGCTATTACATCAGTAGTGACTTCTTATTGTCGAAAAAAGTGATTCTTGATTTAGACTAAAGCTGTAGGTGCAGTTTTTAACCAGTTCACAAATTATGTTGGAACATATTGCTATGTAACAGGAATTGTCCTGAAGAAAAACCTCCTTAAAATGAGCAATTCTCTATGGGCCTGAGCTACTTAGATTCACTATTCTCCAGTCTCTGATGTCTACCCTGACATCTGCTTTCCATCACATAACCCTACTTCCAATCAAAATACCCTCTTGAGTTTAGCAAGAGTCCCACTCCAACTGAGTTGTGCCTTCGTATCTGAAGCTATGTCTGCTTAAAGTTTTCTACTTTCTGAACTGCTTTTGATTAATTATCTATTCAGGATTTCCCTGGGACACTGAAGAATGAAGGGAAGTTATTAGAGGTGAAATAACTGTTAAATCTGATTGGCCTCTGTCCCTCCAGAGACTTTAGTTGTTTCTTTGAACTAAATGCATTAAAAAAGTTTGTACTAAAAAGTACTGCACATAGTCATACTACTTAAATATATTCATGCCATTTTCAAGCATGACATTTGTCTTAAAACGTCAAACATTTGGAAACCAAAAAAATAAAATAAAATAAAATAAAATAAAATAAAATAAAATAAAATAAAATAAAGATTTAAAAGCCAGAATAGAACTAAATACAATGTTTTAAAAACTTCTCCTACTGGGAATGCCTAATTTAAACAGAATTAAAACTATTTATTTAATCTTCTATGCAAGCAATAAAATAACCTAAATGAGGGCATTTTGTTTTTAAAAAAATGCAGAAAATGGATACTACCAAACTATCACTTTAGATATAATAACTGAGACACAGAAAGAAAGAATTATATTTTCCTTTGGCTCTCGTTAGAATCCAAGGGCATGCATATGCTCTGCAAGACTTGACTACTGTTGAGCTAAGCCCTATTCTGAAGATGTAATCAGAAATAAACAAGATATTGAAAAAACTCACATCACCTTAACCATCATTATCGCTCTGCGAGATTATTCATTGTTCCCAATCTTTAGTGCCAATGATTGTGGCACTAAAGATCAATATTGAAAGTATAAACCCTGAGTAAACTCCATTGCTTCAGAATGGCCACTCTTGAGTGTTTCAATGGCTACCTTAATCTTGCTGAGTGATGTTTTTTTATTAGTGAGTTCATTAACCTACAATAATTTTATTTAAAATTATTTTGTTTTCTTAAATTTAAATAAATGGGTATGGTCTGTTTTTGTTTATCAGGCAATCTGGGCACTTGTAATGATATCAGAGTCTTCAATGCTGCTTGTATTGTTGATGCTGACTGTTAAGAAACATTTTACATATGCTAAATATCTTTTATTGATGAAGTCAGGAAATTCATATATTTAGGAAATATATTTAATTGAAGTTATTTAAATAATAATTATAAAACTGAAATTCTACGGTCAGGATTATATTTGCATATCCAGTTTCTGTTGCGACTGTAGGTGTTGCTATTACTTGATTCAATAAAAGGCTCTGGTAGTGTCTGTTTAGTTCCTAAAGTACGAGGATGGTCTGGGGACATAGCATGCAATCAGCATATGCTCTTAAACTGCTAAGTTAATTAGTGTTATAAAGTTCTTCAAAGATGAATTTAAAATATTCAAAGATACTCTTTGGACAGGAGAACTATTACAAATGCATCATTCTGAATTGAGAGTTTCTGGTGGAGATGACATGAAATATGTAGGTCCACTCTCACAGCACTCACGTTCTCTCCATGGCTCTCTTCACATGCCTGTACACCTATCTTCTTAACTATATTATTTATCAATACAATAAACTAGGATATGTCTCCCCATGCTCTATGAGCTCCGCTAGCATAATAAAAATCCTGGAGGTTGTTCTGGTAACTCTAATTAACAGTTAAACAGTCAGAAGTAGAGGTAGTAATCCACTATTTAACACTTAGAATTTGAAAAGGGAAGCATTCTTAAGATACTGCGACCTTAACTTGTGGGATATGGTTTGAACTATCAGTTGGTAATGACAGAACTAAACTGAGTTAAGACATCCACTTGGCAGACACCAGAGAATTACTGGGTGTGTGAAAAATATTCCAAAATTTTGGCGACTTGTAGTGAACTGTATTGTCTTCTTTACTGACTAAGTAATAAACAAAAATGTCTTTTTGTTTTTATGATATACAAAAAAGTTTCTGTATCAAGAAAGAAAATTTGTGCTAAGAGTACAACAGAGTGTTTAAAACCAACTTCAAAATAATGAGCGGACACTGGAACTATAATATAGGGTTCTCTAACAACACACTAACATTTGTTATTATTATTTTATATAATATTTATATTTTATATTTTCATCATGCTATCTCCAGTTAGGCAGCCAATACAATATCAAGATATTATTTTACTCTAATAGTAAATTATTGCCTCTTTAGCTTCTACTCAGTTTTCTTTCTGGGAATGCATGATAAATAGAAGTTAATTTTGCTGATCTTTAGCCCATGATCACCATGTGTTGAACACGGTCCAAAGCTGGAGATAAACTCTGTTGTAAAGAATCATTGTTGTTCTCGTGAGGTAGATGATAGCATGCTGGAAAAACAAAATGATTAGCATATATTCTGTTTTATGACAAATCATGGAGCACTTTGCTCTTAATTAACTTGCTGGTTGTTTTATGCCGACATTAATTTATGCTGATGTTTCCAAGTGCTTTTTAATTGCCTATAATTTTCTGAGTTTTTTTTTTTTTATTGTTATAATAAGGTTTCTTGGCCCCGGCCGGCCAGAGGTCCCAGGCCCACAGACCTGCCATCCCAGATCCCTTAGCTGCCTGCTGCTGCTTAGTCCCCCCAAAATGACTCAGATGATTATATTAACTTCATGCTGTTTGGCATATGGCTCAGGCACACTGCTAGCTAGCTCTTTCATCTTAATTCAATCCATTTTTATTAATCTGTCTTGCCATGTGGCCCATGGCTCACCTGTGCTCCTTACATGTTTCTTCTTGGGTGGCTGGCTCTATCTGTCTCTGACTCTGCCCTTCCGTTCCTACCTATTCTGATTCCTGCCTACTTTTTCTGTGGTGCCTGTCATGAGCCAAAACAGCTCCTTTATTCAAAGATTAATATTCACAGCGTACAGAAAGACATTCCCACATCATTTTATCATGTCCTTAGTTCCAGATAGCTAAACAAACTAGCACACTGAAAGATTTAAGTTAATCTTCTTGATCTTTGTAATAGTTCCAGAAGTTTTAAAATATAATGTCTCTTTATTCTTGCTGAAGAAATATAGAATATCCTATTCCAACTATTTCCTTTTCACAACAGATATTATTTCTATCACATATGAGATTCAGTTATACTCAGACTAGTTGGGACATTAGCTGATATAGCAGAACCAGGTCCTGGATGTCATAGGAGACAGCACATGGGAAGGCTTTAGCGTGACACTAAGTCAGCCTGTGACATAACCAAGCAGAAACACTTGGGTTTATTTGTAAAAATAGTATATCTATATTTTAGCTTTCTCCATTCTGCTCTTGAGTTTTCTGTTTTTACAGTATAAACCTAGAAGTATTTTCAAATTTAGCAGAAACTCTGTTTATATCTCTAAGTGAGATAGGGAGTAACCATAGAGTTTCCACTGGGCCGTTCATGTTTCAGAACCTAGATTTAATACTTATTGATCACAGATCAGGCAATGCCCTCAAAAATAAAAATGCAAGTGTGGCCTACAAGTAAACACAGGTATCAAATGTACTGGACATCTACACATCTTTACAGGAAATTGCCCATCAGAATATATTGAATATTAAAATCATTCTTCCTTTTATTACAATGACCCAGGACTGGGAAATGGTAGAAAGCAACAAACTATTTTTTGTTACAAATCTGCCATGAATTAAAAATGTAAACTATTTTAAATGCCATCTTGGGACTATAATCATTCACTTAAATATTTCACAACTGGGCCTTGATTGTTTTAGAAGATTAATTTCATATTTCAAGATATCACAGGCCAATCTTGTTATCAGGTAAAATTATTTGTAAAATAAATGAATAATAATAATTCTGGGAACTTCATTGGAAAATATAATCAATGTAAAATTCTGGTATAATATTTATCATACAGCAATACTGTATATCTTTTGGGGGGACTTTAGAGGTGGCTCAGTGAGTAAGAATACTTCTTTGGCAAGCAAGAGGACCTAATTTTGAATAACCCACATATGGGTGTGTATTCCTGAAACTCCAGTATTGAGGAGTAGGGACAGACAGACCCTGGGACCTTGTGGGCCAGCTTGCCTATCAAGATTGGAGAGCTTTGGGATCAGCAAGCAAACCTGCTCCATAAGACAAGTTGTAGAGTGGTGTAGGAAGATATTATATTCACGTTCCTTCTCTGACCTTTGTATACATGCATATAAATGTACATACCTGGATATATAAAAAAGCACACAAATATCACATAACATACATATACGCACAGACATATCTTTCGAATCCAATTAATAAATTTGATGAAGAAGATATTATAGGATGTGTCTTTAAAAATAAATAATACATTTGAAAAATATATATGAGTGTGTGGGTATTAGAGCTCTAAAGATCATGAAATTAGATTTAACGAAATACCAAACTTGAGCCAAAATGTATGTGAACAAAAGAGCTCAAGTCTTCTTATAACAGGCACTTAAATGCTTTTGTAAAAAATTAAAACAAGTACATCACTGTTATTATCTACATTGTATAGAAATTATAGAAAACCTTTCAATTTTAAAGGCTAGGGCTTAAATTTCCATAAGCCCATTGTCACGGTGCTGACTCCAGACATTGACACTGAGAATAGTTTTGGTATGGAACATGTTTTGAGAAGTACAATTTCATCATTGCCTTGATAAAAATACTGCTAAATGCTTATAGATTGCTACACTCCATACAGCACTATTGTTCAACAGATGTGGGTGATTCATGACCAGTGATTTTATTTATTTTTTCTTGGATAGTTTACTTGCTGACTTATTGCCACCTAGAGTCTTAACATATACTGTAAAGAGTTAAAAATCTGATCTATGCATTTTTAGGTAAGAAGGGAGTAATAATTCTCTTGCGACTATTTTTAGAGAACAATATTTTAAAAATAATCCATAGAGAAGTAGGTTTTTTTTTTTTTTTTAAAGTGGAAAGTGCAGTATGAGGTTTCTGGCCAGACTTTTGGGCCTAACCTCAAAGTCTAGGCCCACAGACCCACAGAGCCACAGTCCCACAGTCCTACAGAGACACAGACACTTTCATTAGTTTTTGGCTGATCAGTCTAAGGCCCAGGCATATCACTTGCTAGCTCTCTACCCTTCATCTAACCCATGTCTCTTGTTCAGCCACGCAGCTCGGTACCTTTCTTTAGAGCAGCATAGTTGTCCTCGGCTTCCTCTGGCTTCTCTCTGGTGCTCCTCTGGTGTTCTGCTCTCAGAGATTTTCTTAGTCTGGTAGCCCCGCCTACACTTCCTGCCTGCCTTTGGCCAATCAGCTCTTTTTATTAAACCAGTGGGTGGGACAATTATTTACCATGAAACAACACAACCTCCCACAGGAAAGAGTTACATTTGCATTTATATTTGAGTATACAAAGTTAATTTTTCACGTAATTTCATGGAGATTATAGGTTCCCTAAACTTTAAGGTATTCTTTGGTTATCAAACTCTGCAGCAAAGATTTTGGACTCTATTATAAGCACGACATATTACTTCCATTTGTACTATCTATATCCCTCACCTGTATGTACTGGAAATGCGGTATTCATGTTTTGGAGCTACACATGGATTAATAATTAAAATATGCCAAAAGATAAGTTTAATGTCCAGCTTAAAGAAGCACTCTATAAAAGCTTTTTTATTTATTAGTTCATATTTATCACAGCTGCTCTAAATATTATAGCTACAGAAAAATATGAGAGCAGCTTTCTGCAAATCTCCTTTATGAAGATGTGAATTCAGGGCTCAGTTTTGTGACTTAAAGTTCAGGGTGGCAGAGAGGACCACAAGCAGAGTGGTTTCAAAACACTATGATATAATTTTGGAAGCAGGAGCTTTCTGTGGGTTAGTCACAAAAGTACGTTTAAAAGCAGAAATCCCTGATAATAAAATCAAGTGTATCTGGCAGAAAGGGTGTAGGCCCTCTAGCAGGTGATGAGTATTTTAAATTGCACCAATGGTGTTTGAGATGCCCATCAGAGAGGATTCCTTTTCCTTGCAAACACAGCTTCCTATACAGCCCCCATTATTTCTGGTTTTCACAGCCAAACAAATGCCACAGTGAGAGGCACAATGTTCAAGCTCATACTGGCTGAAGAGAGTTGAGAATAATGGAAATGATATTCTTAAAGGAGCATATATGAACCTGTGAAGAACTACTTAAAATGTATGACATCACATGAAAAAAAATTAATGACTAAAAAAGAGACTAAATGTAGTGAAAATACGTGGTCTCACAAATGGAATATCGGGTCACCAGAAAAGTGTAAAAGAGTCTCAGAAATTACTTGTTATAAAGGCATATTATCTTTTCATGTACCAGACTGTAAGGAAGTAATGCACTGAAAAATGTTAACATATATTTCCCTTTGAGATATACAGACCTGGCAAGCCAGTGGCGTTTGTCTCTGAAGTGACAGAGGTGACTGGAAGTGGAGAAGAGTTACGAGGTCTTCACCAGAAAGAATAAAGTTATAGTCAGCTTTCACTGTGGAAAACATATTCTGCTGAAAGTTTTTTTCCTGTGCCTAATATCACCAAGGAACACAGAAGAGCATAGCTCTTAGGACTGTCTCACAGTGACAGACGATACATCTTTTGTCTGTGACAATCAGGCTAAGTATAAGAATGGTCTGACAGAGAAGCTTGAAAGGAAAAAATTCTCCTCCACACCACTCCTGGCATTACAATGGGGTGGGGAAAAAAGAAAGTAGGATTTCTTTTTCACTTTCTTGATGTTAATTTATATATTTATTTTTCATTATTATTCTAAATTTTGTGAGTATATGTGGGTGTGTCTGTATGAGTGAAGGTCTCATGTGTGAGTGTCTGTAGAAGTCACTTGAAGGTGCTGGATTCCAGTGAGCTGGAGTTACTGGTGGTGTGAGATACTCAGCTTTGGTTCTCGGAACCAAACTTGGGTTTTCTGGAAGGGTGGAAAAAATTTTAAGCTTCAAGTTATGAACCCAGCTCCTCAATTATGATGTTTTGATAGAGACAGACAACATGATACAAGGCAAAAGAGATGGGAAAGGGAAAGTTGGGGTTCTGTTTGAAATGTTTAGAGTACATATGGGGGACTCAGATTTCTAGCTATTTCCAATGCATTTCAGTAGGTTGAGAACCTGATTCTCTCATCATGAGGCACAGGTGCACAGGCTCTGCTTTTGACTGCTCTGTTGGTCAGATAAAGCTTAAATTGGATTGACGTTTTCATTTTAAACTTCTAGCTAGTGAGTAGACTCAGAAATAAAGCACAGTTACTGTAAAACTAAATGAAAGATCTGAGATTAGGTCCCTACATATCTGATTGCTGATATGAGGTAGTCACTTAATTTCCTTTCCGACACTGATTTACAATTGAAGTCAAAGACTGTCATACAATTATGTTTCTATGCCATGTTCTACTTCTGTGAAGTTCTAAAAGATGGGTCTTTCAGTTCAAAAAATTTTATATGATTATGTTTATTCAACAGGCAAGCTGCGGTAACAAATATTTTAAAAGGTGTTGAGTTCGATTTTAGTTATTTCAATTATATTAGTTACAAAGAAGGAGAGGGAATTAATACATTTTATCTTTTCCAGATTGTTAAAATTTCTATGCCAGCAGAAAAGGTGTTAAAATGAATGTTTATATGGTTTGCAATGTGTTTAATCTGACAAATAAAGTCCAGAACATCTTTTGAAGAAACAGATGCCATTGTGTTGTCCTTAAATGAGGAAATAATTGTTGCCGTCTATAATCATGCAAGCAACCCTCATTAAATACAGTAGGACACACATACACACAAACACACACAGACAAACACACATCATGGAGGAATATTTGTTGAGTGTTGAGAAGAAAAGACGATAGTAAAGGGATAAAGTCCATTATCTAGTGTTGTGAAAGAATAAAAAAAAATTTAAAAAATAGGGATTTCAAAATGCACTTGGATATGACATTTTCCCAGAAATAATACTAAAAATTTTTATTTTAGTTTATTGGGGTAAGGTAGTGCTTTAGAAAACTCTGAGGTGAAGTATATATTGTAAACAGATAAAAGGACTGTATATTGATTTCTCTACTTCTTTTCTTTCTTATTCATTATTTTTCCTCTGTGAGATAGGCTCTCTCTCTCTTTAGTCCTGATTGACCTAGAACTTGCCTATAGACGAAGCTAGCCTCAAACCCACAGTGGTCTTCCTGCCTCTGCCTCCTGAATGCTGAGATTAAAGATATGCCTTCCTCCCCCCAAACACTCCTGATTTCTCAGTCTCGTAGTCAATAACTGTATAAGAGAAATATGCTTTTATAAATGCGTAAAAATACAATCCTGATCAATTGAGCCTACAAATTCTTCTATAACTAGTAGCAAATGAAAGATGTTCACAGTATTTCATAGAATTGTTTTGCATATATTAGGTCTTAAATAATTTTTGCTGAATGGACCTTGGAGAAAACTTGAAAGTAGTCACTTTGATGTGTTTGTCTGGGAACATTTTTCTAAAGTTGAAGAGATGTCTGAAGTACGTTAAAATAATCCAGCCTTTCTCTCATATGGGTGCCCATGCAAACCATAAACTCTCTCCCAGTGGCACCATGAACTGATATTGGACAGAGGAGGTTCAGCTGTGGTCCAGGCCCAAGCTCCTGGACATTTCCCTGCCATGCTTTGAGTATTCAGTTCTAGAGTTAGCTTTAAAATGATCTAACAACACACTTGGTGAGCTTTTGAATCATACTTTCTCTCTTTCTATCTTTTTTCTTCCATTTTTACTTGTTTTTATTACTGGAACCCATTATTTTTTGGAGCTTGCATTTTATAAAAATGCTTCCTAAATAAAATTATTTGATTTGGTGAACCAAGAGAGAATTCAAGGTACAACTATTATTTCTTCTAATTGATTTTATTTTTGTTCCAGTTTTTACCCTGAAAGTTCTCATTATGTAGATTTTGAGGGGGTAAATTGTGTTGAAATTTTAATTAATATTTGTTCATATGAAACCATTCTCTCCAGCCTTTCATGTTTAAATTAAAAACTGTGTATGTTTGGAGACACTGAGGTAGTTCTTGGTGCTCTTATGCAAAAATCGTAGCTATGGGAAAGTTATTGGTTCTTTCCATTCCCTTCACCCTCCCTCCTTCTCTACCCTACAGTATGTGTGTGTGTGCGTGTGCGTGTGCGCATGCATGTGCTTGTGTGTCTGAGTGTGTGTGTGTGCCCATATGTGTGTGAGAGAGTGAGTGTATGCATAAGTGTGTATGTGACAGTGTATGTGTGAATGTGTGTGTGTGTCTGTGTCTGTGTGTGTCTGTGTGTGTCTGTGTGTGTGTGTGTCCTATGTTCTCCCATCTTTCTTTCTATCACAGAATTTTGCAACGTATCCCAGACTGGCCTCAAACTCAAATTCTCCTGCCTTAGTTGAGTTTAATAACAAACACCAACTACCTGGCTTTCCCTCCAGCATTATTACTAGGAGAAAGTGCATATCTGAGAACTAATAAAGTATCTCAAAGTAACCATTTACTCTTTCAGTTGTGACTAGACTGAGATAAATGTGCCACGGCATGGGTGGGAATATTTGCACCTACAGAAATGACATCTACAGTTTGTATGTCAGCTGATAGTTATTTAGCTGATACTTTCTTTCCACACTGAATGATATGTGAGAATTCTTGTACTACTACCAAGCAGCTGTGCACTGTAAATACAGTTCTTAACCATTCCAAAATTCTACTTTTTCATCTGTAGACAATGATGACACTTTCATTACAAATGATTGTGGTGAAAAAAAAAATCACAAGCCTACTAAACTGTTTAGCCCATGAGAGGCTCTCTCCCTGTGGCATTTAATATGAAGATCAGACATCTTAGAACTAGTAGAAAGAAGGTTGTCATTTATCTCCTTGGAAAATTGAAGGCTATAAAACACAAATGATTAGCCCAAAGTCACATTGGGGACAAAGACTACTCTATAATCTACTTCTCTTAATAAAATGTGATGCCATTTTTACCTCAACTATTATTAATTGAATACTATCAAGATTATGTTTCTGACCTAGAAAATTATTACATTTCTCATTATGGTAAAAACATATCTTGGTAATCTTATTTTAAATAAGAGATTTATATTAGTATCCTCTTTTGTCTAGACTGAAATTTGTTCAAAAGCAAATGCATTAGCAAAGCATAATTGACTTAAGAGCCAGATAACTAAGTTCAAAATAACTTAATTTCCCTGGTGTACACTTGGAGCTCCACTCTAGCAATCAAGGGTAGTATATTTAAATGTGATTTAATAGTACTTACTTGACATATTATTTAATTTATTGTATCATGCACACACACAAGTCTCTCACTGAGGTGCAGATGCACATCCACTGATAAATTGCTACTGTCAGCTGTTCCTGTAGTTTGGGACGTGTTTTCCCAAATATTTATCTATTTTTTTGATGTTATGATAATTTTTACATATAATGACATTTCTTCGTTTCCTGTGTGCAAAGACACATGTATTCATTCCTTTATGTTCACTGTAATTAAGATGAAGTAAATTTAGTATAAAAGTCCTTTCATATTTAAAAGAAATTATCATGCAGAGTAAAGATCTAAAGTAAAGCCATATCACTATTTGGGTTATGGTTTAATGACTTTCTTAAAATTATTTCTGACAGTATTGATTTAAAACAAAACAAAACAAAATGAAATGCAAGCCCTATAAAAGGATCTACATGTCTGTAAAATATCAGCCATTATAAAATACAGAGTGCCTGTTACAGAAACTTCTTAGCCTTGTATTTCTGTAGGGAGACAAAGTATTTAAGATAAAATATAAACATGGTAGGGTGTTGTAAGAAGTTTCTGGACTGTCTAGCCTGTGATCCAGACCTGAAGACCAACAGTCCCACAGAAACACATGAAGGCTTATATTAATTACATGCTATTTGACTTATGTCACAGGCTTATTGCTAGATAGCTCTTGCATCTTAACTCAACCCATTTCTATTGATCTGTCTTGCCACATGTCCCATTGCTTACAGGTGCTCCATTATATATATTGCTTCTTGGATGGCTGGATTGCACCTCTCCTGAAACCACACTCCTTCCCCCCTATGAATGCTTGGATTTCTCAGTTGATTCCAAGCTGCTTTGCCATAGGCCAAAAAAATCCCCTTATTATCCAATGGTATTCACAGAATATACAGAAAAAAAAATCCGCATCACTTCCCCTTTTCTGTCTAATCAAAAAAAAAAAAGAAAATTTCAGTTTTAATATAGAAAAATTACTTAACAAAACAGCTATCAAACAAGAATTACAGTTACAGTATCTAGTCTATTTGTATTTACAAAAATTAAAGAAAATACACTGTCATCTACCTTATCCTTGTAAGTCCAAAGTTTCACAACTAATTTACCCTTTACTATAACAAAGGAAAACTATAATTATAACTATCTAATCTTCAACTACATCAAAGACCACAGAAGCATATAATATTACCAAAGTAAACAGGAAGTGCAAGCAACCTCCAAAATCTAGAAATGATAGAGATGACATCAGTCTACCTGGACAGTCACCCAAAGTTTCTCTGTAAAGTTGGGGTATCCACCTTCAGCCTACAGGCCCAGAGTCTCTGGTAGGCCTTTCAGTGAAGCAGGGAAACTGAAGGACGATTCTGACATTCTGGCATAGACTGTCAGTGGCTTCTTGTGTCCTGACAAATGTCTGGCAGTTTTCTCTGCAAAGCAGAAACCCAAAGGAGGAGTATCTCAGCTTGCTCTGCCAAAATTCAGACGTTACTTTCCTTTGGGATCTGCATGACTAGTTTATACAGCATACTGTCAGGAAGTTGAGGCAAGAATTTTTTTTTTTTTTTTTGTCTAATAACTATTGCCACAAAAAAAGAAAACAAAAAAAAAAAAAAAGGAAAATAAAACTCCACATGGAGTTTGTTCCATGACCACCATTCTCTTGAAATAGATTTGTGCTGCCAGGAGCAGAAAAGTCTCACTGTCCAGAAAACCTAAGTTTTTAAAATATTTTAAATGCCATATTTTATAGGCCTTTGAAATGTTTGAAGAATACCTATCTAATTGAAATATATCTTTGTATATCTAAAAAAAACTAACATAATTTGGTTATCATAGATGACTAATAATCTGCATTTCTTAATTATACATTGCAATTTTAAATGAGTTACATAAACATTATAACTAAAATAAGAGCAGAAATATACATACAGTATAATAAAACTAACTTTAAATTTGTATCAATAAATCAAAATCCATACCAATGTAAAATATTTTGAAATAAACAGCTGTTTTTTAAATTGAAGTGTATTCAATAATCCATCTTTTAAAATCATTTCTATATCATATCCCCATCTTCACATAGATAGAGACTGACTATGACCATTAAACATTTATAAGAAAACAAACACTTATAAATAATATTTTGGAAATTTGGGTATAGATTATCATTAATACTTCCTGCTGTGTAAGGGTGTTGGCGATTTTATAGGGGTCCTCAGGCTAGAACATCTCAGTAGGCAGCCTTGAGTCTGATGTGGCTATTTCTTCCCATCAGAGATTTTTTTCCTTAATCAAACTGTATTAGCCTGGAAGCAATCAATAGCTTCTTATCGTCTATGGAAACAAAGGCAAAACCTATTTTCCAAAGCAACATATACTTAGACATGAATTTCAAAGTAAAGATGGCTTTAAAAAGTATATGCTTGTTTAACTTAGCAGCCTTTACAGTCAAATGTCTTTCTGCAGTTAGTTCATTAACAGTTAAAACATGAAAAGAAGATATAAAAGTAAACACAATCCAGATTCTTTGTGTATTTTCCATCTTTATGTGCCTTATTATATTTTTATTAGTCTATCTCTTTTCTAAGGATTTTCTATACGCTTTTTCTTTCTTTCCCAGACTATATATTCTTTTTCATACACATTGATGTGGGAATATATTTTAAATACAATAAAAACATTCAGAGATATCAGAGGGATCTACCCACAGTTAGTCTAGGAGGATCAGACAGTGGTAACTCAAACCTTTAATCCCAGCACAGGAAATATCCGGGGAGTGGTGACCTATGCCCTTAATCCAAACTGAGTTCATGGTCATCTTAGTTTACAGAAGGAGTTCCAGGCTCCCAAGCAGACAGTTGTGGTACTATGCCTTAACTGAGCAAAGAAAGTATTTAAGGCAGATATAGAAAGACAGGACAGGCAGAAAAAGCCAGGAGGAGTGAGGCTGAGGAAGCTGGAAGACAGCTGGGTGAGATCTGACTGTGGTGTTTCTTCTCTAGTAGCTCTGCCCTTCCCAGAGATTTGGCTCCAAGTTTCCTTTGTTTGTGCAACACATTATAACTCATTTAGAGGGTTTCCCCATATGAATCGATTTTATTGCATATCTTAATTATTTTCTAACCAGGATTGCTTTGAAAATACTAAACTGTAAAGTACTACTTTGGATGCTGGTTCTGCCATGCTTGGCTTTTCAACATGGCAGAGGTACCTGATCATGCTTACCTTTCCAGTTCTGGGAGGCAGTATTAAATGTCATGGAGCTATGCTTTTATGCCTACAGATGTGTTCCCAAACTTGAAAGCAGCACCAGAAAGAAGCCTCTCTGTACCATGGCCGTTGAGAGAGACTACTTACATCAGTCAAGCTGATCAGCTTATGGTTCCTAGCACTGACTGCATCTCCCAAGTTGCTGCCAGGAGACACAGCTCTCAGACTTGAAGCCCAGTTTGACTCCATTTCTGTGCACTTAGAATTTTTTTAAAGTTCTCTCAGGTCTATCTGGATCAATGTTCTATGTTGGAATTCCATTTGTCTATAAAATTTCTGACCTGTCTGGCCCATAGTCCAAATGAATCTTTCTTGCTCAAGGCCTAGCCTAGCACTAGGTTCAAACATGTCTGTAGGCTAAAAGTCTAGGGTCCAGCTCAAAGGCCCAGAAAATAATTTTAACAAAATCATAGAACAAAATTTTTCTAACCTAAAGAAGAATATGCCTAGAAACATACAGAATACCAAAGAGATTGGACTAGAAGAGACATTCTTCTAGGCACATAAAAATTTAAACATTAGACATAGAGAACAGGAAAAAAGAACATAAAAAGCTACAATGAACAAGCACTAAATAACACAAAAATGCAGATACTTTAGAATCACTCCTGGCTTCTCAATGGGAAACCTACAATCCAGAAGGTTTTGAACAGATGTCCTATAGATTCTAAGAGACTATAGGTGCTAGCACAGACTATTAAACAAAGCAAACTTTTCAATCACTTTAGATGGGAAATATAAAATATTCCATGAAAAACACAAATTTAGACAATATTTATTTACAAATTCAGCCATCCAGAAGGTGTTAGAAGCAAAACTCCAATGTAAGGAGGTTAAATATTCCCAGGAGAACTCAGGCAAAAGGGAATCTCACATTTAGTCATTCATCCACACATGACAATCACCACCACCAACAATAAAATAACAGGAATCAATAACCATTGGTCATTGATATCTTTCAGTATCAATGGTCCAAATTCCCCAATTAAAAAAACAGATTAATAGAATAGATATAAAGTAGAATCCAATCTTCTGCTGCATCTGAGAACTCACCTCAATATCAAAATAGACACTGACTCAAGGTAAAATTTTGGAAAAATATATGCCAAACAAATGGCCATAATAAGCAAGCTCACCAGGAATGAGAAAGGGACCCTCGCTCTTTCTACCATTGCCAGCATGTAATATTTGCTCTCAGTTTGTCTTTTTCTCTTTCCTTCTGTGAAACTTTATGTTGTATTATTTCTTTGTGGGTTTTTATTTTGAAACAGGGTCATACTCCGAGCCCAGGCTTCCATAATCCTGCTGCTTCAGACACTCAGGTATTGGATTACTGGTGTACCTCATCACATTGGTCTTTATTTTAGTTTCAATGTTTCTGGTTTAATGTTGTATCCTTTGATGCACTTGGACTTCAATTTTGTGCAGGGTGAGAGATATAGATCTACTTGAATTCTTCTGCATGCTGCCCTTTAGTTTGAGATTCCATCACACATCTGTCAGAATGGCTAAGATTAACAACAAAAGTGACAAACAGCTCACGTTGGAAAGGATGTGGAGCAAGGGGAACACTCTCCATTGGGAGTGGGAGTACAAACCTGTCACTATGAAAACTAATATGGCAGTCCCACAAAAAATTGAAAATCACTCTACCTCAAGACCCAGTTACATTACTCTTGGTCTTAAACCTAAAGGACACTTGCTTAACCATGTTTTTGCTGCTCTTTTAATAATATGCAAAAATTAGTAACAAACAGAAGAATGGAGAAAGAAAATGTATTATATTACATTAGGGCACTTACTCAGCAATTTAAAAAATGACATCATGCAATTTGCATAGAAATGAATAAAACTTAAAAAATCATCTTGAATGAAATAGCCCAGGTTCAGGCAGATAAATATGTATTCACTTATAAGGGAGGATTAGCCGTTAAGTAAATAATAACCAAACTACAATCAGTAGAACAAAAGAGGATAGGTATAGAGGAAGAGACTAGGGTTCTGCATGAGTCACTCTTGGAGGGGGAAGTGAAATAGATTTTATGAGCGAACCTGGGGCAGATCAGAACATTCATGGGTGAATCAGGTTTAGAGAGGGAGGGGAGGGAGGTTTAAGGGGATAAATGCAGGGAATGACAGCTAGAACTGAGAGACATTTGAGGAATGATATGAAAACATAGTACAGTGGAAGCTTCCTAAAATATAGGAATGTAGTTCTAATGAGGTCTAATAATGGAAACAACGGATTCCCAATTGACAGTCTCTTGCCACCAAACTTGTCTTGTAGTACCAAAATTGGGCTGCAGTCAATTGATTTGTAGGTCAAAAGTGTTTCAAGGCTGCTACTAAGACAATGCTTTACCCTCAGGTCAAAAGTGTTTCAAGGCTGCTACTAAGACAATGCTTTACCCTCTGAGAGGGTAAAGCATTGGGTAAAGCATTGTCTTAGTAGCATCCTTGAAACACTTTTGACCTACAGGCCCTATTGCTAACAATACCCACACAACACATTGAATATGGAGAAGTTGATCTTTAGCCTACATGGAGCCTTCATTCCTATGTAATATTGCCTTTGGTGTGATAAAGTATGCTGCAGGCTACTGGAAGAGAAACCTAAATAGTAATTCAGTCATGAAACTTTTGACCTACAATATATCTTGCCTGAAATATTTGCTAGAGCAATGATGGCCCAGAACTTGTGAGAGTAGTCAATCTTGACATAAGATCAACTCTATGAGAAGGAACCCATAACCAACACTGTTTGAGGGACCAAAAATCAGAGGCTGGATAGCCCAGAGACCTAGGGCAAAACCAAATACTACTTGTCTAAAAAATATAAAATAAACAAAAACAGTAACCAAAAGCAACAATAAAATGACTCCTATACTATGACTCTCTAGGTGCCTTATTCTGCCATCATCAGAGAAGCATCTTCCTGCAGCATATGAGAACAGAAACCCACCTTGGGACATACAGCAATGAATGGAATGTCTCCATAAAATCCTTTCTCAGGGAACCTCTTAGAAGAGAAGAAAGAAAGATTGTAAGAATGAGAGGGGACAGAGGACACCAGGAGAGCAAGATCCTCTGAATCAACTGAGCAAAGCTTGGATGAGCTCCCAGAAGCTGAAGCAAGCATAGAGCCTACACAAGTCTACGCCAGGTTCTCTGTATATATGTATTATAGATTTCAGCTTAGTATTTTTATGGGCTTAATGATGTATGAACAAGTGAGTTTTCTTTATTCTCTCTACCTCTTGTGCCTGCTTTGGGGCTGTTTCCCTCTATTAGGTTGTCTCATCCAGCTCTATGT
The DNA here is from genome assembly GCA_033318265.1 of Phyllotis vaccarum. NCBI lineage: Eukaryota > Metazoa > Chordata > Mammalia > Rodentia > Cricetidae > Phyllotis > Phyllotis vaccarum. The sequence goes on from JARWLC010000005.1 coordinate 118,208,417, forward strand.
GATGGTTTTGTTTTATCTTATTAATTTACTTTGTCATATTTGGTTGTTATCTCTTATGATTTTTTTTTTTAATGAGAGACAGAAAGAGAGTAGATCCAGGGAGAGGATGTGGGGAGGGTCTGAGAAGATTAGTGGGAGGGGAAACTGTTATCAAGATATACTGAATAAGAAAAGAATCTGTTTTCAACAAATGAGAAAAGTCATAAAAGTGCAAATGTGATGTATAATAAGAGATGATAATGATAGCTTTGTTAGACAAAATGAGGTTATTGCATTTATGTGAACCAACCTTCTTACTTAGGGAACAGATAAACATAGCAGGTCTTTATTTAGCCTCAACTTGAAGCCTATCAATCCTCAAATGAATTGAGATTTATTTTGCACTCACGTTTTTCTCAAACCTGAGGACTTAAGAGAAGCCTTATTTGCTTTCTGCTGGGTGATAAGTTTTACTTATTTATGTTGGCAGCCCCTTATAGGTATCATGCTGAAATTTACTCAGAGAATCAAAGTTTAGGTTCACATGGGACTTTTCCAGAAATCTTTTGTCTATGAACTCATATTTGTTCAGATAGACATACTGTGTATGTGTGTGTTTGTGTGTGTGTGTTATGTGTGTGTTTCAGAAAATGCCTAAAAGCAATCCTCGTCATTTTTATAGACTGTGCTTCTTTGGGCTGGGATCTCACCTATTCGGAAGGTCTGTCATTGATCCCCCAGAGATCTACCCATCTCTAATTTCTCCATGCTCAATCACACGTATACCACCATGCCTGGCATTTTGTATGGATACAGGAGATTAAATTCAGGTTTTCATGAATGTATGGCCAGCATTTTATTCATTGAGCTATATCTCCATCCCTCTTGTAATCTTGGAATCATTCAATTAGAAGGAAGTTGTGTGTGTAAATGGAAGAGTGTATGGAAATTGTGACCCTTATTCCTCAGGGTAAAAATTTTGAGTTATGCTATTGTAGTGGCAAAGTAGGCTTGTGTCGTTACAGGAAAGCAAAGAGTATGCACAGTATAGACCCAGATAAAACTCATACTGTAAATCGGACACAACGGAACACTCTTATAATCTAAATAAAATTCAAGAGCCTGAGTTAGAACAGTCAAGAATCCAAGCCTATCCTGAAAACACAAACCTTGTCTCAATAATAGAATAAACTGGAATGTAGTCAGAACTTTCTGTGTTCTGGCCAGCTGGTCCTACAGTTCTTTAGTAGTTGTTCATTCCCAAATAAACATACAGAGGCTTATATTAATTTCAAGCTATTACACGTTAATTGTGCCATAATTTTATTTATGTTTAGCCACATGGCTTAGGAATTTTTCTTTAGTCCAACATTCTTTTCTTCCTGCCTCTGTGTCTGAATAGTGGCCTCTCTCTGCTCTTCCACTTCCCAAAATTCTCCTGGCCTGATTACCCCTCCTCCACTTCCTGTTTAGCTTCTGGCCTATCAGTTCTTTATTAAACCAATATTTAGAGTGGTAAATATTTACTGTGTACAGACCTGTAACTATTTTTAGTTTTTTGACATAAATCTGTGAACAGGGAACCAATACGCACCTAGAATTTCCCCATTTTTCCTTTACCCCTTTATTCACACCTTCTTTTCATTCCCTGTCCCTCTGACTCTGTCTTCCTTCTGATTTCATGTATTATCTCTATTGTTTTCATTACTCTTTAGTCGCTACTGTTACATGCACACATATAGTTAAACACATAAAGACCTTCTGAGTGATTTTACTGTTGTTTATATGTATGTGGTTATAGAGGTGACCACTTGGTAATGAGATAGAGGGCTCCTCCTGAGCCTTCATTAATTATCTTGAGTGTTTCTTCTCATATTGTATCTTTTGTTAGATTGTTCCCACTCATGTTGTCACGTCGACTGGTATTTTCATTATTCCTCACTTCATTCACATCTAATGGCATTAGGTTCATTTAAACTGCTCCCCCCTCTCCCTCTCTCCCCTTCTCTTCTCTCTCTTTCTCCCTCTCTCTCATGCACACACACAACACCACATGATTATATAATATTTTCACACATATTTGCTGTATTAATAGAAAGCTAATGCATTAAGGTAGTTTGAATAAAAATGCCCTATAGTCTCATATGTTTGAATTTTTGATTCCCAGTAAGTGAAACTTTTTGGGAAGAATAAGAGTAGGAGGTATGGCCTAACTGAGTAGAAGTGACCTTATTACCAGTGTCTGGTGTCACTGGGGGTGGGCTTTGAGATTTCAAAGCCCACAGAAGTACCAGTCTTGTGTGAATAAGTATGTAAGCCCGTAGTTATTTCTCCAGCACCAAGTCTGCCTGACTGCAGTTATGTGTCTTAAATTATGCTCATGGACTAATCCTCTGAAACTTTAAGCAAGACCCAAACAAACAATTTCTTCTTTAAGTTCCTTCGGTCATGGTGCCTCTTCATAGCAGTAGAACAGTACTAAGACATGCATATTACTAATTCTTACACAATTCAAAATCAATTGTGTTAGCATGTCATATTCTGAGACTATTCTGCAATCAACTTCACCTTTCCTGTCTAGCATTTTGGAACTTCAGTTATTAATATTGTAGAATTTTTCTTAATCTAAATGTATTATAATCTAAACATATCATAATTTAACTTGGGTTATACAAGAATGGGAAAGAATGGCACAGATACAGTGTGCCTTTATTAGTCCTTAAGATGGTTACATGATGCTAACAGGACATATTAAGGAAATTTAAAAACCATCACTTGGAGTACTCTAAGACTTTGCAACTTATAATAAGAATTTCCCTTGGTAACTACTATGTGTTATTATACAAATAATCCATTTTCTTGCTCATTTGTCCATGAAATTCAAAATCCATTGATGAGTCTTATCTGCAAAAGCAATATTTTGAGGACTTTCTTCCTGAACCATTTTCTGACCCAGAAGTGGACACTTAACCAAAGTTTCTAATTCCTTATATTATTGAGTGAAATTTAGAAGCTAAGATCCGAAAGTCAGATTGCTTATTACTGTGTGATATCATTACTGATAGTTCTTTCTACTGCACAGATTAATTGTATGCATATCTATTTTTACAAATATATTCATATATGTATAATTCTTTGTTATCAGGGCATATATTTATGTTTTATTATACTTTACTATATTGTACTTCCATGAAAGCATCTATATAGATCAAAAAGCAGTTTATAGTACTTACTTCAATCTTCACTGGTACGAACATTGATTGCTTTCTATTCTAGCTGCCTTTACATTTTTTCTTCACTGATGAGGTCTGCTCTGATTACCTACAATGTTCTTTATTGTTTGGATACTACTATAATCTATATTAAAATACTCTTAAAAATCTTTGAGATATACTCATAAAAAATTGTTAACAATATAACAGTAGTGATATAGATTTTATATAGTCTTGCTATATTTAGCCAAACACCATTTTCCAAAGTTGCTTAAGTTAGTATCGCCTATAACTTAAATATGAAGTACCCCCATTACCCCTCTCCAAGGTCTCCTGTTCTGAAGGCCTGATTTCCAATATAAGCACTGTGTATATGTGGGCCTCTTCGGAAGCAATTCAATCACCATGACTGTGTCTTTTAAAGTAGAACCATACATTGGTGGGTGAAGAGTTTGGACAGACTGTTGAGGGTGCTTAAATATGTAGGTAGAGACTGATTGGGGAAAATGATCCGTTACCTTTTGTTCTAGGTCTTCTCTGAGTCCCTGCTGCCATGAGAAGAGTCGATCCTTCTTCTGCTCTGCCTTTATGACATCTCCTTCCACACATGTCTGGAAACAATGGAAGCCTCTGACCACTGATTGGTACACCCTCCTATAAGCCATTTCTCTCCAGTATGTTTTCCATAGTGGTAAAAGAGCTGAAGACTATAGCCCTTAGATGCTATTTCCTTCACTCTGAGTATTTCATTCATTACTGTTGGTTTGATTTTTTCATTTCTGTGCCATTTGCATCCTATCTGGATTCTCCCCATCTCCTGAGAGGGTGAGCCAGGAAATGGAATGGAAGGATGGAGGAGGAAGAATTTAAGTAGAGTTGGTTAGAGATGAAACCTAAACAAGTAAAGAGGGTTTGAAAATGTCAAAATCAAATTTATTATATCATATGCTAATTAAAAAATACTATTTCTATGCTACTTTTTGATTAAAGATATTGAAATATCATATATAAAGTTTATAGTTTCTGCCAGCTCTGCCACACTACTCTCTGAGCCTTGGATATAGTTTGTGATACACACCTTTCATTAGGGGCTGAACATTTTATTACCTTATTCTCTGAACTTTTACAGGCTGTGAGTCTCTATGTTAACTGCTATGTACAATAGAAATAAGTTTCTCTGACAAAGAGTAAGAAATACGTTCTTCTATAGGTATACAAGTAAGTGTTTAGAAGGCAGTCATGCTATGTATATGTCTATTTAACAGAAATGATATTAATGATTATTTTCTAAGACCATATGACCTACTCAGCCACAGGTTCTTATTAGCTTTACAGTACCAGGTATGCATTTGCTGCTATGAAGAGTTCCTTAAATCCAATCAGAAAGCTATTGGTTATTATTATAACATGTGTGCTATTGGACACATGGACATATCTTGCCATGTTGGTCATTATTGAAGATTACAGAGCTCAAAATTGAGTGAGAGTATTGATGACTATTCCCCAGCGATGTGCAGATCATCTTCAAGAACTGTGGAAGCTATCCAGTTGGGAGAAACCCTCTATGTCAATACTAGCTTGATTATTTCATATTCTGTGACCAACATGTATGATGTCTTAACATCAAATTCAGAATCTTGGGACTAGGAATATAGTTTAGTTATTGAGTACTTGTTAAAATGAATAGGACCCTGACTAGTATCACACATGTGCACCAAATAGTTTATGGAGATAACTTTTACCTTTCCACTAAATTTTAAAACATTAGAATCTGGATGATTTACAGTAAATAGGGTTTATAAAACTAAATAGAAAGATGTAGATCCCCTTCTATACACAAATAAATTTTAAACTATACCATGGAGATGAAGTGTAGCCTGTATTAGTTTTGATTATTGAGAAACTCGTGAATATTTCTGATTCTTAAGATAGAATTTATTAATTTATAATGGAACACTACAAATGAATACTGCTTAGAAGCATTTATATCTAATGCTCTAAAGACTTTTAGAACTCCCCTAAGTAGTCAACTCAAATAGATCAAGAAAATAGAGATACTATATAGCAAGGCATGATATAATAATTCCATTATTATAGATGTGATAGTGGTAAAATTAAAGCAGTAGAGAGCACAGAAACTGCAAAAATAATATACAGGGATGATTGGACTTTAAATATTAAGTTATGATATAATAATTTAAATCTAAGTAATTTGGATTTATTTCATCCTGATTTCTATTAACAGTTCTTTTCTTTGTTTTTAATTGAAAATAGACTTTTCTCTCATATAATACATCACAACCACAATTTCCCTTTCTTCCACTCTTCCCAGATACAACACACACACACACACACACACACACACACACACACACACACACACACACATCTGGCATCTTATGCGCACCCACTCCCCCTCCCATTTCCTTTTTAGACTAGACCAGGTATCCAGGACAGAACACCAAATAGAACAAAGCAAGATACAATAAGACAAGATAAAATCCCTTATATGGATGCTTAACAAGACAACCCAGTAGGAGGAAAAGAGCTCCAAGAGCAGGCAAAAGAGTCAAAGACACACCCTCTCTCATTCTTAGGAGTCCCAAGAAAACATCAAGCTGTAACATATATAGAGAGAGGATCTTGTGCAGACTCCTATGGGCCCCATGATTTCCATGTCGGTTTCTGTGAGCCCTTATGAACGTTTAAAGTTAATTTAGTGGAAGGTGTTCTTTGGTGCCCTCGATTACCTCTTATTCCTAAAGACTTTTCTCCCCCTCTTCCACAGGGTTTCCAGTCTCTGCAGGGAAGGAGCAAGTGGAAATCTACAATTTAGACTCTCTGTATGTATTGTTTGGTTGTGAGCCTTTGTGCTCATTCCCATCTGCTGCCAGAGAAGCTTCTCTGATGACAACTAGACAAGCATAATATCATCAAGAATCTCTCTCCCTCATCCCTCTCTCCCTCCTTTTATACCTCTCTCCTTCCCTCTCTTCCTCCCTTCTTTTACAAGTTGTGTTTGGTTCTAGAGCTCTCAGCTTACTGTCCACTCTCCAGTTTCTGCCCATCCAGCCAATGCAGAGTATGGGCTCCCTCTCATGGAGTGGACCTCAACTTAAACCAAACATTGACTGACCTCTTTCAAGATCTGTTCCACCATTGCCCTAGCATATCTCTCAGGCAGAATAGCTTCTAGGGTGAAGGCGTTGAGGCTGGGTTGCAATCCAGGATTTTCTTTTTTTATAACCAGGAGAGTACTTACCTGTGCCAAAGAGCCTAGAACCTAAGGGTGAAGGCTTCACCCAGGGCCCAGCTAGACCTCTCTATGTTTAATGTTCTGTGTGGGTGTTTCCTCAGCCGTAGAACCCAGCTGTTAGTTTTCAGTGAGCAACGATTGGATAAAGAGTCTGAACTTTCCAACTTTGGTAGTCAGGCAAGGCTTCTAGTGGTGGGATTGGGTTTCATTTGATTGAGGTTTGGCCAAAGGCTTCCCTTAGAGATTCCTATCTACAGTTCTTAACTTCACACATTTTCTGTGAGTTTGTTTTTTTATTTTACTAAGTTTTAGTTTATGTAAAAAAAAAAAAACTGGGTTCCATTATGATGCACACACATTCTTGTGCTTTGCCCATATTCACTCCATTTTCCTCCATCTCTATTAATGACTCCCATCATTTTTTCAATATCTTCCCTATTCCCCTTTCACTAGAGGGCACAGGGTCCCTTCTGTATGTTCATGATCCTATTTGATAAAATAATTTTAAAAATACACTCATTAGGCTATTTTAAATAGTTTACTAGAGTCAGAAAGACTATAAAATAGGGCAGGCAAGCTGGAGATCTCTGTATCTGAAGGAGGAGAGAGATGGAAAGTGAAGAAAGAGAGAAAGGTATGCTATTCATATGGTTGAAGACACAAGGTGAGCCAGATAATTGTGCCAGAGGGCTGAGTGTCCAAACCCTTAGAACTTTGTCATTGTTACTGAGGTGTACAAAACTAACTTCCTCTTGGGTGATTTGGGCCTTGAGGGAGAGAGAAGACCTTCACCTTTTGGGACAATCCTTAACCTTAATAATACTTGGTTTACTTATTAGCTAAGAGTTGCTACTGGTGGTGTAGAAATTGGGACAAGTCTAAGGTAAAAAAGAATGAACAATAACTATCAGCTTTCACTGCTATAGAATCACCTGATTTTGATATCTTGGGGCCAGGTTTATATACTCAGTGATTTATCATTTGAGATAAGAACACAGGGGCAAATGTAGACATAGAGTAACAGGGAGAGGGCAACACAGTATAAAATCACAAAGGAAGAGGACTAAGAAGAAAAAATATTCTCTGCTCCTGATGGGAGGCAAGTGCTGGCCTACACAAATAAAGATCAACTCCAAGGGACAGTTCACCTCTGTTTCCAACAACAAACAGGAGAGTATTAGGCAGAAAAGTGATAACAGTATGTGCAAATGTGTTTAACATTCCTATCCAGGCAAATAGTTATATATAGCTGCTAGGCTTAGGGTAGCTCTGAGGAAGAGAAGGAAGGATGGGGAATAAAAGAAGATAGATAAGGATGTGGACACAAGAGTCTGGAGAAGAAGCCATTAATGCCTTACCAAGGAAAATGTCTTTTCTTTTAAGATTTACTTCAAATAATCAAAAATCAAACTTTTAATTTTATAGACTCTAGATTATTGAACAACCACTTGTATAATGACAAATGCAGAAATTAGGAATCATTCTTCACCAACAGTCATGGACATTTGTGAAATTTACAGATGGAATGACTGTTAGTATTGAATTAAAGACTTTAGCAAAATAACTTATATATACATGATATATATTACCTTAGAATATAAATATAAATATAGAATATAAAAAAACTAGAACATAAAAAGTTAAAGATCAAATTCTCAAGTTGCTAAATTAAATGTTACTATTTCCTTCCAAAAGATTTACATATGACCCTGACTCTGGATAAATTAAGTTTAAAGTATATATGTTCACTCTTTTTGCTGAATGGCTGCAGGGAAGTATGACACAGTTTTAAAGAAGAGAAAAACGTGATCCCAATAGAATTTGTATGGAGATAAAGCAGTGGACTTCTGACAGCATCTGAGAAGGCAAGTGTCTATAAGAATAGACACAGAGGACTCTGCTGAAAGAGTCTAAGAGTCATAAGGGAAGAATGAAAGAGGAAAGAAGGTTTTCTAGACCAATAACACTGGAGCAATTGGAGCAACAGAGACTACAGCAACATGTAGAGGGATTTGGGTTCCAGCACTGAGACAGGGAGCAAACACAAGCTCCATCCCTATCACAGAAGCTACTTCCAACTGTCAACTGTTTGCAAAGAAAAAAAAATCAGTTTTTTTCAACTAAGTTACAGTTAGTACTCAGATCATACTTAAAGGCATGCCTCAGCTATAGATGGCATCACAAATAAACTCTATAATATTTATGGAAGATCTGGGGCTGACAATGCTTTATCTGGGATTTTTTTCTTTACAAAGTTTTTGTTCATATATCATGGTTTTCAAGAGTTTTCTATATGTGCAGATATATGTCTCAGCATCTGTATGAGTTTCTTGTGTTTTTTCCTTTGGTTCTTATTTTTATGTTTGTTTGGCTAGTCCTGTATTAGTTTGTTTGCCATTATTTTATTGTATTTTATATTATTAGTTACTTTAGGGTGTTGGGATGGGTGGGGAAGTGGGAAGGATCCTGGAGGAGAAACTGTAATTAGATATATTGTATGAAAAGTTAATTTTTTAAAAACTTATTTTCTGTAATTAAAAAAGAATATCTAGAGCAATTTAAGCTAGATGTCAAGGCTTTGTAAAAGACAAATATCTGTTTGATCTCTTGGATTTTCCTCAGATAAAAAAGAGGGAAATCCAGAGATTCCCCTAAGAAGAGAAAATAGAAAATAGCAAATTGGGGTCACAAGGGTTGTGGGGATTCAATAAAAGCTCCAGAAGTTCTGGAGCTCTAACCACAGTCAGTCTAGGAGAATCAGAGAGTGGTGATTCAAACCTTTAATTCCAGCACAGGAAGTATCCTGGGAGTGGTGACCTATACCCTTAATCCCAAATGAACTGAGGTCACTTTAGATTACAGAAGGAATTCCAGGCTCCCAAGCAGGCAGTGGTGGGGCCACACCTTAATTTACCTAGAGAGTATTTAAGTTTAAGGCAGGCATAGAGTGAGGGGAAGTCAAGTCAAGAGAAGCTAGGCTGAGGAAGCTGGAAGACAGGTGGCTAAGTTCTGACTGTGGTGTTTATTATAATATCTCCGACTTCTTAAGAGATCTATCCCTGAGTCTTTTTATTCATGTGAAAATGGTTGCAACCAAGAATAGTTGGGAACAAATCTTGAAAGAAAGAGATGATTGAGTGAGAGGAGCAAAGAAGGAGATAGAAAGAAATGGATATCTCAATAGAGGAAGCCAATGTGGGGTTGGAAAAAGACTGCATACTAGGGAAACCTTTGAAAACTTACAGGATGTCCCTGTCTAAGTCTCCAAACAATAGTGGAGGGGGTGCCTAAACAGGACTTCTCCTATAATAAAATGAATGATCACCCTAAGTGTCATCACAGAACCTACATCCAACAAAGAATAGAGGTGGAGGCAGAGATCTATGGCTGTGCACTGGGCTGAGTTCCTGGTCCAGCTGAGAGCAGGGGAGGAGAGTCTGTATGAGCATGGGGATAGGTATTATGAGGAAAATTCCCACAGTGATGGCTAGCTGGAGCTCTGGGGAGTTTACTGAATCAAGAATAGCCACTGGCGATCCATTGGAAAAAGGAGCTAGACCCTCCAAGGGTAGGCAACTGTCGAACGACCTGAGCAGTCTGTGGAGCCTCCAGGGATGGGCTCAGATTGTGTTTCTTGGAGCCCATTCCCTGCAGAGGAACTCTTAATACAGCCTTGATTTGGTGATGAGGAAATCAGACAGGCCTGGAGTGAATGTACCATGCTGAGCTGACCCACCTTGGGACTTCTTGCCATTTGTGGGGAGAAGATAGGTGGATGGGGAGGAGTCAGGCTGAAGGTTGACTGGGAGGGGTTGAGAGGAGGCAGGGAACAGGGATCGGGGGGGTGCATACTTAAAAATGATGGGGGATAAAAAAATAAAGAAAAAAACTCACTTTAAATCAGTTAAATTACTGTTAGAAATGGCAATGTTCAATAAAATCCTAGATAAACCTACTACAGAAAACACACAATGAGGCTAGTGGTGAGGCGTGGTTCTCCCTATTCTCTCTGGTTATAAGATAGCTCAAATAATACGGGTTTTGTAGTTTACATTCTCAGCCAACAAATCACTTATGCCATTTAACAATTAATAAACACTATACCTTTCTTCATAGTGTTTATATTTCACGATAAAATTAAAATGATCATTATGTAATATATAAATGAGCATTATTTACATTTACATTTTATTTACTCATTTACTACATGAGTAGTTATTTGTCATGTGCATACTCTCATAAGGGTTGACTATTGATCTGGAATACCATATTCTCTCCATAAAATTGTGCTCCTTTCTCCTTGCCACTTCCTTTTGCCCCAGCTGTTGAGGTGGGTGATAGAAAAGGAAGTAGAGCAGGTAAGAAAATTATTTGTATAAACTAAGAAGTAGGAACTCTGCAAGCTAAGAAGACAAAAAAGAGAAAGAACCGAGAGTCAGCAACATTCTCAAAGAGCCAGCACTGCTGTTAGCAAGAAGCTTGGTAAATTAAATGCGTTCAACCACTGGGCCTCTTAGAACATGAGGAAGGCACAATGCACATCTTTTGTTTGAGGCAAAAAAAAATGAGTTCTCAAACAGATAGATTTCAATAAGTTGAATGATACATAATTTGGACGATGCATGATGAATTCTTAAGGATGTAGATCAACAGAAACAGGCATAATTTATTATATTCCATCTGACAGGGTGAAGAATAAAGACAGCTCTGCACCAGGCTCACATGAAAAAGGAAGTCACATATAAAAGAAATTTGAGCCTATTTTCCCCTGATGTTGAGCCAAATATTCATTGACGAGGTGAATATTTCTTTCAGCAAAGAAATGTTTCTTGCCAGGAATGTGGAGGTAAAAAACTCTCTTATTCAAGGCCAAACTGAGAATGAATTATGAAAACAAAACTTCTATCTTTTGGGAGACAAGATCAACTAAAGATCTGATACACAACATTAAAAGGAATTAAATTCAGTAGGGTTTGGATTTTAATTCATTCTCAGAAAAATTCCAAGGACCTTGTGTGTGTTTTTTTTTCTTTTTTCTTCCTTTCTCTTTTTTTCTGGATCCAATGCTATAGCTCTATTTGTGAGGAAAATTGAGCTTTGAAGTTTTTAGGTGCTCTGAACACACTTCGAACACTATTTTATTTAAGCAACAGATGGTGAATTAATTTCTGGAAATTCTGCATACCTTGTGAAACAATATTGTTTCTTGAATGTTCCAGTCACATCACCCACAACTGCACAGACCTACTGTTTAACACCTCATTTTGGAGAAAACTTTCAATAATTTGAATCAAACAGAATGATGTTGTTACTGTCATGATAATAATAAAGATTCTTACAACAAAAATATGCTGTGTTTATAACTTGAGTACATTATTGTCCATATCCATTTTATAATTTTAAAAGGAAGTGAGTTAAGACAATGAAGAAAATATACTTTCAAGAGGAAGTGGCACCAGAGGTTTGTGCAGTGTGGTATGAATGCTGGTAGTGGAGCAAAGAGCATGGCTGAGCTGGGAAACCAGAACAAGTAGATTTGTGCTGCCAGGAGAATACATCTCTCACTGTCCAGAAAAGTCTAAGTTCTTAAAATATTTTAAATACCAGACCCTTGTGACAACTGGAGTCCACAGCCCATTAAGAAGTGAGTGCCACCCCTGACTCCCAAGCCAAGTAGGTACTGTCAGTCTCTGAAGCCTGGCCCGGGAATACAGCCACTGGAACCCAACCCAAACCCAGCTCTGTCCTAAACCAAAGCCAGAGTGGAGAGGCCCTACAAGCCCAATCTCCAGAAAAACCCAGCTAGAGGAACAACCCATGGGTGAATGCTGCCCAACCCTAATCTGCATTATCACATGGAGATCCCAGCAACCCCCACAACAACTGGAGAACCCACAGAGCCCTGACCCACAACTGACTAACAAGAGCCTACTAAGAGTTGAGTAAGAGTGAACCAAGGAAGCAATGGGAAGAAACCAGTGCAAAAATGAATATAACGATATAAAGATCAACAAGGCACCAAAAGAAGAAGCTGATGTTTCTACAACATTAACACCTGTGTATGGCAATGAAGAGGAAACAGAAGGAAATGACCTTAAAAACAACTTTATGAATATAATAGAAGCCTTGAAAGAGGATATAAGAAAAACTTCCTTAAAGAAATAGAAAATACAAAAAATTTTTTAAATACTTAAAAATTCCTCAAAGAAAACAGAGAAAGAGAAAATAAACATGCAAAAGAAATGTTCCAAGAATTGAAAATTGAAATAGAAGCAATAAAGAAGGTACAAACACAGGTAATGCTGGAAATAAAATCCTGAATAAACTAACTGGAACTACAGATGCAAGCATAATCAACAAAATGCAAGAGATGGAAGAGAAAAATCTCTGGAGTGGAAGATTCAGTATTGGAAAAAGATAAGTCAGTCAAAGAAAGAACTAAAACCAAAAAAGCCGTAACACAAAACTGATGTGGGAATGCGTTTATGTATGCTGTGAATCTCAATCTTTAAATAAAGGAGCTGTTTTGAGCTATGGCAGGCACCATAGAAAAAGTAGGAGAAATTAGAGCTTAGGTAGGAGAAGCAGGGCGGAGTTAGAGGCAGATCGAGCCAGCCGCCCAAGGAGCAACATGTAAGGAGCACAGGTGAGCTACGGGCCACGTGGCCAACAGATTAATAGAAATGGGTTGATTTAAGATATAAGAGCTAGCTAGCAATGTGCCTGAGCCATAGGCCAAACAGCATAAAGTTAATATAAGCGTCTGAGTCCTTTCTGGGGGCCTGGGCGGTGGTGCGCGGATAAGCGGTCCCAGGCGGCAGGTCTGTGGGTCCCGGATCTCTGGCGCACGGGACCCGAGAACCCACTACTACACAAAACATCCAGTATATTTGGGACACCATGAAAAGGCCAAACCTGAGAATAATTTGAATTAAAGAAGGAGAAGATTACCAGCCCAAAAGCATAGAAAATATAATCAACATCACAGAAGAAAACTTCCCCAACCTAAAGAAAGACATGCCTATAAAGATATAAGAAGCTTACAGAATACCAAATAGACTAGATCCCCCCCAAAAGTCTGCTTGTAGCATAAAAAACAAGTCATTAAACCTACAGAACAAAGAAAAAATACTAAGAGCTGCAAAGCAAAAAAGTCATTACTTATAAAGGCAGACCCATCAAAAGAACACCGGATTACTCAATGGAAACAATGAAAGCAAGAAAGTCCTGGTCAGGTCTTATACAGACACTAAAAGACTATGGCTGCCAACCCAGACTACCATACCCAGTAAAGCTATCAATCACCATGGATGGAGCAAACAAGATCTTTTATGACAAAACCAGATTTAAACAATACCCATCCACAAATCTGGTCCTACAGAAAGCACTAGAGAGAAAACTCCAACCTAAGGAAACCAGATGAACCCTTGAAACCACAAGGAAGTGATAATCCCACACAAGAAAAACCCAAAGAAAAGAAATACGTACATGTTATCACAAAAATAACAGGAAATAATAGTCATTGGTCATTAGTATCCCTCATATCAATGAACTCAATTAACCTATAAAAAGAGACACCATAACACAATGGATGCAAAAGCAAAATCTATCCTTCTGCTGCATACAAGAGACAAAACTCAGCTTCAAAGACAGACACAGGCTTAGAGTCAAGGCTGGGAAAAGACTTTCCAATCAAATGGTTCTAAGAAACAAGCTGGTATAGCCATCCTAATATTTAACAAAATAGACTTCAAACTAAAATCAATCAAAAGAGACCAGGACAAACATTACTTATTCATCTCAGGAAAAATCTACTAAGATCAAGTCTCAGTCCCTAATATTTATGCCCCCAACACAGGTAAAAGAAACACTACTAAAACTTAAATGGCACATAAAACACCACATATTAATATTGGAAAACTTCAATACTCCACTTTCCCCCTTGCATAGATCAATCAGACAGAAACTCAACAGAGAAATAAGGGATCTAACAGATGTTATGACCTAAAGGGACTTAATAGATATATACAGAACTTTCTACCCAAACACAAAGGAATATACATATTCCTCAGCACCTCATGGAACTTTTCTAAAATTGACCCCATACTAAAGTAAATACTAATAGATATGAAAAAATGGGAATGACTCCTTGTATCCTATTAGACCACCAAGGTCTAAAGTTAGAGATCAACAATAATAAAAATCACAGACAGCTACAAACTCATGGAAAGTGAACATCTCTCAATTAAACCACCTCTGGGTCAATGAAAAAGTTAAGAAAGAAATCAAAGACTTCCTAGAATTTAATGCAAATGAATCCACACATTCTCAAACTTATGGGGCACAGTGAAAGCATCCATCATATAAATAAAATGAAAGAAAAAAACATGATCATCTCATTAGATGTGTAAAAGCCTTTGACAAAATTCAACACTTTTTATGATAAAAGTCTTGGCATTATCTGCAATACAGGAAAAATACTTAAACATAATAGAGCCAATATACATGAAGACAACAGCCAATATGAAGAGAAATGAAGAGAAGCTCAAAGCAATCTCACTAAAATCAGGAGCAAGACAAGGCTGTCCTCTCTCCCCTTATCTATTCAATATAGTTCTTGAAGTTTTAGCTAAAGCAATAAGATAACAAAAGGAGATTAAAGGGATACAAATTGGAAAGGAAGAAGTCAAACTATCTCTATTGTAGATGATATGATCATATACATAAGAAGCAACCCACAAAATTCTACCAGGGAACCCCTACAGCTGATAAACACCTTCAGAAATGTAGCAGGATACAAGATAAACTAAAAACAACAAAAACAAACAAACAAACAAACAAAATAATAGCCCTCCTATACTCTAAGGATAAAATGGATGAAAAAGAAATCAAGAAAACGTGACCCTTTATAATAGCAGCAAATAGCATTAAATATCTTGGGTAATGCAATGAAATATGCAGCAGACTATTCGACAAAAATTTTAAGTCACTGAAGAAGGAAATTGAAGAGGATATTAGAAAATGGAAAGATCTCCCATGTTCCTGGATAGGTAGAATCAATAGAGTAAAAATGGCAATCTTACTAAAAGCAATCTACAGATTCAATGCAATCCCCATCAAAATCCCAACACAATTTTTTACAGACCTTGGAAGAACAATACTCAAATTCATGTGGAATAACAGGAAACCCAGGATTGCCAAAACAATCCTACTCAATAAAAGAATTTAGGAGGCATCAACATTCTGGACTTCAAGCTATACTGTAGAGCTATAGTAATAAAAACAGCCTGGTACTGTCATAAAAATAAACTTTGGATCAATGGAATCTAAACAAAGACCCTGACCTTAACCCACACACCTATGAACACCTTATTTTTGACAAAGAGACCAAAAAATATTCAGTAGAAAGAAGATAGTATTTTCAACAAATGGTATTGAAATAACTGAATGGTAGTATGCAGAAGAATACAAATAGATACAAACCTATAACCCTACATAAAACTTAAATCCTAGTGGATCAAAGACTTCAATATACACTCAGATACACTGAACTTGATAAAAAGGAAAGTGGGAAATATGCTCCAACACATTGGCACAGGTGACCACTTCCTAAATATAACACCAGTAGCCAGACACTAAGAACAAAAATTAATAAATGGGACCTCTTCAAACTGAGAAGCTTCTGTAAGGCAAAAGACACAGTCAATAAGACAAAACCACAACTTATAGAATGGGAAAAGATCTTTACCAACTCTAACATCTGACAGAGGACTGATCTCTAAAATATATAGAGAACTCAAGAAACTAGAGCCCAAATCCTAAATAATTTAATTTTAAAATGGGATTCAGATCTAAAAAGGGAATTCTTAACAGAAGAATTACAAATAGCTGAAAGGCACTTAAAAATTTCCCAACATCATTAGCCATTAGAGAAATGCAAATCAAAATAACTTTGAGATACCACCTTATACCTGTCAGAATGGCTAAGATCAAGAACACAGATGACAACCTATGCTGGAGAGGATGCAAAGCAAGGCGAACACTCCTCCATTGTTGGTGGGAGCGTAAACTTGAACAGCCACTTTTTAAAGCAGTATGGCGGTTCCTCAGAAAACTGGGAATCAATCTCCCCAATGATCCAACAGCACCACTATATGCCCAATAGTGGTACACATTCTTACTTCAAAGGCATTAGCACAACTATTTTATAGCAGCCTTATTTATAGTAGCAAGAACCTGGAAACAACCTAGATGGCCCTCAGCTGAAAAAATGGATTAACAAACTGTGGTACATTTACATAATGGAGTACTAGCCAGCAGAAAAAAAAAAAAAAAAAAGACATCTTAAAATCTGTACGCAATGGATTTGGAAAATGTCCTCCTGAGTCAGGTAACACCAGCCCAGAAAGATAAGCATTGGATTTACTCACTCATAAGTAGATTTTAGACAAAAAGCAAAGAATACCCAAGCTGCAAACCACAACCCCTGAAAGTTTGGGATCAGAAGGAACTTAAGAGAGACATCCAGGGATCCCCCTGGGAAGAGAAAACAGAGAAGATCTCCTGAGCAAATTGGGATCATAACTGATAGTGACCAAGGAGAAGTGGGAACAAATTATGAGGGAAGGAGATGGTTGAGTGAGAGGAGCAACAAAGAGGGAGAAAAAAAAAAAAAAGAGATGGATATCTTGATAGAGAAAGCCAGTGTGTGTGGGTGTGGGGGTGGGGGGGCAGTGGAAAGAGGCAAGGTACTAGGGAAACCTCCAAGAACTCAGAGGATGTTCCTGGCTAGGACTCAAACCAATAGTAAAGGGGCTGGCTATAGAGGACTTCCCCTATAATCAAATGAATAGCCACCTAAGTGTCATCACAGAACCTTCATCCAACAATGAGTAGAGGTGGAAGCAGAGATCAATAGCTTAGCCCCAGGTTAAGCTCCTGATCCATCTAAAGAGAGTCTATAGGAACAAAGGGTTAGGGATTATAAGGATGAGTCCCACAGAGATGGCTGACTGGAGCTTTGGGGAGCTCATTGAATTAAAAACAACTACCAAGGAACCATTAGGTAAAGGAACTAGACCCTTCAAAGATAGATGACTGTCCATTGGCATGGGCATTTGTGGAGTTGGATCAGACTGTGTTTCTGTCTATGAACTGTCACCTTGGAGCCGATTCTCTACAGAGGAATACCTAACTCAGTCCTAGTATTGGGATGGGGGAGTTAGACCTACCTCAAATGGATACACCAGACTGAACTAACCCACCTTGGGATTTCTTGCCCTTTCTGGGGAAAGGATGGAGGGATGGGGTGGGGGAGGCTGAGAGAGGACTTGGAGGGATTGGGAGGACAGAAGGGAGGGTGAGCAGGGGGAGATACATTGAAAAAAACTTTTAAAATAAAAAATCAAGAAAACAAAATAGAAAAACTGTTGTCATTTGAAGGTTGTTTCCTTGTTATTGGTCAGTTTTGATTGATTTTAAGTAGGAAGAAAGCAAATCAACAATCAAAGGATCACCTGATTTGCACAAGATTTTTAAAAAGTATAAGGCATTGTATAGCGTTTTTTCAGGAAGTAAAAAGCTCAGAATTGTAGCTTTTATAACTTTATTATTGCCCAAGTGTCTCATAATCCTCCGAACATATACATATATATAACTTTGGAAGAAAATAATATGATATTAAAGGACATGGGTATTCCCTTTAGCTATGTGCACTCATGCTCTGTCATTACTGCTGCTATCACAACACGCGTTTATCTGTCTGTAAACCTGGTCTACGGAACTAGAAAAAGAGCCGAAGAAAATTCTACTGCTGGAGTGTGTCTTTCCCTTCACATACCAGTGTTTACTTATTGCGGTGACCCAGAGGCTTTGCTATAAAACCTGATGCCATTAAAAAATAACACTCTATAATTGTCATAAGCAAAGTACAGAACAGCACCGTGTTGCTTTAATAATGACTGTAACTATTTGTTAGCTTTTTAAAGGTTTTTTGTTGTTGTTGTTTTTTGGTTTTGGTTTTTTTTTGTTTTTGTTTTTGTTTTGTTTTGTTTTTTTTGTTTGTTTGTTTGAGACAGTTTCTCCTGTAGCCCAGGTCGGCCTTTAATTTTCTATGTAGCTGAAGATGATTTTAAACTTCTGATCCTCCTGTCTTTACTTCTCAAGTCCCACACAGGGACATCTAAATATTAATTTTGATACTTAACATTCTTAGTAATTTGCTCGGATCGTATTTTATATTCTATGGATGCTTGTTTAGGAATTATACAAGACTTTTAAGGCATTCAGATTTTCTGTTAACCAATAGAACTAAGAATCATTTTCTTTGATGAAAATCCTTTAAGAATCTTATACAAGAATGCAGCTGAACAGCAATGAAAGGTTTTGCTAAACTATATATTTCTTTTTCTTTGACAATTTACAAAGTACAAGAGAAAATGAGAACTTACATTCCTAAAAAATGTACAAAAACAATCAGATGTTATCAATGCCTCTTTCCCAGAAAGGCTTAATTTCAGCATGAAATTATTATGGAATATTTAGGTTCAAATTTTCTCTTTATTTACTTTTTTTTTTTTTTTTTGCCATGGTAGGAATACAATACAAGGCTAAACACGTGCTGGGCAAGTACTCTGCCAATGAGTCATGCTTTCAGCCACAGCTTTGACTTTTATTACAGTTTCTTATATTTGATCATATTATGCTTGGAAGCTCCATAAATTATAACCTAGCTTCTGTTCTGAAGAAACTTCTGGACTAAGTGATTCAGTTTAAAGCGGAATCCTTATCATGTTATATTGTATCATATGTTTGGTTCATGTGTTCATCAGGACAGGTCCTGAATGCCCTGGCTGGATTTTCTCCACTTACAGACTTATTTGCTTTAAGCAATTCTCTTAAGTCCAAACCTTAACTCAACCATGGTCTGTAATGTTAGTGTTTAATTAGCTAAGAGAGGCTTATTGTATGCATGCCACCATGTTTCCAGAACTGAGGAAATTTCCATCTCTTGAATAAAGCAGAGCTATTAATCCAAGGTGAAAACTACAAAGAAGGAAGGCAAGTAAAAGAGAAGATTTGTAAGATTCTAACTGAAAGCAACTACTAATTAGCAGATCAGAAATGCAATCATTATTCCACGACTACAGGACTACAGGAAGGACATCTGTACACTATAGTGATCAGTACTTAAAAAAAAAAAAAAAAAAAAAAAAAAAAAAAAAAAAAAAAAGTCAGCAAGACCTTGGAAACATTTCCCAGTGAATTGGGAAAAATAGGCAACACACTTTGAATGCATTTGCTTCAACCAAGAAATTTTCTTATTCCCCACACTCCTCTTTCACATATAGGCAAAACCTGTTGTGGATAATCTTGATGCAGAGCATGTTCTAAATATTTACCCATGCTGCTACAATCTACCCTACATTTTGAAATAAAAAAGAAGAAGAAGAAAGAGAGAGAGAGAGAGAGAGAGAGAGAGAGAGAGAGAGAGAGAGAGAGAGAGAGAGAGATTTTCAGAAAACCCTGTGAGCCTCTTTCTTTCTGTGTCTTTTTCTTTCTTATAAGTAATCACCTTTCCCCATCTGAAACAAATTAACTCCTGGGGAGGAGATGTTCCAAGAGCTTTCACATAGTGGTTGTCAAGGAAACAGCTTCTATTGTCCACATGTGTCCCGAAGCTCAGACACTGGATTGCTTTGTATCACCAGACAGCAGTCTGGAAAACTGGCTAGTTTACATACACTCAGAATATTAAACTAAAGATACTCCATAGCCAGTATTGAATCAATCTCTCTCTCTCTCTCTCTCTCTCTCTCTCTCTCTCTCTCTCTCTCTCTCTCTCTCTCTCTCTCTCTCTCTGTGTGTGTGTGTGTGTGTGTGTGTGTGTGTGTGTGTGTGTGTATAATTCTTTACTCTCATTCTACTGTATGGCATTGTGGAAAACATTATGGCTGACTTTCAAAACATTATTTATTGGGCTCTATATAATCATAAGATGGCTTCACTTGAACCTCATCAGAGCTATGGAGCAAGATATCCTCCGGTCTTGTGGAGCCCTCTGCTGGATATTTGTAAATCCAGCTCAGGAAAAAAACACTTGGTTTTCAAAAAAAAAAAAAAAAAACAACCAAAAAAACCCTATCAGTTTCCTTATATACTCAGCATCACTTCATTCATTTTTACATGGGAAGTTTTGAGACTTCATATTAATTTCCATATCTTGAAGTTGCTTTATCCAGACATTTCCTCTTGTACATAGTTAATAATCTTCTATGGGGCAAAGAGTGTTCTCCATCAGATAACATCAATGTCATCTTTGTTGACCTAAAGTTCTCTATCTTCACATAAAATAACTTCATCTTTTTAATCTGAAGCTCCCAGAAAATTCTTCTTGAACATGACTACTGAAAACTCTTGTGTGTTTAGTTGCTCATTTTCCCAAGTCATACTTTCAAGAACTTTATAGTATACCATATAAAATAAAGTATAAAATATAAGGGAAATGTGTAGTATTTTTGTAGGACATCATAAGTTTAAAAGCTATAACTGTTGACAGAAATCCAGTGTTTATTATGGAAAGGGAAAATTCAAAATTTAAAATAAACATTAAAGTCAAAAAATGATTATTGGAGTGCAGAAAATGTTCAAATGGCAACATTTTCCTTTTAGAAATTCTTTACTCTAGATAGCTGGGCAGTAAAATATTAACTGAAAGGACATTATATAAATCAATAAAATATTCTGTTGAAATTTAACAGTGTGAGAAGGTAGGGTTATACGTTATTATTCCTTTTAACTGAATTTCCCAGAGATATGTAGATTCTAGGAGGTGCACTGTGACCCTGCAATAAGTCCTGATGGCTTCTTACTGACGTGAAGACTAACTGGTTAAGTGCAGGTAGAGTCTCCATAGGTGGCAACAGGAAGAGCTAAGCTTTCTCTGTTTACTGAGAAGCACGCTGTGCTCGGACAATTTATTGTCCAAGGCAAGACCCTCTCAAGAGTAAAAGCTATTGAATCTTTGACAGTTGGATACTGTCTGGCTTTCCCACCTTGACACACTTGTTGTTTACTTTTTTTTTTTTTTTTTTGATTGTTTTTCACAGCAGCAGAAAGGGAAGCAGAGGCATGAATTCAACTGTGCTTAGAATCTCGACTTGTCATTACTCAGTATATAACGTTATTTTTCTCAGTGGGAGGAGGTTTTGGCCCTTTCACTCTGAGACAAACATATCTATAATACAGTGATGTAAAAAAGGACTATTCTAGGTTTAAATAGATTTTACAGTTTTTAATTTGAATATATTCTAGTTTCCACTGAACCATACATAAATTCTGTGGCAAAGACATTCCCGACTGTTCCAAACTTCAGTTCTCTTTAGATTGAGTAAATAAAACTCGTCATTGAATGACTCTGATTTTGCTGTTAAATTTTGAATTGGATATTGCTTATCACCCCAAGTCCTATTCTTTTCAGGCAAGTAAAGAACAGTAGAATTCCACTGCATTACCTTCAAAGACATTAATCCATTTCACTGACTGAAATGTGACCTCAGGCTCAGACTGTGCTGCTGCTTCTCCCTCTACTTCGGGACAGATTGTCCACACTAGGGCTGCTTCTCATGGTCTGCTTCATTGACAGACATCAAGGGCTTCTGGTTCTCATATCTCCTTTCTCTCTCTCTACTCACTCCTGCAGTTTCAGATGAACACTCTGTCCCATGTTATTTTCCCATAATTTTCTGGCCTTAGCACCAGTATGGCCCAGCTCGGAGTGGTCTTAGACATTCAACATCCCAGGATCTGAGAGCCCAAATGATGCCCCCTCTAACGGTTTCACTCCAATCAATCTGTGTCGGTCCTTAGCTTCGGTGTATCTTTCAGGTTGGTCTCATCCAAACATTTCACTCAGTTCCTCTCTCTCTCTTTGCTCCTCTCATCTCCTCCTCCCCTCTTTCTCCTGCCATTTCTTTCTTACTCTCTCATCAGCCTCATAAAACTTCATTACTTCAGCTAGTCAAGCTATTCATCTTCACTCATTGTGCAGGTATACACAGTTATGTGTGTTATGTCTGTGTGTACAAGAGGGAACATCATGTGTGCCCTGCATATTTAAGCCAGAAGTAAAATTTGAGCATTTTTCTTAGGAGCCAAACATCTTGCTTTTATTTCAGAGTCTGTATTCAGAAAGCAAGGGCACTTTCTATGAGGACCTAAGAAATTTCAGCAGGATGCTAAGTTTCCAGCAAAGATTAAAGATTCTTTCCTGGTGCCAACCAGACTCTTGGTAGTCTGGAAATTCCTGGCAGCTGGCTACAGAAGAGTGGGTGAACATGTAGACAAATATAAGGTTAAAACTCAAAGCATTGTGTAATTTGATCACTTTGCATAAAAGTAGCTGTTAGCATAATGAAATGTCAATAGTTGGGATCTGGGGAGATGGCATAGCCTGTAGGGATTCAATAAAAGTTTCAAAAGTTTTGGAGATATCAGAGGGAATCTACCCACAGTCTATCTGGGGGGTTAGTAAAAGCTCCAGTAGTCCTAGAGCTCTAACCACAGTCAGTCTAGGAAAATCAGAGAGTGGTGATTCAAACCTTTAATCCCAGAACAGGGAGTATCCTGGGAGTGGTGACCTACACCCTTAATCCCAACTGAGTCAAGGTCACTTCAGATTATAGAAGGAATTCCAGGCTCCCAAGCAGGCAGTGGTGGGACCACACCTTAATTTATGAAAGGGTACTTAAGACAGGATAGAAACACAGAGGGAAGCCATTCCAAGGGAAGCGAGGCTGAGGAAGCTGGAAGACAACTGGGTAAGATCTTACTGTGGTGTTTATTCCCTCTAGTATCTCCAACTTCTTCAGAGATCTATCCCTGAGTCTCATTCATTCGTGTGACAATAGTCAGTAAAGTACTTTGAGATCAAGACTTCAGTGTTTGGCTGGCTGGCAGAGACAAGTTTTAGCTGCTAACGTGCAGACTCATAGTTGTGACTAATTGGCTGGATGTGGATGAGATACCTACTCATCATCTCAAACTGGATCAATGAAATACTTCTGGAAATGCAAATTTTGGTTTCAGAAATCTTGGCCAGTCTCTGATGGTGTCTCTAAATTTGAACTGCCATGTACAAATTCAGGGGCCATGTATGCATGGTATATAACAGTGGCATCTCAGCAGAGGTACCCAGCAGAGTAAAAATGAGTGACTCAGAGACTTGAATGGTATGGAATGTGAGGAGATTCTGCTTCATGTTTTGAGGTCCTTGTAAAGCTATTTATTTCCTTCTTCAATGTGGTAAGAAATGACTGCAAACCTTAAGTCTTTCCTTTCCTTTAAAGCACTATAAATATATTGCAGGAACTTGTAACCAAAACAACTTCCAATTAGGCACCTGTCCATGTCCATGCATCTTCTTTCTGTACATCTTCAATGAAGCACTTTCCTTCTATGACAGAAGAACCCCTCTGCTTGTGTTCTATGTGTGCACTCCTCATTTGCTGGCTTTGAGCCCTTATGCCCTTGATCATCAGCTCTGTCCTTCTACATGGCTTATGAATATACAAAACGTCTTTGCTAAAACCCCCTGTTTTTCTCCACACTCCCTGCGGAACACATTTCCAATCATCACCAACCCTTCTGTTCTGAGACTTTTGGATATATGAGTTTTTTGGGGGGTGAGGGGAGGGAGGAAACTGAAGAAATCTCTCATGACCCTAGACTGGAAAATTATCTTAATAGAGGACCCATTCCTACTATGGCACTGTAGTCAGAAGTTTCTGGCAACAAGGTCTGGATCAGCAGCCTCAAATAATCACACAAAGTCTTATAGTCTTATATTAATTACAAGCTGTTTGGACTGTGGCTCAGGCACATTATTTGACAACTCGCTCTCTTAAACTAACTCACTATTTTTATCTATTTAGCCTCATGACTTGATAACTTTTCTCAGAGCAGCATCCTTCTCTTCTTTCCTCTGTCTCTTCTGGTGTCTCTGCTATGATCTTCTGCCTCCCAGAATTCTCCTAGTCTGCTAGCCCATCCATACTTCCTATCTGCCTTCTAACAAATAGGCATTTTATCAACTCAATAGTAGTGGCAAATATTTTCAATGTAGAAAAGCATAATTCTACAGCATAACACAATCTATATAATGCCTGTGATGAACGTGGCTCAGTCAGGACTCTTCCTTACATGTATCTAAGTGGGGTGGACTCTGTAATCCCTTTGCTTTCACTACTTTGATTTCTCCTCAGTAGTATTATGTTAATGCACAAGAAGCTTAGCTGTTAGACGTGGCTCTTCTAACTCTTCCCATTTTACTAATTTGTCATTGCCTTTTCAATGGGCAAGATTGCTCACTCATGGAGCATCTCATTCTTTTCACGCCGGCACTGTATTCTCAAAATCTTTGACTCTGTTCATCTCCTGATT
The DNA here is from genome assembly GCA_033318265.1 of Phyllotis vaccarum. Lineage (NCBI taxonomy): Eukaryota > Metazoa > Chordata > Mammalia > Rodentia > Cricetidae > Phyllotis > Phyllotis vaccarum. Next base: position 118,233,302 of record JARWLC010000005.1, read on the forward strand.
CCTAACTGGGCCATTGTTCTTAATTTTTAAATCATCTTCTATACAGTATCTCTCCTGGGAGGCTTTTTTTTTTTTTTCTAAAGTGCTCCTGTCTCAATTTAGCATAGTACTTAAGAATATGGGTTCTGGCCAAGCATGGTGGTACACATCTTTAGTCCTAGCATTTGGGAGGAAGAGGCAAGTGGAACTCTGAGTTCGAGGCCAGCCAGGTCTACATAGAGAATTCCATGATAGACAAGACTGTACAGAGAAGCACTGCCCTAACAAAAATCAATAAAATAAATAATGTGGATTTTGGAATAAAACTTAAATATTTAGCCCAACTACTAACCAGATTTGTAATACTGGGAAAATAATTCAGACTCTCTCTCCCCTCAATTTCTTATCTATAAAATGAGACCTAGAAGTTATATACTCAGGAAGTTGTTATGGTAGAAAATAAGAACAAACATGGAAAATGAAGTCAAATAGAGCAAATGAACAGATGTGAATTCAGAGTTTTCTCATCCAGCTACCCTGCCTGACACAGAGTAGGTCTTTTCCTCCCTCCCTCCCTCCCTCCCTCCCTCCCTCCCTCCCTCCCTCCCCCCCCCCACCTCTCTCACACACACACACTAGTTTTTTGAATGTCCAGAGAATTTTCCAATTTTTCCAACTGGCATGGATTCACCAATCCGAGTGGAATGGGGATGTACAAGTTAGACTTCATACATTCTAGTTGTCATGCCCTTGGTGCTCAGATGATCTTAAAGTATGTGTCGGGTTTCTGTAAGGGATCAGACCAAGATAATTCTACTCACCGCAGGTTTAGGAATTCACAAGTGATTGTTTATATGGGAGAGTTGTCATTTAAAGATTATGTTCTTTAAGTCAGCAACTCAGATCTCAACTTACCTGGGTGAGGGATCAATTTGAAGAAAAAGTTCAGAAAAGCAAAAGCAGAAAAGGGAGCTGTGTTCTTTCACAAGTATTGATCACTTTATGCCCAAGGATGAGAGATATTTTTTTTGTTGGTTTTTTTTTTGTTGTTGTTGTTTTTTTTTTTTTTTTTTTTCTTTCTTTTTTTTTTTTTTTTTTTTTTTTTTTTTTTTTTTTTTTTTTTTTTTTTAAATCTAACCGTAGACCTACATAGGAGCTGTGCTATGTTCTCAAGTTGTTCAGTCTCCGTAGAACTGCACCTTAAAGCTCTCACGCTATCTTCTGTCTATGTCAGATAGGAACAAATTCCGATCCTGTGCTCTGGATCCTATTTGCAATTAAGTAGGTGCACTGAGCAGTATACAGGACACCAAACGCTTATGAGTTGCCAAATCAAGGGGTGATAATCCCTTAGCTTGACCTTAGTTGCTAAGATGAAGGTATTTGTGGCCTGAATGCATGGGGATGAGGCTTTGTAAATATTAGTGTCAGATTTTCAATCAAAATCTTATTCTGTGAATTTTCTTTCTACTGTTTTAAAATACCATGCTTTATCAATAAGTGGAATGTATTTGTTCTAGAAATAAAAAAACCCTTCAATTACATCTCCACTAAATCTTCTTTCAACTCTTTTAATCTAAATATAGTAATAAATTTTTACCAGACCAGATAGAGTAGCCACCAGCATCAATGTATCAAAATAGAATGTGAACAGTATTTGATTTCAGCCTTCTGGAATATCTTAAAGACAGGGCAGGATGTTGTATGTTATTGTCTCCATGCTCTGTGAGGAAGAAAAATGAAGCATATTAGGGTCAAGTAATTTGTCAAAGGTCACTTAGCAAGCTGGTGAGACTACCAGTCTTCCAATATGCTTTCCACCAGACCATGTTAGACCTTAAAGGTCATAGATACATACTTGTTTCCAAATCTGAATTGCAGTTTGCAGCATGGAACCAGGTAACTAATGGAGAAATAGTGTTTGGATACTATTTGTTGAGGTTGGAAGAAAATGTCCAGCTTAAGCCAATGCCTGAAACTGGGGGAATAGCCTGATGGAAGACTAAATGTTCCAAAGCCAAGTGCTACCCGTCTATAGCCAGATACACACAGCTTAATCTCATCTTAAAGAGGAAAACATCTGGTATAGTGAATATACCTCAATTCAAGGGAGATGAGGGGGAAAATGTTGGTTATAACATTGACAGTAGCCACCTAATTGCTTAAAAAATGTGCCAGTGCACTAGATAAGTTTGCCAGGTTATAAAAGCAAAGGCTAGCCAGGTGGCATTGTTGGATGCACATCTGGCTTTCCACTTTGCACGGTAGTTATTTCAGTGTCAACAGATGCTTCTTCCAAGTCTCTTTCAGTTCTGTGGCTTATGGAAATGTTTAATTAGCTTTACCAAAGCACCGTCATACAACCTGCAAAACTGGAACTTCAAATGTAGCCAGACTGTAAAGGAATCGTTTATGTTTTGATATTTATATTTAGTATCTTTATGAAGAATGATCATGGATATAACCTTCATATTTTTACATCTTGACCCTCATGCAATTTTCTAGTTTGTTTGTTCAGTCAAATCTCATTTTAGGAGAAGCTTTTATTAGTTCATTATAGTTTTCTAAATAATTCATCTATGTAAAGTGGTAGAGGCCATGCTACTGTCAACCAGACCTTTCTGTGCTTAATGTTTACTCCTCATCTATCTATGTTTCTATGTGCATGAGCATAGTGATTGCTTGAATACATGTGCTTTGTTATGTTTTCTTCTGAATTAGATATCCTTACACCATCAAGGAACCCACTTCATTCATGTTCCAGACTAACTTGCCACTCGAACCCCAGTAAAGATTAAAACAAATCTTGAGCTTCCATGAATTAAATAGCTGTGTATTCTTGTTTCTAAATTTGAGATATAGTACGATTGCTTTTTAGCATTCATGAAGATATTCATTTTTACATGGAGTAAGAGAATCATTCCAAATCTCTCTAAAGAATACATTAGGATAGCCATATTATGAATTCTTTCCAATTTTTTATGGATGATAGAGTTAGTCAGTTCTCTTTCTTTTATTTATGGTTCAATCTGACTATACCTACACCCTACTTAAATGTTTGTTGCAAAACTCACGTACCTAAGGCTCAGGGAAAATCATAAGAGACAGAGGACCAGAAAATCTAGTATGAGAAAGTATCTCTTATAAATGACAGGGAAGCTACAATCACTGTAACTCAACAATATGGCTGTGTAAATAATACCTGAGCAAGTGTGAAACCAATAGATCTACTAATAGAGTAGAAGAAAATCTCATAGAGGCCAGAAATCTATACAAAAAACGACTGCAATTAAGGAATGCTAAGAGAGGGCAAAATACTCTTTTTTAAGGATGAGACCCCTAATTTGTTATCCAATATCAAGTAACCATCCTTTATATCATATACGCATAAATAACACTAAGTGGACTCTGTAAGTTGTATTTATATGTTTAGACATATAAATAATGTATGTGTAACAGTGACAAAAAAGAAGTTTTGATCTTGGCAGGAATCGAGGTGGTTATATGGGAAGAATTTGAGGAAGGAAAGGGAAAATAATGTAATTATATTTTAATTTTAAAAAAATAAAAAAGAAATATACACCTTAGTAAGGAAAACAGAGGCAATGGATTGAAGGAGTTTACAGTCTATAAAAAAGTTTAAATAAAACAGAAACAAGATATAGTAATCTATAAAATAAGGAGGAAAAAACAATTACATGTAAGAATTTAAGGCAATCTCTTCAAAAATGTATTTTTTGAGTTGGGAATGGAATAAGACTTACTCAGATATTAAGTAAAGAGTAGAATTCACTGATAAAGCCTTATCTTTGATTTACTCAGCATAAATCTTAAATATAAAATATTTATTTGTAATATTTGAATTATTGCAAACTACCTACCTTAGTATCCTTTGTTCATTGAGAATGATTATTTATGGTTGAGTCACAAAATATATAAAATATTTGGAAAGTAGTGATATTTTATTTCAAAAGAATTAGGCCTCTATTTTGTTTTACTTTTATTAGTATAAATTAAAAAGAGTGGAAAGGAAAAGGTAATCTTTCCATAGTGCTAATAAATCAAGTTATTCAAAGCTATTCTTTGATGGATAGAGAAATATTGAACTAGGCAAAGTGAGATCCGAAAACTAAGAATGGTCTGGTTATAAGACACAACTTTGTTCAGAGATTTTTTTCCCAGAGCCCTCGGGTTCCCTGGCTGTTCTCAGTTCAAAAGGAAAAAATAACACTAAGAGTCACTGCTGCAAATATAAACTTTCCTTACTTCCAAAATATTCTCATTTTGAAGATCTGTATATTTAAATGCCAGCAGCACTGGGCTCTTAAGCAGTCTTGACTTTTCAAATGGCAGCACTTGTAAAGAAGACTCATAATTTTGTAAATATATTTGAAGCTTTTGGAGCTTCTCACATTTTAGTGAGTTTTACACACAAATTCTGTCCTTTATGTAAAAACACATGCATTTTTCATAGGATAAAAGCTCATAAATGTAGCATATTTCTGAATGCATGTATCTGCTCATGAGAGACATCACCAGCAACAAAATATTTTGGTATTGTAGTGTTGATCTATTCTGCAAGACATCTGAAGAAAATACCATTCAATGAGTTGCTCTTAAGTTTTTACTCATAGGCAGATTACAAAAATAATTTTCAACTCAAGCAAATATTCAGCAATTTCTCCAGCAGTTCTCCTGTATTAAAGTTCACCTGGATCTGAAAAATGTAAATTCATAAATTAGCTGGAAAAAAATAGGACAGAGAAGCCAACACTTTTTGCTTGAGCAGAACTAACATTTGGATGTCTTTCACAACTTCGTAAGACTAATTATTACGGCCATGGCGATGGTAGAAGCAAGGGATGATGGCAATGGGTTTTAGCAGTAGATCTCTGCAGTGCTCATTTGATGTGGTAATCAGTAATGAAAACATTGAAACTCTTAGCCTTGTGGATTTTTTACTAGTATGCCTAGTGTAAAATATTAACCATAGCTACCTTTTTGTGTGTTAGTGCTGTCCTGTTTGCAAGGAGAAGGATAAACATCTGTGTTCTTCAGGTTCAATGTAAATTTCTGAGTAGTATATTCAACAACAGACAGTAGGGTGTGAAGGCTTCCATAGGAAAACATTTCAGGTGAAACACCAGTGCCCTTGGTCTACATCACAGTTTGATCTCAGAGCCACCTAGGAGTGTGCTCACGTTCTCTATTCCCCATGAAAATGAGGCAGCAAGAATACTTTTCCATTGCTGGTGGGAGTGTAAACTTGTACAGCCCCTTTGGAAATCAGTATGGCGGTTCCTCAGAAAACTGGGAGTCAATCTTCTTCATGATCCAGTAATATCATCACTATTGTATACTCAAAGGACGCACATCTTATCCCAAGGGCACTAGCTCAACTATGTTCATAGCAGTATTATTCATAATAGCAAGAACCTGGAAACAATCTAGATGCCTCTCAACTAAAGAATGGATTAAAAATTATGGTACATTTACACAATGGAGTACTACTCAGCAGAAAAAATTAATATCCTGAAATTTTCAGATAAATGGATGGATCTAGAGAGTATCATACTGAGCAAAGTAACATAAACACAGAAAGACAGGCATGATATGTACTCACTCATAAGTGGATTTTAGATGTAATGCAAAGGATAAAAGGCTACAATCCAAACCCTTCCCATGATCTTGGTAACAGGAGAAAGCTAAGAGAGTCATCCACAGATCTCCATGGGAAGGGAAAATGGAGAAGCTATCCTGAGTGAATTGGGATCATATGGTGTGGGGGTGAGAGCAAGGGGAGGTGAGAAGAAAACATGAGAGAATGGGATGGTTGAGTGGGGGAGCAACAGAGACAGAGAGCAAAGAAGTGGATATCCCGATAGAGGGATCCATTGTGAGGTTAAAGAGAACACCCAAGAACCCACAGGATGAGCTCAGCTAGGACTCCAAGCAATAGTGGAGAGGGAGCCTAAACTGGTCTTTCCCTGTTATTATACGAATGACCACCCTAATTGTCATTATTGAACTTTCATCTAGCAGTTTATGGAGGCAGATGCAGAGATCCATAACTAAAGACTTAGCTGAGCTATTGTTCCAACTGAAGAGAGGGAGGGGAGATGACATGAACAAAGGGTTCAGGATCATGGTGGGGAGACCAATGAAATAGGCGATCCCGTGTTCTTTGGAGCTCGCATACTCTAATAACAGCTGGGGAACCTTCACGGAATGAATTTAGACCCTCTGAATGTAAATGACAGTAGAAAGGCATGAGTAGTTTCTGGAGCCTTTTGTAATCTCCAGAGTCTATCCTGGGTCCATGAAATGGCTCCCTGAAACGCATTCCTAGAGGAAAAACACCTTTAGCAGCCTTGAAACTTAGGGGAGTTGTTCCTACCTCAACTGGATATGCCAGACCTTATTGACTCACCTTGCGATTTCTCTCCTTCTCTGGGGATTGGGGGGCAGTGAGAGGAGAAGGAAGAGGTTGGGTGAGGACTGGGAGAAGGGCAGGAGAGGGAGCAGTAGTGGGTATAGGAAACAAATTTTAATATAAAATTAAAATAAAAAAAACCTATAATTCCTGGACCAACTTCCATTTTTTGATCATCCATATACACAACAATAATGTATTTTGAACATTGGTTCCACTCATGTACACCTGGGTTTATAAGCTATATACATGAAAAATTTGAAGAAACCTGGATTATTAGATATGAAATACAGCTTAACAACAACAGGATGAAGACACATTTCAATACATATTTTACGTTTTGCCAGGTTCAGTGATCCCAGCATTTGGAGACAGAGGCAGGAGGATTACAGGTTCAAAGATTGCTGGACCTACGTAGAAAGATTGTGTCAAAATAAGACAAAAAAAGATTCTTTTACAGAAAAGAAAATGACCCATCGATAAAAGAAAGATATGTCATGTCTGCTTTTGAATCTGGTCGTGTTGTAGTCGTCCCCTTGATCACTGCATCAATTGTTGACTTCTCACTCAGTAAAACCAAGGAGAACCACGCATTTTCACACTTTCCCTTTGCTTGTGTTATTGGCTTGTAGAAAGGTTACTTTCAAAAAACATAGACTTATTCATCCAAACAAGTGCCATTCTCAGTGTTTAATTTCTATGACTTATGCGTATTTGCTGAGAATCTGACCTATTTTTTTTTAGGAGTTTATTGAGTAAGAACACCCACACAGCTGGTTGACCTAACTTGACTTCTTGCCCAGGTCCATAGTTAAACTTGACTTGCAGTTCTCATAATGTTCAGTGTTACTGCCAGGCATTCTTCTGCTGTAATCTCTAGCATGCTGTATTTCATCTTAGGACAAAGTCATTGGCATTCATCTTATGCTGTTAATTAATAACCTCTTATAACAGTCAAATTCCTTGTTAATTTTCCATTCTTTTTTTTTATATTTTATAATGAAGCTGTGAAGCCAATGGCAGAGTCAAACTGCTAGAGGCTGTCTTCTACTTAGAAATGTATTTACTTTAGTACTATCAAAGAATAATAGGAATTATCAAGATTAAAGGAAATCTCATTTTATGGCTGTAATGGTAGACTATTATAATAGCATTGCTTGGACATCTATTGAGTATAGAGATTTTGTGATTCCTTAAATTTAATTAAACATGAATTAGTCAAATATTCCTCTGAAGACTTGCTCCCCCAAACCCGTATTTGTTTTCTGCACGTATTTTTCTTTTAGATTGAACAAGTTTGTATACAGAGATTGAATGAGTATAATCTTACTCACAGATACTTTCCATTTTAGATAGTATTAATAAACAAAGTGATTTAGCTTATTCACTTTATCCCATCTACATTGAAATTCTCTTTTTATTACAACTACCAGTGAATCAAGATCCATAGCCAAAACTTGTTTGTTCTCTATAACATTCTCCTTAAAACAATCTCATTTTGAATGTTAAATACCAAAACATTCCAAGTCATGTATTTTTATTTGTCCTTTTAGTTAATTGGTCAGTAATTTATCTTAAGTAATAAATCGAGACATAATTCATATACCAAACATTTTATCTGATTAAAAATATGATTTAATTGTTCTAAGGGGTTATAGAGAATGTTCAGTGGTTAGGGGTGTGTACTGCTCTTGCGGGAAACCTAAGTTGGGATTTCAGCATCTGTGTAACTCCAACTCTGATGCCCCTGTCCTCTTTGGACACCTACGTTCATATGTATATCTCAAGCAGATAGTTAAGAATAAATTTAAGATTGCCTTTGAATTATTCACAGACATATGTCCATAACCACAGTTATTTTGAAAAAGTCTATTTTTATTACCCCACAATGGATTCCTATCTGCTCTGGGTGAAGACAATCTATTTTCTATACCTTTCAATTTGTTTATTATATTGTATATAATGTATTACATACAATAATATAACATGTTTCTTTTTGTGAGTTTAATATTAATATAAGTTTATTATACTATATAATAATTTAATGTAAGTTTAATAATAATATATTGTCTCTGTCTTTTATTACATGACTTTACAGAATGCATCATGATATTTTGATATATGTAAATATTAAAATACAATTACACATGCTCATTTCATGTCTTTCATCTCATCTAATTATCCTTGTAATAATAATTTTCAAAATCTCTTCTATTATTTGTATTTGCTTCTTCTGTTCCTAGGCCTTTATATATCTTTTTTCAAGAATGTTTCAACATTTTGGGTGTGGCAAAGACATAAAAGCTTCTTCTACAGTTTCATGTCCTTGCTTCCAGTAAAACATGGATTGGTTTGTTCCAGGGTTTCAGTAAGGTTGAGGCTGATAGATTTTTTTCAAGGTTTCTCGTGTTCATAAGTATAAACAAAGTTTCTTAATAACTTTTATAAATTAAAGTACAATTACATCACTTTTCCCTTCCTACTTCTCTCCTGCTCCTCCAAATGACCCCTCCCTACTCCTTCTCAAATACAAGGTCTCCATTTCCTGTGATCTCTAGCCTCCATTTTTCTTGCTGCATGCACACACATAAAAGCAATCTTTAGAGTCCATTTCGTGTTGCTTATATGTACATGACTTTAAGGCTGGCCACTTCCTATAGAATAACCTATTAGGAGACTTATACTTTAGGGAAGGTTAATTTAACCTTTCTCAGTAGCAGATAGTTGCCTTTAGCTCTTTGTCTAGGTGTGGGGCCTCTTGAGATTTCTGTCCTCCATGACAGCTTGTCTATAGGTGTCATTGTGCAATCCTTACTTAAGCATCAACATTGTTGAGGTTTTTCATGAATTGTTAGTGAAACGTCCTTGTCTTTTCTAAGAGATACAGTCTCACAGTAGACTGCCTGATCCTCTGTCCTTGGCCTCCCTTCCTCGATGTTCTCCGATCCTTACATGTAGGAGTTCTGTTGAAATTGTATCAGTTGGCATTGGGCACTTTATAAATTGTTCTCTGAATTTTGACCAGTTTTAGTTTTCTGTGCTGAGAAGAAGGGCTTCTTTGATTAAGGGGGGAAGCTACCCTTATATGTAGACATAAACAAACTATTGGCTATATAATTAGTAACTCTGCTGTTCTAGTAAAGAGACAGTAATAGGTTTTCCTCCAACAACCTTTGTAGTCCCAGAAGTACTCTAAGTGTCTAGTGCTAGGCAAGATCTCCATTCTGCTGAGTGGGACTTAAATACAATTAGATAGATTTAGATACCACCATAATTAAAGCTCCACTATTGCATCTTCGGGGTACTTTACCATGATGATTAACGTTGCTATTCATAGGCATCAAAGTTGGCTAGGACTACTGATTAGTTCCCCCACTGACAGCTTGCATTGAACCATTTGGTACCATAAAAGCTAGTACTCAGGAAAAGGTTTTCAGGCAAGACCCAGCTTGAATATTGCATGTGCTATATGTAATATTAAATATAAACAGGTGAGTTTCTTTAAAGCTATGTTTTGAACATTTAAAGAATGTTTTCATTCTTAGAATTATTTAGCTCTCTTCTCTCTCTGTCTTTCTGTGTTGATCTTTCTCCCCCATTCCCAATTGGCGCCTCTGTCTCCATTTTCCTATCACGTGCATCCTGCTAGAGACTTCTCTTTAGAGATCCTTCACCCCTATTGTCCTTTTAATTTCCATCTTTACTGTGGTTACTCAGTATGATCACACCTGAAATTCTGGACCTAGGAACCACGGGTACAAACATGTGACATTTGTTTTGTTTCTGGGTCTGGTTTACCTCACTCAATTTAATATATTTGTATTCCATCCACTTACCTGTGAATTTCATTTTTTTTTTCTTACAACTTGAAAATTTTTCAATGACTGAGTATCACAGTTTATTTTTCATCCCCATTTCCTACTATTGTGAATAGAGGAGCAATGACCATTGCTGAAGAAGTATCTACAGAATAACATATTAAGTCTTTTGGGCATATACCAAGAGGTAGTATAGGTGTGCCATATGGTAGGTTTACTTTTAGCTTTTGAGAAATCTTCACACTTTTTTATGGAGTATCTACACCAATTTCCAATCCCATCAACAGAGAATGAGGGCTTCTGTTTCCTCACACCCTTTCCACAAAGGCTGGGTAAGATAAAATCTTGAAGTTCTTCTTTTAAGTTCTCTAACTTTTCAGCCTGACAAACACCTTTTGAGATACTTCTTAGCTATTTTATTTATTCTTTTGAGAACTTCCTGATAATATTCATTAGTCCAATTTTTGAGTGGGCCATTTCTTTTATATATATATATATATATATATATATATATATATATATATATATATATATATATATATATATATATTCTGACTACTAATCCTCTGTCAGATGTTTATCTGACAGAGACTCTCATCCGCTGTGGTAGTTTTTCTTTTGCTTTATGGTTTGTGTTTAGCTGTTCAGAAGCTTGGAGACAAATCCTTGAACGTTTCTCCTGTTGCAGTTCGTTGATCTCATTCTTGATATGCTTTCCATGTTAACATTGAACATTTTCAAAGAAAATTTAAATATAAAAGATTCTCCACTTTTAAATTAAAATTAAACATAAAATGCTGTCCTCTGGAATACAATCCTGTGGGGAAACTTATGCAAACTAACACAGACTATTTTAGAGAAGAGTTCCCTTTACCCGAGCTGCACAAGAAGCTCCACACCAAATCTCCACTAATATCAGCACAAACTGTTATGTTATATCTTGAGATGCCTGAAGAGAGGGGGAACAATTTCAGAACTTTAAGCAAATGTGAAGCAAGCTTTAATTAAGTTTTGATCAAGATGGACTGTGGTCAGGTCCATTCTTAGGAATCATAAGGAGTCACATGTTTTAGGGGCTTCTAAAGGGCAGAAATAATCCAGCCACTGGACTTCCTGTGTAGTTTGGTTATTTTCCAAGAACTATGGCTCCTAGCACTCCAGAAAGGTACCTGGTCCTCATGGAGGTGGGGCTTACAGGCTGACTGATTCTTATAGAACCCTGAAATTAAATTTGTAATATCTATTGTAAAAAGTCTAAAAATACTCAATTTTAACAAGATTAGATGATAATCCTCATAAAATCGAACTACAATTTTATCTTTTTGATTCAGTTACACTGTGTGGGAGTCAGTTGTAAGTTTGTGATAACTGCTTGTCTTAGTAGTGGTTTCTATTGCTGTGAAGAGACACTAAGAATAAGGCAATTCTCTTGTTTGCTTTTTAAATTTAAAAGTTGTTTTTTTTTTTACATACCATCCACAGTTCTCCTTTCCTCCCCTTTTCCCTTTCACACCCCAGCTTCGTCCTACCCCACCCCACCATCCACTCTTCAAAGGCCTTCCATGGGGAGTCAACAAAGTCTGGGATATCTTAGTCCACTTACCTCCTTGACCACAGGATTTAGCTCCATTCTGCTTCCTGGCGCTCTTTTTCTTCTCAGAATATACTTTTCATAGTTTACTCTGCTTAGATTGCTCTTATTCATTACAAATCTTCAATAGAGTTACCAGTAATATCAACACAACAGAGTTTATACAGGATGTTTTGAAATTTCTTCTGTCAGTGGAACTAATTCACAACTCTTCATGTTAGCCTCAGGTAGACATTTGGGCAAAGGTCAAAAGCAGCCATACTCTTCATTAAAATATGAAAAATGATCTTTGGGCAATATGTTAAAATTTTTATCTCTGAAACTTCTTGAGTGAGTCCCTGACTGTTCAGATAACTCTTACCACATCTTTCTTCCATGTTCCTACTCTATGGCACATTGAGTGGTAAAGCTTAAAGCATCCCACTGCTTTCATAACCCAAAGTACCAATGCCCAAGTTCCTCTAAATAAAAACATGGTAATCCCTATCAAAGCAATAATGCAGTCTCTGGTACCAACTTCTGTTTTAGAGTTAAGGTTTCTATTGCTTTGAAAACACCATGGCCATTATTGTTCAAATATTTACTTGCAACATATCTATAAAGGATTAACATTTATTGAGGAATAGATGGACACTCAAGATGCAAATTGAATTTAAAGACAATTCTTGGAGAGAGGAACTGTCCCATGCTGGCTGATGATCCACTCTCCAGATAACAGGAACAAAACAGGGGCCAAACTCCATGTTTCTCAGGTCCCAATCAATTCTAGTCAAGCCCTGTAGGGGCTCTTAACTCAGGAGCTATGCATCTGGGCTTCCCTAAGTGATGCCTAAATCCCACTACAAGTCATAGCAACTTTTTAGAAAAAAAAATCATATAAATATAGAGTAGTTCACTTTCAGTTTCAAAGTTAGGTTTATTATAATCATGGTGGGGAGCATGACAGTATGTAGTCAGACATGGTGCTGGGTATATCTTGATATGCAGACCACAGGAAAATGACTGAGACACTGGACATTATCCTAAGCATAGGAAAGCTCAAAGCCTACCTCCACAATGACACACTTCCTCCAACAAGGCCACACTTACTGGAACAACCCAAACCTCCCCATGGCACCACTCCCTATGAAATTATGGGGCCAATTACATTCAAACTACCACACAGCTTTAAGCTTTGTTGGCTTGTTGGTAGTTATAAATTTGTACGATGTTTTTGTTTCTTTGTTTTTGATAAGCTACAATCTACCCTCTTGAATTTTGTTTGTTTTATGAAATATTGCTAATGTAACAACCTCATAACAAGATACACCTTATTATGTAATTCTCAGAGACCACTTTATAGATCATTTTTCTAATTTATTACTTATCTACAAACCATTACAGATACTTATAGATATTATTTTTTATTTAGTTTTTCTTATTACTGAACTTGTTGGGGTCAAAGTTTGAGCTCTAACAACTTGAGGTTTGGCCATTCCTCTTCAATAGGAAAAGGAGAGAAAAAAAATTTATTTAGTATGATAGCACCGGAAAGAAGAACAAATACGGATGCCCAGTAGAAATCCACACACACTAAGGATACCCCCATCTGACAGGAAATTTAGAAAAAAAGGATAAGAGATGTGCATATATAAGCAATTCTTTTAAAAGTGCTGTCCTACTCATCATCGTCTTGGTCTTGAGACACTGATTTCAGTTCTTGGTTCTCAGCACCACCTGCAAATCGTCAGGGCTGTGTGTACAATGTGAAATTTCTTTCTTACTGATAAGTTCCTTTTTGTCTGGCACCAGGACCCTAGCCTTTTCCTTTGTCCAATGTGGAACTCCTGGAGAGATTTCACTTGCTTGTAGTTCGTTGTCTTAATGGTTTGCTGGCCAAATCAGGGAGCTAGAATGCCTTCTTTTCTGCCAACATGGTTGCACTTTGATGTTGACTTTGGCCTGATTTTTAACTCTCTCCCTTCAGTAAATTCATCTTCATCACTCACTCAAAGCCCACCCTTGCCCTCTCACAGTGCTCTCCAGATGTGTACCTTTCACTCAAAGCCCACCCCTGTCCTCTCACAGTGCTCTCCAGATGTGTACCTTTTACTCAAAGCCCACCCCTGTCCTCTCACAGTGCTCTCCAGATGTGTACCTTTTACTCAAAGCCCACCCCTGTCCTCTCACAGTGCTCTCCAGATGTGTACCTTTCACTCAAAGTCCACCCCTGTCCTCTCACAGTGCTCTCCAGATGTGTACCTTTCTTTCATTTTGGAGATTCTGTCTGAGCATCAGGCCGATTATTTGTCATCTCCTGACTACTGACCATTGATTGATGCTTATTCAGCTATGGTGAGTTAAGTATCTTGGGGGAGGTAGTGTAGCACTCACTGAGGTAGAGCTATCTTATAAGGTCATGCAGTAGCTTTATATGATTCATGAACTTAATTATACTGTTCTCGTTTCATATGAAATTTTAGATTTATCTGTTACAATGTGATTTTTACATAATTCATGCCATGATACTTATTTGAGATTTTAGAGGAACTTTATGTTCTCATCGTTCTTATACAAATGATTCAGGCTTAAATAAGGCACAATAGCAAACCAACAATTGCTTTTCAACCATAGAATACTAGGAATTGGTGTCAGGGAAAAATGTCTAGGCTTGGTGGACCCTTGGCAGCTGCTTCAGTACTTGGAGTTGGAGCTGCTCTAACTTAGTTTGGATGTTATTGAATTGTATAGACCAAATTTCATTGCATAAAGGATCCTTAATTCTAAAGAGCAACTGCCAAGGTCCAGGAACTTATTCACATGTAGCTTGAAATATATTTGACAATCGCATTTATAGACCTTGATAATAATTTTATTAAGCAAAAGATCAAGTTTTGTTTTCAATTTTTGAGCTAGAAGAGTCAATACTAGAGAATATGTCTGACGCAGTAATTCCTATAATAATCACCGTCTGTTCTTGGCACTATTTTAAATAGTCAGTGTCTCTAATTGTCTTAAGTTGATCTTTAGATCAAAACACATTTAATTATTACAACATAGTTAATTTTGACAGAATCATATAAGAGGCTACCTTCAACAAGTTGCAGTGATAAACTAATTAAATAACCCCATGAAAGTTTACTAACAGTATCTTGGATTTGGAGACATTGATGAGTGTATTAGGGACTTTTAGGTAAGATGCATAAAGCAGAAGATGTTAACTAATAATTAGAGAGTGGAAATTGTTTCTAATTTGTTGAAGTCTTTCCTGATTGTTTCAGAGGCATTATTTTATTCAGTCTTCTATAGACTACAATTAACATGTGGGATTCAATACCTTTTTTCATAAGCCACACTGATTTCTTTTTTTAAGACATGATCTCACTGTGTAGTGTTACTTGGCTATGTGGACTAGGTTAGACTTGAATTTATAGATATTCATCTGCCTCTACCCCCATGTTCCACTATGAAAGGTGTAACCCTACATCTGGTCTTAAATGTGTTTTGGGGATTCTAGTTATAGTTCTTCCTAATGTAGCCTTAATAAAAGCAGAGGTTTATTAATATTAAAATACATAGCCACATTGTTCTATTTTAAATTAACCAAATGGGTGGCTAAGGAAATTCTGAAGGTTTCTATCCATCATATCCAATTAAAAGGGATTAAAAAACAGATTTTAATGGCATTTTTTACTTCAGTTGCTTTGAGATCAGCTTGATATGCAACAGAAAAAGGAAAGGATTGTGAGGTGCAGGAAGGATGAGTCGTTCAGAGAATTGCATTTACAGAAAGCCTTCCTAACGCAGCCTAAATTGACATAGCCAGGTACATGTATAGTAACATTCTTTGCTTCCTTAAAATGTGATTACTAAGTCATGAGCCTTGAAAAATTGTCTGTTCCCATTATTAATCTTTTATCACATCTCCTGGCTGTTTCAGAAAAATTCCAACCAATTCTTAAAATTCTTACTTTGTCCTCTATTTAACTCATAAGTATTTGCTCTATGCATTAGATTTTGCCTATAAGAAAGTTATTCACCAAGAGTCTCTTTCTTGAGTGATCTAATTCTCATCTTAACTATGTAATTTTTACTCAGTAATAAATATCCTCTAAAATCTTTATTATCTCTGGACCCTTTCTTTGCAGAGACATGATTCTAAAAACACTGTGAAGAGGTCTCATTCTGGCCTCTTGACATTAAAGATATACTCAACCTTTACCTACTAGTAAGAGTCTTAGTAAAAAATAAATTTTCTGTGCACTCTCCAGCCAACCTGCCAATCAAGAAGTCACAGACATCCCATTCATATTGCTGTAGGATTGAAACAATGCCTATGGATTGAGGGACCAAAAGTTCCTCCATCTTAGAGTTAGCAGCCATGTTAGGAAACAGGTCAAGGAAAGCTCAGGTTAAATCCTCCTTGAGTTCCAAGAAACTTGCAAAAGTGTTATCCAAAAGGACATTTAAACCAGGGCCCTAGCCTAACTGTAGAATGTTCCAACCCTGCCCTGGGGCCAGTCAATAGAAACCTAATCTTGACCCACCCTGAGGATGGGCCAAGTTAACACTTGTTTTCTCATTTTTACCCAAGTTCATGGTTTTTGCCTATAAAAGATACATGTATTCTCAACTCAGGAACTCCTCCTAGCCTCACTGTACAGAATGTATGAACAAGTTCCCTGCCTGGTTTGTATTGCACCCTCAATAAATCTTGTGTTTGCATTTCAGATTCCTCAGACTCTGGTGATCTCTCTGGGTGTCATTCTCTGAGCAGAACATTTGAGAGTTCATCCGGGAACCCTGGTAACCCTGCCGGGACCCCAGGGGTTCAAAGGTCCATTGGCCCTTGTAACTGGTAAGAGCCCTCAGTCTTTCTCTCTGTTCATTCGTTACTTTCTGTTTGTGTTTGTGAAGTTTGTATCAGTTGACTGTATTTGTATTTTGCAGGCTCTCACTGTGGCAGATGTGCCTGTCCAGTGATCCTGGAGGGGGAGAGAGATGTCTCGAAGCCTACTTTAGGCAAGGGGCTGGTGGACCCCGAGCCATTTGAAGCCACTCCTGAGGTGACCTTTTGATTCGCTCCTGCCAGGAGGCATTTGTATTTGTGAAATTTGGCCACTCCATGAGAACAAAAGAGTAATTTGTGCCTTGTCCCAGGAAAAATTGTTGAGAGTCTGTGTATTTTTGTCTTTGTGTATTTTGTGTATTTTGTTTGTGTTCTAACCGGTTTGCTGTTACAACTTCTTGGCATCAATTTTTGTTTAGGTCTTTCTTCATCTCTCACTATGGGGACTATCCCATCCTCACCCCTAGACTTAACTCTTGCTCATTGACAAGATGTCCAGGATAATGTCAGTAACAATAGTGTGACTGTCAAGAAAGAAAGTGGATCACCTTTTGATCTGCAGAATGGCTGACCTTCAAAATCTGCTGGCCAGCCGGGTGCACATTCAAATCTGAAACAATACATCAAGTAGAAGAGATTGTCTTCTGGCCTCAATCTGGCCACCTAGACCAGGTTCCCTACATAATGACTTGGAAGGGGCTAATAGACTAGCGGGCTTCCTCCCATGGTTGGGTTAAACCTTTTGTGCCTCCCCAGATGCCTGCAGTTTTGGTTGCCAAATTAAGGACGAGGACCAAGCACATGGGTGAGCCAAAACAGGAGTTGTCACTGGTCTTTCAGGGAGAGACACTAGAGATTGAAATCTTTCCCCCTCTCTACTTCCCCAGACAGCAGCCCACCACTCCACAGCCGGAACCTCCTCCAGTGCCAGTACACTTCCCACAAAGAATTAGAGGGGATGACGGGCCAGCACAGGCCACAGAGCTGATGGAGAGAAACCCCACAACCTGATACGAATGGTGGCCCTACCCCTCTGTCCAGCAGACCCCCTGATGATGATGGGAATCAACCCTTTCATTATTGGCCTTTTGCCACTAGTGATTTATATAATTCGAAGGCCCAAAATGCCCCCCTTTCTAAGGATCCCCAGGATTTAATTAACTTGTTAGAGACTGTCCTTTTCACCCACCAGTCCATCTCGGGTGACTGCCACTTGTTAGGGGTCGTATTCACAGTGGAGGAACAGAGCCAGATCCTGGAGAATGTCCAAAAATTGGCGCCAGGTCCCATGGGCACTCCATTGACAGACCCAGTCCTGATCACAACAATCTTTCCCTCCACTCTCCCCACTGGGACTACAATGTGGCAGAGGGTAGAGAGCATCTCCAGATCTATCACCAGGCTCTTTTAGCAGATCTGAAAGTAGCAGTATGCAGCTGACTAATATGACAAGAATTTACGATGTTAGACAGGGTACAGACGAAAGTTCGGCTGCCTACTTAGAAAGACTAATGGCAGCTTTTAAGTGATACTCTCCCTCTGACCCAGAGTCAGAGGAAGCAAAACAGGCAATTATTTTATCCTACATTAACCAGGCCACCCCAGACATTTGTAAGAAACTGCAATCTCTGGAAAGACTAGGAGAGAAGAACCTCAGGGAGTTAGTGGCAGAGAAGGGAAAGGTATTCAATGAACGATTGATAGAGGAACAGAAAGAGGACAGGAAGGAGAGAGAGAGAAAGGACAGAAAGTATAAAAGAGGAAAAAGACAACAAAGGTACTTTTCCAAGACACTGGAGTGACAAGCTCAGTTGGAAAGAGTACTGTTGGCAGTGGAAGTTGGAGACCGAGATCACAACAGACACCCCAGGCCAAGGTTGAGTAAGATTGAATGTGCCTATTGTAAGGAAGAAGGACACTGGGCAAGGGAATGTCCCAAGAATAAAAACTGAGGCAAGCTGAAGGAGCCAAACGGGCACATGTCACCACCTTGGTGGCCTTAAAAGAAAATGATAGTGACTAGAGGGAATGGGGCTTGGTCCCCCTCTGAGCCCAGGGTAACCCTTAAGGGGAGGGGGAGGCAGTCCAGTTCATGGTAGACATTGGAGTGGAGAGTTCTGTGCTCCTTGCCTTGAGTGATCCACTGTCAGAAAGACAGACCTGGATACAAGGGGCTACAGGCACCAAGCCCAATTGATGGACTACCCAAAGGACAGTTGACTTAGGCATGGGATGAGTAACCCACTCGATTCTAGTCATTCCTGAGTGCCCATACCATCTATTTTGGGTGGAACCTGCTTGCAAAACTGAAGGCTCAAACTTGTTTCTCAGCTGAAGGAGTTCAAGTGACACACCCAATGGGAGAGCCAATTCATGTCATGCTAACCATCCCCCTGGATGAGGAACATAGACTCCACCAGAGTGTGCCAGAACCCAAACTCCAGATCCAAGCCTGGCTCCAAAAGTTTCCCCTTGCCTGAGCTGAGACTGGGGTGTGTGTGGGAGGGAGGACACGGGACTGGCAAGACACCACCCTCCCATATTTGTAGAATTAAAAGCAAATGCTGTCCCAGTTAAGGTCCGTCAGTACCCCATAATGTTGGAGGCCAGACGAGGAATCACATCCAGTGCCTCACATCCAGTGGCTACTGGAACAAGGGGTTCTGCATTCCATACAATCAGTCTGGAACACCCCCTTAGTCCTTGTAAAGAAACCCCACTCCAATGATTATCAGCCAGTCCAGGATTTAAGAAAAGTGAACAAACAGGTGGTTGACATTCACCTTACTGTGCTGAATCCCTACACCTTGTTCAGTATACTGCCCCCTAGAAAGAAATAGTATATCGTCTTAGACCTGAAAGATGTCTTCTTTAGCCTCCCTTTGGCCCCAAGCAGCCAAGCATACTTTGCTTTTGAGTGGCATGATCCAAAAGTCAGAATTAGGAGGCAACTCACTTGGACCTGAGTGCTGCAAGGATTCAAGAACTCCCCCACCATCTTTTATGAGGCATTGCATGAGGACCTGGTGAGTACTGTACAAAGCACCCCCCAGATCACCCTCTTGCAGTACATGGTTGTGGTTGACCTGTTGGTAGCAGTCAAGGCATATGAAGATTGTCTAATGGGAACAGACAATCTCTTGAAGGTACTGGGAGACTTGGAGTACTTACTGAGCATCTGCGAAGAAGGCTCAACTCCAGGTCACATATTTAGGGTACATCCTAGAAGGTGTGCAGAGGTGGCTCTCAGAAGTCCTCAACAAGATTGTGCTCAAAATATCAGCCTCCAGAACAGTGAAACAAGTTCGATAATTCCTGGGGACAGCAGGATGGTGTAGGCTGTTGTCAACCAGATTTACTGAACTGGCAAAGCCTCTATATGAGGCCATAAAAGAAGGCTCCAATATGACCTAGGGCAAAGAGAGGCAGGCTGCATTTGATACCCTCAAGAGGAAATTATTAGAAACCCCCACCTTAGGATTGTCAGACATCCACAGACCCTTCTATCTGTATGTTGATGAACACCATGGGATAGCAAAATCATTGGGCCCTGGAAAAGACCTGTGGCCTATTTATCAAAGAAATTGGATCCAGTGGCAGCCAGATGGCCACCCTGCCTGCGTATTATTGCAGCAGTGGCACTGCTGGTCAAAGATGAAGATAAACTGACTTTGGGACAGAGTCTTACAATTACCCCCCCCACACACACACACACATTAGAATCAGTGCTCAAGCAAATCCCCCAATTGATGGTTGAGCAATGCATGAATGACCCACTATCAGGCACTACTTCTCAACCGCACTAGAATAACCTCTCAGTCATCTGCAACCCTCCGTTGGGCCATGCTGCTCCCAAATCCAGATATGGAAGCCCCCCTGCACAACTGCTCTGAGATACTGGCTGAGGTCCACTGCATAAGGCCAGACTTGGAAGATGTTCTACTGTCAGATGCTGAGGTCACCTGGTTCACAGACAGGAGTAGCTTCATCAGAGACGGACACAGGTATGCAGGGCCCGTGGTGACTACTACTGATGCCAGAGGGAAGCTGGAAGAAGCAGAGGACAACCATGCTGTTGTGAGAAAAGGTACCAAGCCACATGGCTGAACAAGATAAGAGTAATGGGTTAGAAGGGTAGAGAGCTAGCACATTATATGCCTGGGCCTTAGGCCAACTAGCCTAATCTTTTATGCGTCTGTGTGTCTCTGCAGGTCTGTGGGTCTGTGAGCCTAAACCTTGAGGCTAGGCCCGAAAGAAAGTCTATCCAGAAACCTCCTACTACACAAAGTGAATAAAACATTATCATTACTTTCACTAATGAAGGAAAAAGCTCATCTTGCATGATGCGAAAATCCTGGGTGCTGAGACTCTATGTCCCAGCAGGTTAGTCCAATTCATGAAGCGCAGCTAGGCACTAACCATCTAATGATGTAAAGGGGCTACACATCAACAGGCACCGAGAACTCAAGGTACACCTTCACTGAGACGGAACCCCATGTTTCTTATGAACTATTGACCAGGGACCCATAAGTGGCTTCCAGTACAAAAGAAGGAGGGAAATGAGGAACCAAAAGTTTCTCCAACTTAGAGTCAGCAGCCATGTTAGCAAACAGGTCAAGGAAAGCTCAGCTAAATCCCCCTTCAGTTCCAAAAAACTTGCAAAAGATGTTATCCAAAAGGACATTTGGGCCTTGGCTCCTAGCCTAACTGCAGATTCTGATCCTGTCTTGGGGCCAGTCAATACAAATCTGTATACCACCCTGACCTACCCTGACCATGATAAGCAACTGCAGAGTGTCCCAACCCTGCCCTGGGGCCAGTCAATAGAAACTCAATCCTGACTCACCCTGATAGGCTAAGTTAACACTTGTTCCCTCATTTTTACCCCAGTTCATGATTTTGGGGTTTTGTTTGTTTGTTTGTTTGTTTGTTTGTTTTGCCTATAAAAGAGTCATGTATTCTCAACTTGGGAACTCCTCCTGGCCTCATTGTACTGAGTACATGGACCCCTTTGGTGATCTCTCTGGGGGTCATTCTCTGGGCAGAACAAAGATGAGTGGATACAGAATCCTGTTCAAAAATCTGTCTTCATTTTCAGTTATTGATAATTCCCATAGCATTTTGATACTATTATTTTTCTACTTTATTAGTAGATTTAAGTAAGGCAGTACAAGATAAACTAGTGCAGGCCAATTCCAGAGAAAAGTCTTAGTCACACCTATGACATCACTGACATGAATGTGGACAGCATCAGATGACATGTTGAACAGTAACTCCATCTTCACCCTGCAAACACCATGAACTATATTCTTTGACTTACATTATTTAATTAATACTTATCATAATTCTTTTATGTCTACTCACCTTTAGTTTTTTTTTTCTTTTGTCCAGTTCCATATAGTTTTGTTTGATTGGTGCTGGTAGTAGAACTCATGATTCTCTTATATATTAGGCAAGTACTTACTGTTTTCACACCCAACACTTTCTATATTAATTTATATTACACTTACTTATTCAATAGGGACTTACATGGGAGAAAGAGAGGACTTTGCAAATAGTCCTCTGACTTCCAATTTTATATGCATGCACTGGCACATGCTTATGCATGCATGCATACATACATGTGCATTTGAATATGCACATGCAATGCCACAAACACACATAAATTAGAAACATAAAACTCTGTATTTTGATACACTCATTATATATTGGGATATGTTGACCATATATACTTGGTATATTTACAATTTAAAATGTCAATCAAGGAATGGAACAACATGTTTTTTACACAAGGTATTAAAAGTATACTAGTTACTCTTACTGTGGGCCCATGAGCAGACATCATTCAGGGAAGGGCCCACAACCAAGACATCCAAGGGGAAATATCTGACATTCCAAATATTTCCTTCCTGGGAACAGATAGTCTCCTAGTATACCTGCTGAGCTGCTGATTGATATAGGGAAGCAACCACTGCTAAATGTTGAAATATCCCTAGAATTCAAAGCAACCAATGAATACCTAACAGGTATTGTTCTATACAATAACAATACCTAGCTTGGTCCAATCCCAGGACTATAACCCCATAGCTCTGAAGCCCCTAGAGCCCTCCCCTCAGTAAAAACCCTTGCCTCATGCTGTTTAGGGTCACTCCAACTCTACCACTGTGTCAGAAGGACGCAGGGACCCAAGCTAGCTTGTCAATAGAGACTCTTTGCTGTTGCGTTGGACTGGTCTCTTGGTGGTCTGGACTCTGGGCACAACAGTTACATCCTTTATTTATTTTTTTCATCACAGTTTAAATTAGCCACCTAAATAACTTTACCTTAATATGTGGAAGGCATTTTTCATCCAATTTACACTTTTAAAAAATTGCCTCTCCATCTCTCTGTCTCTGCCCCTAGTCCCTACCCCATTTCACTTTGCGGAGCCACAATGTGGAGTGTTGAGAACAACATTGAGTGTTGGTCCTCGCTTTCCACATTGGCTGAGACAACACTGAGTGTTGGTCCTTGCTTTCCACATTGTTTGAAACAGAATCTCTTGTTCTCTGCTGCATATGCCATCCTAGGTGGCCCAAAGCGTCCAGAGATTTTCCTTTTCCACTTACCATCTAGTTTTAGAAGCTGTGGGATTACAAACATGTGCTACTGTGTGTGATTTCTATGGGTTCTCAATAACCCCATTCCTCATGCTTACATGGTAAGTGCTTTATTATTGTATAATGTTTCTATGCCATCTCTTTCAGTCTTAATATTCTCCTTCTTCTGAATATATATGTCAATACATAAACACACACACACACACACACACACACACACACACACACATATATATATATATATATATATTAATTCAACCTATCAGCAGGAGTTCAGTTTGTAGATCACTCTTATGATTGCTATTCTGGGTTGTTAACTTTACCATATCTGGAATCAACTAAAACCCAAGTCTCTTAGTATATTTGTGAAAGATTTTTTTTCTTAATTAAGTAATTTGAAATAGGAATAATACCCACTTTTAATTCAGATATTTTGAGGTGGGAAGATATACGTTTAATCTGGGCCACAGATTCTGGTGGCAGCCTATGTAAAGGAGATGAAAGAAGAAACATTCCACTCTTTGTCTGCTTGTCCACACTCTTGCTGTCAGGTGCATTCCTTCATGAGCATTGGAGCCTAATTTTTCAGGATTCTGGAATATGCTAAGACAAGCTGAGTCATCCAGCTTTGTCGACTGAACAACTACCGGATTCTTGGAATTTCTGTTGGCAGACAACCATTATTGGACTGGCTGGACCACAGCAGGCAATTCATTCTAATAAATCTCATGTATACATACACACATACACATTTTTATGTTCATACATTCATACACACATGCTGTATCAGTTCTGTTAACTATGAATAATGCAACTGATCAGCATTTCTCTGATATTTTTACCTTCCTAAGAGGCAAGATACACACAAATTCTGAGAATTTAGAGCTCAGGCTACTACATCAATCTTTCTTTGGACAAAACACTTAACTTTGGAGTATGTATTTTGATTCTATAGCTCTTCTGGGGGTATCTTCTTTTCCAATATTTTAGCACCTTAAATTTTTCTTTTGAGGATAGAGTTGGCTATTCTATCAAAGATATACTTTGGTTTCAACTAGCTTAACTGGTTTGTGCCCATATTTCTGTCTATTGTGAAGTGTGTGAACTCTGAAGATGACCATGTTCTGGGTATCTCTTGGTCATCAAGTCTCTCCCCTGAGACCCATAACCAGAACTCTTTTAAATGGTTTGCAACTACTCAGAGTGACATTTTATCCAAACAAATGCTACATTGCTCCATGCTTTTCTTATGCTAACAGAAACTTGGCCTACCAAAGGTTTCAAAATTTTCTGTTATGCTGACTTTTGCCAAAGCACCCCAAATCAGCCAATTCAATGAACTCTTAGCTGAATTGCCTTTTGCCAAATTCCTCTTCTATCTTTTTAACATTTCCTCTCACCTCCAGTCTATGCACCTTTAGGCTGATAACCCTGCCTTGCTTTTAATGGTCAAATCCCTGTTCAAAATATGACACCCAGGTGTAAGAGGTTCTTTATAATCCATTAGCCTCACTTTCTTTTTTCTTTAACAAAGCTTTCTCCCATTACTTAATACTAGAGAGACATCCATGGATACTCATGGGAAGGAGAAACAGATAAGATCTCCAAAGTTAATTGAGAACAAGGTGGGAGGGGGTAAGAGAAGGTAGGAAGAGAATAGGAAGGGACTGGAGGGTCCAGTAGAGGGAGGGACAGAGAGGAAGAACAAAGGAAGAATCTTGAGAGAGGGAGCCATTTTGGAGTTAAGGAGAACCTAATGCTAGGGAATTTCTCAAGAATCCACAGGATGACCTCAGCTAAGATTCCAAGCAATAATTCAGAGGGTTCCGTAACTGACTTTCCTCTGCAATCAAATTGATGTCCACACTAATTGCTATCATAGAAGCTTCATCTAGCAGCTGACAGAAGCAGATGAAGAGATCTACAGCTAAGCACTGGGCCAAGCCCTCAGTCTAGTTGAAGAGAGGAAGGAGTTATATGAGCAAAGGGGTCAAGATCATGATAAGATAATTAGCTACCAGAGAAATACAAATCAAAACAACTCTGAGATACCATCTTACACCTGTCAGAATGGCTAAGATCACAAACACAGGTGACAATCTATGCTGGAGGAGATGTGGAGCAAGGGAGACACTCCTCCATTGCTGATGGGAATATAAACTTGTATAGCCACTTTGGAATTCAGTATGGAGGTTCCTTAGAAATCTTGGAATCAATCCTCCCAATGATCCATCAATACCACTTATTAGACAACCAAAAGATATATATTCTTACCCCAAGAGCATTGACTTAACTATGTTCACATCAGCATTATTTGTAATAGCCAGAACCTGGAAACAATTGTGATGCCCCTCAACTGCACAATGGATTAAAAAATCATGGTACACTTACACAATGGGGTAGTACTTACTATTCAGCATAAAAAAATTTTGAAATCCTGAAATTTTCAGGCAAACAGGTGGATCTGGAGAATATTATTCTGCCTGAAATAACACAGACCAGAAAAATAGACATGGTATATACTCACTAACAAGTGGATTTTAGATGTAAAGTAAAGGATAACCAGGTTACAATCCACAAACCCTGTTCCCCAAGCATCCAGGTAAAGGAGGAAGTTAAGAGAATCTTCCATGGATCCCCCTGGGAAGGGGAAATAGAGAAGATCTCCTGAGAAAATTGGAATCATATAGTGAACAGAAAGGGGAGCAAGGGGAGGTGAGAAGAGAACATTAGAAAATGGGATGGTTGAGTCAGGGGAGCAACAGAGAGAGAGAGAGAGAGAGCAAAGAAGTGGGTATCCTGATAGAGGGAGCCATTGTGGGATTAGAAAGAAACCTGGTGCTAGGGAAACACCTAAGAACCCACAAGATGAGCCCAGCTAGGACTCCTAGCAATAGTGTAAAGGTAGCCTAAACAGGCCTTTCATATGAATGACCACCATTACTGTCATTATTGAACCTTCATCCACCAGCTGATGGAGGCAGATACAGAGATACATAACTGAAAATCAAGACAAGTGACTGGTCCAGCTGAGCAGAAGGAGGAGAGATTGCATGAGCAGAGGGATCGGGATTAAGATGTAGAGACCCATGGAATGTGCAGTCCTGTGATCGGGATTAAGATGCAGAGACCCATGGAATGTGCAGTCCTGTGCAGTTGGGAGTTTGTAGACTATGGAACAACAGCTGAAGAACATTCATGGAATGGATCTAGACCCTCTGAATATGGGACATCAAAAGGCATGGGCGGTTTGTGGATCCTCTTGTACTCAGACCAGAGTTTATTCCTGGGGCATAAACTAGCTTGTCAGAGCCCATGCTCCGGAGAGGAACACCTTTTTCAGCTTTGATGCTTGGGGAAAGGCCTTGGTCCTACCTCAACTGGATATGTTGGCCCAAATTAATTCACCTTGGGATTCCTTGCCCCCTCTTGATGAGGGGTTGTAATGGGGAAAGGTTGAGGAAGGACTGGGGTAAGGAGTCGGGGGGGGGGACAATAAAAAAATAAATGTAAAAAACAAGCAAACAGTGTCAAACACAGTTTGTGGCAGAAATTGATGAACAGATTCATCATTTTAGTGGATTTAAACACTCTTTTAAATTAGTTAAATATGGATCTTCGAAGTAGAAACCTAGTCAGCATTACAGTATTTTAAATCATAGCATCATCGCAGACTAATTGGAAATGATGCAAGCTCAAGGCAAGCAATGTTTTCCATTCTGACACATCTGCTAAACACAGTCCTTCAGCAACAATAAATATATGTGACTCACACACACAAAAAATTATGATGAGGAAACCCACAGAGACAGCTGACTCCAGCTGCTGGGAGCTCACTGTCTCTGGACTGACAGCTGGGGAACCTTCATAGAAACAAACTAGCCCTCTGAATGTGGATGACAGCAGTGGCAGGTAGTTTGTGGGGCCTCTGGCACTGGGAACAGGGATTCCCTAATGTAGGAACTGGCTTTTTAAAGCCTATTCCCTACAGAAGTATCTCTTGCTCAGCCTTGATACGGAGGGGAGAAACTTGGTCCTGTCATCACTTAATATGCCAGACTTTGTTGATTCCCCATGGGAGAGCTTACCCTTTGTAACAAATAGAAGGGGGATTGGGTGGGGGAAAGCTGGTGAGTAAATAGGAGGAGGAGAAGTAGGGAGGAACTGGTTACTATGTAAAATAAAAGATAACATCTAAAAATATTTCACAATAATAATAATATTAATAATAAACAACTAAGTGCTACTTCAAGTACCAATTGCCTATGTCCTTGTAATGAAAATACTCAGAATTGACATGATTTGTTTTATAAGGGGTCAAAAAAAGACAAAGACTAAATCAGTGAGAGACATTAAGAGCTGTGATTTCTAGGAGTAGCTTCCAGACTTTCTTAGTTACCCAAAATACAAGTTTTGTCAGTAAACCATGAACTACTGAGACATACATGAAAAGCAAAATTAAGAGTTAAATTTCTTGCATGGGTCATTTATACTTTAGTTACCATGGAGCTTAAATGAGACTGAAAAAACCCATATGAATTCCATGCAACCCTTTCATCTAAACCTCTTCAATAGATTACATAAATGTGTACCTCATATTCCCAGCCAACTTTTAGTTCTAAACACCCTATTCCAGTTACTGGCTAGAATATTTAGTCTTTATCTTTTTTTTTTTTTTTTTTAAATTATCATTCTCTCTCTTTCTCTCCATGTACCCAGAAATAAAAATATAAATCATATTTATAGAGTCAGTTTTGTAGTAGTGGAGTCTCTAGGTCCTGGGCGGCCAGAGGTCTGAGACCCACAGACCTGCTGCCCAAGACCGCTTAGCTGCCCAGCCGCCCGCTCAGGCCCCCAGAAATGACTCAGACACTTATATTAATTTGATGCTGTTTAGCCTATGGCTCAGGCACTTTGCTAGCTAGCTCTTACATCTTAAATCAACCCATTTCTATTAATCTGTCTGCCAC
The DNA here is from genome assembly GCA_033318265.1 of Phyllotis vaccarum. Lineage (NCBI taxonomy): Eukaryota > Metazoa > Chordata > Mammalia > Rodentia > Cricetidae > Phyllotis > Phyllotis vaccarum. The sequence continues at coordinate 118,261,520 of JARWLC010000005.1, forward strand.
GTGGCCTGTGGCTCACCTGTGCTCCTACATGTTGCTCCTTTGGGCTTTACCTCGATCTGCCTCTGACTCCGCCCTTCCTTTCCTACCTATTCTGATTCCTCCTCCTACTTCTTCTATGGTGCCTGTCATGGCCCAAAACAGATCTTTTATTTAAAGATTGATATTCACAGCATACATAAACACATTCCCACATCACTGTTTATTATTGCTTGAATATGTCTTTCTTTTATGACATTTTTATTTTGAATTTTAAAGTTTTTTTCACACACCAACCACAGTCTTCCCACCTCCCAATCATCCCTCAGATCCCATCCCCCAAAACTATCCACTCCTTTAAGAAGATCAGGCCTCCCATTGGGAGTCAACAAAGTCTAGGAGATCAGGATGAGACAAGACCCAACCCTTCTCTATGTATTAAGGCTGAGAAAGGTATCCCACTATAGGGAATGGTTCAAAAATGCCAGTTCATGCACCAGGGATAAATCCTGGTCCCACTGTCAGAGACCTACAACCTGCTTCAGCCACACAACCATCATCCATATTCAAAGGGTCTAGTTTGTTTTCATGTGGGTTCCTCAGCTGTCAGTCCAGAGTCAGGGAGCTCCCGATAGTTCAGATCAACTCTCTTTGTGAGTTTTTCCATCATGATCTTGACCCTTTTGCAGGCAGTGGTGGTGCCAGGCCTTTAATCCCATAACTCCAGAGACAGAGAAGATCTTTCTGTGTTTCTCTGAGTTAAAGACTAAATACCAAATAGTAGTACCCCATGCCTTTAATCTTAACCTGGATGTGAAACAACTGGGTGAGGAAGGTATTTAAGGCAGGTGTAGGAAGACAGATGAGGCAGTAGAAGCCACTAGAAATGAGGCTGAAGAAGGTGGAAGACAGCTGGGTGAGATTTGACTGTGGTGTTTCTTCCCTTCGATATTTCAGTCGTTCTTCGATATCTGGCTCTGAGTTTCCTTTATCACAATCAGAATTTGTATAAAAGATTTTTGTAGTATGAGGTTTCTGACCCGGACTTTCAGGCCTAGCCTCAAGGTTTAGACCCACAGACCCGTGGACCCACAGACCCGCAGACCCGCAGACCCACAGACCCACAGAGACACACAGATGCTTACAATAGTTTTAGGCTGATTGGTCTAAGGCCCAGGCATATAACTTGCTAGCTCTTTACCCTTAATCTAACCCATGACTCTTAACCTGTTCAGCCATGTGGCTCGGTACCTTTTCTCAGAGCAGCATAGTTGTTCTCTGCATCTTCTGGCTTCTCTGAGGCATTTGCATTTCTGAGTTTGAGTTACCTCACTCAGAAAGATTTTTTTTCTAGTTCCATGTATTTGCCTGCAAATTTCAAAATGTTGTTATTATTATTTTTTACTGCTGCATAAAACTCCATTTTGTAAATGTACTACATTTATAAAAATTCATTCTTCAGTTGAGGGGCATCTAGGTTGTTTCCAGGTTCTGGTTACTACAAATAATGCTGTTATGAACATAGTTGAACAAATGCCCCTGTGATATGAATGTGCATCCTTTGGTATAGGCCCAAGAATGATTTTGCTGGTTCATGAAGTAGATTGATTTCCAGTTTTATAAGAAACTGCCGTACATACTGATTTCCAAAGTGACTGGAGGAGTGTTCCCCTTGCTCCACATTCCCTTCAGCATAGGCTGTCATCTGTGTTTTTGATCTTAGCCATTCTGACAGGTGTAAGATGGTATCCCAGAGTTGTTTTGATTTGCATTTCTCTGATAGCTAAGGATGCCGAACACTTTTTAAAGTTTCCTTTGGCAATTTGTGATTCTTCTATTAAAAATACTCTGTTTAAATTTGTACTCCATTTTTTAAAAATAGGGTTATTTGGTATTTCTGTGTTTCTTGAGTTCTTTATATATTTTAGATATCATCCCACTGTCAGATGTAATGTTGGTGAAGATCTTTCCCCATTCTGTAGGGTGTTATTTTGTCTTATTGACTGTGTCCTTTGCCTTACAGAAGCTTCTCAGTTTCAGGAGGTGCCATTTATTAATTGTTACTTTAAGTATCTGTGCTACTGGTATTATATTTATAAAGTGGTTGCCTGTGCTAATATGTTCACAACTATTTTCTACTTTCTCTTCTACCAGGGTCAGTGTAACTGGATTTATGTTGAGGTTTTTGATCCACTTGGACCTAAGTTTTGTGCAGGGTGATAGATTTGGATCTATTTGAATTCTTTGACATGCCACCATCAAGTTATGCTAGCATAATTTGTTGATGAAAGATGTTTTCTTTTTTCATTGTATGTTTTTGGCTTCTTTATCAAAAATCAAGTGTTCTTAAGCATGTTGGTTAATGTCAGGACCTTTGATTTGATTCCATTGGTCTATATGCCTGTTTTCATGTCAATACCAAGCTGTTTTTATTACTAAAGCTCTATAGTAGGGCTTGAAGTCAGGGATGGTAATGCCTCCAGAAGTTCCTTTGTTGTACAGGATTGTTTTGGCAATTGTTTTTTTTTTTTTTTTGTGGGTTTTCTTTTTTGTTTGTTTCATATAAAGTTAAGTATTGTTCTTCAAGGACTATGAAGAATTATGTTCTAATTTTGATAGGGATTGCATTGAATCTGAAATTGCTTTTAGTAAAATTACCATTTTTACTATGTTGACCCTACCTTTCAAAGAACATGGAGATCTTTCTATTTTCTGATATCTTATTTCTTTCTTTAACTACTTAAAGTTCTTGTTATACAGGTCCTTCCCTTTTTTCATTAGAGTTATTCCAAGATATTGAATGCTATTTGAAGCTATTATAAAGAGTGATGTTTCTCTGATTTCTTTTTCAACCCTTTTATCCTTAGTGTATAGGAGGCTATTGACTTTTTTAAAATTCAGCTTGTACCCTGCTACATTGCTGATGGTGTTTATCAGCTGTAGGAGTTCCCTGGTGGAATTTGGGGGGGGGGGGTCGCTAATGTATATAATATCATCTGCAAATAGGAAAGTTTGACTTCTTCCTTTCTAATTTGAATCCTTTGTATCTCCTTTTGTTGTCTTATTGTTCTGGCTAGAACTCCAAGTATTATATTGGATAGCTATGGGCAGCCTTGTCTTGTTTCTGATTTTAGAGGGGTTAATTTTAGTTTCTTTTCATTAGTTTGTTGCTGGTTGTCAGCTGGCTATGTATTGCCTTTAGTATCTTTATGTATGTTCCTTGTATCTCTGATCGCTCCAAGACCTTTATCATGAAGAAGTATTGGATTTTATTGAAGGCTTGTTCATCATCCAATGAGATGATCATGATTTTTTTTTCCATTTTTGGTCAATTTGTTTATATGCCAGATGACTGACAGATTTTTCTGTGTTGAACCATCCCTCCATCTCTGGGATAAACCCTCTATGATCATGGTGGATGATTTTTTTTTTTTTTATGTTTTCTTGGATTCAAATTACTAGTATTTTCTTGAGTATTTTTGCATCAATGCTCATGAGGGAGATTGATCTGTAATTCTCTTTCTTTGCTGTGTCTTTGTGGGTTTTGGGTATCAGGGTGAGTGTAGCCTCATAAAAAGAGATTTACGATGTTCCTCCTATTTCTATTTTATGTCCCTCTTTTTATTTCTGATTTTGTTAATTTGGGTATTTCCTGCCTTTTACTCTTTCTGAGTGAGTCTGGATTTTTCTTGCTATTGTTCTAAAGTTTTTAGCTGTGCTGTTAAGATGCTTGTGTGAGATTTCTCCAGATTCTTTATGTAGGCATTTAGTGCTGTGAACTTTCCTCTTAGCACTGCTTTCATTGTGTCCCATAAGTTTGGGTATGCTATGGATTCATTTTTATTGAATTCTAGGAAGTCTCTAATTTCCTTATTTACTTCTTCCTTGACCCAGAGGTGGTTCAACTGAGAGATGTTCTGTTTTTATGAGGTTGATGGTTTTCTGTGGTTTGTGTTGTTGAAGTCTATCTTTAGGCCATGGTGGTCTGATAGGATACAAGGGGTTATTCCTATTTTTTAAAAAATCTATTTATATTTGATTTATCACTGAGTATGTGGTCAATTACAGAGAATGTTCCATGAGCTGCTGAGAAGGTATATTATTTGGTTTGAGTGAGATGCTTTTATATATCTGTTAAGTCCATTTGAATCATAACATCTGTTGATTCCCTTATTTCTCTGTTAAGTTTCTGTCTGGCAGTCCTATCTCTTGGTGACATTAGGGTGTTAAAATCTTCCACTATTATTTTGTGGGGTTTGATGTGTGATTTAAGCTTTAGTAATGTTATTTTTACATATGTTTGTTCCTTTTATTGGGTGCATAAATGTTCAGAATTGAGGTTTTATCCTGATGAATTTTCCTGAGATGAATATATAATAGCCTTTACATTATCTTTTGATTGAATTTAGTTTGAAGTCTATTTTGTTAGATATTAGAATAGCTAAACCAGCTTGTTTACTAAGTCCATTTTGTTTGGAATTCTTTTCCTATCCCTTTACTCTGAGTTAGAGTCTGTCTTTAAAGTTGAGGTGTATTTCTTTCATGCAGCAGAACAATAAATCCTTTCTGTATCCATTATGTTAGCCCATATCTTTTCATAGGTGAACTGAATCAACTGATATTAAGAGATAATAATGACCAGTGACAGTAAATTCCTGTTATTTTTATGTGTTATATGTATGTGTGTGTGTGTGTGTGTGTGTGTGTGTGTGTGTGTGTGTGTGTGTGTGTGTGTGTGTGTGTTTCCATTTTGGGGGGTTTCTTCTGTGGGATTATCTATTGCTTGTGGTTCTGTGAGTATATCTAACTTTCTTAGGTTGGAATTTTCCTTCTTGTGCTTCTGTAGGGTTGTATTTTTAGATAGGTATTGTATAAATCTGGTTTTTCATGGAATATCTTGCTTACTCCATCTATAGTGATTGGGAGTTTTATTGGTTCTAGTAGTCTGGGCTGGCATCCATGGTCTCTTAGGGTCTGTAAATCTGTCTAGGACCTTCTAGCTTATATAGTTTTCATTTGGTAGTCTGGTGTTATTTTATGGGTCTGCCTTTATAAGTTACTTGGATTTTTTTCTTTTGCAGTTCTTAATATTCTTTCTTTAGTCTCTATGTTTAATGGTCTGATTATTATGTGATAAGCAAATTTTGAGGGAACTATAGTTTATTTGGTATTTTGTAGCTTCTTGTATCTTTATAGGCATTTTCTTCTTTGGATTGGGATAGGTATTTTTTGTATAATTTTTTGAATATTTTTTCTATGCCATTGAGTTAGTCTTCTCATTTTTGTTATTCCTATTATTCTGAAATTTTGTCCTTTCATGGTATTCCAGATTTCCTAAATGTGTTGTTTTTAATTTTATAGTTTTCTTTGATGAATCTATTCATTCTATTGTATCTTCCACTCCAGAAACTCTTCCATCTATTGCATTCTGCTGGTTATGCCTACATGTAGTTCCTGTCTATTTACTCAAGACTTTCTATTTCCAGCATTTCCTCATTTTTTTTGTCTTCTTTCATATTTTAAATTTTTAAGTGTTTTCTTTATGTGTTTGATTACACATTTTTGGTTTTCTTTAAGGAATTTATTGATTTCTTCCATTCTTATTTTGTCTTTTCTTCTATTTCTTGGAGGGAGTATTTTTTTCAATTTCGTCTTTAATCGCTTCTATCATCTTCATAAAGTTATTTTTAAGGTCATTTTCTTTTGCTTCTATATTGGAATGCCCAGGACTTGCTGTTGTAAAGTTGTAAGGAAAACCTTGGGGGAACCAGCACCAACAAGTCTTTCTTCAGGGAACAAGAAACACACTTCTATGCGTGAGGAACATCTATAGGAAATCTCAAAACATATACTCACATTATTCTCTTTAGTTCATTATTTGTACTGGCAACTACAACAGTGAGGCATAGGCTTATATATTAATGCAGGCAATTACTCTATGGCAACACAATGCAGAGCTTTAATTTCTCAGGGTCCTAGGTAGAGAGGATTGAAAATATTCATACACAGGTAGTGATTGTCAGCTTTGTTTATGACATAACATGGGGGTGGATAATTGAGGTGTTTCTGGTGGGGGTCAACTGAATTAAATTAACAAAGCCATCTAAGGGGTGCTAGTGTGCTCCATATCCATTTTGAAATATGGCTAGGCACAAGATTAAAAGTTTATTGATCAGCAAAAACCCATAAACAAAGTAAGTCATGTGCTGTTTCCATATGTTCTCCTAGAAGCTGATTTTCTGAAGGGTGTGGAAAGTGTTCTCTGTTGCTTGGTGACCTCTGTAAGCCAGGGTAAAAGTGTGCCACTTTTGTTCTGCTGTAGCCCTTTTGCTAGGAGGTTGTTAAAGGGGAACACAGAGAGGATAGAACTCGATTTGTACAAGAATCAGTCACCTTCTAGCTGCTCTGGCCTTGTGGTGCAGTCCTCAGAGTAAATGATTTTTCAGCTGCAACTAGGATTTGGTTGATTACATTTTTTTTTTCTTATATAACAAACAATACATTTTAAGTTTAGATTTTGTGTTAATGAATCCAGGTTCAAGTAAGTATAGAGAGTAAAGGGCCTGAGATTAGTGGTGTTAATTCAGATAGTTCTGTTAACTGTAGGGATGGCGAGCTTACAGCATACCACTATTTCATCTCTCTGTTGCTATCTTTGGATGTTTGAGAATGTAATACCTTATCTGAGGGCTGACTTTTTTCAGGTGTCTACTCATAAAGATAATTAGATGTAGGGGTGGGTAGGGAGGGTGCAGACACACACAAAACAATCAACCAAATAACAACAAAAAATAACAGGCAACTGAAAAATACAGAAGAGTATTCAGAAAATTAGAGAGAACTATGAGGAGGAGAAAAAGAAAGAAAATTAAGATTAAGTGCCACAGAAATAAATAATTTAGAATACACACGCTAGAAATAACAGATGTTGCAACAGATAAATTAGCATAAAGTAAATATTTGAAATAACCTTTCACAATTCAAGAATATATAATATTCAATAATTAAATGTGACGATTTGTTTCATATTGAATAAAAACCCAGTCTGAAATATCAGAGAGATTTAACCACGGTCAACCCAGGAGGATCAGAGAGCGATGATAAACACTTTTAATCCCAGCACAGGGAATATTCAGGAGTGGTGACCAAAGCCCTCAATCTCTGCAGATCTGAGTTTGAGGCAAACTTAATTTATAAAGAGAGTTCCAGGCTCCCAGGCGGGTAGTGGTGGTGCCAGGCCTTTAATCCCATTACTCCAGAGACAGAGATATTTCTGTGTTTCTGTGAGTTAAAAGCTAACTACCAAATAGTAGTAGCCCATGCCTTTAATTATAATTTGTATGTGAGACAACTGGGTGAAGAAGGTATTTATGGCAGGCTAGGAAGACAGATTCAGGCAGTAGAAGCCATGAGGAGCGAGGCTGAGGAAGCTGGAAGACAGCTGGGTGAGATTTGACTATGGTGTGTCCTCTCTCTGATATCTCAGCCTTTCCCTGAGATATGGCTCTGAGTTTCCTTTATTCATGCAACAATTAAAATAATGTTCAAGAACATTAAAAATAACACTTGGTAGCCTCAAATGTGATGTAGAAATTGTGCCATGCGGAGACCTAATTGAAGCAAAATATTTATCGTAATAATAATAATAAAGACAATGGTATGCTATGTAAATATAAAATACATGTATTTTTCTAATTAGAATTGATAAATAACTAAAAGTGAAAGCAAAACCAAGTACTTTACAAATAAACTGAGGCTGTGAAAGTTTAAACACAATGACTACATTTAAGAAAGAAATACTATAGGATATATTTTAGGTGGGGGAAAGTAATGTAAGGGTGCTAAGCAAAAGACGTAAAGAAGAACTTAGTAAGAAAACATACTAAGTATGTAAAGATAATTCCATTAATTCAATAGAAGACTATGAGGAAATGAACATGAAAATATTGCCCAAATCAATCAAATGTATTAGGAAATTCGATAAATATAAAATGATAGGTTATCACTACTTTTAAAAGAGTTTTAATTTTTAAATTATACAAGAACAAAAATCTGACTCTCTGATAGTAATGAAACACTCTTAAAATATTACAACAGGAAAAAATTTAAGTGGGAAGGCATGCTTCATGAAAGAGTTAAAAATCTTCTCTATGACAAAGGAGTATTGTCAAAATATACAGAGAACTTCGGAGAACTCAACAATGTGGAAACAAGAAACCAATGAACCTTAGGTGAAATATGTCACCACACACATCGCCAAAGTAATTATGGAACTGGTAATTGAACATATGTAAACACATTCACATCCTACACACTGTCAAACAAATATAAATCAGAGTGAGACAGCATTGCACACCTAGGAGACCTGCCAAAATCTAGACAGTTGACTACACTAACGCCAGGTAAAGTGCAGAGTGCCAGGAGCACCTCTGCTGCCATCAACCATATCACACGTCACCTTGGTCATTTCTCAAACACACTCTTATTGCAGGCGCTTACAACCTCATACTGTCATTTTTTCTTTTCTTTCTACTTCTTTTTTTTCTTTGATGAGATGTATCTGCAGGTGGATTTTAATTACATCTTTTTATTCAACATCACTCAAACTCAGAAGCAGCCAAGGTGTGTAGTGGGATTATATTCTGTTCCATTGTAAATAATGCTCATACCTACTGGTTTAATAAAAATGCTGATTTGCTAAAAGCAAAAAGGAAATGTGGGCAGGGCTTCCAGACTAAGGGAACTCTGGGAACAGGAAGAGCAGGGCAGAGAAGCCAGAGTAGCCAGCAGATACAGAAGACAACTATGCTGCTCTGAGAAAATGTACTGAAACACATGGCTGAACAGGGTATGAATCATGGGTTAGTTTAAGAGCAAGAGCTAGCTAGCAATATGTCAAAGCCACAGGGTGATAAGTATAAAATTGATATAGGCATCTCTGTGTTTCTGTGGGACTGTGAGTCTGAAGGTCTGTGGATCTTCTGGTCTGGACCATAGACCAGAAACTTAATGCTCCAAAGGTGTTTTAACTGATATTTAGAATATCAACTAAAATGTTAGAATGAAACTCGTTACTTGAGCCCGCAATGGCAACTGAAAGCAGTTACAGCTTGCAATAGTGTCCTTCTGTGTATATCGCCTTTACTTCAAGACAAATCTGCTTAGCTTTTACCTAGACATGTTAACTGTGTAAACACTGATGATACCTAAGATGTCTTTTCCCCTTCTACATGATTATGTACTAAATAAGAAATATATATGTACGGTAAGGTAAAAGTAAGAAAAGGGAAAAACTCAAACTATCTTGACAATAAAGTATAAAGTAGCAAAATATTGTAAAAGTCACACACACACACACACACACACACACACACACACACACACACACGAGTTAGAAAGAAAGTAATAATCACGTCCTTTCTGATTGACACTTCTATGCCTGGGAAGGGGAATAGTGTGTCATAGCTTGAGGTCATTGTACTTCCTCTCTAGTCCACCTGGCTTCACACTGGCTGGTGAGGTGTACCTGCTGAGTGCTAGCATTGTAAGATTTTTTTTTTGTGTGTGTGTGTGTGTGTGTGTGTGTGTGTGTGTGTGTGTGTGTGTGTGTGTTAGAGCTGCTTTTACTGATGAAGCTCCCCTCTTTCTTTCCAGTCTGTGGGAGTTACTACTGATCCTCATGTGCTTCTCAGCCTGTGGGCTGGGAGGTTCCAGTTCCCAAGGTCCCCCAGTTTTTGAGGCTGGCTGCAGCAAACTTGTAAAATGTGTGAGTGGGGTGGCCGTGAGACCACTGCATAGCAAGTCCTATCCTTGAGAGAAAGATGTGAGGCACCTAACGTGTTTGCTTCTGTAGTTTTACATTCTGTCCAGCCTGAAGTAGGAAAAAAAAAAAAAAAGGCTGTGAAATCCAGTAATCTACAGGACTTGGAATCTGATTCCTTGGTCTGCCTGCCTTGTTGGACAGCAGAGGAGGTAAATAAATCTTCAGGCTACCCAGTCATCTCAGAATTGGCATAATGCACAGACCCCAGAACTCATTCTTTAGCAGGAACTGTTGTCACTCATCATATAAATTCCCGTCACAGCCCAAGTGTAGTTTGACCTTTTTATTAGATCGTCTTTTACTTCCCAATTATGATACAGAGACTAATTATTAATTATGAAATCTTGGCCAATAGCTTAGGCTTGTTTCTATCTCTTATAACTTAATTTTTTCTGAGATTAAGGATTTTATTGTCAAAATCTTGAAAAATAATCTCAGAAACATCAGCATGGCACAGATTTTAGCTTGCTTTGGTTTTTTACTGCACAAAAGTGAAACTTGTGATTCTTATAAATGAGAAAACAGTTACCTACCGAGTCTGTTTATAACATGGAATCACCGTGCATAAGATACTACTGCAATCAAAGTAACACAAATTTATTGGCTTTGTACAACTTGAGATCAAATATATATTAACAAAAATATATTTGTTATATTTTAAAAGCACATGAAGGTCAATTTAAAATGCAACACCACCTCCTCTTGTTCAACAGTGAGCTTTAAAACTAATAAAAGTTGAAAACAAAAAATCAAAATGAGGTCATTTTCTTCAAGCATTTGTGATAGAGAAGTCTTTTGAGCCTTACGTCTAAATTTTTGTGGCTTTGTTTAAATTTCAAAGGTTATATATACCTTTTTTGACAGCTAAGTAGGCTTTAAATTACAGAAAATATTCAAATAAAAATGGTTGTAAAATATGATATTTTGAACTAGAGTTGTTTACATTTCGTAGCTACACATTTCATTTTTTTATTTTTTCCCAGTAATTTATTTTATTTCTCTACCAGTGACTGCTACCTGCTTATCCAACCTATCCTATCACTAGAAGATAATTATTTCATTTTTACTAATTTACTTTTTGTCTCATGGCTTTATTACCTCATCTCCATAGTGCCCACCATGCTTGCTCTACATATTTTGGCATCTTTGCAGCAGCATCCTCCGTGTCTGGAAATCCTGCCTAGATATTGGTTATTCAGCTTTTTATTAAGTTATCCAGAGCAACACATCTCCATACAATATGAAAGAATATTCTATAACACCTGACTCTTGAGGATGAGTTGAAACAAGCGTCTGAACCTTTCTCTGTGCAACATTGAATCTTACGGCCATCTCCTCCCAGTCACTCTGGCAGAGTGTCTCCGGGATCCTGGATTTGTTATAGTCTGACTCCACATCAGGAGTTACTCAGTCTAAAACATAGGCTTTTCCCTTAAGACTTCCCAAGTTTAACTCCAGAGATAGTGAGAGCCATATGACTGATTTTATTATACATTGTAGGTTTGCTGTGCAGGAAGCATCAAGTCCCAGTGCTAGATTTAAAACTGTGGATTTAGAGCTCTGGGCTTCCCTTCCTTCTAGAACCACTCATCTATAGTTATCAGGACCCTAGTACCTTGTGGTTCCAGATTTAAATTTCCATCCCTTTGAGACAGAGTTGTTGTTGTGGGCGGTTTCTACCTTCTCTGGTTCTTTTGTTTCTCTGAGCACTCTGATCAATTACTTCTTGATTTTTGAGTCTCTCTCTTTCCCTCCTCCCTCTCTCTTCCTCTCCCTCCCTTCCCCTCTCTCCTCTTTCTCTTTCTTTCCCTCTCCCTCCCCCATCTCCCTCTGGGGAGTAAAATTTTTTCTTATTTTATATCTTCTCATTCCTGGAGTCATATGTAGGAATCTTCTATTCCACCATCTTGCCTGGGAGTCCAAAGATTTATTGCCTTTGATGGAAGTTAAAACTTTCTAGATTATCATGGCTATAGTAACCATAAAATTTGAATTGCCTTTCCAGATTCTAAGACCTGTCAGAATACCTTGTCTTAAGGTTCTTGTTATCTTCTTAGATGGCAATGTTTCATCTCTCTAAACAGCGGCACTCTTGTCTCTTTTTCTTCCTATCTACCCCTTTCTCTCTTCTCTTGTCTAACCTCTTCAGTAGAATCATTTCCTACAAATATACAGAGAGTAGTAGTCATGTCACTGCAGTTGATCTTAAGATGTCTTCTTGTAAGTACATTTACCTTAAATAAATTCTCTTGGAGAAAATGTATATATGTGCGCAGGATGCGTCTCCCATAGGCACAAGTGTGTAGAACATTGATACTAGTAACTTCAATAGTGAAAATTTTAAAAAGTAATCTAAATGCCTTCTATCCAAAGAAAGGATTAAGTTATGGTGCATTCCATAGGACACTGAGCAAAAATTCAAGTCAATGGTTCACAGGCCCATGTCAAGAAAGATAAATATCAAGAAGTTTTTAACTTACCCAAAATGTGCCACACACTACCTTTATACTATTTATTTAAAGCTAAAAGATGAGATAACACCTCTATTTATACATCCACATGTGCTAAATAGCTAAGATGTTCATGAGAATAACAAATGCTGAATTGGGGATAGTAGTTAATTCTGAATCAGGAGAATAGATTATGCAGCTAGAAGGATGTGTGCTTGTGATCTGTGTTTGATACTGCACCAAGAAGATGTGGATGGGACTGAATTGTCAATAGCGTAATTATTTATTTTAAGATTTAAAATAATGTAAATGAAGTCAATGGCAAACTTTGACAAAGCTGGACAGAACGATAATTATAATTTATCATCTTTCTGGAGTACAGCTGAAATACCTCATTAAAATGTATTATTAATTCACCAAAATATTGATATCTAGTAGTGAAGGCAAGTACCAATCTTGACTCTCCCACACTGATTATCCTTGGTGTCTTACTAAACTCCTTCATTGATGTGTGGTTCTGTTTCCTTTGAGCGAACAGATAAGAGGAGCCCCTGCCTAACAAGGCTGGTAACCAGAAGGACAAAAAATGAAGCAGTACATTTGAAGTACTTAAAATTGGACTTGATTTTATGTGCCCTTGTAGCTCGTTTATTGTGTCTGGCTGCTTTGTCAACTACTAATATATACATTGCTACACATGTGTTTATAGATATGACTAACATTGGCAAACAAGTAAATCAGAGGATCCATAATGAAGGAAGCTGTGTTCAATAAATTGAAATCATAAGAAGAAAGAATAAAATTTCCCAGAGAAGAAATTAAGGACATGGAGATATGACTCAGTTGGTAAAATACCAGCCTGGAATGTTCAACTATTCAAGGATACAAATTCAATTTCCAGTCCCACAAATCACTAAAGTTGTCCAGAAATCTTGCCTGAGAAGTTTACCTCCTGGTTCAGATCCAAATGACCTTCAGTTACAAAAGCCTTTATTTAATTATTTGCTCTCTCATAGATGTCTCTCATAAATGTGTGAGTTTGTGTGTGTGTATGTGTGTGCACACACACACATGCATGGGAGTACATATTAGACATATGTACTCAGAAACATACATAAATATTTCTGTAGTTCTACCTTACTGTAAACCTTGGTTCATAAGTAGCTTTGAAAGACAGATGCTCTGTTCTCATTCTGGCCCCTATGAGCCCAACATGATGGAGAAAATGAGTCTACATTAAGTACCTTAGTATTTATGCTGTTTTTTCATTTATGTGCTGTAAAATTTTTTTATACTTAAAGATGGTCAATCTGAAAACACATATATATGAATAACATCATATAGACTGAGCAGGTTGTTTTTGTGTACTTAAGAATACTCAACACACACAACACACACACACACACACACACACACACACACACACACACTTAACAATTAATAAAAAAGAGATAGTTAATTTGGAAGAGAACGATAAAGGGCATATGGGAGTATTTGGAGGGAGTAAAGGGAAGAGGAAAATAAAGTAATAATAATCTCAAAAATTAGAGGATATAATTTAAAAGTTCCTTGCTTTATAATCAAATACTCTACGTTACATATTTTTCTATTGATAAATTTTAAATTTTATTTTGGGCTATTTTGCTTAAGCTAAAGTAAGAATCAGATACCTTAAAAAAAAAAAATTACTGTGTCAGCCACATAAAAGACAAGTTTATAGTTATAAAATTATGTAATGTAACCACTAGAGGGCGAGCAACACCTGCTACATTTTCTTTAAAACAGGTTATAGCTAAGATCAAAGAATGAAAACAAAGCAACAAATCTGCTCCAATGATGAATTAATCATAATTGAAATTTTTATATTTAAGTTTAATTCAAAAAGTGTACATTTGAAGATTAATTTATTTCTACTTTGTGGAATTTACTTTTAGCCATAAAAGGGAATAAAGGTTTGTCCTTAATGAAAAACAGACCAGATGGAAATTGGAGATAAGAATGTTCATCACATAGAATCAATCTCAGACAGACAACTGTTGTATTTTCTTTCACATATGGTCTGTTTTGATGTACACACATATAACCGTGTAAGTATACATGCCGGGAAATTACAAGTGTAACGGTCTAGAGAAACAGAAAGGATTAATGATAGGGAGAAAGATAGGGAAAAAGCAGATGGCAGACTACAATTTGTCATAGGCGCAGTGTCCAACATGGATTTTGTAAAAAGTATGCATCAAGTCACCATAAATAATAATTACATATAATAAAAACAAAATGACAATACATGTTTTTAAAAATATATCATCTTTAGCAATGGTAGTTTGCAATTTAATTGCAAAAAGACGTCACATAATCACAGAAATTCAAGAAAATAAAATAAAGTTCCCAGGAACAAAACTCCAAGTGAGAAACATCCTTGAGAAAACTTTAAAACACTGAAAAGGTAAATTGGAGAAGATATTAGAAGATGGAAATACATCCCATATTTATGAATTGCCAGATTTAACATTTGAATATGACTTTATTACTGAAAGGAATCTATAGATTTAGTTCAGTCACCATCAAGAACAACAAAATTTCACTGACATTCTTCAAAGAAATGTAAAACACAATCATTTCAGTTTCATAGTGAAACACAAAGACCTCAAATAACCAAGTCAATTTTCAGCCAGAAAATAATTTTTGCATTTAACTGTAAGTGATTTTAATTTGTATTGCTCAATGATAATTTAAAAAAAAAATAGCATCATGACATTGGAAGAAAGAAAAATGGATTAGAATAAAAAAAAAACAAAAAATAAACTATAATAGAGATATCCAGATTGGATAGACTTGTCAAAAAGGTACACTAGAGAAAATATAGCCTCTTCAACAAATGATACACAGAATACCGGGAATATAATATAATATTACATATATATATATATATATATATATATATATATATGAGAAACTAGATAAATATCTTGCTTTGTAAAAGAAGTCTAGTAGAAATAGGTTAAAGATCTTAATATAAAATCTGAAACACTCAGATAGCTGGACGAAAACAAAGCAAAAAGGAAACTATAGATATAGGTAAGCATTTTCAGAAGGACTCTTTAAGAAAGCCTCGATACCCATAATTATATAAAATTAATAAGAATCCACACTGTAAAGAAATTACTGAAAGAGACAGCATCTTGCCCAGGTATGTATCTGACTAGAGACTATTATTTAAAATATACAAAGAACTTAAAATATTAACTACCATCCCTCCAGATAGTAAGTCAATAAATAATCATGCAAGATGAACTAACTCTTTTAAATAAATTTCAGATAGCAAGTGATCACATAAAATTGCTCAATATTCTTACCTCTCAAGGAAATTCAAATAGAGAATATATTTAATTAACATTTTATCTAACTATATTAGAATTCCTAACAATTAATAAAAATATAGCAACAGATGCTGGATAAATATAAACTGTTGGAAGAATTTTAAACTGGTACAGTAACTATTGAAATAAATGTGATGGGAAATTTGTAAATAGAACTACTATATGCTCTGATATGTTGACCTATGAATCTGCTCCCAGGAATCCAAAGCACCATACTACAGAAACATAATGTCCATTCATATGTAGTATAGTATTGTCCACAATATTATTTAATCAACCCAAATGTCCATCAAAGAAAATACATTAGACAGACCCCATGGAATTATATTTAATTATAAAGAATAAAACATGTCACTTGCAGAAAATGAATGCAATTGATGGTTCTCATAGTAAATTGAATGTAATATATTAACTTCAATATTCACATGTATGGTTATATATGGACCCATAGATATGTGGAAGCACACACATATTAGCATGTGACATCAGAGACTATTTCAGAAGAGTGAGAGGAAAAGGCATTGAAGAAATGGTGTTCTCGAAAGAGAAATGAAGAATAAATTTCATCAAAATATGTAATATAATTCAACAGAAATTTCGGTATTGAGACTAATCTTTTGCAAACAATGTACATTACTACAATTATTTTACTTCATATTCTGGAATAGACTACAAAACTTCTGAAATAAAAAAATACATTGATATAAGGAGTCTGCATTTTAAAATACACAACAATCAACTTTAGTATTAGTAACATTTTAAATATATTGCTCTGAACTAATTTTAATAAACACTCACTAATCTTTTATAACATTATAGAAGTTGGCTGAGTCTTTTTCTTTTTATTATTTTTATTCTTTTTATTTGAACAATCATTTTTATATACCCACCATTTCTCCCCCTTCTCCTAGTCCTCCTGTAGCCTATTTCCCATCCCTTCCCCAGAGAGTTCAAAGACTCCCAAGGTCAGTCAATTCCATCTGGCATATTCAGGTGAAGTAGGACAGAGTCAATCTCCCCAGTATCAAGGCTGAGGGAGGTGTTCCTGCAGGGAATGAGCTCTGAAAACCCACTTCATGCACCAAGAATAAACTCTGATTCTACTGCAAGAGGCTCCACACTACCCATGCCATTTGACTGTCATCTACATTCGGAGAGTTTAGATCTGTTCCATTAAGTTTCCTCAGCTGTCATCTCAGAGCCAGTGAGCTCCCAATAGCAGAGGTAAGCCTTCTCTATGGGTCTCCACATCATGATCCTGATCCCTTTGCTCATGTAATCTCTCCTCCCTCTCTTCAGCTGGACCAGTCACTCAGCCTGGTGTCTAGTTATGAATCTTTGCATCTTCCTTCATCAGTTTCTGGATGAAGGTTCTATAATGGCCATTAGGGTGGTCATTGATTTGATTATAGAGGAAGTCCTATTTAGGCACCCTAACCACTATTGCTTGGAGTTCTAGCCAGGGTCATCTTGTAGGTTCTTGGGTGTTTCCTTAGCACCAGGTTTTTCTCTAGACTCACAATGACTCCATCTATAAAGATATCTATTTATTTGTTCTCCCTATCTCTTTTGCTCCCCTCACTCAACCATTATATTCTCTCACATAATATTCCAACCTTCATTGCTCTCTCCTCCATATGATCCTAATTTACTCAGAGATTTCTATTTCCCCTTCCCCGGGGAACCTATTATCTATGGATGTCTCTCTTAACTTCTTTCTGTAACCTGGCAGCTTGAGTCTTGTGGATTGTAGCCTGGTTATCCTTTGATTTGTGTCTAAAATCCACTCATGAGTGAATCCATACCATGTCTATCTTTCTGGGTCTGTTATCTCACTCAGCATGATACTCTCCAGATCTATCCATTTGCCTGCAAATTTCAGAATGTCATTTTTTTTCTCCTACTGAGTAGTAATGCATTGTGTAAATATACCACATTTTTAAAATCCATTCTTCAGTTTGGGGGGCATCTAGATTTTTTCCAAGTTCTGGGAATTATGGATAATGCTGCTATGAACATAGTTGAGCTAATGTCCTTCAGATAAGAGTGGGAATTCTTTGGGTATTGCTATTTGTATTTGTATTTGTAATATCTTTCTGGTATTGCTAGTTCGTTGGGTAGATTGATTCCAAATGTTCTGAGGAACTACCATACTGATATCCAAAATGAGGCTGTACAAGTTTACATTCCAACCAGCAATAGAGGAGTGCTCCCCTTGCTCCACATGCCCCCAGGATAGGCTGTCATCTGTGTGTTTGATCTTGGCCATTTTGACAAGTGTAAGATGGTATCTCAGAGTTATTTTGGTTTGCATTTCTCTGACGGCTAAAAATTTTGAGCAATTTTTAAGTGTCTTTCAGCCATTTGAAATGTTTCTGTTGAGAATTCCCTATTGAGCCCTGTACCCCATTTTTTAATTGGATTATTCGGTTTTATGACCTCTAGTTTCTTGAGTTCTCTATATATTTTAGAGATCAGTCCTCTGTAAAATATAGGGTTGGTAAAGATCCTTTCCAATTATGTAGGCTGTCCTTTTGTCTTATTGACCATGTCATTTTCCTTATAGAAGCTTCTCAGTTTCAGGAGGTTTTATTTATTAATTCTTTCTCACAGTATCTATGCTACTGGTGTTATATTTAGGAAGTGGTCTCCTGTGCCAATGCATTTAATGCTATTTCCCACTATTTTTTTTTTCTATCAGATTCAGTGTAGCTGGGTTTATGTGGTCTTTGATTCACCTGGACTTGAATTTTGTATAGATGATTGTAGTGGGATTCAAGTGTCAGCTAATAAGGTCCTAAGATGCTTATCTGGGGTCCCAAGCTCCTGGAGGGGATGTGGCCAACCTGGAGGGGGTGTGGCCAACCCCATTGATAAGGGGCTTCTGGGACACGAGGGTCCGCTTCCTGGTTCCTGGTTGTTGGAGAGACAGAATCAGAATCCATCGTCCTTGCTTGTCCACCGTTCCAGACTCCAGTCCCTGTTCAGGTACTACTATAAACTGTTACCTGTACCGTGAGTGTTGGTTTATATTTTAATAAATATCTATCCTGCACTGGTGCCTTCTAAGTAAACTTCGCCTACATCTGGCGCCCAACGTCTCCTGGACCCTCCCCCCACGAGCTGGGGTCAGGGGATCCACGGGCCAGGCTTAGAACGCATGTGGGTCAGGTTTTCAGACAGACAGAGACAAAAACAGAAAAATCAAGAACCTGGTGCACACCAATCAATAATTGTTTTCAGGAAATAGACTATTCATAAACAGCTGCAAGATAGCTCTTTATGATTATCCTTAAGATCACACTTCTAATTAGATTTTCAGATGGAGTTAACCACTATTCTAAGAATTATTATAGATGTATATGGTCAGTCCATTAAGAACTAACCATTGTTTTAGTTTTTACAGGATCCCAAAGAGATGCCATCACCCTTAAGTCAGCAGGAAGCAACCTTATGAAAGACTATGCCCCTTTCCCAATAAGTTTTATGCTCTGAGGGTTGTGGGTAATTATTATTCTAATTGAATAGTTATAAGTTAAAACTGGGTGAAGAACAGAACTATAATATAGCATCAAAGATCTTTTTTGAAGAAGAGAGGGGGGATAAATAGGATAGATAAAGGTAGACTGTTCTACCTACCTATACAACATTCTAGCTGAATGTATGGGCTAAGCTAAAGACAATTTGCACTGGCATAGATATTTGTATATTGATACAAATGCAAAATTATTTTATATGTTTAACTGTGATAATTTGTACATTGGTACAAAGTTTAATCTGAGATTGCTTTATATAACCAAAGCAACTTGTACTTCGATATAAATCTGAATCTGTAACTATTATGTAAAACTGAATCTGAAATTGCTATATTTTATATATGCTTCTACCTCTGTTTAAAATATTTGCACATCATTGTCATGTATACTATGCAATTACTACCTCCATTTAACTATACTAGATATAATGTATGATTGCACTAGTTATGATATATGCACAAGATGTTTTATATATCTCTGTTTAGATGATATATATGTATTTACATGTCTAAAATGCTGTGGCCACTTTACCTGGTAATATACCCCTGGCTAATGTTTGATATGCCTACTAAAGGTCATTGTTCAGGGATTATACACCCCTTATATAGGTATTCTAGTTTTTAGTACAGGGTTTATTCCTTAAGACGATAAGAACTGCAGTCAACATTACTTAAGGTATCATATCCCAGTCATATCAGATACAGGTTAGAATATCATAGATAGACAGGAATCTTCAACCATTTCATAGACCCAGAGAATATGGCATTTAACATTTAAAATTCAGCCACAAGAGGCACGACGACTCCTGGTGTCACTGCTCCCTTCACGAGATGGTATTGAGCATCGAGGATACTCCATTGGAGTTTGTCCTTTTGGCAGAGAATGGCCAGATGAGTAAGGAACTGTCCTTGCCTTGATTGCTGACAGTATACACATGGTGTCAAGCTAGATGAACAAGTTGATGGATAGAGACTGACGAAACCTGCTTGTGAAAATATCTGTCAGATACCATAGGCCTATAGCCAATATGATAGATGCTCCAACGGCGCACAAATCCACAGGTGATTTGTCCAGGTAGTTGTGTTGCTGTCCTCTCCCAAATTTTGGAAGCCACTACTTCCATGTACTTCTGACTTTCAGGTGATTCACCTTCCTTCTCAGGTCTTGAAGAGGTTGAGGAATGGGTATTTAAGGTTATCACCCTATTATCCCTTAGATAAGAACACTCAGGTGTTGAATTTTCACTTTCCCAGATTAACCTTTTGAAGTAATTTATACACCCTACTATCTACCAATATTCTAGAAATATATGATGGGCCTTATATAAGTTAGGTTTTGATTGGAATTTGTACTTTATCGTCTCCTAGATACTACCTGATAATAATTCCCATTGTACATAGTTTTAGTTTAGAACCTTCTTAATTAGACAAAAGGGGGAGATGTAGTGGGATTCATGTGTCAGCTGATAAGATCCTAAGACGCTTATCCGGGGTCCCGATCTCCTGGAGGGGATGTGGCCAACCTGGAGGGGGTGTGGCCAACCCCATTGATAAGGGGCTTCTGGGACACGAGGGTCCGCTTCCTGGTTCCTGGTTGTTGGAGAGACAGAATCAGAATCCATCGTCCGTCCATTGCTCGTCCACCGTTCCAGACTCCAGTCCCTGTTCAGGTACTACTATAAACTGTTACCTGTACCGTGAGTGTTGGTTTATATTTTAATAAATATCTATCCTGCACTGGTGCCTTCTAAGTAAACTTTGCCTACAGATGATAGATATGGATCTACTTGTATTTATCTATATACCATCATCCAATTATGCTAGCACCATTTGTTCAAGATGGTATCTATCTTTTTTCAGTTGTATATTTTTAGCTTCTTTGTCAAAAATCAGGTGTTCATAGATGTGTGGATTAATGTCAGCATCTTTAATTTGAGCCCACTGATCTACAAGTCTGTTTTTATGCCAATATTAAGCTGGGTTTTTGTTTGTTTGTTTTATCACTGTAGCTCAATAGTAGAGCTTGAAGTCAGGGATGTTGATGCCTCCTAAGTTTCTACTATTTGACAAGGATTGTTTTGGCAATTTTATGTCTTGAAAATTAAATTTTCAGTTTTAAATATTCACATATTATTTTTCAATGCCAGATTTTTTTGTATAAATGTGTGTGGCATATCTGCTTTTGTGTATTTACATTCATGTATATGGGTGTAAGTATGTGTGGACGTAAGGTTGGAGAGGTCTGCAAGTTATACTGGCTGTATTGATCTTGTTCCCCATCTTACATTTTGAGGAGAGGCTTCAAACTGAATCCTGAGCTCATCTTTCAACTAGCTTAGCTTGCAAGCTTGTTCCAGGGATTCCTTGAATCTGCTTCCTTCTCTAGTTTTCATACCTACCTGACCTTTTCTTTGGTTTATGAGGGCCCAAACTATGGTGATATACTTAGGTGGCAGACATTAACTGGTTGAAACAACAGATATTCCTCAGTCTGTCAGTGCAGGTGGGAATAAATCAAGAAGGAAGTGAGTAGAACTAGATTGTCATTCTTATAAAGGTAAACTCTGCTCTTATTTTTGAATGCTAATACATTTATTGTCTTTTGTTTAAATTTTTGTTTATTAATAGTGGATTGGTGTGTCTGTGGGGGCTGCATGTGGGTAGTTTTGTCTGTGCAAATGTTCATATAACTTTGTGTAGCTAGATCCTAATCACAGAACTATCCAGTGATTTTCATGAAGCCAGTTCCTAGGAAACTATAGTCATAGTTGAATATAAACACATATCAAATTGTGCTCAGGTCAAGTTCCTCTTAGTTTTTGTCACTGTCTCTCAGATTAAAGGCAATATGTGTCAATATTTGGACACAGAATAGCCCAATCACCACAGGTTCTTAGTGTTCACTTCTTAGATCACTGTGGTGGGACTTTGAAAGGTACTATGAACCCAGTTTTTTAAGACTCTCTCTTCCTTGAACACTCTGAGAGCATTTTCACACAATATCTTTTCCATGGATCATTCTAACTAGAAACTCAAAGCAAATAGGGCTGTCACATATGAGCACAGAACCTCTTTACTGTGTTCTAAATAAGCCTTTTCTGTTTATAAGTTAACTCCTTCAACATGACACAGCCACAATACAACACCAAAGAATACACTTGTGTAGGACAGAGAGCATATGTAATATATTGAGAAGTTCTAACTTTGAGTCCTTGTTTGTCTACTTTTATAAATTTTTGTCTCCATTTTTGAAATGGAGAAAATAATACTATTTTGCTTTCCAGAAATGATATAAGCATCAAAGGTAGTTTGCAACATAAATATAATAAAATGGTACTTTAAGGTTATCTCATGAATTTTTATTGCTGTTATAACAAACTCCCATTAATTTGGGAGCTGAAGACAATACAACATCATTATTTAACAGTTCTGACTACCTTAAACCTAAAATGATCTCCATAAGCAGAAATAAGATGTGGGCAAGAGTACTTTATTCTCTGTGGACTCGGGGGAACCCACTTTCTTCTTTTTATGTTATTTCCAAGGCTCTTCACATGGCTCAGCTAGTAGATTTATGCCATTTTGAAATCCAGCCTATGGCAAGTTCGATAATTTCCACATCTCATTACCCTAACAATGATTTTTCCATCACTCTCCTCAGCAAATGAATAATCTCTATATTAAGATTATTGGATGATTTAGATTATTTAGATAGTATTTATATTAATATTAGCTTAACTTTAATTAGATATCACTGTAATGCCCAGGTACTACATATGTAATATATTCACAGACACTAGGGATGCATCCCTGGGCATTCTTTGAGTGGTTGAATCATTCTATTGACCACAGCTTAATACAAGGCACTAAATATTTGCTCTGTGTCACACAGAAACTCAACTAACCCATTTAAACTTTCCCCAAAGTCTCAATTAATTATATGATCAATTTAAAGTTAAATAGTTCATCTAAATGTCATCACTCCAAAGTCTCAAACCTTATTGTTTCAATCATTGAAATCAGGTGTGGACCAGGCTTTAATTATTAGCACTCTGGAGACACTGAAGTGGATTGTAGGCCAACCTGATAGTCACAGCACATTACAGCCCAGGAAGCATGTACAGATTCTGTCTCAAAATAAATAAGCATAAAATTTAAAAAAATACAAAATTAACAAAAGAATATATGTTGAGGAATATTATTTTAAGATGTGTTACATGTGTTTATGCTGTGGCACGTTTTTTTTTTTAATGATGTAAAAATGTGTTGCGTTCTTTTATTGCATTTTTTAACTCTGCAAAGCTACTTTGCCCATCTAAAACACCTGATTCATCTAGTAAAGAGGTGAATGGCCATTAGCCACGCAGGAGAAAGGGTAGGTGGGTCCGGAGGCAGAGAAAATAAATAAAAGGAGAAAAAGAGAAAATCAAGAGATCAAAGAACAAAAGAACAAGCAGAAGAGGATGCTAGGGGCCAGCCACCCAGCCACCCAGCCACCCAGCCACCCAGCCACCCAGGCACCCAGCCACCCAGCCACCCAGTCACCCAGCCACCCAGCCACCCAGCCACCCAGCCACCCAGTCACCCAGCCACCCAGCCACACAGCCACCCAGCCACCCAGTCACCCAGCTACCCAGTCACCCAGCCACCCAGCCACCCAGTCACCCAGCTACCCAGTCACCCAGCCACCCAGCCACCCAGCCACCCAGCCACCTAGCCTCCCAGCCACCCAGCCACCCAGTCACCCAGCCTCCCAGCCACCCAGCCACCCAGCCACCCAGCCACCCAGTCACCCAGCCACACAGCCACCCAGTCACCTAGTCAACCAGTCAACCAGTCACCCAGCCACCCAGCCACCCAGCCACCCAGCCACACAGCCACACAGCCACTTAGCCACATAACCAATCATGGAGTAAGAGTGAAAGTTAAGATTACAGAAGTAAGAAAAGGAAAAAGCCCAGAGGCAAAACGTAGATGGGTTAATTTATGTTAAGGAAAGCTGACTAGAAATAAGCCAAGCTGAGGGCAGACATTTATAAATAAGTCTCTGTGTGTGAGTTACCCGGTTGCTGTGTGGTGCCCCCACCCAAATAAAAGCAAAAGAGTAAAACAGAGAACTACAAACAAGGTGAAAGATATAAGGTGAGCAGCCCCACGACAGACACCAGCATCATGGAGCCATCAGGACTGAGTAGCTAGCAAGAGTGCTGCCACCCCACACATTTAGTGTGTGATTTCATTCCCACTCGCCACAGGTAGAGTGATCCCCCTCTGCAATATCAGTCTTTATCTATTTGCATAATGGAAAGATTATGGTATTTCTAGAACCAGCCATTATAAAGCTGAGTTAATTTCTTGCTTATGTCCACCCTAACTTATGTTTCATTTTTTAAAATACCAGTTCTGTTGGGTAATTATTGGTATGTGTTTTAGTTCTTGTCCATCCACCTGTAAGATGAGTTTCTGCTCCTCTTTATAGAGTTAAGAGTCTCACAGACTTGTGTATGCTGCATTGTCTGTTTCTCTGTGGTAGTGTTGTAATTATTGCTCATATTCTCCTCAACCTTCCTGCTGCCATATCTCCTGGTTTATGAACCTTTGCTTACTCCTGTAACCCCTTTTGCAGACACTGTTACTGACCCTATGGGGTTGTGGCTAGCATCAGCTCTCTCTCTCTCTGTCTACTCTAGTCTCACTTAGTGTGGTGTAATTTCCTTAGTGTGGTGATTATAGTTAGGAAATGACAATTTTCCATGGATATCATTGAAGAATTTGCTTCTGTGGAGGAGGGATAGTAATATAGAATCTTTTTGATGTGGGAATGTCTTTCTGTATGCTGTGAATATCAATCTTTAAATAAAGGAGCTGTTTTAGACCATGACAGGCACTATAGAAAAAGTAGGAGGGGAAATCAGAGCCTAGGTAGGAGAAGCAGGGTGGAGTCAGAGGGAGGTCAAGCCAGCTGCCAAAGAAGAAGCATGTAAGGAACACAGGTGAGCCACGGGCCATGTGGCAGGAAAGATTAATGAGAATGAGTTGAGTTAAGATGTAAGAGCTATAGCAATGTGCCTGAGCCATAGAACAAACAGCATAAAGTTAATATAAGGTTCTGAATCATTTGGTGGGGGGGCTAAGCAGCAATGGGCAGCTAAGCAATCTAGGACTTCAAGTTTATGAGTTCAGGACCCCTGGTCAGATGGGCCTGAAATCTCTTGTAACACCTGTAACTTACTTAGAATTTTCTCAAATGACACATTAGTAACAAGCCTCAATTACTCAATAATTTATTCTTAGTCTCACAATGCTGGTTTAGAGAGACATTTATAGTATTATAATTTTGGCATTACTGAGGGCTTGAACTAGGGCTTGTGAGTGGTTGACAAGCACTTTACCATGGAGCTATATGCTAGGATATCTTTTCTTTCTGATTTGAGGCAAGGTCACACACTAACTTTTGGAGCCACCTTTGAGCTCACTGTGTAGTCCAAGTTTGAAATTCATCTTCCCCAAACTCCCAAAGTGCAGTAATTACAGGATTGTGCCAACAAACCTGACTGGAGATGTATTTTTTAAAAGAAGTTTTTAAAATTTTGTCCTAATTCCTTGAACATCTTACCTCAGACTTTTTATAAATATATAAATTGGCTGGAAAATTGTTTAGTTTCCTGGACTTTCTATAGAGATTTGTGTCTCAGAAATCCATAGATTCCAGCTTTATTTCCCAGGGCAACTTCATCAGTAATATTTGGCAAAAGCATCCCAGAAGAACTGTGTGTGTGTGTGTGTGTGTGTGTGTGTGTGTGTGTGTGTGTGTGTGTGAGAGAGAGAGAGAGAGAGAGAGAGAGAGAGAGTGTGTGTGTGTGTGTGTCTGTGTGTGTGTGTGTGTGTGTGTGTGTGTGTGTGTGTGTGTGTGTGTGTGTGTTTGTGGGCAGAGGGAGGCCATGGGCTGAGATTGAGTTAGTCACTTGGTCCAAAGCTCAGCATTTCAACTAGACTAGATGAACCCCCCAGGATCTACCTAGAGATTTCTTCCCAGCACTAGAATGCTTTGTGGTTAGCGCTATACCTAGATTTTATGCTGGAGATCTATATTCAGGCCACCATATTTTCAAAGAAGCACTTTAACCATTGATCCATTGTCCTAGCTCCAATTACCTTTAAGTTTTTCTAGTCTAGATCAAACAGAGATTGGG
Source organism: Phyllotis vaccarum (assembly GCA_033318265.1). Taxonomy (NCBI): domain Eukaryota; kingdom Metazoa; phylum Chordata; class Mammalia; order Rodentia; family Cricetidae; genus Phyllotis; species Phyllotis vaccarum. The sequence continues at coordinate 118,287,877 of JARWLC010000005.1, forward strand.
TCTGGTCACCTGCTTTCAACATCCACAGGTCCCTCTATACATACATGGTAACATAACTATGAACTCTTAATTGACCCACCTTTCTTAATTTTATCTACTTTAATAATATATATTTATTCCCTAATAAAACTTATATTAGTTTTCTACCTTAGAAAAAAGGAAATATCCTAAAGTGTTAAGAAAGAACATTTACTCACTAAGAGATGCTGTTGGAATTAGCTAGGAAAGGAGATTTTCCACTGTTTGACTGTGATATCAGCATCACCTGCCTTCCAGATCCTGTCAGTGGTCCTTATTTGTTCTCTTCAGGACAGCTAGTATGATGATTTTAAACAGTTCTTTAAAACATCCCCATGGGCTCGATGATCTTGCTTTCTGGAGGCATAGGCAGGTTATTACCATTAGTCTCAGGCCAGTCTGCAACACACAGTCTGCTCTAGGCCAGCCAATGCCACATGGTGAGATACTGTATTACCAAACCAAAATAAAACAAACAAGCAAAGAAACCAACCATAAAATGTCATTGTGAGTATTATGAGCAAGAAATTGTAGAACAGTCTATCTGATATTATGAAAAATTTTCATGCAAAGCAAGCAAGATAGTTGGGGTACATTTAATTGAAATAGATATTATTTCTATCAGGATATGGAGAAAATAAAACTATGGAATATAAAAAAAGAACCCTATCGCATGAATGAAGGAATCTCAGGGAAAGTCTGAGATATCAAAGAAAGGAAACACCACAGTCAAATCTCACCCATCTGTCTTCTACCTTCTCAGCCTTGCTTCTCCTGGCTTCTACTGCCTTAATCTGTCTTTCTATGCTTGCCTTAAATACTTTCTTTGCCCAGTTGTTTCACATCCAAGTTAAGATTAAAGGTGTGGCACCACCATTGCCTACCTGGGAGCCTGGAACTCCTTCTGTAAACTAAAATGACCTCAAACTCAGATTTTCTGGGATTAAGACCATAGGTCATCACTCCTGGATATTACCTGTGCTGGGATTAAAGGTGTAAATCACCACTCTCTGATCCTCCTGGGTTGACTGTGGGTAGATCCCTCTGATATTTCAGACTTGTTTTATTAAATATGAAACATATCCCCACATAACCTCAGCAAACAATTCATTAAAAACTATTTCTAACAGTCTATTCTCATTGTTTTGTTTTTTTAAATACCTTGCAAAATAATAAAAAAATTTAAAACCATTTTGCTTTTTAAACATTTAATTATAAATATTACTATTATTGTGTGAGAGGATATACTTTTTTGTGGGGAGATGGCTCAGTGATTTATTTTTGTATGTCTTTTTCTATTTAAAAATTCAAAAAATACCCACCACCGTTCCTCCTCCCTCCCCTCTTCCCAGTATTTCCCCCAGCTTCCTCCCCACTCCATCCCCCCATTCATGCTCAGAAACTGTAAGGATTCTCAGGGTGAGTTAAGGCCGTCTAGTATAGCCAGTTGAGGTAGGACCAAGCCCCTCCTCCAGTTTCAAGGCTGAGCAAGGTGTTCCTCTGTAGGGAATGGGCTCCATGAAGCCAGTTCATGAACTGACAATAAGTTCTGATACCACTGCCAGAGGATCCACAAACTTCCCACTCTAATTAATTGTCATCCATATTCAGAGGGCTTAGTTCAGTCCCATGCAGGATCCCCAGTTGTCATGTCAGAGTCAGTGAGCTCCCAATAGCTTTGGTCAGCTGTTTCTGTGAGTTTTCTCATCATGGTCTTAACCTCTTTGCTCGTATAATCTCTCCTTCCTCTCTTCATCTAAACTGGAGCTTGGTTCAGTGTGTAGTTATGGATCTCTGCCTCTGCGTTCATCAGTTTCTGAATGAAGGTTCTATAATGACAATTTAGGGTGCTCATTCACTTGTTATAAGGGAATCAGTTTAAGCACCCTCTCCACTATTGCTTGGAGTCTTGGCTGGGGTCATCTTGTGAGTTCTTGAGTATTTCCCTACCACCAGGTTTCTCTCTAACCCCACAATGGTTCCCTCTATCAAGATACCTATTTCATTTCTCTTCCTCTCTGTCCTCCCTCCAATTAACCCTCCTCATTCCCTCATCTTCTCTTTCCACCTCCTCTTGCCCCCTCTCCCCTATGTTCCCAATTTACTCGGGTTATCTTTTTTATTTCCCATTCCCAGGGGGACCCTGGCTGCCTCTATTACATTTCTCCTTGTCATCTAGCTGCTCAGGGGTTGTAAACTATAGCCTGGTTATCCTTGTGTCTAAAATCCACTTCTGAGTGAGCAAATGCCATGTTTTTCTTTCTGGATCTGTGTCACCTTTCATCTTTTTGAGTCTTATTTTCTCTGTTGCTGCCCCACGGAGTCCTCCAGGCTAGCAGCCCTGAGGGCTTCTGGGTAGGTTTCTTGGTTTTGCCTTCACATATCTCTGGGGAAATTCTAGGACTCCAGTTGCACACTATTGCATTCTTATTGCATAGTAAGCACATTTGCTTGCTGAGCCATCTTCCAGACTGTTTTACATGTAAATAAGTTTTCTTTCATGACACCTATCGATATATCAGACAAGTATTAAAACTAATGACTAGAATGCTGGTAGTGATTTTTTTCTTTATGCTTGGTTTAAAACATGATAGATAAGGTTTGGCTGTTAATAGGCTATTTAAAGTGAACAATTTTGTGAGCTTATTAATTGAGATAACATGATTTAAATTAAAATATAGAAATAAAAATAAAATTTCTAAGATGAGAAACACACTAGCTGCCATTAGTAGTAGATGAGAATTCACAGAAGAAAAAACATCCCATAGAATTAAGAGAGGTAGCAGCATGAACTACCAAAATGCAACACTGGGAAACAAGGCTGAAAAATGGTTAACAGTTTGACGACCCTGTGCAATTCAGTGTTAGTACAACTAAAGGTTTCAGGACAGCCCCAAAGAGAAAAAGAACAAAGCCTGAAGAAATAGTGCCCAGTCTAGAATTTAACAGAGGAACACCAGAAATGGTGACCAGTGTCCAGTAGAGTTTTTCTTAGTATAGTAAGTCTTTAAACAATTAACTTGTCAGAAAAAATAAAACCTATAGTTTTCAATTTATATTATGTATAAATAAATTTAAAAACTCTCACAGGTAGGGACAGAGATGACAATAAGCTGTTGTGACTTTTAGATTTTATATGAATAAGTAATACATTTAAAGCACAATATAAAATTTGAATAGACACTGTGCAAGTGTTAAAATAGCATTTGGGTAAGTGTTTATTTGTTATCAACAAGTAACCGTTTGCTGTTAAGGCAGCAAGAAATAAAATAAAATGATTAAAATATTCATTTTAGGGGATAGAAAATCTGCCAAAAGTCAGATACAGGCCCTAAGATGGAATCTACTATCGTTATTTTGCTAAATACCACACTGTCAGATTCCCTGGTATTTTTTTTTTCTGTAGACCTAAGTTGCTATTAACCCTGGCCAATAAGCTACATTTTTGCAGTCAGTAGTAGCCAATGTAGAGACTTAAGACTGGCCAAAGTGCTGAGAATAAGATTGAGGTCTTAGTACTAAATGGAATAAGTTTAAATAATGTTTTCACAGCCATCAAAATTTAGGAATTACAAAGGCTAATATACGCCCCAAATCACAGCTGTGCTGGTTACCTGCATAAGATCAAGCCTGAAAGAATTGCAGGAGAGATGACTGTGGAATTCAATGGATCCAACTCAGATATGTTGTAATAAGGTTTCTTGGTCCCGGGCAGCCTGAGGTCCAGACCCACAGACCTGCAGTCAGCCCCAGACCCATTAGCTGCCCGCTGCTGCTCAGGCCCCCAGAAATGATTCAGACTCTTATATTAACTTCATGCTGTTTGGTCTATGACTCAGGCACACTGCTAGCTTGCTCTTACATCTTAACTCAACCCATTCTAATTAATCTGTCTGCCACGTGGCCCGTGGCTCATTTGTGTTCCTTACATGTTGCTCCTTTGGGCTTCTGGCTCGGTCTGTCTGACTCTGCCCTGCTTCTCCTACCTATGCTCTGATTTCTCCTCCTACTTTTTCTATGGTGCCTGTCATGGGCCAAAACAGCTCCTTTATTTAAAGATTGATATTCACAGCATACAGAAAGACATTTCCCATATCACAGGTGCTATTGACAACTGATATGTACTAGGAGAAGGAGGCAATTCTTTTTCAGAGGTGTGGCCATACTCTGGTGGATGGTACTACACCCATTCACATATGGGAAGCAGTAAGTTGAGTCAGTGGCTTATTACAATGAAAAAAAAAAGTAAATTGAAAGCAAATATATGGAAGAAATATCAAAGGGAAGGTGGAGACAGTTCTTAGGGTGACAGACGCATTCAAACACATATACACACATACGTTTTTAAGTTTATACATATATGTATAAAATTCTAAATGAATAGATTCAAGTTAAAAATTAATGGAAAGTAAACAACCAAATATATGGAAAACAAATATCTAGGTTAAACCCACATTATTGATAACATCAATTAATACCTTAGTTAAAAGTTGGAGAGAGTTAGGTTTAGTGGAAACAAATTTCTTATGATAAAAATATACATATACATATATGTGTATGTGTGCATGCATGTGTGCATGAGAATGTGTGTGTGTATTTGTGTGATAAAAGATACATAATACTAGCTTTAGTCAAAATAAAGCTGAAGTGCATAAGTAAGTAACAGAAAGCCAAGATTCTAAGGAAAACAATTTAGCATCAATAAAGTGATTTATATGCTGATAACTAGTTATTGTCCTAGAAAACTTTTAATAGTGTTTAATAACTGTAAAAAATCGTGTGCTTTATTGTCATTTCTCATATCATATATATAGCTTATTTTATAGAAATCAAGAGCCTACATATTAACATTTTCAATATGTCTGAGACAAAACTGATCAAACAGAAATAGAAAAGAAAACATTATATTTTAATATTCTGATTCTAAGAAGTGTTAATGTGTATCTAGGAGTTTATACCATTTCTGTAAAGAGACACTATGACCAATGACAACTCTTGTAAAGATTATTAATTGAGATGGCAGCTTACAGTTTCAGAGGTTTAGTCCATTATCTTCATGGCCGGGAACACTGAGGCTGGGAGTATGGCAGCATGCAGGCAGACATAGTGCTGGAGAAGGAGCTGAGGATTCTACATCTTATCAAAGGCAACAGGAAGCAAACTAAGATTGTGGGTGTGGCTCGAGCATATGTGACATCTCAAAGTCCACCTCCACTATAACATACATGCTCCAACGTGTCCATGTCTATTCTATCTAATAAGGCCGCACCTCCTGATAGTACTATTACCTTTGGGGGCCATTTTCATGAAAACCTCCACAATGTGTTTGTAAATATTAAAATCAGTATATGTGGAACATTTCAAGTGCACACAAAGCATAAAAATGTAATCTATACTGCATCATAAACCATATATTAATAAATGTGAAAGCATTGATAGAATGTGAATCAAATCATTTAGCCACAATGGAAATAGAAATGTGTAACAAATATTTTCTAGTGTGGAACCTAAATGATGGTTTATGCATCTGAACTGATGCAGTAATGCAAAAATCTTATTAGCAGTAGAAAGAGAGAGCTGGAGAAATACAAATTGCTTTTTGCAGTACAACGCTTTATAAAACCATAAAGAATCTGTAGAAAAGCCTCTAAGTATGTGTTTTTCTGGCTTAGGTATATTTTCACTGTTAAACAAATATATTTTAGATAGTGGGAGGTCTCAAAACATGTCAGAGAACTACAGAATATAGTACTTACAATGTTTTAATAACATAAGGCTTTATATGACTATGAGATATATCTGTTCCTGGTAGCACCATCTCTTCAATTAAAAAGAAAAGAAAGGATGGTGAACCTAGAAAAATATAGAATTCGCTTTCTATGTGGCAAAGCTATCCAATGGGCAAAAAAAAATGTCCTTACCTGGATTTTTGACACTATCGTATCAAAATTGGACAAGCAGGACACAAAAGAAGAAAATCGTCAAACTTTGTCAAAACAAGGTAAAACAGTCTTTCAAAAGTTCTTTTCATAAGGCAGCCTATGGAAAAGTCTGTCAGATATTCAAGGCCTGTAGACCACAGATGGATGCCCATGACCTTGTGACTGTCCAGGCAGCCAGTTCTTTCTGTTATTTCTATAGTTTTAGAATTTGCTTGCTCTGTACTTCTTCTCTCAGGTAATATTATATCCTTAGGTCTCTGATGGGGTTGAAGATAGTTTTATTTTTACAGTTTTCATAAAGAAGCTTACATAAGAGATGTAAAGTTTTTTAAGATGGATAACATAAAAGCTTAAGTTGTTTATCTAAGAAGATGCCAAAGGTCTAAAATGATATTTTTGGGATAGTAATACAAGTTCTGGTAGAAAATAGTTTAGGTACAAAACTTTGGACTCACTAAGATATGATAGATAATACAGTACTTTACCAGAATTTTCCACATGCATATGGACTTAACATTGTGACTATAATTCTTACCTAATAATTGTCCTTATTGTATATAGTTTTATTACTATTTACCTGGGTTAAAACTTTCCTTTTTATTTAGATAAAACCTGATAATTGTTCTTATTTTGTATAGTTTTACTCTGTTGGTTAAAACCTTTCCTTTTTATTTAGATAAAAATAAAAAAGGAGAAATGTTGTTGGAGTTTTGATTGCATTATGAAACTTGGAGACTGTTAAATAAAATTTACCTTGGGGCAGAGCTGGTGACTAGCTGACCAGCATTGGCTTTAGAGAAGACAGGAATTTAGATAGAGAAGATGTTCAGGAAGGAAAGACGGAAGACCTGAGTTTGGCACTTTCTTTCTGGATTTGGGACAAGTGAAGAGATAGACCTCTTGCTAGGTCTCTAGCAAAAAGCAAGGTCAGTCTGAGAAGGGTGCTTCTCAGATTCTCTAATCTAGCAGATTTTCACTCTAACATCTGACTTCTGTATCTTTGTTTGTAGATAGAGACTTAGTTTAAACATGCATATAGCAGCATCAGCAAAGCTGAGCTGTGAAATTGCAAGGCTTTCCCAAGCAGTGGCCTAAGTGGCCACCAGGGCTGTGGGGCTGCATATGATAGTTATATATTGGTATATTCATATGCAGCCACTAAGCTGGCAGAAAAATATCAAGGTCAGTCAAAATTCAAGCATGAAGTGTAGTAGGGGGTCTTAATTACTACTATTCCTAGCTGAGGAACTATTGGCAACTGACAGTTGCTGGGGAGGATGTAGCCACAAGCAGATGGCCCAAATTCCAGTGGACAGCACTACACTTATGCAATATGAATAGCACTAACTGAATTTAGTAGATTATGTAAAAGATGGAGAAAAAGGAGTCAAGGAGATAAGATAGCAGGAGATAATGTTAAAGTTGTGAGGTAGCTATTAAGAAAATATTCTGAGGGGTGAATGTGTTTATGATCATTATAAACATGCCCAAAAGTCTCAAATAATCAAAACACAAAACCTCCTTTCCCAGGACTACCTGTCATAATATTGGAGGTTACTATGAAGTCCTTGAGGATGGAGAGAAACAATTAGTCCTTCCAACTGTGATTCCTATGACTCACAACAGCAACCAACATAGATCAATAACCCTAATGATATACACTGATATCCTGACAGTAACCAATAGCTGCCTAATTGTACTTGAAGACTACTCAACAGGAGGAAATTTACGCGTCCTTGAGTATGTGACTAGAAGTCTACCCTATGACCAAGGCGTGTGGTGTCAAGGATCTAAGAGGAGAACCTTCCACAGCCATTTTATTAAACCAGCAGAACTCCAAAATGTATTCTAAATATTGTGCTTATGACACAAATAAGAATAGCTCTCACTACTCACCAAAGAGACTTCTTGAAAGAGACAGACCATTACCCAATGCAATTAGTCAAAATGGAGAGAACATTGGATGGATGGATAGATGGATGGATAGATGGATGGATGGATGGATGGATGGATGGATGAATACTTCTGCAACACAACTTCTGCAATAAGGCTCAGAGAATGGGTGTGAAAGATCCATTGTTAGAGCCACAGAGCCAGGAATCTTGCAGTGAGTTTCTTTCTTTCTTTTTTTTTTTTTTCTAGAAATTACAGGGAAGCTTCACTAATGTTATCTCAAAAGTTCACTTGTCTAAACAAGACTTGAACAAGTACAATATCAGTAGATGTTTCTAATGTAGCTGGAGAAATCTCATGGGGCTCCATCCCTAGAGAAAGAACTACAGGCAATTAAGGAATGTGTAGAGTGAGATAGTGTTCCCCAGGAGTTAGCCTCTTAATTGTCTTCTAAGTGAAATCATGTACATGCAAGTAACACTAAATGACTGAATAGGTTGTATTTATTTATGTACACACAAAAATTTAACAATACCAACTAAAGAAAAAGGCCATGAATTTGAGATTGAACTAGACGTTTTTAAATGGAAGGAGTTGGAAGAAAAAAATGGAAGAGGAAAAATTATGTAATTATATTTTAATTTAAGAAATATTTAACTAAATTAGATACTTACATATAACAAAGACAAATTTGTTTTGGTATAAAACTGAAAACACTGATCAGGAGAATCAAATAGGCAGTCCACAAATAGGACTACTTACATACAGTTAGTTATACATTTGTTTGTATAAAGTAAAACATGCATTCAGTAAACAAAGCATAATCTTTGAAGCACATTTTCCTGGAACAAATAGGTATTTTCTACAAATAAAATCACACATAAACTATACCATATAAAAATTGGTTATAAGTGTTAATTCATCTGTGACTTAAATATAAAAAAGCCATAAAATTACCTAGAAGATCTTCTTAAGTATATTTTAAAAGCAGATCTAATTATAACATAAAGCAATCAATAGCGGAAAGGGGTGATGCTCTTCAAACACATTATTAAGGGGAGGTTCAAGCAATAGTGGAAAGGGTACATAAACTGACTTTCCCTTAAAATCAAATTGATGGCCACCCTAATTGTCACTATAGGACCTTCATCCAGCAACTGACGGGAGCAGATGCAGAGATCCACTTCTAAGCACCAGGTTGCACTTCCCGTCCAGTCGAAGAGAGAGAGGAGAGATTTGATGAGGAAAGAGGTCAAGATCATGATGAGGAAGCCACAGAGACAGCTGACCCAAGATATTGGGATATCACTGACAACTGACAGCTAAGGAACCTGTATGGGACTGTACTATGCCCACTGAATGTAGATGACAGTTGAATGGTGTGTGCAGTTTGTGGGGTCTCTGACAGTGGACAAGAATTTGTTCTCAGTTCATATACTGGCTTCTGGGAGCTCATTCCCTACAGAGGAACACCTTGCTCAGTCTTGATACTGGGGGGAGGGACTTGGTCCTACCTCAATTGGTTATAAAATAGGCCGTGTCTCAGAAATCAGTTGAGGTTGGGGATATGGGTAATTTTGCGAAATGGATTGAGGCTTATGGGGTATAAGGTCCGATGGGGGGGGGGGGGTAAGATAGTCAGACTGACAGGCAGGGGTCCTGCTTTCTTGCCTTTGGCAGGAGCTGAGCTAGTAACAAATTTTGGACAGCAAAGGCAATGTCTAATTTATTGATTTTTTTCCCTCCACAAAGAACTGAAGATGTTACAAATGGACTGCTTAAAGTCCCAGAAGTATGTGAACAGGAGCTATTAGTCAATGTGATCTTATGAGGAATACAATTAATATGAAAAAAGAAGTTGTAAGAGATTAATAATGTCCTTACTCTGATGCCGTTCTGACACCTGCTGTAGCAATGGTAGCTTTTCAATTAAAGTTTATTAAAGGTCAGTTTCCAATTTGTTGGCAAATAGAAGATTCAGTTCTACAGCAACTGACAATATCATAACATCAAGTTCTAAAAGAAAATTACAAAATTAAAATGAAAGAAAATATATGATTAGGAAAGAAGAGACCAAGTTCAGAAGCATAAACTGAATAAAAATTTGTGGATGATTGCGGAAATTCTTATATACAGAGAGATGACACTTATGGTAATTATAGTACACCCCAATTATTTCTTTATGTTTATTTCTCACATTTCTTAAGATGCAGAAAAACAAGAACACTTGACACCAAAGATTAATTATAAGACTTTATAAGTCACAAGAATACAGTGACATCAATTAATGGAAAGCAACTTCTAAAAAGAAATTTCAAAAAACATTTATCTTTTCAATTAAAGTGATGAATAATAGGAAGTTGAAATAAATGTGAAAATTACATTTAACTTTAGTTCTAAAAGAGGAAATAATATGGGTTTAGACCAAATATATATTTTGGCAAAGTTCACATTTTAGTGAAATCTGACCATGGACAGATATTTTATGCATCTGCACATTCAACTGGCTAAGAATCAAAATAAATGTTCATCTGGAAACTTGAAAGTCTGTATTATGAGGTCCCCTTTTACTTTACTTAGTTTACTGAGGGAAGGTCTTATAAACACACACACACACACACACACACACACACACACACACACACACACACACAGAGAGAGAGAGAGAGAGAGAGAGAGAGAGAGAGAGAGAGAGAGAGAGAGAGAGAGAGAGAGAGAGAGAGAGAATCTAATAATAGTTTAACCAGCTGTGAGAAAAGATAAAAATTTAGGTCACTGAAATTCCAGAGAGGAATATTCTTGATATTTTTCTTTAAAAAATAATAATAGAGATGGAACTGTTCAATTTGTTATAACCCATTTAAATTAAACATTTACTACACACTACTGAAAATATTTACATATCTTATAATACACATGAGTTTGACACCCAAGGTACCAGTTTCTTGGGCATTCAAAATAATCAATTAAAAATATAATCCATACATTTGAGGAGATTTTTTTTTTTTTTAAAAAAAAAATCTAAACTTTATGGAAAACACCTTAAAATCAGTGGTTCTAAAACTGCAGATCATGACCTCCATGGTGATCATATACCAGATATTCTAAATATCAGGTATTTATATTATGATTCATAACCCTAGCAAAATTACAGTTATAGAGTAGTAACAAAAAATTTTTTTACGGAGAGGAGTCACCAAAACGTGAGGAACTGTGTAAAAGAGTTGCAACATTAGGAAGGTTGAGAACCATTGCCAGATCATATGGTACTTTAGGTTCTAATAGCTTAGGAGCCAGTAATATCCCACTTAAGGACAAGCATAATAATATATATAAGCACGGAGTAAACAGAATAAGATAAAATCTGGTTGAGATGACTACTTAAGTAGGCTTCAGCCATCTTACAGGAAAGGTAGGTGCGGGGGGTGGGGGGCAGATGGTTATCTTCTTTCTTGAAGGACATTTGGGCAGGTAGCTCCTCTATCATCTGTATAACACAAGGAGTCATGCTGTCAATGAGTTTGACGTTAAATTTTTACTGCTCTTTCAGTAACTAAATTTGATTTTCTCTTATCTCATATTTAGTAGGTAAGCTCTTAAGAAATTTGACAGATTTTTATCTAAGAAAACTGGTTTACTTTCATGTTGCTTGTTTTATTAAATTATTATTTTATTTATTCCTTAAAGAATTCATATAGGTATACATTTTGATTGTAGTTATCCCTCACATCTCACCTCCAGCTTTCAAAGAACACTCATTAAATCTCCCCCATTAAGTCTCCCTCTCAACTTAATGTTTTCATGGTATTTAGTTATTTATATTTGTTTATTCACTGCATTAGCTATTTGCATAATTAATCCACTGAGTCCAATTGGGGCATAGTGAACTTACTAGGGGTCATGGTCTTAAAGAAAACTGACTCTTTTTTGTCTTGTTAAATAGTTATCAACTGCCAGTAGCTCCTCAGCTAGGAGTGGGCCTTCAACAGCCTTTGTTTTCCATGAAGACATTTTTAGCTGACTTGATCATGTGCAGGTCTTGTGAAGATAACCACAATTGCAGGGAGCCCATGTGTGTCACGGCGATGTTTGTGCAGAAGACACCTTTTCAGTTCACAACACTCTTCTATACATAACCTTTGGCTCTAACATTCTTTCTTCTCCCTCTTTTGAAATGCTTCCTGAACCTTCAGGGGAAGAGATTGATACAGGTGTATCATCTATGGCTCAACACTTCGTTGCTGCTTATTTTTGATACTTTGAGTAGTAATGCCTCTCTTCAATAACCACTATCCACTGCAGTAAGCTTCTCCGACAAAGGTTAGGAACAGTAAAAATCTATAAATGTAAACAAAACAATTGAGAAGCAGATTGATAACATGAACATTTGGAAAAACAACATCAATAGGTTTCTCTTTAGGGTCTATGACTTTCTTAGCATTATCATTAAGTTTACTGAAATCTAACTTCATTGAATATGAATACTTTTTGTGTTATTTATAAAATATATTAATGAATATCATACTAACCAGTATAAATCTTTACAGTTTATTTATTGTAACTTTTTCTTATTCTCAAGTTTTAAAATTTGATGACTCTGATATTATAACTGATCAAGAACTCGTGGTTCAAGCTGTCAGTAATCTTGCAACAATTTCAATACACATCTTAGGTTCTCGTAAATCTAGATTATTAGGAATTTTAGTCTCATAGACACAGCAGTTATGTATATTTATACCCCACTTGTCCTGGTGATGCTCTCTGCGACTTATAGTGATAAGGGATAAAAATGATGTTTGTCTTCCAAGTTACCTGATAAAGAAGGCCGAGTACATTAATGCAAGGTGCCAGTCTATAAATAACAGATCAAATACTTCAGTTTTAGACACAGAAAGTAATACATCATCTTTTTATAGAATTTACTGGTGATTTCATTCTAGACGTCAATTCACCCATCAAAGTCATCAGAAGAACTCATAAGGAAAAGGAAGGGAGGAGAACCCCAACACATTTAATACAAGCATTAGGATTGGCTCTGACTTAGATTTGTTTGAATTTGAGAGTGAGAAACCCGAGGAGATGGTAACATGATACCAGAGTCAGAAGTCAGAAACTCAGAGACAATTCTTAATTAAAACGTGATTTCTGGGTCATTTGCTTGAGGGTTGAATTTATAGAAAAGTGTTAATTTGCTAAGGGAGAATTCAAGGAAGGAGATTAAAAGAGAGCCAGCATAAAAGACTATAGAACTCTCAGCCTTAAGTGGAACATATGTATCACATCCCCTCCTCCACAGGCTCAGAGGTTATTGATAAACGTGTAAGAGCTACAGGTGATGGATGAAGTTAAGGAAGTAGTGTCTTTTAGACACAGTGTGGAATCTTCAAATATAAGCTCACAGTGGTTGTGACAACATACAGGAACTGTGAAAAGATAAACCTAAGCCAGAACAAATCACAGCATGAATAGGGAGACATGCTCAAGAAAGAGATCCACCCCTAGAATAGGACTTACTGGCATTTATTAGATACTGCTACATGGAGGGTCAGTTTTCTCTAGAAAGAGGGGACATAGAATATAGTGATAGAGATGGAGAAAGGGAATAATTAAAAAGGAAATGTTAAATAGTTAAGGGTTAAGGGCTAAAAAGAACTGGGACCCATGTTGGGAATGATCACTACATCGTTCTAAAAGGCTCTATGGAAATCTACTAATGTAGAAGTTTACTGAAATATATGCATGTACATATACACATAAACATAAAAAGGGAGTTTAAATGTTACTCTATAATGGGGAGGGCAGGTAATATTGCAACTAAATATTATATATCAAGAAATAAAAGCCCTAAATATCAGAAATGCGTTACCTCTGTTTGGGCTGTTCCTAGTGAGGTATATATCGCCATTTATCTCAGGCTTTTGTTAATGCTTTGGGTCATCTTCTAGAACTTGTTGGTAAAATCTTTTTTTCTGAACACACTAAGTATTTGGGTCATAAAACATGGAAAAGAATGCTAACTTAGAGACACTTATCTAGAAGCTTTCATTATGCTGGGTAGCATTCAGAGTGCTGAAAAGTACCCTGCAAACTTCCACAGAAGAAAAGTAATCAGTTCAACTGTGGACCCACTAATTAAAATAAAGACTTGACTGACAAGATATGAGTAGTATGAATTTTAAAAGGAGTATCCAATCACTTTCTGATTGGGACAAAGACTTACCCAATGAGATGAAACCCATAACTGGTGATATTAACAAGAATAAGGTAAAGAATATGTGGTTAGATAAGTCATAATTCCTAAGTGAGAATCTCTTACTACTACTCTGCTAAGAGGAAATATTATTTAATTGACTTCTTCGTAGCATCTCACTATATTCATATAATAGTGTATCTCTCAACCTTATCAGAGAAGATTCTACTTTCAGTAAATGGAGACTAACAGAAAAACTCACAATTAATAGAAGTCCAAAAAAAAGTGACTTTGGAGTGTTCTGCCATAAATGGGACATTTATATCACAGCTGCTCCTTAGTGGTATCAGGCATCATTTCAGAAGGGGGTATAAAAAGACCACAAGAGCCTGAAGTGATAACAGGAAACTGTTCTCAACACAATAAGGCAGTTACACATGTGACCTTACTGCAGTTGTGACAGCATGCAGAAGCTCTGTGTATTCTCAAGCCAGTCAAAATCCCATCATGGAAGAATAAAGTGAGCATAAAGCCCCACCCTGAGCTGAAAAGCTATGGATATGTGACACAGGGATATAGAAAATTAATTTTCTTCAAGAGTATGTCATTTAGTAAATTAACCATGCTCAGCAGATGACCACACATGTAAGAGTGTTGTATAAATTTTCTGGTCTAGCCTCATGGCCTAGGCCCACAGACCCACAATCCCATAGTCCCACTGAAATACACAGACGATTGTACAAATGTACGCTGATTGACCTGAGGCCTGGGCAGATAACTTGCTAACTCTTACTTGTAAACTAAAGCATGGCTCTTATTTTGTTCAGCCATGCAGCTCAGTACTTTTTCTCAGAGCAGCATTTCAACTTCTTTCCTCTGCATCTGCTGGCATCTCATCATGGTGTCTCTGTGGCTTCTGTGTGGCATTTCTGCTCTGTCTTTTCTGTTCTCAGAGTTTCCCCAGTCTAGTAGCCCCATCCACACTTCCTGTCAGCCTTCAGCCAATCAGCATTTTTATTCAACCAGTAGGCAGAACAATTATTTACAATATAACAACATAATCCCACTACATAGAGCTAATTAAACTCAATGGGATTTATAAAATATGAGGGCACATGGTTGGGAATGGATGGGAGTGGAAAGAGGTGGAGACAGAAGAGGGAAGGCTGTAGAGGGAGTGAATATATACAGAACGATATTTCAATTATCCAATATTTAATAAAACTTTTAAAATAACAAAAGCACTTAAAGGAAAATAGAGTAGTGAGGTGGCTATAAGTGATAATGTTATTTAGTTACATAAAATTCATAAAATATTTCATATGACAAAAATCTATCATAATAACAGTCAATGCATTTGTTTGTTCAAATTGAGCCCAAATAGTGTGTGTGTGTATAAGCATTTATATAAAACATACTATGTAATATATAAAAATATAAATATATTTGCTATATGATAAATACCAATGTTCATACATATGAACCTGTAGGGGACTTTTTAAATTAAACTAAGAAACACAAATAGATTATTAAATAAATGATGGACAGCTCTTATCTACTTCCTTCTCTTCCCTTCAATGGAAAATGTCTTTAAAAATAATATGTTATTAGTACTCAGATTAGCTAAGCAAATTTTATTGAAAGTTGTGGCAAGTTGCTTTAAAAATAGACTGAGAATTCCTTGATAAAATTTATTATATTTTACCATACCACAACATTTTCAAACTTAATAAATAAGGAAAGATAAAAAGAATATAATGAGCAGTCACCAGACTCTAAGTTAAGAAAGCAAACTATGATTGGGTAAAGTTAACATATAGATACAAAGTTCAGCCATTTTATGCGATGAAATTTTTACAAGTATAACATATTTCATGTGGTTTATTGTACAGGTATGACTGTCATATGCACATGTTTATTCCAGGTCTTAACTACATGTAGGAGTATTTATTACTTTTAATAATCCTTAATGCTTCCCTGAATTTGAGTATAGATTTTAGTCACTTTCAGTGTGACTTAAAAAAATATTAGAGAACCAGTCTTCCAGAGGAAAGCAGCCTTTGTTAAGTTGCCTATGTGCCAGTGGACAGTCCTAAACCCATGCACTTCCTGGCAGCATGAACTGGAGCCAATAAGTCAAAAAGAATGCAGGTGCATGGGAGGGAGAGGTAGTAGCTGATGGGAGGCAGTATTGAAGAAAGAGAGTGGAATAGGTTTGATTAAAGCATGGTGTATGCTTGTATAGAATTCTCATACAGTAAATAAAATTTATTTTAAAATATCAAAAATTGTCATCTGAAGGCCAATAAAAGAATTAAAATTTTCCTAAATTATTTTAAGTATTTAGCATGTGTTATTTTATTTTCAAGAATTTCTATAATAAAGTTTATAAAATTTGCATTTTATGAAAAAAAAGTTTAATGATTTCAATTTGTTAACGTACATGTTATTTGTAATAATTGAAGAACCTTAAAATTTAGTCATAACCAGTATATCATAAATATTACATGAATATATAATGAATGATTTGATTAGAATGAATGATGACAAGACAGAAGTCAGCAATTTGATATGATAAATTTATTGACAACCTGTACTCTGAATAGACTTTGAGATACTTTTTATTTTAAAGGATCTTAGAATGTCAAATGCATGCTTTATTTATCAAGACATAAATTGATGAATGAAACATCCAGTTTTTATAAGTCTTTGGCAGGACTTAGCTGCTGCCGGTACTGTTATTGTAAGACACACTTAGAATCCCCTCTTCTTCCTGATTTCCTTCACTGGAAGACCTATTATTGGTATTCTTTGTAGATATAAACAGAAACATTCTTCATTTAGTAGTGAGAGAAGGCAAGTTCTGGAGTGTGAAGAAGACAGTTGTACAAGGTATTGACATATGCTTTATTCTAGGGGAGGTTGGCTTGTAGATGGCGGTTATAAACAGGAAGAGGGGAGAATCTTATAAACCAAAGCCTGGTTATTAATGTCCTTACTTAGCAAGAATTATTAGAAAGGGGCTGAAGAGACAGTCACTAAAATATGTGAGCCACAATACTCACAAACAGGCAAAACTTGCATGCACCAGGGGGGGAAAAACCTCTATGTTTACAAATAACATGTTTGAAAAGAATTGTTCTGTTACTGTTAGAAAACTGACCTCATAGTAAAGAGTTTATGGGTCCTAGGTTCAATGGACACTGATAAAAGCAAGTCCTTCCAAGCGTGGCCTTTCCTAGTCACTAAGAATATTGCTCTGCAGTCATAATCTTCCAAATGAGATAACACAAATCAATAAATCCTTGACAAATGGTTATGGGTCTTAATGTAAACATCATTGAAGTCATAAGTATACTTATAATGTAAAACTAATATAATTTACAAATTATTTTTTGTAAATATAGACACAGGAATTTTCTTTAAAATTTGAAGTGTTTTCATATAACATTCAAATACTAAAAACATTACCACTGTTTATTTGTTTGTGTGTTTGTTTTGGTAGCTTTGTTGTCTTGATCATATAGCACAGACAGGCTCAAAATAGCTCTACTGGGGAGGATGACTTTGTACCAAACTCTGTGACATGATTCCCAGCTTTCCATAGTTTAAAAAAAATTTAAATTGGAATACATCCTTGAGTATGCCATCAAGTAAAATAAGTACACTTGCCCTTGCCTTTCTGTCCTCAATGATACTGAACTGAAATTTCCCATGGTTCACTCTCCTGAATCATGTGTTCTATATAGTTGAATATCACTATTAGAACTTCCATACTTGATTTAATTCTTGACACATAAAAATGTACATTATTTACAACTTAAACTAAGTTTGAGGATTTTACTAAATTATTTAATTTTTTCCTACATATTGTCAACAGTGTGTAACTCTGGGAAAATGAGTCATTCTGAGTTTTTAACTTCCTTCCCAATAGGAGGAATTCATATTTTATAACTTGAAAACTACACTTTATACCTATAGCTCTTTTAGAAGATGGAGAGATTATGTTCGCTTAGTTTCTGCAAATGCCTTTTAAGAGACAATCCTAAATTTAGTTATTAATATGAGTTTGTAAAAACTAATTGTGCAAGGTATTATTTATATCACACATAAAATATCGTAAACTATATATTTCCCTTATGCTTTTCTGTCTCTGAGTACAGACTTGCCTGGTTACTTCTTGTTCATGAATTTTCTCCTTTTAAGCATACAGTTTATAAAAACCAAGTTTTTCCTCACAGAAGAGTTTTCACACCAGCCTTTTCCCTGTGCTTATCTCATTTCTTTGCAATAGAAAGCTAGAAAGCTAGTGGTTTGTACTCTTGGTGGTAGTAAACTGGAAGAAAACAAAGTCATTCCCACATTTTTTTTTTTTTTTTACAGATGCTCTTTGTCACCTTTCCCCTTATCCGTTGACTAAACCAATAGGTGTGTTATAGTACATACAAACAAGAAAGATCCCAGTAGAGAGTCTCAATTTGCTCTACTGTTGCTATTCACTGAAACCAGTATTTTATTGGAGGTAGACTAAGCACATAAAATGGTTGACTATAATATTAGAAAAAGTAATCATTAGTAAAATAGTAAGTAGCTAAGAATGATCGCTAGTGTTCCTGAATATGCGACTGTACTGAAAACTAAGGTTTGGCTTTACACAGGAAAGCAAATTAAAAGAACCCCACTGTCCTAGGAAAACTACAGTCCTTATAAATCAAGATTTGAAAGATTTATTTCCCTTTGGACCAATGTTTCAGCAGATCAATTAATATAGTCTGTACTTGTCTTCTGCTGCCATGTGCAGCCAGAAAAATGTGTTGCTTATGCCATTTCAGAGCACTGTATACACAAAGTCATCTTGATGGACTGGTCTAATCTACAGTGCGCGACTCACAAATTGGGAACCAGAAAATAATAAGTCTCTGTCCACTTGGCAGAAGCAACTGTCCTGCAGGCCAATGGTTGGCAGGAGGATTTGGAGCCCAGAATGGCTCTCACTTCACAGACTTTGATCAAAGAACCAGTTGCCTCAGCTCAGCAAAGTTTATTCTCTAAAATTTTTAGAGGGCTCAGAGCAATGTACTCTTTTCCTCTGAGCAAGGCAATGTGCTGTAGGATTTAGGTCTCACAATCATGTGCTGAAAAGAAACTGCCATTAATGCCACCAGTTCACCCATAATGGGCTTTCTTTCAGCACAGAGATGAGTTTTATTTGGGCTTCTTCTCCAACAGAACAGTTTTGCTGAGCTGAACCTGTATTAGGATAATGGCAAACAATTTTTTATAGTGAGGTAATAAATCATATCCACAATATTAACATGAGCTTCTTTAATTTTGTGACGTTTTTAGGAGAGTAGAGAAGTGTATATCACTTTTAAATTTTGTATATGTAATCAAAGAGCTTAGCATCTCAAAAACACACAGTGAAATAATGGCTTCTATCCAGTTTGAAGCCTTAACAGTCACAGATTATCATGATCCTTTACAGCTGAAAATGATCCAAGATGGCCAAATCCAGCTGCATGTCAGGCTATAAATCTATTCCAAAGTCATCCACTTTCTGATGAAGATTTCTCCTAAAAAGAGTATTCCATATAAAGTGGAGGAGGAAATGACAATTTTCACTAAATCCCCTACTGCTTATTTCAACAGATCCAAAATATAAATGGTTTTTTTAAAAGAAGAGATCGATAACAATTACAACTCCTGCAAAAAAATGGAACAATCTTTGTTATGATTCCATTTGACTGTGTTTGTGTTTCCTCTTCTGCAAAGTGAGTTTGAAGGAAGGAGAGAAGATATGGGGAGACACTGGTCAGCTGTACCTAGTTCCAGAGAAAGAATGTGGTTTTTCTGGAAGAGAGCCTGTGATAGCAGAAGGGCTTGGCAACGATGGGGCTGTGTTTGGCTGGAGAGCTGTTGGCACTATCAGGAAATATTAAAATGTAGATTTGAGAAAGGAGGAGACAGACTCAAGCAAAACTGAAACCCAGATGGAACTCTGAGGCTCTGTAGCAACGGAATCATGAGCTTTTGGTCAACTGAGAGTTAACATGTGGTTCTCCCACTTTTCCTGGGTAGCAAAAGTCATCAGCTTTGGACTTCATTTCAATTAAGGAATCCGTTCTCAAGCTTTGAACAGAGGGAGATTCCAGCAGAGATTTTTCTTTAGTACATAACAAACATAAACAATCAGGCATAGCTGAGAACTGCCTGTTCTTTGTAGCAAGGTCTTTGCAGAGTCAGGGCTCCACAGAGCAGCCCTGTTTAAACATATATGTATGTATGTTAGGCTATATATGTGTATATATGCACATATGAGATATCTAATAAATGCACATATGCAGAAAAGGAGTTTTCAGGACTATCTTTTATTGGAAATAAAAACATGGACAACTATTATACTATTATGAAAAAGTGCAGCTGGGCTATAATTCTATCATTTCATCCCTCAGACCAAGGCAGGAATATTTGCTGCATGTTTGATGTTAGTTTGGGCTACTTTGTAGTAACTCCACCCCCACCCTAAAGGCACAAATAGATGTTTCTAAAGAGATAGAAAAGTTGTAAGAAGGAAGGAGACAGAGAAAGAGAGAAGGGGGAAGGGAGAAGTGAATATCTAGCAAACTGATAATTCTATAAATAAAATCTACAGAGTAGAATAAAGAAAAATATCTATAGGTTTCAGAGATAGAGCAAAGTCAGACAATCTGTACAGAAGGATCACCACCAGGCAAATCAACCATTAGAGTGAGCTTTGCTCTGTCTTTGACTTTTCCATTCTAGAGGCAATAAGTTGAGATACAATTTTGGTTAGAATTTCAAAACACTCAAATTTTGCTAGGAAGTCTAACTTCCTTCCTTTTTTCCTATTTCTTTCCAAAAATTTATTTATTTTGTTTTATGTGTATGGGTGTTTTTTTCTGTAAGTACCACATGTATGTGCACCACATGTATGTGTGTATCTGTACCACATGTGTGCCTGGGTCATGTGGAGGTCAGAAAAGAAAGACAGATATCCTGGAAATGAAGTTACAGATGTTTGTGAGCCACCCTACGGGTGACAAAAGTTTAATAGTCTTGCAGCTTAGTTAGTCTCTGAAGCTTGCAAGTGAGAATCCAGGAAGAGTCTCTGCAATAGGACGGACATGATGCACTCACCAGAGTAAACTCCTTTCTTAATTGCTTCTAACTGGGGTGAATATGCCATTTACAACTGGTATCTCAATTTCTATTCAGACTACATGAAGTTGAGCTAATTGCTTGACATGAATGAAAAATACTAGTGCTCTAGAGTCTTTAACATCTGGAATCTTCATAAAACTCATGATGTAGAAGAAAATCACAAAAACAAAAGAAGTCAGGAGAGCGACTCAAGCTTAAAGGAAATGAACAGGAATGTTAAAGTATAACATCAACTCTATAAAATAATATACTCCATGAAACACATGCAAATGATGTAGTCATTATGAACTGCACACATGTAAACTAGGAAAAGCAACCAGGTTTGGGATGGCGGTGAATGCTATTGATTTGAGTACCTGAGAGGCAGAGAATGAAGAGTCTAAGCCACCCAGGGCTACAATGAGACCTCTGACACCCAACAAACAATAGCAACAACACATCATATCCTTTTATTTTTGATAAAGAGAGCAAGAAAGTCCAGGCATTAAGGCTGTTTACTGCTCTTGCAGATGACTTGTTTGATTTCCCAGACCCCATGTTGGCAGGTCCTGACCTGGCTTCGGGGGATTCACTGCCTTAGTCTCTGTCAGCACCTGTATTTACAGGCACAATTTGTATGTCCAAACACAGGACTAAAACTAAAAACAGTTGCCTGTAGTTATTTTTCTAAGCATAGGACCCCACAGATTTCTCCCTTACATGATAACATATCCATTTTTATATTTCAATTGTCCTAGCATGTTTATGCAGTCACTTCTAGGTAAGACTGGTTCACAGTTAGCTTTCCTGTATTTTAGCTCTTACCATCTTTCTGCCATATTTCATGATGTTCCCTGAGTCATTGATGTAGGAGCTATGATGTAGATGTATCTGTTGGGGTCGAGCGCTCCACAATTCACTGATTTCTGTTTTCTGGACAGTGTGGCCTTCTGTAGTGAGCTCAGTTTGCTGTAATGAGAAGCTTATTTGATAATGGAGGATAGCTACCATTATCTGTGCATATAGGGAAAAGATTTAGAATGTGTTAAGAAAATTATGGTCATCTAGCAAAGTGGTAGTAGGGGGCTCTTTTGTAAGATCCATGAGCTCACTAGTCCTGGGAAGTAATCACTGCTGGGAGAAAGAGAATTAATGTCTCTCAGGAATAAGCCTCCTTATTGGTTATCTCTGAAATTATATATATATATATATATGTGTGTGTGTGTGTGTGTGTATGTGTATATATATATATATATAAACAAAAGAAAATCAGACACAGCAGGTTGTATTTGTGAATAGACATTCATCCATCCACTCATATATTCATACACATAGTAACAATAATCAGTGAAAAAGAGGATATCAACTAGAGGTGGCATATATGGGAGGCATTGGAGAGACTGAACCTCTAAGAAACAGGAGGGATGAAGGGGAGGTTGTAAAGTGATGTAATTCTATTTCATGTCAATTAAAATCTATCTAAAAATAACAGTAAAAATACATATTTCAAGAAGAAACCAAATGTCAAACTTTCATCAAAGCATACAATTTCATTAAAGAATTTCAGTGAGACATCTCAGCAGCAGAATAGACATGACACATGTGAAAGCAATGAAGACAAGCACAAGTAAAGTCATGCACTCTGAGGATGAGGAAGGGAAAACAATTATGTCAAAAAGTAGATTCTTAGAGATGTGGGTGAAAATATTGAAAGTCCATTTTACGAGTACTTGAAGTCACAGAGGAAGAGCAAAGGGTTGGGCAAAAAAAATTAAAGTTGAAAAAAGTATGTAAAAATTTCTAAATTAAATGAAAGACATACATATTTAAGAAGCTTAGTAAGTTTAACTATAAAAATCAGTGAGAGCCATATCTCAGGACATATCTTCAACCTGTTGAAGATTTCATAAAAACAAAAGAAAAATAGCAAAGAGACACATGGAGGGGACAGTGAATTAACAAGTCCTCATCAGTTATCTCCAGACACAGTGACCTGAAATGTCAAAGTATTGAAAGAAATAATAGGTGTGGACCAAACTTCTGTGTCCAAGGAAAGTACTTACCAAAACTGTAGTTTTCTTTTAAATTAATTGAACATGAGTGTTCTGATTCACTTCTGAACTCTATCTTTGGTTTCAATGATCTACATTAAGTCATGAATGGAAGCACAAACATCTCCCATACTTTTCCTTTGATTCTCTCACCCCTAAGATTATCAGGGCACCATAAATGATGTGATTTTGACATGTGGACAGCAAGGTGGGGAGATTTTCACGCCAGAAATTTGAAGAAATCCTTGGTTACTTTCAATTTGTCATCATCTTTTGTTGATTTTTTGATCCAGTATCTCAGTTGGCTCAAAGCCTTTTCTGGTTCTTTTCCTTTAATTTTGTGATTATTAACAGGAGACAGTTATTTCAGCCCCAATGACACTTCATGGCTTACTCTAATGTTGTTTATAACCTAAACTTAATTATTTCCCCTATGAGACACACTCTCTGTTATTTTGTGATACATATAGTTCTGATGATCTTCTTTAATCCACTCTTAGAAATAAAGGTATAGTATAATCATTCCTTAATGGTCTGTATTGCAACACCTTAAATTGTTCTAAAAATGACAATAGTTATATCATAAAGATATTGACACATTTGTGAACATTCTTTGTAATTAAAATAAAACAGTCACTAGGTATTATTCATAATTGATCATCTTTTAAAGAAATAAATCATTTCTTTATTAATTTTTTAACTGGACTAATAATGATAACTGAGATGTGTACAACAAATAAACAAATATTGTGCTAAATTAACTTAAAATATTTTATTCACAGTGTAAATAAATAATTTATGGTTCAGTTAGATCATGGAGTTGGGGGTTGTCATCATCCTGGTATGGGCAGCATACTCATCACAAAACAGACCTTAAATATTATATTTTAATTCTTATTTTGTATGAAGTTTTTCATAATATAATTGATATTGATAGTAACTTATTTTGGTTAAAATATTATTGAAAGTAAGAAGGATATAGTAGGTATAAACAGAATGTTTAGTTTATAGATTGTAATTTAATAATAGTATTGGATATGTGAGTCAATTAATGCAGAACTAATTATAATATTATTTTCTTGATATTATAAACAATGTTATTTTACTCAACACTGTGTTTAGAGAGAATTTTCTCTTAATGGAAATTTGACTGTGGGTCTTGCTGATGCTCAAAACCACCAATTTACCCTAAGAGTGACAGGAAAGAAATACCTCTTTTTAAGAAGCAAATTCATAGCACTTATTTAAAACACAAATAATATTGGCAGAAATTATTTAATATAACTTAATTAACCATTTTTTATTAAGTAGACTGCTGTTCAAAAATCTGAGCTACTAAATAGATTTGCAAAAGGCAGAACAAAGGAAACCATTAGTTTTATTCTCTGTGTCTACTAATGATGAAGTATAATATTACAGAAAATACAAATCTACCTGGGACCTCTAATTCATCTGAATTTAACTAATTGGTTTTGATGTCTATCAGCTGCAGATAAAATGAAGCAATGATTATAATTCATAAATTTTATCAAAGGTATCAAATTAGTTAGTGAGAAGACATGCGACCACATTAATGCTTTTAAATTTTAAATTGCAAATACTATGAGTGTACAGGAAGCATAAATAACTGGATATAACAGAGCTACAGTGAGAACAGGAAGAAAGGACTTCACACACTCAAGGGTACTAAGAGTTCTCTTTGTTTCATCCTTGGGTTTTTTACTACACTAGGTCTATTATCTTCACACAGATTTGTGCACACTCCAGGCTTACATTTGAAAACCTCTGAGGATAGGACAGGGTCCTCTTTTCTCTCGGGTCAACTTTTGACATTCTTGGGAAGGAGTGACTACTTAACTTGATTTATTTGCTCCATTCCTGAGCCAATTACGAAGAACAGATGTTGAAATTATTCTAAGTGTAGGACTTTTCTTTGTGACTCATGCCTCAAATAATTAAAATAAAGACACAACTTAGTTAAAAATGGTGGCTTCTATTATAAGCATAAGGAATGGCAAATGTAATATTAAACAGTAACATTTCAAAGCTAAGGGGTGCTTTATAAAGAAATAGTAAAGCATACACCCAAGTGAACCTTGCAAAGGACATGGACAGTGTTGTCTTTCTTTGGTTTATCAAAATAGTTGTGGGTAGTTTTCCACAGAAGCAAGAATCCAAAGATAGACAACACAATCCTGACCAACACTCTCGACGGTGACATCAATGTCATTGGCTCCATCTATCTTCTCTCTTCACCATCTTTAACATGTGAATTAATTTTCATGTGTCTGGAAATAAAATTTTCCTTGCATGTGTAAATTGGATTTTACAATTCTAGCCTCAGAACCACAATGCCACTAGGAAGAAAAAGAAGCAAAATGTAGAAGATTGAAATTGATATTTTAGAAGTAACATTTTTATGGAAATAGTTATCGAATTTCTGCTTACATTTTATGAACCATAAAGTCTACAAGGAAAGCCTGAATAAACAGTTTTCTAGCTAGACACATTGCTGCCATAAAAAAAAAAAAATCCAGACTTTACCAATAAGGAAGTCTGTCAAGTGCAATTAGCCCTTTAACTGTTCCTTCTAGCTCCAAATTCGGGGTTTTTAATGACTTCTGCTTGTCTCAGTCACAACACATGGCTGTGATTGTGCAGAGCTGTTCATTACAATGCAACTGTGGCCCCTTTGACGTTCCGGAGGGAGCTGAAATTAAATACTGCTAAAGGAAAAAAATAAAGATAAAAGACAGTACTTTTGAAGAAAGAAAAAAATGAGACAAAGTGTGCAAGACTCAACAACATATAGTGGATAGCACACTGCATGGGACAGGAAAGCAAGGACTCATTCCTTGTCACCAGACTCTCTGGCTCACTGCAGGTCCTCGGGCAGCAGAGGAGCAGAGTTTCTCAAGATATTCCTTCAAACACAACTTGGGCAGCCGATTCCCTGTGTGTTTGAGAGGCTTTGGGACTTTGCTTTGGGACTGCAACTAACACATTATCATCTTCTTTGAAATCTGGGACAATGAAAGACTTTAAAACCATTCTTGTCTGTCTGTCACTTTTGCTTAGTTGAACCGGTTATTGACCCACAACAGGAATGTTAGTTACCTCATTTATGTCTGGGCCTTCCATTCACATTCTTGTAGCCACAGGCCTACACATTCCTCTGGGTTTTGACTCCTTGACTTTTTGCCACCCTGCCTTCTCCCCATTTAGATTATGCCTCTCGGTGTTTAAAGAACATGATCTGAGAAGCACAGGCACTTTATTTTTTAATATAATCCTAATACTTGGCTACATGTTCATGGTACAATCGTATTGATACTCCTTAGTCAGGCAAATGATACACAGCAAAGCAAAATGAAGGTCTGGGAAGGCAGGCACCCCTGGCTCCTTACATAGTTCTCAGGATGTGGTCATCATTACCAGCATCATCCTCCTGTCCCCTTCTCTTTCCACCTCACTATGTGTCCACCCTCATTTCTTTCCCTGCTTTGGTTCTTTCATTTTCTCTTTATTTCCCCCGTTATAACAAGATCCACACATGGCAACATCAATCTTTTAATCTAAAATTACAATAACGGTCATTCTTAGGAAGCACCTTTCACCCTGTGCCCGGAATCCAATCAGAAATTCCAAAATCTCAGAGAACTTCTTTTTTGAATGCTTTTCACATCTCCAGAGCACATACTGGCATGTGGGAAGTGTGCACGGAAAGTTTCCTGGACCAGCCTGCTGCCATGAGTTTACTTTTGCCGAGGCAGGATTTCACAAGGCAAACTTTGGCTCATCATCTACAGGAGTGTCTCTGGTCACTTTCACTATTATATTTATGTTCTACCTCTGTGCATGTCTGATGTGTCCCATTCTTCGTTTTCCTCTACTAAAAGTTTGTAAAATTGTGACTGTCTTTTAAGAAATACTTTAAAATGTCACTTCTTATTCGACACAACCTTTTGAACCACATTATTTTGCCAGTTGGATCTCATGTGTTTGACACACAAAACCAGCCAGATGCATTTAAATTACCTGAGTTACGTTTCTATGCTTCTCTCAGGCGCATCACATGGGCAAACACGCCATTAAATTCTCCCTGGACCAAAACAGACATTCTGGTTGAAAATAGGCTCTTTAATTCTCATTCCAACTGAATGTTCGAAGCTTATTAAAGTAAAAACTTACATCCCAAGTTAAAAAAATAAAACATAAATAAGAAACGAATTTATTATTTTCATTCAGTGTTCACATGGTTTTCATTGTGATATCTTTATACTTACATATCAGTGAAAGCTGCTCATTCCTTGTCTCTCTATTTCCTTCTCACATCTCCTATACATAAGTTCCCTTGTTATTCTGGATAGTTCTTTCCTTCCTATATTATATTTATATAAAATGAGACAAACCCTGTATCATCGTCCACATTACCCCCCTTTGCCCTGCCACCTATCTCTTTCCTTCAATTCTCCAGCTTTCATGCTATGAATATACATAGTTTGTATATAGATTTCTCACAGGAAGAAAATTCCTTATTTGTCCTAACTCCTTTCTATTTTAATTGATGCGATGATTTTCAGCTTGATGCATTTTTCTTCCAATGATATTTTTTTTCATTATTCTTAGTAGTTGACTACAAATATGAGCTACATTCCCTTTATCCCATGTACTGATAGGTTTCTGGTCTATCTGACCTGTGTTGCAGACCCACAGTCCCATAGAAACACACAGACACTTATAATGATTTCATGCTGATTGAACTATGGCTCAGACATATTGCTCGGTAGCTCCTTCATTTTACCTCAATCTATTCCCATTAATCTGTTTAGTCATGTGGCTTTGTGCCTTTTCTCAGAAGAGCATGGTTGTCTTTTTTCCTCTGCATCTGCTGGCACCTCTCTTAGTGTCTCTCTGATGTCTCTCTCGTATATATCTCGTATC
This sequence comes from Phyllotis vaccarum, assembly GCA_033318265.1. Lineage (NCBI taxonomy): Eukaryota > Metazoa > Chordata > Mammalia > Rodentia > Cricetidae > Phyllotis > Phyllotis vaccarum. The sequence continues at coordinate 118,316,076 of JARWLC010000005.1, forward strand.
TCTCTGGCATCTCTGTGGCATCTCTGCTCCTCTCTTCCTGTTCCCAGACTTTTCCTAGTTTGGTAGCCCCGCCCACAGTTCCTGTCTGCCTTCTGGTCAATCAGCTTTTTATCAAACCAGTAGGAGGGAAAAATCCCACTACAGCCCCATTCATCCGTTGATGGACATCAAAGCTGGCTTTATTTCCTACTCTTTGTTAATAGATTAGCATCTCAGTAGGAGGAGCCAGAGTCCTTTGGTATATACATATATGGGATCAGTGGACAGACTTTCTTCGAAATTTTTTCTTAATAGACTTGCAAAAATATTTTGATAAAATTAAAGTCATTAGTCATCCTTATGATGACAAAAGATACGTCAGACCTGGCTCATCACCAATGTTATGGTTGTTTTTCTTGTTATCTGTTCCATTGTATTATTTTATTATTTATAAAATGTTTATTTTATCCATGTACGCCCCTGCTCCCCCTCCCTTCCCTCCTCCTAATCCCTCCCAGTCAGTCTTCAGCCTTCTCCTCTCCCCATCCCCCCATCTCTTCCCCTAAAGGGCAAGAAGTCCCAAGGTGGGTCAGCTTGGCACATCCACTCCAGGCAAGTCTGATTTCCTCATCCCAGCATCAAGACTGGATTAGATGCTCCTCTGCAGGGAATGGGCTCTAAGGTGTGAGCATGGGAACACAGTCTGATCTCACCTCTCAAGGTTCCACATACAATATAGAAATTGTTGCTCATTTCCTGTTCATTTAATTGGTTTTTCTTGCTTAGTTTTAAGTCTCTTACCTCAGTCATTCTACTGTTTCAAGATCCTATGTTTCCTGCCTTCTTTGCTGATTCCCTTATTTTAATGGGGTTTTGTCTCTGGCAAAATTTCAGAGAAAAAAGTATATACATTATTTATTGTTAAGGTAGATAAGGCAGAGAGTAATTGAAGAGGAAACTAGAAAACCTTATCTGTGAAGCACATGTACCTGCACAAACATGAGCACACACACCACACAATACACTACACATATTACTCCTTCCCCCCACACCACACAATACACTACACACATTACCCCCCAATGCACACACACACACACATACACAAACACACACACACCACAATATGCTACACATACGCCTCCCAACCAACAATACACTACACACATTACTCCTTCCCCCAACACTACACAATACACTACACACATTACCCCCAATGCACACACACAAAAACACACACACACACCACAATATGCTACATGCATTACCCCTCCCCAACCCACAATACACTACACACATTACTCCTTCCCCCCACACCACACAATACAATACACACAGTACTGCCCAACACACACACACACACACATACACCCACACACCACACAATACACTACAGACATCCCCCTCCACACACACACACACACACACACACACACACACATACTGCTTTATCTTTCCAGAACCTTAGAGGGTTTTTCAAAATAGCCAGCTTCTGGATTTCTGGGTTTTCCACTGAGACAAGTTGGTTATAGGTTTTTATGATTAGTACATAAAACCTCTTAGTTCTGTGAAAACACATTTTATTAAAAAAAATTCTTTCTTTGGTGGTGATGATTTTAGCTGTGAATTGTTCTATTTATTGAAGATAAAAATGGTTCTCTTGTAATCTATTGTGATTTCATTTCCCACTCTCTCCTCCTCCCAGCCCCTCCCCATAACCCCACACACTTAGATCCACTACGTTTCTGTCCCCCATGACCAAACAAATTGTTTTTTAAGGGAGAAAAGTAAAATAATTTATATTATAATAAGATAAAGCAAAAACTAAGGTGTCAGAATTGGATACAAAAAATCAAACAGAAGGAAAAGAGCCAACAGAAGGTTTAAGAAACAGAAGCCTACTTGCACTCAGTAATGCTGTAAAAAGTGAAGCCATACTATACGTGCAAAATACCTGGTGTGGATCCATTCATGCCCTATGCATGCTGTCTCAGTCTTTCTGAGTTCATGTGAGCTCTGCTCATGTTGATTTAAAGGGCCTTGTTTTCTCCATGTTTTCTCTCCCCTTTGGCTCTTACACTCTTTCTGCCTCCTCCCCACAGGGTTCCCAAATCCCTGAGGAGAGGGATTTGATTGGGATGTCTATTTAGAGCTGAGTGTTCCAAGGTCTCACAACTCTGCATAATGTCTGGCTTTGGGTATCTGTATTTGTTCCTATCTGCTTCAAGAGAAAGCTTCTTAGATGATGGTAGAACAAGACACTGATCTATGTATGTAACAGAATGTCACTAGGAGTCATTTTTTATTGGTAATTGCTCCATTTTTAAGAAATGTAGTATTTGTTTTATGCTAGGTCTATTAACCATCTAGTTTCAGTTCTTTGCTGCTTAAGCAGTGTCAAGTATGAAATCCGTGTGATAGACTGGGCTGTAAATAAAATCAGTTATTGGTTGGTTATTTCTATAAGCTTTGTGCCATCCTTGTTCTGGCATATCTTGAATGTAGGACACCATTGACAAAAGCCTGGGTTGTTTGGGTGTTCCTGTCGGATCCCTTTGGCCAAACAATCAATTAGATGTAGTCCAGTCCCTTGGGACTGGAAACGTCATTTGATGACAACAGATAGCCAGTTGGGGCTCTGTCCTCTCTCTTATTTGAAAAGATTTTGTTTTAGAATTGTCTTCATGTATATATGTATTTTAGAAAGTCCTACTGGATTAGGTTTACATACTGTCCCTCAAAGAGGCCTTCCGTTGTAGCAGTCTTTCCCTATATATCCTCCTTTGCCCCATTCTCTTCTCTTCTCGACTGATCTTCCAATTCCACCTCTTCTACTTATTCATAGCCATCTATTCTATTTTTCTTTACTAAGATCTATCTGTTGCCTAGTCCCTACTCTCTATCTAACCATAATGGTTCTATGGATTGTAGTTTGGGTGTTATTGACTTAAGCTAACATTCATATATAAATTAATAATACTGCATCTATCTTTTGGGTCTGGGATACTTCCCTCAATAATATTGAGGTATAAATTTCATGACGTCATTTTACTTAAAACTGCTGGATAATATGCGGATGTGTAAATATACAATATTTTTGTCCATTTTTTAGGGACATATAGATTGTTTCCAATTATTGGCTTTTATGAATACAGCATAAATAAACATGTTTGAGCAAGTGTCTTTGTGCTAGAATGAAGCATCTTTTGGGTATATGCCCAAGAGTGGTATAGAAGAATCTTGAAGTATATAGATTTCCATCTTCCTAGAGAACTGTACAAGTTTGCATGAGCTGTCATTTGTTTTATTGATCTCAGTCATTTTCAAAGGTGTAAGATGGAATCATAGAGTCCTTTTGATTTTCATTTCCCTGATGGCTAAGGGTGTTGATTAATAATTTAAGTCTTTGTAATCCATCTGAGTTTTCTTTATTGAGAATTCTCTATTTAGATCTGTACCCCCATTTTAAAATTGGACTGCTTCTTGTTACTTTGTTATTTTATTTTTAGTGATTTATATATTTTGGATAATATTTTACTAATAAGTGTATAGATTCTAAAACTCTTCCATCATTCTGTAGGCTGCTGTTTTACTCTCCTCTCAGCCAGTTCTAGAATTTTCCCAGTGGAATCTTTAGGGTCACTTATACATGTCAGCTATAAATAAAGACTTTGATGTCTTCTTTTCCAGTTTGTATTGCTTTTATCTCCTTAAGTTGGACTGTTGCTCTAGCCAAGACTTCAAGCACTGAATTGAACAAATATGGAAAAAGTGGACACCATTGTCTTGTTCCTGATTTTAGTGGGAATGCTTTGAGTCTCTTGCCATTTAGGTTGATGCTGGCTGTGAGTTTTCTGTGGGCTGATTGGTTTCAGCATGTTGAAGATACTTGTATCCCTAGTATCTCCAGAATTTTTTATTATGAAAGGGTGTTAGATTTTTACCAAATGTATTTTCTTCATCTAATTAAATTATCTTTGAAATTTGTTTAGTTTACTTACATGTTGGCTTACATTTATCAATTTAGGTATGTTGAATCATCCCTTTCATCTCTGGGATAAAGTCAACTTGATCATGGTAGATATGTTTAAAGTGTTTTTGGATTTGCCTTGAAAATATTTCATTAAAATTTTTTGTATCTATGTTCATAAGAAAAAATGCTTTATAAATTTTTCTTGCTCTTTATAAGATTTATTTATTTATTTATTATGTATACAGTGTTCTACCTCCATGTATGTCTGCACACCAGAAGAGGAAATGAGATCTCATTATAGATGGTTGTGAGCCACCATGTGGTTTCTGGAATTAAACTCATGACCTCTGGAAAAGCATCCAGTGTTCTTATCCTCTGGGCTATCTCACAGGTCTCCCTCTTTTGGGTCTTCATGTCATCTGGGTATCTAGAAATCTGTGATATCAGAGAACAAATTGGGCAATTTTTTCCATTTATATTTTGTGAAACATTGCCCATCTATTCTGATTAATTTTGTTTTAAAGTCTACATTGTCAAATATTAAAATGGAAAAACCAGTTTGCTTATTATGTCCATTTTTTCAGAATATTTTTAATTTTTTTACTCTGAGGTGATACCTATATTTGATGTCAAAGTATGTTTCTTGGATCCTGTAGACAAAGAGATTCTATTTTCCCATCATTAGTATGATTATTGCTTTGATTCTTATATGGCCAGGGGATTTTTTTTTTTCTGGTATAGGCTATCTGGTATTCTGTATGCTTCCCATACCTTTATGTGCACCTCCATATTTTGGTTAAGGACATATTCCACTATGTTTTTGGTAAATATATTTTTGTACCTTTGGCCCAGGATTCTTATACTTCTTTTATTTCTAGTATTCTTAGGTTTGATCTTTTCAGAATGTCTTAGATTTCCTAAATGGTTTGTGCTGGTATCTTTAGATCTAACATTTTTCTTGACCCACATATCCAATGTTCTGGCTTAGCTTTTTATACCTGCAGATTTCTAATGTTACTCCCTTTGTCTTTTTTTCTATTTTATGTATTTTATACTTCATTTTCTATTGTACTAAAGAGTTTTATCTTGCCCTAAATTGTGTCTTTAGAAATCAGCATAACTGTTTTTGCTATAAACTATTCTTTTCTCAAATCTCAGAATGTTATTGTTTTTCCCCACTCCTTATATATCTTATTTTTCTTCCAAGTTTACTGTTTTTATAAATTATTTTTGCTTTGATCAAAGGATATCTTTTAGTGTTTGTGATATTTTGATTTTGTGCCCATACTTACGACTCTAAGAAAACATGGTAATATTTGTGCAACTTAGTATGACTAAATTAAAACCTAACTGCAGACAATTCCATCCGATGCTTTTGAACATTAATACTATAAGGAAACTGTATTTTTTAAATTTTCTTCTAGGTCTCGTTAAATTTCTCAAATGAAATTTCAGTCTTCTTCCTGTAACTTCAAAGTTGGCAACTACTTTATTTTATTAATAGTTCTTTCCTCTTACAATATATCTTGATTAAAATTTCACTTTCATCTGGATCCACTTTCTTTTTGTCTCTTGTTTGAAAAGAACAGGGTTCTAAAAGTTAACAAAGCATAAAAATTAAATTAAAGTAATAACAACACACAAAAAAATCACATTGAAGATAAGGCCAATCAACAGAATGAAGAGATCCCCAAGTTAAGGTACAAGAATCAGAGACCCGCTTGTTTTCATACTCTGGAATCCGATAAAAGCGTTAAGCTGAAAGCCACAATATATATAAAGACAGTCTGGTACAGACAGACCCTTGTTGGCTGTGCTCTTACTACTTTGGTCTCCCTGAGTTCACATGAGCCCTGAAGAGCAGCGCCTTATTCTCATGGTGTTCTAAATACCCTTGCTCTCACACTCCTTCTCACTCTTCTTCCATGGTCTCCCCTAGCTTTGTGGGGAGGGAGAAAATGGAGACATGTAATCTAGAGCTTCAGGCTCCAAGGTCACCCTTCCTGTGCAATGTCTGGACTTGTGTCTCTGCATACATGCTCATTTGATAGATGAAGCCCCTCTGATGACAACCAAGCAAGACAATGATCCATTAGTATAGCAGAAAATCACTAGGAATCATTTTATAGCCACTTTCTTCTTTCTTGTCTTTTTTTAATGACCAGTAACATTTGTTTTAACCCTGGTTCCATGGGCCATCTAGTCTCAGAATCTGAATCATCAGTAAAGTATCTGGAATAGACTTCAGCCCCTAGAGTAGGCCCTAACTCTAACAAGACATTGGTTACTCCCACAGACTTTGTGCCATCATTGCCCCTGAACATTCTTTAGGCAACACAGCATTGTAGACCCAAGATTCCATGGTTGGTTTGGTGTTTACATCTTTCTTTTGGCAGTCTGAAGAGTACCCTTTTGCAACAAAAACACTAAGAAATGGGGTGAATGTTGATGTGGGAATGCCTTTTTGTATGCTGTGAATATCAACCTTTAAATAAAGGAGCTGTTTTGGGCCATGACAGGCACCATAGAAGAAGTTGTAGGAGGAATCAGAATAGGTAGGAAAGGAAGGGCGGAGTCAGAGGCAGACTGAGCTGAAGCTGCCCAAGGAGCAACATGTAGGAGTACACGTGAGCCACGGGCCACGTGGCAGACAGATTAATAGAAATGGGTTGATTTAAGATGTAAGAGAAAGCTAGAAAAGTGCCTGAGCCATAGGCCAAACAGCATAAAGTTAATATAAGCCTCTGAGTCATTTCTGGGGGCCTGAGCAGCTGGGCCGCTAAGCGGTTTCGGGGACAAGTCTGTGGATCAGACCTCTGGCTGCCTGGGACCGAGAAACCCCAATACTACAGAATATTCTGTGAAATAACTCACTTTGTGGGTGCTGTCTTTATCAATGAGGCCCCAATGTCAGTTTGTGGAGAGCAACCTATTGTCTTTACAACATGCTGGGTTGCCTGAAGTTCTCTATGAGACCCTTTTAGCCAACAATTTAACTTAATGAAACCCTACCCCTGTACTATAAGATTCATTTGGTGACAAGAGATGGCCATCTGGGACTCTCTCTCCCCCATTATTTAGAGTGTACTCTGGGAAGTTCCCTCTGAACTAAGTTTCCATATCTAGCCCCCCAAATGCCCTTCAATTCTAGCTGTTTTATCTTGCATTTCTTCAATCAACCTCCCGCTTCCCACCGGATCCTCCTTTTTAAAATCCCCTACTTCCAGTCCACCCATGGAAATCTATTCTATTTCATGCTATCATGGAGATCAATGCATGTCCACCTAGTCCCTTCCTCTATACCTAACCTCTCTAAGTCTATAGACTGCTTCTTTTTTATCATCTATTTAATAGCTAATATACAGAAATACACACACACACACACACACACACACACACACACACACACACACACACACACACATATATATATATATATATATATATATATATATATTATCTTACTGGGCCTTGGGGTTACTTTACTCAAAATTATTATTTCTACTTCCATCCATTTGTCCGGAAATTTTATAATGTTATTTTTTTTTAACAACTGAGTAATATATCATTTGTATTAATGTGCCACATTTTATTTACCCATCTCCTGAGGAATATCTAGGTTGTTTCCAATTTCTGGCTATTATGAATAGAGCAGAAATAAACATGGTTGAGCCAGTGTCCTTGTGGTATGATTGAGCATCCTCTGAGTATATGCCCAAGAGTAGTGTAGCTGCATCTTGAGATTGATTGATTCCAAATTTTTTGAAGAATCAGCATTCTGATTTCCATAGTGACTGTACAACTTTGCACTCCCACGAGCAACGAATGAGTGTTTCCTTAATTAACACCTTTATATACACGAGTTGTCACTTTTGTTACTGATTTTAGCCATTATGGCAGATATAAGAAGGAATTCAGAGTTGGTTTAAGGATATTGAACATTTTTCTAAGTGTTTCTCAGTCATTTGAGTTTTCGCTACTGAGAATGTGATTTTTAGATATGTACTCCATCTTTAATTATTTGAATTTTTTGATATTTAGTTCCTTGAGTTTTTTATATGATTTGCATATTTTTATATATTTGCATATGTGAAATTGGTAAAAGTATTTTCCCATTCTGTAGGCTGCTGATTTGCCTAAATGTCAGTGTCCTTTGCCTTACAGAATCTTTTCAGTTTCATGAAGTGTAATTTATTATTTATTTTTGTGCCTACACCAAAGGTGGTCTATTCAAAAAGTCTTTTCCTGTGCCAATGAGTTTAAGGCTATTCAAAGGGCTAAACTATTGAAAAACACTTAGTCTTCTCCTAGAAGCTACCAATTGCTAACAGGCCCTCAACTAGAAGTGGGACTTTGTGCCTACCTCCAGCTACATGCTAGGATTGTCCTCATTTGAATTTGAGCAAGTCTTGTGTATGCTGTTGACGTTTGGGGTCATAGGTTCAGTTGTCTGGCTGTGTCTTCTGAAAAACACAGTTTCTTTGTAATATACTGTCACATCTGGTTCTTTCATTCTGCTATTTTTCCTGCAATGATTCTGAGCTCTTGGAAGAGGTGGTGTAGTTAGACATCTCATTTATGGCTTAACATTCTTCCGTCTCTTATTTTCCGCATCTTGGCCTATTGTGCCATTAATCACCATCTACAAATAGAAGCTTCTTAAGATCTGTTAATTACTATTCCCCCAAAGCAACCCTTGACCCTGTGACCTCAAGAACTCCCTGAGACACTGATATTCCCAGCTTTTATTGGATCAAGAGATGAGTGACTTTTCACTCAGCCCAGCTGGAGAGCCCAATCTCCATAATCTAGGCCATAGTAAAAAAATACCTGGAGACCCTAAATTCTACCTATTGCTGCCTCAATTGCAAGACAGCAGGGAAGAACCCCATGGGATAGCATCCTCAATTATCGCCTCAGTTTGATGGACCCTGCAATTTTCAATATCTATCCTATCTGCCAAACTAACCCATCACCCTGCAACTTCAGCAGGTTCCTGACACACAAAATTGGCCAGCTCCTATTTGAACAAAGGCAGCATCCAGAGACACAAATCAGCCAGCTCCTATTGGATCAAAAGCAGCTCTCTGTGAAACAGAATACACAAACACCAAGTGGGCCAACAGCTCAAATTGGGCCAGGAGAAGATTCCTGAGACACAGGCATATCCAGAGCAGATTGAACCAAGATCAGCCTCCTAGGACACAAACGAACTCTGCACACCAATTTGAGAAAAGATGGGTAGATGCCAGCACAAGAATGCATAAAGCAACATAAAGAATAGTATGTCACAACCAGAATCTGGTAATTCTACAACAGATTGAACATTTCAATGTAGAAGAAGAAGGAAATGCCCTTAAAAATGACTTTCTGGAGATGATAGAGGTCTTTAAAGAGGAAACAACAAATTTTCCTTAAAGATACAGAGGATAAGACAAACAAAAAAGTTGGAATGAATCAATAAATATCTTAAAGAAATCCAAGAAAAAGCAATCAAACCGGTGAGAAAAACAAATCAAGTTTCAAAAAACTGAAATAACAGCAATAAAGAGACACAATCTTGAAATTTGAAAGTCTAAGTAAACAAATAGGAACTACAGATACAAACATAACCAAGAGAATGGAAGAGATGGAAGAGAGAATCTCTGGCATAGAAGATTCAATAGTGGAATTAGATATGTAAGTCAAAGAACACTAAAACCTCATAACACAAAACGTTCAGAAAATCTGGGATACCATAAAAAGACCAAATTTAAGAACAGAAATAGAAGAGAAAAACACCAGCCCGAAGGCACAGAAATATATTCAGCAAAATCACAAAAGAAAACATTCCCAATCTAAAGAAGGAAATGCCTGTAAAGATATAAGAAGCATACAAAATACCAAATAGAGTAGAGCCCACCAAAAAGTCCACTTACCACATAATAAAATACCGAACATACAGAATGAAGAAAAATATTAAAAGCCACAAAGGAAAAAGGCCAAGTAAATTATAAATGCAGAACCATCAGAATAATACCTGGCTACTCAATGGAAACAATGAAAGCCAGAAGGTTCTAGACAGATGTACAGCCACTAAGAGACCACAGATGTCAACCCCAACTACCATACTCAGAAAAACTCTCAATACTCATAGATGGAATAAATAAGATTTTCCAAAAAAATTCAGATTTATACAATGTGTATTCACAAATCATGTCCTGCAGAAAACACTAGAAGAAAAACTTCAACCTAAGGAAGTTAGATATACCCATGAATCCTCAAGCAATAGATAATCCCACAGAACAAACCACAAAGAAGGTAATACACATTACCACTAAGTTAACAGGAATTAACAAACACTAGTTATTAATATCTACTAATACCAATTGATTTAATTCACTTATAAAAAGAAATGGTCTAACAGAATGAATACAAATACAGAATCCATTTTTTTTTCTGCTGCATGAAAGAAACACACCTCTAATTTAAAGGCAGTAACTTAACTGCTATTTAGTTTGTGTGAGATTTCTCCAAAATGTTTATGTTGGTACTTAGTGATTTAGGCTACACTATAGAGTTACAGTAATAAAAGCAGATTGATATTGACATAAAAACAAGAATTTAATTGAAGACCTTGACAGTAAGCCACATACTTATAAACACCCGATATTTGACAAAGAAGCCTAAAATATATAATAGAAGAAATAAAGAAAGCATCTATAACAATTAGTGCTGGCATAGCTTAATGGTGGCATGCACAAGAATGCAAATAGATCCATATCTATCATCCTGCACAAGACTCAATTCCAAATGGATCTAAGACTTCAACATAAACCCAGTTATATTGAATGTTATAGAAAAGGAATAAAAAAATAGCTGGAATGCACTGGTAAGGAAGACCACTTCTTAAATATAATACCAATAGCAAAGAAACTGAGAGTAACAAGTGGTAAATGGGACCGCCTGAAACCGAAAAGCTTCTGTAAGGGAAAGGACACAGTCAATAATACAAAACAACAGTCCCTATAACTTCATTAACTCCATATCTGACAGAGAACTGATCTCTAAAATATATAAAGAACTTAAGAAAATACAGGTCAAAAAGCCAAATAATCCAATTAAAACTAGGGTGCAGAGCTAAAAAGAGAATTCTCAACGGAAGAATTTCAAATGGCTGAAAGACACCTAAATAATTGTTCAAAATACTTAGCATCAGGAAAATGCAAATCAAAACAACTCAGAGATGCCATCTTACACCTGTCACAATGGTTAAAATCAAAAACACTAATTACTGCCTATACTGGATGGGATGTGGGGTAAGGGAAACACTCATACTGCTGGGGAGGGCTTGTAAACTTGTACAGCCACTTTGGAAATCAGTATGGCAGTTTCTCAGAAAACTGAGGATCAATCTACCTCATGATTGAACAATACCACTCTTGGATTTATACCCAAAGAATGTATATTCTTACCAAAAGAACACTTGCTCAACTATGTTCATAGCAGAATTATTCATAATACCCAGAACCTGGAAACAACATAGATTTCCTTATACCTAAATAATGGAAATGAAAATGTGTTACATTTACACAATGAAGCACACCTCAGCAGAAAAAAAAAGTGATATCCTAAATTTTTCAGGCAAATAGATAGAGCTTTGGAATATAATCCTGATTTAGATAACACAGACCCAGAAAGACATAGTATGTACTCACTCAAAATTGGATTTTAAAGATAACACAAAAGATATCAGACTACAATCCAGAATCTTGAGCAACTTGGTAACAAGGAGGAACCTAAGAGAGACATCCAATGATCTCCCCTGAAATGGGAAATAGATAGGTCTCCTGAGTAAATAGAGATCGTAGGTCGGGACAAGGGGAGGTGGGAAGAAAACATGGGGAAATGGGATGATTGAGTTGGGGATGCAACGGAGAGGGAGAGCAACAAAATAGATATCTTGATAGAGGGAGCCATTGTGGAATTGGAGAGATACCAGGAATCCAAGAACCCACAAGGTGAACCTCATCTAAGACTTCAGACAGTAGTAGAGAGGATGCCTAAATTGGCCTTTACCTATAATCAAAATGATGACCACCCTAATTCTCATTAAAGAACTTTCATCCAGCAATGGTTGAAAGCAGATGTAGAGATCCACAGCTAAGCACTGGCTCAATCTTCCAGTCTAGCAGAAGAGGAGGAAGAGGAGGAAGAGGAGGAGGAGGAATTATATGAGCAAAGGGGTCAAGATCATAATGAGAAAACCCACAGATACAGCTTATGTAATCTACTGAGAGCTCACTGAATCTGGATTAACAGCTGGGAACCTGCATGGACTGAACTTGGCCCTCTGAATATGGATGACAGTTGAATGGCCTGGGCAGTTTGTGGGGCCTCTGGCAGTGGGACCAGAATTTATTCCCAATGCATGAATTGGCTTCTTGTAGCCCATTCCCTACAGAGGAACACCTTGCTCAGACTAGATAATGGAGAAGGGTCTTGGTCTTACCTCAACTAGATATGCCAGACTGAACAGACTTACCCTGGGAGCCCTTACCCTATCTGAGGAATGGAAGGGGGGATGGGATGGGAGAATATGGGGAAGGATAGGAAGCCTCCTAGTGGAGAGAAGAACACTGTTGATTATGTTTAAATTAACTAAAAATTAAAGTTAAAAATGATTCATTAGTTATAGATTTAAAAGTTCTTAAGCATTCATACCTTCTTTATTTGCCATATTTATTTGATGTTTTGAAAATATGTTTTTTATCATCACAGTGGCATTTTGAAAGAGAGTGTAATCTAATGAATGATCTTAGCTACTAACAGAGGAAGCTCACTTGCTTCTAAGAAAGACAAATATCAATGAACAGCATTTCTATACTTCCACAATAAGACTGGGTCATTATGCCTAATCCCTCCTTTTTTAATATTCCTTATTACGGTCAATGATGACAGCACTGTATACATTAGTTGTCTTTCTGCAACAAACTTATTAGTTTACAATTATAATTATGAAATCACCCTGCAAATGAAAAGATTATGGCAGGGCCCTCCTAAATAACAATTTCAATCATGGTGGGATGTTTACTGCTCAAGAAGTAATAAGACTTTTTCTCCAGTGACATTCAAGGCTATAGAAGGAAGATTAATTGTAAGCAGATTTAAAGGAAAAATAACGAGTTTCTATGAGAAAACTCACTTTAAACCTCCCCAATGCTATCCTTGTAGTTTGGCTAAGTTTGGAGTCACACTGACTAGAGTGTCTTTGATATTTTGCTATGGGTGAATAAAATATTGCATCTGTCCAGTACAAGGATAGTATCCTGGTCTCCTCCACTACATTGAAATTTGCTTTGAATATTCACAATATGAAATGTAACAAGATAACTACGTTTGCTGCTTTTCAGTGTAAGGTAGCTAGTCACATATTAGCAAGATTAGAGAAATTAAGGCTGTGCTTCTTCCTCTTATTCAATGACTTGTAAAGTTGAGGTCTGGAGTTGAAAGACTAGTTACTAGTCAGAGAAGTGGGATTTTAGTTATGTCTTCAGTCTGAGGAGAAGATATAGCTTTTTAACTCTCTTAAGGTCACTGAAAACCATCAAAACCTGGTACCAAGTGAAGCCACATTTGAGTGTGTGTCTCTATGTAAATATCTATTTACATATTTATTATTTATCTATCTATCATCTATCCCACTGTGTGTGTGTATGTATATACACATGCACAGACATGTGAGTCTATCAGGAAAGTTTATAATAAACAAAAATCACATATCATAACATTTCCCTGTAAGAATTAATCTCAGTGGGTCTGCCAATAAACTAGGCTAAAAATGACCCCAAGAAGAGCTGTCTGCTCCAGACTTTATAAAAGTACAAAACCTGAATACAATGTAGATCTCTAGAATGGCACCTTTGACTGTTGCTCACTCTCACTGAAAATCCTTTACTCTGCACTGTAAGAAACATTCTAACAAAAATTGTTCATAGATGAAAGAAAGAAAAGTGGAGAATCAGATTTCGTGACAAAATCTGTCAAGTCTGAGATAGAGTTCCTCTAATGCTGTGGTTTTCAAACTGTGTTTTGTTTCACACACAGGAGTCACATATCAGATATCCTACATACAAGATATTTACATTAAGATTCATAACAGTATCAAAATTGTAGTTATAAAGTGTCAATGAAATAATTTTATCATTGGGGGTTACCACAACATGAGGAGTTGTATTGAAGATCACAGCACCACTGCTAATGCATAATTGCATGTGATTTTAGATAAGTTTTATACATTTGCTATGTATTTAATTTTCATTAATGCAGTAGAGATCATATCAGAACTTAAAAAATAAACAGTAAAGCAATTTTTGCATGGAGAGATGTCTTTTAGATACCCAACCAATTTTTTCTCTTTTTATTGCTCAAATGCACTTTTATTAAAGCTGTTATTACATGGAAATAGGAATACTTTCTCTGCAGGATTTTCTATACATATTTTTTTTTACAACTAATATGTTAGTCAGCATTTGTAACTTGTATACAAAAGCCACTGACATCCCTCTTATTATAGAGGTATAGAATGGTATAGAAAAATCAAACAGAATGTGATGAATAAGAACAGAATTCCTCAGACCTTCCACATGTGCCTGGTACCCAGATCTGGATTAAGAATTCTTGTTGCTGTAGGCCCTTAGGAATCTGAAGGCTCCTAAGATAACTATGAGAAAAATAGAACCTTGCTTAATGTGAGTCTTTAGAGATTTTTCAGCTCAATATGTACATAAGCCCAAGAAAATTATCATAAAAATGGAGCATCACACAACTGATGTTACATTTATTAATAAACTTCTCACAAGTCTGAATATTAACTACATGAAGAAAAGGATCTCTGTGGGAAAACATCTAAAGAAAAATAAAAATTTCTAGCAAAAACATCAAAATATGAGGCAACAGATGTCTTTCTGCATAGATATATGCCATTTAGATATTTACTTAATATTTATTTTAAGTATTTATTTACCATCTAAGAGCGATCAAATTGTGTAGTTATACCAGGGGTGGACAAACTTTCTGGCAAGAGTCAGATGTCAAGTATTTCAGGTTTCACAAGCCAAACGGAGACACAAATAATATAAGGCAAATAACTGTCAAAAGGGAAGAATTACAAAAATTGAATTTGGTACTTCAAGTTCAGTATCCCCATTTACCTAGTTCACTGTAAATGTTTCTGTATGTTATGGGCCATAGGTTGCTTGTCTAAACCCACATGATGAAGATTTTGACCTGAACTTACATTATATGCAGAAAAGGCCTAGATAAGACATGGTGGTCCATGTTCTGAAGATGGACACAAATATTTCAGAAATGGCTTCTTTATTAGAAAAGGAGAAGGGGTAAGGATTGTTCTCCATTGCCTAAATTCAAGTGAGTGTATAGTAACAAGTGGTGAGGCAAAAGGCAGAAGAATAGCCACTCCAGAAACCTACCTCAACAGGACCTTGTACTTGAACTTCTAGGCCTCAAAATAATGGTAAAAATATCTATGTTTATTATGCCATCTATTATGCTATAAAATATTTGTGGCATTTTGTTATAGCAGATTCAGAAGACTAATACACCCTGTAAAGACCATTCTTGATCCAGCAACACAAAAATGAGTAACAGGCAGAAGTGCACTGGTTCCAAATGTTCATAATCAAGACAAACACTGTTGCAGAAATTTTTCCTTGAATGCAATTGTAGATTGGCATGGAGTGGGATTCATTTCTAAAATGAGATCTCACTTATTGTGGAATTTTGACTATGGACGGTGCATTGTCATATGTTTAATGAAAACTCCTGCTTAGTTCCATTTGTCAGAACTGTTCTTTTTCCTCTGATTGAAGAAATTATACTGCCTCTGCATCCTATTCAAACTTAATATTCAGTCTTCTATTTTAAGACCTCACCACTTAACATTTCTGAACTTCCACTTTATCATAGCCTTCTTAAGGAGAAAACTGATGCTCGCAAATGTTTGTAAAGAAATAGTTTATTAAATCACTACTATGGAGGCATTTCATGATCTATACCTAGTAGGTACGTGTGTGCAGGTGTGCATAGGTATGCAAGCATGCATGTATGTGTTTGTTTTCTGTACTATCTCTGGTGCTTTTAGATACCTGAGGGTTTTTTAAGAATTCACAGTTTAAAATTTACTATTATTTAAATCACTGGGGAATGAAGAAGACTGGACATCTTCTGTATTAGGGTGTTTCTAGTAATCTGAACACTCAATAGATGGGTTCCCTACTGAATAGAAGCCTTATCCCATTTCCTGGAGGAATTGATCTTGAAATGAACTAAAGAAACATGTTCCTATTTAGGGCACTGCATATGAAATGGAGGTAAAATAGTCTATATGGCAAGTGAATTACAGGCATTGATGACGGTCAGATTAAAAAGTCTCCTGTAATTATAAACTCAAAAAAGAAAATAAAAGCAAAAGAAATTCCACAAACTTACTGAAAAATTGTCATCTATCTATAACAGAGGGGATAAAAATAGAAGCAGCTCATCCTAAGAAGCTATCACTCAATGGAAAAGAAGCTAAAGTTCATGAATAGAGGTTGCCCTCAACAAGTCCTGTCTAATTCTGCATCCTAAAGTCTTTTATTAGAGGGTACATGGGCAGAACTCAGTCTTTGAGTTAGACTTCTAAACCACCAGTCACTATCTTTATCCCAAAGAACTGAGTTAGGTTTCTATCTTTATCGGTGGTGGTAATTAGTTCTGTGCAGGAGAATATGTGCTGTCAACAAAGTCAAGTACTCATTTTAAAAATGAGGAGGGATCAAGAAAGGTAAAGCCGAATGGAAATCACCGTTTACAATGGTTTTGTTTTTCATGATTCTCAGTCTCTTAGAACTAAGTACCCAACTTAGTTGAACATTTTTATTAAAATAAAAACTCAATTTCAAATAATTAAAGTTGTTTTTTAGGCCTTTAAAGTCTAAATTTTTGATCCATCTTCTGTGCTAAGACAGGTAAATGACATAATGAAGAAACAATACTTAGGAAGCTGGTGACATTGTTGCTTGGGTAAAGTCCTTGATGTCACACTAGATGAGTTCAGTTAGACTTTTGGGACACAAATTGTAGAAGGACAGAAGCATGGATTTTGGCTATATTTCCATTGTAGCTATCAGAATTGCTCATTTTTATTAAAGTTTATTTGTATTTGTGAAAATGAGGTAGCTTATGCCAAAATCCATTTATAAAATTATTCTGAAAATTCCTATTTGATTAAAGTTTGAATTGATCCTATTTGAAAATGAGTTTGAAATTTCTTTTGAAAATGAGCACCGAACCAGAGAATGATTCTTCTCATTGAATGTAATATTATGTCTGCTGAATTAAAAAAAAAATGTAACAGGTAATTCCATAGGAGGAGGAGGAGCAAGGGGAGCTGGGAAGAGAACATGAGGACGGTTTAATTGGGAGAGCTACAGAACAGGAGAACAATGAAAGAGATATTTTGACAGAGGAAGCCATATTGGGGTTAGAGAGAAACCTGGTGCTAGAGAAACACTCCAGAACTCACAAAGACGACCCTGCCTAATACTACAAGAAACCCTGAAGGGGTCTCTCAAACTTGTCTTCCTCTATAATCAAATTTATTACCACCCTAACTGTCATTATAGATCCTTCATCCAACAACTGCTGGAAGCAGATGCAGAGATTCACAGTAAAGCTCTGGGTAGAGCTCCAGTCCAGCAGAATAGAGGGAGGAGAGATTGTATGAGCAAAGGAGTCAAGATAATGACAAGGAAACCCATAGACAGATGGCCCGAGCCATTAGTTGCTCACTAACACTGAAATTACAGCTGAGAAATTGGATGGAACTGAATGTGGATGACAGTCTAATGACATGGGTCTTCTGGACGTGGAATCATAATGTATTCCTGGTACATGAACAAGCTTCTTGCAGCCTGTTCCCTACAGAGGAACACCTTTTGTTCAACCTAGACACTGGTGAGAGGGACTTGGTCCTACCTTAAACGGGTATATCAGACTGCATTGATTCACCCTAAGAGTCCTTACTTCTCTGAGGAATGGATGGGTGGGGAAGCTAGGGGAGGACTGGAAAGAGAGGAGGGAGGAGAGACAATGGTGGATATGTTAAAATATATTTATATAAAAATAATTTTGTTCACTAATGCTAATTAATTAATAAAATTGTACTTTTATTCATTATATAAAATTTTATTAACCTGATTACTATACGTCCTTATGAAGAGTCTTCATATATGTAACTGAGAATTTAGTTCTTTAAAAATTATTTTCAACTCTATAGACAATTACTGTAGATGCTCATCAGCTGAGGAATGGATAATTAAATTTATACAATGGAACATTATTTGGCCACTAAAAACTTATACTAGGCTGCAAAGATGATTCAGAGGTTAATAACACTGGCTGCTCTTCCGTAGGTACCAGGTTCCCAACCTAGTATCCACATGGTGGCTCACAACCACATGTAATTCAGTTACATGGGAATCTTATGCTCTCTTCTGGGATCCATGTGTACTACAGCATGCACACGATGCACAGACATGCAGTGAAAATATCCATAAGGAAATTATAAAAATTAAAATTTCAGGTAAATATTGCAGTAACTCTCACTTGCAATATATTATATGCAGGATTGATATTTATTAGAGAGTATTTTAACACTTACAGATACAAATTAAACCTTAGTGCGATTCTTGAAGTTAGGATTATCCTGCGATGGATGCTGATCTGATCTCCAAGAAAGCAGGAACCAAACAGGCCACTCAAAATCCCAGCAGCTCTTTTCAACAGGGGTGGCCACACCCCGTTCAAGCTCCCAGAACTCCAGAGACACACCTCCCAACCTTGTCAGCTAATACCTGAATTCTACTATAGGTAAATGGATGGACCTGGAAATTATCATTCTATTAAATAGCCTAGTTTTTTTTTTTCGCTTATGAATATTAACTTTGAATCTACAATTTTGTGTGATTCATTTGGAACACCCATAGATGTTAGAAAATTAGTAAGGGGCCATGGAGAGAGGCTTTCAAGGCAAAGGAGACTTTTATTTGATATAATGCAGTGGTATAAAGGGATGTGGAAGAATAGAATTATGGGACAGAATAAATTACATGAGGTCCAGGACTGGAGGGAAGAATAGAGGAAAAATTGAGAAAGATATTACCTGAGGCTTTTTGAAAAGTTGTTTGGAAACCCAATATTTGAGGAGCACCCTATTCTCTCTCATATATACCCAGTTGGCATACAATGGGCCAACAATGTCCCAGGCTAACAAATAAAAGCCCTGTGCCAGACATGAGTAGTATTTTAGGTAACTGCTGGCCAGTAAGGTTCTGTAGAGACACTCCTACCCACACCCTCGCACACAAACAGTGCAGGCTATTGTCAGTGCTCTTGGCTGCCCTGTAGAACTTGATAGTAAGACCTTGTTACTGAAAACACGATATCTGTAAACCATAGAACATGGAGAAATGAAGCTGTTATTGACTGGAAACTTCATTGTTACTGCCAGCTTTAATAATGATGGAAAGTACTGTGTATTTAACTAGAGTAAAATAGTAATAATCAATCTTTCTAGCTGTGAAACCTGAAAGCTATAGTAATAATGACTGACTTGGTAAAAAAAAAAAAATCCCATTGGCATATAACGGCACAAAGTTCTTGGAAATAACCAACCACCTTCTGATTGGATTTAAGGCAAGCTCCCTAGGAGAGAGCCAGTGTCTGGTACTATTATCAGGGCCCAAACCCTATGGCTAGATAAATCCTAGGCCTGTGAGAAAAAAATTACTAACATTATTTTTCTAAATCGACACAGTATTAACAGTTTATCTTGGTGTCCAGAGATTAGTGCATCTTTCAGCATTTACCACAGAAGATTCCTTTTTGCTGCAGGTAGTGAATGATGCAGAGACACATACCTGATCAAGATACAGTTAATAAGTGACTGTGGGTTCATCTGCCCTAAAAAAGGCATCTATATCGCACATACCCTCTACCCAAAGCCTTCTCGGGGGAGAACATATCAAAAGTTGGAGAATGACAATAACTCATCATGAAAAAGGGTATGGAAAGAGTGTAAAGGTATGCAAAAATAATTTTCTTGTCATAACAAAGCAGTGGCAATATAAACTCCCAGCAACTGTGATAGCATACACAAGACTTCAGCAGCTTGAGGAGGGAAGGAAGGTCACGACCAAGTGTCACCCTTAACTGAGGAATTATTGGCAATGATCAGTGATAGCTGCTTGGAAAGGGAGAGCCAGATTGTTTGTTTGTTTGTTTGTTTGTTTTTCCTTTAACATGCTCCAGTGATCGAGAGTATATGGGCAACAAAAATTGGTCTTGATATTTAAAAAATGAGGACCTAAATTTGTGTAAGTAGAGACGACAGGTCAATATGATCAAAATACATTGGATAAAATTTTCAAAGTGTCAACATATTTCTTAATGTTACAAACCTATTTTTCTAAAATATATGTTTGGTTTATTCCTTTTGTGGAATTTGTAGGCCAATGGTATTTCTTTTGTCTGTAGATCAAATCCCTCTAAGTAAACGAAAACTCTTCGGTGGGTTACTTATTCTTTATTTCTTCATTTATATTCTGTTGGTTGGAAGAGGCTTGGCTGGAAGAAATCTGGTTCTCCTCCATCTGCTCAGACCCTCCATTTTTTCTGCCACTTTCCTCTTGCTACCCAGTTGCTGAAAACAGTTTATGTCTTCCCAGTCCCTTCAGCTTTGTTGGACCCTCTCTGCTTTATGGAAGGGTTTGTAGTCATATGACAGATTGCCTTTTGCAATTTGATATTCATCAGTTTTGAATTTATTGGATTATTTTTCTTTTTGTGGGGTGTTGTTACTATTTCCTGTCTTTAAGCCATACTTAAATGCTTGTTTTTTTTAACATTATAGCATTGTTTTGCTATTGATTTCCTATGTTAGTGTTCTTCCTGTCTTTTCCCTCCTATTTGGAAAGTGTTATGCAGAGTCAGGCCCCCCACCCCCAAGGACCACCAAGAGGCAAAAACTACACAGTCTTTTTCATTTCCAGTTAACATGTGTTCCTGTCACAGCTGTGCAGGAGAGAGACCCAGAGCAGCTTGGGTGGAGGGGGCTGAGGGTATTTATAGTGAGCAAAGCAAGGAGATTTGGGGTCTACAGGCTACAAAAGAACCATGGCAAGGTTGGTTAGTTGCAGCTGTGGGGAAGTTGTTATCTCTATTAGTGGTTTGTTGCAGTTACTGCTTTTTATCTTTATCATGAAAACACATTCAGAGCCTGCTAGTTATAACTTTTATTTGGCTTTTTGCTATGAGGGAACACCTGGTGGGGGCATTCTTAGTAGCTTTGCCTGGACTCAGGGCTGGTCTCAAGGGCATACCCTGCTGAGTCAGAGGCCTGCATTCTGCTGGCTTGGCTCCACAGCCTGTTATGGCTGAGGACCGGTTCAAGCAGGGGTCCTGGTCTTCTCAGGGAGAACACAACAAAAGTTGGAGAATGACAATAACTATATTTTTTTTTTAGCAACCTAAAATGTTTCTTGAGTTCTATACAGTATAAAATTAAACTATAATATATGCTGCTGGTATTCTTCTTCAATAATCAAATATATTTTGATCACTTGAGTAATATTTTCATTAGCATAATTAAACTATGATCAATAAGCTAAGACTTGGAAAAGAAATATTGCTGGTCCTGAATCTGGTGATTTCCATTTCATTAAGCACACAGTAGATAGCTAGGAACTGGGAAGGACGCTAGATACTACCAGGTTATACCCCACTGTATCTGTTATACAATTCTAGACAAATGATCCAGCCTCAAGAATGTTGACCAAGTAGTTTTCACCAGTGATTAATTAATGCATTATAGCATTTAAGTGAAGTAGCATTATATTTTCCAAAATGAGGTAGGTGTAGGTTAATCAGAGCATAAATTATTACCCCATTTTGAAAATTGCTGGTTTCTTGTTTTCTGGCAAGAAAACAGTAAGCCATTTTAGAAACTTGGCGAGGCAAAGTGTATTTTAGCACAGTTTCAAGATAAAAACAACTTGTCATGTCAATGGCCGAGGAGAAGCAGTTAGAGAGATGTATTTCAATACCCATGTATTCTATTTGGTTATGCAACTAGTAAAAAAAAAAAAAAAAGAAAGAAAAAAAGGATGGCAGCTGGCTTTTACCCTTTGCCTTACCAGTGACAAATTACTGTCAACATTGAAACTAATTTTATTTAAATGATAAACAACACTGCTATTTTTAAATCTGCTCTCAGGTGCACCCATCACTGAATCCAGGAGCATGAGCAATACACAACACTGTTCTTTTTCACCATCATGGAAAATGCTAATAGGAGATTCTGAGAAGGAGTGTGGTTATCTTTGTTCTGGTCCTGCATTCACGTCAGTTACTGTCCACATTCATCCCTCAGTCCTCTCACCCGCCCTTCCTTTTATTTCTTCTCTAACCTTATGTCTGCTTTAGTGATGGGGATTAACTCTTTGCTATAGAGATTTCTCTTTCTGAAACCTGAATGGAAAAAATGAATTCTGCCTCCCTGGTCCTTATTTTCATTTTATTGTCACAAGTGTGATTTCCTCTTTACCACCCTCTTGCTCTCTCTAAAAAAATCCAACACCACAAAATTAAATGCAAGCAGGTTAAAAGTCTACATTTGCTTCTTACTCATTTCTGAAAGGAGACTAAATGTGGGATTGAAAACAAAAATCATACTTAATTTTGCTTGGATATTCGTGTTTTGTGTAATATGGGATTAGCCAGCAAGTCAAAAGGCCTCATATTTTTGTCTTTAGAATTTCACTTTTGAAAAGTATATATAGAATATATCATATAGCCCAACAAAAACCTGCACAGGATTTTAGCAAAAATTCTCATTCATTCAGATGAGAAAGTGTAGTAAGTAGTCTCTGACCCAGCCTTTTTGTTCTAGCCCTGAGGTTCAGACCCACTCACAATCCTACTGCTGCTTAGCCCCAAATAATAACAAAAAAGCTTGCATTAATTACATGCTGACCAGCCTATGGCTCAGGCATATAACTTGCTGACTCTTAACTCTTAAACTAACCCATGATTGGCCAAGTGGCTTAACACCTTTTCTCAGAGCAGCATCCTGGTCTTTTTTTTTCTGTGTCTGCTCAGTTCTTCTTCCCAGTTTTCTTAGTCTGGCAGCCCCACCCATACTTCTTGTCTGCCTTCTGGCCAATCAGTGCCTTATTAAACCAATAGGAAAGGCAAATATTTACAGTGTACCAGAACATAATTCCACAGCAAACAAGTGTTCATCAAAATATCATTCTTTTAATGTCTAATTTATGTGTTTTATTTCATGGGACTGTTAAAAAAAAATGGGTTTGAATGGATAGTAACATTGAATATAAAGGACTGAGTCCCTTATAAGCTCACTCATTCTCACAGACACAGCCTCCCCCATCCTCTGCCAACATAACATCCTATGATTATAATTGATAATCTTAGAAGTCATAATCCCTCAGAGGCCTGGGTTATATAAGGGCCCTTTTTGGTGCTGTACTCATCGTTTCTGCCCTATGGTCTCTATTGGTATTACCCTAGAAAGCCGTTTACTCTTTTGGTCTCACTTCTCTCTCTTAATCCTTGACCTTTCCATTTCCTGCTTGACATTTCCAGAGTTGTACATTGATGTTGGAATGACTTTCTACATGCTGTGAATAAAGGAACTGTTTCGGCCTATATTAGGCACCTTAGGAATAGATGGGAAAATCAGAGGCTATGTTGGAGAAGGAGGGCAGAGTCAGACAGAGATTCAATCCAGCCACCCAAGAATTAAAATATAAGGAAATAATAGGTAAGCCACAGGCCACGTCCACATTGCAGGACAGATTGTAGTGGGATTCTGCTACATTTAAATAATTGTCCTGCCTACTGGTTTGATAAAAATGCTGATTGGCCGAAGGCAGACATGAAGTGTGAGTGGGGCTACCAGACTAAGAAAAATATGGGAACAGGAAGAATAGGGCAGAGATGCTACAGAGACTCCAGCCAATCAGCAGATGCAGTGGACATCTATGCTGCTCTAAGAAAAGGTACCAAGCCGCATGGCTGAACAGGATAAGAATCATGGGTTAGTTTAGGGATAAAGAGTTAGCAAGCTATATTCCTGGGCCCCAGGTCAGTCAGCATACAATTAATATAAGTGTCTATGTGTTTCAGTAGGACTATGGGACTGTGGGTCTGCGGGTCTGGGCCACGAGGCTAAGCCAGAAAGTCCAGGCCAGAAACCTTATACAACAGCAGATTAGTGGAGATAGGTTGAATTAAGATGAAAGAGCTAGCTAGCAATGTGCCAGAGACATAGGCCAAGCAGAATGAAATTAATATAAGCATCAGTGTGTGTCTTTGGGACTCTGGGATTGCTGGTCCAAATAAGCAGCAGCGGGCACATCCGAACCATGGAGCCAGTCTGGGCCAGAAACCTCATGTTACAGTATGTAGTCAGAATTCTGTAGTTCGTAGCTTTCTCAGATGGACTTCGTTTCTCTTTAAAGTTGCATAGTCTCCATGCTTTTCTATTCTTTCTTCTTTTCGAATAAAATAACCTTTATCCTTTGGATATCTCATAGCTTATTAATTTCTGAACCTGCTAAGAAGCATCTTATTTGAATCTGTTTTGGCATGAGTTTGTTTCTTTAGAACTTAGTGAGGAATAACTTGAATGTCTTAGTGTTGATCTTAGTAAGGCCTGGCCTTGTGCTTGTATCAATATCAAATGATGAGGGTAGGTCACTTTTTGAGCTGACTATCACCAAGAGCATTCAAAAGTATAATGATGTATTTACCTATCCTCCTGTGGGGCATCGTTTCCCATTATTAAATTAATGCCTTAAACATTCTAAGCTAGGCATCTGTTAGAAGATTGAAATTGTTGAAAAACATTGAAAATAAAATTTTAAATGTTCTCTATTTTTTTATTCCCTCTTCTTTATAAACTGATAGCACATTATGGTTGAGTAACCTCTCCACATCTTAAGACAGCAACCAAACCTATCTTTTTAAACAAACAAACAAACAAAATCCTTTGCAATAGAGGGATTTAATTTTGAAAACTGGCTTATTCTGCTTCCCCCTGTCATAACTTAGAAGGAATAAAATGGGACTTATATGAAATTTTATCCAAAGGAATCGCGTTTAATCACATTAAAAGTGAGTCCTCTGTCTACTATTGGATCTTACCATCTACTATTGTCAGACACAAGAAGGCCACACACTTCTTTGGAAAGATATTCTACTTTCAAAGATTCAGCATTTATAAAACCATTTTAAAATGGTCAGAATACTTCCTATTGTTCTGTATCTTAAGGATAAAACTTCTGGAGGAAAACAAATTTGAGCATGAATATATAGTGAATAGTTTCATGGGCCTGTTCACACAGAAAAATATCTCCTCAATAAAAATTGTTTTCTTGCTCTGTTAGGTTGGATTTTATTTTTATCATGTGTCTTTCCTTTTTCCAAGAATAAGGAGGAAAGTTAGGAATCCTACCTTAAATTATACTGTAACTGTTTTCCCACCTTGTTCTGGTCAATGCATTTCTAGGATTAATGTGCAGAAAGTGGTTTTTTGACTTGAACTTCATTTCCATTTCTCTGATCTGTATTGCAGACTTTGCTGTATTCTCCTCCCTGAATTAGAAGTTATCTGTGCTTTTTGTCTATAGAGAGTAATAAATTAATATTGTTTGTAATGAATATAAAGATACATATGTGAACTACATAATTAAAGAACAATTGCTCTCACCAATGGCATAAGTATTATGTAAAATGCACTCATAAGAATTTGAATATGTATGTGTTGCAAAGTCTGTTAATCAGAATGCTCCATAACCTGGTTGTTATGCTCATGACACAGTGAAACCTAAATTATCCTGAATGATTAGAGCAGACAAATATCATAGTACTAAAAAGGTATTCCCATATTTCTTAGTCTTAGAATCATTATAGTTTTTTTTTAATTCATTTGTAATTTTCAAATAGTTTCTTTCATCTACCATTGA
This sequence comes from Phyllotis vaccarum, assembly GCA_033318265.1. Lineage (NCBI taxonomy): Eukaryota > Metazoa > Chordata > Mammalia > Rodentia > Cricetidae > Phyllotis > Phyllotis vaccarum. Next base: position 118,342,119 of record JARWLC010000005.1, read on the forward strand.
GGTGTTTAGGATTGAACAGAGAACTAACTAAGTGTCGATGAATGACATGCTGAAGCTGACATGTGCTGTGTGTGAGAGAAAGTGGACCACGCAGCATTTGAGGAGTCAGGAAATGAAGACACCTGGTCACAATTTCTCGCCATTTATTTTGGCTCCTCTGACCGCCATGTCTTGTGATCTTGATTGCTCCTGACTTCCCACATTTGCTCCTTCGAATTTATCATGGCATTATGTTTGCAAAGTTCACAAGGGTTCAGAAAACCTAGGATTTAAAAATGCTGTGTAGGGCATGGATAAGAAATGTTTAATCATAGATTCCTTCATACACATCAATGGCTTCTTGGGCTTAGACATTTTGCTTTCTTTCCTACCAACTGTCACTTTGTATGGAGTCTAGAGAGAAAGTTTTAAAAAATGTTTCTTTTAATGAAAATCTTGTGGCTTATTGACATTGTTAAAAAAAATCATTATAAAAGAGAATTTGGGTTTATAATTGCCCTACTCACCAGAAAAAGCTGGCCTTAAGGAAGCTACACCCACCCACAAGTTTTTGAATCATTCTAAGTCCAACATCCTCAGGCTTTCTGATGGAATGAATGAAATCATTCAGAGCCATCTTCATGTAGAATATTATTAGGAAATTATTAAGATTTTTTTTCCATATCCATACATTCTCCTCTTCCAAAATTTCAGTCTTAGAAACTGATTTTACTCCATTCCTACAATTTCCAGAGGAAAACCCATCCTTTTCTGTTAAATATGATTAGAATACTTTTTAGTCAATAAAGTTCTCCTGTGAATCTAATAAACTGCTTACTAAATTCTCTTTTCGAAGAGACAGTAAAGCCTGTTTTAAAAGGTTTCTTCTGTGAAAGAAATCCAAGGAAAACACCTTAGAATGCTGGCTGTTGAATCTGCTATTTTTCCAACTGCTATTATAATAATTGATTTGGAGAAGAATGGATTCTGAAAACCAGCCAGTCAGAGATATCAGGATATCATCAGCATCTCAGCACATCTCATAATGAGAAAAAGCAAGTGTAATTTTTAGAAGCACAGTAACTCTGCAGAAAGAATTCTGAAACACATTAATAAATCCTAACAAATTAACAGTGCCAAAATGAGACTATCATGCTGTAAATGCTTTATTTAATTTATTTTTAAATCATTCTTTTTTTATTAAAATTTTTTTCTCATACCCACTACTGCTCCGCTTCCCTCCTCCTAATCATCCCCCAACCCCTCATTCCACATACACACCATCCCCCCCATCTGTTCCCCAGGAACGGCAAGGAATCCCAAGGTGAGTCAGTTCTCTCTGGCACATCCAGTTGAGAAAGGTCAAAGCCCCTTCCCCAGTATCAAGACTGAGCAAGGTGTTCCTCTGTAGGAAGTGGGCTCCGAGATGTCACTTCATGCACCAGGAATAAACTGTGGTCCTCCTACAAGAGGCTCTACAAACGGTTTACACCATTCTACATTAGGAGGGTTTACCTCCTTTCCATCAAGGTTCCTCAGTCGTTATTTCAGAGTCAGTGAGCTCCCAATATCTCTAGTCAGCATTCTCTATGTGTCTCGACCTCGGGATCCTAATTCCTTTGCTCATATGCTCTCTCTTCTCTCTCTTCAGTTGGATAGTGAGCCTGACCTGGTGGGCCTTGTGCTTAGCTATCAATTTCTGCTTCTGCCTCCATCCTTGCTGGATGAAAGGTTCTATGATGATAATTAGATAGTTAGGTTGTCATTAATTTGATAATAGGGGAAGTTCTGTTTAAGCACTCTCGCCACTAAGGCTTGGTGTCCTCTCCTGGGACATCTTATGAGTTTTTGGATGTTTCCTTAGCAAAAGGTTTCTCTCAAACTTGACAGCGTCTCTCTCTCTCTATCAAGAAATCTATTTCATTGTTTTTCCACTCTGTCCCTCTCCCATCTCAAGCATCCCATTCCCTCATGTTTTCTTCCCACTTCCCCTTGCCCACAAACCCCTAAGGTCCCATTTTGATTTCTATATCTCTGTCCCAGAGGGATCCATATAAGTCTTTCTTAAGTTTCTCCTTGCTACCTAGTTCCTCTGTTGATGTGGACTGTAGACAGGTTATCTTTGCTTTACTCCTAAAATTCACTTATGATTAAGTACATATCATGTTTATCTTTCTGGTTTGTGTTACCTTACTCAGGATGATACTCTCCCAATCTGTCCATTTGCCTGCAAATTTCAGGAAGTCATTTCTTTTTTTTTCTGGTGAGTAGCTATCCATTGTGTAAATGTACATATTTTTTAAATTCATTCTTTATTTGAGGGGCATCTAGGTTGTTTCTGTGTTCTGGCTATTATGAGTAATGTTGTTCTAAACATAGCTGAGCTAATGCATTCGGGATAAAAATACGCATCCCCGTGTACATGGAAAACAGTGGTATTGCTGGATTATTGAATAGATTGATTTCCAATTTTCTGAGGATCTGCCATACTGATTTCCAAAATGGCTGTACAAGTTTACATTCCCACCAGCAATGAAAGAGTAGTCCCTTTGCTTCACATTCTCTCCAAAATAGGTTGTCATCTGTGGTTTTGATCTTGGCCATTCTGACATATAATCGGAGCTGGTTTGATTAACATTTCTCTGATGGCTAAGAATGTTGAGCAATTCTTTAAGTGTCTTTTAGCCATTTAAAAATTTTAGAATTCCCTGTTTATCTCTGAACCCCATTTTTAATGGATTATGTTTAGGATTTTTTTTTTTTTTTTTTTTTGCTTCTTGTTTCTTGAGTTCTCTATATGCTTTAGAGATCAGTCCTCTGTCATATGTAGGATTGGTGAAGATCTTTTCCCATTTAGTAGGCTGTCAGTTTGTCTTATTTACTGTGTCCTTTGCCTTACAGAAGGTTCTCAGTTTCAGAAGATTTTTTTTTTATTTAAAAGGTCCCTTTTATTAATTGTTGTTCATAGTGTCTGTGATACCGGCATTATATCTAAAAAGTAGCTACCTGTGCCAATGCATTCAAAAGTAATTCCCACTTTCTTTTCTATAAAGTTCATTGTAACTGTGTTTATGTTTTTGTCTTTGATCTAGTTGGACTTGGAGTTTAGTTCAGGGTGACAGATATGGATCTATTTGCATCCTGTTATGCCTGCACCATTTTTTGAAGATCCCTTTTCCATTGTATATTTTGGCCTCTTTGTCAAAAATCAGGTGTTTATAGGGGTGTGGATTAATAATGGGTCTTTGATTCAGTTCCATTGATCCACAAGTCTGTGATTATTCTAGTTAACAAGCTGTTTTTTTATATAGTAGCTCTATAGTATAGTTTGAAGTCAGGGATGGTGATGCTTCCTGAAGTTCTGTCATTGATCAGGGTTCTTTTTGGCAATCCTGGGTATCTTTTGTTGTTTTCATATGAAGTTGAGAATTGTCTTTTCTAGGTCTGTGAAGAATTGTGTTGGGATTTTGATAGGGATTGCATTGAATCTGTAGATTGCTTGTGGTAAGATTGCCATTTTTACTATGTTGATCCTACCTATCCAGGAGCATGGAAGATATTTCCATTTTCTGCTATCTTTTTTAATTTCTTTCTTCAGTGACTTAAAGTTTTTATCATACAGATTTTTCACTTCTTTAGTTAAAGTTATACCAAGATATTTGATGTTATTTGCAGATATTGTAAAGAGTGATATTTCTCTTATTTCTTTTTAATCTCTTTTATCATTTGTGTATAGGAGGGCAATTAATTTTTTTGAGTTAATTTTGTATTCTGTTACATTGCTAAAGGTGTTTGTCAGCTTTAAGGTTCCCTGACAGAACTTTGTGGGGTCACTTATGTATACTATCATAGTATCTGCAAATAATGATAGTTTGACTTCTTCCTTTCTAATTTATATGCCTTTGATCGACATTTATTGTCTTATTATTCTAGCTAAAACTTCGAGAACTATATTGAATAGATACAGATAGTGGACAGCCTTGTCTTGTTCCTGATTTTATTGGGTTTCTCTTCATTTAGTGTGATGTTTTCTGTTGGCTTACTGTATATCGCCTTTATTATGTTTAGGTATTTTCCCTGTATACCTGATCTCTCCAGGACTTTTATCATGAAGGAGTATTGGATCTTGTTAAAAGCTTTTTCAACATCTAATGAGATGAACAAGTGCCTTTTTTTCTTTCAGATTGTTTATATGATGGATGACATCGACAGTTTTTATACATTGAACCATCCCCTACATCTCTGAGATGAAGCCTACCTGATCATGGTGGATAATTATTATGATATGTTTTGAATTGTGTTTGCCAGTATTTTATTGAGTATATTTAGATCAATATTCATGAGGGCAATTGTTCTGTAATTCTCTTCCTTTTTTAAGTTAAATTTAATTTTTAAATTAAAAATGTCATCTCCATCAATGTATTGTTATTCTCTTTCTTTGTTGCATCTTTGTGTGGTTTGGGTATCAAGGTGACTATAGCCTCATAAAAAAGAATTTGGCAATGTTCCTTCAGTTTCTATTGTGTGGGACAATTTGAGGAGTACTGGTATTAGTTCTTCTTTGAATGCCTTGTAGAATTCTGCACTGAAGCCATCTGGTACTTGTCCCTTAGTTTTCTTAGTAGATTTTTAAGTAGATGCTCCTATTTCCTTGGAGGTTATAGGCCTATTTAGGTCATTTATCTGATCTTTATTCAATTTTCGTAAGTGGTATCTATCCAGAAAGCTGTCCATTTCTTTTTGGTTTCCTGGTTTTCTGGAATGTAGATTTTTGAAGCATGATCTAATAATTCTCTGGATTTCTTAGATGTCTGTTGTTATGTCCCAGTTTTTATTTATGATTTTGTCAATCTGGGTGTTCTCTGTCTCCTTTTAGTTAGTTTAGATAAGAGCTTTTCTACCTTGTTGATTTTCTCAAAGAACCAAGTCTTCGTTTCATTGATTCTTTGTATTGTTCTTTGTTTCTGTTTTATTAATTTCAGCCCCGAGTTTGATTACTTCCTGCCGTCTACTTCTGGGTGAGTGTGCTTATATTTTTTATAGAGCTTTCAGCTGTGCTGTCAGTTTCTTGTATGAGAAATCTCCATTTTTATCTTTTTATATTATTATTATTACTATTATTATTATTACTATTATTATTTGTACGTAGGCACCTCGTGCTATGAACTTTCCTCTTAGCAGTGCTTTCGCTGCATCCCATAAGTTTGGGTATGTTGTGGGTTCAGTCTCATTAAGTTCTAGGAAGTCTTTGAGTTCTTTCTTTACTTTTTCCTTGACTGAGAGGTGGTTCAGTTGAGAGATGTTTAGTTTCCATAAGTTTGTTGCCTTTCTGTGGTTGGTGTTGTTGTTGAACTCTAACTTTAGTCTATGGTAATCTGATAGGATACTAGGGGTTATTCCCATTTTTTCTATTTATTCATATTTGTTTTATGACCAAGTTTGTGGTAAATTTTAGAGAAAGTTTCATGAGGTGCTGGGAAGAAAGTATAGTTTTTTGATATTTGGGTACAAGTTCTGTATGCATCTGTTAAGTTCATTTGAGTCATAATTTCTGTTAGCCCCCTTATTTCTCTGTTCCCATTATGTCTGGTATACCTATCCATCTGTGAGAGGGAAGTATAGAAATCTCCCACTATTAGTGTGCGTGGTTTAATGTAAAGTGTTTTCTTTACATACGTGGACGCCCTTGTATTGGGGGTAAAGATGTTCAGTATTGAGATTTCTTTTTAATGGAATTTCCTGATAAGTAACATCCTTCCTGATCTCTTTTGATGGAATTTAGTTTGAAGTCTATTTTATTAGATATTAAGATAGCTACACCAGCCTGTTTCTTGATTCCATTTGATTGGGAAGTATTTTCCCAATCCTTTTGTTCTGATGCAGTATCATTCTTTGAAGCTGACGTATGTTTCTTGTATGCAACAGAAGGATGATCTTGTTTTCATATTCATTGTGTCAACCTGTGTCTTTTTATAATGGGTGAATTGAGTCCATTGATATTAAGGTATATTAATGACCAATGATTGTTAAGTCCTGCTATTTTTGGTGGTATTGTGTGTGTGTTTCCCTTCTTTGAGGTTTGCCTTTCTGGGATTGTCTGTTGCTTGTGCCTTTGCGGTTGTTTCTAGCTTTGGTAGGTTGGGGTTTTTCTTCTAGTGCTTTCTGTAGGACAGAAGTTGTGGACAGATATTATTTAAATCTGGTTTTGTCATGTAATATTTTGTTTACTTTATCTATGGTGATTGAGAGTTTTGCTGGGTATAGTAGTCTGGGCTGGCACCTGTGGTTTCTTAGTGTCCTTATAGCATCTCTCCAAGACCTTATAGCATCTTTCCATTAGGTAGGGTGTTATTCTGATGGGTTACTTGGCCTTTTTTCTTTGCAGCTCTTAAAATTCTTTATTCTTTATGATTAGTGTTTTGATTATTGCGTGGCTAGCAGACTTTTTGGGTGTCTAGTCTATTTGGTGTTCTGTAAGCTTCTTTTATCTTCATAGGCTGAAAAAGTTTTCTTCCATGATTTTGTTCAATATATTTCTGTGCCTTTGAGCTGGTATTCATCTCCTTATACTCCTATTATTCTTCGGTTTGGCCTTTTCACGGTGTCCAAGATGTTCTGTGTTACTTTTTTTTTTAACTTTACATTTTTCTTTGACTGATGAATCTATTTTCTCTATTATATCTTCCGCACCAGAGATTTTTCCTTTCGTCTCCTGCATTCTATTGGTTATGCTTGCATCTGTAGTTTATGTTCATTTACTCAGACTTTCTATCTTCAACATTCTCTCCATTTGTGTCTCTTTTATTACTTCTATTTTAGTGTTTAGGTTTTGCATTGTTTCCATAACTTGTTTGATTCCATTTTCTTGGTTCTCTGGTCTTTCTTTAAGAAACTGATTATTTTCTTCCAATTTCTTGTCTTTTTCACTATTTCCTTATAGGGTTTTTTTTTCTTTTTTTAAAAAATATAGTCATTGATTTCCTCTTTAAAGGCATCTATCATATTTATAAAAATATTTTAAAGGTATTTCTCCTTTGCTTCTTCTATTTTGGCATGTTTCAGTCTTGCTGTTATAGAACCACTAGGTTCTAGTGGTGCGTATTGTACTTCGTGTTGTTGAATGAATTTTTGCACTGGCACCTAACCATATCTTCTGCTAATCCATCCAAGTGTTGTCTGTGTTTCAGCTAGCTGGTTTTGGTCCAGTAGGTGCTCTTGGTGAAATAAGAACTTTTGGAGACCTCTGAAGCAGTGGAGTCTGTGTCTCCGGGAGCAATTGAAATCTGTAGCTGGAGCTCTTGTGAAGGAAACTCCCCAGTGGTCTCAGGAGGCCACTCTTGTGATAGGCTCTCCCAAGGCTTTATCTCAGAGAGTAACTTGAAGCTGGAGCTCTACTGCTGGGGCTCTCTAAAGGCTGTGTCTCAGGAAGCAGATAGGCTGTGGGGATGGGTGGTTTTGGTAAATGGATTGAGGCTTGTGAGTTAGAGGTGAGGAAGGTTGATAGACTTGCACACAGGGGTCATGCTTGCTGGCCTGCAGCTGGAGCTGTGGTGGGTTGGGGGATATGTTTTGTGCCCTGTTGTCCATTCCTGGGGTCTGTCCTAGCTGTTACTTCCTATGAGCTTATGTGAGCAATTACATTGAAACTACCACAATCCCTATATGGAAATGTAAGTTGATAAATAAAAGAGCTGGAGGTATTGATCAGAGGCAGAGTACTTAAGAATCATGAATAAAACCTGGGTTAAGGTGAGAGTTAGGGTTAGGATTAGTGTTCTATGTCTATTATTAATAAAAATGAAAATGAAAAATTCTGGTAAATTAATTTTTGGCAAATTTTCTCATAGAAAATAGAAATAAAAGGACTCAAGAAAGATCTATATTACTTTTACACCTTTTCTATAAATCAGAATTTTTTTGATAATAATGAATTTAATTTAAGCAGCTCAAAAATACTTTCTCATGTGGGTGGCAATTGTTCATGCTTTTGTTCCCGGCACTAAGAAGGCAGAGACAGGGAGATCTCTGTGAGTTCAAGATAAACCTGGTCAACAGAAAGAATTACAGGACATCCAGAGGTACACAGTAACCCTGTATTGAAACACACATATACATATACAAAAGTATATATTTCAACTATAACGGAGTTCCTGTTTTGTGAACAACTGAACTGTATTCTTTCTTTTTAAGATAGTATTTATTTAAGATTCTGTTTATTTATTACATATTTGGTGTTCTACCTGCATGTATGCTTGAAAACCAGAAGAGGGCATTAGAGCTTATTATAGACAGTTGTGAACCACCCTGTGGTTGCTGGGAATTGAACTCAGAACCTCTGGAAGAGCTCTTAATCTCTAAAACATCTCTAGCTCCTAAACTGTATTCTTGGTAAATAATATTGAGGTCTTGGAGGATGGCAGAGGTCCAAATGAATGTCTTAATTATTTGATGGCATGGCAGTTAAAACTGGGCAAGTTTTAGAACACTCTCCACATGGTAGGGTGCCATGGTGAGAAGGTTCACTCTAAACAAACAGTGTGGTTGGGGGGGGGTTATGGAATGCTCAGGAACAAAGAAGGAAAAGGGCAAACCCATCTCAATTGTGATTTATTGCATGGCTTTGGTTGTGTCTTATAGCTCTAGTTTTGAGGGTATTAACATTCCCTGCCAACTTTATTCAAACAAAAAGAAATTTAAAAAATCTTAACCATAAAGCACATTTTTCAAAAATAAAAATATTCACATTTTACCCATAGATATGAGTTAAACATATATTCTGATTTTCCAAGTCAATTGAATATAGGTTATCAAGTAATCATACAAGCCATGTGTAGCTATATAAATTGGTGAATTTTAGGATATAATAATAAACTTTTAAACTTGTTATTATTTACATGCATTGCCTCTAATATTTTCATGAATGGAAAGCCATTAAAAACCAAGTAATACTAAAGGTTATATATATTTAAAACTATGCCATATTAACTCTATGTAAATAAAATTTTAAATTAAATTTAAGTGAGTGGATTGATTAAATATACTATATAAGATGGAACAGAATATAGACATTAAAGTTAATCAATGTTTTTTAAATCTTTACAAATAACATTTAATTCTAGACATTAAGGAAGATCTACATTTCTTAAAGTTGTATAAAGAACTGCCAATTCTTGGATACTGTGTGTATATGTGTTTGTGTGTGTGTGTGTGTACGTGTGTTAAAAATATCATTATCCGTGCTAATTATCAAATATTGTAATATTTTCCTGATTTGTTGCATGTATTCATATAAAATAAAGTAAGATCTTATATGGAATAATTCTAATATAGTTTGACCTTGGAGTCATGATAAGTTAATTAGTATGATACAACAGTAAACTGAATAATGATATAAGTATTATTGTTCAAACATGCTCTGACAACATTTGAGCTACTTAATAACTAAACATACATGGTAAAGTATGCAGTAATTGGATATAAAACAATATGTGTGTGTGTGTGTGTGTGTGTGTGTGTGTGTGTGTGTGTGTGGCATGGCCCTTAAAGTTTTGCATTATACACAAGCACATAACAAGCATGTATGTGTCTATAAGTAACCATAACAGAAACTTTGTCTTTGGTTGATTAATGTGCATCTTTTCTCATATTTAGCTTTAGGTTTCTCTCTTATGTAAGTACTATAAATACTCTCTTAATAGTAACATCTTCAGTATTTTTGTCTTTCCTCTGCTTCTCTATTTTATCATCACATCTTATCCCCCCACACCATGCATCTTGAAATCAATGACTTAGTGTTACTTTGGACACAGAATAAGATATCCTGTCAATATTTTTTTTCTTTATAACATCTCTTTTATTGTTTGTTTGTTTCTTCAGTGGTATAAGCCCATCTAGTCTATTTTTGTTTCTCCAACTCCAACAAATGTAGCCTTACCTCTTCCTTGACATATTTATATTTATATTCCTATAGTATGTTGCCAGGTACAGATGTGAAAATCATTTCACAAATGCACCAACCACTTCAACTCCTCCTTAAGTCCTTCAAAGTCACTGTTGCTTTCACTATTTTTGAATTTTAACAATTCAACATATTTGTTTTTCAGGTCTCTCTTATACACCTACATACTCTTTGTTAGCACAGACTCAATTCACGCTGTCTGTGATACATCTTCTCTACTGCCTGCTTTTGTTTCATATCTACATAAAATAATTGTATTCCTGTTAGTTTTACTTTTTTTTTTTTTTAAAAAAAAACTGTCCTTTCTTAAAATATTTTATTGCTTTTATCTTGGTAACTATTTGTAAAGTTATGTGTTTGTATTCAAGCAATAGAAAAATAAAATTACTCTATTGCTAGATTTATACATATACACACCCCGCACTGAGCACATTAAGGTATCACATCTCATCTCTTCATTTAATTGAAAATTAAGTAACTCCAAGTTAATGTAAGGATATCACGGGCATATAACTAATAATTTTCTGATGAGTCCCACTTGAAATTTCTTTTTTCTTTCCTATGAATGGTTTGACATTTATTTTTATTGTCAATATTTTCTCTTATTATTTGTTCTTGTAAAACAGGCTGAGAAGTAGAGAACAATACTCATCCATGCTGTCTCTTAAATGAAAAAATCAACTGTTGTTATTTATGCTTTTACATCTAGCTTGTACATTATTTGTTTGATTTCTACCCCTGAATAATTTTCTTGTATTAAACACTAACAGAAATATGAAAATGGGAAGGAATTATCAATAAATAAGCAAAAAACTGATAATATAAACTGGATCCCAATATCCACTATGTACTAACACAACAAAATCAAAAGCAGACAATTGTGATTATATATATATATATATATATATATATATAATTATAGAAGCAATAAAAACATACTTTATCATACTTAATTGCTTCCATAATACTTTTGTATGCTTGAAAGCTTCAAGCTCCCTATCCTATAAAAATATAGTTAATAGTTTGCATTTCATTTGACTTAAGATTATGTTAGTCATCTCACTCTGGGTATGCATGTGTATTAATTGCCCAAGAAGACATAACAAAACATCAGATTGTGTAGTGTACAGGATAGTGTCACCCATATGTTGGCTAGCACTACTAGACTGAAGAATCTCCTGGCTTGCCTTCTTCTGCATCATGAATTTTGATTGCTTCTGTAAATAATCCTTTACTGATGCATCATATGGTCTGTTCTCTGTGCATGGATGATCATGTCTATCCATGTTTATTCTTCGTGGAAAGACACAAGACAGATCTACTCCAAGAGTAGACATCTACTCATTTAAACCAACATTTTAAAATATCTTGACAGATATCCAGGCCTGATTTATACATTTTAAAAAACTTACATAGCCCATTAGAATAGAAATACAAAATTTATTCACAAAATAGCACATTGCACAGAGAATAAAAATGAGATTGAAAGTTTTCTCTTAAAATATGTAGCAGTACTAAAGAGTAAAGTTTTTGAGGTCATTTCCTCCACATTTTGCTATCTAGTGCACTGGTAAAGGCCCACCCAAAGTGATTACTTGTATGTCAGGACATATAGCTCTGGTAAAACTATCATAACACTGAAAATTCTAGTAATCTCTCCAAATTATGTGAAGTAACAATATCCCTGAGTGTTAAACATAGGTCTCTTGACCAAAATATGATTGGAAAAACAGCAAATAATCACAGTAGCAAGAAATTCAATGATGTAATAAAAATAATTTTGAACACATGTCCATGAATACACACGGAGAGACAGACAGACAGACAGACACAGACACACACACACACACACACACACACACACACACACACACACACAAGAGAGAGAGGGGGGGAGAGGGGGAGAGGGGGAGAGGGAGAGAGGGAGAGAGGGAGAGGGAGGGAGAGGGAGAGGGAGAGGGAGAGGGAGAGGGAGAGGGAGAGGGAGAGGGAGAGGGAGAGGGAGAGGGAGAGGGAGAGGGAGAGGGAGAGGGAGAGGGAGAGGGAGAGGGAGAGGGAGAGGGAGAGGGAGAGGGAGAGGGAGAGAGAGAGAGAGAGAGAGAGAGAGAGAGAGAGAGAGAGAGAGAGAGAGAGAGAGAGATTTCTAAGGTTTCACATTCCAGGAAAAAAATGTTATTTATCCTGCTAACTATGATCTGAGGTACATCTACCTAAAGCAAACTATAGTATTTTGTTTTTCAACCAAAATTGAGAAAGTAATTTAATTGTTTAATTGCATGTTGTTGCAATGTGTACCTTTTAGAGATGATGAAATAAGGAAAAACCAGTTCAAATAAGTGACTGAAGCCCATTAAATGTACCTGCTGGAATATTTGGGTTTTATATAAACACCATGCTCTAGAGAACTACAGAACAAACACAGCTAGAACTCTAGATTGTGAGAGATTCAGGGTGTGTGTGTGTGTGTGTGTGTGTGTGTGTGTGTGTGTGTGTGTGTGTGTGTGTGTGTGGTGCCCATTCAGAATCACAAGGTAATCAATGTGTTGATGATGGATTTGTCTACAGCAGCATTTCTTGGACATTTCAGTGATGGGAGTAGTTCAGAACTATTGAATTGGGAAACTTTAAGGCAAATTAATGATTGTTATTTACAAAAATGGGCACATTTGTAAGTTTGGTCTCCTGCTGTTAATTAGTATGCTCCTCCACGGAACATGCCACCTTTTGATATAAAAAATAGGAGACTTTATAAAATAAATATTTGATTTATTCAGTGCAGTGTTTCAGCTTGTAACAGATTAGAGAGATCCACAGTTGGAGGTGGTGGCTTTCAGCATAGGAAAGGACTGGTCTATGATTGATAAAGCTAGATTCTCAAAGAAAAACACTGCAGTTTGTTCAAAGAAGTACAGATAATAATGTGCTTCTGAATTTTCAAGAACATTTTGCAAGTCTAAAGTTGTAAGTACTCTGTGAGAAAACAAATAATAAAACAAAATACAGTCCAAACCATGACCATCAGGATTTCTCCAGTATTATTATTATGGTTCTATACAAGCAAAAGCAATGTATCACACTATAAGAATTTTCAAAATTCCGTGTTGTATGGACTAAGGTAAAAATTATTACCTAGACCATTCAAGTTCTTCCTCACCCTCATACATTTGAGCATTGCAACTTGACTTTTAAAAATACTTTAGCATGGTTTCAAATGTGATTTTAGCAACTTTGTCTAAGTACATTTTATAGGAAATTTATACTGAACACCAATTATTTTCAGAGTCATAGAGGGAGATATCTATGATCAGCTAACCTTAGGACTTCACTTCTAAGGGCTGTTACACTTTAGGTAAATGATGTTCCAGAAATTTTTGTGTTGTGAAAAGATTCATCATTGCCTTTACAGTCTTGGAGCTAGAGAAACTGGATGTGGGGCTGTTGAAAGATTTTTCTGATCATTAGGAATGTTCTTTGGAAGCAAGTCTAATCTTAGCCCTTCAATTCTAGTCTTTGATTTTTATTTCTGTTGCTGCAATAAAACACCATAGCCAAAAAGCAAGCTGGGGAGAAAAGAGTTTATTTGGCTTACACATCAGCATTACTGCTTATCAATGAAGGAAGTCAGGAACAGGAACTTAATCAGGGCAGGATCTCAGAGGCAGGGGCTGATGCAGAGGCCATGGAAGGAAGCTGCTTACTGGCTTGCTTAGCCTATTTATAGAACCTAGGAACCAAGATGAACTTGGCCCTCTTCTATTGTTCACTAAATGAGAAAACGTCTCAAGAAGACGTTTCCTCAGCTTTGGCTCTTTCCTTTCTGATGACTCTAGCTTGTGTCAAATCGACACACAAAGCCACTCAGCACTCTATCCTTCATCAACTTGACAAAGAAACATGACTACTAAACTACAACCTTTCCTTTCTTATTCATCCCCATGATCTTAAATAACTTTAAAAGTCACCGTCTTTACAAATTCAAACACATCAAAATTTTGGATCCTTTAAAGATCACTTTCAAGGTGGAAAGTCTTTCAAAATTCAAATTTCTCAACTGTGGGCTCCAGTATACGTTCTTACTTCAAGAGAGAAACAAACAAAAAACCCCAAAAAACAAAAAACAAAAGAAACAAACTAAACAAAAATGCAGGGCACAGTCACAATCAAAACAAAACAAAATTCCAAACATCCACTATCTCGGATCCACTCATTGTCTTCTGAACTTCTCCAAAAGGTTTAGGTCACTTTTACAGCTCTGCCCCCAGCAGTACACACAGCTTATCTTTTAGGTACCAGATGGTTTTATACCACTTCTGCTTCTATTCTTGGTGGTCATCACCTGATATTGGCATCTCCAAAATCTGGGGTCCCTTGCTGCACTGAACTACACATTCGCCAATAGCCTCTTATAGACTCTCTTAATGGTGTTAAGCCTCAACTTCTTTTTAGACCTCTTCAGTTCTGAGCCTTCAACTGTCACTGAGGCTACATCATCACCAATGGCCTCTCATAGTGCCAAGCCTCAGCTGCTCTCTATGACCTCTTCATGCCTTCAAAGCAAGTACTACCTGAATGAGGCTTATACATTACCAAGTTCAGCTGCCATCAAGAGATGCAACCTTGCTACCTCTAGAACACAGTTTCTCTGTGCTCTTAGAAAACACTTTTCAGATTTTACCTAAGTAGTGCTAGTCTCTTATTAATCACTGTTAATTTATTCACTTTAGCCAATTAGCATCAAGTATCCCAGCAAAGCAAAATTTTGCTTTAGTAGTTCTGATATCTGGTTAATCATAGCTGATTCTTCACCCCCAGCTAACGAGAACCACAGGACCTTATTTCAGAATAACAAATGGCCCAGATAGAGCCTTTAAAATCCCCCCCCCCGAACCTGTCCAAGCCAGGCATCCATCCTCTGCACTTCTCGCATTATTATTTTTTGAGTTCCCACAGATCATCCCACTGAGATCCCACACTCATTGGCTTTTCTAGCCCAAAGTTCCATCATCCTCACACAACCCTCCTCCAAATTATAGTCAGGTGTATCACAAAAATACCCACTGTGCTAGCACCAATTTGTCTTCAAGTTTCTATTGCTGCAATGAAAAATTATGACAAAAAAGCAAGTTGTGGAGAAAAGGGTTAATTAGGCTTATGTATCAGCATTGTTCATTCAGTGTTCAACACTGAAGGATATCAGCACAGGAACTGAGACGAGGCAGAATCCTTGGAAGCAGGAGTTGATACAGAGGACATGGAAGGGAGCTACTTACAGGCTTGCTAAGTCCATCTACATATAAAATCTGGGACAAATAGCCCATGGATGAAACTACTCACAATGGGCTACACCCAACCCCATTGTTCACTAAAGGAGAACATGTCTTATAGCTGGATCTCAAGGACGCTTTTCCACAGTTGAATCCCCATTCTTTCTGATGACTCTAGCTTGTGTTAAGTTGGCACACAAAACCACTCAGTACATCTTCATGAAGCAGACAGCTTTATCTACCACCCCCACCATGCTCTGTTACATAGGGCCTAAGTCATAGATGTCTTAAAGGTTCTCTAAACATGTATGAGATAAAACCTTGAGGCAAAATAAACCTCTCTTCCATGTAAGCTAATTTGTCATCCGCTAAAGGAGCAGAAACAGAGTAACACAGCCATTATCAACATTTCAGATAGCACTTTAGACTGTGTCCCTCTGGAAGGAAGACAGGCCAGACCCTGAATGGAAGAAGGAAGAAAGACATAAAGAATCCAGATTTCTTTATCAAGATCATTTAGAAAGTTGGAGCCACCAAGACCACCCAATGCCAGCAATATTACATTGAATAAGAATGGGATCTTCTTGGAGAACAGCATGTTTGAACAAATTTGAATATAAATTTAGTAAGTCCCCCCTTTGTTTTATTCACAAACATCTCTTTGAATGGACAGTTTGATACTCAGCTTCATTACAGTGGTCCTAAATAAAACTGTAAACCTTATGAAACTATAATTGATCTTTTTAAATGCATCCAAAAAACTTGGTTTTTAGAATATCATATTAACTCTTTTATGTCTCCTAATTTAAATGACAAAAAGGAAATAAAAAGAGGGGAACTACTTCTGGGAAAACACATTACTGCAAACTTCTAGAAGAAAAAAATCTACAATATTTAATCAAGTGCTCATGTTGAAAGCAGAGAAGGTGAAGGGAGACAAACCTCATCTGTAGAGGAGTACCTTTCCAAGAAGTTAGTAAATTGAGATTCGTATAAATTATCTAAATTATTTCTAGGTAAATTTGAGCCTAGTTATGATGAACAAAAATCATTTTAATGGGTTCTTTCTTTCTTTCTTTCTTTCTTATCTTACACCTCAGGAAATCTGGGACATTTATTGACATTTTTTCTTTCTATCTGGAGAGAGAGCATTGGCTTTCAGGAGGAATGGCAGTAGTGGTGGCCCATGCTATCAGTCCCAGCTCTCTGAAGGCAGAGGCAGGAGGATCTTTGTGAGTTTGAGGCCAGGCCGGTCTACAAAGTGAGTTCAAGGACAGCCAGGGCTGTTGCACAGAAAACCCTGTCTCAAACAACAAAGAAACAATAAAGGCTGAAGAGACGGCCCTGTCCTCTGATATTCCAGACTAATTTCATTAAATATTCAATATATCGCTATACAAGTCAACAACAAAGCTTACTCCCCCAGAGCAGAGAACTAATCATTTACAGTAGGAGTCAGAACTCACTGGATATGTTTTGCTTCTCTTATAGAATATTTTTAACACAGTTGTGTTTGTGAATTGTAAATGTATATTTTTAAACACCTGAGAAACTTTAGGATGAAATAAAATGCAGAGAACTTTTCTTTATTTTCTTCTACATACTGTTCTTAGTTACAAATATAAGAGAGAAAGTTAATCAAAGTATTTAGAGTAAGATGAAGTGAATAGTTAATTTACTTTCTTTTGTCTTCTGTAAAATTTATTAAATTGTGAATCTTGGAATTTCATGATTTTGTTCTTTGAATCTTTGAGGACATCTATTACTTATGCTTCATTCCTCATATTTAAGAAAGTAAAGCATAACAGACTGTGATTATAATAAACAACATATAAAGTACAGATGCAGATATACCAGTAAAGTCTCAGCAACAGGACTGATTGTGTTTTGAACAAGAATGGCCCCAGAAGACTCATATGTTTGATACTTCGGGGATGGCATTAAGAGGTATGGCCTTGTTGGAGGAAGAGGGTAACTGGAGGTGGACTTTGAGGTTTCAAATGTTCCAGGCAAGTCTCTCTCTCTCTCTCTCTCTCTCTCTCTCTCTCTCTCTCTCTCTCTCTCTCTCTCTCTCTCTCTCTCTCTCTCTCTCTCTCCTCCCCCCTCTCCCTCTCTTCTCTCTCCTTGTTTTTTTGAGAATCTGTATGTAGAACTCTAAGCTACTTCTCCAGCACCATATCTGCCTGCACTCCATCATGCTTCCCACCATGAGGATAACAGACTAATCCTCTAAACTATAAGCCAGCCTCTAATAAATGTTTCATTTATAAGAGTTGCCATGGTCATGGTGTTTCTTTCCAGCAATAAAATCCCTAGTATAATAAGAGCTGAACAATGGTGAAACCACTGTATATGCTAATCTGTATGGGAAAGAAAAGCTGAAACCCTGAAAATATATGTCATGTAACATTATTTAGACTCAACATGTTATATTTGAGAGTATATGTATATACAAATATATATGTGCAGAATATAACAATTGATTTAATAAAAGAGGCCATGAATTTGAAGGAGATCTGGGAGAAGTACGTGCAAGTGTTGGGAAGGAGAAAATGGAAAGGAGAAATGTTGCAATTAAAATAGAATTTCAAAAATAAACCAAAAAAGAAGGAAGGAAAGAAAGGAAGGAAGGAAGACAGGCAGGAAGGAAGGAAGGAAAGAAGGAAGGAAGAAAGAAAGAAAGAAAGAAAGAAAGAAAGAAAGAAAGAAAGAAAGAAAGAAAGAAAGAAAGAAAGAAAGAAAGAAAGAAAGAAAGAAAGAAAGAAAGAAAGAAAAGCACATTGGTATCCTATGGTTTCATCAAAGCCAAGTCTGTTTTTATATTAAAAATAAATAAAAGCAGGGTCTGTAACTGAGCAGCCATGTGTGTTCATCTTCCTCACTGTGGATGCGACTTGATTAGGTATTTCCACTCCTGCCACCTGGACCTCACACCATGATAGAATGCATCCTTAAACTAAGTCTTTCTGCAACTATAAATTTTAAACTCTTTCTCAAGAAGAGGAAGAAGAAGAAGGAGAAGGAGGAGGAAGACGAGGAGGAGGAGGAGGAGGAGGAGGAGGAGGAGGAGGAGAAGCAGCTTCATGCATTACCACCTAGCATAAAGGGAGGAGCTGTAAAATCTTAATACGTTGTGATGCAAAATGAACATACATCACACTGAAACTTCCTGAAGACTGCTATCACATGAGTAAAATAATATCCTATATTTAAAAATTTTAATATGATTTTTTTCAGCTCTTGTGATCATTTTCATAATCACTACATAGAAAAAGACTTACTTAGAGGCTGGGATAGGTTCCACAAAAAGGTGCTTTCTCTGGCTAAGTAAAAACAGTTGGCTGGGTATGTGGTTCCATTTTATTTGCCTGGAATGTGCAAATTCCTAGATACAGCCCCAGGATGTCAAAAAAATGATAATTACTCAATTTGATCATTAAATGTTGTATACATGTACCAAATTGCTATATAGTGCATCCCACAAAGTTTGGCAAATATTGTTGATTAGGAAATTAAATTACAGAACCTGTTCAAGAGTCTATTAGAAGTACCTGGAGAGGACTCACAATAATTCTCCCACTTTCTACCCAATAGAGCACCAAGGGACCTTCAGGGCCAATGGAAGCAAAGTACTTTACCTTTCAATACAGCACAGCTAAGTCAGAAATTCACTCCATAAATCTGTGAAGCTTTCAACTTTTTCAGAGAAACTTCTTTTTTTTTAGGTGGGTGGCAGATGTTCCTAACTAGTCAGGGGGCTGAACATAAGTGACAGCGAGTGCTGGTCCTTAAACAGAACATTTATTTCAGTCCTCACCTCAAAGGCTTAGAAAACATTCTTGAAGAAGGTTCAGAAAGAATGGAAGGGACTAAAAGATGGGAGGAGTGATGTCTGGATGTGATATAACTTTGCACTCAGAAAATAGCAGCAGCTATGGTCTCATTCAAGAGCAAACTAATCAAAATGTTGGCATCGTTAGAGGAGGACCATAGGGGGCTTTGCCCTTTACTTAGGCTCTGTTGTAAATTAATGGCTGCTACAGGAGAGAGAGACATTTCTCTTTGGACTCACGGCCAATTGTAAGTTGCCCATGCTACAGTGGATGGCTCCACACCCATGAAAATACAAGTCACACTAACTTAACTCGATAGCTTATGAGAGAGAGAGAGAGAGAGAGAGAGAGAGAGAGAGAGAGAGAGAGAGAGAGAGAGAGAGAGAGAGAGAGAACATGTAATTTCAGAGGGGAATATAATAAAGGAAGATCATGGTGAGTTGGCAAACAGGGGATGTAGCTGTGAAAATCAATAGTATACATATATGAAATTTTCAAATGAAAAATTTAAATTACAAAATTAAATGATACAATAATACCTTTGTAAATTCCCTGTTTACAAAAGAGATACATGTTTTTATTGGTTATAGATGGTTCGGAATTGAATGATTCCCAAGATGCCATGATTTTGTATCTGTGTTAGATCCATAATAATTCAAACATGTCCATTGTTTGTCCTTCTCATAATACCTAAACAATTTTTGTTTTTAAAATAAGAGAAAACCTTTTGGGGTTTCACTTTTTTTTTTTTTTAAGTAGAAGAGAATATCTAAGGTTTGACTTGACGTGTACTGAAGAGGCAGCAAATTGAATTTATCCCAAGGAACCACATTTCCAGGGGAAGTAACAGATTCTACTTGTCTTTTCAGAGTTGACATTAAAACCCCACAAGCAAACTCATTTCTCCCATGACTCACTGGAAATTAATAATAGCTTACTAAACATAAAATTCAATTTTCTTCATATTCTAGAAGGATGAGTTAGTATTTATAACAATATATGTGTGTCATTTCTAATGTAATTCATATGCTTGTTTATTTACTCCGTGCGTTTATTGAACTCACAGACGTTGGAATCTGTACAAATTGCCTTAGAGTGATATTGTCTTTTTTCTTAAGATCAGGTTAGTTGAAGTTGGACCAACTTTTGTAGATACATTTAGCCAATGAATAGTGTAAGAGATACATTTTGTTCAGTGTTTGCTGAAATAATCAGAAAGAGGATATGAAAATCATTTAGTAGCATAAACATTTTTTGCCACTTTTTTTCTGCCACAGATCTCTTAGGCCCATTGAGTCCCCTTGAGAGAAACTCCCTGACTCTGTCTCACTCACACATCTTTCCACAGTGCAGCTGACAGACTTCCCTTTACACCTCCCCACCCCATCAGAATTTCTCTCAACTGAAATAACTGTGTCTAATGCCTATGGTGGCACTCCAGTCTAGCTAACTAAGTGACATGCTTCTATGGGGTGAATTTATTGTAGAAAATATGGTGGTATGATATAACTCTTTAAAGTCCCTATATAACATTTTTTTTATTTTGAATTTATGTGCTTACTTTAAAATTAATTATAAAAATTTGAACATAAATATGTTAGATAGATAACCCAAGGGCCCAAATATAGTCATTCTATAATAGGTATATATTAATTTTTTGATAAATTAGCTTCATTTATAATATTATCCTATTACTCATCACTGACAATTCAGTATCTTTATTCTGATCAATTCTTCTTCACACTTTACAATGCATCCAAAACAGTAACATGGCATCTGAAAATTAACACTAGTTCTTTAATATCCCCAGTTGTCACCAAACCTCCATTTTATGATTGGTATAATCATGTCTATTCAAATAACCACTATGCATGCCCACATCACTATTTAAATGGCTGCTATTTCTGACTAAACAGAAACATGGTGCCACACCATGAAATGCTGTCCAAGGTAAACACAATATGAGGACATTTGATGTTGAGGTTCACTGTCCCTGCTCGTCAAGCAGACTGGGCTCAGATTCACATGCTGTGTGACAATGAGCAAGTTTATCAGCCTCACTGTAATTACTTTTCCATCAGTAAAAGGTGAGTTGTTTTCATCATTTAAGGACTTTACAGTTTGTTCAGTTTTGGGAGACAGTAATAAATGCATTTATCTTATTTCTTGTCATTATTTAAAGTATGCATGTGTGATATATGGTAGTCTTTTAACATGAAAAGGAAGGAGATTTTATAGGTTAATTTCAGATTAGTTATAAAGTCTATGTTTGTCTTAAGTAGTTGACATGGCATTCCACCACTGAGTTTGTTCTATCTTGGAAACTGATTGAGATTTTTTTGTTGTTGTTATTTCTGTGATACCTAGCTGGACAATCCACCATAAATTGCTTTAAATCAAGGAAAAATCACAATTCTATTCACTGAAGTGTGTGTGTGTGTGTGTGTGTGTGTGTGTGTGTGTGTGTGTGTGTGTTTGTGTGTGTGTGTGTGTGTGTGTGTGTGTGTGTGTGTGTGTGTGTGTGTGTGTGTGTGTGTGTATACTGGTACTATCTAGTCCTCAAATTCAGTGAAGTGAAAGTACCTAGCCCTTGGAGTCCAGAAGGAACAGCATTCATTACATTTTATGATAGTCATGCACTGATAAAGTATTTAAACTAACGAAAGTATGACTAGTCTCTAATTCTTCATGATTTTTAGAAGCATATCCCCTGGGTTTATTTGTAAAACATAACTAGAATTTTTGTTTCAGTTTTCATTTTTTAAGAAACATTTTTTTGGATCTCTGTGAGATCAAGGCTTAACAACCAGGCAGTTGTAGCACATATCTTTAATCTTAGCTCTAGGAGAGTTAAACCAGAAGTAGAACAGTTAGGCAAGGAAAAGAAATATAAGACAGGAGAATGAGTTGAACGTTCTATCTGAGCAACCAGTCGGTCTGAGAACCCATGAAGATAGGACTTACCCTGTTCAGTCTGAGGAGTTCAATGTGTGAGAACTGGCTGTGGTTTGTTTATTATCTCTCTGATATTCCAGCTCCCCACCCCATAACTCCCTAAAGTCAGCCAGTGGCTGTTAGTCTAAGCACTTACTTGGGAGGTGGAGGCAAAAGGACCTCTGTAAGTTCACAGCCATCCTGGTCTACAAAGCAAGTTACAGGACAACCAGGACTATTATACAGAAAATCCTATTTTGAAAAAACAAGAATAAATAAGGTTGATCCAATGGTTCTATCCTCTGATATTTCAGACTATGTTTTATTAAATACACAGTATATCACTATACTGATCATGTTGTAATAAAGAAGGAGTGTATGGGGAAACACAGACTTTCTGGGGACTGTACCAGGTGCCTACTTCCTCAAAGCAGGCCCCCCTAAAAGTTTCTAGAATATTCTCAAACTATCTGGGGACCACAAAACCTCAGTATACAAACCCAAGTAACTTTAATCTCATTACTTAGAGAATTATATAAAAACCACAATCTCCGTTTAGAGATATAATTTAAATGTAGAGAAATGATGTTTATAACTTTGTTGGTGAATATATAAGGCATTAAAACAGATAAGAGTGCATATTTCACATGACACAATTTTATCCTGCATCATCAGTGTCAACTATGCCCTGTAGTTAGAAATAAGAAATGTCCTAAGACTGTCAATAGCCTTGCAATGGAGACTTCAAGTTAAAGTTTTCAAGATATGTGATTAAACATATAATTGAAATTTCTACAAATACAGATAGCATTATTTAGAGATATGTCATACTTATAAAAAGTCTTTTAGTTTTTGAAATCTTCTATCTAATGAATGCCTGTCTCTTATGCCCTTTGCTAAAGTTTCTCCACTTGGGGTCATATATATATGGAGATGCTGTACTTAGAAAGTTAACAAATCCTAGGATCAGAGAGAGAATAGTGAGATAAATGTTGTAGTCCTGAAAAATGACAATTAATGTTCCTCATTTTTAAAAATACTCATCAAAAATCTGTTGAGGATATTAGGACTGAAAAATTCATAAAAAACTAAAAACTAAATCTTTACATTCTTATATACAAAATCTACTGGGAGTGAAATATTATTTTCAGTTTGAAAATTGCTTCATTAGAAAAATCAATTTCAAGCTTCCATCATTTATGCTTTATGGAATGTTTTGTGTGAGACACTTCTGATGTGGGAATGTCTTTTTAAATGTTGTGAACAAAGGACTGTTTGGGCCCATGACAGTCACTGTAGCAGTGGGCAGGAACGGAAGCACAGGTAGGAGAAGGAGGGTGGAGTCAGACAGATCAAACCAACTGTTAAAGGAAGTAGTATGTAAGGAATATAAGTTATGGGTTATGTGGTAAAATAGATTAATAAATATCAATTAAATGAAAATAAACAACTAGCAATATACCTAAGCCATAAGCCAAACAACATAAAATTAATATAAGCATCTAAGTCATTAAAAAACAGCCACAATCAAATCCAAACCACAAAATTAATCAAGCCAAAAACCTCATGTTACACACTTCTGTCTCCAGTAACGTAGATGCCCCACGGTTCTATCTTAACACTGTTGTTGGGGAGTTTATATGTGACTCTAGGTAGGATGCATTAGTGAAGTAACAAGGAAAAGTGAGAAGCCCCTTATATCATCAATGTAAAACTTATTCTTCCTGCTTGCCTTCCTTTACTTTTTGACAGATGGCAGAATATAGGGATATAACAGGAATTTGAAAAGTGAAAAAAGATATTGAGTAATAAGAGGAGCAATAGTGACTACTATCGAAACATTAATGATAATTTCAGGACAAATGTTACCTAGCTATGTTAATGTAGGCGAAAGGATATATTTGTTAAACTTGAAAGCATTCTTCACAGTTACTGTTTTTCCAGTAGAATAAAGAGATTGTGTATATGTAAATTTGTTATCAGCCAAGTAATTCAGTAGAACAAAGTGTGATAATGAGCTTCAAGTTGGTGTATTTGTAAATGTTGAAAAATGTGTATAATGTAAGTCTCAACCTCTCATTAAAATGCATATAACTTTTAAAAAATAAAACAATTGTAAATATCATAAAATACCTTAAATAAATAATAGTCTGAGTCAGACTTCTATTAAGATTATGGTTTCGTGTTTTTATAAAGTATCTTACCAGATCTTATTAAACACAGTATTGATTTTCTATCACCAGATTTCCTTAACAACATGCTTTCCTTTGCCCTGAGTTTGAACCTGCCTTCATGAAACAGCAGTAGTTCCACTGGTGGAAGAACAACTTGTGGTGTCCAGAGGTGATGCCCTTTTGATTTTCTCTTATGAAGTAACTAACAGTTCTCTATTTATTAATATCTACGTCTTTTCTTCACCTTGGGGGAAGGACAAGTCAATACAAAGGAAAGAGAAAATATTAGCTAATGGAATTCACCATGCAGCTTCAAGCAGGTACTCAAGGCCAAGCCATTGGACACACACCACATAATGTGACATGATATAGGATAACTTACCTAACCTCCTCAAGAAGAACAAGCATAACGAAGCAACCGCAGTGATGGGAAGGCTTGTCTGTCAGCTGGCAGGACTCTTATGGTCTCAAGCTGGTGACAAGTATGATCTTTATTCTTAGTTAATTTTTAAATGGGAAACTAAATCCAAGTATATACAAAAAATATCATCTAACTGTAAACATTAAGTGCTAAAATAATGCTACAGATGTGGAGGGATTTTTACAAAAACCAAAACCTAAAGTGCTCAAGGTGGGATCTACAGGAGTTACATAGTCTCCTTTTAGAAGCTGAAATTTCTTGGGTCCAACAAAAACTGACCTTATTTTAACTGCTTTGTATGTTCATTTTCTAGTGCGCCGGGTTTTCTTCAAGACAAGTAGGAATTCGCCTTGTAGTGTAGAGAGCTTTAGTGTTTCAGCTCAGTCAGTGCTGCCTTGTCTCACGAAACATATTATTAACTACTAATCCGTACAACACCTCTTGTTAAATAGGTCATTATTATTATCTTCTCTTTCCAGCTGAGGAAACACACCGAGAGAGGTCACAGAGTGAGTCAGGGCCAGGATTAGCAATGAAAAGCACCCAGTTGTCCGTGCTTTCCTTGGTCCATGTGGCCACGTTAAATAGGTGAGATGGCCTGCCTAGATGCCCACAAAGAGTGGGAGCTGACCCAGAACTTGTATAACCAAAGTTCTCATAAAGGCAGTCTGTGTAGTCCTGACTCCCCACTGCACACAAGTTACCCTACATTTGAATTGGTGGAGCCCTCACTAATATTCTTGACTGCAGTCCTGGACGTTGTCCTTACTGTTCCTCACCTCAGGTCACCATCACTAAAGAAATCTCGATAGTTTACCTGTGGTTTGCTCTACTCTGAACCCATTTCTGAGGAAAAAAAGGTAAATAGTACAGAGGAGACTTTACAACCTGCGATTGTGTTTCTGGAGGGGCGAAAATCTGTGTATGCTCTTGAAAAACTAGACTAAATTCACAATCTTTCCATTTTTCTTTTCTAAGTGTTTAAGTAAAAGTGAATGTATGTGTGACAAAATTGAGCTGAAATTCCAGGTGTCAGCTAAGTCATGGGTATCAAAAGCCATATAATGTGCTTGTGACACGCAGATAGACAATGGAATCATGGACTTTATTAACTATTTTTATCTGAGTAGTTAATAGTTTATTAACTATTATTAAGTATTTCACTGTAGAAAGCATGTGCATCTCAAAATGAGATCAGAGAACGGCAATCGAATAGGGCATGATGAAAAGAATTCTTATGAACATGTGCTAGCACACGGTAGAATGTGTTGGTTGGGACTATGTCACTTTTGCTGTTTCTCAGATGCTGAAGAAATGAGTTAGCCACAATAGCTATTAGAATTTGTTTTTATTTTAATGAACCTAGTATCACTCTGGGGAAATAAAGGCTCCTAATTAGAGTATGAAAGTTGTACTATTTCTGAAATAACTAATCAACATTATATATTACATGATGAATTTATGGGAGTTGATAAAAGTTATTAAATGTTTTTGCTTCATATAATCAAATTTAGCCCAAGTCATATTTTCTTTAATTTAAATGAAATGAAAAAGCATTCCCTAGGGTAAAGAATAATAATAAAATTTACCAAAGCTGGCAGAAAAATATATATGAATTCAAATTAACTTGATATCTAAAAAGGAATTGAATGTATATTTAACTATAAATAAATAAAAACCTCACAATGAAAATCTATTGCTTCATTTTGACTTCATTGTTTAACTCACTCAGGCATTAAGGAAGAAATATGATTCTTTAAAGAACCTTCTAGTAAACGGGAGGAGAAATTATTTCCCATGTTATTCATGGATCCTATGCACTTCTCATTCTGTAATTAATAAAAAAGAAACATCCTTGAAATTTGTTTTAACTTTTAACTATCACTTATGTGTTTATTTTTACGGTTCTTGATACTTTAATAACAAGAAAATCTAATGATCTTATCCACATTGTAAAAAAGAAAAAAAATCACTATGATGAATTTGAAACTAGAAGTAAAAATTAGTTTTTCATTATTAATCATGACTGATGAATTTGCCAAAGTTTCTTCATTCCCAATCACCAAAAGGTAATCTTTCTTGGTTTACTTTAGATATTTAATATTTTCCTCTTCACACTCATTTATACATATACATTATAGGCTAAAATCATCATGTGAGGAAGAACATAATACTCTTGAATTATGAGTTAGGATCAATCATGTAATATACATTCCAAGTCTAGTAGTTTTCCTGCAAGTTTCATGTTCTTTTTTAAAGAATGATATTCTGCTTTTCATATACACAATACTTTTATTATTCATCTGCCTATGAATCAAAGATTCATTCAAAAATATTATCAAATATATTTTAAGTTACATAATAAATCACACCAAAGTTTGTTTATTTTAGAGTGCTAACAGGAGTGTACCATTCACAAGGAATCAGTGTAGTTCAATTTAATAAAAAACAGAACAAAACAAAAGTTTGTCTCAAGCCCAGACATGACAGGAGTACATTTGCTAGAAGTCATCATGAAAGCATTCAGCAAGTTAGAAACATGGCAGAATGATTTCAATATTATATATGTATATATATATGTTTATATATATATATATATATATATATATATATATATATATATATATATATATATATATAAAGTGTATATCAGTTGTCTTATTTAATAATATCAGGTACTTCTCACCAAGTTTGGAAATAAGGATAAGGTGTCCCAAATTACTATTTCTATCTAGGTGTCTTCTGAATGCCAGGCTGATAAATTGACTTTCAAAAAATCAAAACGATACAGTGTGGAAAGAGTTAATTTAATATACCTTGTTTGTAAAGTATATGACTGAGAAAACAAAACATCAGAAATTCTCTAGATGAAACTTCAGAATGCATAATAAATCCAATATGTATGTTAGCTACAGTAGTTAGAAAAGCATTTTAAAAGAAAACATGAAATTTATCATCAAAACACTCAAATTTCCAGATTTGGATCCAGTAAAAATTGTCTGCTTAAAATTTAAAATAAATACTAAGAGATGAGTCAAATAATAACAGAACTGACCAATATTATAAATTTTCGGGTTATTATCAAATATCGTAGATTCAATATAATTATAATTAAAATCATTACACTATTTTTATTGAAATTAGTAACTGTGTTTAAGAAATAATATAGAAATATAAAGGGCCAACACAAAGGAAGGAAAAGTCAGAGAAATAAATTGATAGGAAGTAAGACTTACATGTTTGAGCAACAATGAAGACTTTAAGTTACAAGCATACATGAAATGTCTAGCTCTGTAAAGTTTAAAACAGCTTAAAATATGTAGTGAAAGCAAATGTTTGTTGGTAACTTTTATATGTTGGAAAAATAAAATATATAAATAATAGGGAGAAAGAGTGAGAGGTAAAATTAAGAGGATGAAAGGAAAGAGGGGAAGAGTGAGCAAGAGGAAAGTCACCTTCAAATAGATAGTGATTGTAACTGAAAGTGTTCAACATTATTGGTCATTAAGCTAAAACTCAAAATATAACACCATTATACATGCTCCAGAAAAGTGGAGAGCAAGAACTACCTTTTAAAATGTTTGTCAGCTAGACAGACAAGCGACAAAGTATACCGATACTGTAACACAGTTGTTATGCGGGATACTGAAAAGCTGTGCATAGAAACACTGAAGACATTCACAAAACAATTGACAACATCAGTATTGAAGTAATGGAAACATCTCAAGTAGCTCCAATTCGTGATGACATAATGGATGCACCTTTATAATATTAATATGGTAGATTATTACTAAGTATGAAAACAAATAATGTGTTTCTTAAAGAAACGGCAGGAATAAATCTCACAGACACAATACTGAGTGAAAGAAATTATATACAAGAGTTCAGTGAGTGAGTACATTTAGATATCTAAGGACAGGCAAGTATGTAGATAGTTTCATGCAGACTTCTGTGATAAAAGTCAAAATAATAAAGAGGAGGAGGAGTATAATAAGCAGAACACAGGAAACTTCTAGCAGTATTACTCATCACCATGGGATGACACCTACAAAAGTTTAATAAATATTTTAAACTTATAGGAATACTTAATTCCATGTGTATATTAATTTTAGATATTACCCATCAGTAGAAAAATTAAAGATAAGGTTCACTTCAAATAAAGGCTATCTAACATTTTTTTCTTCTTTGTGATAACTTGGAAAGAACTTTAAAGTTAATAACTCATATCTAAGAAGATCAAAATAAGCTAGAAGGAAAGGCATTGCTTGATCCCTCTATCAAAATCCAGTCATTTTTCTTCTATTTATATTACACAAAAATGAGTATTTTCATCATAATGATTTTAGGAAAGATGAGGAATATTTTGTAGAGAAATAGTTGTCTTTCTTAAACCTAGGCAATCATTTCAGAAATAAATTCCTAAGTCACTGAGGAGACAAACTCAGCCAGCTTATCACCACTTTTACAGAAAGAAATCCAAAACACATATTTCTCTTGCCATAAACCAAGTTCAAAATGTCCACATTTTCTGTCCTGAAGTTTTATTCCCCTCTTGGTACAGTACATCATTCGGGACCCTTCATGCCAGCTGGTTGCTGTAAAAGCCAAGTGCAGAAAGGAAACAGCAAATTATAAAGCCACCAATGTTGCCTTCTACTTAAGCACCCTGCCCTGTTATCAAATATCCTCCTGCTCCTCTGTCCAGAACCCTCTTTTTGGATTGGTGACCTAGCATTTTACTCTCAAACACTGTCTCCTATGCTAATAAAATAAATTGAGTCTCTAAATCTACTCTGAAATCAAGCACAGATACCTTGTAGCTTTGTGAACTGCTAGACATGTCCTGAGATAACTCCATCATGGTCACTGGTTATTAATATCTTTCCAGCTAATCACTGTCCTTGAGGTCATTCAACAGACAATTCGACACCTCTCCACATCAAGTAACTCTATTTTAGGCTTTGGCCCATTTGACCCTTTTACCAATTTTAGCATGGAAGACAAGAAGGCATGTTTATACAGAGCATTATCATAGCCTGTGATGCTTTGAGCAACGTGGGGCACAAAACATGCTGCTCTTTCATTTCAAGAGTATAGATTAAAACTATTCAGATGAACACTTTATACTGGAGAAGCAAGATGCACAGTAAGAACGTCTGTATTCATATATCAGATGAGTATGTTAAAATCCAATAAATATTATCCCACATTTTAGGAGCAATTGAATGATTTTTTAAAAGAACTGAACAATACATAAATTATACTTTTCAAGAATTATGTAAATAAGAATATGAAGATTAGAAAATTTATAATTTAAGCCTAGACAAGCATGTAGTACTGATAAACAGCAAAAAGCTATCTTATACTTTTATGCACCTTACATTTAATGTTTATTTTGTAAATTTTATGTTAATATATTAATATAGTTTATATTGATGTAGTTTACATCGATATATATACATATATATGTACATATATATAGTTTATGTATGTTAGTGGATGCTTATCATATTATGATCAGTGATTTGCTGATAGTGTATATAAATTTTTTTATGATAGTAGCTTAGACTACTATTTAGTAGCAAGATATTTAGCAGAATACATGTCACTGCACACATATGGAAACATATGCATATATGTACATCCAATTATATTTTTTGTTAACTTCAAAATTTAAATATTTGCCTAACATTCACAAACCTCAAATCTAAAAAACTAAGGACTTCAAGAGAGCTCAAATGTTCACTATGAGGCTGCTGATATTTATGGAAAATTAAATACACACACACAGATCTCATCACATCACTCCATTTATAGAACATGGTAAAATGCAGTTTTTCTTAGAGTATCAAGAGAATCTTTAATCTTAAGCACCACTTTTTGATAATAAATTTTTATTAGTTTTCCTTTATTCATTGGTCAAAATATGAACTTACTAGAAATAATAATTGTTATTATCTTACTCATTAAAGTCTTTGAGATTTGACCATTGGGAAAGAACTAAGTAAAGCAACCAACTTTAACCTCCACAACAAAAGTTCTCTGAATTCACTCAGTTCTGCCAAGTTCACTATGTAGTAGTGAAGTTTCTTGGTCTCCACCTGAGGCCCGGACCCACAACCTGCAGTCCCAGACCCGTTAGCCGCCCACCGCTGCTCAGGCCCCCAAAATTACTCAGATGCTTTTATTAATTTCATGTTTTTGGTCTATGGCTTAGGCACATTGCTAGCTAGCTCTTACATCTTAACTCAACCCATTTCCATTAATCTGTCTGCCATGTGGCCTGTGGCTCCCTGTGCTCCTTACTTACATGTTGCTCCTTTGGGCTTCAGGCTTAATCTGATTGACTCCACCTTGCTTCTCCTACCTATTCTGATTCTTCCTCCTACTTTTTCTATGGTGCCTGTCATGGGCCAAAACAGATCCTTTATTTAAAGATTGATATTTATAGCATACAGAAAGACATTCCCACATCACCACCAGACGTATTTTAGAAAAGAAACACATGGGTCAACTTGCAGTCTGTCTTTCGAAACCTTGAGATCTTCATACAAGCACCATTGAACAGTATATTTCAATTAAAAATATCACATTGGCCACACTCCATTATAGTTATAAGGAATATACAGTGTTGACCATCTAAAATGTTTTAAAATGTGTTCTTACTCTAAGAACAGTATTAAAAGAGTTTTAACACTTTGTCTCCTACATATATTTGTTAATTTTATCTTACCTTTGTTTATAATTCAGGTTCCTGGTCTTGGCCGTATGCCCCATTTGTAAGTTGTAAATGTGCTAGACTTCTGGTCCCTACTGCATCTGTCCCAACTTCCTTCTGGAATGACCTTCTACTGAAAAAAATCAGAAAATTAAAAAAAATAGTTTCAAGATGTAATGTGCTTCTTGAATAGTATACTTGTGTCTATAAGAGATTGAGATTCTGTTCACCAGAAAAAGAGGCAATGATTTTCCAAACATTTCAGCACTTTGGTGTGTATTTAGAGGATTTGAAGGGATTAACATTTGCTTTTTGATTTGGAAGAATCAAATTGTTAATCTGAAATCTTTTTTTGTCTGAAAATAGACTTGTTTGCTAAATTTTATTTTTGACAGGACTAAGGAAGCATGGACTAAGATTTCAAAGGAAATAAATGGTAGAAGACGTTCACTTGTTAGAGGTCACAGAAAACAAATTTTGGAAGACTAATAATTTAGTTTATTTGCAGGTACTCCTGGGATGAACACCTAGACTGGGCAGTGAGGGAATATGTACTATGGTGTTTGCTGCAAAGTAACAAGAGGACATTCTAGGAGATTCTTCTGTTGAAATATGTATTTTGGGTCTGAATATTAAATAAACAGTATTTGTATGCTTTCATCAGTAATAATCTTAGGAAAATTGACATTACTCTACGGCGGTGGTTCTTAACCTGAGAGTTGCAACCTCTGTGGAGATAAGATAACTCTTTCACAGGAGTATCCTAAGACCATCTACATATCACATATTTACATTATGAATCACACCAGGAGTAACATTACAGCTATGAAATAACAATATAAATAATTTTATGTTTGGGGGCCATCACAACATGAAGAACTGAATTAAAGGTTTGCAGTATTAGGAAGCTCAAGAACTTAATCTGAGTCTCATGGCAGAATTACTGTGCAAGGACAAGCCCAGAAGAACATCAGACAGATGTCTGTAGGACTTGGGTTCTTCAGAAAAGTTCCACAACCCACTAAGACTTCAAATGATGGAGTGTATATTTTTCCTTCCTTCCTTCCTTCCTTCCTTCCTTCCTTCCTACCTCCCTCCCTCCCTCCCTCTCTTCCTTCCTTCCTTCCTTCCTTCCTTCCTTCCTTCCTTCCTTCCTTCCTTCCTCCCTCTCTCCCTCCCTCCCTCCCCCCTTCCCTTCCTTCCTACCTCCCTCCCTTCCTTCCTCCCTCCCACCCTCACTCTCTTCCTTTCTGTCTGTCTTTCTCTTGTTCTCCCTTCCTTTTTGCTGAGACAGAGTATTGCTATGTAGCTGAGGCTGTCCTGGAACTCATTTTGCAGATCAGGCTGTTAAACTCACAGAAATCCCTGCCTTTACCTCCTGACTGCTGGGATTGAAAGTTCATACCACTGTGCCAGACTATTTTCTTTTTTAAGAAAATACATCGACTAAAAGTCATGCTTTCCTCTACAGTCCTTAACACAAAAATTCTCTGCAGTTTCACAGTTCTTTGAATATTCAGTACAATAAACAGCTTCCCGTGATGTGTGTACCAAGGCTAGCACAGCAGGGGTAGCAGTGACAAGCAGTACTCCTAACACTGTTCCCACCATAGATCTTATAACAGCTCTGGAATTGGTCACATATTATTTACTTTCTGTTCATAAAAATCAAGGACCAGATACTATGCTAAATCCTCTTCTTGTTCTGTATATCCTTACTAAAAGCTTTTTCTTCCTCTTTATAAAGAAGAAATAAATATGAAGAAAAGCATTACTTTAAAAAAACATTAATATGAGGAGTTAGAGATATATATGTCTGTTACCAGAGTATTTGGATAGCATGAACAAAACCCGGGCTTGGTCCTTATCATTGTATAAACCAGGGATGGTGACGTGTGCCTATAGCCCCAATACTTTTGGGACGAAGGCAGGAGAATTAAAAGTCCAAGGTTTATCTTGGCTACATAGTGAGTTTGAGGCCAGCCTAGGATACCGAGACCATAAAAAAAATCTAAGAAGTTTCCTTCTTAGGAAAAAACTAAGATTGTTGTAGCAAACCTAGTCTGACAACAGAAAATTTGAACATATTATAAAAGTATACAATTGACTCAAATTTAAAAGCCTTGCCTTTAGTAGCTGGGGAGATGGCTCAGCCAGTAAAATGCTTATTGTACAAGTATGAAGACCCGTGGTCAGATTCCCAGCACCTCCATAATAAATCCATTCACTTCAGCATTTACCAGAAAACCCAGTACCGAGGAGGCAGGTACAGGAGATCTCTGGAGTTTGCTGACCATTTAGTCTAGCTGAAGTGGTGAGTCAGAGGCTTAGTGAGTGACGTTACTTCCAAAAAATAAAGTAGAAAGAAATAGGGAACACACCCAGGGCCAATCATTGTGCCCATGTGCATGCACATACACTGTACAAATATAAGTGTATGTTTTCACAGATACACATGTGCATATGCATAATATATATGCACATATATTTATATAGAAATATAAACACACATTCATGCACAAATATCCTGTCTGTTATCTACTGCAGTTACATACAACATTTTAAAAAACCTTTTGTTTAGAAAGAACAGTTATATTACTTATTTATGCCCAGCTTCTCACTTCACTTACTGGGCTTACTGGCAATTCATTTGGATGTCCTCAGTTGCTGGAGTGGCCAGAAGCCTCTACTCAGAAGGCTCATGTCTGAGTGACATGGCTGTGTTCTAAAGTGACCTGGCCGAGGCTTCTCCACGTCAGTGTTCATAAGAAGAATATGACACACTTCAAAAAGAGGCTTCCATGTGTAGTGTCTTTGGGATGTAACAAATGCTATTGACTGAGGTAGACTACATTGGTGCTGTATTGTCTACTACATATCTAACCACTATATATTCATTACTATACATCATGATGACAATCCCCCATACCAACCTGCTAGGGCAATAGGGTGACATTACTTAACGAGGAGAGGTCGAAACAGAATCAAGCTATTCATTCATGTGCACCATAGTCATAGTTCTACAAGACTAGGACAAAAAACTACTTTATACATCACAAATTCCTCATGTAAAAATATGGGAGACTAGTGAGGATGCACTGAAAGAATGAGAACCAGATGAGACAATTGTTAGTGTGCATTTCTTAGGTCAGTTTTGTGCCTCCCTTATACAATTAAAAAGTAATTAAGTTAATGTTTCATTTTGAGACACATTAATTTTCCAATAATCTTGTACACTATTAATAATTACAAAATGTGGAGCCATTCAATGAGATTTTTAGCATTCAACCATTTTAGAAGTTGTGTGACATAGTAAACACTCAACTAAAAAGGTAACTTTTCTTATAGTATTTTGAAATGATAATCGCACATTTACCTTATTCTTTACTGAATTTTCTAGAGGTTTTATGTAGGTTTAAATTTTTTTATGATTTCAAACCATTACACAATTGCACAAATTCATCATTGTGCCAGTTTTACCAAATAAAGTCTATGTGTATTTGAAACCATTTCAATTTTCTTAAATTCTTGAACTGTAGCTTATGAGAAAGTGAATAAAATGTTTGAGCCTACAAAAGTCCATAAGTTTGAACATGATTGAAGCCTACACATATGAATCTCTAAGTACTTAGAATGGAGGTTTTCTGTAGAAATTCTTTGGTGTGTGTAGGGTCAGTCTGTTTCTATACTCTCATTTGCAGTCAATTAAAAAAGCATGCAAGGAAAGATCTAGCAAGCAAGATTTATTAAAATGAAGGTAGATGCAGTAGCATAGATACAGGTTGTTACTATGTCCAACAGAATGTCTGTCCTGAGAGTGAGGGGTTCTCATCTTTTATTTGTCTATCCCACTCTTCTCTAATTCATTGTTTCTTAGGTTTCAGATTAGTGGGCACCATGGTGTTCTTGCCTATGTTCTTTGAGAAAGTTTTTATTACTGCTTACTCAATGTGATTGTTCAAGGTCTTGTAGTCGATCTTACGACTTCAAATTTCTGTAGTCTTTGTACTTTTTACAAACAAATTTCTGCACTTATTCTCAAATGTCATAAATTAATAGATTTGAAGGAATAAATGTAGTGTTTGAATCTGCTTAACATTTTTTTTTCCTACAGTACATGATCATTTAGATGCCAGATGGATGTTTCCTTGGGGAAGGGACACCCTTACGTTTTATGGTATTTCTGGATCTAAAAGTTCCTCATGTATAATCCCTTTGACTCCGCCCAACCCAGGTACACCCACTCCATCTGACTTCTCAGAATTTTATTCACCTTAATTGTGCTTCTCTTCCATTTTATATGACTTTCTGTGTTTCCCCTTAATCTCTTAATCAGCACAAACATGCTACCAAATATAATAATTTCTTATGTAATATTAAATTCTTAAAAAGCTATTCATACTCCAGGTGGCTAAGCATTCTTTGAGAAAAATGCATCAGTAATTTAAAAATTACGAAGTAGCATTATTCTACAATAAATACTATTTTTAACTTTTTTTGGACAAAGTCTCATGCCTTCTATGTTGGCCTAGAACCAATAGTAATCCTAAGTCTCCTACATATACCTTCTGAATGCTGCTGTATAGGTGTGAACCACCACTCCTGGTTTATATGGTGCCGATCCTGTCAAATTTGGGGCATTGTGCAGCCAAGCAAACATTTTAACAACTATACTGCATTACAGTGTCCTAGATATTTATGTTTAAATAAGTGTTTGCTTATAGCATTTTTGACATTTCAACAGACCAATTCTTCCCAAGATCAGCAGTCAGTAGCACACTGGAAAGTTTTCAATGAACAGAGTACATTGACTTATGTTCAAATCTAGACTTAAGGAATAAGACTCTTGAACAGTGGTAGCTTAGTAATCATTAAAGCATAATCAACTTTTGCATAAAAGGAGCAATCTGTGTGTACTGTTTGCTTTGATGTAAATAGACAAAAAATTTACTACATGTGCACTAGCAGCGTTCTTAAGTCTTTAGTGGGAAAAACAGCAATTATTTAAGAATAGAAGCCTATTCCTTATGAAATGTGTATAAACTTAAGTTTTCATGGCTCATAGGTAATGATGGTAACAATATATATGGTCTTAGACTCCAAGAAAAGTACAAATATGTCTAGGAGAGCTGATGACTATTTTTCTTGTTTTAATTATTCTATAATCCAATGGCCCTAATGAGCAGGCAGAGAAAGCAAAGCTAAAGAGAACACTGTGTTTGCTTAATTCTCCTTCCTGGCTTCCATTTACTTAGCTTTATTTTCCAGTTGGAAATGGTGAAGGCCTAAGTTTATTCTGAAAGCCAGGAACAATGTTTACATGACCTACATAAGTCACAGGTAAATTCCACTGCATGTATGAATTTTGTAACTTTAGACATGGGATTATCTTCCTGGGTTTTTAAATAAGCAAAGTTTTATGGTGATCAGTCAAGACAGCAGAAACATTTTCCCTAAGTTTTGAAACTATTAACAAATGTATACAGTTTGATTGTTTATTTTATATAATGATATAATATTAAAACTAAAATTTTAATAGACCTGCTGCATCTGGATAGCTGAAACCTGAAGATATTCTGCTAATCTTACATGGTGTATAGGTGTGTCAATCTGATATATTAAGGACCCTCATGAAAATATTTCTGTGTGTGCACTTCCACAGTAACTGTACATACATCAGCAGATAACACAGGCTATTTCAACTCATGGAAACTAGAATTTGAGCCTAAAAGAGGACTCACAGACAAATATGAATTCATCTAAAAAATACTTGTTTGCACTCATGTGTTTCTGATGATTTTATTTTTTACATAATTGCTAGGTTAGTGTGAGTCATGGCTAAACATTATAGAGACAAGAGAGTCTACAAAACCATGGCTTCTAATGAGCACAGTGGTAAGTACTAAAGAAACCATGTGGTCACTATAAAAACACAGAAGGGAGGCAAGTCCAATGGACATAAGCCTAATTCCTGCATTTACTCTAGCCTGAGTTGGTCCAAAGTCAACCCTAAGATACCAGCTTCACAGGGTTTACTTAACCTAACTGGATATAATTCAAAATGCAATTTCCAGTTGTTCTGCCTGTGACAAGTTAGTTTTTCCCTTAGAACAATGTCTTCATTTGTAAAATGTTTACTAAGATGCCATCCTTATGGAAAGTTAGAAAACAGTGAATATGGTAGTTATTATGGCACGACTGGATGCCTGCTGGATACCCTTTGCTTCCATGTTTAGCTCTGTTTGGCTGAGTGGCCCCTATGAATAGTGAGTGATTTGTGTCCAAGAGGTATCTGATTTGGAAGATTCTTATTTTTCCTGTTTTAGAGAAAAGTAATATTCTTTACTGTAGCTACATGCAAACTTCTCTGTTTTTCCCTGTCACTCTTAGCAACCCTGCACACAAGCACAATAACAGAACAATAGATATTGCTTAATATCAGGAAACAATGTTTTCAGGAATGAAAATGAAGTGTTATGAAGACATATATTGAGTGTAGAGATTCCCATCTTATGCTTAAGTTGATCTGAAGGAAGCTAAGTTTACATTAACCAGTTTCTAGAGATCACATAGGGTCCTCTGACAGGAGCCTACTGGGTACTATCTTATAATGGGCTGTATTCTCACCCATATTTGGCAAAGACCTAAATTAAGAGATCTGAATCTGACAGAATTTCAGTAGAAATACATGATGAAGCATTAAGTCATCCTGCATGTTGTTGACCTCATAGACCAGGGCTATGACAAGAGAAAAGAAGAGATATTTTAAACAAAATTGCTCATAGTTCAAAATTATTATTGTGTTTGTTTTTTTTTTCCATGATAAAAACACTAACACAAATATATATTATGGTTTATCTTTAAAATGTTCCAAAACCTAGGCAGACAAGGAAACAGATAAAAACACTTTTGTGAATGTGTGCTTCCTTGTGAACAATCCCCACAGACAAGGAGATGTTGCTCAGCATGTCATTGCAGGCAAGTGACTTATCATTTGTCAGCAAAGATTTTTCTCTCTTGAAAACAACATGGTGAGGGCAGGAGAGAACTTTTTACAATATCATAGATGAGTTTTGAGATTTAGAAATTGTGTTCTTTAAAGCTTCCTCCAACCAGGATAAATTTTTTTTCTGAATATACAGAGCATGGGGTTTATTGTCTTCCCTAACAGGAATAGTGTTCTGTAAACATTTCACCTGGTTAAATATTTCATTTAGTAAACAAAACATACAAAGTTCTTTGTAAACAAGAATTGTACAAGGTACTATATTATTTCCATCCATTAAGATCTAACATCTAAACTATAGGGGGATTGTGTTGCTTCATTATAAATAATTGTCCCACCCACTGGTTTAATAAAAAGCACTGATTGGCCAAAGGCAGACAGGAAGTGTGGGTGGGGCTACTAGACTAAGAAAACTCTTGAGAGCAGGAAGCACAGAGCAGAACACCAGAGAGAAGCTGGAAGAAGCAGGAGACAACTATGCTGTTCTAAAGAAAGGTACCAAGCCCCATGGCTGAACAGGAAGAATCATGGGTTAGATGAAGGGTAGAGAGCTAGCAAATGTTATGCCTGGGCCTTAGGCCGATCAGCTGAAAACTTGTAAACATCTGTGTGTCTCTGCAGATCTGTGGGTCTGCGGGCCTAAACCTAG
Organism: Phyllotis vaccarum; assembly: GCA_033318265.1. NCBI lineage: Eukaryota > Metazoa > Chordata > Mammalia > Rodentia > Cricetidae > Phyllotis > Phyllotis vaccarum. Next base: position 118,381,055 of record JARWLC010000005.1, read on the forward strand.
TGGCAAGGCCCAAAAGTCAGGGCCAGAAACCTCGGACTACACTAAACAATTGTATTATTTACCCAGGCTTAGTCTCTGACATTCCACAAAAAGGTTGAAATTATTGAAAGAAATTTTTGTATCACACACACACACACACACACACACACACACAGAGAGAGAGAGAGAGAGAGAGAGAGAGAGAGAGAGAGAGAGAGAGAGAGAGAGAGAGAGAGAGAGAGAATACACATAATATCATCTTAGCCCAGATACCATTTTCTGAATATACTTGTATCGCTTGTTTTACTAGAGTGTATGTCTTAGCATAGTTACTTGAGATTAAATCTATGCTGCTTTTGGATCCTTCTACTCTGAAATAATAAGGGAATATTCTATCTGAGAGCATTAGTCAGAATCTGTTTTTTGTTTTGTTTTTCTTATTGTCTGAAGAAATGGAAAAGTCTGCCATTTGAGGTTTGTCTTAACAAGAACGAAATCTGGAGAGAATGCCAGGGAAAATGAATGATGAAAAATAAAGTTTAGAAATGTTCAGTATTTATCTAAAGTACATTAACTTTAAGATGAATGACATGAGAAAGCTAATGGGAAATGATCCTGACTCAATACTCTAGAATAAAATCTACTGTTCAGTATTTGTCTAAAGTACATTAACTTTAGGATGAATGACATGAGAAAGCTGATGGGAAATGATCCTGACTCAATACTCTAGAATAAAATCTACTTGGAAAGCTGTGTTGAGCAAAAACGAACATTCTGTAGGCCTCATGTAGTTCACTAGTCAGTAAATGCCTCCAAAATTCTGAGTGTAGCATTAGCTTCTGAGAGTTTTCGGTGTATACATACTTGGTCACTGCTCTGTAGGTACATTTGCTCTTGGATGCTAAAGATGCAGTCAGGACACAGTTGGAGAAGGAAGGACTCTACACATGTTCTTTGGACCTGAGACATAATTGAGCACTCTGAATAAAGAAGGGAAGAGGTTGAACCTGACATACAGCATCATGGAAGAAAAGTAGTTGTTTAACTATTTCTCCCTCTGGAAGCAGTGTGCTGATGTTTCTCTGTGGTTTATACTTGACAAATCTATAATCTGGGATATCTTTTAGAAATTTAGCCTGAACATATTCATTTTTAAGTGGAATATGTGGGGGGAGGGGAGGGTAGTCTATTTGAATATAGCAATAGACAAGCCCAGGGAATGTAAAAAATTGGAATAAAAAATTTCCAAAAAACCTTTTAAAAAATAGGAAATAAAAAAGAAAATTATCAAAATATTTGAAGAGGCATGATATGAATATGTGAACAGCTGATGTGTACATAAACAAATGCTAAAAACCATTACTAAAAGCAAATGAAAAAAGCCACAGTGCTATGCTAGTTCATAATTATTAGAAAAGCTAACATTTAAATAATCAACAGCAGAACACTTATTGTAAGAGAGAAATCTGTCACTGGAAGCTTTATTCGTGATTTGACAGAAATGCTACATTCATTAAAACATCTCTAATTTCTTGAACTCTAAACTGACTATTCTATTCTTAGACATTTCCTAAAGAAAGTCAAGTAGATAGACTACAATTTCTTGAATACAATTGTTAAGAGGCTTCTTCCTTCTATGACAAACTAGACAACCCAACTGTCTGTCAACAGGTGATTGGATAAAGAAGACAATGTTTATACTAGTGGAATGTTACTGTGGGGAACATGGGTGAAGGTGGGGTGGTTAGAGACTCATGGGTTTGGAGGATTCATTTATTTGTCAACTTTAATGAATTCTGAATTTTGTATAGGTATGAGAAATTCTGTGTCATACAATTCTTAAAATTTATTCAATTTACTTTTTTCAAAAGCAAAAAGAAAACAGTTTTTATGAATAGTTTACTACTTAAACTTTAAAATACTCTCTGTAAAACAGTGCTTTGAAGTAAACAATCCAGTATAGCTGTAGAGCTCCAAGATTCTTAGCTGCTGCGTCAGGCAGCAAGTAGTCACTGGGCATGTACCTAGGTGAAGTGATTTCTCATCTATGAGAGAAGAAGTCTTATAATTCAAAATCTTTGCTTAGATCATGCCTAGCTGTTGGTTTTGAATCCCACATCCTCACCAGTCTTAAATTCTACTTAACTTTATCAACCATTTTTGTTCTAAAACAGATAGCTTAGTATGTCTATCTTTCCCTACTAGTATGACACCAGGAAGGTTTAATCTCTTATTATTAGCAAACTGCTCAGTCCAAGTTCTCTGAAGCACAGTTGGAAAGCAATATATCTGTAATACTCTAACAAAATCTTTTGAAATTTATAATACTACCCAATGAGGTAAAAATTACACCTATAAAATTTCTTGTGCCAGCCAGAGAGAGAATGTCCATCACAGTGATGACTTCTGCAATTCATAAAGCTCTTCACTGCTGAGAAGCTTCCTCCTTCACAGCATTTGAAATGGCTAATACACTATATGAAAGGTTTCAGGAAATTCTTATATGTGGATAAAAGAAATGCAAAGTTGTTAAATCATTTAAGATGTTAAGGTACTGTGGTGGTGCCCATAGGCTCCTATAGGCTCATATTTGAACACTTAGTCTCTAGTGTATAGAACCCATTGGGTGTATTAAAAGATGGCCCTTGGTAGATTATGTCACTAGTTGTAAGCTTTATGGTTTCAAAAGACTCTTGTGATTCCTAATGTGCTCTTTTTGCCTCCTTAGTGGGATTGTGATCTGTTCTATTGTAAGTAATTGTCCCAACTACTGGTTTAATAAAAACATTGATTGGCTGAAGGCAGGCAGGAAGTGTGGGTAGGGCTACCAGACTAAGAAAACTCTGGGAACAGAAAGAGATGCCACAGAGATGCCAGAGAAGCCAGTAGATGTAGAGGACAATTATGCTGCTCTGAACATGGCTTAACAGTATGAGAATCATGGGTTAGTTTAAGAGCAAGAGCTAGCTAGAAATATTCCAGAGACATAGGCTGATCAGCATAAAATTAATATAAGCACCTGTGTGTTTAAGTAGAACAGAGGGTCAGAACCTCAGGGCCAGGCCAGAAAGGCCAGGCCAGAAACTTCATATTACAGCTTTCTGCTTGGGTTAGAGATTTGAATTCTCAGCTATTTCTCCTCCATCATTATGGATCCTAGTCTTCTACAAACATAAGTTCAGCTAAATTTTTTTTTATAAGTTTCTGGGTTATAAGTTTTATCATATCAACAGAACAGTAACTAAGATGGCCCATAGTACCAAAGTACTTTACACCTCCATATCTACTCAAAAAAAAAAAATGGCATCTTGAAAATAAATGTTTAAAAACATTCTTGATACTGGCAAAAACTGAAGACAACCCAAATGACTATCTAGAAATGGTGCTTACATCTTATGATATGAGAAGACAATTGTAAGTGTAAATAGCAAAGACAGAACAGAAAATTGGTGTCTAATTTTATTTATCCTTGTAAAAACACTACTTTGGTCTCTTACTCAAGTAATTTATGTTTTTATAGGATAGTGGTACTATTGTTCAGTGTCTGACTACTCATGTGGTAACCAATAATAAGAAGAGATTTCTTAGTACCATACAGTGTGAAGTAGCTTAATGCAATCAATAATACAAATGAGTAAGGAAAGAGAAAGTGAAAAATAGGTGGAGCTCAGCAAGGGAAACAAAGAAAGAATGGTCTCGGAAGAAGACCACTATTCAAATAGCATCTTCTTAAGTATTTGATTCAAAAAGGCTTTGGGAATGAGAATATTTCATTGTGATCCAAACACACAAAAAATTCAACGTGAAGAGATAATATTGTAATTCTATCTTTTAAACTATCATATGTTGTAAGTTTAAAAAAATAAAGTACAAATTGGAAAAGTTGGACTATTTGGCCAGAAATTATTATATTAAATCTACTTTTCAGAGTAAATTAGATTATTCTGTTAAATATACTTTCTAGAGTAAAGCTTCAGGAGGTATTTCTTTAATTTTCCTATTTGAAGAAATAATATATATATATATATATATATATATATATAAAATATAAAACCATCAAATCTCACCTAAATTATTAACATAATGTCTGCACAAAACAATGTTTATAAATACTTAAGTACTTAAAAAGCTATTATTTGAGCAATGACCTTTCTGTCTTGAGTCTAGTGCCAAGACCACTCTTTCTTACTTTTCCTTACTGAGGCCAGCTATTTTTCTCTTTCTCATCTCTTACTCCTTTGTATTATTGATTGGATTAAGCTACTAATACTATATGTTACTATTTGATCAATAGCTTCTAAATAAACTTATTTCACACATATCAACCAACTAATGCTACTGTTTTTCCACACTAAATAACATGAGATGACAACTTTTCCATTTAACTTCTGTAGATAATACCTTGTTGAATAAAACAATGTCTCAGAGTATGTTGGAAGTGAGGCTACATACAGCATGCAGACATGCTCATTCTCCAGGCACAAAACAGAACCAAGAGATCCAATGTGCTTTTGAACATTTACTGGCAAAAGTGAAACTCATTGGAGTAGAATTCCACATGCTTGAGAAATGGGCCACTTCCTGCATTTTTGGGTCATTTTTCCTTGAATTGCCTCTTTCTCTTCTTATTTTTTGCTATGCCTATTTGTTCATTCTCTAATTCATATTCAGAACAGCTCAAGTAAGTTTAAACCCTGTCTATTTTTCTATATAAAAACAAAGGCACACAGTGTTAGGTTTTTGTCAATCCTATGGTTATTCATTTTGAAAGACAGATTTCTAAGTCCTACAACTAAAAGTTATATGAGTAAGCATTTATGAATTGAAAGAAATATATTTTCATTTAAAATTTTTACTCTAGTTATTTTGAATCAAAAGTTAATGAGTTTGGGGCTTCAATTTTGACAACTCGTAGTATAGTGGGCCAGACATAAACTTATTTGTGATAAAGTCTTTTAAACATTCCAGATGTCTCAATAACCACTAATACACAGTTGGCTTTTCCTAAAAAATAAAATTGCAGAAGAAAAGGCCATAGGTAGAAAAATACAAGGAAATTACTGTCAGAGTTGTTGATACGGATGGATGGCTGAGGCTAGAATGAAGTAATCATGAGAGTGAAAATCAGATAAATTCATTAAATAAAGCAAAAAAAGCTGTGTACTACATTAATTGGGGGAACTATGGGAAATGAGAAAGTAGAAATTAGAAGTCAATATTTAAAAGGTTGTCCCGCGCCCACTTCTCGCCCGCAAGAAAAGGCACGGCACACGTAGGATCCTTCTGCAGCAATGTTTTAATGCTCCTTGAGGGAGAGCACTAGCCCACATAAAATGGAGACAGTGAGGTAGGAAAAGCCCAGCCCTTATATAGGCCAAAGACCTCCGCCTTGGACGTGTCACCTCTCTATAGGCTGCAGCTCATCATCCCACATGATGTCACGGGAGAGGCGGAGAGACCAGTCTCGGAAAATTAGCAAAGGCATGCGCCCTTGCCTTGATTACTGACTCAGGCCCTTGCCTTGATTACTGACTCAGGCCCTTGCCTTGATTACTGACTCAGGCCCTTGTCTTGATTACTGACTCAGGTGGGTTGGCCAGCACTGGATATTGGCACCATCTTGAGGGGCTGGGGCCAGCGGCTCCCAACATCTCCCCCTTTTTTCTTTTCTAAGCAATGAGGGAATCCTGTAAGAGGGTGGAGGCAGTGGTTATCCCCCAGAAAACATTATGGACTTGCATGGGCGTCATCTCTAATCCCTCGACAGATCGAGATTCCCCCAGCCTGTCCTCTGCCTTTTGCTGGGAAGGGAGTTAAGGCAGGCACCCTTATGCAGGACAACATACCTCCCAGGACATAGCTATGTCCTGTGCGATGCCCTTGGCTCAACACCCCCCTCAGGAAAGGGGCTGAACACTCCACCCAGTGTAATGGACAGGACTGTCCTAGGCATGCAGGAGCTGTTCGAGCCAAAATATCCCTATTGCTTTAGCATAGTTAGCCACACATCTACCGAGGCTCCTGAGTCTAGAGCCATTAAGGCTTGAGCCAAAACTGTTTTGTCTCTCGGACTTTGGATTCTGAGCCTGCAAACCATCCAGAGAAGAATGACCAGTCCTCCGCAAAAGGCTAGGCCAAACATACCCACCCCCACCCATTCCTTGGAGTTGGGGAAGGCTGAGGAAATCCACGGAGAAAACTCTTCGGTCAGCGACAGGTCTAGCCGAGTGGAATTGACCTGGACGATCGCCACCTGCAGGTCACGAAGGGTCTGCTCAAATTCAGACGACCAATTCTGTAACAAAAATTGAGAAAGGCTTCTCGAAAGATTAATACCTGAACATGTATAAATTGCCAGGCTTGCCACATTTAAAGCAAATTCTCTTGGCAGGGTCCGCTAGAGGGTACCTCTGGGACTGCAAAATGGCTGCAGCTAGACCGGCGTTTGTCAGGGGACCGCTAAGCTCTCGGCATACCCTCAACTAGTCTTGTAGTCCTTTATTTTTTCTGGGAGCTATGGCCATACGGCATTCCTTGGTAGCTTGTTCAAATACCAGCTGCTCTATCAGAGGGGCAGCCGCCTCTGGGTCACCAAAGATTCGACCTGCTGCCTCTGTCATGCGAGCCACAAAATCAGAAAAGGGCTCCTGTGCACCTTGAATAATCTTAGTCAATTGACCGCTCCCTTCTCCTTTTCTGGATAAAGCTTTCCATGCCCTAATGGCTGTATTAGCAATCTGCTGATAAGCTCCCCAGGGGTAATTAGTCTGATCAGCTGCGTGTGGTCCTTGCCCTATCAGCATCTCAAATATCCAGAGCTGTTGTTTGGGGGGAAATTCATCAGGATAATATCTCTCTGCCTCATATTTAGCCGCCTCTTCCTCTAGGTCATCTTCCTCATCAGGGCTCAACTCATCATCTCCCGAATATTCCGATGTATCAGAGCCACTCAAGGAGCCACACTTTAAATTTAAATTTTCAAGTTCCCATACAGGGTACAATGTGGGGGGACCAGGCTTTAGTTTCTGGTTCCCCAACTCCCCCATATTCTTTACTTTACCGGGGGGTCCTTTTTCCTTATTGAGTAGTTTCTGGTTTCCCAACTCCCCCATATTACCGGGGGGTCCTTTTTCCTTATTGAGTAGTTTCTGGTTTCCCAACTCCCCCATATTACCGGGGGGTCCTTTTTCCTTATTGAGTATTGTTACTTTACGGCGCGCGCCTAACCTCACATGGCGCTCGGTTTCTGATATGCTGTCCTGAACTTCTTCCATCACGTCTCGCCCTTTAGCTATCAGATCTTTACAGGCTTTATCTTCTACAAAGTTCTTTAGGGTACGCTGTGCCATCTTAATATCACGCTGCTTAAGCAGGGAGTCTAGTGCTGTTACAATAGACTGGGAGGGTCCCATGGACCGGTGGAAGCAAAAGGCAACCACGAAGAAAATCAACAACACTGCCAAGACAAGCATCAAGGCCTCAAAAAAACCAAAGTCCAGTTCAGACATACCTCTCCGAGCAACCTACCTGCAGTTCTGAATCCACCTCGTCTCCGAGGGGTCTCCGACGGTGCTAATGGTGTTCAGTTCCCGGGTTTCGGCACCAGTTGTCCCGCGCCCACTTCTCGCCCGCAAGAAAAGGCACGGCACACGTAGGATCCTTCTGCAGCAATGTTTTAATGCTCCTTGAGGGAGAGCACTAGCCCACATAAAATGGAGACAGTGAGGTAGGAAAAGCCCAGCCCTTATATAGGCCAAAGACCTCCGCCTTGGACGTGTCACCTCTCTATAGGCTGCAGCTCATCATCCCACATGATGTCACGGGAGAGGCGGAGAGACCAGTCTCGGAAAATTAGCAAAGGCATGCGCCCTTGCCTTGATTACTGACTCAGGCCCTTGCCTTGATTACTGACTCAGGCCCTTGCCTTGATTACTGACTCAGGCCCTTGTCTTGATTACTGACTCAGGTGGGTTGGCCAGCACTGGATATTGGCACCATCTTGAGGGGCTGGGGCCAGCGGCTCCCAACAAAAGGTAAGTTATCTTGCTTTTCTTAGAGATGAGGAATACAGAACATAATTCAATCTAATTGTAAGTCCAAATTTGAATACTGCAGGGGGTCCAGCCTTCTGCAGGTCAGAGAGCCTGGGAACAAGATCCAGAGTCCATGAATAAAACACACAGACTTTTTTTCTGAGGGATAAAGTTTCTCTTCTTCAATTATTTTTTTCTGTCCTTGTTCTACGCTATTCTTTTTCTATTCTATTCTTCTACCCACATGTTTCCCTTCTTCTGCTTTCCTGATGGCTTCCTTCTAACTCTATCCCAATGGCTTCATTCTAATTCTAATTACTGATGACTTTCTTCTACATCTTTCAGGGTGTTTTCCTTCTATACTATTTTTCCCTTACAGCTTATATACCCAGTAACATCTTTCAAGCAATATGAAAATTACAATGTGGTCAAATTCTGTTTTTTAAGTGAATGGTTAACAATTAATACAAGTAAAAAACAATACATTTCCGTATCTCTTACATGATTAAATATTTTATGTGCTACAGGTATAAAAACAAATTATTAAAAAAAAAAAAACTACATACAGTTAAGCATTTATCTTTTGCATTTTTCATAGGCCAGGAGTCTTGCAGCCATAACCACTTACATGGGCAGCAGTTTTTATAATTTTCAGGAAACCAGGTCACTACATTTCACTTTCATATTTTAGAGCAAATATCTTAACTAACATCCAATTCTTTGGTTTTTAGTTACATGAAGCAAATTGTTTAAAGCTCTGTTTTAGCTGTGATGCACACTAAAACCCATGAACACATTTCTCAGTATCAAACAGAACTTGTGCTAATTCCTGGGACTTCATTGTTTTCCTTAGTTATTAACCTAAACCATTGTCTATAAGAATCTTTAAGCGAAGCTCAGAGTCCTAGCTGTGCGACACTTTCTTCTTTCTCTTCTCTACACTCTGAAGCCCCTGCTTCATCAGAGGAAAGGGCCATACTATATATTCTACCTTTTTCCCTATTAACTTCCCTACTAAAATAATTTCTTTACTAAATTTGATAAAAAACCTTCAATCATTAAAATTTTATGTGAACTAATATTATTATATAAAATTTTCTCCAGTTAAATAGCACAATTTAACAGAAAATAATCTTCATAATATTCCATAGGTAAAAATGCCCATTAGAATAGGCTATTTCCATGAGATAATCATACTCCATTAAGTGGGGATCTCTCACACCTATTAACGTCATGCCAGATCCCAGAGGCAAATGGTGGTGACAACCATATAAAGGCATAAAGCATCAAGAGACATTTTGGAGCCAAATCTCTTGAGGCCTTACCCATCCAAGATTCATCCATCATTGCCTTGCATTCTGCTGGACCGAATTCCTAAACTCAATTGCCACCTGCTGTTTATTAAATATGGCCACTGACAGAATATGTTTATGAGTGTAGTAAAAGTTGTTCAGCATTATAAATAATAAATATGGTACAATAAAGGTAAAAAACCAGAAAAAAAAACTTTGAATATGGTATGAGCACACGCACACACATATATATGTATATACATATTTAATAAAAGAACTCCAAACCAGTTCATTAGAGTCTATTTATTGTGGCTTATTTCTCTTTTACTTTGAAAATGTTTTTTATATTGTTGGTCTTACTTAAATTGGCATCTTTAGTTGTCTCCCCCTATCTTTGGAAATCATGTCCTTGCATGTAAAATGGCATAGTGCTTGTGTAAGACCTACACATATCTTTTTGTATACTTTAAGCCATTTCTTAAGCCATTTATAGATTACAAATAGTAATTTAAATGCTATGCAAAATTGCTGTGTTTTATCTGGAATGCTGAAAATAAACCTTTATATGTCAAAAATAATAAGTAAAGTAATGCACATAGTATAAATTTTTAATAAAAACATGGCATAGGTAAGGGTGTAAGATAGGAAAAGGAGCAAGTATGAGAGGAGGAGAGTCAAAGGCAACTGTGGTTGGTATGTAAAAAATCTTTTAAATAAAAGTGTCAAAGAGTATAAAGGAATAATGGGATCTGAAAAAAGATAGGAGAAGGCATATGTCAGAGCAGTACATTAAAACTAAATGGCAAAATGGAGACCAAACAAAGCCACATAAGAGACTACTCCATAGTAACAATAACAGATAACATAAATATAATAAATCTTTATTATTATAGAATATTCCACATACTGCAAAAGGATGCTGACACAATCCACTATGCTGCCAACAAATCCTCCCTTCTAGAGTATGAATCTATTTTTAGTCCAAAATGAAAATTGTCCTGCAGCTTATTACTACTTACTTCAAACTAAAATGTAAACTTAAAACTATAACTCAGATGATCCTTGACATTTTTTATAGAACTAATTTTCTAGGACTACATCTATTTTTAACGTTTCATACTAATTTAAGAATTCTCAAAAAATTATCACTATTTGATATAGCTAACATCTTGTTGAGAGAGCTTATTCTTGTACTTACATTTATTTGCATGGGCTCAGAACTTAGGCTACTCATATGGCCAAATTTGCAGGGCATTTCTTTAAAACCATCAAGGACAGTTACTAAAGACTAAACCTTGCTGATAAGGCTTTGTCAGGGGAGGCTGAGGATCTGAGCACGCAATGAAAAGTTAAGCTGAGGAACGAAAGGCTACTTGGTATTTGGAAAGACTTGGCATTTTCCTACCGACCCTAGAAAGACAAAGGGATGTTCAGGGTACACACATGTCTCATTGCAAGTAACATGTGAAAGAAATACATAAAAGTCTGCAGCATCCCTTCTGTTGAGTAAACTTGGGTAACTTTGGTTTCATAGTCAGCCTGGTGGAAACAGCTAAAGATGTACAATGGATGCTTAAGAAGCTCATAGTTGACTTTGTTTCAGGAAATATGATCCAAGAAGCCAAAGAATTACATCTTTAAAATAACGCTAAAAAACTATAAACCAAAATTTCTTATCTGCATACATTATAGCTTTTAAAAAATGAGGTAATAGTAAGACACTTGCAGAAAAATACAAATTAAGAGAATGTGTTTTCAATGAATTAGCTCTACAGAATGTCCCTCAGACTAATGAAATGATTATTGGCAGTAATTAAACCTATGTAAGATTAAACAACTCTAGCCAGTATAGAGCTGTAGGTTAATGTAAAATACAGGAAAAGATGTGATTTCATAACTTATATATTATCTGAAAGATAATTCAAGAAATAATAGTTAGAAAATTGTAATTATTGGTTTAGCATGGATGAAGATATAATTTCTACATATTATCAGTGTAGGAGACAGCAAAAGTGAAGGAAAGGCTTTTTTAAAATAATTATTTTCTGAATTATTTTTTGAGTGGTGAGGATGCAGTGTTCATGAATATAAAGTTCTTAATATTCCATTAGTATCAAGTTATGATAAATATGAACTAGATTATTTTTAGTTGTGAATATTTTTAAAGCCCTGGTTTTGTGAATTTTATATTATGTGACTTTCATCTGTCCACCATTACTCTTTTTTCAACAAATAATTTATTTATATTTATTTTATGTGCATTGGTATTTTGCCTGCATGTATATCTGTGTGGGAATATCAGATCTCCTGGAATTGACATTACAGACAGTTGTGAACTGCCCTCTGGGTGCTGGAAATTGAACCTAGGTTCTCTAGAAGGGCAGCCAGTGCTCATAATTTCTGAGCCATCTCTCCAGCCCTAAAACAAGGAAGGATCTTAATCCTTTAGCAGCAAGAAAACAACTTATAGAAAAAATACTTTGTTAAAAAAAGATCTTAAACCAAAACAGACGAACAAAAACAAACAGAAAAGGAAGCAAAGAAAACAGAAAAAAATATATTCTTAGTCTAAACAATTGTAAAAGTACCAGAAAATGGAGAAGAGAATCAGTGAACCAAATTTTAATTCTTTGGAATGACCAAGAAACTTAGTAAATCTTTATCTGGGCAAAGCAAGACAAAGTGAGATGATTCTTGGAATGAAAGTTTCTTTGGTGAACTTTGAAAATTAAGAAAACTTTAGAAGGACATACTATTAAAATCTATGTCTGAATAAAATGACCCATCCCCAGAGAAACAAATGACCTAACTGGCTTTTAAAGGAATACAAATTCTGCCTTTATTTAGAAGAAGTATTTAATCCAATTATTATCCAACATTTTTTCTACAAAGAATATTTATAACTTTCCAGACATATCTGGCTTTATATTTCTATCAACCACTTGAAAAACTAGCAACATTATTCACAAACTCAGTCACAAAATCAACAGGAAGGAACATGTTTAAATTAGGTCTTTGTTATTAGTATTAGTCTCATATAAAAATAATTAAAAGGAAAACACAAAGTATCCCTGAAGAAAAAGCAATAGATTGGATTCAGATGGAATTCAGTAGCTGTATACCTCTCTGAACTAAATTCCAGTCTTTCTCTCTCCAACCCTATCCATTTACACACACCCCCATACACACCCCACACACAGTACTGACATGGAAATAATAGAAAAGTAACTCCAGAAAAATATTTAAATATTACATTCCAAGTAACATTTATTCTAGGAATTTCCTGTCACTAATACATTAAAATCTAATAGCACTACTATATTAAGAAAATAAAGGTTCCATGTACACAAATGTCTGCTTTCAAAATAAGCAGACTAAAAGTAAAAATTCTCCTGAAAATAAATAAACATTAAGTAAATAATACATTCTGTTTCTTAGTATGTGTTGTAACCTAAGCTTAATAAGGATTCCCTACATTCATGCTCAACTTCATACTAGTTTCTTTCAGAATAGGTACTTGGGCTCAGAAGGTGAGAATGTTTTTCACCAAACCTGCTGATCAGTCCTAGGGCACATGTGATGAAAGAAGGAAACTGACTTATACAAGTTGCCTGCTGGCCTCCACACAGGCACCCTGGCATGTGTGTATGCACACACACACACACACACACACACACACACACACACACACAAACATACATACACACATACACACATACACACACATACACACACACACACATACACACACACATACACATATACAAACACACACACACGCACGCAAGCAATAACCTGATTAAACAAATCTACAAAAGTGGTTGCTTTCCTCTTAACATAACCTAAAACAAAGATAGCCACTTTTATCACCTCGGACTAGAGACTCTTCAGAGAGAAGGATCAAGGGTTGAAATCATGAGGAAAAGTAAAGAAAATCAGACACAACAGACAAGTACTTGTTATTGGGAATTTTCAAAAATTTATCTTTCATTGTATTTGTATTTGAGCATGTGTGTGTGTATGTGTGTGTGTGTGAGAGAGAGAAAGTGTGTGTGAGAGGGAGAGAACGTGTGTGTGTGTGTGTCTGTGTGTATGTGTGTGTGTGTGTGTGTGTGAGAGGGAGAGAACGTGTGTGTGTGTGTGTGTGTGTGTGTGTGTGTGTGTGTGAGAGAGAGAGAGAGAGAGAGAGAGAGAGAGAGAAAGTGTGTGTATGTGTTTGTGTGTGTGTGTGTGTGTGTGAGAGAGAGAGAAAGTGTGTGTGAGAGGGAGAGAACGTGTGTGTGTGTGTGTGTGTGTGTGTGTGTGTGTGTGTGTGTGAGAGAGAGAGAGAGAGAGAGAGAAAGTGTGTGTATGTGTTTGTGTGTGTGTGTGTGTGTGTGTGTGTGTGTGTGTGAGAGAGAGAGAGAGAGAGAAAGTGTGTGTATGTGTGTGTGTGTGTGTGTGTTTCACCAAAGTAGGAAGGAGAATAAGAAGGAAGTAATGATTTAAATTTAAAGTGAAAGGAAATAATGTTTGGGGGACAAAAGTAATAGAATATATATTTCATGTAAACAGACCAAGGTACTTTCCAGTAAGAGAAAAGGGGAAATCAAGAGACTATATTGGAGATGGAGAAAACAGTGGGGGAAACGAGAATAGGAATAAGGGATGATGGCATCAATGTATGCAAATACCATAATGAAAATCACTACATCATATGATAATTCAAATAAAATTTGCTTTAAGTATAACTGTTAAAGAATACTTGTTTTTAGGTCCCTGGTTCTCTGCCCCGCTTTCTCTACTGTCGGACTATGGCCCACTGTCTGGGGATAGTATCACACTAATCAAAATATTGTTTGGAGAGACATTTAGTTTGAGTATTCTATAGCCTATATAAAGAACCCCCAGCTGTAACGGTAAGTTTTCTGACCCTGGATGGCCAGAGGTCCCAGATCCCTTAGCCGCCCACTGCTGCTCAGGTCCCAAAAATGATTCAGATGCTTATCTTAACTTCATGCTGTTTGGCCTATGGCTCAGGCACATTGCTAGCTTGCTATTTCATCTTAAATCAACCCATTCTCATTAACCTGTCTGCCATGTGGTCCGTGGCTCATCTGTACTCCTTACATGTTTCTTCTTTGGCAGCTGGCTCAGTCTGTCTCTGACTCCACCCTTCCTTTCCTACTTATTTTGATTCCCCACCTACTTTTTCTATGGTGCCTGCCATGGGCCAAAACAGCTCCTTTATTTAAAGGTTGATATTCACAGCGTACAGAAAGACATTCCCACATCACCCAGCAGTTACAAAATTTTCTAAAAAGTTGATTGGGACTAGATTAACTTTTATAAGCCATCACAAGTAATATAAAACTAATAACCACACCAGAGAAAATCAAGACTTTCCTTTCCCAACTCACAGTATCACATTCACCATATAAAAAATTATCAAAATTGGGAAGGGACAGAAAGTGCTATGGAGGCTTTTGTATAATTATTTAGCAAAACATGGTTATTTTCTGAACTTTATATTTTATTTTTTTAATTTGATAGTTTTTATATTTTTATTCTAATTAAAAGTCCCCCTTTTAAATGTATCTCCACACTCATTACATGTCTCCTTTGCCTTATTTAAGCAAATAAAATAACAAAAGCTTTAACCTTTGAAATTTAAATTTGTCCTCAATTAGGATAAAAAAGTATTCAGTAACATGAGCTCTTTACTGGATAAACTAGTCATTAATATTTTTATGGTAGGCATCTAAGTCAGTCTACTGTGTTTCGGGGTATTACATATAAATAGTCTCAGAACCATAAAAATGGAAACAACTGGTTCCATGAATTTAAAAAAAATGATTACTTCATGATGACATTTTGCTTTTAAAAATGTATTTGTGGTCAATATGAAAGATGCAGTGGCCTCACTAGGGGCTCTGAAGTGAAAAGACAAAATTCAATGTTCTCCATCTTTAGAGGCTGCAACAAGCAGGTCAGTGTTCCAAGGTTTTCTTCTTCCAGGTTATAGATGACTCTTTCAAAATTTAAGATGTCTCATAAGATAGTTATGATTTATAAATGTAATGGGCTCATTAAATGACTGTTCAAAAAACTCACTAAGCTAAATCACAAAAAGAAAGATTCTTGTATAAATTTATCTGTTTTGTAAAAATTATTATTTTATTATTTTTTATTTCTAGGAAAAAACTAATTGCATTCCTCTTGGGCCTGAAATATATATATATTTTATATATATATATATATATATACTCTACCCAAATTGTTTTATTAGGATAGATAGGATATGCTTACATTTCTTTTAAATATATCTTGTCTTGGTCTACCTGACATCGTTTATTCTAATCAATATTATTGTATTTCCCTTAATGGTAACATTACATTTAGTCATTTTTCACTATAAAAATGAATGCAAAATATCAAAATGGATCATTCTTACAATAAGACAACTCTGTGGTCCTGGTAGAATGACAGGGAACAGGAGAGGCCATGGTTGGAACAAGTATTGAATTTAAATTTTACTCAGAAACAGAAAAAGAGACAGAGAGGGATAGAGATACAGAAACAGAGACTGGTAGAAATAGAGGAGAAAAGAGATAGAGACATAAAAACAGAGATAGAGAAAGGGAGAGAGAGAGAAAGAGACTAAGAATCGTAGTCTTTGTCATATTACATTTATCACTCACGATAAAAGAATTGGCATACAGAAATGGTTTGTGTTTCTTATTCTGTGTATTAGAAACTTTTATCTACCATAAGAAATGGTAGATTAACGTGAGTGAGTCTACTTCAAAGGTCCAAGGCTGGGAAGATCTTTTACTTTATGGAAGACTAATGGCAAAAATAAGTCCTATGGGTTCTCTAATAACTGAAGAACTGAGGTTTTAATAACCATCTAATAATTTAAGGCCATTCATCAAGAGAATCACAGATTATAGTTGTGTTTAAAGCCACACTTCATGGACATCATAAACTATACTAAATGAAATGATAGTTAACTACCACCTAAAAAGGTAATTTTCAAAACAATCACAGACTTCCATGAAAGTATTTCTGAGAGATCGAGTGAATTGGCAAACCTCTGGCTTAATCCTGACTTCACAACAGGCAGGCACAGGTCTCTCAGTGTGGGAAAGAAGAAAGTAAAAGCTTTTTAAAAATCCTTCATGACAATCACACTGGCAGGGTGAAAGGACCAACTTAATAGTCCAAGTACCTGGTAATGAGCCCATCAGACTCAAATCTCACTGTGCATCTGGTGATAAACACCTGACCAAGCTCCCACATCACTCCAGAATAAATTGAGGTCCTTAAATTGTCTAATAAATATTTCTAAGTAATAATTTCAATCATACTAAATAAATAAAATATTATACAAAATTTTAACATTTTTAATTATTTTTATTTATTTACTTTCTTGTGTGTTTATGTATTTGTATGTATATGTATGCATATACCAATACATGGGCCTGTAAGTCAGAGTAAAATTTGCAGGAGTTGGTTCTCTGCTTTTACTGTATCTGTCTTAAAGCCATGATTTTAAATATGTATTTAAAAATTATCCAGCTAAGAAAATAATAAGAAAAAGTTATAAAAATAAAAGAATACAGCACTTATGAGATCCAACCTGGGAAATAATACACATGCAACTGGAAGGTGGAGAAGGGATATAAAGAGGGGCAGAATTTATTTAAGGAAATCTTAATATAAGGGTCTTATGTCTTGGAAAGGATGTTGACATTCTGGTCCATGAAACTTAAATGGGGTTAAGAAAGAGCAACTCAAATCAAATATTTTAATTATGTTTCAAAACGACAAAGCAAAGATACATACACATACAAAGATATGAGTCAAGAAATCCACAATACCAGTGTATTTCTTAGCAGAAGCTTTATGAGATGGGCATGGGAAAGTCTGCTCAAGGTACTGAAAAATAAAAAAAAGGAATACAAAAGAAAACTACAAATCAAGACACTAAGACAATATACCTATCATAGTAATCTTTTCATAATGAAGGGATAGTAATAGTATTTTTGAGAAAATATACCTACAAAATAATCTTCCTTATAAGAATTCCTAAATGAAATTCTTAAACTTGGAAGAATTAAAATAACAGTTTTAAAATACCCGACAGCATAAACTCAGTCATAAAGACAAATATGTAGAAGCAAACAGAATTAATCTATAATAGTATTATATAAATTACATTCACTTGAAATATAAAAGGTATAATTTAAAGTATCAAAATAACTATAGCTATAACATTAATGTATATACAGCATATGACGTATATCACATATAACATCATAATACAAAACATGGACAGAAGATAAGTGTAATCATATATAATTAAAACCAAGCTCAAAATTGACTTTTACGAAGTATGAAATTTTTTGTAAGTCTCATGACAACCACAAGGGCATCTAACAGGTGCACAATGATAAAGACAACCAAATCATACAAATACACTTTTTAAAAGTTTAAGCATGTTTTGGGGAAAACTTTTTCACCAGTGAATTTCCGTATATAATGGGTTTTATATTCCTAAGTTTTTGGCAAAAACAGGATCCATGGAACTCTCCCACAAAGATCACAAGCAATTGTCAAAGCTATTGGTTAACCTCCAAACCTGATGGCAAGGCTTATTTTGCCAAAGATAACACTTATTTATATTATTAACATGGAAGAGTCAAGGTGGTATGTAGACTTGGAAGCTTTGCTCTCACTCCTATTGACTAGTGTTTATGGTAGTAGAGGATAATCTGCATACCAGAAAAGAAAGGCAATGATCAATGTAACTCAGCTACAAACCCTGCTATTTATAATAGCGTGCTTATAAGATATACTGGTGCAATAGGGGCACAAAGTTGGATTTTTTTTAACGGTCTATTTCATGACATGGAATGAACTCAAAGGATTTTGTTGGACTTTTTGTTTAAATTTGCATTATTTTGGAAATGTTTTATATTGTTAGATTTTTGTTTGTTTAGTTTTGGTTTGTTTTGTTTCTTCCTACTTGTTTTTTTTTCTAATAAATGATAGATAGATTAGATAGAGTTTAGATGGAAGGACAGACAGACAGATAGATAGGCAGATAAATAGCGACATAGATAGAAAGAATGAGCATAACATTGGGTAAGAAGGAAAGCTGGTAGAATTTGGAAGAAGTTGGAGAAGAAAAGCAATCAAATATATTGTATAAAAATATTTTAATAAAAAATAAAATGCTTACATATGGTGACTGATTTCTTTTCCTCTACTCATATTCCTTCCAGACCCATAGCTTGTTGGATGGTATTGTTCGCTTTCAGAGTAGTCTGTTCACTGTCACTGCCCTGCATGTCAAGATATAAGTCCACTTTAGGAGCTGGCATCTAATTTCTAGCTTTTGAATGTGAAAAGTCATAGTTACAGAACCTATTTGAATTATTATCTTAATAAATTCAAAAAACTTTAGTAAGAAAATAAAGTTAACAAAACTACAAAAGAAGAAATGCATTCAGTTTAAATTACTCCCTAGCTGACATTATGAAAATATTGATCTGATAATCTCAAATGCTTTTAGAATCCTACAGGCCAAGAAAATTGTGTTTAATATTTTTGTACTTTAATAAACTATAGAAAACTATAAATGCCATTCAACTTTCAGAGAAAGAAGCATTTTCAAAAAGACATTTATCCGTGACTAGTGAACTATGAAGGTCAGGAAGTAATTTACTGTCAGGCTTTGTGTAAAAATCTGAATCCAAATACATTGTGCTAACATTCCAAGATTTGGTTTGATACTTTTTCATCAAAAAATTTAAAGTTGCAAAAATTTCTGCCTAAAATAATTCTCTGGAATAGAGTTTGGAAAGCAGATTTAACTGCTAGGAAAAAAAAATGTTCTTCATTGCCAACTGAAACAAAAATGGTTACTTAAAAACAAAAAGCTGATACTTGCAAATACTCTTTCTAAATTGTACAACTTAATACAGCCAAGAAAACCTCCAAATTCTGAATGGATTGTGAAATGAAGTTTATGTTCATTAATACAAAAGGAGTATCATTTAAGAGATAGACAGTTTAGCAATGTTTTCATTAGAAAATAATTTTAGCCGTTCTTGAGTTATGAAAATTTCCAACTTCTCTTTGAAATATGTCCTTAGATCTTGGGACATTTAAATAACACTTTTTAAAAAGGGATATTATGCTCCTTAAGGCATTGTGAGTAAAAGGGATATTATGCTCCTTAAGGCATTGTGAGTATCAGGATCCATCTGCTAGAATTAAAAGGGAATGTTTTGACACTTTTGGCAAAGGTAGAGAAAGTGCTTCCAGCATTCAGCCCCAAAGCATAAACCCCAGGTTTGGGGAGCTATGATACTGTTTACTAATAGAAAAGATATTTATACTTTATGTTCTTGGTAACCCAATACAGAATTCTCAATTCCTTGCAATTTTCTTAGTGATGGAGAAATTTTTATCTTTCACTATCCGTGGGTCTGAGGTTAGAACCAATTTCCAGGAGGACCAATAACTACTGAAAAGGCTGGAACTACCCTATCATCCTCCAAAGAGTAGGCTGGTGATGGATTCATACTTCACCATGCTTGTGTGATAACAGTGTTATGAAATTCTTCAACAGGGAGTTGCAGAATTCTCATGTTTCTAGGCGTATGACAATCCTTACAGAATAGCATGATCTCCAATAAAAGCCATGGCCTCTTCCTATAGTCCTGCCCTATGCATCTAGATATTCATCTGCATCTTCTATAGTAAATATGAATAAAATGGATATAAATATGAGTGCTGGTAGCAAAATAATACAACTCAAGTAGGGGTTTGTGGGAAACCTAACTTTGGTCTGTGGGTTAGAACTTGTGGTTGTTCCCTGCAGTTTATGAAATCTTGTGAGATCGTGGCAGAAAAAGATGGGGGTCTACCTTTAATTCCAAGTAAGTAATTTCAGTAAATAGAAACTCCCTTGTCACTTTTTTTGGGGGGGAGATTATTATGTGGTAGGGAAAGCCTCACACATCAGTTTTGTCGAACGTTATTGTTAAAATATGTTTTTTTAGATTGTAATCTTATCCCCTCTTTTTCTTCTCCAACTTCTCCCATGCATTCCCCTTCTCTCTCTCAAATCCATTGCCTCTTTCCTTAAGTCCATATATGTTGCTAGATATTATATTTTCATAAATCAATATATATTACTAAATACATATTGTGAAATATTTTTATAAATTGTACAGTTCATCTGTTACCACTAAAATATAATCTCAGAGCTGACCTTGTGGTATTGGAGAACAAATCAGTGTGTTCTTTTCTAGGGAATCTCATTTCTCCTGCTCTCAGTGTTACTCAGCTACCTTTGGTTCTTCATCTAGGATTGAGAGAGAGCCAGATAAGACGTTTGTCTCATGTAGGAAGAACAGCATAGATAATGTTCCCCTACCTCTCAACTTGCCCTGACACTGACAAAGGCCCACCAGGAAACACAGAAAATGAAAATATACACAAAATTCTAAACCAACAGGAGGTCAGTCTGTTGCTATTAAAGTTCAGGAAAGAAAAATCCTTTATTCACCACATTAAAAAAAAAAAAATCCAGGTCACATTTCAGCTGCCATGCTATTGTGGAGCAGACCCTGAATTAAGGGGTCAGGGGAAGCTTTTTGTCTGTTTTCCCATTTTTCCTTTTCTTCTCTCTTCTTTTATTTCTCAGTAGTGGAAGGACACAAATATCAAGTCTTAGAAGCACGGAGACCAGTGAGATAGCAACTGAACTAGAAAACATACCTAGGCAGCCCGTCCGCAGCCCCAGCCCTAGAGCAAACAACTGTTTGAAGGACAAAATGACTGACCTTTTTGTGGCTCCGTTGGCAAATCTGGAACAAGGGCATTGAAAAAACATGTGTTAGCATTAAGTGTCTTCAGTTCGCCACCAGATGAATTTTCAGCCTGTGTGTCACACATAGTGACTAAATCAACAAGAATGCCATGGCTAGCTCAACTGTAGACTGGATCAACACGAAAAACTAAAACCTTGTCTTCGACACTCTTTGGAAATGAAAGGATGAGCAACAGATGTGGAGAAAATATTTTCTCATCATATGTTTGATAAAGGACTTGTTTTCAAAATATACGAAAAACAATCACATTTGAAGAAATCAAAAACAATCCAATGAAAAATGGGTCTTAACAATGGATACTTCAACAACAATCATTCCTAATGACTAACAAACACAACATGAAAAGCAGAATTAAAAAAAAACCCAATTACAATGAAAAATGATACATTTACAAAGTGGGTTAAATTAACAAGTGTTGGTAAGGATGTGAAATTGCTGAAAAGCCTATATTGCTCATAAAAATGCGAAACAAGTTAACTGATTAGGAAAAAGCATATCAGGGATCCCAAAAGGCTTTTGAGGATGATGGACAAAGTAGATTTTGTTGTTGTTTTGCTTTATTTTTTCCTTGTCATAGTAATTTTCATATTGGGTGCCTTTAAATTTAGAGAGGGTAAATATTATTAAATGCATATAGTTCTCTATCCAGTGTGTGGAATTAAATCCAAAGACTTGTGCATGAACTCAGAGACATATAAGGCTCTAGTCCCTTTACTATATTTTAAAGGTAATAGGGAGAATAGATTGAACACTTAAATAACATAAAATCAAGAACTGATTAGTGAACTTCTATAGTAGAAAATCCCAAGTGCTGTATATAGCCACCCAATGACCCAATATTACAAACCCACATCACTAGTAGAAATACAATCATATTAGAATTGTCATCACTGCATTATTAAGAATAAGTATATGCATCATATAAATAATAAAATCCTCAGACTGATTGACATGAGGGCTGTTGCTTATTGGCACCATATAGGATAGGTCAGGATAGCAGAGGCCACTGGTTGTTTTAGTAGTAGAGAGAGACTGGATGTCTATGGCTTCCAAGACTACAGTGAGGATGAGAGAAATGAGGTCAGGAAAGCTGCTTTTAGAAAATCCAAAGTGAAAGATATACACAGAAGCTGCTATGAGTATTCATAGCTGACTGAAATATCAAAGAAGTGGTGTTTCAAAACTTGACATTGCTGGCATTGTTCACTCCTCCTGTCTCAAGCTTCAACATTACTGTCCATAGCTCCCAACAGAGAATTGTGGGTTTTTCCTCTGTTTACATGTACATTTCTGGTTGGTGGAATCTAACTGAAATCCTAACAGCAGGCTGAATTTCCATTTTTCAACTTCAGCTGCATCCAGGTACATCTCATGCCAAGAAATGTAGAAGTGCTTTTGAAAATTTCTACAATATAGGTCTGGATCCTTGACATTTTGCCTCATGATGATGTAGTCTGCTACATAGATCATAACTTTGGAAGTAAAATATTTGGTCTTCCTAGTTTCCAAAAAGTTAAACAGACTTGGGAGTTTAGATTAAAATATCTGGAATTTTAATATTATTTCACTGGAATATCAAATATAAGTTTGTCTGAGCCATAGTAACAATAGCATGACTTTCAATCTGATCCAGACTCTGGGATAAACAGGTTACATGTACCAACTCATTTTGTCTATACATTTATCAAACGATTCAGGTCTCATCTTCTTCATTTATGAATAGATATGATCAGATACAAGTTTTGACAAAGTTTTCCTGAGTTGTTAACTGGGAAATGAATCAAACGCTCAGTAATAGATATGTATTATCTTAATATGCTTTCCCACACAATTGTTCAGAATCCATACTTGGTGAGTTATAAGTAAAGAACAAAATCATGTGTCATTTTATAATCAGAACAGGGAGAATTGAATAGTTCTGATGTGGTCCTGTGTCCTGCTCTATAATAATTACTAACAAAAGCTAGCATGTACTTCTAGGATGTGCCAGTCATTCTTCTCTGTACTTTAAATGCTTCGATTCCATTATTATTAGTGCATTTTAAAGACAGAAAAGCTGGAATTAGGAAATTACTTCATTCTCTAAAAGTGGCATATACTGAAAATTGGTGGTTTTGATTTGAGAATCAGGCAGTCTGACTCTAGATATGTTTTCATAGCTCACTCTAATATCATTTATCTAAGATCAACTTTGAATTTTTGAAGCCTGTATAATCATTATGAAGGCCTGTTTGTAATTTCTTTTTGAATTTATTTCTAAACAATGACCATAAGACAAGAAAAATACAACCTTAAAATAACCTGTTGCTAGTAAAAGTAGACTTGGAGTTTTCTAGCAGTGTTGTGAACAGTGGGGGCTGGAGGATTTGGCAGAGTAACAGACTGCTCAAATTTTTCTTACTTGATTACTAAAAATATTATAGCACCAGTTGTGCGATCCTCAAGGCATGTGGAAGAAATACTTTAAAAAGTTATTTTTAAAAGATATAACTGGTAAGAGCTGTGTAGGAATTAACCTTGAGGAAAGAAAGGAATTCACTTTGCGCTCAAACTGGTAACACATGATACCAGAGATGACGTATTAACGCTATGGCCATGAGTATAAAGATTGCATAGAGACTACTCTGAAAATATGAGAAACTTACATATAAAATCAGCCTTTTCCATAAGCATTGCATTAATTATTGTTAGTATATAGTGAAAAATCAGAGCCAGATATTGGGGAAAAGCTGGAATATCAGAGAAAGGAAACAGACCTCAGTAAAGTCTTCTCCAGATAACTTTTCAGATTGAACAGAGTCCTTCGCCTAACTGGTCATTTCTCCCAAATGCCTGAATCTCTGCCTCCTTCTGCCTTAAATATCTTACCCCTTCCCCATTTGTTTCACTTCCAGGTTCAATTCTGCATCATAACTCTAGTGTTAGGATTCAAGGTGTGAGCTACTACTGCTTGGTTGTTAGGCCTTCTTCTTGATGATGGGATTAAAGGTGTGGGTCACCACTCTCTGACCCTCATGGCTTCACTGTGGGTGATTCTGTTCTCTGATATTCCAGCCTGATTTTATTAAATATAAGGTATATCACCATACCTAAGGATAAATCATTTATATTAGTTTGAAAACTAAGATTTCAATAATGGAATCTCAAAAACCACATTTCCTCATGTGCTAGCAACGTGAAAACCATACATGATATAACGACGTAGGAATAGGGACTGAAACTGAAAGGACAGCAAGCACTAATTTAAGGAAGTGTCTACTAGTGCCAGATGAAGTAGATTTCACAATAAAGGCACCCATCAGAGATAAAATGTATATCACATGCAAATAAATAGTTCAAGCTGGCCAGGAAGACAAAGAAGATACCATGTGTCATGAAAAGTTCTAAAATTTATCACAGTAGCTCATATTATTAACTAAATATATAAAATATCAATGCAGAATGATATTTCAGTGCATTCTTTAAAAAGAACGTTTATTTACTTTGTGTGTGTGTGTGTGTGTGTGTGTGTGTGTGTGTATGTGTTTTGGTATGTGGATATTTGACTGTAGTTGCCTACAGAGTCAGAAGAGGAGACTGAATCTTCTGTAGCTAGAAAGACAAGCAATTAGGAGCTGCTCTTTTTTAGGTACTGGGAAGTGAACTTGGGCCCTCTACAAGAGCAGTCTGTACTGTTACCTGCAAAGGCATCACTGTAGCCCATATTTGTAGTGATTTCACTATGGGCATAACAATAGAAAATAACTCTAAATACATTATCTCCCAATCTGAGGTAGATAATTGTTGGTATTTGGTTGGAATTTTTGTTTGTTTTGTGTTTTGCTTTTATTTTTTGTTTTTCTTCATTTGTGAGATAGGTCTAACTGTGTAGTCTTTAGCATACTAGAACATATCATGTACACCAGAGTAGTTCAAAATCACATATATCAACTTGACTTTCCTCATTAGTATTTTAGATTTGCAAAACAAACAACAAACAAAAGTCAACACCCCCCCCCCAAACCAACCGCTGTGAAGTGATTCATGCCATACCCAGAAGTCTGCAATTCCCTACTTTTCTCCTATACCCCTCTTCTGTAAAGTTCCTTGTCTTGACTATGAAACAGTTAACATAAATGATCCACCAACAGCTGAGCACTCAAAGTCAATGACAACTGTTCAGTCACCCCTAGGACCAGTGATCCCCCAGCTTATGAGTAGGTTTACAATCATAGGCATCAAATCCCTTCTGTGGAGTAGTCCTCACGCATATCTGGAAAGTGATTGGTTACCCTCATAACTATCATCCCTCTGTAATACTACTGGGCATAACATGTCAGCAGGTCAGTGTAACAGCGTGCAGGGTGCAGTGATCAGCAAGAAATTAATAATTCTTTCCTTGACAGCAGCCTGCACAGCACCTTCTAGCAATATAAAAGCTAGAAAGCAAGTACAGCTTTTCTTGGTCTGTTTAAAGTTGCTTTCTATATGCTCTGCACTTCAAGCACATGGTATTCCCATCAATTGGACCTCACTATTGAGAGTTGGTAGATAACTATGAACAAAAGAAATAGCATTTGTAATTATACATGTTTCTGAGACCTTTCTGACGGTAGGTAGGGTAGTAGATTGGTTTAAATGAAAATATGCACCCTGCCATAAGAACATATATTTGAAGGTTTGGTCCCAATCAGTGTAAGGGTTTGGGGAGAATTAGGTGTGACCTTGTTATAGAAGGTGTGCCATTGTGGTCAGGCTTTGGGTCATGTCATTTTAAAGTATCTCTTATTGCCGCATGCTTATAGGCCAGGATAGTCTGCCTGACTACCTGTTTCTATGCTTCTTGTCATGAAGGCAATGGACTCACCCTCTGAAATTATAAGATCCAAATCAACTCTTTCTTCTATAAGTGCCTTCCTTGGTCATGGTGGGATTTTTTTGTTTTTTGTTTTTCACAGCAATAGAAAGATAACTGGAACCGGCAATATCCAGTACCAGGAATTGAGATTTTTATTTAGCAACCTATATTTTCCAGGGTAACATTGCCCAGTCCTGCAGAATATCTGTTTAAAATTCCTAAAATATATATACATACATATATATGTGTATATAAGTTAATATTTCCATATTTGCAAACATTCAAATATGTATATATGACTAGTAGATTTCCATCGAACATCTTCAGGTACCCTAAGCTGTGGCTAAGTACTAGCCTCTCCTCTACTCACTGCCCTATGCTCACACAAACTTTTAACACAGGAATTTATACTGTCATCTCCTTTCATGCCATATGTGTTCTACTAGTCCCTGCAATTGCATTTTTCTTGGACTTTAAAATTATAGTGTTCTATGTATCATTTTCTTGAAGCCTTCATTTTGGTTTAAGTCTCCCACTACATTTCCCCAATGTTCTCTGTGTTTGAACCTTTCTGCTTCCAGTACTGTCCACTACCCTACATTAATTTCACCTAAATTTTATTATCTCCTTGATTCAGGCCATCCACCCCAGTGCCCCAATTCTACACTCCTGGCTCCCATAAGTTACTCCTGGTTAAACATACAAAAGAAACAATTTGAAGGAGAATATGAGGCATTTGTCTTTCTGGTCTTAATGACCATGCTCAGTGTCATCTTCACAATCTTATCCATTTATCTGCACATTTTATGATTTTGTTTTTCATACTGTTGAGTAAAAGCATCTTGTGTAATACTACATTTACCCTATCTATTCATCAGTTGATTGATGTATATAGTGGTATATTCAATTTCCTAGCTATTGTGAACTAAGCTACAATGAATGTGGATGCATAAGCGTCTCTGTAGTAGGAGATAATGTCTTTTGGGTAAATGCCCAAGAGTGATGTAGTTATATAGTATTTATATTACCACTTTGAAAAGAAACTTTCTTACTAATTTGCTGTAACCACAATAATTTGTAGTCTTATAAATAGTATGTAACAACTTCTCTTTTTTGCGGAGATCCTGTTTGTCATTATGACTCTTAATTCCTGCACTATGGTATTTCTATTCAGAAAGTCTATAGCCATGCCCAGAAATTAAAGCATATTTTATGCTGAGGACATCCTTAAGCAGTGGCTCTCAATCTTCAATATGTAGCTGCAGCCTGAAAGGCTTGGTAAAACTCAGATGACTAAACTCTGATGTTCCAGGCTATGAGTCAGTAGGTAAATTAGGCAGAGTTAGAGGAACAAAACCCAGAGGATATATAAATCAGTGGTTTTCAACTTTCTTAATGGTGTGATCCTTACATATTTCCTCATGTGTGATGACCCAACCATAAAATTATTTCATTGCTACTTCATAACTGTGATATTGCTACTGTTATGAATCATATGTGACTTGGGGTCATGCCCCAAAGGTTGAAAGCTGCTGATATAAATGTTTAAAATGGAGATTTATCAGATTGGCTTAGTGGAGAGGGCTGGGCAGTTCAGCAATGGCCAGGGGCTTTATGGATAGAGAGATGATTCTGTAACTGTTTTAGTCCATATGCTACACACCTCAGCAGACAATTGCAGCTCTGAGGCCATAAAGACCCCTGATGCTTCACTGATACTGAAGATGCTGTGATGCTATGTCAACAGGATGGACACAGCACCATCAAAAGCAGTAGATGTACTTACTCAGGACAAAACAGAGCCAAGCAGGGAACATTGCCTCTTCCTCATATTTCATTATAGATGGGCTGCATACTGGAAAGTTCACTTGCTTTGATATTAGTATTTCTTCTCCTATTCCAGGTTAATCTTTCTTTTGAAACACCCTAAATACATAACCTTTGTGGTATTAAATCTGTTCAAGTTGACAGTGAAGGCTAACCCTCACAAAATTCCTATCTGCAATCCAAGGAAAAATCATCGCCTTGCTACATTATGAAGTCATCAGTTACCAGAAACTTTCCTTTTAAACTTATTCATCACAGGATAAAAAAGTGTCGTTTATGTCAACTGCCACTCAAAAAAAAAAAAAAGTAAGAAAAAATGCTGCTTCTCAACAATCAGATATTTCATAAGGAATATACAGAATGCCAGCAAGTATATATCACGAGGCATTATTGGCTTACCAGTGTGGCTAGCCAGAGAGGCGTTGAATATAGTAGGCAATTGGACATATATGAAGAAATTTAGCTAAAGAGAGAGACAAGAACAAAGAGCATAGTTTTAAAGCAATAAGATTACAAGAGATTGAGTTAATGGAAAAACTAAACTATACTGTCCAGTGTGGGAAAAGAAATCAACTCATCCAAAAACATGGAAATATATAACTCTTCACATTAAATAAAGGTCTATACTGACAAAAATGTCTATAACATAAGCTCTAGAGACAGTCTATACTGCTTTCTGTTACTAATATATTTACATTGAGCCATTAGGTAAGATGTTAGTGATATTATAAAGTATAACTCAGTCTATTTGTAAATCTCCATGAAAATCACCTCTGTTGGTGGGAAATAATTAATTAAATTAACATATTCAAGTTTGTTATAATGAACACTAAGAATCTACCCAAGTTTCACCATTTTCATCACAAAGTCATAGTAATAAATTTTGGTTTCTGGGAATGTTTAAAAAAAGATATTAAGAAAATAAAGTTTAAGTAAAAAAAGACTATAGATAAAAGTGGAAGAAATGTTTTTAAAAGTACACACACTTTAAAGATCATTCAAATGTTTGTCAAGTCATCACACATAGATATAAGAAATTGTCAAAAGCACAATGACTAGAGAAAACCTCTAGAGCAATAGCTGGAAACAATGAGTCTGTTTCTCACGTCAGCTTCTGCAGTTGGTCTGCATTTTTTTGAAGTGCTACAGTCAATATCTCACATAACTTCCAAACACTTCCTCATTGATAATCTACACTTGTTTTGACAAGCGATTTCATGTATCTTGCTGTTTTTATTTATTTATTTTTTGCAACAAATTCAACAAAACTTTCAGAGAGTAGTGGCAATTCTCTATCCTAGAGAGAGGAAATGTATGACTCTGAACTCTAATTTTTTGATCTTTGATCCCTATCTGACCTTATGTAAGATAAAAAAAATTATCTTTGAGATAAACATTATTCACATTAGTAAATTATGTACAATCAGGTGAAAATTTTACAAACACAGATACACTTTTGTACAATGATATCTGAACTGATCAACACATAGTCTTTGATGACAAATTTTATAGTTTTCTTGTATATGGTGCTACAGTGATGACATTCCAGGACTATAATACAGTTTTTGCAGTGTCTGATTTGTCTCTGCAATTAACTCCTCAAGAGTATAAGGTGGTTTTATTAAAGACAGGTCTCTAATATAATATTTTCCATGTTGATGTAACTCTCTTACTAGACCAGGTCTTCAATATTTGGAATAGTATCTAAGATATGTTTCCAGTTTCCATACAGTTCCTGAAGCAAAATCGGTGTTGCAGGTGCACATGACAATCAAAACTGTTTGGAGTAAATCACAGCTGTAATTCAGCAGCTATATCAGCTATCATTCTTGCATAGCCTTTCTGTCTTTTAACATGGCACCATATCTTTTGTCCCCATACTACCTCATGGGAATTGAAGTTGAATGCATCATCTCTAGGCTTTATTTGTCTACTCAAGGCCAATTAACTCATTGATACACTTTGCATCATAAGCAGGGAGAAAAACCAAGTGGTGAGACTGATGGGCGGTGCCCACATGGCTTACTCTTACCACCTGAGTGATTAAGTACTGAAGTGGTAGCAATGACTTGAGAAAGAATCCTTGCTGTTCTGGGCTCTGACTCCAACCATATGTCCCTGAATATCTCTCTTGACCTCTAGTGTCTTGCACATGCTGTATTGTAAAAAGAGTTTGGGAGCACTCAGCGGGGAGTCCTTATCTGAAAGGCAGTCAAAAAGGTTGTGTCCACATACTTTTGAAAGTGTTTTAGGTATCAGCAAAAAGATAGGGACTCTACAGGGAGTAAACCTAAGAAAAATTAGAATTATATTAGGCTGAGTAAAAAATCATAGCATTTATTCAGTTTTTTAACATTACTTGTGAGGGGTTTTTTTTTGGTCTAAACCAAGGAAGATCAGTTCAAAACAAGAAGAATTTTGTTTTTCCAGTCATGTGGCCACCCTACAAGCTAACAAAATATGTCTTTGTAGGGCAGCACATATCTTACTATTATGTTTATACAGCCATATACAGTAAACATGCTCAAAATTGTTTCCCTTAAATATGACAAGTTCTTGAAATTTATAATGACTATGATTTTTAGTACAAAGACAATTGAATATTTATAATCTCCATTGACAAACCACAGGAAGTGAATAGGGCAAAACAGTGTTTTTCTATAGGAAGGAAGGTATTTCATATGTAAGTGTCATATGCTACATACCTTCAGAAATTTGAACAACTTATTTTATCAAAGTTTGAAGTGAAATAAAATAGATTGTTATGGATAGGTAGGTAGGTTAGAATGGAAGGACAGTTCAAGAGGGGGTGGAGAAAATGGGTTGAGAGAAGGAATGTGGGGCAGGCAAGACAATAAAAATTAAGAGGCATTTGAGGGGTAGTAAGGAAAGTAAATGCTGTGGAATAATCATTGTGTATACTGTGTGAATCTATGTTACTACAATTGTTTAATACATCTGACTGGCTAATAGCTGAACAGGATTAATTTAGGCAGGAGAGCCAGACTAGGTGAATGATAGATGGAAGAAAGGAAGAGTCTGGAGGGAATCACAAGCAGAAAAAGGGAATTAAGATGGGCATGCCGTGATAACATAGATACTGAAAAGTGACAGACCATAAATAAAAGATATGGGTTAATTTAAATGTAAGTGTGTTTTCCAGTAACAAGCCTGAGTAATTGGCCTAGCATTTACAATTTATATTAAGCTTATGTGTAGGTGTTTGCGGGCAGAGTGTGGAAAAGAAACATCCAACTACAAGCTAATACAGTAGAAATTTCTCTTGTTAAAGAAAGAAAGCTCACATTACCAGAAGTGGATTATGTTGGGAGCCACTGGCCCCAGCTCCTTAAGGTGGCGCCGATATCCGGTGCTGGCCAACCCACCTGAGTCAGTAAACAAAGCAAGAGCGCATGCGTTTGGTACTCTCACGAGACTGGTCTCTCCGCCTCTCCCGTGGCGTCATGTGGAAAAATGAGCTGCAGCCTATAGAAAGGTGACATGTCCAAGGCAGAGGCCTTTGGTCTATATAAAAGTTGGGCTTTCCTACCTCGTGGTCTCTCCATTTTCCGTATGCTAATGCTCTCCCTCAAGACGCATTAAAGCATTGCTGCAGAAGGATCCTACGTGTGTCGTGCCTTTTCTTGCGGGCGAGAAGTGGGCGCGGGACAGGATTACATATAATTGAGATGTTGGACAAGGGAGCCCTTTGGCCAAGATCATAGGTTGCTCTCCACACACTGATAGCAAGGCCCCATTGCTGAAGAAAATAACTACATAACTGACTGAAGATGGAGATGTCCATTTGGTTGCCTACATAAAGCCTTTACTCCTTCCACATCTTTTTTTATAGAAGGATGATTTTCATGCTGCCAAAAAGAAACATGAAGACCATACCATCCACAAACCTTAGATCTACAATGGCATCCTGCATGTAAGATATGCTATAGCAATGGTGGCACAAAGCTTGTGGGAGTAACCAACCAATAACTGATTTGACTTAAGGTCCACTCCATAAGCTGGAACTTAGAGTTGACATTATTTAGATGACCAAGAACCAGAGAAGAGATAGCACAGAGACCAAGAATGAAATCAAATACTGTCAACTGCTCTCAAAAACTGGTAATAGTAAAATGAATCTTAATGGTATTCTGCTATACTCAGAGATTAGGTCCTTGCTCATCCATCAGCAGAATCTTTGTATTGCAGAAAATAAGAACAAATACAGAGACCCTCAGCAGAAAATTACTCAGAGAATGTGAGACCTTAGAATACTTATCTCTGAATAGGATGCCTCCATCAGTACCCTCCCTCAGAGCTTAGGGAACCCACTGAAGAGTAAGTAGAAAGATTAATAAATCAAGAAGGTATGAAGGCCACCGAGAAAACAAGGCCCTCTAAAAGAACATATATATATATATGTATATATATATATATATATATATATATATATATATATGGCTTATAGTTTGGTATTTTTGTGAGATTCCTTAGCATGTGAATGAGGTCTCCAATTCTTGTGCCTTCTTTTGGACATTTTTCCTGTCCAAAGTTGATGTGATAATATTTGTTTTATCCTATCGTATTTTATTTTGTTATTTTTTAAAAAATGAATGAATGAATGAAAACCCAGCCACTAGGGTAAAGGTTAACAATGGAACTGTCACTTTTACTTACTGTGTTTACCTGAGTTGAATGCATGTAGCTATGTGGAAATCAGTGGGGACCAGCACTTTGATATATATTGTATGGTAAGCTAATTAGACTGAGAATAGATTTAAAAATGAGAAAGAAGAAAAAGGCCTAAGGGGATTCTAGGCACATTTTCCAAGAAGTCAGTTTGAAAGGATGGAAAGTTGAAACAGGAGGTGGAGGCAAATAGGAGCAAGGCAAGGCAGACTGAGCTCAGAAAGTCTTCTATGAAAGTCACCTAAGTACATCTCCTCTTCTGCCTCTCTCCTTAACAGCCATGCCCCATGTCACTCCATACGCTGTTGCTTGGGCTAGGTTTAGAAAACCCTAAGTGTTCAAGGTTCATAGTAATAAACCCTGGATGGTCTTTCATTATTTAAGAAGAACAACATAGACATATGTAATTTATAAGTTAACTCTTATGAATAGACATTTTTTGTATTCTTTAGAAAAAAACCTTCTCTCTCTCTGGTAAATATTTATTTTAGTCCAATCTTATTTCAAGACTAAGCTCAAAAGCCCATTTCCCCTTACTGAAATTCTTCTCACCCTTTTAGTATGTTATTTACATTCATGTTATAATATTTACCATAACTTAACTTTATAAACATTCTTAATTGTGTGTGTGTGTGTATGTGTGTGTATGTGTGTGTGTTAATAAGACTCATGGAAAGCAATAGCGTCTACATATCTAGTCTATTAAAGTTGCTTACATGAGACTCTAAGCTGACCTATAATATGTTATTTATTCACCCAAAGCAGTTTGAGCTCACTAGCACTTACTGGGTAGGGAAGAAATATCAAGTCTCAAGTGCTGAAAATTGATGTTAGCTTAGGAAAACTCTAAGACTGTAACTCATTTTCTGTAATCAAAGATGTTTATTTGACAATGACTATCTTTAAAATTATCCAAAATTTAAAAGATTTGAACATTTTTTTTCCATGTGAGTGTGTGATTAAACATTTGGGGGATCATTCTGAGGTCATAGATTGCCACAATGTGTTTTGGGAATACATTTTTTGACATGCATTACAAACCATAGAACATGGGATTGGCTTTGATGTAATCATCTAGTTTATTCTATATGTAGCTAAGCAAATAAGATAGAACTTGAAATATTGTGTGAGATGTGCACATTTATACACACATACATATTTACTTAAAATGTCAAAAATAATTTTAAAATGACAGAGAAATTTAATAATGATATAGTTTTAATTTAGAATATGCATGCATATATATATATGTATATATATATATATATATATATATATATATATATATATATGCCCTCCTGTTTTATCAATGAAGAAAACAAGATATGACCTATCCAGTAATTACTAAGAATTCTAGATGACAAATTATTCATTGTGTTTTGGCACATTCAACACAAAATACAAAGTTTACTGTCTTCAGATATGCTGATGAACACAGATAGTAATAAAATAAAATACTACAGAATGCCATGTCCCTTATTGGGGAATGTCATGTTTTATTTCATTTATATTCACAACCACATCGGGGAGTGAAACAATGGCTTATAGCAGAAAAGTAATTTGACTATGATTGTGAAGCCTTTATTACATATTTTTCTTTTGAAAAATTTACTTTCAGACTAATTGAATCCACAACTACAAAAGAATTGATTGCTTTAACTGAAGATTTTTGAAGCATGAGGAGCCATTTATATTTTAATTATGTTTTTAAACGTGTGATATTGACCTTACCTCAGCCCAGTGTTTTTTAGGAAGGAAAGAAGGCATTGTCTTTTTGGAGAAATAAAATTGTAATAAAATTGCAACTAATGGGAGTCTTTATATTTGCTTTTGGCATGAATTCAGTACTCGTTGGCAACCTACTGCACTTGGTTTCTACTTTAAAGACAGACTCATAGTTCTGTTCTACTCAGGGAGCTTAAACTTATAGTAAAAAAATAAATAATAGGGGATTAATTTCACTGGATTCATTCCTGATTGTCACAGCTAACAAATTATCAGTCCTGAGATTTATCAAAGGTACAGTTAACAGAATAAAAGTCATCATTCAATGTTAGTGATGTAAACAGAAAGATTTACTCTAGTCTTAGGAGGTTGCCTTGCCAGTCTAAGGTTTGAGCCAATCATAATAAGCAAAAGTGACCTCATGCCAAGATGCTGGAGTAGTAAGCTGAAGCTTTCACAAGGTTTCCATTCTATAATGCCACATTAGGCTGCTTTGCTTATTTTCCTCATGTGAACAAATGATTTATTTTCATATATGAAGTATATTAAATTTAGTGGTTGAACTGAATAAGCATTTAGCTTGGACTGTATGACCTTTATGTTCTGAATATTGGCAAGTTAAAGATCAGTGTGTTGCTTTGAAATATTCTGATTCAGTTTCTGACCTAAAAACATGTTTTATTAACAACAATATAGGCTAAGATTTGCTGCAAACTTTTCTAAACCTCACAAGAGAATACCTCATTCCAAATTTATCCACTCAAGCAGAGACACATAGATAGTGCTCACCAATATCTGTCCTTTATGAACTTTCTGATTTTGTTTGAAATCATTTGTGGAAAAGAATTTATAATTATGGAGTATAGAAAGATAAAATGGGTTTTTAAAATCCTGTTTCTATAAGAAATTTTGCCTTATGAGAATCCTTCTGCTGCATACAAGAGACACAACTCAACTTCAAAAACAGACACAGGCTTAGAGTCAAGGTTGGGAAAAATCTTTCCAATCAAATGGTTCTAAGAAGCAAACTGGTGTAGTCATCCTAATATCTAACAAAATATACCTCAAACTAAAATCAATCAAAAGAGATCAGGACAAACATGACTTATTCATCTCAGGAAAAATCTACCAAGATGAAGTCTCAGTCCTAAATATTTATGCCCCCAACACAGGTAAAAGAAACACTACTAAAGCTTAAACCGCACATCAAACACCACACATTAATAGTGGGAAACTTCAATACCCCACTTTCACCCTTGCATAGATCAACCAGACAGAAACTCAACAGAGAAATAAGGGATCTAACAGATGTTATGACTCAAATGGACTTAATAGATATATATAGAACTTTCCACCCAAACACAAGTTGCCTACCCTTGGAGGGCCTAGCTCATTTTCCCGATGGAACTCCAGTGTCTATTCTTGATTCGGTGAGCTCCTCAGAGCTCCAGCCAGCCACCACTGTGGGAATTTTCCTCATAACTCCTGTCCCCTTGCTCATACAGAGTCTCCTCCCCTGCTCTCAGCTGGACCAGGAGCTCTGCCCAATTCTCAGACATGGATCTCTGCCTCCACCTCTAGTCTTTGTTGGATGTAGGTTCTATGATGACAATTAGGGTGGTCATTCATTTGATTATAGGGGAAGTCATGTTCAGGCACCTGCTCCATCATTTGGAAACCTAGCCAGGGACATCCTGTGAGTTCTTGGAGGTTTCCCTAGAACAAAGTCTCTTTCCAACCCCACACTGGCTTCCTCTATCGAGATCTCCACCTCCTTTTTCTCCCTCGTTGTTGCTCCTCACTCAACTCTCTCCTTTCATAATTGGTTCCAAACTCTTCTTGTTTGCAGCCCATTATGACCCCAGATTGCTAAGGTTATCATCTCTATTTTCTCTTCTTTAGTGAAATCTCCGGATGTCTCTTTTACTAGTCTTCTGATCCCAAGCTGTTCAGAGGTTGTGGTTTGAAGCTTGGGTGTTCTTTGATTTTGGTCTAAAATCCACTTATGAGTGAGCACATCCTATGCCTCTCATTCTGGGCTTGTGATAAATTGCTCAGAAGGATATTCTTAAATCCGTCTAGTTGCTTGAAAATTTTAGGATGTCATTTTTTTCCTGCTAGTAGTAATCCATTGTTCAGATGTACCACAGTTTGTTAATTTATTCTTCAGTTGAGAGGCATCTAGGTTGTTTCTAGGTTCTGGCTATTATGAGTAATGCTGCTATGAACGTAGTTGAGTTAATGCCTTTGTGGTACAAATGTGTGTTCTTTAGGTATATGTCCAATAGTGGCTTTCCTGGGTGTCTGTTGTTACCCCCCTCCTTTTCATTTCTGATTTTATTTATTTGGATACTTTGTCTTTTGGTTAGTTTGAATAGGGGTTTATTTGTCTTGTTAACATCCACAAAGAACCAACTCCTTGACTCATTGATTTTTTTGTATTGTTCCCTTTGTTTCCATTGTATCGATTTCAGCCCTAAGTTTGATTATTTTATGCTGTCTATTCCTTTTAGGTAAGTTTGTTTCTAATTGCTTTAAAGGCGTGTTGTTAAATCTCTTGCATGAGATTTCTCTAGGTTTTTTATATAGACATCTAGTGCTACATTTCCTCTGAGCATTGCTTTCATTGTGTCCCATAAGTTTGAGAATACTGTGGATTCAATTTCATTAAACTTTAAAAAGTCTTTGATTTCTTTCTTAACTTCGTCCTTGACCCAGAGGTAGTTCATCTGAGAGATGTTCAGTTTCCATCAATTTGTAGGCTTTCTGTGATTTTCATTGTTGTTGAACTTTAATTTTAAACCATGGTGGTCTAATAGGATACAAGGATTCATTCCCATTTTTTGTATCTATTTATATTAGCTTTATGATCAAGTATGCGATCAATTTTAGAGAAAGTTACATAGGGCACTGAGAAATATGGATTTCCCTTTGTGTTTTGGTGGAAATTTCTATATATATCCATTTGGGTCATGATATCTGTTAGATCCATTTTTTTCTATTTTGAGTTTCTGTCTGGTAGACCTATTCAGTTGTAAGAATGGAATATTTAAGTCTCCCACTATTAATGTTGGGGTCTGATGTAAGGTTTAAGCTTTAACGGTGTTCTTTTTTTTTTTTTTTTAAATATGTAACTGCCCTAGTGTTGAGGGCATAAATGCTCAGGATTGAGACTTCATCTTGGTGGATTTTTCCTGAGATGAATAATTAATATCTGTCCTAGCCTCTTTTTATTGATTTTAGTTTGAAGTCTTTTTTTTTTAGATATTAGGATGGATATACCAGCTTTTTTCTTAGGACTATTTGTTTGGAAAGTATTTTCCCAACATTTTACTCTGTGCCCATGTCTGTCTTTGGAGTTGAGGTTGTCTCTTGT
Organism: Phyllotis vaccarum; assembly: GCA_033318265.1. Taxonomy (NCBI): domain Eukaryota; kingdom Metazoa; phylum Chordata; class Mammalia; order Rodentia; family Cricetidae; genus Phyllotis; species Phyllotis vaccarum. The sequence goes on from JARWLC010000005.1 coordinate 118,418,701, forward strand.
ATGCAGCAGAAGGATGGATTCTATTTCTATATCCATTGTGTTAGGATGTATGTTTTTATAGGTGAATTGAGTCCATTGATATGAAGGAATATTAATGACCAATGATTGTTACTTCCTGTTATTTTTGTGGTATGTATGTGTGTTTTTCTTCTTTGATTTTTTTTTTGTGTAATTATCCATTGCTTGTAGTTGATGGGTGTATCTGGTTTTCTTATGTTATACATTTCCCTGTAGGGCCAGGTTTATGAATAGGTATTGTTCAAATCTGTTTTTTTGTAAAATATCTTGTTTTCTCTTTCTATGGCGATAGTCTTGCTGGGTATAGTAGTTTGGGCTGGTAGCCTTGCATTTTTAGTGCCTTTATAACATCTGACCAGAACTTTTTTGCTTTTGTTGTTTCCATAATCTGGTGTTAGTTATTCTGATGGGTCTGCCTTTATAGGTAACTTGGCCTTCTACCTTTGTAGCTCTTAGTATTTTTTGTTGTTGTTGTTCTATAGGTATAGTGGCTTGATTATTAGGTGGTGAGTAACTTTTTGGGGGGTTGGTATAGTCTATTTGGTGTTCTGTAAGCTTCTTGTATCTTTATAGGCAATTCCTTCTTTAAGTTGGGAAAGTTTTTGTCTATGATTTTGTTGAATATATTTTCTATGCCTTTGAACTGTTCTTCTTCTTCAATTCCAATTTATTCTCAGGTTTGGTCTTTTCATGGTGTACAATATTTCCTAGATGTTTTGTGTTATGACTTTTTTGGTTTTAGTGCTTTCTTTGAAGTATCTATTTCTATTATTGGCTCTTCTACTCCAGAGATTGTCTCTTCCATCTCTTGCATTATGTTGGTTATGCTTGTGTCTGTAGTTCCGGTTCATTTATTCAGGTTTCCTATTTCCACCCTTGCTTCCATTTGTATCTTCTTTATTGTTTCTGTTCCAATTTTTAAATCTTGATATGTTTCATTCATCTGTATGATTTCTTCATTTGCTTTCAGAGATTTGCTGATCTCTAAGGGAACTTTTTAATCCTTTTTTAAGGCTTCTATTATCTTCATAAAGTTGTTTCCAAGGTCATTTCCTTCTGCTTTTTCTGCATCACCATGCTCAGGTCTTGATGTTGTAGAACCACCAGATTCTTCCTGTGGTGTCATGTTGTTCTTTATATATATATATATTTACTGGCATCTTCCCATTGCTTCCTTGGTTTACTGCAGATTTGTTTGAATTTCAGAGAGTTTGGTGCAAGCTATTCTGGGTGTGTTTATGTCTCAGGAAGCCTCTCTTGGTCCAATCTGGGTTCTTGGTCTACTTGAAGGTAGTGTATTCTCTTAGTCTTTTAATCTGCTCTTAGTCTCTTAGTCTGATGTGGGCCAGGGTCTTTGGGTTTCTGGTTGTTGAGGGAATTTCTGGGGTCTCCATGTGATGATGTGGGCTTGGGATTGGCTGGGGTTTTGGCCCTGGGTTTTGCTGAGGTTTGAGCTTGCAGGGGTTGCCCTGGCTTGATTTTTAGGGTGGAGCTGGGTGGCAGTGGGGTTCCAAGGGCTGTTTCCCTGGGCAAACTGATTATGAAGACTGTGGTCTCAACTTGGTCTGGGCAGGATGCCACTCACCTCTTAGTCTGATGTGGCCAGTGGTCTGAAATCTTGTTTTCTTTACACTTATTTTATGTGTACATTTCCTTTTCCAAAAAGAGTTAAGATAGATTGAGATTATGTAATCATCTATTCTAGAAGGGAAGAGTTCTATGTGGTTAGTGACTAAAGTTGAAATTTAAAGTTCTGTTTCAAATTAAATATTTAATGATTAGTATTAGTCTAGCTCCTAAACAGGTCTTCCTAAATTGTATTCCTTGATGGCACTCATGTTACTAAAAAATATTTACAAGGTGATTCATTTTAATTCAGTTTAACAAATATTTATTAAACAGATACTATATGCCAATCATTATGCTAACCCCTGGAATGTGAAGGAGCAAAGATGAATCTATCATATCTGACACCAGAAGAAGGCCAGTGGTAGAAAAAAAAATCTGTTCTTGTCCCTCAAGTGGATATAAAACTTTAAATGCTCATTTAATATGGTAGAAAATACAAATGTATGCCTATTTTTATATTTTATAAATAAAGCAAATAAGTCCTGTGCATTAAAAGTAAGTGACAAGAGAAATGAATTAAATTGGAGGAGGAAGGATTCTAAAGCAAGGAAAATGGAAGATCAAGAGAGGATAATGGGAGAAACAGGAAGATCACGTGAAATCCAGATATAAATATGTGCAAATATTTATATATACACAGAACGAACACAGAGGAGTACTATTTTGCAGAGATAGGAAAAAGTGAGAGAGATAAAAAATGTAATTAGGAAGTAAACATGAGTAAATTACAGTGAGATACATGTATAAATTACCACAAGGAAAGTTACTCATTTCAAGCTAACCAGAAACCATCTTCCTTGCCTTGTGTCCATGAAACGTGACATGTGCAAAAAACTTTTTCAATATTCTCATTTCTGTATCTTCTATAGGTATTTAATTACTTCACTATTGAGCATGCTACTTATTATCTTTGAGACCTTCAAAATATGACCTACCTACCTTAAGAAGGCTTTCAGCACCATGTTCTATTATTCCACTGTCCTCTCATATAATTCCTCTTTCCATTGGAGTCAGCTCCAATCCAAATCACTTTGATATTTCCTAATTGTAGTAATATTTCCATCTTCTAAGTATTTCAAGACATTGTAGTGGTTGAGGTGACAAGGCTATTAGGCAGGCAACAAGCTGGGAGGAAACAGACTCTAATGGAAATCCAACTCTAATTTCATTATTAAGTTGACACACAATGACTGTTTAATTTAGAGCAGTGATGATCATCAAAGTGTTGAGTGGTTTCTATTACTTTCAGACCAGTCTTGCACCCCACAGGCTTGTCTCCTGATTTTGTCTGTCTTTGTATCTTTTGGTAGTCCAGGTTTTATATTTGAATGAAATCAACGTATCAAACTTGAGTTTTATTTCTGACATTTTTTTTTCACCTTATAGTTTTCCCTTGACCTTTATTTTATTGCCTTTATTTCTAGTCCACTACAAATGTCGTTAAAATAGTTCGGTTTTCAATTACTCGTAATGATTGTGATGATATGCAACATCAAATCTACTTAGCCTAGATTATTAAATAAAACTTTTGAAAACTTTACATATATATGTGCATAAATATACACATAATTTTCTATGTTAATTTAAAAAAATAACATCTCAGTAGTAGACTATTATAAGGACAATTTTATATCTATCTGTGATGCCCTGTCATTCTGATTCACTGAGAATAATAATCCTTTCATTATAAGAACTTTAGAATCTTTAAGTAAATAGAGAAGAAATGTTCAATCTGAAGTCTGAGTAGTCTTCTCATTAAAAATATGTCTGCATGGTTTACATGGAGCTGTCAGCCACAACATGTCCTCCACCTCACAGATGCCATAGGAGTATAAGGTTGATAAAAGAATAGTCACATTAGTCTAGCTTGAAAAATCTCTTGGACCCATGTTTTTCCACATGGTAATCCCCCCGAGAGCTTTTCTATTGGATGTAGCAGAAAAGGGTTTGTTTCTATTAAGAAAATTGCCACAACACATAGGCCTAGTTTTGCTCATTAACATTTTGAAATGTTATAAGATACTTCAAAGAAAGTGGAAATTTACAAAGGGTTTCATGGAGCAGTAAATAGGAAATATGGAGGGAAAGAAAAATTAAGCATCATTTGATTTCTTGATCCAGTGCTGAAATAAGCATAGAGTTTAGAGCAGAATGTATTGGTTTCAATTTAATTTTAATAGAATCCAATAAATATCTGTGTGGCAAGAACTGTTATGTTTGTATGAGGAAGACTGCAATTAAACTGGTCCTAACAGCCTGGTGCCTGTATACTCCCCAAACAGGCACTTTTCCTTTCCAAGCTGGAAGCCAAGTCACAAAGCAAGTGAAGGTTCAGGAACCACCCACTCTGAGAAGACTGCTTGCATGGTCTCTATCTGGGACACTAACCAGCCTTATAGTCAATTTCTCCAACCACTCAGTAGTCTCCTGGATTTGGAAGAAGCTCATTTCTTCCCAGTCTATGTGCACTTTCCACTGCTCATAATCCACAGGAACAGGTCTAAACATAGAATTCCATCACTGTGCTGAAAGCACATTTTGTTGTAAATGACACTAACCCCTCATCTTTCTAGCCATGCCACACTCTCCTCTCCATTAAAAATATCCCCATTTGTAGTATGAGTGATTCCACTCCATAATACTTACTCATGAGCCCTTAAAAAGCTATATCTAATCAAAACTCAAGGAGTTATAGGCCATTCAATATTTCTTTATAAAATGCATGGGATGGTAGCAAATGTCAGATGGCAAGTATATTGCTGTCACAACCTCCGTAGAAAGACCTCAAGGTGGAAGGTTCCACCTGACCCCTTTTTTATCCAGTACCATATGATCAGTGGAAAGGTATATGATAGCCCACAAACTTTCTCACTGTGATGCAAGCCATTCTCTCAGCTTCTTATGCTCCTGAAATCTCATCCACAGGGCTTTTTGTTTCAACTCTTTCTTTTGCCAGCAGTTCCCAGAGATTCTATTCTCCTCTCTATGTGACAGTAGCCTTTCCTAGAGAAGAAAGAAAGCGCTGTGAAAATAACCCTGTACTACTACAACTATCCCTAGGGCTGTCCCTGACCAGGAAAAGTAGTAGCTATCACTGCCTCCTTTTCTAAAAATTTTGTCAAGTGTACTTGAAGCGTTCCTCAATCTGAGAAAACCTGACTCCATATAATTCATTAAATGATTTCTCTCTTGTCAGAATGTTCATAGCAATGTCCTTCCAATTCAAAGATGTTCTCCACTGGTCTACAACAAAGATGATGGGCTGTTAATTAGAATCCTAAAACCTTACCATGTCTGTCCTAAACTTGTGCTGCCCATGGCCTTGGAACTTACCTTCTGATTGGCCTATCTGTGCTTTGAGGTCAGGCACAAAATCCTCTTGTTTTACTAATAATGTATCTCTTTCTCCTTCCTTTTGTTTATATCAAACATGAGAACACAACTATTTGCACACTTTAGTCAAATACAAACTTCTAGTTTGATTGTCTCAAAGAGGGAAATATTTAATTTTAAAAGGAAAAAAATCTCATTTAACATTTCCTTAAGTAACTTGAAAGAAATTAAACTGAATTAGGATATTAAAAACGTTCTTAGATGGTTATATGCAATGGCTATACTGCTGTTCATAATTCATTACATGAAAAATAAATACCTAAAACAAACTACACAGGTCTAGAAGTGAATAGAAAAGCAGCCCTGGAAAATTTTGGTACAGCCAGACAGAGGGTCCATCACTGAACCTCATTTTTTCTTGTGTCAATAAAAGCCACAAAATTTAGAATTATAAAACAAAACCAACCAAGCAAACAAACAACAACAACCAAAAAACCTCTCTTCCCCAACTACTTACTAGATTTAGACACCTACTGATGTATTTAAGTTAAGCCTTTACAGAAAATATATTAAGAATAAATAGATGTAGATGTGTGTATGTATCTCAGGAAATAAATAGTATATAAGAGCATGTGGGGTTTTTTTGCATCAAATATTACACACAAATTAAACAAGAGATCAGCCATTTTAGGGTACACAAATAATGAGCAACCAATAAGCTGTTATTAATATGCCATTGAGGAATGGAAGACAAATTTTAATTATGTGCTGTAGGCAAATCAAGACACCCAAAGACACCAATACACCTTGAATAAGGTGGTATTTGTACTGGTATGGCATAGTTACATGATATTATCTCCCTACATCAATATATTTTTTATGAACATAAACTTGACCTAAGTAGTTAGCAAATTTTATAATTCACTTTTTAGTTGAGAAGGCTTAAAAGAGACACAGCTCTAGGGATATGATGTGTACATGGCTCTATGTCATCAATAAACTAAAATTTGTTGTTAGAGTAGCACTAACAATCCATGGGTGGATTGATAACTACTTGAAAATGAAAATTTAGTTTTGTTCAAGGAAGATACAATGGGTAAACAAAGGACTCTAACGAGTAACTTGCATGCCCATCAATAGATATTCAGCACAAACAAGCTCAAAGACGTTATTGGCAGTTCCTTGCCTTCTGGCTTTTTTAAAAAAATATTTTTATTTTTATTTCATTTTATTTATATTTTTCTTTTTTTACATAAAGATCTTTTGTGTATATACTATGGCTTCTAGTTTAGTTTTTTTATGGGATTCCTGAATGTATGAATGAATAGGTTTTGCCTCTCTGGTTTTTGTGCCTTTCTTGTACTTTTTTCTTTCTGTTTGTTTATTGCAGCCCATTCTGATGCATTAGATTTTATTTTATATTATTGTCAGCTTCTGTATGTTTCTGTGGGACTGTGGATCTGGGTCTGAACCTCAAGGCTTGGCCAGAAAGTCCAGACTAGAAACAATACAACAAATGGACCTGTTTGACCTGAGACCCAGGCATATAATTTGCTAACTCTTTTACCCTTAAACTAACCCATGAATATTATCCTGTTCAGCCATGTGGCTCTTTACTTTTTCTCAGAGCAGCATAGGTGTCCTCTGCTTCTGCTTCTCTGGTGTGCCTGTGGCATCTCTGCTCTGTTCTTCTGTTACCAGAGTTTTATTAGTCTGGCAGCCCCACCTACACTTCCTGTCTGCCTTTATCCAATTAACAATCGCTAATTTAGATTTGAGATCATTTAAATGAAATTCCAAAATGAAGGTAAAATAGCTTTACAATAATTATGAACCAATTTCCTTATTCTTGTAGAAATAATAATGTTAATTATCTCTCAGAATACCTGATAAGTTTTAATAGTTAAATATGTACATATATGTGATAAATATTAGAACAGGACAAATGTTAGTTTAACCTATTATATATTCAGTGCAATTTTAGTTATAAAACTTCTCAAAGGGACTTTTTTTCTAGATTAAAATATAGCTATTTTTTAAAGAATGGTTTTATTTTTATTTGTGTGTGTATATATATGTCTGTGTGTGTGCGTGTGCGTGTGCGTGTGCGTGTGTGTGTGTGTGTGTGTGTGTGTGTGTGTGTGTGTGTTCTTCATCTCCCTATGCATACCACTTGTGTGTAAGTATTGCAGAAACCAGAAGAAGGCATGGGATCCTATGGACCTAAAGAAACAGGCAGTTGTAAGGTACCAAACCCAGGCCTCTAGAGCAATAAGTGCCTTTAACATCTGCAAGGTCTCCAGCTGGAAAACAGTTTTGTAACTGTTGACTTGTTTCAATATAAGAAGTTTTTCATTGTGATAAATTTTGCGCAAAGTTTATTTTACCTAATAAGTAAAAATACTTATTTTAAAGAATTTTATACAATATGAGTTGAAAAATAGTCTATTTTAATAAATCCTTTCATCTTAGGTATTCTACCAGGTTTTTTTTTTTTTTTTTTCTCTTGAAACAGTCAGTCCCTCTTGTTGTAAGCCTGACTGATCCGGATATCACTATGTAGTCTAGGCTGGCCTCAAACTTGTGATTTTTCTGTCTTATCCTCTTAAGTGCTGAGATTACAGGCATGTGTTAACATCGCTAGCTGAACTCCAACATATAGTGAAAGATAATCTAGTGAGTGATTGGTTAATCTATGTTTGTATTTCAGGAAGCAAATTCACTGCAGCTGTGAATTTACCTGTTGGTTTTGGCAAGATTACTAGAACTAAAACTTTCCATGTTCAAACAAGTCTTTGCTCAGGACATGAACCAAAATAACCCATTCGACAAAAGATGCTGGATGCTTTTTAGCAGGTGTGGTTTGGCACTGTATTTAACCTGGCAATGGAGATGGAGCCACTTGACTTTTTTTTTCTTTAGTTTTACAATTCTTCAAACACCATATCTCTATCCTGCCTCTTCTACATTTCACAGTATGTTTTATACACATTGAATTGCTCTGCTTTCTGGGAAAATAGGCTAGCAATTAATCCATGATTTGAACTATTAGAAGAGTTGGGTAGGGTCAGAGCAATGTCAACAAACTCACATAATTTTAATTCTATAAATGAATATAAACTATAATAAAATTCTATAATTTTGTTCTTTCACTTTTCTTCTCTTCCTAAGATCTATGTATCACCCCTCTCCTCACTATGTCTCTCTTATAGTTCTGCTTTAGCCCAGAAAACCAGTCAACATTCTGTTAACTATGGGGTTGTCAGCATCTCTGGGGTTTCAAATTCTCTCTGTCCTAAACAAAGTAGGAGCAAGTGATACCACACATCAGCTGTGTTCCAAGGAAAATCTGAAAACCCCTATTTGATGCTTCTTTAACTATTTATTCCATGCTATGGAAAAAGACAAAAATAATTTTATACATTTTATTTTTTTCAAATAAAAAGATAGTCAGATAGTCATTGCCTGTAGTATAAAACCAAAATTATAATAGATTGTAAGAAAGATGAGTCCTCTTTACATCTCCCAAATATAAATTATTCACGATGTCAAATTCAGAGAATAAAATATGTGAGATAAATACATTCATACATTAGCCTGAATAATCCATAAGTTATCTACTTATGGAATTATTGGGGTCTTCTACTGTTTTAGTTTTCACCAAGTGTCTAACAAGAGATAAATTGATCAGGCATATTAAACAATCTCATTGAAGTATTACAACAGCAAGATGAACAATCTATGTTCTTCTCACTCTTCTTTCATGATTTGTGTTGCAAACTTGGCAATATTCTTTGTCATCTTGGTAACTTAGTGTTTTGTTAAGCAGAGTTGGATTTGATGTGCAATGTAAATATACAAAGAATAAATGCACCAGAAATCTACGACTTGAAGTTATATGCTAAAGTGCCCATATAAAATTGTTACCTGAGGCCTACAGAAATCAGAAATTTTAGTAGATTAACAGACAAAATGAAAAAGCATCGTAGCAAAACCAATTCCATAATATGATAGAGTGATAAATAGCATTTTGATGGCATTAAAGACACCAAGACAAATGGGAAACAGTGAAAGAAAACCAAATTAAAGTACACAGTGAAGGACATGAACTTCAATTCATTACCCTTACCCATCAGTGGTCTTGGCTCACAGAGAACATGTTTGCAACTGGAGTCATTTTAAGAAGGATAAATGCACATTTCTTTTGATCTTTGTTCCTTTTATCATTTTTTTAAAAGCTCTTAAGCAACAATAAGGTATAGGCACATTTGTGTGAAGATCTCTCTTTGGGCCATTGTTCCGAATTTCTATTTTCAACATTGGTGGCCCTGGGCTTTGCTTATTTTTGTTCATCATTACAGGAAGCCAGAATCAGTGCTGTAACTAGGAGCCTGGTATGATGCTGTGTTGCCATTCAAATGTGTTTGCCGGGATTTTCATGATCTGTCTTCCTAACTGTTCACCTTATATTTTTACAGTTCTAATTAAAATCAAATCCCACAACCCCAGTTGTCTCAGGATCATTCTCTGCTTACTCTAAGCTTCAAAAACACAGTTTGTGATAAAATGTGTTTTTCAGACTTTGTATTGTTAACCTTAATTATTAAAGTAATGTTTTAGGTCACTTATTCTAATTAATGAGGTAATCCCTTCCCTTCTGTACATGTGTTAAACACATGTGTGTCTATCTGTATCTAACTCTTTTTTCTTTAAGTATTGAGCAGGAGAACATTCATGTCTCCTTAGTTTCTTGGCTTCTTGTATTGGCAATATATTTTCCTTGTCCTGAGTGTTTGCCTGTGCATGTGTGTACACACACTCACAGGCACATGCATGTGCACTCACGTGTGTTATTTTTATTGTTAATACTTGCTTCCTCGTGTTCTCTGTTCTTTGAGTAGTTCCATATAAAGGCAGTCATATTACCAATCATTCTATGCTGTTTCAGCCTCAGGCATACCTCATTCTAGATAGGTCTTATTTCAGAGATGACATCATCTTTGTGCACAGAGTTGGAAGACGGGAAGGTAAGAAAAGGGCAAGCCACGCTGTACACGTTTGTATAAGGGACTGAGCATACTTTGGGCTAAAACTCTATATAGATAGACAGTTATGACTGAAGACTTAGTTCAACGGGAAACCCAGAAGTAAGAGGGCCTTTTTGTTTTTAAATATGGAAACAGAAGAAGCCATGACTGAAAATAAAGTGGGGTTCCTGGATAGTCAGCCTCCTGTGTTTTCAGTTGGTGAAAGTCAATAGCATCCTTTCATAGCAAGTCGGAGTTGGCCACAGGGGCAGCTGACATTGGAAACACAGCACAGAGCTCATGTTTTGTGAAGCTTATTGACTGCTTCCCAAACAGAAGAAATAAACAGAGGACTGGGTTTTTAATTTTAGGATCTATTTGCACCCTATTAAATTAGAGAACCCAAATGACGTCTGCCCAAAGGAACTCCTGGCCAGCCTAGTGCTCTCCTCCCAGTCAACACAAGAGGACTCAGTTCTAAGTGGCCTGTCACTGCCTTCTCCAGAAGTGCCAGGGCCCAGGGACAGCACACAGTGATGGTTGCCCCTTTTGTGTTGGGACAATACATCTAACTCAGTTTGTTATTGGGTGTAAATTCACCATTAGCAGCTTGATTCTCCCCCAAATAAGCCATATGCTGAATTACCATTAATCACCAAGTTTTCAAAACAGTACCTTGAATGGTAGGAAGGTATTGTAGTTTCCTTTCAAAATGTAGTTGGTTTAATTTTCATTTTGGAAACACTTATGGAACATCTTATTGCTGCTATTTTCCTCTCCCTGACCTTTAACATTTTATTAATTTATAGTTTGACTTCTGCATTAGGGAAAGAACACAGACTATGAGCCTTCATACAGTTACAGAAACCAATATATTGACAATGCAAAGAAATTATGTTGTAAATATTTCCACAAAATGGAAGCATGGCCCACACACACCTGTGAGCTCAGGCCTGACTTTCTGTGACATCTTTCTCTGATTTCCCTTCTTCTACCAACTGCTGACATGTTGCTGGCATATATTCACTACTGTCTATAAAACAAGAAGAGCCCAATTGTGGATGTGTTGTCTTCTCAAAAGTAGTAATTTGTACAAGATTTAATTGACCATCCAGATTTTAAAGTTTCTAGACCAGTGAAGACAGCACTAAACATTTGGTTTATTCTAACAAAAATCAGTCTTAGAAAACAGAAAATAATTTGTGTATACTTGAGATTATTCTTTCTATTTATGTGGTGCTGGAACAGAGTAAAATTGACAGGACACTGTGATTGTCATGTGCCAACATGGTAATATAAAAACACTAACTGAAACACAATTCTATAATTTCGGCACTTGAAAGATGAGACAGGAGAGTCACATGTTTGAGATCAACCTGAACCTATACATAGTGAGCCCCAAGCTAGTCTTGGCTATATGGAAATACCGTGTGTTGCAATATGGTTTCCTGGCCCCTGGCGCCAGAGGTCCAGACCCACAGAACTGCTGCCCCAGACCCATTAGCCACCCTCTGCTGCTTAGGCTCCCCCCAAAAATGACTCAGTTTTGTCTATGGCTTAGGCATATTGCTAGCTAATTCACTCATCTTACTTAACCCATTTCCATTGATCTCTCCTGCCATGTGGCTTGTGGCTCACCTGTGTTCCCTAAGTGTTTCTTCTTTTGGGTGGCTGGCTTAATCTGTTCTGACTCCGCCCTCCTTCTCCTATTTATTCTGATTCCCCACCTACTTCTTCTATGGTTTCTGCCATGGCCAAAACAGTCCTTTATTTAAAGATTGATATGCACCGCATACAGAAAGACATTCCCACATCAACTCTGTCAGTAGACAAGTAGTCAAATAAATAAATAGAGTGTTTTTAAGAGAAAATAAATGGCTATCTCCAAATAGTTTTGTTCAATTAAGTGAAGTAATCTAATTGTGCTTAAAAGGGGTTATTTAAAAGTCTCCTTAAGTAAAATGGGGCCTTGAAGCTAGATCGTGACACATACCATAAATCTCAGCAATTGAGAGGCAGAGACAGGCAGAACTCTTGAATTTGAGACCAGCCTTGTCTAAATAGCTAGCTCTAGAACAGCTAAGTAAGGCTACATAGTGAAACTCATCTCAAAAAATAAATAAATAAAAAGAAAGAAAGAAAGAAAGAATAAGACAAAAAAAGAAAAATGGGCTTCTGTAAAGAAAATAACTGTTTACTAATTGTGTGTGGAATAAACTGTCTATTTAAATATAAATAAGATTTTCCAGGAAACAAATGTGTAGATTTACAATGTAGCATGTTTGTGCAGCCTTTTTAAAATGCAAACTATATATTATGAACATATAAACAGCAAAAGAATAAATGAGTCAAATGAATAATGAAAATAAAGAGCTTTTATACATCAAATCACTATCAGTGAAAACACAATTATTAAAGGGAAAACAATAAAAGAAAAGTGTGTGTGTGTGATAAGGGCCTGGAATTTATAATATATTATATTTTCCTAACAATTCAATGAACAAAGTATGAAACCATTCATATAAAATACAGACGAAACATTTAAATAGAGATTTTTTAAAAGCAGAGATATAAACAGGCAAGAAGACCATGTACTGATACTTAGCACCATTAGTAATTATGGAAATGTAAGTCAAAAACCACAGGACAACTAAAGTCAGAAAAAGAAACAGTAAATCCGGCACAGAGAAGGCAAGAATTTAAAAGGTTAGAAACCCCAGTGCATTGCTGATAAATATGTAAGGTGATGCTGCTGCCATGGAAAATATGTCACTATCTACTCAGACATTTACACTGAGATTTAAGGTATTAGCCGTAAATTCTATTTTTCTGTATAAGCTTAAAATTTGGAAACAGGCACTTTAACAAATACAGGTGCATGAGTGCTAAAAAAGCATTAGCAAAACAAGGAGGAGGGAAGCTGAATAGTTGAATATACCTACAAATTATGACATACACACACACACACATACACACATACACACACAAGAATATTATTGAGGCACATAAAAGAATGTATTACTGACAAATGTTCTCATGTGATGAACTTTAAGAACACTGTGCCACTTGAAAGGATCTTAACATAATTTCTCATGTCCCAAGATTCTCTTATTTGAGTCAGCTAGAATAAATATCTTCATAGAGACAGAGAGAAGATGAGAAATGGGCAGAGGTGTGAGAAAAAGTGAATGTAGACAATCCACAGGTTTCTATTTCTATTGATGAAAATGTTTTGGGACTGATGAAAGGTGTGGCTTTAATACCACCACATGGGATGCACTAAATGTCACTGAATTGTTTCCTCTGAGATGGTTACATTTATATAAGCTTCAACTCAATATGCAAAACTAAATTTATAAAATTTTGTGTTTACAATATTAATCAGAAACAGTATATTTATATTATATTTGGGTTTATAAAAAATCTCTGTCGATAATTCTGTGGTACACATGAGCAACTTAGAAACGTAAGACATCTTACATCAACAAGACTTATTTGCATATAGAAAATATTATGTAAGGAAACATCATTAAAAATATTTTCATTATATACCTGTGTGATGTCGAACCATGATAGAAATACCATCCTAAGAAAGTGTCATTGAGCATCAGCAGATCTAGAAGTGAAAATCCAGGTCTGCATTCAAAATCAGACCTCAGAAATACACATTATCTACAAATGCTAAACACATCTTCCCACCTGAAAAATTATAGGGGACTGTGAGACCGAATACAAATTTATTCCAAGCCATGTGGATGACGTAGACAGACATATTAATTTAATATTGTATTCCAGTGGAAGGAGCTTTCTTAAACAATGTCTTCGTCACTATTCTATTGCTGTGAAGAGACACCATGACTAAGGCAACTCTTATAAAGGAAGATGTTTAATTAGGGGCTTGTTAACAGTTTCAGAGGCTAAATCCATTATCATTATGACAGTGAGTATGATGTGAGAAGAGTTGCTGAGAGATATACGCTGATCTTTAGGCAGAGAGAAATATGCTGGGTAGTCCTAATAACACACTTTCTCCAACAAGACAACTTCTCATAATATTCTAAAATATTACCACTCCATGATGACTAAACATTTGAATTAATAACTGTGGTGGTCATTCTTATTCATATCACCACATCCAACAATCAGGGACAGAGAAAAGCCAAGAAAAAACACACCACAAGCCGTTTTAAAATACAAATCAGTGGTAGAATTGGACCATCCATTCAGAGGTCTTGAGAGTATGCTATGAGTCTGACAAGAGAGAAACCATGTTGTTAAGATGTAAAGTTTCACTTGGATTGAAAAGGAATTTTGTCTACCACACAATGGGAGCATAGACATAAATGTCTCATCAAGGGAGAAATTAAGGTCAAGATTTACAGGTGATACAGTGGACAGCAATGTAGGCATGAGAGACAGTCAGTCATCTCAGGAAGGAATTCACAATCCCCTGGTTCTCTACCATTAGCATTTCATTCACACATTTCTGTAGAAGCACCACATTCTTGCCAGTGTAAAGTACAAGGACCAGGAAACTGCTGCCTATAAAAATGGAAACTTGGACTCAAGTTAAAAAGACAAAACCACAGAAGGATGACTTTGGTATTTTCCCTTAACTAGTGAAAATATCAGAAACTGCTAATATTCCATTTTTCAGGAAGCAAGAATTGCTTTTCATAGGGCTTTTTTGCCAAAGTTCTCTTCCCAAAATCTCTAATGTTAGGGCACCCCACTCTGTATACACAGGTCTTTAAATAATCATGTGCTTGAATTTTCTATTATAAAGAGAATTTTTATTGTTATGAGTTGACAATAGAAAAGTCCAGGAAAGAAAATGGGAAAAGAATGTGGTTAAATATGTTTGAAAGCTCCTTTGGATTCTGGTAAGCTGAGAAAAAGGAATTAGGAACAAATAAGAATATTACAGATGAACCAAAAACCTGACTCAGCCAAGATTCAGCTTTAAAATGTCCTGTAAAATGATGTTTCTAAAAATTATGTTTTAATAATAAGAGGAATGAGAAACATAAATGCTCAGCAGTTGCAAATCAAAAAAAAAAAAAAAAGATTTGCCAAACCTTTATTATTTTTTTTTCCATTTCTCTGTGCAGGCAGAAAAAGTGATGAGAGAGAGAGCAGTAGCCTAAGGTGAATTCTGGAAAATGTTGACAAGACTTAGCAATTTTTAAATCAGCTAAAGTGTCTGGATTTAGAAAATTTTGACTTTTTAAAACAAACAAGCAAGCAAATAAATAAGAAAGGAAAGAAAAAAAAATTCCAAATCAGTCATGAACTCCCACCCCAGAGATGTTTACGTAAGTTAGCTGACATGGCTTTGCGTGCAGGTAGCAGAGGATGAATAATTGTGACTTAGAAAATGGAGTCTTTAAATCTACGGCTATAGGAAGTTTTTGGTCTGATGCCATCACTCAAGAACACACGAAGGATTCAGAGCCTTCGTTTCATCAGCTTTAAAATTCTAAGCCTATTAACTTTATTGCAATAAATTCTCAACACTTTTATTGGACAGAATAAAAATACAAATCATGAGTGAAAGAGATGATTGAGTGAGAGGAGCAACCGCGAGGAAGAACAAAGAAGTGGATATCATTATAGAAGGAAGCTCTGTGGGGCTATAGGGAAACCCGGCGCTAAGGAAACCTCCAAAAAACCACAAGATGTTCCTGGCTAGGACTCCATGCATTAGAGGGGATGCCTAAACAGGACTACCCTTCTAATCAAACGAATGACCACTCTTAATTGTCGTTACAGAACCCTCAACCAGCAATGGATAGAGTCAGAAGCAGGGATCCATAGCTAAGCATCAGGTCAAGCTCCCAGTCCAGCTGAGAGAGAGAGGAGAGAGTATATGAGCAAAGGGACCAGGATCATGACGAGGAGACACACAGAGATGGCTGACTGGAGCTATTGGGAGCTCACTGACTCAGAGCCTTCCGGGAAAGGAATTAACCCCTCCAAAGGTGGACAACTGTCAAATGGCATGGGCAGTTTGTGGACACTCTTGCAGTAGGATCAGACGATGTTCCTGAGGCAGTCCCTGCAGAGGAACACCTAACTCAGCCTTAATACTGACTGGGGTGAGGGACTCGGACCTACCTCAACTGGATATGCCAGATGAACTGATCCACTTTGGGACTCCTTCCCGTCCTTGGGGAATGGATGGGGGAATGGGGCGAAGGAGGTTGAGGGAGGACTGGGAGAGACTGGGAGGAGGGGAAGGAAGGGGGAAGCAGTGGTAGATATGGAAAAAAAAATTTTTTTAAATACACAAAGGTTTCACAGACGTTGCATCAGAGATCTCCCAAAACAGAACCTTCGACAAAAAAAATACAATTTGTTGTATCCACATGGTTTTTTTTCACGAGTGTATGTATCCTGTTATCCATCCTTTAAAACATGGTTTAAAATCCTTACCAACCATTCTGCCCTCAAGAAAACATCTTCTTAAATATTGCTTTCATAATCAGATCACCCCTCAAATTTATAGCTAAGTGAAATGCAGTTCCCTCCCCCTCTCCCCACTAGTTACCAAAGCTTTGTTGCTTTGGGACCTACAATGAGCATTTTAGCATTTTAGCTCATAAAATCTTGAGGTACTCTAAACTTATGCAGAACTGTGATGTAACCCCAATAGCATCATTCAACAGATTAACCAGGGAAGACACATGAAAAAGACAAACTATAGTTTGTTCTTAAACTTTTATCATAAAAAACTCAAATGCATGAATGTAAAGTAAGTGAATGACTTTTCCTATACCAGTATCAACCAAACTACTGCACCCACTCGAGATGTTGGGCCAGCATGCTTTTACCTATCTATTCACTGTTACTATATAATCCTGCAAGATAATTCAGCATCATAATATTCCTTACTTTACATTTTTGCTATAATACCTATATTCAAATGTCTCAATATATTCATCATAGTAAAAAAATCTAAACTGAAGGTCTTGTAATTGTAGCTAGTCCTTTAAAGAATGTTTAATAGGCACAATTTGTGTCTGTAATTTTTTATTTTAAAAGCTTTGTTAGGTTTTAAAACCAAAGTTACAAAAATAGGAGGAAGTAAATCCAGGATATTCTTGACCCAACTTCTGTTATGTTTATTAGTGTACATGACCACTAGAGCAACAGACACAGAAGTACTGACAGTATATCATGGACCAAGGTGTAGACTGTGCTCAGATTGCCCTGATTCAGGCATCCAGACAAGAACGTCATCACACTTCATTTAAAATTTTTAAAATGCTACTTGGTATTTTTGTTAAGGTACAAAATGTTTAAGTAATAATTTAAGATTTTTATTTTATTTAAAATGAAAAGACAGTCTTTGCTAAGGATAGTAAAATTTAGTAGGTTGAATATCTCTACAGTGAAATCATCAATTAAAATTGTAGTACTTTTTATTCAACTTGCATCTGTGAGATACATACTCTTCTTTATGAAGCAGTAAACAAATGAAAAAATCCCATGACATCAGGGATTTTAACCTGAGACAAGACGCTATCAATATAAACCTAACTGCACACAGTGAGTAGTGGATGTGGATAGTTTGTTGTATAATGGAAGATTTTACAGGAGAACACCTCTGACATTGGAAAGAGAAATAACTCAAGAAAATGGGGCATCTTATGAGTCCATTGCAGTCTACAGGAAAGACATAAAACACAGATATGAACATAAACAAGGCTATGAAGGGATTGTCATAATCAGTGAGCTAATTTCTGCCTTGCTTGCCTGAAGGATGCCTCTCATCACCAAACTTAAAACTTTGTATACTAGTTTTTAAAGCCTAAACTCCAACTCTTAAATCCAAAAGCAGTGTCCCCAAAGGGGAGGTTTTAATCAGTAATTTGAGCAATAGAGTAACTGTGTTGAACAAATCTAGTGTCCTTTCATGAGAAAGTATCTACTCCTTGATAACTTGAAATTAAACTTGACCTTGAGAGTTGACTAATGTAATGTCGGTCACTTCTTTGATGAAATGTGAATAGAAGTATGTGAAGCTTCCCCTCCACCCTCCAGCCAGCAGCTCCTATACTCCATTGACTCTGTGGTCTGAGGTCTCAGTGAGGACCACTGTGATGTGTGCCCTGGTCCTTTTAAACAAATAATATCTTGCATATCATTCAGTATGCAAGCAACTGATAAACACCCTTTATCAGTTTTAGAATCCTTACCATTTTGTGTATGAGAGCATGTGTATGTGCCTGTGTGTGGGTGTGTGACTATCTTTTGACTTATGAATGAAATTCTTTGTTTTATTTATTATTTCTTACCACACAGGGTAAAAGCAGAGGTTAATTGCCTTGTATTTTTTTGACTGTAGAAAAACAACATAGTTATTTAAGCATGATTTTAAATTTATATATTCTCTTTGTCATTGTGAGTTTTTGCTTTATTTATTCTGAAGTTTTGTGATTAAGGGTATTTATATTTAGGGCTCCTGTTTTGTCTTCACAAATTGACTTCCTTTAACAGTATGAAACTTTCAAATATGTTTTTCTGATGTTAGTGTAACCATTTTGACTTTTCACCATGTTACCTCCAATGTGTGCGTGTGTGTGTGTGTGTGTGTGTGTGTGTGTGTGTGTGTGTGTGTGTGTGTGTGTGTGTGTGTGTGTGTGTGTGTTCTGTATGAGCAGTGTATGCTTATCTGTTTGTAAGTGGATAGGTGGGTAGCCAGTGAGCCTCAGGGAACTACCTCTTTCTACACCGCAACATTGAAGTTTCAAATGATTACTACCACATTCAGCCTTTTTCCCACACAGATTTTAGTATCAAAGTCAGACCATTATCCTGTCATGGCATACACTGTAATAACTGAGTCCCTAAAGGCATTATCCCTATACAGAACTTTCTATAAGGTCAAATTCAGCAATGGCTACCATAATTAAGGTATTTCACACCACTAGTTTGCTTATATTTTCCCCCCTTCTAAAAAAAATTAGCCAAAAGACTGAGAAGTAGGCTTGCAGCTAGCAAATCTCTGCTAAACATTGTCACAGAAATCTCCAAGTCTATGGCCATTCAGATAAAAGTACCTTTCCTTAGTTTATTTTTTATCTTTATTTTGTATTCATCATACCTTAGTTTATCTTTCCTTAGGCTAGGGTGACCACCTAGTTCTTCCTCAGATGCCAATGAAAGCTCAACTTCCCACTGAACCACCAGAAGTAGAACAGTCTTCCTGTGCCAACCTGTTTGGTCTTTTCAGTCTCTTGGAAGGGAAAGAGGCAGAGAGAAAATAAAAGAGATGGACAAGAGGTACAGAGAAAGACATGGGCAATTTCCAGTGGGTAAGAATGACAGTCAGTCCCTGCTTAGGACACCTACTAGTCCTGAAGAAAAATTATTAAGGAAAATAAGAAGCATTATCTCAGGTAGCTTAGGATGGGAGATTACCCTTTTTATTGTCTTTAGAGCACTTTGAATGGAAAAAAATAGCAGGACATTGCCTGATGCTTTGGGGTGGGTGTGGGTAGACGATCAAACCATCCCCTTCTTAATGAGCCATAATTTGGTAGAAATTATATTATCAGTGTTTCCCCCAAATATGTCCTATTATCATACCACACTTTCCATATTTTTCATGTCTCTTAAATAAGAGTAAAGACTTTTTTTTGGAGCTTTTTAAAAATCTTTATAAGAATCAAGCAGGGTTGTAAAATTCAGGACCACCTCGTCTAGAGAACTCACTGTCATGATGGTCTTCCAATCTTAAGGCTCCCAAGAACATTGTCTTCCTCCATCCATCAGAGATGTTCTGTGCTTTGTGTCTGAAATGAATTCAAAGACTCTTCTTTACCAGAAGCTGGTCCATCATGGCAAACTAGGAGTCACCCAACCTTCTTCTAACCTTAATGAATAGTCCAATCCTTTAGCTTCAATAGTATTGAATAATAGAATAACCTGTCAAAAACAGCTCTCTCATCTCCAAAACATGTGACTCTCTTCCCGACACTAGTAACAGAGAATTGACATGCTGTACTTTTAACAGAATCTCCTTGTTATCATTTCTATATTCTGCCACAGCTGAGAGTGTTTTCAATATGTGTCTCTCCAGGTCACAAACTATGAAAACTTGTGTGACTGACATTCATATTGCATTTCTGCATTCAGAGTTAGCTTGATTGACTGAATTTTTGCTATGAATTTAAGTTACTCATTTCCAAAACTTAAACAATACTACTTTTGATAGTTGTAGTGGTGTTTTATAAATGTGGATATCATCTGCACATTTCCTATTTATTATTTATAGATTTTTTTTTTCTCGCTGGAAATACTAAGAATTTTTCTCTGTGCTGTTATTAAGATTCTCTCTAGTACGTATGAATCTACCTTTCTCTTGGCTTAGACTCTCAAAGTTTAGGCACAAGTTTGACCATATTTTCTCAATACTGAGTATTTGCATTCAAACACCTCTTTTTTTCTCTCTCTCTTGAAATTTCTATGGATTTGAATAATTCTATTTCTGGTGCCAGTATCTTTTAGCAGTTCTTTTATGTTTTCTATGGCTTTGTGATATGTTTTCTGGAAGAATTTCTTAGTTAATTTTTAAGATCATTCTTTAGCTTAATTATGCAAGATTATGCCTCCTTAATTCATTCTAAAAGTTCAAATAAAAGAAATAGATGAATTCTCCAATCATTTCCTCTTATGTTTTCCTCAACTTTTTCATTTCCATTCCCAGCAAGCAAAGATTTACTCAGTGTGTGAGGAGGTGAAGGAATCCTTGGCTAGAAATACAACCCGGATTTCCCTAGCAAGGATACATTGAACATTACTGTCAGCAAGAATATTATATTGATCAAAAGACTTGTAAAAGCGCCGTTAGAACTGGTGGGAGGTAATAGTCCTTAGGGGGAAACCTACTGGTGTGCTTTTGCAAAATAGATGTTTTCAAACTATCTTCTAGGTATTTTTAGATGCATAAATTAGTTCACCCTGCAAAGAAATTTCTATTTTCAGTGTAGAGGCTCATAACTTATCAGAATGATGAGAGGAACTCTTGTGTTCTAAACCCTAAGCTCAATATCTATATTACTCCCTTCAAATAGTACTTGACGATGATAAAAGACCATTTTTCCCTAGCTATGTGTTTTCTATACTATAGCTTTCATCAATATTTTAGAATGTACTCTTATTTATTTAAAATATATATTAAAATGTAGCATGTCACAATATACAGGTAGCTGCCTGATATATCTAATGTACACCATATTTCTTGATTTCATTGAGAGGTTGTATTGAATGAAGTAAACAAACACTCCATGATTGTGTAACTATATGATGTCCACTCTATCAGAAAATCCTAGCAAATGACTTTGTTCCTGTACTGAAAGACCAGGATTTCAGCCTATTTCTCTTATATCTTTATGCTACATATATTATAATTGTTATTAAATGAAAATATTGAAGGTTTTTCCCTCCAAATCTGGAGAATTTTCCAAGGAATTAAATTTAGAAAAAAGTTATATTTTTAGGTACATGATCTAGTTTATTTATATTTACTATTTTCTAGAAGTGTATGTTTACTGTGTGATTAGTATATTTGCTGAATGCACTTATGCTTGGCATTTCACTGATTAAAATCTTAGATGAGTTCTTAAGAAACACAGTAACATTAAACCTAAATGTAATTAGAAAAAAAAGAAAGTATGTGGAAACATTTTTAATGCAATGTCTTTAGGAGTTAGGAATCAAATCATCCAGCTAAGATGGTCTAAAGCCAGAAGCTTAATAACAACCCATGACTATAATACAATGATGGGCTCCTAGTGAGTCTTTTCAGTATGGACCTGTCATTTTCTCAATGATTACTATGCTGTTGCTTTTTGGTAACCTGTCAAAAAATTCTAGGTAAGACAATTGTTCAAATCTGAGTTTCTGATGCCTCGATAATACATGGACCAAAAACAACATAGGTAAGAAAAGGGTTAATTTAGCTTACCATTTATAATCCACCACCAAAGTAAGCCAAGGCATAAACTTAAAGCAACAGTTTCAAGTAGAAACCAAGAAAGGAATTCTGGTCACTGGCTTGTTCCCTTTGGCTTTCTTGACTAGCTCTCTTCTCTAGTTCAAGCCCATCTGCTTAGGGATAGCACCACTCACTGTATCAATTCACATTCAAGAGAATACACACAGAAACATTCTCTCTGGCCATTCTGGTGGGGGCAGACTACTTTCTGTCAAGTGAGTAAAGATGGACTACTGAAAACCTATTCCTCTTTAGCCTGAGTAAGACTTGAAGTGATAAAATGCTTATTTGGTCCCTCATAATCAAGTACTCTTAGCTTCTATGTCTTCAAACAACAAAATTGACATCTGTTTTTCAGAAATTCATAAAAGGCACTGACTGCCATTATGATCTTGGCTCCATGTATCTATTGTCTTAGCTTGAAGACTAAGCCTGGAGTCTAGAACCAGAAAAAGATAAAGTAGAGACAAACATTAAAATCATTTCACCCAAGTAGCTAGCAATATGATGGCAGTACTGGGAAAGGGGCCCATTCTGTACTTTCCTGTGGGGATCTCTCAATAGGCATGCTTGAGTGTCTCATAAAATTACCCATGTAATTATTCAAAAGAAAAATGACAATGAAAAATATCAACTATTATTTATCCCTTCACATTACATAATTTCTGCCATAATAGATTGGTCCCTGTTGTACTTTGGATGTAACTGACCTTCATACTCTCTTAAGGAGTGGCATTATTAGCTGAGGCTTTGCTGGAGTGGTTATGGCCTTATTGGAGGAAGTATATCATGGTGGGGCTGGGCTTTGAGGTTTCAATATGCTCAGGATACTTCCCAGTTTCTGAGTTGACTTCCTGTTGCTTGAAAGCCAATATATAGCCAATACCCTGTTTTCCTGCTAGGAAGACAGAGGCTGGTGGATCTCTGAGTTTGGGGCAGGCCTGGTATACAGATTAAGTTTCAGGGCACCAATGAAAAACAGAAAGCTGATGAAAATGCAATTGAATAAGGGGAACATGTTCTAGCCTTGATAAGCAGCCGAACTTGGCAGTTCCTGCCATATTGTTCTAGCTTTAGTGTTAAGGGTAGAAGAAATGGGTTATGGAATTTGTCTCAGTGCTAGGCATGTGTCAAGGGTGTGCGTGCAAGAAGGCCTAGCAAAAAGGCTATGGCATTAAATTGTGAAGTTAGCTTCTGGATTGCCTCGCAGAACCTGATTTGTTAGAGATACCAAAGTCAGGAGATAACTTCAAAGGTGAGCTACTAACAGGAAGTGGAACCAGCCCAAGAGACAGAAGTGTATTGCAGTCAACAAAAATGCATGGAGTTGGAGGTGTGAAAAAAATTTTGACTTCAGTCATGGAGATACAGAGTTTGGAGTTTTCTTAGATGGTTTTCAGTCTTGCTTTAGACTAGTATTTCATCACTATACTCCCTTCCATGAATTTTGGAATAGTCATGCATATCCTGTGCCATTATATCTTGGAAGTATATGATCTCCTTTTTCATTTTAATGTTTTACAGGGATAACAGTGATAACACAAGAGACTTTGAACTTTAAATTGTTGAAACTGTGATAGACTATAGGAACTTTTTGTATTAAACTAAATAAATTTTGCTTTATGATATTGTTATTGAGGCCAGTGAGAGGAATGTGGTAGTTCAAAATGTAATTGGTCCCCATAATTTTATAGGAAGTGGCACAATTAAAAACTGTAGCTTTGTTAGAATAGATGCGACCTTGTTGAAGAAAGTGTGTCACTATGGGATTTGGCTTTGAGGTTTCCTATAGTCAGGATACCACTCAGTGTCTCAGTTGACTTCCTAACGCCTGCAGGCCAAATTGTAGCCTGCACCATGTTTGCATACATGCCACCATGTTACCTGCCATTATGATAATGTATTGAGCCATTGTACGTGAGATGCCCCAATTTTGTTTAAAAGTTTTGCCATTGTCATGGTGTCTCTTCACATCCATAGGAACCCTAACTAACCATAAACTATACTGTAGAGACATGTACACTATAATAAAGCTTCCCTGGGTTTATTTTGGAGACTGGTTACTATAAACATTTACAAAAACTGAAACAATGCTTTTTCGTAAATGCTTAACCCCAGATACATATTTGGAAATCAGTTACAACACAGTGTAAATAATATTTTATACATCATTTTTCTACTTCATTTTAAGCAACAGTCTTGTTCCTCTCGGGTTCACACTTGATAAAAATTCGTTAGAAAATGTTTGAGTTCAATTTGTAATTCAAGTGCGTGATTACCCAAAATGAAATGTGCCTGAAGAAGATACCTCAGAACATGAGTTTCTTGCGAGCCAAGCAAAAATAACAGAGGGTTATAGAACACATGAAATATGAAGTAACAGGGAGAGGATCTTGGAGCTAAATGTTAAGTGGTGATGAGGTCAGCAATGGGGGGAAAAAGGCAGGAGCTGGGTTAGCAAAAACTAAGGGTGTAAGAATTGGTTTGTCAGTATCCTGTGCTTTGTACGATAATTAAAATATGCTTTTAAAAAGTTGGAAAAGAGGGACTCTACATGCGCAAACACTGCAACATGGGCAAAAAGACATAGAATATTAAGCGAGATTCTTAGAGTCAGGCACAAGGTACCTCCCTGGGAGTTACTTGTCTGGTAGGCCCTAGACTAACAGACTCCATTCTCAGACTTCATGATTTAAAATTCTGTGGATAATTTGCTTTTGTCAAAGGCAAAACAAATCATTACTTGAGGCCTTAAGTGTTTAGGAATAATTAACAAAATACAATTTTTCTTAAAGTTAGCATCTCTGAAGAATGCTTCAAAATATCTATAGACGCTAGTATCCAAATATACTCATCTGTTCTAGCAATAGCCTTGCTCTGTTTTAATGAAACCCTTGGAAAGTATAGTCACAGAAGCTATAATGAAACTAAAGGAAAACATAAGGAACACATATCACGCTTCTGCTTCTCAAACTGGACAATTAAGCTGAGAAAAGCTCACATTTCCTATAGACATATGAACCTGTGAGACTTGTGAAAAATACCAAAGCATGAAAATGCCATGTCAATTATTACAGCAAAAATTCAATTAATAAAACATATGAGTACTGGATGATAAACAGATCAGTGGATCAGAAGACAGACAGCCCCACCAAATCTTCATTAAATTTTAACCCAAATCAGGTAGCATTTTCACCTTTATTTAACAAAGACAGATAACTCAAGAGACAGTGTTACAGAAAGTGGAGAAAGTGCTTAATCACTTGGAAATAATATATTTGAATTTCTCCTACAACAAAATAATTCCTAGATTGTTCCAACTTTTGAACATAATAAAAGGAGATTTTAAGACATTTGAAGAAACTATTCAAGATTTTATTTTAAATCTATGCTTGGATTAATAATAATGAACCTTCTGAGAAAAATATAAAAAGAAGTTTTTATGAATGAACATGCAAATGTAAATTTTTAAAAAGCAAAGAGCAAAGACTGGGGGATGTGGTTCAAAAAACATGGTAAATTGTCAGAGTAGCAGAAAGGTTAAAAGTTCACACACATCCAAACAAATTTACAAATGTACACACTAGCATGGATATTTGTGACTGTGTATAATCTAGAACTTTGCTAAATTTATGAAGAGAAATCAATGTGTCTAGTTCATCAGAACAGTTACTATAGGTTTTTTTAATGCCATCATTTTATATTTTATCTTTATTATTTTTTATTTAAAAAGGATTTTTTTCCATACCCACCACTGCTCCTCCTCCCCCCCTCCCCCAGTCCTCTCTCAGCCTCCTCCCAACCCCATCCCCCATTCATTCCCTAGGGAGGGGAAGGAATCCCAAGGTGAATCAGTTTGGTCTGGCATATCAGTTGAGGTAGGTCCCATCCCTCCTTACAGTATCAATGTTGATTTCCTCTATAGGGAATGGGCTCTGAGAAGCCAGTTCATACACCAGGAATAAACTCTGGTCCGACTGTAAAAGGATCCACAAACTGCCCATGCTATTTAACTTTCCTCTACATTAGAAAGGTTTCATTTCTTTCTTTGAAGTGGGTAAGTTTTGTTTTTGTTTTTGTTTTTTCTTTGAAGAGATAAAAATACCCTGACAAAGCAACTTAAAGGAGAAGGATTTAGGGTACATCCTAAATTCAAGGGTACATCCACCATGGAGGCAGGAGCATAAGGCAACCAGTCACATTGCAGACATAATCAGGAAGCAGAAATTAGTAAAACTTGTGCTCAGCACACTTTCTCCTTTTGCTAAGTCTGGAAAGGCAGGCTAAGATGTGCCCTGAGCACATTCTGGAGGAGTGTGTGTTCCCACTGCCATTAACCTAATCTATACAATTCCCATGGCTTATCCCTCCAGTGATACTAAATTTTATAAAGTTAACAGAACATGAGCTCTCAGGGAAGAGAGATGTGTGATGCAAGATTTATGATGGCCTTTTCCAAATCTCAGTAGGGAAAAGAGAGGATAGTTTGGAAGTGGGGAGCTTCCTTTCATGAAAAACACCAGGACAGAATACGGAGTGTTGCTTTCCAGTTCCGAGGTAGAGCCCTGCTTGGTGCCTCTGAAGACCTAGGTTTGAGCCTCAGCCAAAATAGCAGAATATGGAAGGAAAAAGTGGAGATAAAGAGAAAGCTAGAATTAAATTAAATACTTTAATCATGAGTTTGTGAAATTTAAAAGCATCTTTTTAAAAATCCACACATGTTCCTTTCAGAGGAGTAAAACTTAGTTCCAACTGAATGTTTCTAGTTATTGAAAGGCAGAAGACAATGTCTGATCCTCACAAATAAAAATAATTCATCTAGAAATTGCCGGGAAAAAAGTTCCTCAAAAATGAAACAATATAAGTCTTAGGTTATAGGGCAGAGTATCAGGAGCTACTAAGTTCTTGACATGAGAAGCATGTTGCACATATCAATTCAACAGAAGCTGTGGTCATTTACACAATACCTGTATAAGATCAGACCAGTCTAAACTATAGTATGTAATGTGGGATGTAGCTACTGAGGCCTCGCTTGTAGCTGAGGAGGTATTGGCAGTTGATGACCACTTGGAGAGAAAGATTTTTCTCTGTGGTAGTGATGTCCACTGTTAGGGTACCCTTGTCCAAGTGGATGACTCCATATGGGTGTAGACGTTTCAACAGTAACTTGACTAAGTGGGATAAAAAAAATTGTAAAGTAATTAAGTAATTAAGATAAATAAAAGCTGAACCAATTGCAGGACGGTAAGGATAAACTACAAGGGCTGTGATGGTTCCCAGTAACAAATAAATATGGCATCTCATGGAAACACACACACACACACACACACACACACACACACACACACACACACACACTATAATGGACAGACATTCTCTGGATCTGAGTGCAAGGAGACCTCCACAGCATGATACTCTGCAGAGGATAGGGGACAGGTGCCACTTTCCATGTGGGTGGAAAACAATGCATTTTCAAGGAGTAACATATTTGATAAGAACTTTCATGATTTAGTCAGGACACTAAGCATCTAGTTCAGTTATTTGCTTTTTGACTGATTGTCATAATTATATGTATGGTGTTTATTGACATGATACTTTTTGAGGATGTGAAGATGCATTATAAATACCTATGCAACTAGATGTTATAATTCAGTGTTAGTTAGTATTCCTGCCTTTACCTCTGATCATTTTGAAAAATAGGATATAGAATTTCAGGATATTATTCGTATTCATCTCAATTCTGCATGAACATGGCAAAATAGGCACATCTTCAACATTTACATTTGCAACTGAGTAAATGCATGACCGTTTAGCAGAACATAATATAGTCATGTAATAAACTATTACTCTATAAACAAAACAGGATTTTAGGTCTACATTCTTAAACTGACACATCAAAAGAAATCCAGCTACACTCCACAGAATTTTTGTGAATCTTAGAGCTAGCCTGTGCTTTGCTCTAAGATGGGCCGTGTGGTATTAAACAGTAGTTTTTAGGATGTACCATGTTCTGGGTGGCATTTTTAAGCAGCCATTGGCTCTGGATTGAAAGAAAGTGTAATGGAAGGATTACTGTGTGCCTCATTGTAGCTATTCACCACCACTCCAAGACACAGACTCATAAAAGCTTATGCCTAAGAGTGGAAACATACCTACCTATAAGCTTACCAAAAGAGATTAGGAACACACAAATGCATGGACATACTAAAAACAGGTTAGAGAACCCAAACCTAAAAACTTACCAGGCACATCAGAGAGGAAAATGGTACAACACTCTCATTTGTACCTCATAAGGCAAACATCTACCACTGACGGTCTTCCTTTCTGCAGGGCTATCATCTAATCATGTGTGTTCATCAAGGGGCCAGCAATCATCTAACTCATGAATGTTCAGGGACTTCAGCTCAGTTTGGCCACCTTGGTGATAAAGCCCACTCAGCTAGATTCCATCCATCATTGCATTCTCCATTCTCTAGACAAACTCTGTACCTTAATCTCTGTGTCCTCCATGACTCTCCACAGACGACTTCAATGTTAAGGCCTGACTCAACTATGTAACCTCATAGGCTTGTTTCTTTGAGAATGTGTCCAACAGCTATCCAACTATGGAACTGAGTCCTTTATCAAACAACTCTCTCCACATTTATGCTAGTTCTTTGCCTCTGACTGCAGTTAGGGCTCTGTGACCTTTATCAACATTGATAAGGACACTTTAATGATTTTGCAACCTTTCTGTAATTTTTGCGACAAGATCCAACACTGAATCTAGAGCTCACTGCTTCAGATATTTGGAAAGGCCACTGAACACTTAGGGTCATGCTGCCCCATCCTTCAGCATTGAGATTAAATGCATACACTGTCATACCTAAATTTTATATTGGTTTGAGGGACCATAACTCATGTTTTCATGCTTTCCCATGAAGTACTTTACCTACTGAACTATTTCTCTAGCCCTGTAGTCATTTTTAATTATTCATTCTCATTCTTCCTAATCAGAAAAATTTCTACTTTATACAATTAATATTTATACAATTAATATTTATACAACTAATATTTATACAATTAATATACAAATAATGAATTAAACTCTATAAGGTATATTTCAAGTGTATTTTCTCAAATTTTAAACATTTCATATACTGTTCATAGTTAATATACTATACATATACTGAATAAGTTGCTAAAATGAATATTTATTTTATGTGAGTCTTTAAGTTAGTATTCATCAGATGCTCCATATAAAGAATTTGCAGGTATTTTTACTTTGAGACTCATAGTGTAACAAGAGGTTCCTGTCCCCATCTCACCAGAAATCCAGACCCACAGACCTGTAGTCCCAGACTGCCTAACTACCTGCCACTGCTTAGACCCCCACCCCAAATGACTCAGATGCTTCTATTAATTACGTGCTTCTTGGTCTATGGCTCAGGCATATTACTAGCTAGCTCTTTCATCTTAATTCAGCCATTTCCATTAATCTGTCCTGCCACATGGCTCATGACTCACCTGTGTTCCTCCTTTACATGTTGCTTCCTTGGGTGGCTGGATTGATCTCTGTCTGACTCTGCCCTCCTTCTCCAACCTATGCTCTGATTTCCTGTCTGTGCTTGTCATAGGCCAAAACAGTCCTTTATTCACAGCATACAGAAAGACATTCTCACATCATCGTGGTACAATTCAAAACTATAAGTCCTGATTAGAAAAAGAAATTGTCTAATTCAGTGAAGGGTTGCCACTTGAGAGCATGTTTATTGTGTGAGTGCCTATCACTCTACACTGTGGGGTGCATAGATGACATCTTGAGCTTCCAGAACTTGTGAACTAAAGGATGTCTGGACATTCTTCAGAGACAAGAGTTAGCTAGATAGAAATATCTGGATCCCCCACTTTAGACATAGTTTCTCAAAGGCTGAAGAAATAATAGAACCTGTAGCTAGACTCTTCATTTTGAGATAAAATGAGATCTACTAGAATAAGTAAGGACAGTTAAATAGAAAAGACTCTTAAAATTGAAAGGAAGGAAGAAAAGGAGTAAAAAAGAAAGAGAGAGAAGCAGGGGGTTTGGAGGGAGAGAGAGAGATGACTCCTGCTGGGATCAGAAGCAATATCCATCAAGTAGGATAGACTGAAAGTGGAAAGAATAACCAAAAGACCTTTGGAGCTGTGAAGTTCAGTGACTGCATATATATCAGACAAGAGTATAGGAAAGACTTAATTCTGTGTTGAGTCGGCAAACATTTAGTTGATTTCTTATTTTTAAAACAACTTGGTAAAGATTTGTACTTTGTGTGGTCTAGAGAAATATCTACGATGGCTGCATCTATGGTTTCAAAATGGGCACGCTTCAAGCAAAAGTAATAGAACAAAAACAAAGAGATGTTAGATAAACACAGCAGACAGGTAGCAAAGCATTATTAAGTCAGGCACAACTAAGCTCCAGCTGCCTGAATGAGAGAGAAAATAAAGGTTCTACTACGCGAGCTTGCAAACCTTCAACACAAAGGCACAAGGTCAATCTTATTCTGGCAACCTCCAAAAATTTTGCAATGGAAAGATTTTGTCCATGGATCAGCCTCCAGCTTCTCCTTCTCATGGAAGGAGATTTTCATACTAGGAATAAGCAATAATAACCCATTAGAAATTATTTACCTTCCAGATGTTCACAAGGTTCAGTGTGTTCATCTCAGATTGTTTTAGTGTACTTCTTTCTCTTTACATAGCCAGTGGCCAAACTAGACCAAGACAAAGAGTGTTTGGAAGACATTTGACATACCATGTTGCAGTTTGAAACAATAGAGGGCCTCCTCACTCAGAGGGCTTTTTCAATACTCTTAAGTAATGTATGGCAACTTTCCAATATAATGTTTAGTGGAAAGAGGAAACAGACATTAATATGAAAACCTAGGGTTGTTTCATTAATATGAAAACCTAATGATTACCTCAGAAGAACATTGAACTTTTTCAAGTTTTCAGCAAGGGGCAATGGAAACCCCACTGAATATATTTTAAACAGATAATTATAAATATGCTACTTTTCAATTAGAAAGCATATCACTACCCTTTAACATGTGTAGTCATTTTCCTATATCAATATATCATATTCTACTTCTTGATAATGCCATGATTAATGTCTCCATCTTAGGATTTTATGAATGCATTCATATCAAGGAACTTCATATGGACTATGGGACTTGCATATGAAAAAAGTTAATGGCAGTGGTCTGTCTGTTAGTTTCTAAGTAAATTACGACTACTAACATACTATTCTTCTAATTAGAAGACAACCACCTATTGAAACCATCATTTGCACAACCTGAGTCTCAGCCCTCTACTCATATTTTCATTCTACGTATTATATTAAAGAAAGAAAATACCTATTTGCTTTCTTTTGATAGATTCTGGTAATGGTTTTAAATTTTTATTTTAATAAATATTTTCCTTTACTTTTAAAATTATAGTATAATTACAGTGTATCTACCTTTTGTTTCTTTCCTTCAGAACCCTCCTGTATACCCCACCTTACTTATTTTTACATGTATGGCCTCTTTTTTATTAATTGCTATTTCATATATGACGGATTTTTATATGCTGCATGTCCATATACGTTCCTTTATATACTTTCTTCTATCTCTACCACTCCCTTATTATTT
The DNA here is from genome assembly GCA_033318265.1 of Phyllotis vaccarum. Taxonomy (NCBI): domain Eukaryota; kingdom Metazoa; phylum Chordata; class Mammalia; order Rodentia; family Cricetidae; genus Phyllotis; species Phyllotis vaccarum. The sequence goes on from JARWLC010000005.1 coordinate 118,450,362, forward strand.
ATCAGTTACTCTAAATCTGTATCTAATTATTCCACTACTTGAATCATAGGCCCACCTGTATCTGATGGTGTGGCCATGTCTTTCTTATTGTATTCTTCCTTTTTATTTTTTTTCAGTTTCTTTTCATGTCTAACCATTTCTTATTTCTCTTGTCTTTTCATTTTTTTAATCTATTAATTTTACATCCTGATCACAGTGTCCACCTTCCGTTCCTCCATTCCACGACTTCTCTCCTATTTTTCTCCTCCCCCCCCCCTCCAAACCCTTTGGCTTCTATCTCCATTCAAAAATGGGTAGGTATTAATAAAACATGGCATATCGAGTTACGGTAAGACGAAGCATCTCTCCATGCATTAAGACTAGGAAAGGCAAAATAGCATGAGGAATAAAGTCCCAAGAGCCAGGAAAAGAGTCAGAGACATCCTTTACTCTTGCTGTTAAGAGTACCACAAGAGGACCGAGCTACACAAGTGTAGCGTATGTGCAAAGGGAGCAGGTCATTCCCATGCAGGCTCCCTGGTTGTTTGTTCAGTCGTCCTGATCCCATATGAGCCCAGGTTGGTTGATTTTTGGAGTCTTCTGCAACTGCCTCCATCAGTTTCTGGAGATACCTGTCCGATGACAACTGGACCAGGTGCACCACTCTATTCACAGGAGACACACCCAGTTCAGTCTACTTATCTACTACTGCTGGGAGTTAAACTTAGGTTCTCCCTATAGATTCTTGGGAGATCTCACTGTGCCAGGCTTTTACACCACCTGAAATGCCCCCATAAGTCTCACTCAGCAGTTTTCCCTCCATGCCCTCCCCAACCTAAATTCTCTTGTTTCCACCCTTATCTGTCATAATTATACTCACAAAATCTCATCTATTTTCCCTTACCAGGAAGATTTGTGGATTCCTCCATGAACTCTTCTGTTTCCTAGTCTTTTTTTGGTCTATGGATTGTTGCACAGTTATCCTTTACTTCACAGTTAATATTCATATATGAGTGAGTGTGTACTATGTTAGTATTTATTTGTCTGGTTTACCTCACTCAGGATGATTTTTTTTCCTAGTTTTACCTATTTGCATTCAAATTTCCTGGTGTCCTTTTTTAATAGGTGGGTAATATTAACAGTATAAATTTGATACATTAATATAATTTAATAGTAATAATTAATAAATACTAGTAATAATTTAATACTTGAATAATTCAATAGCTGAGCAATAGACACTATGTAAATGTACCTTATTTTTCTTATCCATTCCCCATTAAATGGACATCTAAGTTGTTTTCAGGTTCTGGTTATTATGAATAAGACTGCCATGAACATAGTTGAACAAATGTCATTGTGGTATGACTGGAAATATGCCCAAGATGAGTATAGCTTGATCTTGTGACAGGTTGATTCCTAGTTTTTCGAGAAACTGCCATACTTTATTTCCAAAGTGAGTGTACAAGTTTTTACTCCCATTAGTAATGGAGAGTGTTCCCTTCCAAAATGAGCTGTCATCAGTGTTTCAATGTTAGTCACCCTGAGAAGTGTAAGATGGAATCTCAGAGTCATTTTGATTTGCATTTCCCTGTTGGCTAAAGATGTTGACATCTGCTTAAGTGTTTGTGGTTTTTAGAGCTTCTGTTGGGAATTCTCTGTTTGGATTTGTACCTTAGTTTGTAATTGGATTATTATTGATGTGTAGTTTATGTAATTCTTTATATATTTTAAAATCAGTGCTCTGTAACATGTAGCTTTGGTGAAATATTTTCCCATTTTGCAGGATTCATCCTATTAATGGTGTCCTATGCCTTACAGAAATTTCTCAAGTTCATGAGGTTCCATTTATTAATTGTTAGTCTTAGCACCTGTGTTCTTGGTGTTCTGTTAAGGAAGTTGTCTACTCTGCCAATTCATTCAAGATTATTTTCCACTTCCTCTTCTATTAGGTTCTGTATATTTGGATTTACGTTGAGGTCTTTGGTTCACTTGGACTTGAATTTTGTTTAGGATACAGACAAACATCCAGTTAGACCAGTACCATTTGTTGAGGATGCTTTCTTTATTCCACTGTGCAATTTTGACTTCTTTTTCAAAAAAAAAAAAAAAAGGTCTCTAGAGTTATGTGGGTTTATATTTGGGTCTTCACCTTGATTTCTTTGGTCTATGTGTCTGTTTTTATGTTAAATATCTTGCCATTTTCGTAACTACAGCTCTATAATAAAGCTTAAAATCAGAGATGATGATACCTCTGAAAGTTCTTTTACTGTACGTGAATGTAATGGCTATCCTGGATTTTTTGTTTTTCCATATGAAGTTGAGTCTTGTTCATTTGAAGTCTGTGAAAAATTGTGTTGGGATTTTGATGGTGATTGCCTTGAATGTATAGAATGTTTTTGGTAAGATTGCAATTTTTTTCTATGTTAATCTTGCAGAGAGATCTTTCTGTCTTCTGATAGCTTCTTCAATGCTTTTCTCCAAAGACTTGAAATACTCGGCATATGGATTGTTTACTTGCTTGGTTAGTGTTGTATGAGGTTTCTGGCCCAGACTTTTGGGTCTAGCCTCAAGGTTTTGATCCATAGACCCGCAGTCCCACAGCGCCACAGAAACACACAGATGTTTACATTAATTGTGCACTGATTGACCTGGGGCCCATGCATAAAGCTTGCTGGCTCTTGTTCTTAATTTAACCTTATCCTGTTCAGTCATGCAGCTCTGTACCTTTCTCAGAGCGGCTTAATTGTCCACTGCATCTTCTGGCTTCTCTGTGACATTTCTCTGTTCTTCCTGTTTCCAGAGTTTTCTTAGTCTGGTTAGCCCTGCCCACACTTCCCGACTGCTTTGTCCAATCAGCGCTTTTTATTAAACTCATAGCCGGGACAATTATTTACAATGTAACACCATAAATGCACTACAGGTTTGAGTTACAGAAAAAAAGATTTTATATTATTTATAGCTATTGTAAAAGGTGTTGATCTGATTTCTTTCTCACCCTTTTTTATGGTTTGTATATAGGAAGGCTACTGATTTTCTCGAGTTAATCTTATATGCAGCCATTTGACTAAAGGTGATTTTATGAGCTATAGGAGCTCCTTGGTAGAGTTTTGGGGATCACTTATGTATATTATCATATCATCTGTAAATAATGATATTTCTTCCCTTCAAATTTTATCCCCTTGATTTTCTTCAGTTGTCTTATTGATCTAGCTAGAACTTCAAGTGTTATATTGAATAGATGTGGAGAAAGTAGAGAAGACCTTGTTTTGTTCCTGATTTTAGTAGAATTACTTTGAGTTTCTTTTCATTTAATTGGATGTTGGTAATCAGCTTGCTGTATATTGCTTTTATTATGTTTAGGCATGTTCCTTGTATCTCCAATTTCTCCAAGACTTTTATCATTAAAGGGTGTTGGATTTTTGTCAAAGGTTTTTTTCAGTAACTATCTGGATTATCATGTGGAATTTTTCAGTTTGTTTATATGTGGGATTGTCACAATGAACAATTTCCATATGTTAAACAATTTTTGCATCCCTGGGATGAAGCCTACTTGGTCATTGTGAATAATCTTTTCATATGTTTGGATTTGGCTTACCAGTATTTTATTGAGTGTTTTACATCAATGTTTGATTAAAATTGGTCTGCAATTCTTTCTTTGATGGATCTTTGTGTGTTTTTGGTACTAGGTATTAGAATTTGGCAATGTTCTTTTTGTTTCTATTTTGTGAAATAGTTTGAAGAGTGTTTATATTATCTCTTCTTTGAAAGTCTGACAGAATTCTGCACTAAATCTGTCTGGCTCTGGGCTTCTTTTTGTTGGGAAACTTTTAATGACTGCTTCTATTTCCTTAGGTGTTATTGGCCTATTTAAATTAAGTATTTGGTTTTGATTTAACTTATGAAAGTGGTGTCTATGAAAAAAATTTTCCATTTCTTTTAGAGTTTCCAATTTTGTGGAGTAAAGTTTTTTGATGTATGACCAAATGATTCTCTATATTTCCTTAGGGTCTGTAGTTATGCCCCCTTTTTGTTTCTGATTTTGTTGTTTTGGATATTCTCTCTGTTCCTTTTAGTTAGTTTAGGTGGGGTTTATCTGTTCTGTTGATTTCCTCAAAGACCCAACTTTTTGTTTCATTGATTTATTTGTATTGTTCTCTTTGTTTTAATTTTATTGATATCAGCCCTCAGTTTGATTTTTCCTTCCACATGCTCCTCTTAGGTGTGTCTATTGGTTTTCTAAAGCTTTCAAATGTGCTGCTGAATCACTACTATGCTAGTATGAGGTGTCTCCAAATTCTTCATGAAGGTACTTAACGCTATGAACTGCTCTTAGCTCTACTTTCATAGCATCTTGTAAGTTTGGGTATGTTATGTATTAATTTTTATTAAATTATAGGAAGTCTTTAACTTCTTTCCTTAATTTTTGATTGATTCAGTGCTAAGTCCATAGGGAGCTGGTTGGTTTCCGAGAGTTTGTAGGCTTTCTGATTTTTTTGTTGGTTTTTTTCTTTTTCTGTTGATGATGAATATCCATGAGGGTACAATAAGATTCAAGGGGTTATTTCATATCTGGCCATCTAAGAAAGCACTGGATGTTTTGTGTTCACAGCTTCTCAATTATTACTTCCCTTCACATAGGATATACAATATGAATGGAAAGCAGAAAGACAAAGTATAGTCCATCATTCTGGGACTCTCCTGATTGAAGGGTACCTCACAGATTTAATCACCACAGGAATTCCATCTTGAGTTCTAAGATGTAGGCTGATGTGGTCCTGTGTTTTCATAGGACAATTGTCAGGTTCAGACTCTCATCTTTGCTTCATACTACTATGCATGACTGCTCTGTTTCACTTTGGTGCCCTGTGCTTGCTGTCTTGGCATACTGTCTTTCCACAATATAATTTGTAAACATCCTGACTTCAAGGAGGGAAGTTACTCAGCACTCACTAGTCTTCATTTCTCTTTCAAGAAATAGTTTCACAAGTCCTAGATGCCTGAAATTTTTTGATCAAATTCCTTGAGTTTTCCTGGTACTTTGGTAGTGTCACTTTCTAGCTATTATGCAAACTTTGTTTCTAAAATTAAAATTGACAAGTGCCCTATGAGAAAGATATACTAAAAGCTGAAGTTGAGCTTACATCAAGTCTTCATTTTTAGTTTTGGTATCTGTACGTTTAAGTACTAGCACCCCTAAAAATTCCCATCTATTTTCAGATGCATTTTATTTATTATTTTAGCTTGCTAATTCTAATTCTTGATGTGTATTTGTTATTATACATGAAATAAAAGTTCTGTGCTGAATCCTGAAATGTAAAGAAAAAAATTAGAGGGTAGTACTTGATTATCTAACAACAAATTGTCAACCCCAAATTCATACATGGAAGCAACATTGTATAGACTAAGAAGACTGGATTTAGAAATGCATATGTATATGCATTGCATATATGTGTCACAATGATTAATGAAAAAAGAAACTGAATTTGAAAGAGTGAGAGGAGGGTATATAGAAGGATTTGGAACAGTGGTTCTCAATTTGTGAGTCACAATCCTTTTGGAGTTGAAACACCAATTTATAGGTGTCACCAAAGAACATAAGTATTTACATTATTATTTATAATAATAGGAAAATTAGTTATGAAATAGAAACAGAAATAATCTTATGGTTGAAAGTCATCACAATATGAAGAACTGTATTGAAGATTGTCTGAATTAGAAAAGTTCAAAAACACTGTTAGAGGAAGAAAAGGGAAGGTGTATCCAGAAGTTTCTGGGCCTTTTGGCCCAAGATCTGGACCTGCAGCCCCATAGCCTCTTAGCTCCAATGACTCTGATGCTCATATTAATTACAGACTGTTCAACCTGTGGCTCTGGCCTATTGCTAGCTAGTTCCTGCATCTTAACTCATTTCAACTAATCTATATTTTGCCATGTGGCTCTTGGCTTATCTGTACTTTTATATCTTGCTTTCTTGGCAGCAACTTGTAGCATCTCCATGTAACTCTGGCCTTCTTTACCTTTATCTATGCTTGGAATTCCCACCTTCCTCTAAACTGCTTTATCATAGGCCAAAAAAAGTTCCTTTATTATCCAGTGGTAATTCAAAGAATATAGAAATACACCCCACATCAGGAAGGGGGAAATACGATTATCCTGTAATCCCCCCCCCCAAAAAATAAAAGTAAGAATTTAAAAAAGAATGTAAAAGACTGAAGTAGTGTCATGGCAGAAGCACAAAGGACAGTGAACCTCTATTGTGTCTGGTTAGCATGGAGTTGAAAGGAAAGTAGTTGCAAGACTGGTGAGAAATGGAATTGGTTAGATGATCCAGGTTTAAATATATAAACAGCTTGCATTTCATTCTGAATAATATTTTCGTTCTATGAAATTTGGCATGTAAATTTTGTAAGGTACAAGGGCAAATTATCATATAAAATAAGTTATCACATAAAAATAAGCTTGAAGGAACAAGGCTAATTGATAGTTGGGTCGAGTGAGCATTTGAATTAAACCAAACAAAAAAAGGTTAAGAACTTAAGTGAGACGCAACTGCGGCATTTATGATGGTGGAAAGAATATTGATTAGATAAAGTCAGCAGGACTTTGTTATCAAATGTAAACAAAGGAAGGCAATCCAGAACTACTTCAAGTTTGTGGCTGCATGAAGGTATTAACTTGACATCATAAATGCTATATAAATTAAAAACATATTTGCTAATGCAGAAGTTCATTGACTTTTAGAAGTTGTAACTGGATATGTAAGAACAAACTTGTGTTCATACTGTGCTCCAAATATTAATAAAAATGCAAGGATTTTTATGTAATTCTTAATTGGGCAGCCCAGCTAGAACTTGGTCTGCAGTCTCCGCTGAGCTAAGCTGAGTTTTAGGATTTTAGTCAGAAGGTTTTCTGTTTTATCTAGACAGTCCTACAGCCATTTAGTCCCTAATAATCACAAAAAGATTTATACTAATGATGAATTGTTTGGCCTATGTGTCAGGCATATTGATGGCTAGTTCTTATACTTAAATTAATACATAATTCTTCCCCACATCTAGCTATGAGGTTTGGTATCTTTTCCTCAGTGTAGACTTTTCACCTTGCTTCCTTTGCACCTTGATGATATCTGCTGTCCTGTACTCTGCTTCTCTCTTCCCAGAATTCTTTTGTCCCGCCAATACTTCCTGTCTGCCTAGCCTCTTGCTACTCATGGTTTTATTAAACCAATATTTACAGTGACAAATATTTACAGTGTAAAAGAATATAATCCCACAGCATGGGATGATTATCAGTTCTTCAGAATGAAATCAAGATAACATCGCAAAATATCTTTCCCCCTGAAAACTGATAGTATTTGCTTGGAGGGGTATTTGCTACATGTTTTTTTTCCTATTAACACAGAAACAGTATTCATTAAAAATGAAGATTCTCATAGTAAATAAAGAAATATGTTTCTTGAAAAACAGTTTTTTTAGTCCATATGATAATTTTTTTTTCTATAGCCAAAAGTACTCTTGGGACATCTTAAAATGTTGTGTTATTATGTTAAGCATTAGATAATAAGTTTACTCATGCTTACATTATTTAAAAAGTGCCAAACATTTGAAATTAGGGAAATTCATACAATACTCATAAACTTTTCATCACTGAAGGCACTTGAATAAGATATTATTATTGATCTATATTATCAAAGATACAAGAGCATTATCATAAGATAATATTGAGTTTTGAGCTTTGAAAACATGTTAAAGAATCAGTACCATCTAAGATGTTAAAATGAGTCTGTCTAAACTATATTAGCTTTTTTGAGTTCAGATTTTTCTACTTTTTTAAATTTTAGAATGGCAATGTTTTTAAACACTCATCCTTCTCAGCTTATGCTTTCACCATATGTATAAGGTGACATTTTTGATTGTTTGGAGGGCAAGCTATCTGCCATGTTTAGTAAGCTGTGTTTCTACAAGTTCTAGTAAGCCTCCAACATTTTCCTCTTCAAATCGAAGTCCATTATCTGATAAACTCTTTTTATGTAAGAAACTGTGAATATTTGAATAGCGTTATCTGAAACAATACTAAATGTTTTTGCAACTTATGCTATTTTTAAAAGTTAAGCTGTATATAGCAATAGAAGACAAGTGAGAAGCACAGATGGAGAACACTTTCTGCCTCCTGCCTCCCTCCCCCTGAATGCTTCTTTAGGATTGCAGAGAGTATGAATAGGTAGGAGATGAAGATAATGAGCCTAGGGCAGCACATGTTGAACCCAGGCAAGCTCAGCAACATCAGTTACTTGACTTGAGTGCAAGCAAGAGACATTAGAACAATGTCCTCACAGAAGAATTGGTTCACTAGGTTGGAGTTACAGAAGGACAAAAGAAAAAAAAAGGTTAAGCTGTTATCTTTATTTATGTCTTTGAAGCCAACTGGCATTTTAAAAGTGGAAATTTGCTAGTAGAACATATTTCCTGAAAACTGAGGATTACTGGTTCTGACCACAATATGGTAACAGAAAACAGACTTTATCTTTCACTTTACGTGCATTTAAACATGAAAAATGCACTTAATAACTGGGTATGACAACTGGTCATTAGGAAACATTAACAGTGTCTAAGAGAATGAAAATAATCAACTCCCCATCACCGGGCTCTATGTTCTGACAAAAATCCTGAATTCTGAGGCAGAGCACATTCTCTGCATTGTACAGAAGAATGAATTTCAGAGGACTGGCTACTGGAAAGAGAACAGCAGAATTCTGGAAAAAGATGAGATGCAAAACAAGAAACTGAGAAAGTTTGTATGCAGCATCTCGAGCCTTTGCTATGAAACTATTAATGTACAATGCAGGACTTCAAAAGCCTGACAACCAATAATCGGAGAAGAAAATACAGAACTGTTTGTCAAAGCAACCTTTTGAAAGTGATCAACTTCAATACGTTTATGGAAAATTAGTAAGTTTACCAGCATAAAAAAGTAGTACAATAAAATAGGTGAAAAGTATCCCCCCAAAAAGCAAAAGTAAAAATAAGTATAATAAAATCTAATACAAGCTGATGATGGCACATTTCATGTTGATGTGGAATGTCTTTCTATATGCTGTGAATCATCATTAAAGAATAAAGGAACTGTTTTGGCCTTTGGCAAGCAAGAGGAAAGTCCACGCATAGATAAAGGGGGAAAAGGGCAGAGTCAGACAGAGGCATTGTGAGTTGCCAATGAAAAAGGAAGATATAAAGGGATTCAGGTAAGCCACAAGCCATGTTGCAAGACATAGATTAATAGAATGGGTTAAGATGAAAGAGATAGTTGATCATATTCCCGAGCCATAGGCCAAAGGCATGTAATTAATATAAACATCTAAATCATTTTGGGAGGCTAAGCAGCTACAGGTGGGTCTAGACTTTGAGGCTAGACTGGGCCAGAAACTTGATACAATAAATGATGCTCCAAATTGGGGCATATACACTCATACATAACCTTAAAAACTTTAGAAAAAAAAAGGTTCTAGATCAAAGAAATGGATTCAAAAACAATTGCTCAGTTGTATCTCTCAAGTGGGCCATGGTACAGAGATGCCCTGGTGTGGTGTGTGAACTTAAGCTACAAAATGTCAGGCTTTAGGAGTTCAGGTTAGCTGCAATAAGGCTGGTTCCCAAATTCTCACAAGAGCCTCAGTACAAGCACAAGTTGCATATGACCAATTTAAGGTTTCTGTTCTTACAGACAAAAAGGAAAGAAAATCAAGCATGGCTTCTTAGTAGCCAACTTTTCTCAAGTAGCTCTATTTGCTGGCTGAGGCATGGCTCCTTTAAGAAATGCTTCCTGATTCAGCTTTAGGAGCAAAAATTGCAAGGCTCTTTTAAGAGGCCCTGCTGTCAAATACTTAAGTGGAGTTCATGAGCAGTGGGTGGCAGGGCTCTACTTGGTGGCCATGTGGAACATAAAATTCCCCAGAGTGGTAATTGTGGCTCTTGCCAGTAAGCTCTCACACACCAAGGAACTGGGTGGAGCTGAGTGGAGTCAGATGCCATAGCCCAGTTTTTAATCCTAGCCACATCTTGGTAGATTAAAGGTGTGATCAGAAACAGAAAAAGAGATAAGAGATTTACAGTTTAAAAAAAGAAAACCTCTAAGTTGTTTACAGAATGTTTAAAAGTATAAGTAGGCTTGAGAGAGAAAATAAAAATTTAAAAGGATAAAGAAAGTCTTTGAAGAGGAAAAAAATATACGTTTTAATATAAGCTTCTGTGTGTTTCTGTGGGACTTTGGGTCTGCAGCTCTGGACCTTGAGGCTGGATGGTCAGAAACTTTCAACTACATATGTTCAATGTGTTCTTTTACTATATCTTGTATAATGTCTCAATTAATTATTAAAACCTTCTCTATAAGGCACTATATGTCCCTTTCACAGAAACAGTTTAGAGGGACAAAACTAAGCAGGGTACCCAAAGACACAACCTATGTGCTAAACGGCTTATGAAGAAGTATGTGCTTTTACAGTAGGTTCTGATTTTCCTAGGGAGCAATTCTACTGGGGCATGGGGATGCACTAAAAAGGAGTGGAGCAGGATAAAGAAATGAGGCTAGGAGGAGATGCTGTAACAGGATGGAAGATCCACAGTGGATCGTTCATAGACTGGGGACAAGTCTGAAGAACTTTGTGCCTCTCAAAAGTGATGGGCTTTGTCCATGTGACCAGACACAAACGAGAAGAAAGCCACACATGCACAGGCAAGTTATAATTAGACGCTTGTCTAAAATGCCTGATGAAATCTAGTTCTCTGTACAAAGAATGCATCTTAGTGAGGAAAAAGAGGTAAAGTGTATTTTGGGGGGAAAAAACCCTCAAAATTATGCTTTATAACTCTTGATTATATTTTGTACAATTTAATTACCTTCCAAACCTCAACAAATGATCATACAATTTGGCTCATTCATAAACTACTTTTCCGAAACTTTCTAAGTCTCTGCATTTTATTTTTCAATTTTCGTTTGTATTACCCAGTTTTCTTGCTTTTCCTAATCACCGAATGCAAATTATCACCATTTTACCTGCATCTAAACACCTAATTCAAAAACACTTGAAGTATTTACTGTCTACTCAGCTCTTTCATAATTACAACCATTACCTTGTGGCCTGGTACTTTTCTTCTCTTTCAGGAAATTCATAACTTTCCTCTTACTTAAATTTTCTTTCTTATAACACTTGTAAATAAATGACTATTTCCCTAAAACAAATGGCTACACGAATAGGCAGATTTTGTGGGCTTCTGGTAGTAAGCACTTATATATACTGATCTCAGTAATTCAAACTTAGAAAATTAAAATCAACTGTTCTCATTTATTTATAAGGATTATAAATCAAAGCATGTGTATAAAAGTGAAAGTAACTTTTTAAAACTGATCAATTTTAATAAATTTATGGAAAACAAATAAGTTCACCAGCAGGGAAAAAAAAACCTCTAACAGTAACATTTTACAGATTATAAGTATTAAAGCACAATACATTTTCATAGAAACAAATATATCACCACCATAGGATCACACTAATAAAAGGTTTATACACAAAGTCATTTGCCATTATGAAAACCAGTGGTAATAATAATGTAATGCATCCATTCATCCCCATTAGACTTTTTTAAATTATAATTCCTGGCCTGCAGGAGTACTTGCCAGGATACAAAAGGAAACCATGTGTACTCTGTTCTAACAATGTTAGCAAGCTCTGGCTGCCATCTCATCCTTTAGCTACTACATGATCTTAAGGAGTATTCTCATTACATGACTTAGACCTTCCCCCACATACGACTGAGGTCATTTCCAAGGAATAAAATATTTTCACTTGGAAATTAAAGGATTATTTTATACAAAATGCAAGTGAAACATCAGGACTTAATATTCTGCACAATGAAACTTAACATAAAAGAAAAATTGCTCAGTCTTTAGGACAAAGCAACTAGAGATTTAGAGTAGGTAAAAACATAGCATTCAGTGGACTGGTAACTGAGTGACTTAAAAGTTTATTTCAGTTTTAGGATTGATTGCTTTTCAATGCACCAGATAATTCTCTAAGGGCTGTTCACATTCACTGTTCAGAATCATTTTATTAGTGGCATATACAAAGCACCATATAATATAATATACAAAATGTAGAACATTATGACTATGTAATAAACTGTAGAAATAACTGCTAAGAAAATATAGCAATATTTAACACAGGATTTCTAAAACCATTAAATGTCATTATGTTCCCCAAAGCTAATGTCCTACATTTTATTTTATAGACTTTGTCTCTTAAGAGTGACACTCATTTGCACTCTGGGGGTGGGCTGGCAATACTTGGTTTCTTCTGTACAATTACAGTCTATATAAATTTCAGAATTGTGGCATGTGGAGCATTTTTCCAGTCCCTTTCCAAGTGTTCCCTGTCACACAACAGCAAATACCCGGAATGCCTTTCCTCCTGTAGGGTTCCGTAAACTGCAAAAGCACAAAACAAACATTGAGGTCATCTGTACATATAATCCTCCCAATAAATCATTCTCTTTGAAACAGTCAAGCAAGCAGCTCCATGGATACAGATGGACCAATTGTGTCAGAATGCCATAATTTACACTTACCTGGAAGCTCCAGTGAGGATGACATAATCATATAGATCTTGGTTGCTTACTGGATTGAAAGTTTTCTAAAGAGACCTGAGAAGCTTACAAGGAAGGAAAGCAGCCTTTGTACAGTTTCACAGCATCTGAGGTATGTTTTCATGCCTCCTTAGATCCGAATACAGCAGAGTTAGGCTGCTATTTCATTCTGTTGCAGTGATCAAGACTTGACTTTGTAATTGGTTCATCCCAACTGTCAGGTTATATACAATCTAAAAGCTGGCTGACACTTAAGTGATACTCTAGAGTACTAGCCTATTATCATTTCCTAAGTCTAACACAATTATAAGTAAGCAAAAATTTTCTCATTAACTACCTATCTCCATTCACTGCTTATTGGAGGCTATTTCTATTTTAAATGAGACAGTGAAAGCAATGCAGAAGTATTTTATTTATTTTAATCTAAATACATAGCTTATTTGTATTTTACAAAAAATGGTTTGTATTAATTAAAAAACTTAAAGATGAACACATTCAATATTTCTAAGGACAAAGTAAAATTCTTTTCTATGAGAGAATTTTAGAAGGAGAAAATGGCAATGATTATGTAAATAAGCATATATAATGCACTCATGTGCTATGCCAGGTGATCATACACATAGGAGAGCAATCCAAAGTCATCTTTCTTTTCTCAGGGCACAGACTAAAAGCCTTGGAATGTATAAGTGTCTAGAGGGTTTCTTTGCATATCATGATATCCTGGACAAATTTATATCTTTGAACTTACAGAACCAGTGTTAAACCCAAAAATTGTTATATAACCCTAGGAACATCTATTACTGAACAGAAATTCACCTTCTCAACCATGGCCATCTGATATAACCCTGTCTGAAAGCAGACACTCAATGTGTGTGTGTCTTAATTAGGGATGGCAATCTGGGCTCTACATGGGATAGTCTTTGAGTTCTTAGAGAAACTAGAAGACCCTGAATCTTCTGCTATAATTTTAAAATGTGACGCAAGAAATAGCTAAAACTTAGACATCTGCACAAATAAATAGAACTTCTCATTAGTTCCATAAATACTTATGATTTTGAAAAATCGACTAAAATTCATTTCTTTTAATGTTTATTAATATGCTACAAATTGAATAGGTAAATTTTCCCAAGTCATAAAAATGTCACACTAATGAGCTGAACAGCCTAAGTGTTCATTTACATCACACTAAGCATCCAAGTTCAAATCAAAAAAGAGAATTTATATCTAGGGAAAATAAGACTCATTGTTTTGGTCAAATACTTTGTCAGATAACTGGATTAGAGAAATACTCAGTGCCATGCACACCTAGGAAGAATTAAATATGAAAACTAATCTAGAAAATCTGAAAGAGGATGAAGGCAATTTCCTTTTTATAAGATCAATTCACAAAAGAGTAGTTCTCTGGGTAATCCGATTTTCATGACGCTTTTTCAATAAGCCTGAAGGAGACAGCCACGTCTGGTACTACAGTTCCTCTCAGGAGGACCAAGCAGCCGTACAAGGATTCAAAGGAAACACACCTTTGAGCCACATAGATTCCACTCTAAGTAAAACCAGCAACACATAAGATAGAGCTCAGACTAAAATGTAAAATAATGCAATTTTGTTCTACTTTACCTTTCTGAGAAGATTCCATTTTGGAAAGAAGCAGTATACATCTTTCTTTTGTCCACTGGCATGACATCCACATAACCACCATGATTTCGAACCACCCCGGCATGCACCGCTGCTCTGCAGATACTAGACAGCTGTGGAAACAAAGACATGGCCACCATTAGGAAGAAATTCCCTGATAGACTTGCCTAGGCCATGCTGCTATAGTCTGAGGTCTCCAGCATCTGTCTGTGCAGCCAGTGAGCAGCTGTTATATATTTCACACATAAACACACAAGTCTGAATGCACAGGCTAAAAGTAGCTTGCACAAAGAAACCTCTCCACCACCTAATATTGGAAACATCTAGCCTGTCCACATAACAGAGTTCTATAACCAAAAAATACAAAGCAAATTCTTTTTAATTATTCAAATGCTATTTGCCATTTATAAGTCTGAGCCTTTTCTAGTGGGTATTGGGACATGTGATAAAATGGTTACAATATGAAAATGACGTCACTAACATTTAGATTTTACTTTTACACAACTCAACCATGGCTCTGTCCATATCTAAAATCCGTTTGCCAGAATTTAGCCATACATTAAATACATTCTGTCCTAATGAAAATAATCTATTCACAGGCATTTTACTGTGTCTTGTTGACATACTTAGCTACAAAATCCAAACTAAACAGAAATTCTATGGAGAAGAAACCTCTTTTTTGTTTGGTTGTTTCAGGTTTAAATTTTCAATGTTTAAAACCACTGTTTTTCCTCATTCCAAGTATTGGCTCTAATCAAAATGTTCTATGGAAATGTGTCAATAGCTGGGAACTGAAGCCGGGCTGCCACAGGATGTAATGAAGTGTCCCAGCATCTCACAATCCACTTAACCTCCCTGCAGCCATCTCCCATCCTGTGGCAGCTCTCCAGTGAGTTATCTCAGTTCACATGTGGATGGTTTCGTAAGAGTTTTAAAGTTCACACAAGCGTGTGTATCTGGCCTGACCTTGCTTTATCATGGTGCCCTGAACTCTGTAGCATCAGTCACTATTTATTAACTCCAAGAGCCTGAAGACTGGGGTGTTTAATCCTTCTGTTTTTGCCCTAATACGAAATGCTGTCTGTCAAACATTGTATATCCTCCCTCTGAGGAGGTAGCATCTCACTCAGCAGGTTAAAGTCCAGACTATATTGGTCACTGCATCCAGGATAGATGATGCTCATAATAGATTAAATTAAAGGTAATTCTCTGCACACTTCAACATTCTTCTTCTTTTATTAAAATAGATTAATCCGCACATTTGCCTCAAAGCAATGAAAATGCTTGGGTATGACATTTACTAAACCAAAGTCCTGTAGATGTTTTTAGAGTCCTGTTTTACTTGCAAGCATGCAGTCAGCAGGCATTCTTAGTGAGTTCAAAGGAAGTTTCTCTTGCTATCCATATCATTATGTATGTAATACATAATAGTTGTTGAAATAACAACTTTCAACTGCGAACACAGTAGAATCTTGAACATGTGCAGAATTAATATGGTTTGTAATAAACTACAAAAGATGTCTCTATAGCAGAATATACCATATACTTCTATCTTTCTAGGCAAAAAGAGGGGAAGACAAAGCAGCAGGAGAAGGAAGCTGGCTAATTCTCCTTTCCACACCAGCTTTAACTGGAGAGACAACACATTTTGTGGGAGCTGAGAAGATTGACAGACATAGTCTACAGCTCTGCTGTTATTGTGTGATAGGAATCTTTATACTTCCAATTCACTCTAGCTAACAACACATATTTCCTACACACTTTAACATCCTCATAGGTTAAAAGTTCTAGCAATACCCTAACTAGAAAGAGGTGCCTTAAAGGCAGAGCAGTGGGGTTATATTTTGAAAGACTTTTATTAGATATGACAAAAAATGAGAAATCTTGGAAATTAAAGTGAAAACCTGCAAAGGATGACTCTTTTTGCCTGTTCTATGTCCTGACTGAGCATAGTTTGTCAGACAGAAACAATGACTGAATTGCCCAGCAGTCGCCTCACAGAACTTGTTGGCTAATCTAGCAAGGGTCAGGATGCCTGGTAACATAGATTAGTGTAACAAAAAAAAAAAAAAAGAGCCAAGATAATAAGAGAAAAAAGATGGATAATATCTTGCTAGAGGAGGGGGCCTCACTGTGTACTTCACAAAGAAAGTGGTGATAATTGAGAAATAAAGAGCGTATGTGACAAAAAAAAGAAAATGTTCATAAGCAGGTAAATGAACATAACTGTGAGGACCAGCAAATTCCTGGTAGACATTTAAGAAAGAACCAAAGCCGGGGATGAACCAAAAGCAGAGCTGAACTGGGAAAAATTTGGACTTAATATGATAAGAGAAGCGAGATGAAATACATAATCCGAGCCTCCTTACACAACCAAATTTCCAGAATATTCCACTGAATATGTACTTGAAGAGAATGCATCCTGCACTTGTTTCTGTAACTCTAGCTCTAAAATCTTGAATGGAATCTAAATTCATCAGCAAACAAATACAGAATTTCCATCTCCCTCTCTCCTTTATCTTATCTTCCTCTTCACCTTTTAGCTCCAGGTCCCCTCTGCCCAGACCTCACCAATGCTGTCTCTCGGGCCTGCTGTATCTACTCTTACCTACACATTGTGTTAGATTCCATCCCTATACCAGAACAGTTTTGCTAAAACTCTCTTGCAACCAGTGTCTTAAAAACTCATTTGCAGAGGATATATCCATTCTGAAGCCACCACTATGGGAGCTCTGCGTCTAACCATCCCAAAGTCACACATTACAATGTGCTGACAGATAGTTCCCTTTTGTATGTATTTTAATACATTGTCTGATTTTGGTGCTTCATTACTTGCCAGGTGCCTCCTTGGCAGTGAGCATATGGTGCATATGTTTGACAAATCATTAACTATCCAGTTCACATTTTAGACCTAAAGGGGCCAAAAGAAAGACTGAAGGGAAGCAAACTGCATATTCCTTCCCAAGAATGCTTCCAGGTCCTCTTGTTAAGTGTCTGATACGTGGGCCAGACATGAGGAAAATTAGTCAAATAATTACATAAGCGTATTTTATATAAATATTCATTTTCAGTGACATTGGTGATTAGCTATTCTGAAAATATATGTACCAGTTTGGAAATGATCCTCTGACTCTGTGTAGAGCATATAGCATACATGCACATCTAAATGCGTACATATCTTTGTATACTTGAAGATATCTGGAGCTAAAGAAAGTAGCATACTTACATCAGAATAAACTCTGGATCCAATTACACGAGCATAGTGTGGATTTGCCTGCATACAGTTTCGAGGACAGTACACTCTGAAAATAAAAAACACACATAAAGTAGGCTGGTACGTTCTGTGCTTCTTAGTAGTAAAACCAAAATTCTATATAGAAATAAAGTCAACATTGTAGCCTTGCTTATTTTAATCTCTCCAGAAATAGATTAATTGCACAAACCAGCAGCTGGCACAGCAGCTTCTTTCACTTACTTCCAGGTTTAAACAAAGATATACTTTTTGGTTTTTTGTTTTAACTTTACACAGAAGCCTCTGGCTTGGGAACTCAAAGGAGAAAGAAACATGAACAAAGTTTGGAACAAAGTTTAGAATTCAGGATCAGCAGAAGTTAGTAAATGGTTAGCGTGGGAAATCACAGTGGCTGTCTGTCACAGTGTACCCTGTTTTCACAGTTTTGGTGTCTTGTTCAGATTCATGGTCTAGTTTCATCTGCAGTTAATTTGCAAATTGACATCTCTATCTGAGATGTCTCTCATTTCCACTGTGAATCCTGCCACTTTCTCAGCATTTCCACTTACTAGCTGATAAATTCCTCAGACTTATCTAGCATGGAATAAAATGTAAATCTCATCAAGTCCCACTCTTCTGTAGGCTTTCACAACACAATTCCACTATTTCAGAACCTCTTCAGAAACCTCTATTGTAACTTGGTTCCTCTTTATCTTATATTTTATATTCAACTGGTTAGTAATTCTGATTGAACATAGTTAATACAACCTAAAAAAACATAAACCATGGTGAGTATAGATATGATCAGCCACTGTGTAACTCATGGCAACACTCTCTCCTATGACATTTCCTGACTGTCCTGATATGCCATTCATTTCCTCCAATTACTCTAAAGGCTTTCTTCCCTACTTAATGTAAGTGAGCAGATCCTTACAATATGTTCTGCATGTTTAATAAATTTATACGTGACACCTTCTTTCCACGTTCCAGTTAAGGATAGTTATTTCACAAACATGCAAAGTATACTCTGTGCTCATATCTCAAGGCCTTTACAGTTCTCTCTTTTCATGGAGTGCTCCTTCTCTAGGTAGCCTATTGCCATATAGATATCTGATTGGCTGGTTTCACTTTTTAAAAGCTTTTAAAAGCTGTCCGTTTTTAAATTGAAATATCTGGTCCATAATAATTAAATCCATCGGTAGATTCAAGAAACTACCTCCTGATAATTTAATAAAATAACCAGCTGCTTCTTTTTAACTGATATTCTTTCTGTGTGTCTCTCTGTGCCCCCCACTGCTGTGTGTGAATGTGTGTGAGTGTGTGTGTGAGTGTGTGTGTGTTTGTGTGTGTATGTGTGTGTGTGTTTTACTCACACTCCAAACAGGTACTTAAAGGAAATATAAATTAAAACTGAGAATACACCATTTTAAATAGTATATGAGACTTTAAACTTGTAACTTCATGAAAGTTATTTTATATGATCACATCTATGGGTTTTCTACTAATGCTAAAAAGAAATAAAAAACAAATCGAATTTACCATTACCAATTTAAATAGATTTAGAAATAGATTTAGTTGTTACTAAAATTTGCATAACACTGTACATTACTCTATGCTATGTACACTTAGTAGAGCATGGGAAATATCTCCACTGACTAGCAATGATCTCATCGGATGTGAAAACTTCCAGGTATTTATTCTTCTCCTATGAGGGTCAAACTACCTCCCTCACCCTAGGCTCAGGCTATATGTATAAACTGTACCTTACTGGCCTTTAGCCTTCATAATCGGTATAAATCACTCCAACTTGATCTCCTTTCTACTTGGATAAGTTCATGTAAAAGACAGGTGGGGAGGGCTGTGTGTTCTGCTGTTTTAATGTCATCCCATTTATTACTGAGAAGAGTCTGATCTAGTAACCAGTCTTGACTCACATTTGCCTGCATACTCTGAATAAAAATGTCAGTAACTCATTCTGGTATTCAATAGGTATTTAAAGTTGTAATTATTTACATCTAAGATTTCCATAAGGATTGAATATTATTTATTTAATAGTTATTTGTTTCATAGTTCACTTTGGGTTGTCCTGCCAGATATGGAATCCCAGAGGACATGTTTCTTCACATTCTTTTTAGGGTAATTTCTTTGAAAGGACACAGGATAGCCATGTCTATATGCAAGATCCATTGTTCACATCACATCTCAAAGTTAGAGGCTTTCTACAGACAGAAAATGAAGAATCCTATTCTAATATCATTATCATTATTTTCACTTATAAACTACAATTATATTCCTCAAATTTAGTAACTATATACTGATGTTAAAATGTAAATTGTGTGGTTTTCTATTGGAAGAACTTGTTATATAATGAATGTTATTGTCAGCCCCACATGTATATGTTAAAGACCTAATCCATATTACTCCTTGAAGATAAGCATGGCAATTATGGGGGTAATTTGGCTAGATGAAGTTCTAAGTGAAGAGCCCTTATCCAACTGAAGTAGTTGCCTTGAAAAAGGGTGATGTGGGAATGCCTTTCTGTATGCTGTGAATCTCAATCTTTAAATAAAGCAGCTGTTTTGGGCCATGACAGGCACCATAGAAGAAGTAGGAGGAGGAATCAGAATAGGTAGGAAAGGAAGGGCAGAGTCAGAGGCAGATCGAGCAAGCCGCCCAAGGAGCAACATGTAAGGAACACAGGTGAGCCACAGGCCACGTGGCCGACAGATTAATAGAAATGGGTTGATTTAAGATGTAAGAGCTAGCTAGCAATGTGCCTGAGCCATAGGCCAAACAGCATAGAGTTAATATAAGCCGTCTGAGTCATTTCGGGGGCCTGAGTGGAGGCGGCGGCCTTCTAAGCAGTCTCGGCGGCATGTCTGTGAGTCTGGGACCTCTGGCCACCTGGGACCAAGAAACCCCCCACTACAACAAAAGAGTAGATGGGAAACAGCTCTTCCTACCAGAAAAAGCTGTACAGTAAGTGGCCAGCCAGAAGCTAGAAAGAGAGACCTCAGTGATCAAGTCAGCAGCAATGTGATGAATAATTTCTGATGTGTATGACACCCAGTGTGACACCTCATCATAATAGTTCATGTGAATTGATACAAACTCTTGGTAATATGTATAAGTTCTGATATTATGGAATGGCCAACACTGGGAGGTGGTGAGTACTTGTGTATTTATAGTATGTGATGTAATGATTCTCCATCTTGGAAGCAATTCTATCTAGATCATAAACACTTCTAAGCCCTAAAAGAATCAGAATTTCAGGTGAAAACATATCATTAAGTGACTGTGTAGATGCACTTATCTATTACTGTTATGGGAATGAGAAAATGTGAAAAGCATTACCTTGGGCAATGTGAGGCCGGTTTATGAAATGGACAGAGCTGTTCCACTGTAGTTTCGCACGTCACAGCTTGAACTGAATAATTAAAGTAGGGACAAATGAATCTATTTGAAGGAAAACATCCAGTACATGGTAAGTAAACAATTAAGAAAAGAGTGCTAACCTGTTACTTTGGAGACAGTGAAGGAATTCGCAGAATGATATTTTCTGCAGACAAAAAAGAAATGTCAATTATTTGCTGATGAATATTAGCAGAAATTTAACTCCCAGTACTGCTCAGGTCTTTATTCTTTAAACATTTTTACTGAAGTGTCTAAACAAATAGCATAAATCCACATCATCTATATCACAATAAACCTATACATTAATACACTAATGCTCTTTCTCCCAGAACCAGTTTAAGCCTTTACAATAATCACTGTA
Organism: Phyllotis vaccarum; assembly: GCA_033318265.1. Lineage (NCBI taxonomy): Eukaryota > Metazoa > Chordata > Mammalia > Rodentia > Cricetidae > Phyllotis > Phyllotis vaccarum. The sequence goes on from JARWLC010000005.1 coordinate 118,471,618, forward strand.
AGACAAAAAAAAAAAAAAAAAAAATCCAGCCCTGAAAAATAACAGCTGTCTTAAAGGGTCAGTGATTCTTCAATTATTCACTATTGTTATATTGTTAAAGGGTCTAGAGTAAATGAACCTCTTCTGATTGTATGAATCATTCAGAAAGATTAGCCATATCATTATATATTAAAATTTTAACTGGTTTACATATACTCAAACTTTGAAAAAGCATTGTTACTGAGTTATGGCTAAATTGCAATATTTTCAACACAGTTTACACTTTGAATTCCTTGCTTAGTATTAAAGGTGCAAAACCTTAATATTCTTTTGTTTCTACCACTTTCAAGTTCAGAGTTAATATTATCCATTTATAATGTGTTCGTACAAATCAACAACTTCTCTCTTCACAAAATGCAGAAACTACAAAATGGATCGCACTTCCGTAGTATTTTTAGAATGGACAACCAAAATGAAGTTTAGGATAGAAAGACTTTTATTTAATAAATTATCAACCAGTGTTTTACTAAGACTATTACTTATTGTTGATAACTCATAGATTTTGCTAAGTGAATAAGCTAAGAGCATTGTACTAAAAAGAGACATTGCCAAAACTAAAATCACTCAACAGCACATGTAGCAAGTCAACACAGTGATGTACACGGGACACTCTAATGGATTATTTTTATTTTTTATGAGTTCCTTTTTTTTTTTTTTTTTTCAAGACAGAGTCTCTGGCTGTTCAAGAACTCACTGTGCCGACATGACATGGTTGGCCTTGGACTCACAGGAGACCCAATTGCTTCTCTATTCTAATGCTGGGATTAAAGACATGCACCACGACACCCAGCAATGTATTCCAACTTAAACTGTGAAACTTCTTGCATTTATGCACTTACAAGGAAATAGTTTATGCTACAATTCCTAAGGAAATTTTTATATGTGAAATTCAATGTTTTTTTACTTAGAAGGAAAAAGATACTACACCAAGATGTTTCAAAAGACTATACTGCTTTAAAGAACAGATGAAAATGTTCCATGTTTCAGAATGTGACACCTTATACTGAATTTGAGAAAGAATTAAAGTGGATCAACACTCTTCAGGTCTTTAAATCACACTTGCATGAAAAACATGCAATGCATTAGCCTTCTTTGGGGGTAATTTCTGTCATAGCTGAAAACTTTACATAGCTGAAAACCTTAAAAATTGGCAATAACTAAAGAAAACCTTTCTGTTTTATATGTGTAAGAGTTTTCCCTACATGTATGTTTCCCTACATGCCTGGTTCCTGCCAGTTCCATAAGAGGGGCTTGGATATCCTGCAAACGGAGTTACAGACAGTTTTGGGCTACCATCTGGAGACTGGGAACCAAATCCAGCTCTGCTGAAAGAGTAGTCTGAACTTTTAACCACTGAGTCACCTGTCCATCTCTAAGAACTAACTATAGATTTACATGTATTTACAGACTCTCTTGACAATTTAGAATTTGATCATGCCCTTAAGCAGCAAGATTTAACTTTAAATTTGGAAGCTTTCCGCATATTTTGATATGTGGAAAGTCTAATATAAAATGTTCCTTGAAATTAGCGACTGCTCTCCCATACATTACTCTATGATTAAGTTAAAATAGACATTAGCTCATTATTACAACTTTATTTCATCATTCAGGTTCTTACCCAATTGTCTGAATGCCATTTCTGTTGGATTTGATGAAATAGTGCTTTCTTCCTTGTCTGGTGACATCAACCCATCCGCCTTCATTGTCTATTATCCCATAGTGGATGGCAGCTCGACAGATACTGGATTGCTTGAAGTGAAGGAAAGGACAACGAATGTTAAGGAATTCAAGCTCTATATGAAGAAGCAAATTACTCTGTATATGACTTTAACCAAAACGAACATTTCTGATAAAAAAAAAAAAAACAACTATACTTAATAGAGGATACATGCTACACATTGAAAATACTGTATGAGAAAATTATGTTCCCTAATAATTTTCATTTCCACTTACCATTTCATAATGTACACTCCCAATGACTTTTGCTTTGCTGTCCAAGCAGCCTGCAGGGCACTCATACCTAAGTGACAGTTATGGGAAAGAAAAGTCAGTTTCTCTGCACACAGAAAACAAACATTTCTGTTATCTAGTCAGCTGATTTTGAGACACACAGTGATGCATACCTATTGCAAGTGGTCCCTTTACACTGGTCTCGCAATCTTACTTCACAAGAAACAATCTGAGCTAAAGGAAAAACAGAAATACCAAAGTAGTTTTAATAATTTTAAAGCTTCTAAAAATGGGTTTTATGTGTTATTAAAACATGCATGGTTTTGTCTTATTTTGTTTGGGTGGTTGGTTAGTTGGTTTTGATTTTTTGTTTGTTTGTTTGTTTTTTTTTTTGAGACGCTTTTTCTGTGGAGCCATGGCTGTCCTAGAACTCATGCAGTAAATCAGGACAGCCTCAAACTCACAAAAATCTACCTGCCTCTGCCTTCTGAGTGCTGGGATTAAAGTTGTAAGCCACCACCTTCCACCTAAAACATGCTTTTTATATTCTGAAAATGTGAAAATAAAACGAGGATAGTTACCATCCATGCAAATATAAGCAACTGATAAGGTTAAGGTCTTACACATCTGCTGAGTGTTGATGACTTCATTTCGGTTACTATCATCTGATCTTGTCCGAACATGTGTGTCATGGACCTGAGCCTGCTGCCGTTCAATTTCATTTGTTTCTTCTTCGGGAGGGGTGTAATACCTGTCCGACCCTTCTGTCAGTGGAAAAAGATTAAAACATATGGAGTTTATTTACATGAGCACCAATAATAAGTAGTTTTCTACATCTGGTAAGTTATTTAAAACTAAAAATTTGGTACTATTTTGGCATAAATTTGGACACAAGTTCATGCTTCTGTATATGATTTTCTTGTGTTATCACTTAGCTAACATTCAGTGGACTCATGCCTAATCAAGTTCCTATATGTTATCAGTGCTTTGATTTCAAAAAGACACCATGAAGCTGACAGTGTTCTCTAGTAACATTGGGGCTTAGGAAATGCATATTTTCCCCCTATAGGGTGGACATGCTTGTGGGATAATGCCCTTGGACACAATAAAGATTTGTTACTTATATTCGTTTAATGAAACTCTGATTGGCCAGAAGCTGAGCAGAAAATAGAGGAGGAGCAACCAATTAGAAGAGTTCAGGGAAGAGGAAAGGCAAAACAGTAGACAGCAGCAAAACACAGAAGAAGCAAGATGAGAATACTCTCTGAGAAAAGGTACCAAGGCACGGGACGAAACACAGATAAGAATTATGGTTTACTTTAAGTATAAGAGCTAGTCAACGATATGCCTAGACCACTAGCCCAGCACTTACTATATTAAGCCTCCAAGTTAATTATTTTGAAAGTCGTTGCAGGACTGGCTGGGCAGAACAGAGAACCAACTGACTATGCATTCCCTTGTTATCTGTTACAGTATCAATTTTCATTTTTTCTTTTATAATAAACATCAAAATGGAACAATTTCAGAATGCTTTAACTAGAGAATAGTTTCAAGATTGGAATTTTCAGTTACTGCACCCTTGGTTTGGCCTATATCAAGAGCTTTTCATTGTAGTGTTGTAAAAAGGTTGTTATTTTCCTTTGTGTCCATAAACTCATACACTGGAAAAAAGATGAATACAGACCAGTGTCATCTTTAAGAGAAACACAGGTCACTGGTAAAGGGCAGAGAGGTGGCAGCTCTAGGAGTAGAGAGTACTAAGACCATCACAAGAGGGCATGCTGCAAAGTGGCTAGGAATTCAAATGGGAACATACAAGATGGAGGCAGAGTGGGTGTTTCCTGTCTACTCATCATCACTAAGGGGCATTCACATTAGAAAAGTAAAGACATGTTTTTTCATGAGCACTGAGCATGGTTCAAGTCTTCTTAACATTATTACATCAACCTTCATTATTAATCAGAAAATAGAAAGTAGAAGGTAAAATGAGAACACATGGATGCCCAAGTTCATAACTTTTCACAAATCTTTGTCTCATTAATTACATCTACAGCCATTACTAATAGAGCCTTGTATTCTTATTTACATATTTTTAAGATAAGATTTCAGCTACCCCAGTCTGTCTTTGAACTTCCTAAACAGCTGAGGATGACTTGGCACTTTGGATCCTCCTGCCTCCACTTTCCTGGAGCTGAGATTAAAGGTACTCCCAGTACTCCTGGTTAATGTGGTGCTAGGAATTCAGTTTTCCATGCTAGGCAAGCATTTTACTATCTGAGCCCTATATTTACATGCTAAGACTTCAAATACATTTGAAAGAATTGATTTTATAGGTTTACATTATGGTTACACTTTTAAACATGTTTTGGCATAATAAATATAGTCTGTGGTGAGAAGTAAGGAAGCATTCTGACTCACTCACTGTTCTGGGCTCAGTACAATGCATAGAGAAGACATATTTTTTCCAAACTCTCAAAGCACTGAAAATGAAGTAAGTTAAATATCCAGATCCTTAAAAATGACAGTTACAGAGATAACTCATGTTCTCGAGTTACAGAATTATTTCGAGGACACATTACGATGGCTTTTAAGATGTACATTCTCACTCTGAAGTGGTGAAGAAGCTATCTAAAATCCTTGTTTCTGCTCTGTGGGCAGATTATCCAGTCACAGTTAGTTCACTATAATCATCTTTTAAAAATAACTTGAAAATAATTATTCATATTTAAAACTACTTCTTCAAAATACTTGACCTAGCATTCTGGAACGTATTTATGCGATAACTAATGTGGGTTTAGATATCATTTTAGTTTTTCGGCTCTGGGATTATCACCTAGGGCCTCCCTCACAGACATGACCCAAACACTAGCATTTGGCTACACCTCCCAAAACAAGTGCAAAGATACAATGGATAAACAGAGGTTTAAAGTGAAAACTAAAATCACATAACACTGACCTTTGTAGCACAAGTTTTCTCTACAGCCTCCTCCAAAACTGGGTGGGCAAGCAGAGCAAGGCCTTCCATGTTTATAAGGGGCATAGCCCCACCAGTTTCCCCTAAAGAGACGATCCACTCCATTAAGACATATTACAGCATCACTAAATATTGCGAACATCATTGCATAAGCATTTGGGGAATAATGTACAGGCATCTTGGATAAAGACCTTTATGCATTCCTTTTATGAATTCCTTTTGATCTAGATTTATGTACAGCTAAATGGCTCATTACTTTGAAATTTTTCAAAGTAACTGGCATAAAGACTATTAAAAATTAAAGTAAAAATTACAAAAAATGAATTCAGAAGGATATTCACCTATCTAATGCATACTAATAATTAATTCTTGATTCTTGTAATAGCTTGTGAAATTTTAACATAATCATTCAAGTCTTCTTTACACAGGTTTTATACATAACCTCAGATAACATGTAGCTGAAAATCTCTCAACAAAATTACTAAATAGGAACTAGACTAGCATAACAAGTGAAGCTAAAATACATAAAAATGTGTTTTATTTATTTACAGAAGATCTCAGTTTCAGTTCTCCCATTCATTCTCTTTAAGCAACGACTAAAGCCTTTTGCAACTATAATCACTGCCATGGGAGATAAACTGGAATAAGCAATACACTTGTGAATATACCTTGAAAAGCTGAGAAATCAGAATTGTAAAACTATTTTCACATTAACAAAACTTTGCATAAGACACCTGTATTTTGTCCACTCACTTGGGAGAGTAATTGCACACCAAGTAGACAGCCTTGGGCCATATCTGCCCCCAGATGTTCATGTTGTGGCACAAATTGATGGCACAGCCTATCCTGCTGCTGGTTGCCCACACCACCTGTGTGAGAGAAAAGAGCCTCAGGCAGGGCTGATGTGAAAGGAGACAGCAGTACATCAAAGAGAAATGGGTAGAACAAAAGCCAGCATGAGTCATTCGCGCCAGAGTGACAAGTGTCAAACAGTATCTTGCCAGAGATTTGGGTTGGAGATTGTTATTCAATTTATAAAAGAAAATTTCCTAGTCAACAGCTCTCTCTGCAAAACAGTGTCAGCATTTTTAAAGTACAAACTTACTAAATAATTCAAAGTTACACCTCTATCTTAAGCTATAGATATTTCTATGAAGAAGCTTACTAACCAAAGTAACAAAACTCTAGAACTCAAACAAAAACTAAAGGTACAGTGCTTAGAGGCCTTCCTTTCTAGAAACCCAAGACAACATTGACCTTTGTCTACCTGAGCCTGCTATCTTTTGTTTGATTTAGAGGTTAGAAATATACTCAATTCTATACATGAACATGAAATATAATATATACCTATGTATTATAAATTCTGCACATATGTAAATGGTAAATGTCAATGGTAATGCATTTTTTTGTCATCAAAATGGTTTAGAAGATGGAAAATTGTTCCTCAACTACCATCTCTTAGACCCATAGTAAAATATTTCATATGGAAAGTTATTTAGATAACTTTTAAAGAGATAGTTAGGCTTCTGTGTTAAGGTTGTTGCTTATAGAAATGGTTTTGTCTTTCCCGTAAGATTAGCAACCACCAAATTTGCTTAAATAATCCCATCAAATAATACAAAACCAATGCATACTAGTATGTCCTCCTGCAGCTACAGTGACTGAATTTGGAGGAACCGACTGTAGCTCACACGAAGCCTACCTGGGTGTAGTGTGTACAAACAGGGCCAGAGCATCTGAAGGGACAGTATGGATTGCACTCATGTTCATATGGGTAACTAAAGTCTCTCACTTCATCATACCATGCTTGAACATGAAATGTTGGGGGTCGATATCTGTTAGAAGAAAAAAAAACAAGTTGGAGAAAATATAAAATGAACTTAGATTAACTAGGCTTCACAGAAATTTACAGATCTTAAATATACAAACTATGCAAACATAAGCTACAAAGTAACTACTCTGGTAGGATATTTGGTTTTCTCTTCAGTGATTCTCTTTCACTCTTAGGTACCAAACATTAGAAAATGTGTAGTTTTAGATTAACAAAACTTTCATCCGTTAGATGTGTTTCCAGAAACAAAAAGTTGCACTTTGTACTACCTTCCCCAGTGTGCTCCCAAATTCTGCCCAATGGAGGGGAGCAGGCTTGCAGGTCCATGCTCCCACAAACATGTTTCAGCCCAAGATTCTGCAGATCTTTCCAGCTCCACATCCCATGTCTACAGGGTAAACAGAACAAAACAGAAACATGTAATGTGCACACCAGACATTTCTTCAAATAAAATGACTGAGTTCTTGTGTTCTTCCTTCTTTATTAAGTGAATATATTGGTCTGCGTTTTTTCTCACCTACCACCATAAATTATTCCTTCCTACTTCACTTCCTTGACCACATATTTCCCTCTGTTAACGTGCCTACACATTTTTAGAATTGCCAGAGTGATCACGAAGGTATTTATCTGACTCTTCTCCCTAAAATGTGGCCAACAACATCCCACAGGTATCCAGATCTCCATATCTAAAACATGTTATACCTGCAGGGCTTGATCCTGGTCTAGTCATCCTTGGATTATTTGTCAGAATTCTGTTCTTGGCTTTATATCCTGCATTACATAACATGGTTTCTGTGTTATCTCTCCAACTTTCCCAGAGGAAAGGTCTGCCTTCTTGGTGCTTTCATAGCTTTGTAACATTCCCTTGTATGGCACTCTTACCCTGCATGGCAATGTTTAGTTATATTTCTATCTCTTCCAAGAAAATATGAATTGACTGGAGGTAGTCATTTAATTCCTACTGGTACCTTTGGTCTATTTTCTCTATTCCTGATACAGACATGGTGACAAATAAGTACATGATGAATATATAAAAATAAGTAATGACACTGACTATAATAAAGTGTACATGATTCTTATTATAAAATAATTTATAAAGAATCAGAATACAAATTAATAATAAAGTTTTCCATGTTCTGGACTTAGTGTTCAAGTTGCTACCAATTCAGAGCAGACCGTTATGCTACACATAACATTAAAATCACAAAAACATGTAGAACTGGCACTTTCACAACAGGACTCCTGATGATAAAAGGACAGGAAAATAGTCCTAGGAATGGAACATTTGAACAATGTAAGGGATGGGATTGCAGAAGAACAGACAGAACAAAACAATACCAATATATTCAGACACTTCAAAGTCAGTTGGTAACTGCGTGTGAGCTGTCAGGGAAAAGAAACGGTGGAGCAATGCTGCTTCTGAACAAGCATAAAGGAACTCGCAGCCACGTGTCTATGTATTCCTTTGGTGGGATTACACAAGTTCACAAAGTGCATACCAATAGGATAGTGGATATATTTAACCAAATAGAGTTAAAGAGCATACAGAGGCAGATAGATCTAAAGAAAGTTATGGAAGTGAATAACTTCAGAAAAATAAAATAGACCAAGGAGAGTGATAAAGAATTTTAGAATTATTAAAACTAGAAAGAAGAAAAACAATGAGATTTTTTTTAAGCCAAAAAAAAAAAAAAAAACTAAATCACAAAGGCTAACAGATAGCTCATAGTGAATACAACCATGGCATGGCATGATGAAAGAGATATCAGGAGTAGATGGGCAATGATGCCACAGAAAGACAAGGCAAGGGCTGGTTAAGGAATAATGCATGAATAAGAGTAATTCTCCATCAGTGATGGAGAAACCTGACCATAGCGGTAAGAAAGTAAATGGACAGGAAATCCAAGCATGTTGACTATCCCAGCATTTTAGAAGAGAGGTGGCAAAAAAGCAAAGAAAGGTAAGAATCAGGGTCAAAGGAAACTTTGTTTGCTTTTTATGATTTTAGAAGCTGGAAGAACCCTAATATGACCACAGGCTGAAAGATATTATGAAGAGACCCTTGGCCCTCCTACACATGCACAGGCATGTGTGCACACTCATATAAATACACATGTGCACACCCTCAAACACATACAGGGATGAAAATCTTTCTCCCTCACTTACATAGTTTTTCATAAATGAATATTTCTTCCCTTCAAATTGTAGATTTAAAACATGAGAAATTCTTCACAGTCACAAAGTAAAATTTTACATTGGGTAGGTATATCCTTAACATAGTATACATTTATTATTTAACAGAAATACAAAAATAGCTCTACATTCAACTAAAAACTAAAAAGAGGTAAAAAAAAATACTTGGTTTTCACTAAAATATTATTTTTATTCTAGATTAATATCAAATATTCTAAATTACTATAGACATCAGAAGTATATGCTGCCAATATTTATCAGATAAGTACCTTATTTGAAGATATAAGCTATTAGTTAATTTCATTATTTTTAAAGTTAAACTATACACTTTAACTACTGTACAAAGTTTTCAAGTCACTGTTATTATCTAATCAACAAAAAGTTACACAAGAAACATGAATTTGGAAGAAGTTTAGAGCATGGGTAAAAGCTATCTTCCCTTTGTGTTCGGAAAATTGGAAAAAAAAAAATCACTTTCCTAAAGTCATCAGGTTTTCAGGAAGTCATGTGAGCTTTGTCACCATTCTTACAACATGGGTTTCCCACAGTGCTTTAAATCACATTATAAATCTACACCAATCCGTAGCTTCCCAGTAGAACAAATTCCTGTTAAAGGAGATCCAGAAACACAAACAGAGCTTGTATGGCTAAAATAAAATGAAGTCTCTAAAGCCCAGGTGTTTATTTAAAACAAACAAACAAACCAGCCCTCATCCTATGCAAGGTTTGTAGAATTCCTCTCTCCTCTTCAGTCAGAGCCACGGGGACTAACGTCTAACAAATGGAATGAGGCTCTGAGAACTCCGGGGCTAGGTTATGAAACAGAGCTTCTATTTGGTTCTCTTTCAGATACATCTTGACTAACTTGAGCCAACACATTATGCAGCCAACCACAGAGGAAAATTGGCGGGAAGGACACTGTGGAGGGACCACACAGAGGGAGCAGCAGCTGTGAGATTTCTTGGCCTGGGCTTGAGAACACAGAGAATACAGACCCTCAGGTGATAGTGGCCCAGGTCCAGTAAATCAGAGAGAATTCACACCCACCACCCTCTCCTAAGGACCACCCAGACGAGTTCACAGAAAAGTCCTGGAGACTGCTGAAAGCCAGTTTCTTTTTGCTCTGCAATTGACTATCTACTCTGGGCTGCAAGGTTTTCCAAAGGAACTGGAACTTTTGAGAGAGGATATGCAATTGCTCCTAAACTCATAAATCTGATTTTCCAAAATTGTTTATATCTGTTATACAGAAAGTGGAATAAAATTTCAAACATGCTCAAACATATTAGGCTAACCTTCCTTAGCTCTAAAATTTGTCAGATAAAATATAGTTACACAGAAAGATGACGTTAAGGATTAAAATATATTCATTGAGTGCATTCTACAGAAAACTCATATAACTCATGTATATATATATATATGTATATATGTGTATGTAGCAATAATTAGTGAATAAAAGAGGCTGTGAATTTGAAGAAAAACAAGGTGGAGTATATCGGAGAGCTTGGAGATGGGAAAGTAAAGTGAGGAATGATGTGTTAACATTATAACCCACCAAAAAGAAATAGCTTATTTTAAAAGCATCAAGTATTTTATTAACCCACTGAAAATAAGAGAAAAAAGTGAACATAAATAATTTATAATCATGTTACATAAATATATTCATAAAATCTTATTTAAATATAAGGACTACAGCAGAGAATCATGCAACTAAGTTTAATTTTAAATCAAAATTCAGTAAATATTAATTTATAATCATTTACATTATTTGTCTAATTTAAACATGTCTAAGTGTCTAGGTCAAGACCAACAATGTAAGTTTTTGTTTTTTTTTTTTAATTGCAGAATAAAGTGCTGAAAATGTAGCTTCCTGGGTGAATTAGTACAAAGGCCTAATGACAGCATAGTACATATATGTGTGCTTTTGGTGCATGTGTATTTTCATTCTACAATGTGATATTTCAGGCTTTAAGATTGCCAATAATTCATACCTATACTATTTAAGTGTAGGTTGGTCTCTACGCATTTCTATTTAAATTCCAGTTGTAAATCAAATCAAGATGGCTTAAGTGGTTTTCTTTTTCTTCCTCTGAACTATTCACCCCACAGTAATTTGAAGTCAACCTACACTAAAATTATCATTTTTTTCATAAACTAAGTGCACAAGGGATGCTGAAAAGAAAACATGGTAATTTCCAAACTACATATAACACGCGTGCGCTCGCACACACACACACACACACACACACACACACACACACACACACACACACACCCTATGGAAAGAGGTACAACACATTCCTTCCAATTTGTGGATGACATCATGTTTTATTTGTTCTAAAGGACTCTGTAGTAAGAGGAAATGTGCAGTAGTCCCAGAGGTTGCAGAAAAATAAGAGACTAAGAAATCAGTATTACCCTAAGACAATGAATGTTTTATTAGGGTTTCCTGGAAACCACAGAGATGTGAGGTGGGCTTCTTTCAAAATATTTTTTCAAACAAAGCTTTGATATCATCACAGAAATCAGCAACCTAACTATTTAGTACGATGTCTTTTAGTCTTATGAAATTTAATTCCTGAAATGGAAGTTCAATGTGCAGATAAACTCAACAGACAATTTCAGTGCTCCAATATTACACAAATGTCATGTTCAGCATCAAAGAGATGCACAGGACAGGATATGTTGTACTCATACGATAGAGCAGACATTAATCTGACACCATTCCTACATTTTTCTACAGAATTTGTACTCATTAATCTTGTGTCACTTTCAGGAAATTTATATCTCAACTTTCCTCCTTGCTGGCCTTCTACAACCTACACTATCAAATTTTTACACTTTTAAAGGGCCTCTTGTCAAAATGCAAATGACAAGTCAGTTATACAGGAGAGATGTTATGACTTGCCTAACACCTGGAGCCAGGTCCAGTAAGGACACAAATCAGCAGGATCTACATCTGTCCATTCATCTTTCTTGAATGTTGAATTCATTAGTGTTTCTCCAAGAGGACTGATAATTCTTTTTTCTCCCCTTTAATTATTCAAAGATTCCCCAAAGGAACCTTCTTCCAACACTCTCTTTACCATACCACCAACTTGATATGTTTAAACATACAATTTATCAATTGTCACATTTTCTTATTTCTATGTCTCCATTGTTGAGAATTTTAAAAGCAGAACCCTGTTGTATACATGCAGTGAGTTTTCTGTTTCTTCTAATATAAAACTTGACTTAGAGGAGACCTGACTGTCCAAGTATGAACCCTGCTTCTTATCTCACCATACGCCATAGGAGGGCTGGGTTCAGAGGCGGACAGCCCAGATTTCTTGCCTCACACATGCTTGGGATTAAGTGGAAGTGGTAAAGTAACTATAACAGATTCATTTTACACAAAAATAAACTTACCAACTCGAATCCTTCTTGTGAATGCTTTCCCATTTAATATATTTTCCAGTAAACCAAAGATGACAGTGCTTTCATTATTTATGTTATCATTTAATTAAGAGGAAAAGAATTTGTACTTGAGATAGAGTCTGATGGTTAAAAGCACTGGCTACTCTTTCACAGGACCTGAGTTCAACTCCCAACTTCTTATGACAGTGAACAATTATTTGTAACACATCTTCCAAAGGATTTAACACCCTCTCTGGAGGCACTGCACACAGGTGGTACATAGACATACACCTATAGGCAAAACACTCGTATATATAAATTATTTTCAAAAGTCTCTTTAAAAAGAAGAGTAGCCTGTTTTAAAATACCTTCTAGATATTACAGGAGACCATAACAATTAGAAAATTTTTGAGTAATCAGGTAATTGAAAAGTACAATCTTGGGTAAGCAGGTATTAAAACACTTTCTATTTAAGTATGAAGACCTTAATTCAGATTCCAACAACCCACGTAAAAGCCTGGGAGCAGAGGCACTAGAGTTCCAAGTGCTGGGAAGGAGGAGACAGAAGATCTCTGCAACTTGCTGACCAGCCATTCTAGGTGATTCAGTGAGGTCAAGGGACTTTAAGACTTTGTCTCAAAAATAAGATGCGTAGAGATGAATAAAGACATCCAGTGTTGACCTCCTGCCTCCACATGCACTTGCATACACACAAATGTATATAAACACGAACTGCACACTTAAAAATCAGCAATTTAACTAATTATCTCTTTACATCCTGATGTGTGGGTATGGGATCAATTTGTGACAGTGAATTTCTTCATTAAGTTTACTTATAGCCCAATAAATTTTAGAAAGTCAATTCTAGAAAAATGCAGGATTGGAAAAAAATTCTCATAATAAATTACAGTATCTATTTATATATTAAGTTTTTGTATTTACATGTCATATTAGTTACTTTCCTCTTCACTGGGACCACAGGATCTGTCAGGAATACTGTCAAGAAGGACAGCTTTGTTTTGGGTCAGGGTTCTGGAGATTATAGTCCCCTATAGCAGGGAGGACATGGGAAAACAGTTGAGTGACCAGAAAGCATTGGCTTATTACATGACAAAAGCCTGAAGTGGTATAATTTTCAAGTCCCAACCCCAGCTGGCCTCCATGTGTCAAAGGCCTTATCACCATCCAGAACAGCACAATCAATTTATGGCTAAGTGTTCAAACACATGATTCTAGGAATGGTATTTCATAATCAAACTGTAATAAATACCAATATCTTAAGTTTTTGAAGGTGAATGAACAGCTAATTGTTTCTATTTGTTGTACTTGGAAATGTCTCATTTATTTTTTTTAACTAAAAATAAAAAAAAATCTGTTTCTTTAAGGATAAGTTAGTCAAAGAAAGCTCATGGAAATAAAGAAAATGAAAGCACAATTTACTCAAAAATCTTACATTTAAATCAAAGACATTTAAATTTAAATTTTTTACATTTAAATCAAAGAATCATTCAAATGCAAGTTTATATACTTTGAACAAAACTGCTATCTTTACATTCTATGGTATCTGTAGCAATAATTCTTCCCTAAAAGTGATGAATTGGTATTTACCATCTAGTGAGAGCTATACAAATCCTATATTCCCTGTGTTCCTTGATTGCTAGTACATAAACAAGCTTGATAGGTGGAATATTATCTATGAGAATTCTATTCCTAAACAGTTATATAATAAGTGGTGTTAATAAACAAGGACTATGACACTTTATATGTACGAGTATGAACATAGACACACATACAAGTGAATATATATATATATATATATATATTCATATATTATGGGCATCTATATAATGGCTTTCAAGTATTTCTATTTGATCATCTGAGAACTGTAGTGGGGTTATGTTACATTGTAAATAATTGTCCCTCTGACTAGTATAATAAAAACATTGATTGGCTGAAGGCAGACAGGAAGTGTGGGCAGAGCTACCAGTCTAGGAAAACTCTGGGAATAGGAAGAACAGAGCAGAGATGCCACAAATGCAGAGGATAACTATGCTCCTCTGAGAAAAGGTACTGAGCCTCATGGGTGAACAGGATAAGAATCATGGGTTAGTTTAAGAGTAGAGAGTTAGCAAGTTATATGCCTAGGACCTAGGTCAATCGGCACAAAATAAATGTAAGCATCTGTGGGTCTCTGGGGGTCTGTGCGTCTGCTGGTCTGCAGGTCTGCAGGTCCAAACCTCGAGACTAGGTCAGAAAGTCAGGGCCAGAAACCTCATACTACAGGAAACAATTATGATAACCAGTCCTTTTTATCTCTGAATAGCCATCTCATACCTGCTATGTTCTGTGCTTCAAAGGTTCAATTCACACTTAGCTGTTTCCTGACCTCACAGGTCCCTTGGATTCAGGCTATATACAATCAGTGGAAGATAGGAGACAGTCAGAGACTATATACATACTCTCTATCCCTAGTCAATGCCTTGTCTGTGGTGACTGTGTCCTCCAATACAGCTCTGCATCACCAAACCAGGTCACACCAGCCTTTATCCAACTTCTGAACTCTGAGCAGTTTAAGAAACAAGTGAGCGTGCAGTAACTCAAATCCCACAAGCATTCAGCTCTACCAGGATCCTTGCATAGAAAAGCGGAAGATGCTATTTCAACAACGCCCCCTTCTCATCACACCTTCTTCATTCTCGTCTGTTCAGACTCAACTGATTAATTTTGCTATAGAGCTCACTAGGAAAAGCATTCAAACAAAAAAGAATGTGTTTTATTTATCGAATGGATCCAACTGTTTTCCACATCTGTGACGTTGGGGTGCTGATATTTCTTCCATCCTACACAAGGTTCTTCCCTTAACTCAAACACACTTTCTCTCCATCATCCACATTAGACGCCCTTTAATTTCCTGCACTTTCATAGCAACAACTCAAGTAGGTGAGGTGACCTCAGCACCTGCTTACCTCCCTTTTCGTATCTTCAGTGGAGCTTCTGGGCACACCTCAGCAATGACATTCTCTTAATGAGAGTTACCAGTGGCTTCCATATGGACTAAACCTTTGTTCACGTGCCTTCTTCATCCTATGAACTTTTCAACAACCTTTTCACATCTTCAGTGGAGCTTCTGGGCACACCTCAGCAATGACATTCTCTTAATGAGAGTTACCAGTGGCTTCCATATGGACTAAACTTTTGTTCACGTGCCTTCTTCATCCTATGAACTTTTCAACAACACCAAAAACTGTTGCCCTCTTAACCCTTTCCCAGGCCTTAAGAGACAGCCATATTGTTCCTACTCTGGATATCCTTGTACCCAGCTCCGTTGCTGCTCTCTTCTTCTGGTTTAACACCCATGTGTTTCAGGCTCAACGAAAAGAATTAAATAGACAAAGGTGTCCATAACAATCTTCTCTTTGACTCGATCTGTTCCGCACTGAGATAACACCTTACTACATCTACAATCATACTCTCCTCCTTATCTCAAGCCATAGTTCTTCACTGAACAATAAATGAAATCTAGGATGGCATGGCATCAAACTCAGTCTTGTCCCAAAAGACCTTAGGAGTTCGTCTTCAATTTGTCCTGTTTCTCCTCTGTCACAGGAAATACTCCAGGTAATCATCAAGAGAATGTAAGCTCTAAAAATCATCATAAATTCTTCCTTATCCTTGACCTTTCAATGTAGAGTGAGTCACTCATATCAATGAAACTTATTCTGAATTTACTCGTGTCATCCCATCTTTATCAGTCTTATGCTGGTCCAAACCATCTCACCTAGGGTGGAGTGAAGTCTTCCTAACTTAAGTCTCTGCCTTCTATCAGACCATTGTCTACCAAATAATTGGAGTAATTTTATGACATTTCACAAGTTCAAATCAGAACATACCAGTCCCTTAGAAGAAGCTGCCAGTGGCTTTGCGTTTTACTCAGAATACAATAATCTAATTTTCTTTTTACCTGAGGCACAACATGCTTATAGCCAATGCTTAAATGTCTATATCATGTTTACTCCCCTGGTTGTTGAAGAACATTCAGTCATCCTTGAATTGTTTTGTAAAACTCCAATCTTACTCCACCTTATTCTGGAGTAACAGATTTTGCGTATGTTGTTTCTTTTGCCTAGTGCAATGGCCTCTAAATCTGTGTTTAGCTGAAGCATTGTAATCTAGTTGCAAATAAAAGGCTTTCTTATGCTGTGATATTAATGTCAGGATAGTTTCATGTCTATTATATGTTAGTACCTCATTCAGATTATGTTTGTGAACTTGTTGAATTTCTGAACATCAATACACTTTTGAGACTTGAGTACAATCTATGAAGTAAAAAAATGTTCATCCAATATCTATTAAATATGAGGAATTCCTGGTATTTCATTTAATTTAATTCACTGGTCATTAATACCCCTTAATATCAATGGGCTCAGTTCACCTATAAAAAGAGACACCCTAAAACAATGGCAAAAAAACCAGAATCTATCCTTCTGCTGCATACAAGAGACACACCTCAACTTCAAAGGCAGACACAGGCTTAGAGTGAAGGGTTAGGAAAAGACTTTCCATCAAATGGTCCTAAGAAACAAACTGGTGTAGTCATCTTAATATCAAACAAAACAAATTTCAAACTAAAATAAGTCAAAACAGTCCAAGATGGACAATATCTATTCATTTTAGGAAAAATTCACAAAGATGAAGTCTCAATCCTGAACATTTATGACACCAACACAAGGGCAACCACATATGCAAAAGAAACACTATTTAAGCTTAAACCTTACATCAAACGCCACACATTAATAGTGGGAGACTTCAGTACGCCACTCTCACCAATGGATAGGTTAACCAGACGAAAGCTCAACAGAGAAACAAGGGATCAAAATGATGTTATGGTCCAAATGAACTTAATAGATATATACAAAACTTTCCACCCAAATACAAAGGAATATACCTATTTCTTAACACCCCATGAAACTTTCTCTAAAATTCACCACATTCTCAGTAATAAGGCAAATATCAATAGATACAAAAAAGGGTAATAATTCCTTATATAATATCAGACCACAATGAACTAAAGTTAAATTTCAACAACAAGAAAAATCACAGAAAGTCTACAAATTGATGGAAACTGAACATCTCTCAATTGAACAACCTCTGGCAGTGTTAAGAGGAAAATTCATAGCACTAGATACATATATAAAAAACTGAGAGGAATCTCACACAAGAGACTTGACAGCACAGCTGAAAGCTTTAGAACAATTAGAAGCAAACTTACCTAGAAGGAGTAGAGGGCAGGAAATATCAGACTTAGGGCTGAAATCAATACAATAGAAACAGAGAGAACAATACAAAGAATCAATGAATGAAAGAACTGGTTCTTTGAGGAAGTCAACATGATAGATAAACAACCCTTATCCAAACTAACCAAAAGGCAGAGAGAGAAAGAGATAGAGAGAGAGAATCCAAATTAACAGAATAAGAATATATAAAATATATTTAATATATAAAGTATATCCATCATATAAACAAATTAAAAATAAAATCCACATGATCATCTCCTCAGGTACTGAAAAAGCCTTTGAAAAAATCCAACACTCCTTCCTAGTAACAGTTCAGGAGAGATCAGGAAACATGGGAAAATATCTAAATGTAATAAAGTCTATATACAGCACACTGACAGCCAACACCAAACTAAATGAAGAGAGACACAGAGCAATCCCACTAAAATCAGGAAGCAGAAAAGGCTGTCCCCTCTCCCCTTATACATTCAATACATTTCTCAAAGTTTAAGATAAAGCAATAAGAGAACAAAAAGAGATTAAAGGGGTACAAATTGAAAAAGAAGAAAGCATACTTTTTATGTTTGCAAGTGATATGATTATATATGCAAGTGACCCCAAAAATTCCACCAGGGAATTCCTACAGCTAATAAACACCTCAGTAAGGTAGATGGTACAAGATTAATTGAAAAAAACAATATATCTCTTACAAATTAAGGATAAAAGGGTTGAAAAAATAAGGGAACCATCACCCTTTGTAATAACTGCAAAGAGCATTAAATATCTTATGGTAACGCTAATAAAAGTAGACCTGCTTGACAAAAACTTTAAGTCACTAAGGAAAGAAGTTGAAGGGGATATCGGGAAATGGAAAGATCCCCCATGCTCCTGGATAAGTAGGATCAACATAGTAAAAATATCAATCTTACCAAAAGCAATATACAGATTCAATGCAATGCCCATCAAAATCCAAACAAAATTTTTTATAGACCTTGAGAGAACAATGCTCAACTTCATATGGAATAACAAGTAACCCAGATTGCCATAACAATCCTGTTCAATAAAAGAACTTCAGGAGGCATTACCATTCCTAACATTATGCTATACTATAGAGCTACAGTAATAACAACAACAACAACAATAATAATAATAATAATAATAATAATAATAATAATAATAATAATAATAAAAACCATCCTGATACTGGCATAAAAACAGACTTGGGAATCAATGGAATTGAATCAAAGAACACCTGATTTTTGACGAGGCCAAAAGTATTCATTGGAAAAAAGATAGTATCTTTGGCAAATGGTGCTGGCATGACGGGATGGTAATATGTAGAAGAACACAAATAGATCCATATCTATCACCTTGCACAATACTCAAATTTAAGTGGATCAAAGAACTCAACATAAACCCAGTTACACTGAACTAGATAGAAAGGAAAATGGGAAATACTCTTCTAAGCATGGGCACAAGTGACCACTTTCTAAATATAGCACCAGTAGCACAGACACTAAGAACAACAATTAATAAGTAGGACTTCTGAAACTGAGAAGTTTGTAAGGCAAAGGACACTGTCAATAAGACAAAACGACTGCCTACAGCCTAGAGAATGGGAAAAGATCTTGGCCAACCCTACAGGTGACAAAGGACTGATCTTTAAAATATATAGAGAACTCAAGAAACTAGTGGTCAAAAACCCAAATAACTCAATTAAAAAATGGGGTTCAGAGTGAAAAAAAGGAATTCTTAACAGAATTACAAATGGCTGAAAGGCACTTAGAGAATTTCTCAACATCTTTAGCCATCAGAGAAATGCAAATTGAAACAACTTTGAGATACCACTTTACACCTGTCAGCATGGCTAAGATCAAACACACAGATGACAGCCTATGCTGGAGAAGACATGGAGCAAGGGGAACACTCCTCCATTGTTGGTGGTAGTGTAAACTTGTACAGCCATTTTGGAAAGCAATATGGTGTTTCCTCAGAAAAATGGGAATCAATATCCCCAGTAATCCAGTAATACCATTATTTGGCATCTACCCAAAGGATTCACATTCTTACCTAAAAAGCATTAGCTCAACTATGTTCATAGCAATAATATTTGTAATAGCAAGAACCTGAAAACAACCTAGATGTCCTTCAACTGAAGAATGGATTAACAAACTGTGTGGAACAATTATAAAATAGAGTACTGCTCAGGAGAAAAAAAGACATTCTAAAATTTGCAGGCAAATGAATGTATTTCAAGAATTTTCTCCTGAGTGAAGTAACAGGACCAGAAAGAGAGGTATAGGGTGTAGTCACTCATAAGTTGATTTTTAGACAAAAAGCAAAGAATATCAAAGCTAGAAAGCCTAACTCCTGAACAGTTTAGAATCAGAAGATATCTAAACAGTGATATCCAGGGTTTCTCCTGGGAAGAGAAAGTAGAAAAGATCTCCTGAGCAAATTGGGATCATAACAGGTAATAGCCAAGAAGTGGGAGCAAATCATGAGAGGAAATGGTTGAGTGAGAAGCACATCAAAGAGAGAAACAATAAGAGATGGATATCTTGATAGAGGAAGACACTTTAGGGTTGGAAAGAGGCTGGGTGCTAGGAAAACTTCCAAGAATCCACGTGATGTCCCTGGCTAGGACTCCATCCAATAGTGGAGAAGAAGCCTGAAAAGGACGTCCCCTATAATCAAATGAATGACCACCTTAAGTCTCAGTATAGAACCCACATCCTGCAATGAATAGAGACAGAAGCAGAGATCCAGGTTGAGCTCCAGATCCAGTTAAATAGAGAGAGGAGAGTATAGATGAGCAAATAGATAAGAATTATGAGGAGGAGTCCCATAGAGTTGGCTGGCTGGAGCTTTGGGGAGCTCACTGAATCAAAAACAGCCAATGGGGAATCATCACGGAAAGGTATACAACTGTAGAATGGCTTGGGCAGTATGTTGAACCTTGAGGAGTGGGATTAGACTATTATCCTGTGCACGAACTGGCACCTTGGAGCCTATTCCCTATAGAGGAAAACCTAACAGAATTGTAATATTAGGATGAGGAAATCCAAACTTCCTCAAATGGATATACCAAACTGAACTGACCTGCCTTGGGACTCCTTGCCCTTCTTGGTGGAAAGGATGGAGGATAGGGTGGGAGGAGGTTAAGGGAGGACTGAGAAAGATTGGGAGGAGGGATGGAGAGTGACCAGGGGGATACATGGAAAAAAATACTTTTTAAATAAAACAAGAAAATTAAATGAAAATATAAAAATGTAATTCCTGACACACAAATTTATTGATACAAAAAATTTTAAGAATCTTATTAGATATTCTTAAAAGTATAAAGATAGTGAATACTTGGGAAAAGGCAGATAGCTTAGATCAGAGGTTCTCAGCCTCTGGGCAATGACCCTTTTGAGAACTGCAAAGCATGTGTTTACATTATGATTGATAAAAGTAGCAAAATCACAGTTATGAAATAGTTTTATGTTTGGAGTCAACACAACATGAGGAACTGTATTAAAGGGTCACAACATTATGAAGTTTGAGAACATTGCCTTAAATAGACTTTTTATACCAACAAAATACTGTGCAATGTTTTGCTTATATAAATTCCTGACAGGACTGTGAAGCAAATAACAATAACAAAGAGAGAATAATCCTAAATTAGCATCATTCTTGACTGTGATTATATTTGTATAAGTGAATATTTTCAATTTTTCATAAAGGTACATAATAAAGACAGATAAATATGCAAACAAATTGTAAGGATTCCTGGTACACAGCAGCCACGTGGTAACGCAATATGGCACTGGCAGAACAGGCTATCGTTATTGAGGGCAGGACCCTAGGTGTGGCTATGTAAATCTGTGTCCGCTGGTTCCCTTAAAAGGATATGCCATGTGAAAGTCTGTCTCTTTCTCTTGTGCTTCTCTCCCTTGAACTACCTCAGCAACTCTCCTGAATAAACTCTAGTGTGGCATCAGAATTGCCAGGCAGGTACGAGAGAAGCAGAATAGAGAGAGAGACTTTCACGTGGCAGCTCCTTTTAAGTAAGTGAGTGGACACAAATTTAAGTAGCCACACCTAGGGGTGTGCCCTCCATTTGCCGAGTGTTTTGTTAGCGCCAAGTTGGGTTTACCATGTGGCTGCTATGTACCAGGAATCCTTATACAAATTTTATTTTTAAAAAATAAACTGTCACTAGGTTTGAGAAGTGTTCTCTAATTGAAGTTGAAAACTTTCAGTTTAAAAAGATTTAGCACTGTGAACACTACAAGCCTCTGTAAAATGCTGCTGATTTGGAAAGAAAGTTAAAAAAAAGCTACTTTCTTCTACCTATTTCTTCTTTGGACCAGACTTGGAATATTTCAAATTTTAAGTACATCATAAATCATCCTTGTTCTCATCCTTTGGATTTTTAAAGCACCATTTACAAGTTACTCATGTTTCTGCTTTTCTCCATTTAATGTCTGGCTACAAACATCCTAATCCTTCCTATCTTGGTCCCAAACTCTCCATTTTCTTTGCAGTTCATTTGTACTATCCACTCTTATCTTCAGATGGTGTCAAAGCCCATGCCTTGAATATCCCTATTTATGGAGATCATCGCTTTCCTCTTAAATTTACTGTCTGCATGCTCATGAACCATAACTTCATGCTGCAGATTGATCATCATTAATCTTCTACTGTATGTCTTATCCATATTCTAATAAATTCACCTGCATAGTTATACAATGGTTGTTACCGAGATAGTTTCCTCTAACAAAACTGTTCCAATACCAACTATTCCTCATTTAGGCATCCCCAATGATCTTGTACCTCTAGTACACATAGCCATTTGCCATATGCAAAGGACAGCAATGCTACTTCAAAAAAAAATGAGCTCAAATGATCCACCCATGATAGCAAAATGATGATCTGAACAGAAATTGGCTTCTGTGCTGTCCTTCATCTCATGCTAAAATTTTCATCTTCTATTACAGAGGGAGTAAAACACAACTTTTGATTTGGAGGGAAGAGGTCAAATCAGGTAGAAAAACAACTAGTCGCTCTGTCCTGGAAAATAAAAAAGATGAATGTGGCTTCTGCCTCCTTTAATCTCTTGGGATTATATTGAATAGCATGTAATCAGTGATTTTTAGAATTTTCACAACATTCTGAGGGTCCTTTCAAGTTTGTAGGATGCATAATGTTTTCCATTCATATGTAAACCAGAGTGGAAACTGCTACTAATTTTCAAAATTCTGCATCATGGCTTAGATAGACAGGTCTTTCACCAGGAGAGGGAATTCTGTCTGCTGGCTGCCTGCTAGCTAAGTCAACTCTATGTGTCTTGGGACAAGGCTTCTTTGATTTTTCTTTTTTTTTCAGAATAGATGAATGGCAAGGAGGTAATCATATTCCTGCCATTTCTCACTATGTTCATACTTTAACCCACTCATGGTCACTAACAACTGCTGTCATATCATTATTATTTTACACAATTGAGTTTCAGCCACCTACAGCCTATTTCCAATGAAGCCTGCATGATTCTAAAATCAGCTCCTCATCTATTCAAATGCCCAAATGGCTTTTATACTGACCAAAAGTAACCTATAGCAGCCCCAAATTATATCTGCCTTCATTTTCTATACCACTTCCCCAGTGTACTCTCTCAGCCACACTGGGCAATTTGTTGAAAGCAGTACAATCCCCAACCTTCTTCATGTTTTCTCTCTAAAGCCCTAGATAAGTATCTTCTATTTGAGAAAGAACATTTTGTTTAATTTAATTTCTTTCTTATGTGTTTTCTCCAGTTGTCTCAGATATTATTTTTCTCAAACTTCCTCCTATGCCTTCATTTTATACATATAGTTTAAAATTTAATAATTAATATTCAACCACAAACATTTATTGGGTAGATAATTCTCTACTCAGTGGTCACTGGGTTATAAAGTGAAATATGGTATAATCTGTACCTTTCTAGGAATGTAAAGTCTTAGAAAAGAAACAAGACATGCATATATTTAACTGAAATGTTAACATAAATAGGGTGCCATGATGTATTTTAGGAAGGGGAAGAGAAATGGGCTTCCTGGAAAGTGTTTAGAAGAGGGATGGGAAGAGGGATAGCATCTGAGCTCAGCTTTGAGGGATAAACAGGAATCAGATAGGAAAATGTGAACAGAAGTGTTCAAATGTGGATTAATAACACCAAACAGAGAAAGAAGCTCTGCAGAAGTATGTCCTTCATTAAGAAAAGCAAATGTGTTAGTGTGAACACAGGTAACTGAAGTCCTTGGAGCAGACTACAGGTGTTTCCTTGTCTGTGTTTATTCTAGATATTTCTGAACTATGCAGGTGTCCAAGAACCTTTGTTCAACTGAGTAACCAACACAGACAAGCTGAAGGGGAGATCAACTTTACTAGTTGTGAAGAGGGTGACCTAAGCTATAAAACAGGAATGAGTTCATGAAGCCTGCTAAAGGGGAAGTTGTGGTGCCCAGGCAGGTTGAGTTGAGGAGTCAAGGTAAGAATGAATTATAAGAGACGGCCAGAAAGAGATCCATGAGACAAATATTATGAACTGGATTAACAGATGTGTATGATCTGGATAAGCACTGTATTTATGGGTGTGGAAATAAGATTTTTGAATTTCAAGATGAATGAAATTACTTGTCTATTTTCTGGAGAGGACTGGACAGACATCACAAGGCCCATGGCTTTCTTTGGGAGTTACTGTGGAATGACTTTACACAGAAACACATGACGGAAGTGAAGTGAGGTTGGTGAGCTGGAAGTACAGAAGACAGAGCCATGGAAGCCTGATGGCGTTTAAATTGAACTGATAAAGCAAAACCCAGAAAAGACATTCTAAATGTTGATTAAAAGAAAAATACGGACGACCAAATTATATCATAGAGTCATAAACACACATGATAGCAGGTTGGAAGAAAGCATGGGCATTCCACAAAGTCAAACGTCTCACTTCAGTGTAAACTCTGGGCTTTGTGTTTTAACACTAGTTGTACCACTGACAGCCATGGCCCGGAAGGCAGCATACATCAGAGTTCACATTCCAGTAAGCAATAGGGACAAGATGTGAGCCTGCTCCTGTATATATATATAAGCCGTGTATTTTTACTTGATAATCCCTTGTCTCTTCACTCGATGCCTTAAAGCTCAATTCTCAACTCACTCTAAACAATGTAGAAAATCACTCTCCCTAGGGTCTCTGATTTCTAACAGAGCTGCAGTTCTATAGTCTTCCCCAGCTCTGTTCTTGAACCTACTTAGTCTGATTCTCCCAAAGCAAGCTGACAGAGACTTATGCTGGATGTCTGCTCTTACCATCAATTAGCGGTGTTGATCACCGTTAGTGAACAACACACAACTCAAAGTTACTTCTGAAAAGCTCTCACAAAGACCATTCCCTACTCTCAGTCCCCTTGGTATCATTCAAAGCGTGATCAAAGGCTTGTGTTCCCATGTATGTGAGGATTTCAATTTTCCTCTGTCAAATCATAAACTGCTCGAGAAAAGACATAGCTTTCAACAGGAAGGCTTTAACCCTACAAGTTAAATGAATATAAGGGTAAAAATGGGTATGATATTAATATATCAGTGTGTGGCCTGGCTATTAGAGAAGAAAAGTAGGAATCAATTGTAAATAAGGAGTTTGGCTATTTCAACAGTTCATCTGAAAAGACATATAAAGTATAAGTGCACACTTAAAGGTACACAGAAAAGAAGTCCTATAGACAATTTTTTTAATTTAAGCTTTATTCTTAAATTAACTTTAAATCGTTGAGCTATTTGCTAAAAGCCTGCTAAGTCTCTGTACTTTCATTCCTATGAAATTCACAAAACCAATAATATTCCCAATCATCACTTTTTAATACCCCTTCAGTGTGTATTCTAAAATTAGTATCTGCCAGTACTACAGTGGGTCACAGAGCTCTGCAGCCTGGTTAATGCGAGCACACAGTTCCAGTGTTAATAGTATCTAAGAGCAACACAACATAAATTGAAATCGTTTTCTCAATCTACATTTCAAGAATAGAAAGAAAACAATGAAGCAATAAGGAAACCCAAATAAATATCTCAGACTAGACATTGTAATACTCTGAGTAGTTTTTCCTGAGCTTTTGTTTTATTTTCTAAGTAGACATGAGAAAAAAAAAATCATGGAATAGTTTTCATGACTTGCATATTAAATCACACACAGAGACTCTCACATTCCCTTTTGTGATACTGAACTCTCAAGTTCATTAGCTTAAACAAAAAGTCAGTGGAGTAGCTGGAGAGATGGTTCAGTCTACAAAGTGCTTACCACAAACACTAGTACCTGGCTTTAGATCCTCATCACTCTCATGAGTGAGACACTCTCCTAAGCCAGGCAGGGTGGTAAAAATCTGTAACTCGAACGCTGGAGAAGCATAGATAGGTGGACCCATGAATCTCATTGGCTGCCTAGTCTGGCTGATTCAGTGAATTCCAGGTTTAGTGAGAGAGCTTATCTCAAAAAATAAGGCAAGGAGTGATAGATTTCTACATACATATACACACAAGTTCATGTGCTCATAACACAAGAACATGTACACACACATACACTACATATGCACAAGCACACACATGAAATAACCCAAGGCCAGCCATCATGGAATAAATGTAAAATGATTAACCAGGACTCTACAGTGTGTTCTCGTTGCAGGCTCACTAGTGAAGAAAATTAGAGAATTTTTCACCTTAAACACTCCAAAATAAAAAAGATTTGTCACATCCTGCATGACATTTGGAGAAGAGTGAGCAGACTCTTTAAGATGTCAAATGTAAGGAAGCCAAAAATCCATTACTTATTTCTTCAATGACATATTGTCACCTTGTAATATGTTCTTAAAGTATTAAA
This sequence comes from Phyllotis vaccarum, assembly GCA_033318265.1. Classification (NCBI taxonomy): domain Eukaryota; kingdom Metazoa; phylum Chordata; class Mammalia; order Rodentia; family Cricetidae; genus Phyllotis; species Phyllotis vaccarum. Next base: position 118,498,164 of record JARWLC010000005.1, read on the forward strand.
CCACAGGCTATCTCAATGAGTCATTATAACCCCTTGTTCATTCATGGCCTTAAGGAACATGAAGCAGAACCACATTAGTAAGTGGTCATACACATAACCAGGCAATGATGGTGTCAGAATTTCTACCTTCTACATGGGTCCTAGTTTGCTGTTTCTTATGGGGTGTCTTGAATGCTGCCAGTTTTCTTTAGGGTAAAATAGTTTTCAAGTAAACGTTAAAATAATGTAATTCACTATTTTGTAATGGGTAATGGAATGTTAGAACAGCCATGTTCCTTGAAATGTATCTAAAGGAATATTCACCAAGACTAATGTAAATACAGGGGGGAAATGGAAAGCTAGAATGCACGGAAATTACTGCACCCTACAACATTTCTAAAGTAAAATTGTATTTTTTGAATGTTCATTAAATATGCTTTGCTGTCATTGAAGTATATGTTATCCGACTGTGCTAGCAGGGTGCATTCCAAGTTCACAGGAGTAACATAATACATTTCAGATGCCTGTATAAATATGTAAGGCACACTAATAATTTTAAATAACTAATTTTGTTTCCCAAACCAATTAATTTGTTTATATGAAGTGATTAAGGACAAAATAATTCTTGAAATTTTAACTCTTTGCCTAGAGTTCTATTAATACTTTGAACCTTACAAACAATAAATACATGGAGGTAAGCAATAGCTAAAGTAGCCTAACATAGAACAACTATAAAGCGATTTCATATTTGCAGGAAGCAAAAATCCACTTGGGGACATACTTGTGCTCCAACAATGCAAACTCTTCACAAAGTCTGTCTTGTTTAGCTCTGCTATTTACAGAAAGTTTCTATTGGACATTAGGGCATAATCTTTCAATTAAATAAATTGAAAGTCAATATAGCATGGCTGCTGGCCAGATGGCTCAGCCAATAAATGCCAAGCCTGATTTGAGCTTGATGACCTGGATTCACATGCTGAAAGAGAGGCCTGACTCCTGCAATTTGACCTATGACTCCCACCCCCTTCATCATGGCATGTAGACCCCTTGTACAAAAACAACGATATGTAATAAGAGAAATTTAAAGTCAATACAGAGGCCATTTAGGAGGGTAGTGATCCTACTTCAAGTCGGATCAAAGGTTTTTAGAACGCTTAGTAAGAAGAGTGGTTCTAAAGGTATTTAATTTTATGCTGAAATTGATAGAGATCTTAACAGTAGGAACACTGAAAAAAAAGACTGTGACTATAAGGATATTCTCGAAGAAAGTTTATGAAAATGAAAACAGAATGAGTGGTAAAAAGATTTTTAAAAAACAGCATGAAGTAATTTACCTTTGTTGTTGAATATATCAATAAACATTTCTTTGGTAAATACCATGTGGAAAATGTCTTACCATATACTCCATATTAGAAGCTGTTGGATACACTTGACTTCTCAGTTTATTGTGGAGATCCAGGATGCTCTGCATGTCATTGTCTGTGATGGCCCTTTTCCCTCTCTGCTTGGCTGTCCACCACTCACCATCCTCATCTATGTACTTTTCCAAAAGTTTCTCCAACAAAGTGGCGTTAGGAACCACCATAGCGGGAACTGCTCCGGTCACGAAGAGCAGTGCCGTCACTCTGAGCCACTCCGGTGCTGCACACATCATAATGAATGGCCCTCGGGGTTTCCCCGGGAAAATCTCCAAGATAGGCTCTTCCACTCCTTTTGGCTATAAGACATGTCACGTGATTGAGATGCATTTATTTTCTAACAGTGAACTTCAACAAGAAAACACCCTTTTATGGCCTCCAGTTCCACACAAAGAATTTTCACAACGCATTGTTTGCACAAAATATTCTTCCAAGTTACCCAGGAAGCCGAGGGCTAAAGGAAGCACAAAGCTTGAGAATAATTTCTGAATTACAAGGTTTTAAATAGCACAGAAACATCTAGCTTTCAAAGAATAAGATCAGTAATGTGTTTTATTTTTGTCTGGAGGTTCAGATTTTCTGTAGAAACTTTCAAGAGTCTTTGCTTGTCTGTGTTCATTTAAGGCACAACAACCCAGTATCTTATTTGTGGCTCATAGCTATTCATAATGAGCTGAAATTGCAAGCGAATTTTTTACATCATCTATGCCTGCGCCCATGGATATCTGATGAGGGCTAGGTGAATAGGAATGAATGGCTCAGGTCCCTGGAGCAACTCTTCTTTGACCCACACGCAGATGAAGAAATCAGTTATGTTTCCTTTAAAGTTTGTGTGTAACTGTGAACCATTTCCTACCAAAAGAGCTTTACTCACAGCAGGAGCCCACAGTTCACTGAACCCGGCAGAGAGGGCACGCCCAGGACAAGGTGAAACCAAAGAAGTCACTTGCATGCACTAAGCCAGGCTAATAACTGTGAGTTCCTGCCCTGCAACCCACCTACCCTGTCTGGGCCAGACCTTTCTCTACAAGTTGGTATTTTTCCTAGATCATGTTTCCAAAAGGGGAGCTAGTAAAACCTGGCAGCTGGACCACTCTGAATGCAGCTTGTGAGTAGTGCTTACCTCTCCAGTGTGATGTTTCCCCAGGAGAGCTGAGCGGAGCAGGACAGTGGGTCCCCGCAGCTGCCCCCAGCCGCCACACAGGACTGCAAAGACGCTGCGCTGCGATGGAGACGGACCAGACCACCGCGAGACTCTGAGCGAGCGAGGAGCGGGTTGAAGTCCCTACCTCCGTGACTATTAGCAAACCTTGGAGGAGCAGCTGATGGAGGCTCCGAAGTTAGATAGCTGAACAGTGGCAGAAAGCTTGCTCGGCAGAGTGGGACCCCCGCTGTGTCCCTGAGCTGTCCGTGCTAGAGGAGGGGTGGGGCAAGGGGGAAAACTCACAAGAGACCTCGAGTTGCAGCCCTGTGCAGTGTCAGCATGCAGAGCCCCGGCGCCAGGCGCTTCCGCTGCTCCCCAGCGCTCCCGGGCATTTATTGAGGTCCCTGCGCAGGCACGTGACATCAGAGCCCTCCTTGCCCACCCCCCACCTCCACCTCCATCCAGTCCTGGCTGGAGGCCCATAAGAGTCGACTAGCAGTGAGCCAGGAGCTTTCATGGGCGTGCTCTGGGCCTCTGTGACAGGGGCGGGAAGGTCTGGGCCCTGCAGGAGCAGAGCCCCTAACTTTCCCCACCCTGCTCATCACTTCTGCTGTCAGGCACCCTCCCCCTGAATGTCTGTTAAGAGACCCTAAGATTCTTTAATAACTTGGCTGCAGTGAAGCTGGCCCCAGAACTTAAGGTAGGTGGGCATGGAGGTGTGCTCAGAACCTCCAGTGTTGTACACAAAATGTGATCTAGGGGGCAGGCGGAAGAGAGAAACAACTTTTTTCTTTCTTTCCTTATTTTTCTTTTTTCCTTTTTTCTTTATTTTTATCTGACAGTGACAATATGTCTCTAGACCCTAGTTTCTAGAATGCAGAAGTCATTCTTCGGCTTCTAAGCCTTAATGAGGACCACATAGAGAAAAGGATTCCGAAGACTATTGAGGCAAATGTTGCCTGATAGTTGTGGTACTTCAGTCCTTAAACATGCAACATGAATTTCTCAGATGAGATCGCAGCACTTGGCATTTGTGAAAATAAAGGAGGTCTTTCAACTAATTTATCACTGGTAGATTAGCAGGAGTTCAAGGCTCAGTCCCAGGACAGACAGTGAAAGGCGGAGTTTCCTCATTGCCCATGTTGCAGCCTCAAGTAGGAATTTACTAATTTAAATTCATAGTGTGTTGCTGAGGGCAGTTTTAAACAGCACAATTTTATTTTGAAATGGGTTATTAATTCTGCTTTGCTTCTGCTCCTTAGTGAATCTTCATCTCAAGTCTGCCTTTCTATCAACCTGTGGTAGGGATTCTCAGATCATTCCAACCATTACTTGCCTCTTTCTACTACAGCGGCTCTACTGTCCCTGAGTCCCTGCTGCGTCACACAGGGAGGGATGGGAAAAAAATCTAACAGGGTGAGTAAGCTGTGGGCCACATAGAACTTCCTTAGGTGTAGATCACAATAAATCTTCAGCCTCTTAAACACAAAATGGCTGGAAATTTGTAGGTTTGAAATAATTCATTATTCTCATGCCTGGTATTCAGAAAATTGGCTTTTGCATTCACTAATGATGGATGAGTTTATGGTACAAGTTCATCATAAGGAAAAGTAATATGACTTAGGATGGAGATGGTATCTATACTATACACTTTATGAATCTGAGTCATCGAAAAACAGGGCATTGAGTCAAACCTGCTAAAAGTAATTATATATATATATATATATATATATATATATATATATATATATATATATATATGGAATGCTTGGAAAAGACTTTAATTGCATTAAAGAAATAAAAATAGTAAGAATTTGGTAAGAAAATTATACTTTAATAAAAGAAAGACCTAAATAGTCATCATTAGCTTTTCAATAATATTTCCTAAATAGTCATCATTAACTTTTCAATAATATTTCATTTCTAATTTAATATACAAGCTTTTATAATACTCAAAAGTATACTGTTTATGTTTTTGTTTATTTTTGAAGGTCTATTTGTGAACAGAAGAAAACATCTTTTCTACATAAAATTCATTTCAAAGGGTAACTTTGATTTTCTGCTGAATAAAAATGTAATTGCATGGTGGACGATGACATTTCTACTCTCTTCTGGCAGACGTTGTTGGGTATCTGGCCAATACTAAGTCTCCCACCTCTTTATTACTTTCAAGTTCACAGCCTCTGGTTTTGCTTAGAGTATTTTCCTTCACAAGTCAGACAGAAACTTTAGAAGGTGACCATAGCTCATTCTGGTCATCAAACTAGATCGTTGGAACAGTGATTAGCTTAGTTAAAAGTCATCTCAAACAGTAATTGCCCATTCTGCAAATAAGGCAGGCCTGTAGATAGAGCTGAGGGAAGGGTTAGAAAGTTTCTCCTTTGTGATAAAAAATAGGCACATAAAAAGAAAATGTATCTTATAAGTGTTAATTAATGAAATCTGTAAATACAGTTGTCATTGTGCAAAGAAGATAGACTAATGACAATGATCTCTTTACCTGTTGAGCAAAAGGACAATTTGTGTCTGTTTCTCCCTACTATTGACACGTCACTATATTATCCCCCCATATTGTCTTGTATGTGAGATTATAAATGCATGTAAAGCCACATCAGTTTAGTTTGAGTATTTAGCTACTTGCAACACAAAGCACTGGAATCCACAAATTTCTGCAAAGATGACTCTTCTTTTTACCAGTGTCATATTTCCCATGCTGTAATTCTCTGTATATGGGCAAAGTAAGAAATTACCTTAAGATATGTTCTAGCCTCACCCAGAATTTCTAAAGGTGAATATGTGCTGTAGGAAGGAAGTTGCTCAGTACTGTTATGATCTCATATCTCATGCATCAAGACATTGTTTCATTTTTTTTTCTTCTGGGAATATGTGATAATAGATTTCTTGTATTTGATATTTTAAGAAATAGAGCTGGTATAGATTTCTTTATTTGTTTTTCTCTTACATATGTGAATAAGTGCCTGCATCTTTGTGTGTATGTGTAACACAGGCATGCCTGATGCCCAGGAGGGCCAGAATAGCAAGATCAATGCTCCAGAACAGGAGTAATACAAAGTTATGAGTCACCACATCAGTGCTGAGACCCAAACATATGTCCTCTCCAAGAGCAGAAGTGTTCTGAACCCCCAAGCCATTTCACCAGCCCTTGACCCTGTAGAAGCAAAAGTCGTGAAGAAAAGGCTGCTATGTTATATCTTAACCGTATTTCTTACCATTTCCCATCATGTCTTCTTCATTTCCACATCGACTGATTTTGTAGTATATTGTGAAAAAGAAAGATTTACAATGGAATCAGTTTTATAAAGAGCCACATTTATTGTCATCATCACTGGGAAACTGTCATGAGTAGCTCAGAACATAGCCTGTTTTTTGCTTTGAAGCAGACACTTTGTCATTATTTTGTAGTCTGGCCGTTCTTCAATCACTAGCTTCAGTGGGTCATTTTTAAATTTTCTTTTCTCACAGCTGGGTCAGTTGCTATACATATACAAAAAATAATAATTTCAATGTGTTTCCTGCCTTTATATTTTTTATACTCCTGTCTGTACATGAAATCTGTAACATTTAGTCTGATGATCAACACCAAAACCACCTTCAGCCACATAGGATTTCAAAATTAAGCCATCCTGTCTGCCACGTCATTATCCCCTTTATATTTCTTAACTGATAGCTACTTACATACTTGTCTTACTTCCTAGAAATGCTAAAACAATTTTGGTAGAGTAAGTTGCGTATATGTATTGCTTTTTATCATTTACTATTAAGTACACAAATCAATTGGAGAAAATACAATGTATGATCTTGGAAAAGTACGTGTGTTAGTTGCTTTTCCAGTTGCTTTAACAAAATATCAGACAGAAGCAGCTCAATGGATAAAGAATTTATTGGGGTTTTTAGGACAGTGTATATAGTCTTCAGTATGGCTGACAAGCAGTTTTAGCATTAGGTGTTTGGTCTCAGATGTCAGGTGACAGAAAGCAAAGAGCTCTGGCCAGAAGGTAAATCAGGCAGTGACCCATAAGGTCCAGCTCCAGTGTCCTCCATGTGCCAGCTAGGCATCGTATCGCAAAGGATGCACAACCTCTAAATATAGCACCAGTAGCAAAGGACCCAGTATGTAAACACATTCAAAACTAATAGTACCTGTGCTCCAGGATGTACATGGAAGACTGACTAGAACCCACAAAGTAAGCAAAGATCATCATGCTTGAGATGATTGTCATCTAAGATATTTCCTTGGAGAAGAACACCTAGGATTTAATGTGAGAGACAAATGTGCTACAGAACAGAGGGGCAATTCAGATGATTTTAGATGGACAAAAATATACAGTATAGAACAACTCTAGGAAATATTTCCAGACCAGCAAATATTAATAGACTTTTGGTACTTTCTAGTTGAGGAGTACTTCCCTAAGCCATTCATTTATGACAGTCTATGTCGGAGGGGATGTAAGCAAGAGGAACAGTCCTCCATTGCTGGTGGAAATGTAAACTTGTACGGCCACTTTGGAAATCAGAAAACTGAGAATCATTCTACCCAATGATCCAGCAATATCACTATTGGGCATATACCAAAGGATGCACATTCTTACCCCAAGGACACCAGCTTAACTATGTTCATAGCAGCATTATTCATAAGAGCCACGACCTGGAAACAACCTAGATGCTCCTCAGTGGAAGAATGTATTTTTAAAAAATGTTGTACATTTGCATAATAGAATACTACTTAGCAGAAATAAAATTATATCCTGATTTCAGGCAGGCAAATGAATGGATCTGGTGAGTATTATCCTGAGAAGAGTAACACAGACCTAGAAAGACAGACATGGTATGCACTCACTCATAAGTGGATTTTATACATATTTATACATAAAGCAAAGGGTGGTCAGGCTAACTGAGCAATTAGTTAATAGAAGGAATATGAGAGACATCAATGGATCCCCCTGGGAAGGGGAAATAGGGAAGATCTTAATAAATTGGGATCATATGGGGGAACGAGCAAGGGGAGGTGGGAAGAGATCATGAGAGAATGAGATGATTGAGTGAGAGGAGCAACAGAGAGGGAGAGCAAAGAAATGGATATCTTGATAGAGGGAGCCATTGAGGGGTTAGAGAGAAACCTGGTGTTAAGAAAACATCCAAGAACCCACAAGGTTTCCTCTGCTAGAACTGCAAGCAATAGTGGAGAGGATGCCCAAAGAGGACTTCCCCTATGATCAAACAAATGACCGTCCTAATTGTCATTATAGAACCTTCATCCAGCAGTGGATAGAGGCAGAAACAAAGATCCATAAGTAAGTACTAGGATGATCTCCTGGACCAGCTGGAGAGAGAGTAAATGATCAAAGGGATTGGGATCATGAGGAGGAGACTCACAGAGATGGCTGACCTGAGCTATTGGGAGCTCACTGACTCTAAAATAACTGCTGAAGAATCTTCATGGAAAGGAAATAAACCCTCCTAATGTAGAATGGTGTAGACAATTTGTAGAGCTTCTTGCAGTAGGACCAGAGTTTATTCCTGGTGTATAAACTGGCTTCTCGAAGTCCATTCACTACACAGGAACCCCTAACTCAGCTTTGATACTTAGGGAAGGGACTCAGACCTACCTCAACTGGATATGCCAGACCAAACTGACTCACCTTGGGATTTCTTGCCTTCCCTGGGGAATGGTGTGTGTAAAGACTGAGGGAAGATGGAGAGGAGGGGAAGGAGGGGAGCAGTGGAGGGTATGAGAAAAAAATTCTAAATAAAAAAGTCTGCAAAGAATTAAAACTTATGAATATAAACTCCGCTTTAGATAAATAAACACATGTCTAAACTATTAATTCCCATGAAGCCTTCTCATTAGAAAGGGTGCTCTCTTTGTGTTATAAATATCTCAGATGGTAGATTATGTTTCCACATATCATTTTATAGCCTCTATGCATAATTATATCATCATATTTTTAATCTATAGTACATCCATAGGAAGATGCATTCATTGACATAAAACCTTCCACTTTGAACAGTGTTTTTACTTCTTCAGGGCACAATGCACAGAAATACAAAACTATTTTCAAATTAAAGAAGTTTCTAAAGCACATTCAGGGCTGACTGTTCCCTATCTGGGCCTGCAGACGTGCTCCTCAGTTGTTTGGGGTAGAAGTTGTCCAGGTTTGTTGGGAAGAACTGTTGAAAGAGGAGCGTTGTTATAAGGAAAACCTTCACCATTTCATCAGCAGAATTAATGGCTGAGACAAGTTTTTCATTCCAGCCTAAAGAAGATGAATGCCTCCTAGCCTGTGAATAAAGAGCTGACAAAAGAACCCCACTCCTCTTTAAATGAAACTGTACAGAATGATATTTAAAGTGAATAGAAAATCCTAGTGTCTGGCATATAGATAAACTCTACAACTACAAAATTGTTTGTGTGTGTGTGTGTGTGTGTGTGTGTGTGTGTGTGTGTGTGTGTGTGTGTGTGTGTGTGTTGCCTAAGTATTAGACATTCTTTTAGTACATATCAAAGGAGTTATATTAATAAAATGTGATTAAAACTAGACAAATTATACAGAAACCATTGAGAATATGAAGAAAATGAGCAACATTTTATCTGCAATGTATAATTTCCAGTTATTCTTCTGAGAATAAACCCAAGAATTAGTATGGATTTTATCAGTGCTTTTGGTCTAAGGAATGTCAATGAGGAGATGGCTCGCTCACTTTGGTGTGACATTTGTCATATATACACAATGGCCTGAGTGTGAATGCCTAGAACCGTAGAGCAAGCTGAATAAGGAGTGTGAATGCCTAGAACCCTAGAGAAAGCTGAACAAGGAGTGTGAATGCCTAGAACCGTAGAGCAAGCTGAACAAGGAGTGTGAATGCCTAGAACCCTAGAGAAAGCTGAACAAGGAGTGTGAATGCCTAGAACCCTAGAGAAAGCTGAAGAAGGAGTGTGAATGCCTAGAGCCCTAGAGAAAGCTGAACAAGGAGTGTGAATGCCTAGAACCCTAGAGAAAGCTGAACAAGGAGTGTGAATGCCTAGAACCCTAGAGAAAGCTGAAGAAGGAGTGTGAATGCCTAGAGCCCTAGAGAAAGCTGAACAAGGAGTGTGAATGCCTAGAACCCTAGAGAAAGCTGAACAAGGAGTGTGAATGCCTAGAACCCTAGAGAAAGCTGAACAAAGCAGCAAAAGAATTGGATAGGCAGAAGTTGGAGAATCCTTGGAGCTTATTTACCATACAGGTAAGTGAATTTCTTGAGATCCTGGCCTTAAAAGTAAGGCGAAGAGTGAAGAAGAGAACTGGCATCAACCCCTGCCATTCACTCACACAAAAATAGCTGGAAAAATAACAACTTCTGCAAACATATCTGAGTCATCTATAACTTATGAAAAACTGCATCATTATCAAGCAGTGCCTGTTTCTGCATCTATCTTGCTTCATTCGATGCTCTGAATTTTGATACTGATATTTAATATCTTACTGATTCTAAATATTTCTCTGGTAGTTATTTCCTAAATTATAATGTATGTTAATTCCTATGGCCATCTTACTTCTTTTCTTTTCTCTTATTTCAAATCTTAATTCTCCCCCCCCCCCAAAAAAAATCTTCATGGTGGTCAAAATATGTTTTACCTATAATTTAAAATCTTCACGTAGTCTAAAATGTTCAATGAAAGTCACTATTAATAGTAAAACTGTAATTTCTTTTAGACCTAGAGAGATTGGTATGATGTGAGATGTCAAACTCTCTCTGAAGCTGGATTAGGAGATGGGTGGAGCCAGCTGCCCCGTCTAAACCTTTAAGTCTACCACACCTTGGCAGATTAAAGGTATGATCAGAAACATTAAGAAGTAGAGGGAGATGGGTGGAGTCAGCTGCCTTAGCCCAGTCTGTAATCTTAGCCACACCTTGCCAGATTAAAGGTGTAGTCAGAAACAGAAAATGATAAAAGATAAGAGATATACAGTAAAGATAGATTCAATTTTTTTAAAAAAAATTTAAAAAAAACCTCTAAATGGTTTGCAATGTGTTTAAAAATATAGGTAGGCTTGAGAGAAAAAAAGAAAAAGGATAGAGAAAGTTCTTAAAAAATGAGTAAAAAATAATAAGCCATGTAAAGATGAAAATTACAAAGAATGTCTGGAGACTGCATGCTATTGTCTTGTCTTTGAGTTTTTTTACTGCAATGGAGGCAGTAAGAGTTGCCAAAGTACATTTGATTATAACTGTTGCTGGATTAATCTAATCTATATATTTTTAAAATGAGTTGACTTTAAAATTGAAAGAAAAGTATATACTACTTTGGGAAAGAGGCTTTCTTTTTTACTTCCATAGAAAATGAGAGGTTGTGGATTTATTCCCAGTTTAAAAAAAAATAAGGTTTGATCAAAGAGGACCCCCTCAAAAATCTCTAATGGAAAAAGATGGCCACATCAACTTCAAGGCTACCAACTAAGATGATTCAGGCTCAAGACCCCTAGAAGATTGCTAATGTCCCAAATCAGCAAGAAGTAATTTATGGAAAGTTACACCAAATCCCAAAATATTGTTTATAAATGTTTGGTTTTATTATAAATGGTTAATTGTTATAATCAATCTCTTTCTAGGGAAAAGGAGAGAATATAATATAGAAATGATAATAAGATTATATAATCTACTTTGATCCAAAAAATGTTAATCTCAAATATTTTATGTTGGTATGGGTTTTGGTTTATTGATACAAATTTTATATATATATACTATTGTTATCGTGTATGATAACCAAACTTATAGTCATTTTAGTTGGATATTTTTCAGATTTACAAAGATATTTTAATTATATATTTATATTTTAATCTTCAAACACTTCAAAGACCTAAAGAATATGGCATTTAAAATACTTTAAGAACCTAGCTTTTTCTGGACAATGAGACATGTTTGCTCCTGGCAGCAACAATCTGCTTCAAGAGGATATAGACATAAAGAAGCTCCATATGGAGTTAATTTTCTTTGTGGCAAAAGATAGCCACTAAAGAAGAAACTGTTCTTGCCTTGACTGTTTGACAATATGGTATATAAAATGAATACACAGAACCCGTAGGAAAGTGACCTCTGAACTTTGGAAGAATAAGCTGAAATGGTCCTTCAGGTTCCTGCTTCATAGAGAAAACTAGCAGATATTCTGTAGAACAAAGAGAGAAGCAACTGGTGAACTATGCCGGAATGGGTGTAACAGTCCTTCAAATTTTCTGCTTCCCTGGAAGGTATGACAGCAATTCTAAGCCTTTAGGCTAATAATGAGTGCCCTGATGTTACAGAGGAATTTTGGGTGTCCATCCAGGCAGCTAGATGTCATTTCTGTCATTTCTAGATTTTGCAAGTTGATTGTACTTTCTGTTTACTCAGATAATATTATATCCTTCTGTGGTCTTTGATGTAGATGAAAATTAGTTATAATTATAATTTTCTCTATGTACATTAAAAGGTAAATTGCATGTGAAACTTTGAACTCACAAGGATAAGGTAGCTGATATAATATTTTCTTTAATTTTGGTAAATACAAATAGACCTAAAATTGTAACTGTAATTCTTGCTTGATAACTGTTTCAATATATGTAATTTTGCCATGTTAAAATTGAAACCTTCCTTTTTGACTAGACATAAAAGGGGAAGTGATGGGGGGAGGTCTTTCTCTATGCTGTGAATATCATTGGTTAATAAAGGGCCTGTTTAGACCTATGGCAAGGCATCTCAGAAGCAGGCAGGAAATCCAAGCATAGATAAAAGAGATGGGCAGGGTCAAAAACAGACAAGCTGCGCCCCCCCCCCCAAGAGAGCACAATCTAATGGAACACGGGTTAATAGATTAAAGCAAGACATAGATTAATAGAAATGGGCTAAGATTTGAGAACTATCTAGTAATATGTCTGAGCCATAGGCCAAACAGTATATAATTAATATAAGCTTTTATGTGTTTCTTTGGGACTGCTAGTCCCAAAGAGATGGGGATATAGAGAGAGTCTCTCACTGAATCTAGATTTCATAAATGTAGCTGGACTGTCTGGAAAGCTATATCCTTGAGGACTCCCTTTGTCTCTCCTTCTCTAGTACTGAAATTACAAGCACATGCTACAAAACCTGGCTTTGTATATATTAAGGATATAAATTCAGGTCTTCATCTGCTTTCGCAAACACTTTACTGACTGATCCATTTTTCAGCCTCCAAGTATAATAAATTTTATCTAGAATAAATATGAACTTATAATAAGAACAATTAGGCTTAATATTTATTTGCTGTAATTTGGATAAAAACATGTTCTTTTATGGAAATGTTTTTTTTCTTTCTTTGAGTATTAATTTTAAACTAAGCATTCATTACTCCTATAGTAATAAATTAAATTTCTGGGGCCAAAAATCTTTCTTTTATATTGACCATGTCACTTTCACTGCTCATTTGTCTATTGCTGGAAAGGACAGAAAATTTATACCAAACTAATACTGTAAAAACATAGCAACTTGTACCTGCCATATTGGACCCCACATATAACTCATTGTCACGAAGCTGCATACCACACTTGCAAATACTCTGAGGATAGTCCTAAATTAGACTCTAAGTCACAGAATTCAGTTTATTCTTCTTGAGGCTTTCCAAGACCACACTGTCCATATTCATGAATGCCCAGGGAACATTGCTCTAAGCTTCTGAAATATGACTGTTGTATGCCACACAAAAGTCACCAGAGAAAAAAGCACAGCTGGTCAACAAACACTATAAGTAGTAGACTATCCATGATAAATGTTGTTGAGGTTCAGAGAGATGAAGGAATTAGTATTTGATGACCCAGCTTTTCCTCAAAACTGATGCTCATTGACAAAACTGCCTCTCCCACTGCTGCTTTCTTAGATGTGCAAATGAAAATCTTTTTACAGTGCGAAATGATGTTAGAAGTAGAAGCCAGCAGCAAGTTAACAGAAGGCATCTTCACTAACCATTTTGTTTTGAAGTGCCCAACATCTACTTCTGACTTTACTAGTAGCTTGATATTTGAATATTCATCTTTTATTTTTTACTATGAACCTTATCAATATTCTGATTTGTGTTTTTAATAAAATAACAAATAAGTAAAAGAATAATGGTACCTTGGTAATTCAATTGTAAAGAAAAGCAGGTCAGTGCTAGATAAAATGTTGCATCAAGCTGTGCTCCACAGCTTCCCCCCTAAGAGATTGTTCTACTTGAAAGAATTGAATCATTTTTCTAAAGAATTTCTAGATTTATAAATGTACGTTTTAGTCAATCATATGCTATTGTTACTTAGTATTTTAGTAAATAAATTAGTTGAAAAAAATATAACACTGAAATGGTTCAAATGAATGGTTCAAACAAAACAGGGCCTTTATTTTATTTTATTTACTTAAGAAAGAGCTAGTTGTGCAAAAAAGAACACTCAGTTGATCAGAAAAATAAATGAATGGCAGGAAACATGTAGGGTCAAATTCAAGGTGAGACATTTCTTGATATGGAAAAATTAAAAAGGAAGCACAAAGACTTTCTGCCCTCAATGTTATTATGCAAAAGAATCAATGTTCTGCAGAGTCAGGTTAAGTCTGTGCCAGGAAGGAAGTACTAGGTGTGTGTTTTGAGAGGTCAAAGTGGCTAAGATCCAGATGGCCAACAGAATGGCTGAGTTAGGAATCAGAAAAATTCAAGACACGTTTCTCCACTTGTCCAGACAGGAGTCTACCAAAGTTCATTCAAGATTTCATTGAATAAGTTGACGTGAAGCTGTAATTTTAATTATACATTCTGAATATGTAAAATTAACAATGTCTGTAATTATAAAAGGATGATTTGGAAAGGAACACATAAGAAAAGCTACTCACTTCATCAAATCCCAGAAGGTGGATTTGATTTCTACTTTAAATTAATAGCTTATCTGTTGGTAACCGTTCAGCTTACAGACCATCTCTTAGCAAGACAAACATTGTTCCCACATGTTGAGAAAATTGCCTTGCTCTATCTCTCCAGATTTCTTCTTTTACTTTTGGCATTTTAAGAGTTCTTTAAAGTCAGCCATTGGCTCAATTTACTAATTGGAGGGAAATGGATAGAATTAAAGGAATGCAAACCATGGATAAAATCATCTAAAAATAGACAGATTTGTTTTACCATTCCTTGCAATTCTACTATTTTGTCCATGATTTTATGTTTCTACCTATGTCATTTTTAAAAAGACAATTTTTTGGTTGTTGTTTCTATCACTACTTTGAACATAGCAACTTTATGTGTCATAAACATGCACTTAGCTAAGAACTGTTTTCGGAACTTTTCTAAAGCTATTTAATTCGCTAAAACATACCTTGCAATTGATCTTCAGTCTGTGGCATAAGCCTGGCATCATTCTGTTTCTGTAGCCCTCCGAGGTGAATATAATTACCTTAGACAGAAGTAGCACTGTCTTGGCATCTCATGAATAGTCAGTGATCATGACTTCCTGCTTCTTAAATCCTGGGACTGGTTGCTTTCCACTGGTAATCAACACCCCAAAAATACCCACCAAGAATGTCAGCGACCCTTGGGAAACCTATTTTACTCATCATGTATATTTCTTCACTTAGTCATTTTTTAAAATAATAGCAAAATTACCTTAAACTGACTGCAAAACTGAGCTGTTCCCTATCATTGTTGGCATAATCATAGATCCCAAGGTGTATGAAAAGAAATTCTCTTCATTATCATTTTTTTTTTTACTAAGAAGCAACTTCAAGTAAAAAAAAAAAAAAAGAAAAAAGAAAAGAAAAATGCTCATCTCTTATGCTGTAGACTTATGTAGTTACTCTAGGTGAAATTGTTTTAATTTAAAAGTTGAAACAACAAATGTGGGGCTGGGGAGATGGGTCAGTCAATAAAATGTCTGCTGCATTTAAGCTTTAGAACCCTATCTCAGATTTCCAGCACCCATGCAAAAAGCCGGGCATGGCAGGCCAAACCTGTATTCTAGCACTGGGAAGGACTAAGAAGGAGGGTCTCTGGGGTTCCCTGGCCAGCAAATTTAGTTGATTTGGTAAGATGGTGGTTCACTGAGACATCCAGTCTCAAAAAATAATATAGACAAAAGTTGAGAAAAACATCCGAAGTCACACTCCACATAAATATGCATACCTCGCAAAAAACCAATCTAATGGTAACAATTTCTTACCAAGAAAATGTCAAAATCTGGTTTCTTGTGAAAACCAAGAATCATGTTTTTCATGACTATAAAAAAATAGCAAAAGCCAAAGGTCAGTCTACTTTTGAAGTTTAACCGAAAAGATAATATCTCAAAACCTGAAATGTGTTCAAGGTGCTACCTTCATTACAATGTTGCCTTAATTAAATGGTACATGCAAAGGCCATAGTATCTTTTAGGGACACAAACTTATTTCTTTATTCTGAGAAAATATTTCTGCCTATTTTTTCTGACTTCACCAACACTATTATTATTCATTGCTGTTTCCAGATTTCCAATACAAGAAATCACTTTTGCTTCTAGATTCAAGTCTAACAGAATTATACTTAAATCCTTATAACTTGACTTCAAAATATTGAGCAAACCTAGATATTTTCTGTGGCCTTTCCTGTGTTTTTGAATTTTTCAGTTTATTCCTTCTATAAATAGAAGTATAAGTTTATAAATAATAACTAACCCATTGAATATTGAACCATGATGTATCTTAAACTTTATTGTTTATAAGTCTAGTCAAATAATCTTTCACTTGAAAGTAATTTTAACAAAAGTGATTGTTTTGGGTGAAATCTGAGATAAATCCTTGAGGCTATGTGAGATGAAGGTCTTGGGCATGTGCTGACAGTGTGGCAGCTTTTACCCTACTATCAAGACCAGATGGTTTAAGTACCACAGGTTCCCATAGTAAACAATCCATGGAAGAAACATATCTTTTGATGGAGTGAATGGGTAAACACTGCTATAAAACTAGAACCAGTGAGTCTTCTCCACTACTCTATATAGATACAAGGTTTTCAGATATATTGTACTTTTTTTATAGTTTGGGAATGCAAAATTTTCATAATGTATAAGATTTTAATTTTTTTCAAATATAAAAAATAATAGTTTTTACATTATGAGTCCCAAACAAAACAAAATCCAGATATGCATACAAAGTATGTACATCAATCCTTCGCTAGGATTGACCTGGGCAGACCTCAACACAATCAAATGATCCAAAATGAAATTTCAGAAGATTTCATAGTACTGACTGCTTTTGGAAAAAGTAGAAAGCCAAGTCATGAGCAAAGGCTGCTCATCTCCTAGATCTTTGGAAAAGCTATGCTCTTAATACTATTGGAACCAGGGCTGACAAAGTTTGGCAGGACAGTATTTCCTAGACCAGGATTATGATTCCTCCAACTTCACCCTTTTCAGAGATCTGATTCATAAAGAGTACCATGTTAATGAGATGGTAGCTCACCCAGATATCTCTTGTGTGTTGAGTTCTAATATATATCAAAGTATTCACCTCTAAGCTGATTTCTAGTTTCTGAGGTTCTTTTTGTAGAGAGAATCACATGGTAACTTCTGCATAATCAGAGTGAAGTGACCAAAATCCTTCAGTTTGAAAAGTAGCAACCAAGGTTGTCCATGTGTGCAGCCATAGAGTCTTTATATGTTCCATTAGCAAAGTCTTCTCTAGTTGTCATTAAAATTGTTCTTTCAGGCTCAGGGATTGAAAGTCAGTAAACAACAAGCTTCTTTCCTTGTTCTCTCCAACCTTGCGTGTGTGTGTGTGTGTGTGTGTGTGTGTGTGTGTGTGTGTGTGTGTGTGTGTGTGTGTGTGAGTGTGTGTGTGCGTATTTCAAATGTTAGTGTATAACAAGTCTAACATTTCTATTAGATCACTCAAGAAATTCTCTTATGAAAAATTGTCTCCAATATAGAAAAATGAAGTCTCCTCCACAAATAATATGAAACTAAATTCATTAAAGACTCTAAAAGTAAATCTTAGAGATTATATAAAGAAGTATTATTTGCTTTGTCCTTTAGATTCAGGGTCCCAATGTGTAGCTTACGCTTGCCTTGAATCATTCTGTTTCAGTCTCCACAGTGCTGAGATTACAGGCATTTGCTATCATACCCAGGCAAAAGGACCATCTTTATACTATCAAGTAAGGAAAGAATTTCACAGACAAGATAATAATATCACAACAACAAAAATAAATTTGTTATATTTGACTAGGATAAAAAAAGTTATGATTTTGAGAGAGAGTATGTGTGTGGAGTGACATAGGAGAAGTAGAAATGGGGTAAAATGATATAAATACTCATATATAAAATCCCCCCAAATTATTATTATACCGTTTGTATTAATGATAGATTTGTGTTTAGAATAAGCAAGCAAACTCAAAAATCATTTGGTAAAACACAAATGAGCCAATTAGGAAAATGCTAAAAGAAACAGAAGGAAAAATTTGTAGTCTAGAGATTTAGAAGAATTACTCTATCTTGTTGATTATGATAATTCAGGTTTCAAAACAAATGCCATCCTATTAATAATATTAATCTTCACTAGAAGACACAGAAAAGTAGATTCTCATACTAAGAACCTATCATGTATATTCTATTATTTATCTAAATATTTTGTGAGTAAATAAATAGAAGGCACACATAAGAAGGATAAACTAACATAAGCAGTTACACTGTTTATACACTGATAGAGTGGTAGGGGAATGTCATCAGATAAGACACTGTTATCTATTATCTTTAAGGGAGAGAGAGGGGAGGAAGGGGGAATGAATAAGACCACCTCTCTGGAGCTACAGTGCCCCCATTGTTCACACTCCATCTGCTATGGGCCCCTCACCACAACTTGGTTGATGCAGTTTCCATGTTCTTGAATCTTCCAAACTTTAAACTAAAAAACCTCATTTCTTTATAAGAGCATGTATCAAGACTTAGTTCCAGGACCAAGAAGCTGACAGATGGGCTCTGTGAGGAGGATCCTAAGCAGATTTTGAGAAATGATAGATTATATTTCAGATTACCTGTTACTATATGAAACTCTTCCCTATTATTTGATCATTTGTTTCTTGGGTGAGTGATCTTTCTTTCTTCTTTATATAAAAATAGTTTGTATTGTTTCTAGAATACAATGGAAGGGTATTTCTCCTCTAGTATAATTGATCAATGAAACTGTTTATAATATTGTCTATATTATGTATATAAAATATAATATATATACCTGGAAAAATTGTAAATAACATAAGTTCATTCATTCCATTCTAAATGATGGGTGGGAGCCTAACTCACCTCCATGACTGAGATATCTCTCGGTTTTTTCTATATTATTGGACAAGAAGGGTGTCGAGGAGGAAGCAAAATGGAATGAAAGAAAATATTAATGGTTTTTATCAAAATACAGTGTCTTGAAATATTACAAAAATAAGGGAAGAAAAGATGTATGTGTCACTAGTGCTTTGCTTGGGTTCCCAGAAGTGTCCTGGGCAAGTTCTAGGCCTTTAATATTGCTCTCCATCACTTTGTGATCGCACTGTTCCCTCTGCTGAGTCTAATTTTCAGTGTTTCTCCCACCAGCCAAGATATACAGACAGAAAGGCAAAGTCAGTTATCTGAAAAGTTACGAGGCAGAGGAGGAACGGTAGCTATCCCAGTCAGCCTTGTTAGGGCCCACTGGCTGCGGAATACTCTTAGCTGTCAAGCCAAGTTGAAAGCTGGAGGAAAACAGGGGAAATTCAAGTCATTCTCCAGTGGAAACTGCCGAAGAGAGAACATCATCTTCTTGCCAAAGATAATACTCTCACTGTTAAAGTTAAAATTCTAATGTCATTTTATTGTTGTTTATAATCATATACTCTGGCAAAAATTAGCTTTTGTTAGCTTTGAGAAGACCTTTTTTGCATTATGTATGTAGGGAGATGTTTCATCACTGATAATAAAAATATCTGGCTGGTACTGCTAAAACTGCTGAAGAAGAGAAGTAAATATAATATATGAAATGATATTGTCTATCACATCAGCATTAACAGATGGCTCCACGGGTTGGGTGAAATCCCAGCATCTTATAGGAGCTGTACGTACTGGGTCACCACCATGGAGCAATTCAACATGTATGTCACCATAGCCAGGGACTCCCATCTATTGCAGAGCACAGCAGTGTGAAAGGCAGCTCTCCGTGTCCTTTCCGTTTAGGTGACAAGGAAGAAGGAACTGGAGGTTCAAATAGGGACAGCTTCACAGAGAGGGCAGCTTCACACCACACGCACACACACACACACACACACACCCTTAAAACCACACCACAGCCATCTTCACACTGACCCGGTTCTGTGGAACCCTAATTCCAGTAACAGCCTTGGCTCACATCCACTCTGCCCAAGCTTCTCTCCCAAGACTGGGTGAGCTGAGAAGTGTCTGTGGCTTAAAAGAGACACTGAGAAAGACCAGTCAGCAATGTAGCAGAGCATTTGGCTAGGTAAGTCTTGAAGGGAGGTGATCCAGGCTTCAAGGAGAACATTGTTCTTTCCAGTTCACAGGTATCATATTGAGAGGGTTTCCATGCTACAGACTTACAAACCTTTCTTCTCCATAGCCCTGACAAGTATATTCGTTCTGTATTTCATATTAACAGGTGTATTCACCAACGTGTCCAGTTTCTTAGCTTATATATGTCCACAGTCTAATGCTTCACTTGGGCAAGCTATAACTTAAAAGATTTATGAATACAAGTAATAATCTCAGTGTATAAAATGCTATATTCTGGTCATTGTCATTAACCTCTTGAGAGCAGCAGTAATTTCCTCAAGTTGACCTATTCGGAACTGGGCACATTACTTTTTTGCCATAAAATTGGGAAAGAACTCAGAAATGTTCCATCCCAGGATTTATAGGAAGTTAATAGATTTTATTTCTTTAGTGTTGTTATTAGCCATTCGTTGCCCAGGCCATTGTAATTAATCCCAATTAAACTCATTGGTTGTCCAAAGTACACTTGGCTAAAACTGATTTTTTTGTTTCTGGCATGAGTGCTCTATCTTGAATGAATAGACACTTGTTCATGGTTCCTCAGAAAAGGTTAATACAACACTTACCCACTCTAGTATCAGCCATAGCCACAGTCTAATCATAACACAAGCTACATCGAAATAAGTACTTTTAGTATTGTAAGGCTGTAAAATTAATGACAGTGCATGAAAGTTCTTTTAAAGGAATACATTGTACATTATAACTGATAGTAAAAGTGAATTACTATTCAATCTTCAGGTGGCTGCATCAAAATAATTTTACATTGTTCACTGGACAATTTACATACTCTATTTATAAAGATAACATAAATGCCAAATATATAAAAGGTTAAAAAAAATTCATCCAGTACCACTTGATCTCTGCTTGTGTAAATGGTCATAAGGGCTTCAATAAAAATGGAGAAAAGCAGTTGGTAATCCTTACCATGCTGAAGTCAGACTTCCTAATTATGTTTCTATTTCCCCAGGAATCCACTCTATTTATACCAAAGGCTCACTTAATTCCATCAGGAAAGGTAATTGAAGTAGTTTGCTCCGTAAACACTCATTGCTCATTACTCACTATAAGTTAGAGTTATTTCTTTCTTTTATGTTTTATTTTGATTAACACTAAATAAAACTTGAAAATGTCAAACACACACATAATATTGTGTTTAAAGGTTTGAAGTAAGGTGCGTAGATCAAGCTCCTACAGACTAGATGGACTGCTCCCTCTTCTGGTGGATATATATTTTAAAAGACAATGAGACTCTGGTATACAGTTAGATTTAATCCGCCAAAAATATAATTGTACTATTAATTAGTTATGATAGAATATCGCTAAGTACCCAAGCCTCCAAACTGAGACCTTAGGGGAGAGATTTAAAGGTGGATAAGTGAACATATTTTTCTTGCTTCTAGTAAACAGTGAGATTGTTCTAGCCTAAGAATACTTGAAAAGATCCCCTGACCACAACTCTTGTAGATAATCACAATTAATTCAGATAGTATTTTAGGTGGTTAGAAACACTGTGTATTGAAGTAATCAGCTTAAATACAATGATATTTTTTTTCCTAATCCTTATGAGAAAGTAAAATTCGATTTCCCCTGATACTTTATTTAATTTTGCTGATTGCTGAGTAGGGCTGATTAGAAGCCAAGACAATGGCTGTGGCTCAAGTGGATTCATATACCACTGATTTGGATTTATATTTTTCTTTTTAGAAATCTGAGCTGTAAAATCATGTTAGCGTCTTAAAAGTTAGATGAACATGTAATGTGGCAGAATTGAAATGGTCACGTTTCTACTGGTGCAGGGATCCTGCAGTGGAGGAAAACTGTGCTGCTGAAGATTCTGTCTGCAAAGAAGTAATTTCTTCATGAGGGCGACAGGAGAAAGCCCTAAATATCAAAGATCAGAAGGAAGGCCAACTAACCTACTGCCCAGGTGGCTGAGAACTGAAGAACTTCTAAGAACACTGTCTAACTCTGGAGAAATTTTTGTCTTTGCAACTTCACTCCACGCCTGCTCATCTAAAACAGTGAGCACGTTGGTGCCCTCTAGAGGATTATCTTTGAAATTGCTGAGGTTTGAGGCTTGGGAGTTTCTCATTTCATGGTTTAGTTAGAGGGACGGAAAAATACAGGGTCTGGCAAGGTCAGTAAGCAGAGAGGTACTAGACAACAACGAATACCTTATTCAAAATGGGCATGCAAAGCATTTTTTCCTAAACCAATCAAGTCCTTCTTTCCAGGTGTGAAAATATATTTTGGTCAGCTGACTTACTATTGCTACACTATTTGGTTAAATGAGACTAGTTTGAGAATTCTAACGCTGTTTGTGGTCTTTGTTTCTCAAAAACAAACAAGTTAAACCAGGGAAATACAAAAGCAAAGTAATATAACTTTTTTGTTGTTCTTTAACATTATCTCCAAATGTCACATACAGAAATGTGATTAATAAGAACATCCAGTGCAATGCTGGGCACAGCTTTCAGAGAATAGCTCACAAAGGAAGATTTCATAGGGCCCCTCTCACTCAGGCAAGGCAAGGATTCGGCCAAAAGAAATTGCCATTATACAGTGAAACAATTTTACTGATGGGAATGTGTGTCCCACTTCTAGAACTTTAAGGAAAAGTATGAGAACTGTAAGTTTACTAAAGCATCCTAAAACATAACTCATTAACATAATTAAGTTCCAGATGATAAAGAAGTCGACAGACTGTAAATTATAGTGAATGACACATTAATGAAAAAACTGGTGTCATAATTATAAGGGTGGCCACTAAGACAATGTCGAAAAGAAATGTGGATGGTGCAATTTCCAATCATCTTGATAGCATTTTGTTCAACATTTGGCAATACACTAGAGTTTGGTTATATAAAAAGTAAACATAAAAATTAAATGTAAAAATAATATGACAAAATATTGTGCTTTAAAGCAATTTCTTTTAGATTTGTAATGACGATATGCATTTAATTCCTTTACAGTGAAAAAAAATCACTGATTTCTCAAAGTTTCTCAAAGAGTTCTTTGCTGAAGGTTTTTTTTTCTGAAATTTTAGTTGATTATTTTTAGGCAGATTAGACTTTATACATATTGACTAATCAAAAATATATACCTGTTGGAGACTTTTTAAAACTTAAAATGATGTTCAGACTTTTAAAAAAAGTATTGAATTGAGATCTGGGAGAGATGAAATATGGTAGACAATTTTACAACAATAATAACCTTGACACAAAACTGAATTGTCACACATTCAGTAATCTAGTGGAGGCTTCCATAGATAGAGTTTTGATAAAAATGGCCTTCTATTTTAATTTTCTAATTTTGTTATAACTAAAAGTCTATAATGGAAGTGTAGCTAATGAGACAATAATGTAAGATTTCACTTTATGTGAATGAATATTACATTGTGGAGAAATGTGGAAATTTCATAACCATTTATTAATGAAGCTACCAAATGACATAGCTCACATTATTACCAACTAAATATCTAGCATAATGGAAACTAGTCTTTTCTGTTAAGTTTCTTATTTAAAGCATTCATTTACTTATTTACTTATTATCATTACATTTTTTTCTCTGACTTGAACTTCAGATTTTTCCAGAGTCACTTTAGTCTTTGCTGTTATTGTTTGCCTTTTGTTTGTTTCTTGGGAAAGGGGTGTCGTATATCCAGGTTGACTCTGTAGTTATGACTGGCTTTGAACTTTTGAATTCTTTTAGCTCTGACTAAGTACTAAAGTATGAATATAAACCAAGACTTAGAGAATGAGTAGATAACTATGAAATTTACCTTTGTTTCAGTGTTACAGCTTGGGTCCTTGGGTTATTGAAGAGTGACACTAATTTGAGTAGAATCTAAGGGGGGTTCCCTGTTGATAGGACTAGTCTGAAGAGGGTATTGAAACTTCAGGTGATCTCATCTCTGTTTGGATTCCTAACCAAGGTGGGGTTTTTTTTTGTTGTTGTTTTGTTTTTTTGCCCCACAAACCATGGACTGAAACCTCCAAGTTGTGAGCACCAATAAGCATTTTCAATACAGTGATAATCTCAATTATCATAAATATGTAACTAACATATAACTTAATATGTATAACAAACTGTGTATTCCATGATAAAATTGTTGTAAGATATATCAGCAACAAAATCAGTCATAAAATATATTCACTTAGACATTGTGTTGACAAGCTGACCCCTACCCACCTCATTCCTCAGGGTAAGGCAATAATAATCAAAACTTGAAATGTTCTCTAAGTTCAGAGAAGTTTGTATGGACAGCAAAGCACTGAATTTATAATATACAGCAGCCATGTACCTGAGCTGAGGATTCTGAGGTCTTGTTTGCTGGTGTTGCATGGTGTAAGAGCACACACAGTGCAAATTGCAAATATTGTATGCTCAGAACCTAGGCTGTAGTGAACAAGCATGCTATACACCACAGGCAAATATTAGCCAAGGCACCTCATGACTACACATTTGATTTTTAATAAATTTGGGGCCATTTGTATTGAAAAACCATTTTCTGTTGTCAGGTTTATCCAAACTGCCACACTCCATTATACAACCTCCATAATGAAGTAACAAATAGCAGCTAAGGGTCTGAACAGCACATCCCCTCACTGCAGAACAATGGCATCAATGCTCCAGAGAGTGCTTACTATTGAAAAAAGTAAAACTACTCAGGCTTACAGAATTTATCCATGGTCCGTCCCAAGGAAGACATCACTAGTAAGTAAGAGTCTTGTCTTTTTCCAATTTATAAAGAAGATGTGAGAATTATAGTTGCCTAATCTTTTACTTGTATGAAGATAATTCCCAACAATTCTTAATACACACATAAAACAAGCTGACTTGCTTTGCACTAACTCAATATGTGCAGACTCACTGATTCCTCAGCATCTTGAAAATACTTTTAATCTAAAAAAATTACAGAAGAATATCTGCTTAACAGCAAAATGTGAAAACATGATTTATAAAGATGTTATATTTTTTGGCAGAAAAAGATTGCATTCATATTTAAACTTTAAAAAGAGAAGAGAATATATTTGGGCATCATAAAATATTTATTATTCACCTGAATTTAATAGTCATAATACTCAAATTAAATTGTTTCACCAAGATTTAGTTTATGTTCATGTGAAAATGCATCTGCATACATGCATATATGTTATGTATGCTTATTGCCAGTACAGACCAGAGAAGGCATCAGATCACTGGATACTGGAATTATAGGCATTTATAAGCTGACTTGTGAATGCTTTGGACCAAATTTAAGTCCTACAAGAGAGTAGCAACTGCTCTTATGTTGAGATATCTGTCCAGGACCCTAGGTAAACTTTCTTACTTTAAAACATATTTTATTGGATGGTAGTATTGTAATCCTATACTTTACTCTTAATACTGACTTATGAGTGAGCACATGGCATATTTGTCTTTCTAAGCCTGAATCCCTCATACAGAATATTTTTTCTAGTTACATGTATTTGCTTGCAAATTTCATGAAATCATGTTTGCTTTTTTTTTTAAGCTGAGTATTACTCCATTGTAAATGTGCCCCATTTTTCAAACTTGATGTGCCATACCTTGTTCAAGCCTATAAGTCTGCCCCTTTCTAAATGAGGGCATGGAGACCGCAGATGGGGAGAAAGAAATAAAGAAAAGGGGAGGAGGGAGGGAAGGAGGGAGAGAAAACTGTGGTAAGTATACAAAATAAATGAAAATGTTAATTAAATAAAATGTTTAAAAAACTTTCTTAGTGACCATAGATGTTCTGAGAAATAAGTCTTTATTTTACAAAATTTCAAGAAATTTTCATAATTACTTCAATAGAGTGGGAAAAGAGAAAGGGAGGGAAGTTGGGAGGGGGAGGAGAGAGAGATGATTGGAGGGAGGGAGGGGGTAAAGGAGAGATGAAGACCTGAAACATCAGCCAATCTATTCAGTGACTTTCGCTTTATCCATTAACTCTAAGTGTTCACTGCAACCATGTCACCTGAATTCTGTAAGGAATAACTAGTGACTTACAGAGTTAGTACAAAGCAATATGCTTTGAGGCTTATCCCTCTCCCCTTGGGATACTGTTAGTGGGGGAAAAAAATCCAAGACAGAAAAATTTAGATAGAATTGGGATGGATTTTTAAAATTTATTCCATAACCACGGCTGCTTCCTCTCCCTCCCCTCTTCCCAGTTCTGCCCCAGTCCCCCCCCCCATCTCATCTCCTCATTCATTACACAGGGAAATCAAGAACTTATTATATATATACCATGTCTGTCTTTCTGGGTCTGTCAGACCTTACTCAGGATGATACTCTCCTGATCTATCCACTTGCCTGAAAATTTCAGGATGTAATTTTTTAAAAATACTAAGTAGCACTCCATTACCCCACAGTATTTTAATCCATTCTTAAGTTGAAGGGCATCTAGGTTATTTCCAGGTTCTGGCTATTATGAATAGTGCTTCTATTAACATAGTTGAGCTAATGCCCTTAGGGTAAGAATGTGTATCCTTTGGGTATATGCCCAATAGTGGTATTGTTGGATCATTGGGTAAATTGATTTTCAGTTTTTTGAGCAACCATCATACTGATTTCTAAAGTGACTGTACAAATTTATATTCCACAAAGCAATGGAAGAGTGTTCCCCTTGCTCCACATCCCCTCCTGCATAGGGTGTCATCTGTATTTTTGATCTTAGCCATTACGATGGGGTAAGACGGTATCTTAGAGTTATTTTGATTTACATTTCTCTGATGGCTAAGGATATTGAACAATTTTCTAAGTGTCTTTTAGCCATTTGAAGTTCTTCTGCTGAGAAATCCTTGTTTAGCTCTGTATCTCATTTTTAATTGGATTTTTTGTTTTTTTTTAATCTCTAATTTCTTAAGTCTCTATATATTTTAAAGACCAGTCTTCTGTATATCTGGAGAAGATTTTTTTTTTCATTCTGTAGGTTGCTCTTTTGTCTTATTGACCATGTCCAAGTCCTTTGCCTTATAGAAGCTTCTCAGTTTCAGGAAATACCATTTTAATGAAAACCTTGGGGGAACCAGGCCCAACAAGATTTTTCTCTTAGGGTTCAAGAGGTACAAAACTGCCAGCAAGGTAATAACTATAGGATAAAGTTTGCAATATTCTCTATACTTATTTCATCTTTATTGACATAACAACAGTAACAGTAATATGCTTATGTACTCATACAGGCACTTACTCTTTGGCAAGGCAATGCAAGGCTTGAATTCCTCAGGGTCACAGCAGGGTTTGGTGACAAAATTTACACACAGGTAGTAACTGTCTGCTTTGGTCTATTGAAGAACCAGGGAAGCACCTCCGTTTTAAGCAAGCACCTATGCACCAGCTTGAAACTGGCCTGAGTTTCAAATTCTCAGAACTACTCAGAAGTACAAAGTCAGAATATGGGAGATAGCCTAGGGCCATCTCATAGCAACTGATTAACCATAGGAAGTCCCAACACAGGAGATAGTCTATAAAGGGTTTGACCAACAACTGGGCAAACTGAAACAGAAGAACTCTAATACACATACTGAGAGCCCTAATTAATGTAACTTTGTGGTTTTGCCTTTTAAAAAAGGCTTTCAGAGGGGCAGGTACCTCCTCCAGCCTCTGCTGTGAGGATGTACTTGATAAGGTCCCTAATGCAGCTTGTTAGTATTCAATAAACCTTTCTCTTGCATTTTGTAAAGTTTGTGTCTTGGATGGTCTCCTCAGGCGTCTCTCAACCAGGGCACAGCATTTGTGGCTCATCTGTCATCCCCAGAAAACCCCAAGACCCCGAGCCCCAAAGTTCTACACCTGCCGACTGAGTGAGTATGCTGACTGTTCATTGTCTCATCTGTTTACTTCTTTAACTCTTTGATTGTTGCCAGCACCATCTGTATATGAAAGGTAACTGATGTGCCCGTAAAGCAAACCTGGAGAAACTGGGAGATGTTCCTTCTACTCATCTGGGCATGGGTCTTGAGTCTGAGACTCTGTTGTTGATTTCTGATTTCTGAGAACTCTGGAGACAAGGAGATCCTACTGGGCCAGCCTCCTCCCATCCATATGTATTTTCACATTATCCAGGCTCCTCCATCAGACCTCCAATCACCAAGGCCTCTAAACTGCAGTACTCTGTTACAGGCCCTTGCTCTTCCATCTTGTCTGACTGTCTTGTTAGTAAGTGTGATTTGTTATATTTCTGTTCATCTTTTGTTTGTCCACATACTAGTCAGACCATAGGGAATATGCTCTTATCCCCTTAACTCATTGGAGGGATGTAAAGGAGGTTGCTTACAACAACAGCATAAATGTTAAGAAAAATAAATGGATAACATTTTGTTTCTCAGAATGCCCTATCTCTGTCATTAGCTGGCCATAGGAAGGGATTTTTTACTCCATAACCATCCAAGAAGTTGAGGAGGTTATGTTTAGACCACAAACAGGCCATCCAGATGAAATCCCCTACAGTTACTTGGAGAGAGCTCATTGACAGGATAGAGGGACCCTGGGTCAAACCATTCCTGCCTCAGCCACCCATAGGTCCTGATCCCAAGCCTACAGCACCCCCATTAACATCTTCCTCTTCACAGGCACTCTCTGTGAAGCTCAAGGGAGACTCAAAGTCCTGAGTCATCCAAGGGGGAATGGAGGAGTCTAAACTTTTTCTTCCACTATACTCTTCCCCCTCAGCCAGCTAATTCTCCATCCAACTGGCAGCCCCAACCAGAACTGCCATTACAGGGGCCATCCCAGGCAACTCGGTGGCATAAGGCAGTGAGTCATCTCACAGGCCGGCACCATTGCTTTCCTGCCCCTATGACCTGTCAGACTAGAGGAGAATGGGAATCAACCCTTCCAGTACTGGTCATCAACCAGTGATCTGTACAGTTGGCATGTACAGAATGCTCCATTTTCTAAGAACCCCCAAGATTTAATATACCTATTAGAAACTGTTCTTTTTTCCTATCAGCACACCTGGGGTGATTGTGGCTAGCTCTTTAGCATTTTGTTCACCACAGAGGAGTGGAATAGGATCTTGGAGACCACCCAGGCTTTGGTTCCAGGCTTACAGGAGCTCCCATCACTGATCCTGCAACCATCAATGCCTACTTCCCTACCACTCATCCTGATTGAGACTATAACATGGCACAAGGTAAGAAGAGGCCCCTGATCTACCACCAGGCTTTATTTGAAGGCCTCAAAGTGGCTGCCTGAAAGTTGACCAATATGGACAAGGTTTATGATGTCAAGAAAGAGATGAATGAAGAGTCTGGCTGCCTATGAGAATGTTCTAGAGACCTTCCAGCAGTACAGGCCATATGCTCTTGAGACTGACAAGTCATCTCAGATGGTAATGTTTGCCTATATTAATCAGGCAGCTCCTGATATCAAGAGAAAGTTACAGTCATTGGCAAGATTAGGCAAGGAAAGCCTTAGGAAACTAGTGGCAGCAGTGGAAAAGGTTTATCATAAGAGAGAGACAGATAAACAGAAAAAAAAAAGAGAGGCAGAGAGGAAGCAGTAAGAAGAAAAAAGAGGAGGGAGACAAGAGAAAAGTTTAGCCAGGGTACTAGACCAACAGCAGGCTCAACATAGAGAGGAATTAAAAAAGACCCTTCTGGTGGTGGGAGTCGAGTGATGAGACCACATCAACCCGATAACCAGCAGCCTCAACCCAATGTGCATACTCCAAGGAAGAAGGGCACTGGGCAGTACACTGCTCCAAGAAGATGGGGCTCAGACTGCCTCCCTGAGCTTAGGGTAACATTGAGACTAGAGGGGAAACTAGTAAGATTCGTGGTGAACACAGAGGTGGAGAATTCCATCCTGCTAACACTAGATGGACCCATATCCACCAAGAAAACCACCAAGGATCCAAAGGCCCCAAATCTTATTCACAGACTACCTAAAGACTTGGGAATGGGATGGGTAACCCGTTTGTTCCTGGTTATTCCAGAGTGCCTCCACCCACTATTAGGCCAGAACCTTTTGTCAAAAATTGATGCGGGAATGCCTTTCTGTGTGCTGTGAATATCAATCTTTAAATAAAGGAGATGTTTTGGCCCTTGACAGGCACCGTAGAAAAAGTAGGCGGAGGAATCAGAATAGGTAGGAAAGGAAGGGGCGGAGTCAGAGAGACCAAGCCTGAAGCCCAAAGGAGCAACATGTAAGTAACACAGGTGAGCCACAGGCCACATGGCAGACAGATTAATAGAAATGGGTTGAGTTAAGATGGAAGAACAAGCTAGCAATGTGTCTGAGCCATAGGTCAAACAGCTTGAAGTTAATATAAGCGTCTGAGTCATTTTGGGGGCCTGAGCAGCAGTGGGTGGCTAAGGGGTCTGGGACTGCAGGTCTGTGGGTCTGGGCCTCTGGCTGCCCTGGACCAATAAACTTCACTGTGACAAAAAATGAAAGCCCAGATTCATTTCTTGGGCAAATGGGCACTATTGCACAAAGATCCCCAAGGGCACCGTTACATAAAAATGGGAAACAAGTGCAGGTGTTGATGAATGCTAACCTGACTGAGGAGTATAGATTCCACCAGAAGCCAGTGGACCCTAAACCAGAAATTGAGGAACGGTAGCAAAGGTTTCCCTTAGCATGGGCTGAGATTGGGGGCATGGGTCTAGCAAAGCACAGACCTCCAATATATGTGGAAGTCTGGGAGGATGTGGACCCAATCAAAGTCCTACAGTACCCCATATCTCAGGAGGTGAAGAAGGGAATAATCCCTCACATACAGAGGTTATTAATCCTTAGGGTACTAGAGCTGGTTCGGTCAGCCTGGAACACCCCACTGTTACCAGTCAAAAAGCCCCAAGCTAATGACTACAGACCAGTGCAAGACCTAAGAGAGGTAAATAAAAGGGTGGCAGACATACACCCTACCATGATGAACCCTTACACTCTACTGACATTGCCTGTAGACTGACAATGATACTCAGTCCTGGACCTGAAAGATGCCTTCTTCAACCTGCCCCTCAACCCCAAAAGTCAACAATATTTTGCCTTCAAATGACACAATACAGAAATTGGAATCAGTGGCCAACTAACATGGACTAGACTTCCCAAGCATTTAAAAACTTCCCCACCATGTTTGATGATGCCCTCCATGAGGATCTGGGTTAGTATAGGAACCCCGATATAAGCTTGTTGCAATATGTGAATGACTTATTGGTTGCAGTTGTCAGTAGAAAGACCTGCAGACAAAAAACTGAAAACTTGCTATGGCTCTGGGAAACTTAGGTTATTGAGCTTCTGCCAAGAAGGCTCAGATATGCAGGTCATGGGTAATATACCTGGGGTATGTTCTTGATGAGGCCAGAGATAGCTTTTGGTTGTCCACAAGGAGATGGTGTTAAAAACAGCTACTCCTAGGCTATCAAGCAGGTGAAGAAGACCTGCATAACCCAATTGAACATGTGAAGCCCACCACTATAAGAGAGAGCCAGTTACAGCCCTCACCCTAGCTGCACTACAAGGGGCAAGCCTGGAGGAATAGGGACAGGAACCACATCTCTAATTACTCAGCAACATCCCTATTCTAGCCTCTGCCTATACATTAATGAAGATATAACAAGTTAGAAAACTCCATTTTAAACCTTCAGTACTGCTTGTATTCCCTAGAAGAGGTGGTTCTACAGAATAGGAAAGGACTAGACCTCATTTTCCTGAAAGCCAAAGGGTTATGCTCTTCACTAGATAAGAAGTACTGCTTATATGTGGACAACTAGGGAGTTGTAAAGTTGTTAAGTTTCTTGTGTGAGATTTCTCTAGGTTTCTCATGTAGGCATTTAGTGCTATGAGTTTTCCTCTAAGCACTGCTTTCATTGTGTCCCATAAGTTTGGGTATGTTGTAGATTCAGTTTCATTGAATCCTATGAAGTGTTTGTATTTCTTTCTATACTTCTTTGACCCAGAGGTGGTTTAATCAAGAGATGTTCAGTTTCCATCAATTTGTAGGCTTTCTGTGATTTTTCTTGTTGAAACTTAACTTTAGACCATGGTGGTCTGATATGATACAGGAAGTTATTCCCATTGTTTGTATCTACTGATATTTGCTTTATGACCAAGTATGTGGTCAGTTTTAGAGAAACTTCCATGGAGTGCTCAGAAAAAGATATATTTTTTTGTTTGGGTGGAAAGTTCTGTATATACAAATTAAGTCCATTTGAGTCATAACATCTCTTAGATTCCTTATTTCTCTGTTAAGTTTCTGCCTGATAGACCTACCCCTTGGTGAGAGTGAGGGTATTGAAGTCTCCCACTATTAATGTGTGGTGTTTGATATAAGATTCAAGCTTTAGTAATGTTTCTTTTATATATATAGGTGCCTTTCTATTGGGGACATAAATGTTCAGGATTGAGACTTCATTTTGATGGATTTTTCCTGAGATGAATAAATAATGCCAGTCTTGATCTCTTTTGATGAATTTTAGTTTGAAGTCTATTTTATTATATATTAGGATGGCTACACCAGCTCTTTCTTAGGCCCATTTTATTGGAAAGTTCTTTCCAAACCCTTTACTCTGAGCCTGTGTCTGTTTTTAATGCTGGGGTGTGTTTCTTGAATGTTGCAGAAGGACGGATCCTGCTTTTGTGCTAGGGTGTCTGTTGTTATGTCCCTCTTTTCATTTCTTATTTTGTTATCTGGATACTGTGTATTTTTATAGGTGAACTGAGTCCATTAATATTAATAAATATTAATGACCAGTGATTGTTATTTCCTGTTATTTTTGGTGGTAGTGTGCATGTGTTTCCCTTCTTGGAGTTTTCCTTTTGTGGAATTATCTACTGCTTGTGGTCTCATGGGGTGTATCTGGTTTCCTTATGTTGGAGTTTTCCTTCCAGTGCTTTCTGTAGGGCTGGATTTGTGGATAAGTTTTCTGATTATAGTAGTTGGCAATTGTGGTCCTTTAGTGTCTGTATAACATCTGACAAGGACCTTCTGGCTTTATTGTTTCCATTGACTGATTGGGTGTTGTTCTGGTGGGTTTGCCTTTATAGGTATCTTGACCCTTTTCCTTTGAGACTCTTAGTA
This sequence comes from Phyllotis vaccarum, assembly GCA_033318265.1. Classification (NCBI taxonomy): domain Eukaryota; kingdom Metazoa; phylum Chordata; class Mammalia; order Rodentia; family Cricetidae; genus Phyllotis; species Phyllotis vaccarum. The sequence continues at coordinate 118,531,257 of JARWLC010000005.1, forward strand.
TTCTCTCTTTATTCTGTAAGTGGCTTGATTATTATGTTGGGAGGAGACTTGGGGGGGGAGCTAGTCTATTTGGTGCTCTGTAAGCTTCTTGTATCTTTATAGGCATTTCTCCCTTTAGATTAGGGACGTTTTCTTCTATGATTTTATTGAATATAGTTTCTGTGCTTTTAGTTGGTATTCTTCTCCTTAAATTCCAATTATTCTTAGGTTTGGTCTTTTCATGGTGTTCCATATTTCTATAACATTTTGTGTTATGTCTTTTTTGGTATTAGTGTGTTCTTTGACCAACATATTTATTTCTACTCTTGAATCTTTCACTCCAGAGACTCTCTCTTCCATCTCTTGCATTCTATTGGTTATGCTTGCATCTGTAGTTCCGGTTCGTTTCTTCAGATTTTCTATTTCCAGCATTGCCTTGGTTTTTGTCTTCCTTATTGCTTCTATTTCAATTTTTAAATCTTGAAATGTTTCCTTCACTTGTTTGATTGTTTTTTCTTGGATTTCTTCCTTTTCTTTCATGGATTTGTTGATCACCACCCCCCCTTTGGTCTTTTCTTCTATTTCTTTAAGAAATTTTTTATAGCTTCTTTTAAGTCTCCTATTATCTACATAAAGTTGTTTTTAGGGTTGTTTCCTTTTGCTTCTTCTGAATTGCCATCAAGTATTATTGTTGTAAAACTACTAGATTCTCACAGTGTCACATTGTTATATTGTTCTATGTATTCTTTTCTTGGAGTCTGCCCATTGCTTTCTCAGATCACTTTAGAATTTGTCTTTATCTCAGATTTTATTTGGATAAAATCTGTTCTTGCTGTGTCTTTGTCTCAGGAAGTCTCTTTTGGTTCAATCTGGGTTCTTTGACCACTTGGAGGTAGTGCATTCTGTGTAACAATGACCCCTCTTAACCAGTAGGTGCTGACACACTATGGGTCTCAGGCAGCCACTTTTGATTTAGTAGGTGCTGAGGAACTGAGGGTCTCAGGTAGAGCTCTTAATCCACTAGGAATTGAGGAACTCTCGGTCCTATGAGTGCGAAGGATATGTGGGTCTCAGGTTTCTTCTGGGGTCACTGGGTGATGGGGTGTGTTTGGGGGATGGTGAATGTTTTTATAGCTGAGGGTGTCCAGCAAACTGGTTTTTTTGCTGGGGCTTCTGGTCTGCAGGGATTTTCTCTGATGGCTTGGATATAGTGCATAGATAAGTGAAGGTAGATTTCCAAGAGTTCTGTTCCAGGGCCAGGGTCCCAGAGACTAAAATTTCTGCCAGAGCTGGGTGGAGTGTCACTGACCTCTTAGTCTGATGAGTACAGAGGATCTGTGTGCTAGTGGGTTGTGTGTGTGTGTGTGTGTGTGTGTGTGTGTGTGTGTGTGTGTGTGTGTGTGTGTATGTGTGCATGTGTGTGTGTGTGTGTGTGTGTGTGTGTGTGTGTGTGTGTGTATGTGACTGAGAAATCTATTTCCTTTATTGTATCTTCCACATCAGAGATTCCTTTTTGCATCTCTTGCATTCCATCTTCTACCTGTATTTCCCGTTTGTTTATTCAGGTTTTTATACCCAACATTCCCTCGGTTTGTGTTTACTTTTTTGCTTCTCTTTCTGTTTTAAGGCTTGGACTAATGCCTTCACCCATTTGGTCGCTTTTTCTTAACGTTCTTTAAGGGATTTATTGATTTCTTCCATTTTTGTTTGTCTTTTCTATTTTCTTAAAGTAGTTTTTCATTTCTTCTTTAAAGACTTCTATTATCATTATAAATATATTTGAGGGTCATTTTGTTCTGCTTCTTTTATATTGAAATATTCAGGTCTTGCTGTTATAGAACCACTGGGTTCTAATGTTGTCATATTTTTCTTTATATTGTTAAATGTATTTATGCATCGGCTTCTACCCATCTGTTCCTCCAGTCGGTTCAAGTGTTAAGTGTTATCTGTGTCTTGGGGAGCTTTTTTTTGTCCTTTAGGTGCTCTTGGTGAAATCTGAGCTCTTGGAGAATTTAGAGTCAGTGAAGTCTGTGTTTCAGGGAGAAGTTGAGATCTGCAGCTGGAGCTCCTGTGATGAAGCTCTCCAGAGTCTGTATCTCAGGAAACAGCTGCAGCTGGAGCTGTGATGGATTCCGCAGGCATAGTTTGTGCCCTGTAGCCCAGACTTGGGGGCTGTTCTAGCTGGCCTGGTTGGCAAGTTGGGAAGAGGTAACTCACCTCTTGTGATGGCACTCTCTAAATGCAGTGTCTCAATAAGCAGTTGAGGATTGGGGGATGGGTGGGTTTGGGGTCTGTAGTAGAAATTATAGGCTAGAGTGTCCAATGAGGGGTGGTGATAGTCAGGCATGCATGCAGGGGTCCTGTTTGCTTACCTACAGTTTGAACTGTGATGGGTTTGGGAGAAAAGATTTGTGTTCTGTTATTTGAAGGGTAGAGAGCTAGTAAGCTATATGCCTGGGCCTGAGGCTGATCAGCTTAAAACTATTGGAAGCATCTGTGTGTCTCTGTAGGACTGTGGGACTGCGGGTCTGTGGGTCTGCGGGTCTGCAGGCCTAAACTTTGAGGTTAGGCCCGAAAGTCTGGGCCAGAAACCTCTTACTACAAATGGCACCCATTTCAAGGAGACTGGCTGAGATGGCCCAGCCTTACAGACTACTCCACTAAAGACTTGTCCATAATCCTACATTTTTCTTTGGATTCCCATGAGATTGTAGGTGTCCCCATTCAGCAGGAAGTAGCCTAGAGAACAACTCCCACATTCCCAAAACATGGATTATGGTTGTTTGTGTTTATTTATAGTGTTGTTTATAAGTTGTTATAGATAAGGGGGGGAAAGAATATTAGATTTAGAGTTCTTTTTGTTTTAAAAGGAGAAAAGCACATGTAGGGAAATGTGCTGTTTCATGGTAAATAATTGTCCCACCCACTGGTTTAATAAAAAGAGCTGATTGGCCAAAGGCAGGTAGGAAGTGTAGGCGGGGCTACCAGACTAAGAAAAACTCTGAGAGCAGAGTGCCAGAAGAGCACCAGAGAGAAGCTGCAGGATGCAGAGGACAACCATGCAGCTCTAAAGAAAGGTACCGAGCCTCATGGCTGAACAAGAGACATGGGTTAGATGAAGGGTAGAGAGCTAGTAAGCTATATGCCTGGGCTTGAGGCTGATCAGCTTAAAACTATTGGAAGCATCTGTGTGTCTCTGTAGGACTGTGGGACTGCTGGACTGTGAGACCATGGGACTGCGGGTCTGCAGGCCTAAACTTTGAGGTTAGGCCCGAAAGTCTGGGCCAGAAACCTCTTACTACAGTTATTCAGTTCTAAGAGCTATCCTAGCTGGCCTGGCTGGACAGATGGGAAAGATGGTAACTCTCACCTCTTGTGATGGGGCTCTCCTGAGGCTATCAGGAAGCAGCTGAAACTGGAGATGTGATGGGTTTGGGGGTGTGGTTTGTACCCTGTTGTCCAGAACTAGGGGCTGTCCTGGTTGGCCTGCCTGGCTGGCTGGCTAGCTGGGGGGAGGGTAACTCACCTCTTATGGAAGCTGATGTTGGATGGGATCTTTGGATAAATTTTTAGAGGCTTTTTCTCTGATAAAGAGATTTAGCATTATGCATTGGAGAATTGAACGCTTTTGAAATAAACTGATTTTTATAAAATCAAAGCATTCATTTTCTCACTGTCTACATGAAAGTTCAGTTGTCCTTAAAGATATTCTGTTGATTCAAATTGATCTGCATGCAAGAGACTTAATACAATTTGGATACAGCTAAAATCCAACAGATGGCGGTGAAATACAGAACATATATTTACTGTTGAATCTTCATGATTGCTTTCCCTGGTAAACTGCTCGTCTAATGACAATTAAAAATTGTCCACCAAACTGTAAAATCTCTTTAGAATTTATACATTTTTAATGTATAGTCAATTCTTCAGTAAAAACTACTCCAAATTATGTTCCTGAAGGTGCTGCAGCTATGTGAGATTATGACTTTCCTGGGGTTACATGAGTAAGCTTGCGGCATGTAGAATAAATCTGACTCCACAGGGCTTGTGTAGAATCTCAACCCATCTCACAGCTGCGTGTTTTTTGAGAAACTGCCTATTTTCGAATAATCCATCAAAATGTGAAAGAGTGGAAAGGAGGTGACAAGAGGAGGGTTAAGTCACTTAGACTCCACTGCAGAATTCCACAGAAGGCAAAGGTATGGCTAAGTGCAGCTGGTCACATGTGGCAGCTGCGTGAGAAGTTATAGAAAGTTCTGGGTGACAAGAAATATCTTCCCAGAGCTCTTGGACAGAGGACCATTCATTCCAATGAGGTTTTACCTCTAGGTTTTTCCTACCTCCCAATTTCGTATTGTATGATGAGATTAAGCCATTGACAAAAGAAAACTTCATGATACAAGTAAATCCTTGAAGACCTACCTCTGAACCACTACTTTGGAGTCAAGCCTTAAAAACATGAGATTTGGGAGACATTTCAGATCCAAATCATAATAAAGGAGACTGAAATACTAACTTCTCTGCAGTGATAAGAGATAAAAGTTATCCAGACTCTTATAGGTGTGATGTTCTGAAGAATTTTTGTCATCTGTCAGTTTTCTTTGAGGCTTCTCATAAAATAATACCTCGGGTCAGTTGTCTGGTTATAGGAAAAGAGTTGCCTATTTATCCGAAAACAAAACATATTGAAATCACGGGCTTCTGTTAAGCAGCCTAGGCCAGATGCCACTGTGCACATACCGTACAATCATGACTACAGCACTGCTTAGATATCACACATGGCTACAGGCTCAGTATTTGAGTTATAAAGTTTGCAACAATTCCTTCTTGTCTCATTTCTTTTCTCAGAGACAACAATCTCTTCATCTACATAAGTAGGCCAGGTATTATCACCGAAATTCAGTTTGATGGTTGCTATAGTTTTGGTGTGAACTGTGCCCTCTACAGGCTTAGGTAATGAAGACCAAGTACTCTACTAGGGAGACTATTCTGAGAGATCCTGGGAACTTTAGGAAGTACAATTGACCTGGAGATCACCAGGAACAAATTCTGGGGTGTCTGTTGTCCCTCACCCCCCTACACTTTCTTTGTGTGCTTCTTGTATATTCTGAGATAAACAGCCATCCTTTCATCACAGACAACTGCTACCTGTGTGTTCTGAACACATTTATGAAACCAAACCATGGCTAAACCCACTGACTCTGAGAACTGAACAACAAGGTGTCTGACCTTTTTTTCTTTCAGAATAATTTTTCTCAGATAACTGGTTACAAGGATATAGATATAAGAGTCAAAAGGAAGTTATCCTAGATTCAAGCTTATACAAAGGAGCCCCCTTGGTCCTTTTACCCTGAGAATAAGACTCAGCAAGTAGTCTTCTCAGGAGATAATTTCTGTTACTGTTTTGCCAATTAAGTAGAAAGAACACAGGCTGAGTCTTTGAGACTTTTCCTTGTTCAAGTTATACCTTCTCTCCTAACTCAGAAGTCTCTCTTAGTGCTCCTTACAGATCTGTGATCATACTCCCAAATTTCTCCATATTCCAATTATCCTGTATAGACACAATGTTTTTTTAGATCCTGCCACAGTCCTTCAGTGTTCAGTATATCAACAGTACATAGCTGTGAACTGCAGCTCTGCTTGTCTCTCTGTGCATGAGAAGGATCATCTGCTGGATGCTGAGCACTCCTTCACTTTAACTTGAATGGACCAAACATGTGAATTCCATTCTTGTTGGTAAAAGGCCATTGAGCTATAATTTTCCTAGAGAAAGTCCCTAGAGGGAAGTTGAGACAAGAATTTAGTCCCAGGTTTCCAGTGAGAACATCAGTTATGGTTTCTTCCCCAGATCCATACTAAAAAGGACCACACCATCCACGAATGCTGAATGCACCTGTTGGCTCAGACTAGTGTCCAGTCCAATGTCCCTCATCTGTAGTAAATAAAATCTTATCTTTTTTCCTCTGTCTTTCTACCCTTAAGGCTGTTCCCAGTTTTCTTGTCAGGAAGAGGGGGCAGGGCTTCCAGTCTCTGTTGGTCAATGATTTCTCCAGCAGCCGCATCCTCTTGTATCAGACTGATCACTTTGAGCAGGGACTTTGGCTTGGACTGACCCAACATTCTAATGTCATCTTACTATTATAAGCAGTTTGTCTCCTTTCTGCCATGAGCAATGATCTTCACTGGCAGTTGCCTGTGCCCCCATCAATTTTTCCCCCTCATTTTGTCTCATTTACTAGAACTCTGATTCTAGTAGGCCTCATGGTAGAAACCTATGTCTTAGAAAATTTGACATCAACAATATCTCCTTGACAGTGTTACACCTTTTTAATCTATGGACACAGTGTTATTCTGAAAGGCTGAATAATTCCATCTTTAATTTTCTATAACTTAACCACAGAATTTGTTTTTAAAAACATTTTTTCAAAGAAATTATTGTTATCTTTTAAATATTTAAGTTATCTCTTATATCCTATTAACAACACTCACTTTCAATCATCTTTATTTTGTTCAAAGGTGTAAGAAGAACATTAGGGGCATGAGTGTGGGAATGGGTAGTTTCTTTTATCTATATGAACTGTAGTATCTTCAAGTCAGAAGCAGAGCCTTGCTGTTGTAGGAAAAAATACAAAATACTTTAAATTTTAAATGTAATAATTACAAAGACAAAACTCATAAGTATGCATACACAGCATAATTTTAATACAAAACTACATACACAGTAGGTGCTACTATTTGCAAATGCTTCTTTGTGAACTCCTCTGAAGACACAGCTCCTCCAATCATAAACTCTTTTATCACTGTCTACATTCCTTTAGAGTTTACATCTTACAGAAGTTGATTTTACTACCCAATCAAGACTGAAACTCCAGCTACAGTATTGATCCACAAACCTGTCTAGACAACCTCTGAACAGAAGGAAGCACATTAACAATTGAGAGGCCTTTTTGTAATTATTACAACCAGAAAAGTCTTCCTAATGAACATGTGTAACTAGTGTAACTAATCAAATCCTTATGAGGCTCCTAGACTGGATAAAACAGGAGACAGAAGATAAATGTTTAAAATGATCCTGATAATTGAGATAAAAGTAAAAACGCACTAGAGAAGCTCACACACTAATTTTTACTTGAGCCTGTACAAAGCATAGAACACAAACACAGGGGACACCAGCCCCACAGAGCCACTGTTGGGGGCTTCACTCCCATGCTTCAAGACAGGATTCAATTCCAATCATTTTCTTACTATTTACACTCCCTTCTACTGTGCTGAATAAATTAGACACATTTCCAGAGATAAAGGAAAGAGGTATGGGGAAAGGATTTAAGAAAACTTTTGCAAAATAATAGTTTTTGTTATTTTAAATTTTATACATAGACAATGTATTATACCCATCTCTTTCTACCTTCTCCTAACCACCAAGACTCCTCCCAGAACATTATATATCAAAATTCATCCCCTTTTTGTCCTTCTTTTATTTCTTTAACCTACAGAGTCCAATTAGTGATGTTCATATGTGCCTGGGTGTAGGTCATCTACAGGGACTCAAGAAACCTACTACTGGGCACATCCCCCCCAAAAGTGACTATTGATCACTAATATGCCTAATAATAGCTCTTAATAAATTCACTGGATAAAATGGGTATTTATCAATTTCAATTTACATTTATAATGTATAAAATCTGCATATTAATCAAAATAAATAATAAGTGGTGGGAAAAGAGCTCAAACTATTGAACACAAAACAATGTGCTTAATTTTATTTTGTTGACATTTATGATGTTTATGCCTTCATATATATAATATGCACATGCGCTTATATGTCTCCATACTTGTGTGTGTATATGTATATATGTATGTGGAAGCCCAGCAATGAAGTTGAGAGGATCCATTTAACAGAAAAGAATAGGTGTTTCTTCCAAGGGAAGGAGAAGAAAAAGTGTGAGCAAATGTGTATCCAATTCTTAAACCACCTATAGTGTAGCCTCAATGCTTAGCCTCAACAGTCATAAGTAAATCCCATACCTATAATGGCCAATAGGCCACACCTCTAGGTCAAGGTGATGCACTTGCTCCCCACTACACCTGAATTCAATGTCAGAAGTCTTGTCCATCAGTTCAGCTAGCCTTGCTGGCCAAAGAGTTCCCAGATCCACCAGTTCCTTCCTGCCTAGTGTTGAAACAATAGGCGACACTTGCTGTGCCCAGCATTTTATGTGGATGCTGGAGTTTTGAACTTAAGATGCATGCATATATGACAAGTATCTTACTGCCTGAGCCATTACCCTAGCCTTTCTTTAGTGTTTTAACAAGTCGTTCTGAAATGTTAATCTTTTATCATGTGTGGTTTATCTGAAACTGTGAGAAGGCAGGTAAAGTTCTTGCCATAGAGTTTGCATTTGGGATCAGGGATCAGGACATAACCATATAAAAAAACAAATAGGTGGTGTAATCTCCAATAATGAGTGGGATCCTAGCCCCTATGCCGTGACATCTGTTTGTGCAGACTAGACTGAAATAATCAGAACTCCTATGGGCTCTTTCTCTAGTCAGAATTGGAGAACATAAATTGTAAGTTCTCTTGAAATGGAAGGTGATCTGTATGCAAAATGAATGAACTTTTCCTTTGGGAAAAAAAAATCACTTCTGCATTTTTAGTCTCAATGTTCTCAATAATAATCATGTATCTCAATGACAGTGTGTTCAGTACTGTAACAAGAATATTAAAAAAAAAGTTTGACTTTTTATTTTCATGCTATTTCTGACTAGTTTCAAGTCTCCTTTGCCTCCAGTATCAATAAATGTATACTTTTCATACTTATGAACACCAAGAAATATGAGAATGTGCAAGGAAGTGTTTTGTGTATAAGAAAAACCCTGGGGAAAAAAGAAAAACTGCTAAGATAAAAGGGGAGAAAAGGCCAGCCATCTTTCTTTAGAATATTTCTTTAACATTTAGGGCTTTTTAAAAAGTTTTCTCTTTATTCCCATATATATAGTGAACTAGGCTTAAGAACATTGTTAATTAAAATTTACTGAAGTTGGGTACAATGTCACTATGTTTCCTGAAATAATTTTAAAAATATTCTTTATTTGTATGCATGTGTATGAGAGTGAATGTGTGTGTCTGACATGAGTAGGTGTTTGTGTGTGTGTGTGTGTGTGTGTGTGTGTGTGTGTGTGTGTAAATGTATGTATGTTTTTCTGTGTGTGTATGCTCTTGTGTGGACATATATGTTGCACATCTGGGGATGCCCAAATAGCCCCAAAGAGATTGCCATATCCATGGAACTGAAGTTATAGAGACTTGCGAGCCCTGCGACCTGGATTTTATTAATGGAACTTCAGTAGTCTGAAATTCTAAGTCTTCTTAAACCACTTAGTCATTGGTCAAGCTTTCTCTTTTTATAATGTCTTACTTTTTCCTAATAATTTTTTAGAAACAAAACATTATTTATGAATATGTCTCTAATCCATGTGTGTGTTGATATCCAAGGATTCCAGAAAGAGATTCCAGATGACATAGAACTGGAGTTACAAGCATTTGTGAGCTTCTGGATGTGGTGCAGGAAACTAAACTCTGACCCTCTTTCCATGAGCAGCAAACACCCTAACCACTTAGCAATATTTCCAGCAACAACAATATTCTTTTAATTATAGTTCATAAATCAGGCTAAACACATACCAGTTAAATGTTTACTTAATATTGATAATCTAATGAGACATAATTCCTAACAATAAATAATGGAACATTGACTAAATAAAAACAATGAGTGGATAATTAAGGCTGTAAGGTATACTTTAAAAGGTGAGAATCCTGTGTAACCATTTCCTATATTTTTTATTCTCATAGTATCCAAATGGACAAAAAGTTTCTATGCCACTATAAAGAACAACTTTAATTAAGAAACCACAAGTCTATACTTAGGGTAACTTTCTAGCTCTAGGAGATACCAGATCCCCCAATTAACACTCCTGGAGAACTGCATTGAGCAATGATACCATTTTTTCATGGTGTGTTCAATAAGTTTCTGTAATGACCATCCTATAGCACTATTATATTGTCAATGAAGAGACAAAGAAACACAGTTATGAGTATCATACACACACACACACACACACACACACACACACACACGCATGCACACACACACACACATACACAAAATGTTCATGCTAACGATATATGCATTTTATTTAAGAATGACAAAGTCTTGATGAGTTCTGGGCTAAAGAATGTGAAACAGGCTGAGTATATCACTATTATTCTGTTTTTTACATGCTTGTTTACTTTATATTATTTCTTTCAGGAATGAGGAAGGATCTGCTCCATCTCTGATTTATTCTTCTCTACTTCATCCTTGCTTTTACTTGGGAATGAAGCATTTAGTTTGAAATAATATACTTTATGAGGAACTCCATTAAACCTTTTCCCTCTCTTTTCCCTTTCTGCTGCTGTGAGACCAGGAGCTGAAATGTACATGGGACATTGATTGAAACTAGTAGTGGATAAGGAGATAGATGAGTTACAGCTGGAGATGCCAAGCGAAATAGCACTTAAAGATGGATGAGGCCACATAGATAGTATCATGGAGACCCAGTCCCACCCACATTTCACCTGGGATTGAAAGATCAAACTTTGATTTCTTTCTGTGTGGAAACCATAAAGGCTGTTCAGGTCTTAAACTCAATTAACTATTCTTAATGAGTTCATTTCTAATTGACTTAAATTTCTATCAATAGAAAAAAATCACAGGTCTGTATGATCTCAGACTATGCCCAGCTTGGCTGGGATAAATGATGCTATAATGACGAGAAACTGGGGTTCCCCAGAAGACCACTAAGGATTCCTAATCCATATGTAAAAGCAAAGAGCCTGTATTCAAGCTTGGACTCTCTGCCTGTCCAATACAAGGTCAGAGAAGAGAGAGTGCCCAGCCCAGGAAGGATGTTGTTTCATAATGGTAGATGTTGAGAGTGGGGAGATTTTCAGGGTTCAAGACCATAATTCGCTAACATTTATCTAGTGATGTCTTTAAGAAAAGGAAAATAAGCATTTTGGGGCTAAAGGACACCCAGTGAAATCTATAATGGTTGGAACAATAGGTACTTCCCCTGGAACACTGGATATTTTCACCTGGGATTCTGATTGGCCTGTTCTTGAGTAGTGTCTATTTTATGGCTTGTTCTGATGACTGGGTGGTACCCACCAGTAAACTGAAGCTCAGGCATACCTATGAGCAGTTTCTTAACAAGCCTGTCATGGCAGCAGTGTGGCCAAGCTCTTTTGGGTCCTATATGTCATGGCAGTAGTGTAGCCAAGTTGCTCTAAATTCCACAGATGCCATGGTTACTGTCTTCTCCATTTTTTCCATGTGCTCCCAAAGCAACAGTATGATATATAGAAATGAGGCACACCTACAATGAGTCCCCAAGGCAGATGAGGGACAGTAGTGCGCTGTTATGCATACCACCCACAGTTCTTATGAGAACTAAGCTACCTACTTAGCTCCGAAGAGACAAAGGCTGTTTCATCTTCGAGTCAGTCAAGCCTCTGTTTCCTGAAAGAGAACTGGTTCCTCAGAGATCATGTGACTGGGAGTCTTCTAACATAACTGATAGACTAAGAAAGTCCCATATCCACTGCAATACTTCCTTGTGCTTTGGTATTTGGATTGGTGCAGTTATTATTAACACTCGGTTGTCTTCAGTTGGGTCTGCATAAGCATAAAGTGCATTTCCTCCCTTCTTCATGTGTGCTCTGACTCTAGCTATAAAAGCTAGACCAATTGTTTCCATGAACAAGCTATCTTCAGACACAGTCTCCCAGATTTTTCCATCACCCCAGACCCTGCAACTCCTCTGTTTTGTGAGACAGCCTATGTGCAGAGTCATCAGCACAGGGGACCTCAAGATACCTACTCTGAACTTCTTCAATGGCTTCTGTAGGGCTCAGGGCAGCTTGAGCAAACTCCCACCAAGGCTTTCCTGTCAAGATTTAATTGAGACTTGGCAGAAAGTAGGCATGAGTTTTGGTATACTGTAAGGCAAAACCCCAGTTCCCAGAAAAATCATGAACTGACAACACTCAGGTACCACCCAGCAGGGCAGTCAGCATCCAGGGGAAAATACCTTAAGTCTCAACCATTATAGATAAAATCCTTAAATGAATCTTATTTGCTTTCATTTTTCATATGAAGTGAAAAAATGGAGTTATTTTTAGATGTTTTGTTTTTCCTATTTTTTTTCTAGATTACATACATAAATCCAAGTTACATGTAAAAATGACTAAGCCTGATCCATCTGGCCACTGCCATGTTTACCTCCTAAATATAGAAATGAAATATCAGCTGATATATACAATAAATGAAATAAAAGAGAAAGTCAAAGAACATATGTTGAAAAATTGAGTTTAAACCCACAAGAAAGTCTAGACCTTGCTAATTCACATAATCATTAGAAATTGGCTGATTTATCTAACACATGAGGCACAATATTGATCTCAGAGATTCGTTTTTGTCCTGAACAGGAAAGGTTAACTAGCAAAATGTTAAAGAAGCATCAATGATCAATGTCATAGTGCACAGGTAGATCTTTTATTTATTTATTTATCTATTTATCTATTTATTTATTTATTTTTAATTTAAGGATTTTTTAATCCACTTTATATACCAACTATAGTTCCCACTCCAATTTATTCTCCTGCTCCACCTTCAGCTTCTTTCCTGACCCAACCCATATCACTTTCTCCAAAATTATAAAGCCTCCAATGGGAGGTCAGCGAAGTCTGGTACATTCAGTCGGGACATGGCCAAGCCCTTTCTCCTGCATCAGGGCTGAGCAAGGCATCCCACAGTAGGTAATAAACTTCAAAAAGCAAGCTTATGCAACAGGGATTGATTCTGATCTCACTGCCAGGGGCCCCTCAAATGGACCAAGCTACACAACTATCTCCTGCACACAAAGGGCCTAGTCTGGTCCCAAATAGGCTCCACAGCTATCATCTAAAGTTTGATAGTTCATATGAGCTTGGTTCAGTTGCACCTGTAGATTTCCCCATCATGATCTTGACCTCCTTGCTTATATAATCTCTCATGTCTTGGCTCGGTACCTGGCTGTGGATCTTTGCATCTGCTTCCATCAGTTACCGAATGAAGGTTCTATGATGACAATCAGGGTATTCACCAATTTGATTACAGAAGAAGGCCAGTTCAGGCACCATGTTCACTATTTCCGGTAGTCAAAACTGGGGTTATCCTTGTGGATTTATGAGAATTTTTCTAGCACCAGGTCTTTCTCTAACCCCTTAATGTTCCCCTCTATCAAGATGTCTCTTCATTACTTTCCCACTCTGTCCCTCAACCATCCCACCTCAACCATCCCACCTCAACCATCCCACCTCAACCATCCCATTTCCGTATGTGCTCATTCCCCATCCTTACCTACTTCCCCCTCCCACAGTTTACTCAGGGGATCTCATCTATCTTCCCTTCTAAGAGTGACCTATGTGTCTCTCTTTGGTACCTAGCTTCTCTGGACCTTAGGAATATAGTCTGGTTATTTTTTTGGCTTTACATCTAACATCTACTTATGAGTGAGTACATATTTGTCTTTCTGAGTCTGAGTCACCTCACTCAAAATGATATTTTCTAGTTTCATCTATTTACCTGTAATATCATGATGGCATTTTTTTTTACAACTGAGTAATATTCCATTGGGCATATGTGTCACATTTTTTAATACTTACGTGTAAAAGAAAAATCTTGGTTGTTTCTACATTCTGGCTATTATAAATAATGCTGCTATGAACGTAGTTGAACAAGTGTCCTTGTGGTATGATTAAGTATCCCTCGGACATATACCAAAAAGTGGTGTCATTAGGTCTTAAAGTGACTTGATTCCTAATTTTCTGAGCAGTTGCCATATTGATTAAAAAAGTGGCTACACAAGTTTGTACTCCCACTAAGAGTAGAAGAGTATTCCTCTTATTCCAGATACTATCTAACATAAGCTGTCATCTGTGTCTTTTTTATTTTAGCCATTCTGACAGGTATAAAATGGTATCTTAGAGTAATTCTGACTTGCATTTACTTGATGAAAAAGGATGTTGAGCAATTTATTAAGTGTCTTTTACCCATTTTAGAGTCTTTTGTTAAGAATTCTCTGTTTAGATCTGTACCCCATTTTTAAGATGGATTATTTGGTATTTTGATGTCTACTTTCTTTAGCTCTTTATAAATTTTGGAGATCAGCCTTTTGTCAGATGTGGTGTTGGTGAAGATAGTTTTCCATTCTGTATCCTGTAAACTTTGTCTTATTTACCATGTCCTTTGCTTTAGACAGGCTTCTCAGTTTTAGGAGGCCCCATTTATTAATTGTTTATCTTAGTGTCTGTACTACTGGTATTATATTTAGCAAGTGCTTTCTTGTGCCATTGCATTCAAGGATAACTCTCATTTTCTCTTCTATCAGGTCAAGTGTAACTGGATTTATGTTGAATTATGTCTTTGACCTATTTGGACTTGAGTTTTGTTCATGGCAATAGAAACGGATCTATTTGCATTCTTCTACATGTTGGCATTCATTTATGCCAGCATCATTTGTTAAAGATGCTTTCTTTTGTCCATTGTACTAGTTTTTGTTTCTTTGTCAAAAATTAGATGTTCATATGCGTGTGAATTAATATCAATTTTTATGCCAAACCTGGCTGTTTTATTTCCACATGATATGATAACATACATAAGTGACCCCAAAAATTCTAATAGAGAACTCCTACAGCTGCTAAAACCTCAGTACTGTGGCAGGATAGGAGATTAACCCCCCCCCCCCAAAAAAAAATTAGTAGTCCTCTTATATACAAATTATAAACTGGCCTGTTGTATGAGGTTTCTGGCCCAGACTTTGTAGTCTAGTCTCATGGACTAGACTTTCTGGCCTAGCCTAGATGCCTGGACTTTCAGACTCACAGTTCCATAGTCCTACTGAATCACACAATATTAATTGTATGCTGATTTACCTGTGGCTCAGGCATATAACTTGCTAACTCTTTACCATTAAACTAAGCGATGATTCTTATCCTGTTCTGCCATGTGGGCTCGGTACTTTATCTCAGAGCAGCGTAGTTGTCCTCTGCTTCTTCAGCCTTCTCTGTGGCATTTCTCTGGCATTTCTGCTCTGTTCTTCTTGTTCCTAAACTTAGTCTGGTAGCCCTGCCCACGCTTCCTGTCTGCATTTGGCCAGTCAGCATTTTTATTAAACCAGTAGGCAGGACAATTATTTACAATATAACAACATAATTCCACTACACTGGCCAAGAAAGAAATCAGGGAAACATTACTTTTTATATTAGCCACAGGTATCATAAAATATCATGGAGTAACTCTAACCAAACAAGTGAAAGACATAAATAACAAGAACTTTAAGTCTTTGAAGAAAGAAATTGAAAAAGATATCATAAAATGGAAAGATCTTTCATGTTCATGAATAGGTAGGACCAACATGACAGAAATGTTTATCATACCAAAAGCAATCTACAGAGTCAATGCAATCCCCTTCAAAATCCCAACACAAATCTTCACAGACCTTGAAAGGACAATACTCAACTTCATATGGAAAAACAAAAAACCCAGGGCAGCTAAAACAATCTTGTACAATAATGCAACTTTCGGAGGTATCATCATCCCTGACTTCAAGCTTTACTACAGAGATACAGTAATAAAAACAAGAAAATCTTTTGATAGCTTGATCTCCCCTAGTGGACACAATAGGAAAAAAAAAACAACAGATTTTGGGATCTGCTTAGCCTTATAGACTCCTTACTTCCTCATGGAGAGGAAAACAAAGCAGTAATCAAGTGAGAAAGTTGATGATGGCCATTATTCATTTGACTCACAGTCCTTGACAAAAGATGCCTTATGTTTTTATACCTATATTTGAGCTTGGCCTAAATATAAGCTAGTGAATAGAGAGAGCAGCCTACAGAGTCTCAGAAAGTCTACCCTAGTCTCCTGTTTCTGGGTCAGGATGGCTTTCTAACTTTTGAGTAAGCACAATGTGCCTTTGAGAACAGCTGAAAACTAAATTCCACTCAATAGATATTAAAAGTATCATTCCATAACAGTTGCTTCTTGTGAAAACAGCCAATGGATGAGAATAAAATAGATTTGGTCTAAATACTTCCAAATAGTATTACCAGTATCACGGTTGTAACATAATCTTCCTCTGATGACTTAGGTTAGGTACTATAAACACCTATTTGATAATATTTTGATATATTTCTTTCATATATCCAAATCAAAAGCATAGATATAGAAGATCATTTTTTGACTGTACAATTTAGACAAGATTGCCTGTCTTATGTTTTCTAGGCAGTATGCCTGAATATATAAAAAGCCTCATAGTTTAACAATATATTTACAAATAACAATAATTTATTATATTATCATATATATGTGATAGTAAATTTATTTATTGCTGCTTTTATATTCAGTGGTAATATAAAAGAAAAGAAAAAAGAAATCACTGAATAGGAGAAGAAATGTTTAAAAGGATGTAAGTACGGAAATGGTTTTAGTAAAGAACATTTTTCTATAATAAGATTGAGATAGCTGGACATTTTCTACAGAGTGAGAAAAAAAGTTATAAAAGTTTGAGTAAGTTATAAAGGGGACATAAAAGATGAGAAAGACATAGAAAATAAGAGAATAGATAGGTAGATAGATATAAAGAAAGAAAGAAAGAAAGAAAGATAGATAGATAGATAGATAGATAGATAGATAGATAGATAGATAGATATCTTCACTCCTGGGTGTTTAATCTAAAGACTCTAAGATTTATTGTTTTTAATATTTTTTTTCAAGAAAGGGTTTCTTTGTATAGCCCTGGCTGTCCTGGAACTAGCTCCATAGACTAGGCTGGTCTTGAACTCACAAAGTCCCACTCGCTTCAGCCTCCCTTATGATTAAATGCATGTGCCACCATTGCCCAGCAGATTGAAACTTTTAAAACATATTTTCTGAAAGCTGTCTACTACTGTTCTCTATATTCCAACTATGAATAATGTGCTCTCATCAAAATGAAGAGGTTCTCATTAATATTTTGTTTTGGTTTCTAATCACAAGATGATTAAGTAGTAAATTAGTAGTGAGGAGAATTTACAGTATGATACATTACACGTTGTTGGAGCAAAGCCCACTGCAGAAAAATTCTATCTACTTAATCACATATGATAACAGAGGTTGGGAAACATCAAAAATCTACTGTGAAATAAAGTAAATCATCAAATGTAGGGAAGATGAATACAGAGAAAAAAACTACAGCATTTTGCACATGCATTAGATAGAGAAGAAGTTGACTAGAAAACTACTGTGGAAGACATAAATGATGGTTGTCAAATATAGTAAGACTAGGTATACAGTCAAAAAAGCAGCAATGATGCCAGAGTATGCAAATGAATAACTAGGAAAGCAAATTCAAGAGAGAGGACCGAGGTCTAATTCAGCATTAGTGTCTCTTTAGCACATGTGAGGCTTCAGGGTCAAGGACAGTATTGAAAAAGAAGAGTTAAGACCATTAGCACGCCAAGGAAAGTACTCTGAGCAGTACAAAGAACATGGTCAAAACAATACATCAGGCTCAGAAACAAGACAAATGGCCATCACTTGATGCACAAATAGGTGGAGAGAGTTTATAACATGGAGTCATACCACTATGATGTACAGGGGATACATCTAGAGGAAAGGACAGGGTTATGAAAACCACCATCAGCTCATAATGTTGCTGGGCAAAATTTGGATCTTGTGTTAGTCAAGGTTCTCTTGAGTCACATAATTTATAGAATTAATCTCTCTCTCACACACACACGTGTGTGTGTGTGTGTGTGTGTGTGTGTGTGTGTAATAGTAGCAAAGCTCTAGAAGTAAGTACATTATCTCTCTTCTGACACTGTGCACCTATGTATACACTAAAACACATAAGACTGACCTTTAACATGATATGTGAGAGGAAAAATACAAGCAGTAACATAGAGTCCACAGTTTACATCCACCACTCACCACTGCAGGAATATATACGTGTGTGTGTGCATGTGTGTGTGTGTGCATATGTATACGTACACACATATACATAAATATCACCCTAAGCCAGTATAATGATACTTTGAATATATTTTACCCTAAAGGGTCAAAGTTTTACAAGTATGAAAAATATGAACTGAAGACTGATCAAATCCATTCAGGTATGGAGATATGGCCCAGATGAAGGGTGTGCCTTGAATCCTCCAGATCTGGAACAAAGGCATGTTATTTTCTTGCCTCAAGGACTGGACCACAAGTGTATGCTCCATTCATAAATTATAATGAATTCTAGATATAGTCAAATTGACAGTAAATAATAGTCATTATAGATCTATTTCAGAGTCCACAATTTAAAAGCTTTGATGTGAATGAGTTTAATATGTATTATTAAACATAATAATACAGTTTTGCATCTCCTTTTAAAAGTGGGAAACTTATCCTCTTGACACCTCCATTTCTTATCTGTAAATTGAGGTCACACACATGGGATTTAAGGTAACTTCCTAATCTAAGCAAGATATCCAATGAGAGAGATTTATCGCTCTTTATTTCATAGTTTTTCTACTTGTTAAAAATTTGACCCTTTGTGGGAAGAATAAGTTCAAAGAACAATTAGACTGGTTAAGGGCCACATAATACACAAAATTACAAAAAATAAACAAATATAACTGTATTTCTGTTTTTATTCAGCTGTACTTCAATGTTATTTGAATGCTGACATCAATCAGTAAGCTTAATGGGGTTAATTAAGGATCTCAAATATAATTTGAAAATGTTTACAGACAGAACACTTTAGAATGCCAACCCCATGTGGACATTGCTATATTAGTAACACAATATTTGCTTTAGAGGTCATAGTGATACTTGCCAGGTTAAACATTTGTAATCTGGATCTAGCTTTAATATCCCCTTTCAAAAAAAAATTCACAGGCTGCTATACACTACACCAACAGAGCTCTTCAACTGAATGATTTTTTTTTAGGATTACAGAGGCACATCAGCCAACAACAACAGCCCCCTTACATGTGGATGTTAATTAGAATGTTGACATGCTAAAACCATTTATAGAGACAAGTATTCCTTCAGTACTCCCAACCCAACGTCATGCTGAAGGCAAATCTGTCAATAAAATTTGTCCCCAGTGTGACCAAAGACTGAGTAGGTAAAAGTTCAGCCTTGTTTGTTTTCCTGCAGTGGTGTGTGGGTGTAAACTGCTGGCTCTGTGTTATTGCTTATGACCACAGTGGCTAGGTTGTATTTTCCCTCTCACATATCATGTTAAATGTCAGTCTTGTGTGTTTTAAACTATACATAGGGGCACATCGTCAGAAAAGATTACATACTTCTAGGGCTTTTCCACCATTACAGGTGTAAAATGATCTCCAGAAAGTTTTATTCTAAATTTTATAATATTCTACATATTTGCATCTATAGAACATTGAGCTTTTGACGTTAAGGTCATTTCACTTGTCATGTTTGTTTTTAATATTACTTAGGCAAGGCATATTTTTAAAAATGTGAAGCAATAATATTCATAAAGAAATAAAATGGACTTTTTAATATGTAGCAACAGTTACAGCAATGAAGCAACATGGTCAACAACAAATCCAAATTGAAGGAAGGAATATGGCTGTCAGAGTAGATTAAATGGAAACTTCTATGCCTGCAGAATTACACCAGTGCCCTGCTCTAAGACTGTCAGCGGGTATATAATGATCTGACAACAGATATTAACACAATCTGCAGAGCTTAACTTATCAATTAGACACATTGACAAGTTAACAGTAAAATAAAGCAAGTTCAGCAATAGGCTATGAAGCTCTTTCTCAATAGAATTCCTTATTACAGTGTATGGAGAAAGTGAATACTATGAAATTATGACAGTGGACAAAAGCACATTATGCCTTTTTGGAATATGTGAATTCTAAAACCATTACCTTCCCTCTTTGGGGCCATTAATGAAATAAAGATGCCTTGGACACAAGCACTGTACCAGTAGATCTAAAATATGAAATTTTTAAGTAATCGGTAGACATATGAGCAGGTATCATATAGGATGTATACTCTGAATAGAGGGATAATTTAAATCTGTGTGCAGGAATGAGCAGATGACTTAAGATCTCATCCTGTCCCTAAAGTGGTATTTAACATGTCAATTATGTATTTATGAAATTTTCTATGTAATACTTTCTGACTGCTATTGACCACAGGCTAAAACCGTGCAAAGGAAAAACCACAAAAAAGGTAGACAGCTATATAACATACGATATAGTCATATATGTATATACATGTGTGTTTGTGTGTGTGTGCTCTGAAGATTCTGAGCTGTCCATGCCTATGGTCCAATCAAAGCTCCCCTATACCCAGTCCTGGAGCTGCTTATAAAATAATTATCAGAGGTTTATGTTATAATTTCAAACTGTTTGGCTTTAGCTCAGGTTCATTACTTGCTAGCTCTTTCAACTTAACACAATTTTTAATTCTTCTATGTATTGCCATGTGGCTCATGACCTACTGTGTTTTCTTATATCTTGCTTCCTTGGGCAGTAGCTTGCTGCCTCTCAGGCTGACTCTGCCATCATTCCCCTTGGATTTCCAGCCTGCCTCTAAAATGCCTTGCTATAGGCCAAAACAGTCTCTTTATTAACCAATGGTATTCACAGCAAATGGAAATATATCCCACATCATATATGATATATATATATATATAGTGCATATAACATATAATACATATAACCTTGTACTAATGTTGAACATGTGTGATGTACTCAGGTCCATTTACTATTCTACCTTAGAATACCATGCTGCTATATTAAGTTCACTTTAGTAGTGTTACCAAAACTTTGGGGAGGCCCCCCCCCATAAGCCATATGTTATGGGAAAAATTTGGGAGCTTTCTAAGGATTCTTGATCTTCTTAATAAAAAAAAATTAAGAAGAGACTCAGAAAAAACGTTTGAGCATAATTTTTATTAGAGTTAAAAATTAATCCCCAGGACAATCAATTTATAAATCTTGTCAGATGTCTGAGAAAGAGACTAAGAAGACTAACTTTTGAGTTGAGAGGCATTGTGAGTGTTGAAAAAAATATGTGTCAAAAAAGGCAGGCATGCTTAGGAAAGAGAGAAAGAAAAGGAAAAGTTACACCATTTTTGAATATTTAAGTGCAGTGGCCAGGTTTAACAGCTCCATGGCTGATACTCCAAAAGCAGCTATAAGGGACAAGATTCTGGGAATTAGACTTACACCATCTCATTAAGGAAAAATTATTCCTCTCAATTCCTTAGCATGGATTAGCCTTTCTGGGGGTTGATAAGACAGGTGATTAAATGGTCTAGCTCTATTAACTCAGTTTTAGGTACCTTGGAATGTTATGCCTGTTCTTAGGCCACAGTAATAGCTTCCCCTTGTTACTATAGGAATAAGGCATCACCAAATAGTATAGAGGAGTATAAAATATATTACCTGTATTATTAATGGAGTTTGTCATGTCTATGTGGTGACTACACTTTAAGATGATCCTACAGTGTCAGTCTTTCAACCCCCATATTCTTGCTGATACATCTTTGTCTTTATTCAGGATCTTGGCCATTTGCTTTAAACAGACTTCTGACAATTGGAAAGAATACCTTCTTGTGTAACTTTGCATATCTTTACATCTGGATTAAGTTCATCTAGTATCATCACTTGTTATATAAAATTATTAAAATCCTCTTCATTCACTAGCCATCATAGCAAATCTTCTTGTTCTGAAATATATACTATTCTAAGACTTTTAACTTACTTCATAACTGATTAATACATGTTAAAGGATGGAATTGTTGATTGGATCAGAAAATCACAAGAAATACTGCTTGGAAGACTTCAGCTATAGTTAATGTTAGACCTTGATAAAAATTACTTTCAAGATTAAAAAAAACTTTCATTAAAGACTCTTTGTAATAATGAGGCTGCCAGTATTACAAGCAATTATTAATTGCAATATAGTATTCCTTAAGTTGGACAAAAATATTTCACATTTTATCCCAATTTTCTTTTACAAAAATGTGTGTGAATATTTAGAAAATGTTGATATGCATTCATTTCACAACATGTATGATTTTACAATTTTTGTTCTATGTCTATCCACTTACATTCTTTTTCCTCAAGGAATTCCAATTTTACACATCTATCATCTCATGCATAAGAAACATGTTTTTAATTTTTAAAAACTTATTATATTGTTTTAACAACACTTTTCTTAAAATAATTCAACTTTTATGACATATGTGGACTGCTTAAAATATCTCAATAGCATAATAACAAGAACATAGTCTCTCCTTGGACCCTACCCAATAAGATCCTACCTGGCCTTCTTGGTCATAGCTCTCCTGAATGATACTGTAAAGTTCACATAGAACAAAGAACGTAGGAATAGGCAAACTTAGAATTCACAGCATGGCCTCTAGCAAAATATTTCACCTAAGTTATAAATTCATTTCCTCTGAAACAGATAAAACTTTTAAGAGTTACCATAGGCAGAAGAGGAAAGCAAATGAGCTTCCAGTTTCAAAACTGAGAGACAAAAGGCATATACAATGACCTTATCTTCACTCAAATATTTGGCAAAACAAACAATGATAATTCTCCAAGAGTATTTCTCAGTACCAAGAAAATACACAGCTAGATAGAAGTAAACTACAGTAGAGGATAAAGAAATTGGGTGTGCTGAAGGGAAGAGGGACTAAGGACACAGTGGGTAGCTGGAAACTGCTAGGAAATTCTGTTGGCAAGATGTCCCACTGAATGATGATTCTAAAATGATGAGCAGTGATTCAAGCTAACCTTATTGCTGCAACACTTAATTTAATATAGTATTTTGCACACAGGAATTTCTACTGTGAGTATTGTGTGTGGAAATAAAAAAATAAGGGCCACTGGAAACTACCTGGGGCCTTGGAAAATCAAGAGCTAACAAGCATCTGGTAGGACACTGTTTGGCGCTGACTTCAGGGGATTCAAGAAACCTGGAGAAATAACTGACTGAGAGAAAGATCAAAATCTGCCTTGATATTAAGCAATCTAGAGTTCAAGCCCCCAGAGGAATATAGAAGAAAAGCTCAAAATAGACACCCACACATCTCTCAAGACAAATTTGCTGAACCCAGTTGATAACTGTATTACAAAAGGGTTCTTAACACCTAAAACAGACTCTATTGTTAAAAATAGGATACACTAAATAAAACAAAGTTTGACACAAACCACCAAGATTTTAATGATTATTTTCCTGGATATATGAAAAAAGCTTAGACAAGAACATCAGGAGGCATCACCATCCCTGACTTCAAGCTATACTACAGAGCTACAGTAATAAAAACAATTGGTACTTGCATAAAACCAGATTTGTGGCTCAATGGAATCAAACTGAAGTACATTAATCCACACACCTATGAACAGCTGATTTTCCACAAAGAGGCAAAAAATATACAATGGACAAAAGACAGCATCTTCAACAAATGGTGCGGGTATAATTGGATGGTAGTATTTAGAAGATTGCAAATAGATTCATTTCTATCATCCTACACAAAACACAAGTCCAAGTGGATCAAAGAACTCAACATAAACCCAGCTACATTGAACTTGATAGAAAAAAGTAGGAATTCATAGGCACAGGTGATCACTTTCTAAATATAACACCAGTGGCATAAACACTAAGAACAACAATTAATAAATGGGACCTCTTAGAGAAGTTTCTGTAAGTCTAAGGACACTGATAATAGGACAAAACACCAGCCTTCAGAGTGGGAAAAGGTCTTCTCTAACCCTACATCTGACAGAGGACTGATCTCTAAAATATATAGAGAACTCAAGAAAGTAGAGGCCAAAACCCCAAATAACCCAATTTAAAAGGGGGTTCAGAACTGAAAAGGGAATTCTCAACAGAAGAAGTTTAAATAACTGAAAGACACTTAAAGAACTGCCTAACATCCTTAGCCATCAGAAAAATGCAAATCAAAACAACTCTGAGATACCATGTTACACCTGTCAGAATGGCTAAGATCAAAAACACAGATGATGGCGTATGCTGGAGGGGTTGTGGATCAAGAGGACCACTCCCCCATGCTGGTGGGACTGCAAACTTGAATTGAAATCAGTATGGCAGTCCCTCAGAAATCTGGGAATCAAATTACTTAAGGATCCAGCAATACCACTTTTGGGCAAGTACCCAAAGAATACACATTCTTACTCCAAGGGCATTAGCTCAACTATATTCATAGCAGCATTATTCATATTAGCTAGGATCTGAAAACAACCTAGATACCCCTCAACTGAAGAATAGATTAAAAATTGTGGTACATTTATGCAATGGAATACTACTTAGTAATAAAAAAATGACACCCTAAAATTTGCAGACAAATGTATAGATCTGAACAATATCATCCTGAGTGAATAACAGACTGAGAAAGATAGACATGGTATGTTCTCACTCATAAGTGGACTGTAGACATAAAACAAAGAATATTCAGGCTATAGTCCACAATCTCCATGCAGAAAGGTAATGGAAAGTACATCCATGGATCCTCCTGGAAAGGGGAAATAGAAAGATCTCTTGAGTAAATTGGGATCATATAAAGGAGGGAGTTAGGAGAGGTAGGAAGAGATCCTTAAAGAATGAGATGGTTGAGTGGGGGTAGCAACAGAGAGGAAGAAAAAAAAATAGATATCTGGAGAGGTTAGAGAGAAACCTGGTGCTAGGGAAACATCCAAAAACCCACAAGGTATCCCAAGAAATAGTGGAGAGGTTGCCTAAACAGAACTTCCCCTGTAATCAAATGAATGACCACCCTAAGTGTCATTATAGAATCTTCATCCAACAACTGATGAAGGCAGAAGCAGAGATCCATGCTAAGCGCTGGGTTGAGATGTCTGTCCACCTGAAGAGAGGGAGGAAAGAGTATATGAAAGAAGGGATCAGGATCCTGAGGTTGAGACCCACAGAGAAGGCTGTCCTGTGCTATTGGGAGCTCACTGACTCTGAAATAACTGCTGAGGAACCTCCATGGAAAGGAAGAAAACCCTCTGAATGTAATGATATTCAAATGGCATGGGCAGTTTTTGTTACTCAAATTTATTACCTAGTCATCTGATGTTTGACTACCTATTATGAAATAAACATTTTTTTTTCTGGGAAAAAAAGAAGAAAGGTTTGGTATGTTTTAACAATTGACAATAAATAAGAACTGTACAAAATTCCAATTTATGTCTCCATAAGGATAATTTTATCATTTTGTCAATGAAAAAAAAATGAAGCCTTT
The DNA here is from genome assembly GCA_033318265.1 of Phyllotis vaccarum. Lineage (NCBI taxonomy): Eukaryota > Metazoa > Chordata > Mammalia > Rodentia > Cricetidae > Phyllotis > Phyllotis vaccarum. The sequence continues at coordinate 118,556,604 of JARWLC010000005.1, forward strand.
GCAGTTCCACACTCTCTATCAAACTAGCTTTTCTGCAATTCATGATAAGACATTTTCATGGTAAATGATCAGCTTAGGAAAGAGTCTCAGTTTGGAAAGAATTCGTGTGCCTGTGTCATGAGGAGGAATAAGTGACTTAGCTTTAGATCTGAAGCAACCATTTATTCCTCTTCTATAACTTTGGGTCTCCATTTATCCAACATTCACTTCAATTTCTTTATTTACAAAAACAAACAAGCAAAATAAACAGGAGGAAAGGTCTCTTGGGGTGTTTGCAGTTAATTAGTAATACATATACATACATATAATATAATACTAGGAAATAGTAAAAAACATAAATTATACTTTTGAAAAACTGAGAGAGATTATATAATTTTATTAGTGTAAACATGGATTCAGTGTTACTCTTTAGTTAAATAATTATCCCTCAAGTTCACAAACTTAACCTTCATAGTCATGAAGTGATTCAAAGATCAAAAGAAAAAAATCTAAGAGTGCAGGTATAATTAAAATGTCATCATAATAAGGTTACTGGCTACTTTTGACTCAAAGTTTAGAAACAAACAGCTTGCTCAGCACATTTTGGCAGAGTGCCCTTTTGAAAAACAAGTTTAGCTGCCTAATTACAAGACCAGCAAATGGAAGAACACAACTGTGTTGCAGGTAACTGAGGGAATGAGCACAAATTTTATATTAAAAATCACAGGAGATGTTTTAAATTGGAGGTGGTGTGGTTTTGTTTGTTTTTCTTCATTCTTATATGGTTATTTTCTTATTTTCTTTTCAAAAAGCGGCAAGGCTGAAGGCTGACTGGGAGGGATTTGGAGGAGGGAAGGGAGGGGGAGCAGACGGATACATAGATAAAAATGACATTTTTAAATAAAGTAAATAAATAAAGAAAGTAGTGATTTTATTTAGAAGCACCAGAGAAAACTTTCTGTGGGCGACTTTTCAGATTATTGGTGCTCTGGGACTCTTTACATGTACTTTTGGACCAGAGTGTTTCATCAAGTGAAATATATAGACTGAGGCAATAATTTTTTTCACTCCATTAAAACATGGACATGGTGGCAAACCTTACTCATAAAGAGAAAATGACTTGAATTTATTTCCCTGTTAATGAAGGAAAAGGATTCTAAACAATTGAAAATGTGATTAATATGTGTAATCATAATTAAGAATGATTCCCTGGTAGAGGGGTAGAAGCTGACTGGAGAAAAAGTCTCTTCTCCTTGGTCACAGAAATTGGTCCAAAAGTCTAGAAGGTCCAAGGCATCAGAAGGTCATAAGTGAGCATTTGATCCAATGGAGAAGAATTACAATATTTTCTTGAACAATTTTACCTAAAACTAAGGTACAGGCGTTATCTCTCCTCTTATTTTCATAAATCTTTTCTCTTGTCCTGCCAAACAGTAAAGCTCTGCAGAGGAGGAAAGCAAGAAGAACAGAGAGAAGGGGAGGGGAGGGGAGGGGAGGGGAGGGGAGGAGAGGAGAGGGGAGGGGAGGAGAGGAGAGCGGGATCCTGTGGAATCTGAATACAGATCCCTCTCTATACTTCTGCTCATGACTCTTTCCCATTTAAATTCTTGTATATTGGTCCCTAACACATAAAGTTAGGGATACATAGATGGACAAAAACTTAGCATCCAGATTAAAATACAAAAGGCATTCTGGGCAGAGGGCCCAGCATTTGTAAAAGTCCAGTGCTTGTGATTCTGATGTGACTCGAGTATGACACTATAAAGGATGAGAGAAATGGAAAGAGTAGAGTTGGTAAAGGTCAGGTTATAGAACACCTTATACATCGTTAAAAAACATCTTTACCTTATTTATAGGTCAGCACCTGTCAAACTCTTTAGGAGAATTCTTAATTTCTCTCTAGTAAAAGCAGTTTTAGTCACTGTTCTGTTGCTGTGAAGAGATACTATAACAAAGACAACTCTTATGGAAGAAAACAGTTAAGTTGTGGACTTTCTTATATTTTTAGATAATTAGTCCATTATCATCATCACAAGACAGCAGGCAGCACACTGGTCCATGCTAGGGCAGTAGCTGGGAGCTAAATCATGGTAGAGAGAGGGAGGGAGGGAGGGAGGGAGGGAGGGAGGGAGGGAGGGAGGGAGGGAGGGAGGGAGGGAGGGGATGTGGGAGTGGGAGAAGGAGAGGGAAAGGGAGACTGGAGCTAGCATAGGCTTTTAAAACCTCAAAGCCCACCTTCAGGGGTCCCTTACTCCAAGTCCACACCTACTTCAATAAGTACACACCTCCTAATCCTTCTCAAATAATGCCACTCCTGGATGACTAACCATTCAAACATATGAGCCTATGAGGAGCATTGTTTAAGAGTATAATAAAATAAATTATTCAAAAGAAAAAAATAGGCCTACAAAATACCAGTCAAATCTTTACTTGAGAAGTTAATATTAATCACTCTTTCAATTAACTGTACACTTCTTTCTTATTTCTGTGCTCATTTCATTGCACATGAAAATACACAATTGCATTCCAACAGTAACTCACGGCCCACTTGTAATAACTGGTAAAAATAAAGAGAATCATTTAGGTTGTAAAATAAACATGCCAAATAGCCTAGAATAATGGCTCAGTGGTTAAGAATATGTACTGCTCTTGCAGAGGACCTGAGATCATTTCTCAGCACCCCTAACAAGACACTCACAACTTCCAATAACTTTAGCTTCATGGGACTTAACAACCTCTCTAGCCGCTTTCCATTCTACATTCATGTTCACCGGCCTATGTATAAACACATATATACACATGATTTAAAAAGTTAAATATTGAAAAATATATGCATCAAAGTTTAATCTTCATATGACTATATCTAAATTACACACATTAAGGAATACATTCTTATTATTTTCATAGCTCACCCAATTTTCTGAGATTCATAGATAAACAAAGAAGGCATGTTGACTTATTTTTCATTAAAATATGTGCATTTTTAATTTTTTAAAATTACCTTTTTTGTCAACATGTTTTCAATGCAAACTAACTAATTTAAATGGTCATTTTTATCCATGACATCAGTGAAATCCTGGGTGAGCCATGGGACAAAGTGCTCATATCCTTCGTGCCTGTTTAGGAAATACTTCAAAGGATCAGTTCAGTAAAATAGGCTATCATATTTTTAAAGATTACTTTTAACTAGCAAATAATGAGGGTACATTTAGCCACAACTTTTATTATTATGATTATTTTACAAAGAAAACATTTAATTTTGGGCTCATGGTACCAGGGGTTAGAGTTGATTAGTATAGCAGGAATCATGGCAGCAGATAGGAAGGCAAGACACTGGAGCAATAGCTGAGAGCTTACATCTTCATCTATCAGCATGAGGTAGAGAGAGATAACTGGCAACGCTGGGAGCTTTCAAAACCTTGAGCCAACCCTCAATGACAGACTTTCTCCAACAGGGCCACCACACCTGACATTTCTCAAATATTTCCACCAACTAGCAACCAAGCATTCAAATACGAGTCTATAGATACCATGCTCATTCAACTTCCTCTCTCAGGGCTTCCCAAAATTGTGGCCATATCATGATATATTATTAATTAAGTCCGATCTTAATGCTCCCTATAAGTTTTCACTGTCTCTGCTCAGTTTGAAAGTCCAAAGTCTCTTCTGAGAGGCACAGCGATCTGTTAACTAATCCCTTACAAAATCAGAAAGCAAATTACATACATCCAACATTCAATGGTGCAGAACAGGCATTACGATCCTGATGGGAGGAATAAGGGCACAGTGAGGAAATAATGGATTAAAGCAAGACTGAAAACCAAAAAGGCAAATTCCGATTCCTGAGACCCTCCAGTCTGAAGCTGAAGGGCTTAGATTGCTCCCCCATTTCAGTCTTGTTGATGGCAACACATTTCTCTCTCTTGGGCTGTGTCTTAGGTAGGATTAGCAATGCCGTGATAAGGGAAGGAAAGGCAGGACTCAAACCAGGTAGACACCTGGAGGCAAGAACTGAGACGACACCACGAAGGGTTCTGCTCACAGATTTGCTCCTACTGTTTGCTCAGCCTGCTTTTACAGAGTCTGGGTCCACCAGCGCAAGTGTGCCCTGGGCCCCTTCAACTCAGTTACTATTAAGAAACTGTACTACAGATTTGTATGCAGCTCTAGCTTATGGGGTCATTTTTCAGTTGAAGTTCCTTCATCTCAAGTGATATTTTTAGCTTGTTTCAAGCGTCATAAAACTATCCAGAACAGGCTGGTTCCATCTGATTAATGAAATGTTCCATTACAGCCATCCCATGGTTCTGGCATCTTCAACATCCTGGGGTTGCCAGTGCTATTGAGACTTTCAATTAATGGCATCTTTAAAAATTGACACCTTCAATTTTACACCTTCAATTAATGGCATATCAGAGTCTTCATGCAGGATCTCTTCCCCACACATCTGGCTTCAGCCATTTTCTTTAGCAATGCAGGATGATTCCACAATTAGGGCTGTCTTGGAGGCTAGGGAAGGATTTGACAAGAAAGAAATGGACAGGATAAATATACTCCAGACACGGGAAAATTAAAATAAATTTTTCCTGATGGCTAGCTATAACTGTCAACTTTATTGAATTGAGATGTGCTGAGTGAATGATTAAATTTCACTTATTGAGTCAATCTTAGACAGAACTTCCAGAAAGGATTAAGGAAGAAGAGGAGGAGGTTATGCCCTGGTGATTTTGAACACCCCATCCCTCCATTCACCTGGGTCCCTAAGGACCAGATCATGAGAAAGGAGAGAACTAGCTCATTCGTGATCATGGTCATATTCATTCTCTCTCCCCCCACTCCCTCCTCTTTCTTTCTCTGAACACACACACACACACACACACACACACACACACACACACACACACACACACACACAGTTGTAATGAGGCAGCCTTTTCTATCATCTCTACTATGATGTAGCTCCAAAAGCAATGGAGTAAAGGACAGTAAAGCAGTATGCCGAAATGAACATTTCCTTCCTAGTTTATTGTTTCAAGTATTTTGTTGCAATGACAGAAAGTCAATAGAGAGATGGATAAGGTGAATTCTAAGAGTCTACCTATAAAAATGACTAACATCACAAGAATTAATAAGTGACTAAAACTCATAGCCCTTTGAAAGCAGAATTTCCATGTGACATTGCAGAGACAAGGGAACAGCAAGATGGTTTGTAAACTTCATGAACATCTTTAAAAGTAATCAGCTCACCGTATAATTGTCTGTTGTTTTATTTCATGTAAGCACTAAAGTTTTTTTTTTTTTTAAAGATGGGTAGGGCTTTAGATTAAGTCTTAAAATTAGCATCTTTATTTGGGAGAAGCATTTTGTAAATACTTTTAGTGTTCATGTCCCTGTGAATATTTTCCACTCTTAAAAAAACTAAGAAAATATTCTCACAGAAATAGCATATTTTTGTTCAAATCGATCTATCAAGTAGAAACAGAGGCTGATATTGCATTTTGTATCAATTGATACAGTTGTTTTGTCTTTTGGTTGTCTAGATTCAGCCATATTTGAGGTAAATAGTCTCATTCAAAATCATATGAATAAAAAGTTCTCTTGTTTTCATCATGAAGTCATAGTAAATATATTTCAACCTCTCACAACACTGTCGTACATATATTAAAAAAACAAACAAGACCTCACCACCACAAAATTTACCTCAAAACATTTTATCTTTACTCTCTGTACATGTACTCATCTGTTCATATATGTGTTTACATGTGTGCATGTACATGTAGAAATCAGAAGTCGAACTCAGAAGTCATCTTCTGATGCCATTTACCTTGATTTTTGAGATACGGTCAATCTTCCATTGTCCTAGAACTTTCTAAACAAGGCTAGGCTGACTGGCTGGTGTGTCTCAAGGGGCTTCTGTTTCCTCCTTCCACTTCTGAGATGGTAGGTGTGCATTTCTAACTTGGCTTTTTCACCTGGGTACTGGAGATAAAGCTGAGGTTCTGACACTTTCACAGCCAGCTCTTTACTAAGTGTGCCATCTCCCAGAACCAGAGTTTTTCTTTCTTCTCCTGACTAATGTCCACAGCTAAACAATGTGACTTCAACAGAATCAGTGCCCTGGCTGGCTGTAATCTCCAGAAAAGGAATAAATGAGAAAGGGAGCAGGGGAAAGAGGAGATAGGAAGGGACAAAGGAAAGAGGAAAGATGGAATTAATAGCTAATGTAATCAAACATGAAAACATTTATTTTAGATTTCATCAAATTGAATTTGAATCTAGAACTCAGCATCAAAAGACTAATTAAATGCATAAACTGAATTTTCTTTATCTGTGGAATATTAACAGCATATTGCGGAAAAATTGTGATTGTGGTTCATCAGGACGGAGTTCATTAAAATATTTCTACTTTTAACTGACAATTTTATAAGGTGAAAATAAACACTGGTTTGGTTGTCTAACCACCATGGAGTCCAACAAGTGGAAGCCATGCACCGTCAGGTCTGTAGCTGAGAAACCTGCCCATTGACAACTTCATGAGGAAAATACCACCAGAAAACAGAGTGCCGAGCACCAGTTTAATGCTTCCCCTAAAAGCATGAACAAATTGCCAATGCTTAGCAAAAATTCAAGGAAAGCCCTTAATATGGCAGAGGGTAGAAAACATAGAAACAAAACAGAACTGGAAATCAGGATGTAAATACAAATAAAAAAAATTCTCCTGAGATTATAATTGATATTCACAAAAGATATCACCATATATCAAAAAGATATAGTAAAAGGAAAATCAAATATGTGTAGGCAGATGCATTTTAATAATTAAAAACACATACAAGCATAAAAATATAAAATATATAATATAGACATTAAAATGTATAGCAATGAAAATACCTATAAATAATCCACAAGACAAAGTTTAAAATAGTCTAGAAATAAAAATAAAAATACTACTATAAAATAATGAAAAGCTACGTTGTTTTTAGATTAAAGATGTAGGAGGCTATCAGCCAATAACGGAAGTGTAAGGAAGAGAGAGGTGAATGAAATAATAGAGTAGTTATGAAAAAGACCAAAAACCTCAAGAACATAGATCTTCATGATAGAAAAGTAAGTCAAAAAGCTAACTAACATTAAGTGATACTACAAGAAATTTTAAAACACTGGGGACAAAAGTATACTTAGATCTTTCCAGGAAAGTCTCTTCAAAAGCTACATTGAGTTTATGAAGCAATGCTTTCAAATTTTTGAGCAAAATGTATTCGATTTGAAAATCTATAGTCAGAAAATTTCCTGGCAAAAATAATAAAATTAAAAAATTAAATTACATACAGGTATGCCAGATATATTCCTTCTGGAGCCTAAGATTTGGTCTAAGGTATTAAGAAAACAATCTTATAATACAAAGTATTTTGGCAAGACAGAATATTTTGCTTGTATAGGAGAGTATATTGCACAAGTCAGGCAGGCAAGTACAGCTAGCAGAGCTTCAGGCGGTCTTTTATTTCTAAGCAAAGGAGGGTCTAGTGCCTCATTTTGAGTGGTCAGAGCTCAACTCCACCCTCTTTTTATTTTTTAATTAATTTTATGTTAAGTGTATGAGTATTTTGACTGTATGTGTGCCTATATAGCATGCTCTTCTGTATACCAAGTGCCTCTAAAGGCTAGAAGCGGTCTCATATTTCCTGGAACTAGAATTATAGACGTTTGTGACCTGCTATGTGGGTACTTAGACTAGAACCTGAGTCTTCTGGAAGAGCAGGAAGCACTTGTAGCTTCTGAGCTGTTTTTCTAGTCCCTCTGCCTTCTTGCCTGATTAGCTACCTCAAAGCACTTGCTAATCAAAGTGCAACTTCTGAGAACAGAATGAAACTTTAATTTAATTTTAGGAGTACATGAATGGGGGTTGGAGAGCTGTGTCAGAAGTTAAGAGCAATGGCAGCTCTTCCAGAGGACCTGCTTTTAATTTCCAGCACCCACATTTCATCTCACAACCATCTTTTACACATATTCCAGGGGATCCAATGCCTTCTTGTGGCCTCCGTGAGAATAAGGTACGCATGTGGTGCACAGACAAACATTTCCAAATCAGCCATAAATGTAAAACAAACAACAAAAACAAGTAACATCATACACAACCCTGCACTGAAATAGAGGTGAATAGCAATGGATGGAAGTTAAATGTACTTCACCTGGGGTGTAGAAATGCTCTATGCTGTTAGATAGAGGCTTTTCTCTGTGTGTTTTAGTAGGAGTCTTTTAAATCAAAACTGCATATTACTCAGACAAAAGTACAAAATTATAATAAATTTATAAAACTAGGTTGCTACGTCTGTTAAATAAATGTAACAAACAATACAGACAACCTGCTCTAGAGATCCAGAGAACAAACAGCACTATTATCAGAAAAATATATTGTGTAGTAAAGGATAAAGTTAGGATTTCACTTATCAGGTCATAGGGCGTTAATGGCATATACTTCTAGCTGGAATTTGCCGTTGTCTTTGGTGAGAACCTGAAATGGGTTGTAAGCGTTAAGAAAATAAAATTGAATCTATTTTAATGGCCATAGTATGGGCTGATGACAAGAATGATGGAGGCCTTGGAAAAAGAGAATTCAGGAAATGTTTTCAAGATATAATCAATGTCACTTCATGCGATATTGAAGCAGGAAAATGGAATCTATTCTAGAATACTTCTAAGTTTTCTAATAAGGAATACTGAGACCATATGATTGAGAATGGAAAATGGGTGTTCACTCTGCTTCTGTTTCTTCAAAGTGTGTGGTCCTCCAAGAGAAAAATGTGGGCATAAACTTAATAATACAAGAATGTCAGTCAGGTATAATAAAGGCAAGTTTTTTTTTTATTTATTCATATTTGGAGTTGAATTTGTCCATTAGATTTTACTTAATTCCAGTTGGTAATAGAGTATGACCTTGTTATTTTACAGTAGCTCAGTCAGATGTTGCTAAAACTGGGCCACCTTTTTGTAACAACCTAGATGCCTCAAAATTTCTCTAGCTCATTGGTATGTTATTACCTCAAAAGGAGCTAACAAAGGTTCACATCTCAGGATACCAAGTAATGACACAGAGCAATACATGCAGTCAGTATAAATTGCCTGGCACTGAGTCCCATGCTACATGCCCCATTCTCCTACAATGGCTTCAATTTGTACTTTTCATCTTGTATCATAATCTAAATACTCAAAGCATCTGCTGCCAATATACACAACCCTGCTGCCATCTCCACTTTTTAGAGCCACACACAATGTGCCCTCTTCTCTCTTGATGAAAGGTTCCTTCTTTACTGTCCTCCCCAAACCTGTTTCTACACCTTGCTTTTTAGAATTTAGGTCTTAGAATTCTAGAGCTCTCTTGAAACAACAGTATAAGCCAAAGTTAGTAATTAGAAGGTCTAGGTATTTCTTAAAGACTCAGCTGCTTACATACATACATACATACATACATACATACATACATACATACATACATACACACACACACACACACACACACACACACACACACACACACTCAGGTCAGTGTAAAAACCTGCATTACAGTCTATATAAAGTAAGTGCCTTCTTTCTTTCTTTTTGATTTTAAAAGAGACAGATAAAGATGGAGGCAAGCAAAGAAGGAAAGAGGGAATAAAGATGGAAGATAAGAGGAAAGAAGGAAGTAGGAAATCAATCAGGGAGGAATGCAGGGGGGCTCTACAGAAAAATACAAAGGAAAACATCAGAAAAAATAATACGTAGGTCTTTAAAGAAAACCCATGGATAAAAGTTTCGGTAGATGGGATTTCTATCTATATAATGAGAAGGAAGGGAAGCAAGTTTAAAAACTAGCAATAATTCAATGATTTGGAGGAATAGCTAAGTTCATCTTGGAAGAGAATTGAAGTAACAGGGCAGGAAAAATGGGCAACACAAAATCTAGTGAGGAGTCAGAGAGAGTGGCCAACAGAGGTCACAGAGGAGGGGCCAGAGGAAACAGCACAAGAGGAGACAGAATTTCCAGGATAAAATGCATGCCACTCTACAGCATGGATGGAAGACTTCCAAGAAGACCACAGTGAGCACTATGGGCTCTCTGTGCTTACACATACATATAAAACACTAGAGTTAGAATTGGCAAGAATTCTAATTCCATATTTATGAAACCCACTGTTTTGGTTTGCAAAGTACCTTCTGTCACTACGTAAGCAAGTCAGCAGGAAGAGGGTGTCCTGCTCAGTTGAGGCTGGTTTTTCTGTGACTTAAATTCAGACGGAAAGTTTTCTTCAGCAGGAAGTTCTTACCATCTAGTTACAGTGGACAAATAAGAAATGGCAATCGCCTTTTGAACTTCTTAACAAGTAACTGGTAGGGAGATATCTAAAACCTGGCCTTGAAATTTTCACTTAGTAACATTGTCTACCCATGAAGAATACTTTTGTTCAAAGGCATTCCTATTTAATTTTTATTAGCACAGAAACTAGGGGTTTTCTCTAAGACTTCCCCATACATTTGAGCTACATTTCCCCTTCTCTCTGCTCTCACATACCAGCCTGCCTCAGACTCACACCTTCAACCCATAGTTCTCAATGCTGTTCTTTTATGTCACCTATGAGCTACTACTACCTTTGATTAGAATTTTACTTTAGTATCAAGATGGTAGGTTTCTATATGGCTTTTTTGTGCATCTTTAATTTTGGTTAAGCCCTTCTCTATCCCTTACCCCTTCCCTGTTTATGTTTTTCCATCCATCAGAACTGATTTTTTTTATCTCAATCCACCAAAGGCCACCAGTCAGAACAACTAGTACACAACAGACTTTATCTTTAGGGTGGTCAGAGTCTGATAAATGTATCCAAGATTTATAAAACAGGATGAACTATGTCAGCAGGTTGTGTTTTTGTTAACATTTACAAACTCCATGTGATTAAAACAACTTTCTCTACCACATAGATAACTAGAAAAGCTCACAGTTACAGTGTGGCACGGGAATTATGAAGGTTTTTCTTGCCTACTCTCCCAAATATCAGGCAATTATAAGATTATGCACTAGTGCGACAAGGTAGAGAGGGAATTGTAACTGAAGCATCAGTTTTGGAATAAGGTAGGTTTGAATTCAAAACCCATCTATTCTGAAACTAGCAAGTGTGAAAACTAGGTGACAGCGACATTCAGTTGAGTCTACTATCCTATTTTATGTATTCTTAATATTCATGATAACATTAAACTTTGTATCTACCAGGTGAGAACTGTTTCTTTTTTAATTGAGAGTAGCATCATTCCTACGAGAATAATGTTCTAACTGCTCAAAAAATAGACACCTGAGTACTCATTTCAAACTTAAGAAAATCAAATGTGTTCATTGTCTTTCTTACACAACTCCCTGATGTAAATCAAAATGCACTGAATTCTTAGCACCAGATACTGTGTTTAATATCTAAGTATAAAGAAAATACATGCCCTGTGTCTGTTGGTCAAATTCAGGAAGATAACATTAGTTTTCAGTTTTGTTTTCCAAGAGTTTGGTTTTGCATGCTTTATATAACTGGCTATATTTTAGTACATATGGGCACAGATACTTTATGCACAGATTCATATTTATAAAATGTTCCTTTTTCTACCGGTCTTTATTCTTACACAACCATCAAGAGACTGTACCACAGGTCATAGGTTCAAACAAGGCCACGACTCATTTGTACTTTTCTGCGAAGTGGAGCCCCTGAAGACTAACTAGTAGTTGATTGTCTTTTGCAAGTTAAACCAGCTTTTCTGAATGTTTGAGGAGATCCATTGGATCTCAGTGACCCATGACTACCTCACAGGGAAAGAGGGCTTTGGCCATAAGATATCTTTTACCAAATGAAATTTTAATGAGTTAAGTGTAGATGAATCAGAAATGCATGTATTATATTTCCCCTGAAATAGATGAGGATTTAAAAATTAAGGGGAAAATGACTTGGAAAAATGTTTTGCAAGGTTTTGCCAAACCCAAAACATTTTTTAAAATGATCTGGATATTTGCACAACATCCACAATTTTGCCGATCCCTACTTTTTATAGTTTGGCATTTACTCATGGGATTTTGTACAACGGGACTGAAATTCATTGGAAAGTAGGTTAGCCTCTCTCATTTATGCAGCACTGCATTTTCTGTGATTGGTTTTTAATATATTTCATTTCCTTTTACTTGTTCTTCTAAATAATTTAGTGAAAGTTCATTTAATTTGGACATTTGATTACTCCCGTTCCCTCTCTCTCTCCCTTTGAATATTTAGTCCTCAGTTTAGAACATGTAAGGCGTGTGCTCTGTATAGTTTAAAATTGTTTGACTATGGTTCATGTGACTGACTCTCCCTTTCATCCTTGTTTTAGTCATGATTTCTGAACTCTATTTTTAGTTCTCAGTTATAAAATTTTACTGATTAGTTTTATTGAAAATCCCAACCATATGAAGCCCATGTGATTCTTTGGCTGAGACATGTTTGCACACATGCATAGACATATAGATTAAATTTAGAAATGAAGGCATATATTATCTTACTTACCTATCATATTTTGTGATGAGTCTTTTGAAAGTTATAATTCTGGTTTGATACACACGTTGTTGTTGACTTTAGTTATACGAAACACCTCCAAGTTTATTCCTCTCATCTATCAGAAGCTTTTTGATTATTTTATTTTATTATTAAGACTTTCCATACAGTATAGGTTAAACGTGTTTTCTCCTCATTTAGCTCCTCCTCAATGCTCCCTACTTCCTAGTCTTTGCACCCTGATCAAGAATTCCTCAGTCCCTCATTCTCAAATTATACCTTATTTTCTTTGTTCTGCTAACCATCATTTTACTATTCATTTCTCTAAGTTCATCATTCCTGTATTCCACATATGTGGGATGATAAGGAATTTGTTTATGTGTACCTGGTTTATTTCACTTAGCATATTTTCTTCAATGTTCACTTATATTGTGCCTAGTTATAGCATATTCCCCTTTAAAGAATGAAAAATCTTCTTCTGTGTATACGCACACAGCATTTTCTTTCATCAGTCTTCTGCTGATGGGCACCTGGATTGATTCTGCATGTCAGCTTTTGCGAGCATTGCTGCAATGAGCATAGGGGTCACACATGTACTTGTGACATTTCCAGTTACTTTAAATTCATAGCCAATGCTACATTTTGTATTTTTATTGGAAATAACATGTTGTCTTCATACCTTCCAGTTCTTTGACCTTAAGCAGTTCAACCACTCAATATCTCCCTGCCTTGGTTTAACTGATATTAAAATAAACATGGGAATACAATTTAGTTTATATATAACATAATGCCTATATTATAAAGAAATTAAATATTCAGTGAATCTTAACTACTACTAGGCAGTATTTTAATTGCTTTCTTCATCCCAACACTTTGGGAATTGAAATCATTAAACATGCAGAATCTGATTTTGGTGTTGCATCCAGCTGCCACAGTTACTTTTAAGAGAAGTCATTCCCTTCTTGGTATGTCTTTTTTAGGTTGTTATATTCCACTGATGGAGGAAATATTACTTTTAGACCTTCTCCTGGTACTTGAGGACTATGCTACATTCCTGAGTTCTGCATCTTCATCCTTCACAGCACCACAGTATCTTCATCCCTGGTCCCTTTTGTGCTATCCCCAGAAAGAAGACACAATCCCAATAACTCCTACAACTCTTGAAAATATGCATTCTCTAATACTGAACTTTTGTTGATATCATAAAATATCAGAGATTGAACAATTTGTGAATAATATAAATTTATTTTCTCACAGTTTTGAAGGCTTAGAGTTTCAAGATGGAGGTGGCAGTGGACTTGGAGACCAAAGGAGGTTTTATACAAAAAAAAGAGCAAAATAAAAAAATTAGTCTGTTAGATTCCTTTAATGTGTTTATAAGATGCGAATGTTTTTAAGATGTCAGCTTATGTCGATATTATTATATCTAACAAAGTCTCAATTCTCAATACCAATACAGCAGAGAAAAGTGTTCTAGGGTACAGACCCTCGAACAACTCACCACAACACTTGATACTGACAGTAGAGACACTGAAACTCAAAATGACATATTTTCATCTTGAAGTAAGTTTTCTCCAGAATGGGCTAACACCTCTGTTTATAACTCATTTATTCAGTTTCATTTAGTGTATATTGAAGGTATGACAAATGTGTTACAGGACCCATATGCTATAATTATAGTTTGATACCACTGTGATTAAAATACTTGTCAGAAATAACCTTAAGAAGACTTTGCCAAAACCCAATGTTCTATAGGGTTCTTTCAGTCACAACAGGGGGTAAAGCAGAGTAGCTGATGTCAAGACATCAAGGAGAGAGAGAGAAGAGTGAAAGAGAAAGAATAAGGGGGAAAGGAAGAAAAGATAGAACAAGAGAGATATGAAGGAGGGAGTGAGGCTGATTTGGTCTCTAGATTCTAGAAGAATGATGGAGGGAGGGGAGAAAAGGAGAAAAAGAACTAAGGAGAAGGGGAGCAGAATATGGAAGTGGAGGGGAGGGGAAGGAAGAGAGAAGGCAGCAAAGATATGGAGAGAGGTAGGAAAATGGGCATTCTTATAATGCCACGCTATAGAACTGCTACATTTTGTCTCTGTGAGAAAAACAATTTTCTAACACCATTAATTCAGAAATTTTAAGATGGAACAAGAGAAAAGAAAATATAAGTGAAGTATTCCTGTTCTTTCTATAATGATGAAAATCTAGTCTTAACTAGTAAATTCTTAAATATTATTTTATTCACATACACTTCCAAGTGGAATCAAAAGTCCTCAAGAATCTTAGATTTGGGAGTCTGATGCTTGATAATGGACTCTCAACTATCAACAAGAATCAATGTTTTGGTTCTGTGTCTTCAGAGTTATAAGCACTTTATGCTGACAAAACTCCAAATTGCCTTGGGCATGCCAGACTTCCCAATTCAACAGTCTTTGTGTTTCTGTCAACTTTTCCTTCTCCTTAGACCTCAAATAAATAAAAATTACAATAAATAATAAAAAATTCAAGAATTTTTTGTTTTCTAACATGATTCACAAAGTCTGTGAAAATTAATTTGTATCCAATTACATATTTTCAAAAAGCCACTTTATTTGCATTTAATATTTATGGCCTTCTTCTAATCAGGCAGCCATAAGAATTTTGAAAATATGCATAATTGAGTCCTCGTGGGAGAAAGCTACACAGGTGGCAAATCTATGTTGAAGGTTGGCAGCATTTCTATAAAATTATTCTAATTGTTGAAGATGTGTGATAGTTAACTTCGATTGATTCATTAGTTGGATTGAAGAATGCCTAGGAGTATGTAACAGCACAGCTCTGATTGTATCTCTGATAGCCATTCCAGAAATAATTAGGAAATGTGTTATAATAAATTATTTAATTCACCAATAGATTCAAAACTTAGACTGACTATATAAGGTGGTAGCAGTGTAGAGAGTGAGTACTTATTAGAGGAAGTAGAAAAGGAATCCCTTGGGATTCTTCAAGATTAACTTAGAAGGCTCATAGAACTGATTATAAAATCTTCTTTTGAAGGAAATTGTATGTGAAGATTATCCAGAAATCTCTGATTTTATAAAATTTTGAAAACTACTATTTTTACCTGTCTTTCTCAGCTTGATTATTTTCAGTTTCAACTTTCCATATCCAAGGTGTAGGTTATGAGTCTATTTATACTATAATTTAGTGGGAGACACAATATCTTATGATGCCAGGCAGGTTCCACTTGGAAATGGAGTTAGAGACTAAGGGGTTCTCTGTGAAAGTGTCCAGGCAGACGTGGGAATGATGAGTATGTTTCTTGTCTTGATTTCTGTGATTACCCTAAAGATACATACTAATGTCAGTATTCCTAAAATTATAAAATATGTAGAGTGTATTGCATACTATAAAGCTTTAAAGCACTTTTGAACTCTTGAAAATAAGCTTTTACCACTCTTTTTTTTTTAACCAAGTAGTTACTTCAACTAGCTCTTACAATTCAAAAGTCTAGTATGTTGATGAATAGACGTCAAATTCTCAGATGTTTGCCTCCACAGTGTAATATATATGTGTGTGTGTATATATATTCAAATGA
Source organism: Phyllotis vaccarum (assembly GCA_033318265.1). Lineage (NCBI taxonomy): Eukaryota > Metazoa > Chordata > Mammalia > Rodentia > Cricetidae > Phyllotis > Phyllotis vaccarum. Next base: position 118,572,684 of record JARWLC010000005.1, read on the forward strand.
GAACAAATCTGTCAAAACTCTATACTATACCACACTTTGACGATATGTCTGCCTAGTCTGTGTCTTACTGCCAAGCACTGACTAGCTTATGCTCATTGAATTCTATTTGTTTCTTCTCTTGTATTAAAAATGTTATATTATCAAGATCACTTGGACAATGATGGGAAGGAATAATCCTCCAGTGCACTGACATGTAAGTCTACAAAGACCTCTTTAGCCTCCATACTTCTCTCCTTCAAGCCTATTTGAGTTTCCATCCTGAATTCCTTCAAAGATAGACAAAGATGTGGAAATATAAGCCAAGCAGACCCTTAACTTCCTAACTTGCTTTTGGTCATATTGTTTCATCATAGCAATAGAAACCCTAAGACACAAATTGCTACCAGGATAGTGAAGCATTGCTGTGACAGACTTATGTTTTGAGGAGGAATATGAACTTTGGACTGGAAAGGCCATTGAATACTGAGAGCTCGATGAGATGTCCTGTAGGAGTTTGGAAGATACGAGTGTTAAGAGAACTGTGGATCATAAAGATCTGGCATGTGAAATTTCAGGGGTAAGCATGAACTCTATGGGGCCATTTGTGTGGTGTCTGCTAAGCTGGAGCTGATCAATCTGCAGTTATTAACAAGAGACCGGCATCAATGAAGTGCAATCTCGTTTTTACTGGGATAACTGAAGCTGGACAACAGAAGCTGAAAAATTAGTAGTCATTAAGAAGAGACCAGCGTCACTGAGATAAAATCCTTCGGGAAGTGTTTCCTCAGAAAGAGCACATAGAAGCTGTGTTCCAGAGACAGCTAAAGTTGTACCAGAGCCGGTAGCAAAACTTGGTAATATAAGAGTCATCCAAGTGGTACTGGTTTTAAAGGCAAGAAGGGGTCATGAAAAGCAGCTGAGGCTTGGCACTGTGAGAGGCCAGAATAAGCCATTGGAGAAGGTAGAACCTCAGTAGCAGCTGAGGCCACAGATCTAAGGGATCATGGAAAAAGTACCAGGAAGAGAGCCCAGATGAGGATATTGGGAAAGTGCAACCAAGTTACAGCAAAAGACCCAGCAGTTTGGAGATTCTTGTACCATGGATGACCATCAACAACTGTAGCATGTATAGATTGCATGATGCAGATGGCAGAGCCTTCTACTATTTCAAGCCCTTTAGAGGAACCCAGTTGAACATGAGTGAATCCCAGACATTATATTGAGTTATTTATGTTTTCAGAATTTGGTTTTTGTTTAGATTATGACTATGCCCTAGCTCTTCATGTAAAACACATTTTACTTATTTTTAATTTCCACAACTGAGATACTTTAAAGTCCAAATTTGAATATGTACAAAGACTCTGTATTTTAAAGGAGACTTTATATTGTAACGTTGATATGCATATATGATCTTGGGGATGACCAGGAAAGGAAAGATTGTGGCTTAAATGCAACAGATTTTTCTATCAATTTGACAAGTATAAATTGTTCTGCATAGTTTTATGTCAATTGATACAAGTTAGAGCCATTTGAAAGTAGAGAGCCTCAATTAAGAAACTGCCTCTATAGGATCCAGCCCACAGAGCATTTTCTTAGTGATTGATGTGGAAGGGCCTAGTTCATTGTAAATGGTACACTATTCCTGAGCTGGTGTTCCCCGGGTCTATAATAAAGCAAGTTGAGCAAGCCAGCAAACAGTACTTCTTTGCCGTCTCTGCACCAACAAGTACCTTCCCTATTTGAATTCTGTCCTGACTTCCTTCAATTTTGGATTATGATAAGGATGTGTAGGCCAAATAAACTTTTTCTTCCCCAACTTGATTTTGGAGTTGATTTCATCACAGCAGTAAAACCCTTAACTAAGAACAGATCTCTTCAGAGAGCCCTTTGCCCCTGGTGCATGTTTGCATATGAAATGAGAGACTATGAAGACAAAGGCATCATCTGTAACATTTGAGTCAAGTGTCCCACGTAATCCTCAGTCAGAATATGCCTACCCTATGAGCGGCACCAAGTGAGAAAGGAATAATGAGAAAATTAAAACAAGATTTCTCTGGTTTTCAAAACAAGGACTCAGCACTGTACATAAACTTAGAAAAACTATTTAGACACTAAAACACTTTCCTGTCACTGTTTCAATAAAGTAATTGGCTGCTCAAAGAACACAGGAGCTAATAGAATTTGGGAGAGCAGAGGCTGCCCAGTTTTTCATTAGCGGTGGTGCAGAAATAAGGAAAGTTATATTAAAATCAGGTGAGCTCATCCGCACTCGGAAGTTTTCTTATTTTTTTAGCTTCATTTTCATTTTTCCCTTTGACTATTCAAAATTATTTAGTTTAAAAACACCAAGTTTAGAGGGTGCTGAAAACTTATTCACTAAATTTTCTTATATAGCTACAACTTCCAAATGACATGGCATTGCCTCTCATGGTTTATTCTACAAGAAGCAATGGATTAATAGACCAAGTGAAGAGGTGTATTATATGCAGGTCAAACAAAATGTAAGATTTGATGTTTTAGTTTCCAAAATTTCTTTGGGCCAGAAATTAATTTTCTACCTATTAAAAAATTAGTATGTGCAAGCAGCCATTGAGACCTCTCTGCTCAAGAACCAACCAGGCTGACAGCAGCAGCCAGTGGAAATCTTATTTGCTCTGGGGAGTGAACTCACTTGGAAGAAAAAAAAAACATGAAAAGAAACAGATCTAAAGAGAAATTGGAATATATAATCCAAAGGAGAGAATAATAACTACATGAAAATATTGCTCATGTTCTCTTATTTTGACTTCAAACACTGAAATTATCTTTATGGTCATAGAGCTGCTGCCATTATGCTCTATGGTTGTATTCCATTAGTATAGTTAAGCTACTTCTCTCAACCTCAATTTTGGTAGCACCAAAAATTGGTTGAGAAAATTCTCTGGTAACTTTTTTTAGTGAAAATCTGTCAGATAATACAGACTTAGACTAGAAGACCATCCACTGTCAGTTTCTACCTGGACAGCTCTAGCTGAGCAAGGCTAGTTTCTAAACATAGGGTTGAACTTGGCTCAAGAGTGTCTCTTCCAGGTGCTGACATGACTTTACCCCTGAATAAGTTGGCTTGAATTTTGGAGGAAATACTAGCATAGATATTAATCCATTTGCAATCCATGTCCAAAAGTACCATGTTGCTTACCACTTGGTAAATTAAGGTGGAAAATAACCTGGAAAAAAATAGCCTTTTTTTACTAACTACCCCTATTGAGCAAGTTCATTGTTTCTCAACTTCACCTGCCCCATGCTACAACCAAATAGTTATATATAGTTTTTAATTGAAATTTTAATTTTTATCTATATTTCTCTCAGCTCTCAGAAAATATTCTAGAACTTTCTTCTTCCCTGTTCGTATGAAAACCTTAAATGCAAGTGTAGACAAAAAGGAACTCTTATTTTTCCCTTGGTGAATTAAGTTTTTTGACAAGAAATGATAGCAAGAAGGGTGTTTTGCTGTTTTCTGAATCACTATTTTCTGAATCACAAGCAATCAATTGTTTGCTTAAATAAAATTTTATCCATCTAAGATGCCTTGACTCAAGGCAAGCCTCACATTAAACTTCTTTCTACCAATTCCCATAATGCTCAGCCCACAGCAAAAGTTTCACCTCATTATTGGATAACAATGGATACCAGAAGAAAGATGGACCTATTAGTCAAGGCAGAGATTAACAATAGTTTGCCATAGTTTTTATAAAAATGTTATGATATATACTCTGACTTCCATTTAATATTCTTCAATAGTATGTGTCTTTTGACTAATGTCAAACATCCCATTATGCTTTTGAAATAACAAAATAGCACTTTTTCAAAATTCTATCACTATCAAAATTTTATTGTATTAAACACAAGTTACATGGTAGTTCTATTTTCATGTCTATCTTAAAAATCTGATTACATTTGGCATCTAATATTGTAGAGTGTGAATTTTTTCATAGAATTTTAGAAACAAAGGATATTTCAAACAGCTGAAACCAACATCTTACACATTTTAGAATCTAGAGATTTCTTAACTCTCTCTATAAAAGGTAATACCCTTCTGTTACCATACTAAAATGCGTATTAAACTATTTCTCTCAAACATCTACCCAAGTGAGCTCAAACTACATAAGGGAAAACTTATTTATAATTGATGGAGAATAATTATAATTTTAGAAATATGATAAAGTCTTTAAAGCAACAATTTAAACAGATAACAAGGATTTCAAGAGATAATGAATACAAACAAAACCAATTTAAATTACAAGTATAAAAATGTCCGTTTTGATTTAGAAAAGTTAAACTATAAAACAGCTTCATTTTAAAGTTTTTGGAAGTGTATCAGAAAATTTCAGGGAAGAATAAGGGCCATACTTTTTTAAAAGCGTCTAAATTAATAGTGGTAAAATGAATGTTAATACATTTCATATAATGAGATTATGTGTAAATATAGTATTTGAATACTCCAGCTAAGACATCTTTCCTGAGTACTTACTATTCTGACAACTATTAATTTTATGATCACTTGCTATTACTTTAAACTAGTTATTTTGGATTTAATAACCAAGGCATTATGTTCCACAAATGAATTATCCACCTCCAAAATGTCTACATGTTGGGGATTTGGATCTCAGGTGATGGTACTCATGTGGGATTCTGGAAACTTTAGGGGGTGATATCTAGCTACATGTAGTCGGTCACTGGGACAAGATGTTGTATCTTGTCTCTGACATCTTCTACCTGTCTCTTTACCAATTTTTTTCTGCCTGAACAACTCTAGTCCATCACACCCCACACACCATGAATGTCCACCCAAGTTCATGGGCAAAGCAATCTCAAAATGGCCCTTTGAAGCTATATGCATAAAAAATATTTCTCTCATAAGTTGCTGGGAATGCATTTGTGAGTGCTGTATCTTTAAATAAAGGAGCTGGTTTGGGCCATGGCAGGTACGGAGAATAGGTAGGAGGAGAAATCAGAGCTTAGGTAAGAGAAGCAGGGCGGAGTTAGAGGCAGACCGCGCGGAAGCCGCCCAAGAGACGACATGTAAGGAACATGGGTGAGCTACGGGCTGGGCCCACGTGGCCCGCGGATTAATAGAAATGGGTTGATTTAAAATGTAAGAGCTAGCTAGCAATGTGCCTGAGCCATAGGCCAAACAGCATGAACTTAATATAAGCCTCTGAGTTATTTTTGGGGACCTGGGCGGCTGGGCCGCTAAGCGGTCTCGGGCGGCAGGGCTGTGGGTCCCAGATCTCTGGCTTTCTGGGACCCGAGAAAACCCTTATTACAACAGATGGCGCATCCAACGTGGGCCGATTATCCACTTAGAGCCTGACAAAGATTAAAAAGAGTTCTAGATCGCAGAAACTGATCAAAGGCAGCTTCCAAATTGTGTATGTAAATCGGGTCTTTGTACAAACAAAGCATGGTCCGGGTCACACTCAAAATGGCGCCAGCGGCGGGCTGGCGACAGGCAGTGTGAGCTACAATCAGGCGGGTTCCTGAAAACTAACAAAAGACTCAGTAACGTGATTGATTTTAGATTTCTGCTTATTTTGAACAAAAGAGAAACAAATTTTCTTCGTGGCAGCATTTTCTTAGGTGTGCTCTGTTTACGGTCCGTTTAAGAAAACTTAGTGATTCAGCCTAATTTGCAAAAACTGTGCTTCTTTTTAGAGAATGTATTTTAAAAGCTCTTAAGGTTAGAAGATGAATAAGGATTCACAATAAAACAGATTCAGATAAAAAGAAAACCTGTAAACGGGTTACAATGTTTGTAAAAGGTACATAGGCTTCAGAGAAAAAAGAAAGAGGTTAAAAAAAGTTTTTAAAGTGAGAAATAGAGTAATAAAATTATAATAAGCCACGTAAAGATGGAAAATAGACACAAAATCTGGATTTTGGTTGTTATTGTGTTTTCTTTTAATTTTTTAACTGTTAATGAGCTAATTGCAAAAAGACAATGGATTGCAAATACCAAGGCTACTAAGTTAAACAAGAATGTATATTTTAAAGGTATTTTGATTTTGAAATTTGTGTCTAAGGATTTATTGCTTTGGAAGAGTTCTGTTTCTGTTTCCACAGATGAGAACCTGTGGATTGCTTCCAGGCAAATATGGTTTCATCAACCAAGACCCCCTGAAAAAACCTGATGAAAAGAGATAGCCGTATCAGCTTCAGAGCTGCAGACTGATTCAGCCTCAACAACCGTGAGACTTTCAACGCCCCTTAATCAGCAGGAAGTAGTAATAGAAAAACAACGCCCAAATTCCCCAAATATTATTTCTAGATGTTTGTTTTCATTATAAATGGTTAATGTCATAGTTAATCTCTTTCTAAGAAGAAAAAGAAAATATGGTATATAAATGATTTTTTAAAAATTAGATTATTGAATTTACTTAGATCAGGAAATCAGCTGTTAATCTCAAAATGCTTTACATTGGTATAGATTTTGGTTTATTGATACAAATTTAAGGTCAATTTTGTTATGCTGTATGTGTTTTTCTATTCTTGTTTAAGGTATGATGTTCATGTAACTGTTTTAAAATTGTAGTGTATAATTAAGAAATGAAGGTTAATAGTCACTTTTGATAATCAAACTTATAGTTAGGTTAGTTAGGATTTTTAGGTATACAAAGATATATTTCAATTAGATAGGTAATCTTCAAATACTTCTAAGACCTACAGAATATGGCATTTAAAATGTTTTAAGAGCTTAGACTTTTCTAGACAGTGAGACAGGTCTGTTCCTGGCAGCACTAATTTACTTCAACAAGAAGATGGGCATTGAAGAAACTCCATATAGAATCTCATCTATTTGTGGTGATGGTGAGCCACTGGAGAACAAACTGTTTTTATATTGACTGCTTGACAGTATGCTGTTTAAACTGGACATGCAGGTTCCATAAGAAGATGACCTCTGAACTTTGGCAGAACAAGCCTAAATGGTCATTCAGGTTCCTGCTTTACAGAGAAAACTGTCAGACATTCTTCAGGACTCAAGGAGAAGCAACAGATGAACTGTGCCAGAATGGACAGAGCGGATTTCCTGCTTCACTGAAATGAAAAGAGACTCAAGGCCTATAGGCTGAAGACGGATGCCCCAACTTTATAAAGGAACTTTGGGTGACTGTCCAGGCAGATAGGTGTCATCTCTGTCCTTTCTAGATTTTAGAAGTCGTTTGCACTTCTGGTTTACTTGGGTAAATATTATATCCTTCTGTGGTCTTTGATGTAGTTGAAGATTAGATAGTTATATGTACAGTTTTTCTTAGTCATTTGAAAAGTATATTAGATATGAAACTTTAGATTCATAAAGATAAGGTAGATAGAATGTTTTCTTTAATTTTGCTAAGTGCAAGTGGACTAGATATTGTAACTGTAATTCTTGCTTGATAGCTATTTTGTTATATGTAATTTTGCTATGTTAAAATTGAAACCTTCCTTTTTGATTAGAGAAAAAGGGGGAAATGTGGGAATGCATTTGTGAGTGCTGTATCTTTAAATAAAGGAGCTGGTTTGGGCCATGGCAGGTACGGAGAATAGGTAGGAGGAGAAATCAGAGCTTAGGTAAGAGAAGCAGGGCGGAGTTAGAGGCAGACCGCGCGGAAGCCGCCCAAGAGACGACACGTAAGGAACATGGGTGAGCTACGGGCTGGGCCCACGTGGCCCGCGGATTAATAGAAATGGGTTGATTTAAAATGTAAGAGCTAGCTAGCAATGTGCCTGAGCCATAGGCCAAACAGCCTGAAATAAATAAAGCGTCTGAGTCGTTTCTAGGGACCCGGGCGGCAGACAGATAAGCAGTCCCGGCGGCAGCTGTGGGTCCCAGATCTCTGGCTGCCCCGGAACCCGCGAACGCTCTACAACAAGTTGCTGTTTATGGCAGGTATTCTGGCTACAGTGACAAAATGCCTAACTAAAACAACAGACAGTACCACTGTTTACCAATATTTCATTAACTCAACCACTTATCTTACAGACAAAACTACACACAAAAGTAGTTGTTGCTACAAGCATAATGAAGAGTTGATATGCATAGGTTCAGATCCTAGCTGAATGGATAAGGATTCATGTTGCATGAATAAGGGAAACTCAGAACCAAATATCAGGGAAAGGCTGAGATAGCAAAGAGAGGAAACACCACAGTCAGATCTCACTCAGCTGTCTTCCGGCTTCCTCAGCCTCACTCCTCATGGCTTCTGTCTTTCTATACCTGCCTTAAATACTCTCTTTGCCCAGTTGTTTTACATCCAGGTTAAGATTAAAGGCGTGGGCTACTACTATTTGGTAGTTAACCTTGAACTCACAGAAGCACAAAAAAGATCTCTGTCTCTGGAGTAATGGAATTAAAGAGCTGCCACCACCGCTGCCTACCTGGGAGCTTGGAAATCCCTCTGCAAACCAAGATGGCCTCAAACTCAGATCCTCTGAGACTGAAAGCACAGGTCACCACTCCTGGTCTTTCCCTGTGTTGGGATTAAAGGCGTAAATTACCACTCTATAATCCTCCTGGATTGACTGTGGGTTGATCTCTTCTCTGATATTTCAGACTGGTTTTTTTTTTATTAAATATGAAACATACCATCATAGATTCCCTTCTTTATATAAAGAAATTACCTACTCAAACTCTCTATCTTTATGTGAATTTTACATCCACAATATGTAATATATATATAGGCATCAGGTACAGAGTGTTATTTCCGATCAAAGTAATTGTTATGCTTATCACCTCAAGTATGTGCCACCTCTATGTGTTCTTTATTAATTATTAATGTTTGTCTTACAGAGTTAACTGTTGTGAACCATTAGGTGCTATACCATGCTATTTAGGGTGAGAAATCTGTGCTCTCATCAAGCTGCACCACTGTGGCTATTAATTACCCTCTCTCTTTACCCCTTACTAGCATCTGTAATCAGTGCTCTGTCTTTACTTATATAAAAGCAAGGTTTATTTTTCACTCAAATATAGCATTTTTAAAGTAATGATTACATATACCATTATGCTCTTATCCTTGAGCATTGTAAAAAAAAAATGCTCTATATATTTGAGCAACTTATATCTAAGGGTATTAGTAAGGTATTGCCAGTACAATTTGTCAGAGTATGGAAGGTTTTTCACTCTTAAAGGTAATCAGATATTTGTGTTTGTTGTTTATGTATTGAATTTCACTGGATGATCATTTTGGTTCTTTATAGATGATGGGGATTTTTTTCATTTATCATGATGAGAATTATATTACTAATAACTGAATATCAAATTAACTTTGACTAACAATAGATATCTCTTAATAATATTGTACATAATAAAAGATTCTTTGCATAAACTATTTGATTTCACTTAATATTTTATGTAATATTTTACTCTTTCATTACTTAAGATGTAATTAACATGTAGGTTTTTTATTATAATATTCTTATATTAGGTATTGATGTACCTAAATTATTCTGTCCTTATAATAAGATTGGAAAGTGTCTCATTTTAGTACTCTTTTGAAATAGTGTGTAATTTTAACATCATTTCTTTTCAAATATTTTGAATAATACAACTTGTAGATTATCTAATTCTGGAGAATTCCCAAGGGAATGTTTTTAATTACAAATTCAGTCATCCAATGAACATGATATTTCTTATATTTTTTCTGTTATTTTAAATTTTAATTTGTCTAATTTCTTAAAATTTTTAAAATACATTGACATATATCCATTTGTAACATAAATTTATCTTTTAACATCTGAATAAGCTGTAGTGGGTCCTCAGTTTTCACTCACTCATCTTTGTAACAATAGATTATTCTTAACAATCTCTTTAGAGAAACAAACCACTGTCTGATTAATAAATAATTTCTTTCTTATGCTTGATTTTTTTATTGATTATTAGATATATCTTTATTATTTTTCCCTTACAACATTTGAGGTTGAGTCTTACTTTACAATCTTTACATATTTGCTTGCAATGTACTTTAAATCATTTTTGATATTTGAGCCCAATATATTAATTTAAAGCTGTAAACGTGTATTTAAACATTGCTTTACTTCTATCACCCATTTGTTGACATTTTCATTATTTGTTTAAAATGATTTATAATGGTAATGTGATTTTTTTCCCTTGACAAATTGATGTCAGTAAATTTTTAAGAATTTATAGTCATTCTATTTACTTTTATATGTTTTGTTTTAATTACATTGTGGTCAAAGCAATATTAAAATGCTTTCTATTTATGTCTTTTTGAATATTTTTTTAGTGTTGGTTCTGTGCCTGTTACAAGTTAGTGTGTGATCAATTGACACATATTCAGACATTCTGCTGCAACAATCGTGAGCATGAATGTTTTATATGTACCAGATACATTGCAGCACTTAACCTGACCCTGTGTGGCTCTATTTTGCTCTTGCTGATGCTCCTGGTGACAAAGAGGGACTAAAACCTTCCACATGAATGATAAATTGTCTGTGATTTCTTTCGGTCCTTGACACCGAAGCTATGTTTTTGCGCATATGTTCCTAAAAGTTTAATATTTTCCTACAGATTAAGTATAAATTGGCCATTGGATAATTGATGACACAGATAAATTCTAGCATCCTGTATAGACATATTTGTTCATTGTTTCTGAATTCCTACGTTCCTGATTCTTTTCAATTAATCAGGTCTTTTTCTATTTTGTTTTATCTTTGCATATTTTAAAAAAATATTTCTTCAAAGATTGTTCTGAAGAATACACAGTTTCTTAAATTATTTAAATGTATACACCTACAGCAATGTTAAGATCTTCTTTAAGATAAAAAATTGCGTATATAAGTGATGTGTATATGAGTTGTGATGTGCACACTCTATAGCATGTGTGAGGGGTCAGAGGACAACTTTTAGGTGTTTATTTTCCCCTTATGGTCTGAGACCTGAGGATTGAATTCAAATTACCATTCACTTTTACACACTGAGTCATTTCACTGGCAAAAAAAAATTGCTACATGAGCTGAATTTTATTTTTCTTCCCATTTTGTATGCATACACACATGCACATACACACACATACAGACACACACATATATAATTGTATGTATATTGTATTATATATGTACATATTTATAATATGCATATATAGTATACATATTATGAATCCTACAAGGTGTTATTATTATTTTTATTTAAACAGTATTAATTAAAAATCCCTTTGTATTTACCATACTACTTGTGGTTTTTTTTTTTTTTTTTTGCTCTTCGTGGTTTTACCTTCTTTGTGTCTACAAAATACCATTATTTCATTCAAGTAATAGTCTTTATAATTTCTGCCATTAAATTGAAAGCATGCTTTTAACACTTATTTTTGAATAATAGTCTCTAAAGCTTTGGCATTAGATACTAGGAAGACTTTCTTCTCTTCATGCTCTAAGAACATTGTTCCATCACATAAAATTTAAGAAAAAATATCCATCCATTTTTTGTTGTTCTACTAATGACAAAAGATTTTAGTTTTACGTGTGTGTATCTGTGTCTGTATTTAATTTTTAAACTTTGAGGCGGGATGTCATTCTCTAACCCTGAATGTCCTGAAACTCTGTCCAGACTCAGCTCTATGATAATTTTCTTTCTTTGTGTTCTAATGTCAGGGCTAGGAGTTAGTCACATGCTCAGCTTGCTTTTGCTGAATCAGAAACTGTCACCATTCCTTATTTTTAGCATATTGTCCATACTGTATTAGGGATAGGTTTGTTTCTATGTAACTAGCATTGTAGACCTTCTTAAATCAGTATTGTTAATCAATTTGGGGCAATTTAAAACAATTTATAAAAACTTCAACTAAAATTATAATTATGCATCCTGGAGAAGAGAGAAATGTAGTGGGATAGTCCAATATCCTTTCATTATACCTACCAACAAAGATCTTCCCTAAGGTAAAATAAGTTATTTCATACTAGAGTGTAAAAAGCTATATGGTCTATCATGGAACATAATATAAAATAAGTAATATAAGAATTTTATTAATATGTGAAAATACAAATGTATAAGAAAGATTAAAATCTGCTTGTTGGACTGAATATTATCATTTTTTATATTTTTATATATATTATCATGTCATTTTACATGACATGGTTTTGTTACAGACTATATTTATTAAATAATAATTAATAGATTTTATGTGAAATGTTGTGCATGAATATCATACTTTTTAACCAAATCTAGCCCCCAATCTCTCCCCTCATATCTCTACTACTTTTTTATTCTAGACTCATATCCTCTCAGAACCCATAGCTTTAATGAAAAAAAGAACTCTCTCTCTCTCTCTCTCTCTCTCTCTCTCTCTCTCTCTCTCTCTCTCTCTCTCTCTCTCTCTCTCTCTCCCTCCCTCCCTCCCAGCAGCCATCAATTTCAAATATCTCCTCACCTACTCCATAGATGAAATTTATGTCTGGTATCTCTAACTAGGCCAAGAACGGACAGTTGGGTCTCAGGCCATATGAAAAAACCTAATGCTATTATTCAACTAAATATACTTATTTCATACCAACTTATTCGCATATCCCTTAAACCCTCATCAAAGAGCTTCTTTTCTCAGTTGAAATTAAATTTTAATTATTTGTCCACTCCTCAGCATATTATCATTTTTTCAACCTGATAGTGTGATAATAAGTTAGATATCACAGGAAAGGGAATTTTTGTCTTCTAAATAGTGCTAATAAATCTTCATGTTATTTCTACAGAAATTTTCTAGTCATACTTGTCAATGTTATGTAAAAGTTTAGTTAAAAATTTATTAATCCTTTGACTCACTAAATGATGTTACATGGAAAGATGTTGAAAGTGAACAGAAAATGAAGGCACAGGACAGCTGTCTTAGGCCACCTACTGGTTCTCAAATGCCCCCCCCTAATTCATGTGGTGGTCCTTCCACTTAAGGAGCAAATTCAGCCAACCATTGTTAAACATCCCATGGCAAATGTTTCAACATATTTTTATTTTTGTAATTTCACTAAATGTGTTTAAGTGATATCTATCCTTTGCTTTCAGGACCCTGCTCCTCCCAGATCTCCTTTATAGCCCACTTCCTGCAATCAGTGCTTGTCTCATTGGCATGTTTATAAGGCACCATTCACTGAGCAAGGAGAAACCCTTGGGCCACACAGGGAAAGAGAACCGCCCTCCCTCTCCCATTGACTGCCAACTGCTTATGGCTCCCAAGACAAAGGTGAGATCTAATGATCCCCTTGCCACTCCATGCTAGAGTGCTGACTGGCTTGACTTTCGACATGTTTTGTGCTTTTATTCATAACTGTTAATGAGTTCATGTGTGCTGACCATAGCAACCATAGCAGAAACTGGCATGATGATACTCTGATGTAACAACTTTCCTTTAGATTAGATACCATCTAATCTGTGTCAATTTGTTGTAACAACTTGAACAAATTCATACAATAATATTTCTGCACATAAATGTATTATTTAATCAGTTTCATTGTGGTGGATCTTTAGGTTGTGTCTGTTTTTTTGCTACTGTAAATAATGTTCTAACAATTAACTTTTATCATGTCATTTCATATGTTCCTAGTGTATCCCTAGAAAAAAAATGTAGAGAAGAAATTGCTGAACCAAAGGGTAAATGCATTTGTAATTTTTTAAAAAATGGAGATGTTCTAGGGATTATTGATTTATTTCATGTGTTTTAAATTTTAGAACCAAATATGGATATATCATTTTCATTTAATTTGTACTTCTAGAAAAATGTTTGGGTGTAAGAATTAAATATGTTGCCTGATAGATTATGTAGCAATTATGGATCAAGTTCCTCTCTGAATTCAACATTACTAAAACTTATTTTTTTCAAAGAACGTCATGTTCTTTATCTTAGTTAAATTTCCTTTTCCATGACAGAATACTATGACAAAGGCCACTTGTAAAACAAACAAAAAAAGCATTTAATTTGAGGCTTTAAACTTCCTGAGAGAGTCCATGACTGCTGTGGATGGGAGCATGGCAGCATACAGACTGGCATGGTGCTGGAGGAGTAACTGAGAGCTTATAACCAATCCACAAGCATGGGGCAAGGAAAGTTAATTAGAAATTGTGTGGGCTATGAAAACCTCAAAGTCCACCCTCAATGACACACAAGGCTATTTCCTAATATTTCCCAAACAGTTCTGCACTTGGGGAACCAAACATTTCAATATAAGAGTATATAGGTACCATTCTTACTTTAACCACCTGTAGTAGAATAGAAGATGAAACAGTGAAACAGACCCTGAGAGCTAAGTGAAAACAAATGGCTAACTCCTTTACTTACCAACTGGGAGAGCCTTATATACCCACCTCCCAACCCAGGCTGAGTCTCCATCCTATGACACTGTAAAGTCACCTCTCATTGGCAGGGCACCATCAGTACCTTTGAAAGTGCAAGTTGCTAGGTCCTCAGGCAGACTTCACTCAATCAGGAATGTTGGATACTGGCTGTTGCTGGCATATGTAGTAGGACAGGCCCATTGATTCAAGGAAATCGGCCTAGCAACATTATGGACAAGGCATACATATTAAGTACTTCTTAATAAGCCAACTTCAGTAGAGGTAGTAGAAAAACACTACATTCAAAAGAGCCATTTTCTACTATCCAGTAATGATGATTTGTGCCTTGTGGAAGTATGTTTACTTTTCATGAGAGTATGTACAAAGGCTCTCACTGGGTAGACATAACCAAAAGCAATCATCACCCTACTACTCTCCAATGCCTTCATCTTCAGAAATGTTTCCCATCTTCAAAACTAGAGGCAAGAATTTCTGTTGGTATTAGTCAGCTTAGTCTGTGGCGATTAAATTTGCAAACACACACACACACACACACATATCAGTCAACTAATAAACAAATCAATTAATGCACCCCTGTAGCTGGTGGAGAGAACTTCCCAGAGGTTGGAGACTGGAGTATTTAAATGAGGCAGAGATGATGAGACAAAGACTGCCCAGCAAGAGAAATGGAGTTAACATGGAGATAGGGGGCTGGGTGGGAGACACTGTCTGAAATGTCTTAAATTAGTGAGGCTTTTTAATAAAGTAAAACACCAACAATCAATTAAACTAACTTCTGATTATGAATTCTTTTATATCTTGATGTAATTTGTCTATGAGATCTACCAGCTCTTCAGAGGGGTGATACCCTGAAGCCACAAGCCAGAGACTACCTAGAAGGTTCCTGTCCCCAGGATAGCCTATAGCATGCTTTGGAACTTTCTCTAAGTGTCCGTAAAAAGATATCATGACCATCTGCTATAACTTTCCACACACAGAAAATCTTGATACATTATATAAAAGGTTTTCCTATGTATATATTTTATTTTTCTGGAGTTTAGCTGATAAAATATTTGGAAAGGTGTGTGAAGAGGGGAAAACACTAAGGAGATAGTTCATGTATTTCAACAATGTGTTAAAAATTACCTTCACTGTTTCTCTAAAAAGGGGAGTAATTTCTTCTCAAAATTGCACCATCTGGTTCTAACACTATTAGAACAAAAACCAGTCAGACAGACATCAAAATCAGTGTCTTTAATAATAATATTTTATTGAAAAAAATAATACAGTAGGGCTAAGAAAAAGCTGCATTCGCTATATTCCCTGGGTAAGGAAGTTAAATACATACCCATTCATATCAACAGTTCACAACATAAAGGGTCATCTTTTTATCAAATACAGCACTACTACATAATGAATTATCTCATCCAAAATTAGGATTAATATTTATGAAGTTATACTTCAGATTTTAGGACTATATAAATACTTGAAAGATTAACATTTTTTAAAAAACATATTCTTAATATATGCACTATCATTAATTCGTATTATGTTACCAAAATCCACCTTAAACATGAACAAACCACAAAAGTTGTAATTGTAATTAGCCAGGAACAAAGTGAGCCCAATGTTTGATGCCTCAGAACCAACAGGTTGGCAGAACATTCAGAGCTAACGTGATTATATAAAACAACTCCACATTTTGGTCTCTCGTCTGCGTATTGTTTTAGAGTAAATTATCTGACTAATTTAGCTGAGAGTTATTTTGTTTAATGAGATTATAGGGCAGAAAAAGAAAGTTTCTGGGCGTTAGTTCTGGAGAGAGTGTCTGTCTATATTATATTTTCTTTCCTTTTTTTTGTATTTTGGAGCTTTATGTGTGATTTAGATCATTGAAGAGGTCTTCTTGCTTTCGCAGATCTGCAAATAACCTCTGGTGAATTTATTTTATACTTTAATATTGCTTATGAAATCTAGATTTTCACCTTTAGTAGGATAATAAAATGTTATGCTTCAAGAGGTTGAAAGCGTAACATATCAAATCATAGATCGGAATAGAGGTGAACACCTCTGTTATCTACGCAATTCGTTGCTATTTAAGTTATCCTCTTTTTTATGCTATGCCCTAAGCTAAATAAAACAACCACTCCTTGACATGTTACACGATAATAAATTATTTTCTAAAAACAAACAAAACCAAAACTAAGCACCTTCGAGAAGACAATAAGGTTAAAACAAAAGAACAAAGTGAGTGAGTGAAGGCTGCACCCACCAACTAGCTTCTCCGCCTCTCGGGAAGGCATGCCGATGGAATCAAGCTTGCTTCTGTTTCAATGCTAGAAGATTCAGGGAGGAAAACCTCCAGGACAGTACAAGGTAAATTTTTACTAAGCACAAATGGCTTTTTACCAAAGGTTTGAGTCACTACAAACTTCTCTTTAGAAACACCAGAGGGCGCCAGGGCCTGCAGCATGGTTAACACAGGCACCGGAGTAATCTTATCTAGAGAGACACCAAGGACGTGGGTAACCTTAACTTTTAGGTCAGAAAGTGAGGGAAGAAGAGAGAGAGAAATATCCACTTGAAGAAAAGTCACATCTAAAGAAATATATTTACACGTAATAACATTGTATTGTTAAATAAAGAGGAAACAGATGCGATGTCATATCGGTGCAGATAAGAGCGAACTTTCGCTATTACTTCTAAATCAAGAATTTAGTGAACAAAAGGAGTAGTTTTAGAACTGTTCACATGAGGAATTCATTTAGCACCATATATTTAGCACCACAATGGATAAATATTGGTAGTTCACACTTAATAATAACAACTGTAGTTTCAAAGAAATCTCAAAATTGTAACCATATGGTGATTGGAATTTTCAGCACCTTTAACCAGTGAATTGTTAAATGTTCTCAATTTTAGTTAACATTTTACAATTCTAAGTTGTCATGACACAATTTTTAACAGGCCTTTTCATTTAAATGTCTTCACTCAAACATATAACAATACAAAACCTTCATAAAAATAGATAATATTAGCTATTACTAGAAATATAACTCTATCCCCCCAAGTAAAGCCTTCCATCTATGCTAAGATTTGTGCCCTATGATACTGTGAAACCTGAAGTGATAGACAGCCCAGAATTTCAGCAATGCTTTTTTTGGGGAAAATATTCAGCTCGTCCATTTATTTTTGCACTATTTACTAAGCAAAGTATAAACCCAAAACAAAGTGATATAAATATGCCCTGGGTTTACTAGTGTAGATTTCATGGGTTTGTTTAACACAAAACTATGGGAAATATATTGTATCTTTTGAAGTATTCAGAATAGGATTTATTGGTTGGACTCGCCTTTACTTTTGGTCTGCCCTGTCTTAGGACTGCATAGAAAACAGAAATTAAGCTTTAGTGAACATCTCAAGTGTGGTTGATAGTAGAACAAGCCCAAACCTTTAGAGAAGCTTTGATGGGCCACAGCCATGAAGATGCCAGAAGAAAAAAAAAAAAAAAAACAATAGAACTAATACCTCAGCTTCTATCTTATTAAAAAACAAGCTTGTCTGTCATTACAAGCATGCTACAACCATACCTATACAGTTCACATACATTCCTAGAAAGTTGGGCATCAGTTTCATAGTGAAAATGGTGGACTTCATTTTAGTTGTTTTTCCCACATAAAGGAAAAACAAAATATATTGTAGCAAAATGTTAAGTTTTTACTAAATAAATAGCACTGGGAGACATCATTGCTGTCGGTCATATTATTTTTCAAGGAAAACTTTCAAAATAAAAACATTAATGATAACTATTTAAAGCTGCCTATATAAAACAGTTTACAGCAAGGCCTGTTCTCCTCTGAGAATTATTACAGTACAAGCCCATTAACCTAGCACCCCTGTGAAAATGTAAGACAATATATTGATACAAACAAACTATTATTTGCCTTGGCCCAGGAAAGAAAATATTTCACATAGCCATTTTATATCCAACATTAAAAATTAAAGACAGAATAACAATATGTCCATGTGTTTTCAGCTTAACTGTTAAGTTGTAAAGAAGCTAATGCTTTGGTTGCAGTTTTGAAAGAGTTGTTTTGTCTGCCTGTAGACCCTAATTTCAATTCACACCTTGGATGGTTTATTTAAGGATTTTTACATTCTAATTTTAATGTTTTAAAAACTGGGGGTTTTAAAAATCATGGAGAGGCAGAACTTGTTTAAACTTTTCTAAGTTTAGACTTTTAAACTAATTCTGAAAACTCCACTGGACTCAAGAATAATTACACTACAGCCACTGTATAATGTGCTGTGATAAATGCAATGAATTATTCGAAGTTCATGAAAGAAGAAGTTCTGGCAGGGATCATTTTAGTATTTATAAATCTCTGTTAAAATGGTGAATTAACCTATATTGGAAAGGAACTACGTATCATTACTATTGCATCAATTTGAAAAACCCAACTACCCATGCAACCTAGAAAGACACCCGGAAATGGAAGTTGTAAACTTCGTGTATACAGTTTTTAATTCAGTGACATTAAGGATAAAGCTCTCGTAAGTGAATCAAGCAGTTTTCACATCAAAATGGAATCCCTCCCAGTGGCCAGGTGATACACACCATAAACCGATACACTTGAGTGTCAGAGCCAAGAGGATCGGGGATCAGGCCATTCTGGACAACACAGTGAGTTTAAAGTCAAGCTGGGACATGTGAGACTGTCTCAGGGGAAATAAAATAAGAGAAAAGAAATTTGGAGCAACTCTGCATTATATAATACTTCTGTTTTCTATTGTATTCCTGAAATACTTATTTAAATAAGGCCAATATATATTTCAACAATGCAGGGTCATTTAATAACAAAACATTTTGTTCCAATTGTCAGTGTTTAAAAGTAATTAGGTCTTTTGTTTGTCATCAAGAAGGCCCAGTATCCAGATGGTGGATCCTTCCCTAATAAATGGATCTAATTAACAATCTGCCATCTTTCATTTCTTCCCCCTAAAAACCTGTAACTGTGTATGAAATTTAAATAAGTAACTTTCTTCTGTTGTTTGCCATCTGAAATGGCCATATTTACTTGTCTGTAATTCTATACTTATGTTCACATGTGCGTGCATGTACAAACACAAATTTGAAATATAATTTGCCCAATGTGTTGGCCCAGATATTGTATTGTCTTCTCTGAAAAAGATTTTGTAAATTAAGATGTGTATTTCCTAATTTCATGAGAGAAGCTTTTGTTGTGATTTACTTAATTGTCATAAACAAAGTTAATGAGGAACTGAAAACTACTCTACTATAAAAATAAAGTTTCACAATTAGTACTTTGGGAAACACCCATTAAGGCCTATTTTAATGAAATTGACTGCATGTGGCATTTATGGAGTATCTCAAATATGATATTCAAAAATTGAAGATAGTAGATAGATTGACCTTCTCCAAACAATGGCAGGGAAAACAATGAGATGAATGTGCCTGTAACCCTACACATTTCTTTCTAAATTTTTCACCTTTTGTTAACCTGTTCCAAGATGTTTTCAACTTTTCTATCGATTTCTGGATGATCTTTTTGTACCAACCAGCAAATCCTGCGTTTTTTCATGTTTTCCTTCTCTTGGACTCTATCAATATTCTAAAGATCTTCCCTTCAGCCTAGACTATTCTGCTCCAGAAATCTCTGAGCAGTTGTTGGTTCTTACTGGTTTGGTGTTTTGAATGATAATGGCTCCTGTAGGATCATATATTTGAGTATGGGGTCTTGCTTGATGGACTATTTAATGAAGATGAGGGGTGTGGACCATGTTGTAAAAGATGTCCCCTTGTTGGAGGAAATGTGTTACTGTGGGTTGACTTTTATGTTTTAAAAAACACAGGCCTGGGCCAGTCTCACTCTCCCTGCCTCCTGTCTGCAGATCAGGGTATACACTCTCCATCTACTCATCTACTCCTCCAGTGCCATATCTCTTGCTCTCGGCCTTCATCATTACGGTCACGGCCTCACACCCTGAAACTCTAAGAAAGCCCCCAGTATAACGCTTTCTTTTTCTACATTTTCTTGATCATGATGTCTATGCACAACACTTTGGCTAAGACACTTTCCACATCTCATTTAAATATTAGAGTTTCCGGGGAAACACATCTTTTACATGCGAGACAGCAGCTTTTATCATCCTTTCCACCTGTAAGTGATAATTATGTTTGTTCCTCAAAATATATGAAAAACTATTAGTTAAAAATAATCTATAGCAAAATTACTAGATTGTGCTGTTGGGGGACATCTCTGATAGCTTCTCAAAGGCAGGAATCACGTTATCTTTGCATTATTAGAGCATAACCAACAAAGTGAATTAGTCAAAGTAAAAACTCAACAGATTTACTCATTCAAAGCAATGAGACTAAGAAAAAGGGGTGTTATAAAAACTACTATAAATTCAACATGCATTTTGTAGAGTCAAATAAAATAAATTATCTCTGCTTCATTAAACTATTTTCCAATATCACTTAATTGCAAACTATCCTTTCATGGGTGTTGTAGAAATGGTCCTGAAAGTGTCCCATAGGCCCAAGTATATTTTTATTTTTCCTTGTTAACCATCACATCTTTTACTGCTTATGTGTCACATTTCACATCATATGTGTGTGCATATATATACACATGTATACATATGAATACACATATATTATAACTAGAAAATTTTATTCCTTAAGGATATAATATAATTTCCCTGGAACACAGGTTTTGGAATTAGATGTAATAACTATCTTATCACTACATACATAATATTTTAATTTAAATTTAAGGTCAAAAATAAAAATTGATGTTTTGCCTGTATTTAAGACTTAATATCCAAGACAAACACTGGACAACTGACCACTAAAATAAGAACAAGATTATAATAAAATATATATAATATATTCAAACATATATATATATATATATCCTTATGAGTTCAAAACCCAATATGTCTCCCGAGGAAAATGAATAAGCTTATTTAAACCAGTACAGGTAGTTTGATGTCACGCCTGGAAAGCACAGATTATCAGTACAGGCTCCCCCATAACTTGGAGGACACGATGAACATGGCACCCCTACTTTGTATGGAGCTTCTCCAATCCAGTTACCCCTAAGAGGAAAAAATAAAAAACAATATTAGTGTTGCTCACTCACCCCAAACCAGATTCCTTTTAAGTACAAGCTCACACACTCTTGATATGTGATGATCATTTTGAAGAGCATGATTTATAAGACCCTAAAAATTACATTCATTTTTTAAATTTCCAAAGAAGTTTATTCCATATTTCTTGCTTTTAAAATGTTTTGTCTCTGAGGAAAGGAAGAAAATTTTAATTGATAGGTAAGGAATAAAGTCCTATTTACAATTTCTGGTAATATCAAATCCTGAACACCAAGCTCAATCCATCCACATTTGTCTTCTGCTCTAGAAAAATTCTAGGAACAAGGTTGGGTCACAGTTCTATATGAATAGTATAAGGATGACAATAACTTATTTTTAGTACTAGACCTACTAATACAGATAGCAATACGAAGAAAATTAAACGAAGAAAGAAATTGGGCTATCAATACTAAAAACCAGGGCCGAGCACCACACACCCTAGTCTGCATTTAATGTAAATGAGATCAAAGGTGACTATGAAGCACATGTATAGAATATGAAATTGTCAAAATAGTCAGCTACAAATTTAGAACATTGACAACATATGAATTAATACACATTAAAAAACTTACGAATTAACTGTTCATATTGAAAATTAAAATGGACATTAAGGACGCTCCACTTTCATCTAATCAATTTTTTGTCTGTCTAAAGGATAAGATTTTTGATGACATCATATGTATCTAGAAGCAATCAAAGGCTCTCTTCCTATCATGTGACTCATGTGTTTTCCCTTGAATTCTTGAATTCTCCCACCTTGTAATAAAAATCTTATCTCCCACTAGGTATTAATTCTATTAATTCTATACTATATTGTAGTGGAATTATGTAACATTATAAAGTATTGTCCTGTATACTTGTTTAATAAAAATGCTGATTGACTGGAGGCAGACAAGAAGTGTGAGTGGGGCTACCAGACTAAGAAAATTCTGGGAACAGGAAGAATAGAGCAGAAATGCCACAAAGACACCAGGGATGCCACAGATGCAAAGGACAACTATGCTGCTCTGAGAAAAGGTACTGAGCTATATGGCTGAACAGAATAACAATCATGGGTTAGTTTAAGAACAAAAACTAGCTAGTTATATGCCTGGGCCCCAGGTCAACCAGGGTAAAATGAATGTAAACTGTGCCTGTGTCTCTGTGGTATTGTCAGGACTGCTGGCACTGCAGGGACTGGCAGACTGCAGGTCTGCGGGTTCAGGTTCAGGCCACGAGGCTAGACCAGAAAGTCTGGCCAGAAACTTAATACAACAATATGTGAGAACATTATATGAAATCAGTCCGTGTTATATAATTTTCTAAATTTACTTTAAATAACCTACCAGCTATATATTTTGGGAACGAAAGCACAGAACTAAAAGTATATTATATGTAATTATTATATATTACAACTTTTACAAAAATTATACTTATGGAATAGAGAATAATAATATTCAACAGTAAGTCAATTCACGTACCATTCGTTCTCTAATTCTTGCTCAAATCTATTCTTTTTAGATATTATCTCTTTCTCTCTCCGAATTTCTTCCTTTTCCTTTCTTCACTGAAAGCATTAGCCTACAAATACTTAATACTGAAATTGGAAGAATAATATTCACTGCCCGCTCAAGATCCAGTCAGGATTTTCAAAGCCTTAATCATGTATGATTTTTATTAGGACTCTAATACATTAAACTGTATAATACAATGTTTTTATTAAGGCTATCATACATTAAAGTTGGTGCTATAATACATCAGTGCTAATGCAATACCTTATATTTGAGGCCTATAAGTCAATCAGCATTATTAGGAAATTCTATTATTTGGTGAAAACGGAAGAGCTAAATGAATTTTTAAAATCTATCTTTTGTCATCTCATTACAACCTGGTTAATTTATGACAGAAGGAAAGAATAAATGCTAAGTAGTATGATAAATGCCATAAAAGTAAAATTATGAAACAAATGCATTGTTTATATATCTTTGGTAGTATAGTTTGTTCAGACTCCTCATTATGATAACTCTGAAGGAAAATCACAAATTTTCTAATTTTTTAGAAGTATTAGCCCAGACCAAGTACCATCTCAATGAGTCATGTGATTACTTTTGTCACCTTCCCTCTGTGTGCTTGAAAAGCTCGAGAAAATCTTTCAGCTCACTTTGGATGGCTCCAGGAGTACCATAAATACCTTGTACATTTGGTACTTATTCTAAATGCTAAGAGAATTCTGTATAAATATTCGAACCCTTTGTCATCCTCAGAGTAAAAGTTACCAGGAAGGCATTTTATTCTATGTTAGCAAATGTTTATTTATCTTTATAATGAAAATTCAAATATATAACTAGATTTTTAAATCTTTAAAAAATTGTTATCATATTTATGTGGGCTATAAAATGATGGTACTGAATACATTTTAATTTAAAAATGAGAAAAAGGAGTGATTCTTTTCCAATATGTTGCTTTCTTAGTAAAATAGGTAAGCCAATGTTCTAGTACTGATAACTGAGAATATTGTCATGGTAGCACCTCTAGAAGATGCTTTGTGATGCCTTTGATACAGGTATAAATGCTTGAGGATGCTTTCTCATGTCGTTGATACACATATCAATGGTTATGAAACACAGTGCTTACACTTATGATGACAAAGCTATGATGGCAAGGAGAAATTATGAGTTCTGGTGTCTCAATGTGTATTCTTTACAATTTTAACTCATGATTATTGTGTCTTTGAAAGACACATTTTACCTTGTCATTTTTTATGTCTGCAGGCATGATGATGAAGCTAGGGATTAAGAGAAGGTTAAGATAAAGTAGTACTGCAGAACACTTTTACTTCTATAATTATTAAAAATGCCCATCTGACTACGGATTTCTAATTTCAGTCAAGGATCCAGGAAATGGAACTCAACTTGGTACTTACTTTGGAGCATAGTTGCAAACCAAGTAGACTGCACGTCGCCATACAGATCCCCAGACATTCATGTTTTGGCAAGTATTAATTGCACATCCTATTCGATTAGAAGTGGCCCAAACCATCTGCCAAAACAAATCAATATATTCCAATATTACCTAAAACTATTAGCAGTCACCAAAATAAGAAAATAATTTTTAGGATAAGAATCAAAAATGAACATAGCAGTTGAAATGACCTGTGTATAATGAGTGCACATGGGACCAAAGCATCGCATCGGACAGCGAGGGTTGCAATCCTGGGGATAAGGAAAGGCATAATCTTTCACTTCATCATACCATGGCTTTACCAACTGAAGAATAGAGCGATATCTACACGGCAAGAGAAAGAACAAAAATTCAGTACAGCAGGGAGCTATTTAGCATACTCGCTTTACATCATAAAGGTATTAAAAGATTATATGCAATTGTATACAATAATGGAGTTTTTTGGATGTATGAAATTGAAGGTCAGGACACATCACTGACAATCCTTTCTAGAATTCAATGGTGGACCAATGACAAGTCATATGAATGCGGCATCTTCCAAAAGTAAGAGGGATAGCTGGTCCTATTAAGCCTTGTAAACTATTTGCATAGGTTTTCCCCCAAAATATATCAAGTTATTCATCATTTTCTGACTCACAGAAATCAGCAGAAAACTTCTGATACTACTTAATATTGATACCATTCTCTTTAGGTCTATATAATCATGTTAAAAAAAAAAGAAAGAAAGAAAGAAAGAAAGAAAGAAAGAAAGAAAGAAAGAAAGAAAGAAAGAAAGAAAGAAAGAAAGAAAGAAAGAAAGAAAGAAAGAAAGAAAGAAAGAAAAACTGTTGCCTACCTTCCAGTTCGTACAGATAGATTTTGACCCAAAAATCGCAGCAAATAAGAAGGTCCATGATCCCAAATGCAAGTGGCTGCCCAGGCCTCAGCAGATTTTGCAAGATTTTCATCCCAGACCTATGGAAATTAAATAGTCCTTAAGTTTTAATGAATTTTTTATAGTAAAAAGAAGTGGAAGAAACAATGTTTCTGTTTCTTTCAATTCACGATCCTGCCACGATTGTAACAAAAACAAAGCAATTTCAGACCAATGCACTTAAAGTGAATGCAATATGGACATCAGTCCGGGCAAGGGATAGGTTAAAAGAAATATCACATCTGATTATAACTTGGGTACATTGCAAGTTTATCCATGAAATTTGAAGGAGCCAAAATCAATTGATTTAGCAAAGTTGTTTCATAGAAAAAAGAGCCATGCCATTCATATATTGTCCTACATAAATAGGATTTATTCAAATTTATTCACCAAAATCAACAATGTCAAGTATATTGCAACTTTCTAAGGTCAGATTTTGCTATAGAGTAGTCAGTTTCATGAAATGCTCACATTAGTAACCTTAGAATCCTTTTTATTAACAAACATATGAAAACTACTGTTTTAGTTAGTATGAACTAAACATAACTATAACAAAATAACTTCAAAGTGCTACATAGGGTGCTATACAAATATAATAATTATGTTTTAATCAAACTAAGAAAAAAATTTGTTTAGTGGGTAAGGAAATTGGGGAGAGCTACTCATATATATATAGTAAGTTAGTTAAAAAATATAGAGCACAATTTTTATGAATCTGATTTTGTAAATGTTAATATTAGTCACTGCATAAATTGCCATTCCCATCTCAATGCCTGCATAGAGAGGTCAAGCAAGCCAGGCATTGTGAAACTGTCAATAATAAATTAGCTTTATAAAGATAATCAACTTTATATTACAGTATGAAGACACAAAAGTCATCTTCCATAAATTGGCATACAACTTTAAACTAACAAATTAAATGCAAAACTGTTTTATCCTAGTATTTAAATGAGCATTTAAAAAATATTTTGTTTGGCTGATAATGGATTTATCAGAAATTTGTTCTTCCATCAAAAGTTAGTAAAATATGGATTTCTGTATTGATTGTAGTTTATTGAAACGTAAAACTACAGTTAATTCACAAAATTGTTTAGTATCTTCAAACAACTGCATCTCTGCGAGACTGTTTACCACAGTTATATGAGAAAAACAAGTACGCCTTATATATTAACATGTGTTGTGTCTTCAGTTTTAAAAAATACTTTATGATAATCAACTAAATATGCTAGCACAGCATGGCACACATAGCACTGATATGAAACACAATGATCTTGTGTTTACCCTTAATTATGCTACTGAGATCATTGGTGACTGGGACCCGTCATTCAGCATCTGTCTGTCAGTTAACTCATCCATAAAAGTAGAAGACTGGAAGTGAGTTTCCCATTCATAGTCTTGTGGTGTGGATATACATGAGTAGCCCCAGAATCAGTGCCCAAAACAGCTGCATGGTACTGACAAGTGACTGGTTAGCACTACTGAGAGCATAAGCTACACAAAACAATTCAAAATATTAAACAAATGTCTTTCCTTCAATGTGTGCATGTGTGTGTGTGTGTGTGTGTGTGTGTGTGTGTGTGTGTGTGTGTGTGTGTGTGTGTAGTATAGTATAAGTGTATGTATGTGTGTTGTACAT
Organism: Phyllotis vaccarum; assembly: GCA_033318265.1. Lineage (NCBI taxonomy): Eukaryota > Metazoa > Chordata > Mammalia > Rodentia > Cricetidae > Phyllotis > Phyllotis vaccarum. Next base: position 118,599,618 of record JARWLC010000005.1, read on the forward strand.
GTCTGTTCATATATATGTAGGAGGTAGGCACGCATATGTGGAGGCTAGAGGATGATATCAGTTATCTTACTTAGTCACTTTATCTGTTTATACAACATATCTCCCTGAATCTGGAGCAGGCCCATTTGACAGGAGTGAATGGCTAGCAAGCCTAAGGGATCCTTCTGTCCCCATCTTCAGAAATCTAAAATTTTAAGCATGCACCAATGCGCCTGAAATTTTTATGTGGGATCTGTGGACTCTAACTAAGACAGTCTTGATGCTTGAATCCCATCAATATCTCAGATCATATTTATCCTCTTAATATGGGAAGGGAGGAAAGAGACATACATAAAGTTGATTATAAATGAGCTAAATTATCTTTGAATTAAAATATCTAAAATAATCTATTCTCTTTATTAATAAACTACAAGATAGTCTGAGCTAAGCAAAGTATCTGCTATAAATCACACAAAACATGTAAACACTTAGCCTAAGACAAAAACAGACTCAAAATCTAAGCTGATACCATCTGGATATCTGGCAGAATTGTGACCCTGAAAGATGAGGAAAGTGAAAAGAAATGTTGAAATCATGTTTGATCTGGCATGATATGCTAATAATTTTATTTGTTTAGCTGGTGGATGTCTATGAATAGAGAGGCCTCATGCCCCATGGACCCGAGGTGATAAGCTGTGGTGACTGGAGACACTTAGACTGTTACTATGTAGAAGGGTTTTAAATTTTTAATAACAGAGAGAGAGGGAGAGAGAAGGAGAGAGAGAGGAGAGAGAGAGAGAGAGAGAGAGAGAGAGAGAGAGAGAGAGAGAGAGAGAGAGAGAGAGAGAGAGAGAGAGAATCGGTGGCAGGAATTCTTTCAAAATGGGGATTGAGGTCAGATTGTGGCTTCAGAGGCTAGAACAGAATCTTAACATGCAGGATCCTCATCAAATTCGATCTTTTGAAATTTACCCAGAGATACAAATTTGATGCAAAGAATGTTGCTTTATAGGAGAGAGTTGGGAGAAATTTTCTATTTTATATAAGTCAGTAGAAGAATCAGATAATTTTAATACAATACAAATAAGTGGCTGTTCTACTATGTGTCCTGTTTGGAGATCTTCCATGTACTAATAAAGATGATCATGGGACACAATGGCACCTGTGACTGTGTACTTGTGTTTCAGCCAGTACTTCTGGCTAATAAGGAAAAAGAACCATTGGAATGTAATTCTAAACTTTATTTGAGATTGTAAGTGTAGACTTGGTTGAAAATATTTTTTTTAGATTCCAGAGTATGAAGTATGGTAGTGTGCAAAAGGACAAAATTTAAAGTTAAAAAAAATGAATAATTTCAGGTCAGGAGTGTGTGCTTACAGCCTTTTGCTAATGATTATAGTAACTAGAAAGTATAAGGTTTCTCACAATAGCATACAGTATTGTATTTTCAATATAATGTATAGATAAGTAATTATGGGTAATTGTAATTTTAAGTGAAAAATAATAAAAATCTGCTAAATTCTTAAATCAATGCTGTAAAATTTGGTATTTTTCTCTAATATTTTGATCTTTTTTTAACTTTCCAGTAAAATTCAAGGGTTTTAAGTCTATATTTCTTGACTTGTATGAGTTTCTTAAATATATGAAAAGAGTAATTATCAAATAAAGCAAAATATCAAAAAATAAAATTATATTTATATTTAATGTATTAAATTAATTTAAGTACTATATTATAATTAATGTATTAAATTTATAGAGTTTAGGCATTTATTTTCAAGAGGTAGACATTAAATAAAATAAATATGCTTTTCAAAATATTTTACATTCATGAAAAGAAACATCTTTCTAAAACCAATAAAGAAGAATAATAATTTAGAAAACCATAGTCAACCATTAGAAGTCTATTGTGTACAGTACAATCCTGTTCAAATACAACATGCTAGAAATAAAAATATCACATTGAAATTTTAGAGATAGAATTATGAATTAGCTATGGACGTGGTCACTGTCACAGAAACAACATGTGGGACAAGCAATGGATATTCTAAGACATTTATTTTCTTGGATATTTATGTGGGCATGTCATACATATTTGGAATTTTACACCAAAAATGTTTTTTCTTAAACAACTAGTGTGATTTAATATTTTGTCTTAGATCAGAAAGAGGGTGCTTACTTGCTGAAGCTATAGACAAATTAAGTGATGACAAAATTTATACCTCTGGATGGTAGCCAAAAGCATCAACATCGTTCATGGGCATTGTCATTTTTGTTGTAAAATTGTGTACTTACTCTTACTAGAAAGGAATGCTTGTGAAGCACCATTAAAGGAAGCCAATATGAACATATAATAACCATTGTTACACTATCCTGAAAGCCAATTAGCCTTGATTACGCTAGTGCAGAGACAGAGGGAAGAAGAGAATCTCAAATGGGGGGGGGGGGATTTAGACTGTTATATTATCCAAAGAATGGTATCATAAAAGAGCAAAAGGATGCAGGTAAAAATTTGGATTGGAACAATTTGTAGCCTCCTATAGCCTCAAAAATAGCAAGGGCACATATTTCATATGGAACTATCTAGAGATAGAGGACCATAAGGATTGGTTACTTGAGGAAGAGAGAATATGGCATGCACTGTCTTGTGCAGAGTACTTTATTTCTTGAAGGGAATCTTACTATGGAACTCAGGACTATTCTGCCACATCTTCTGTGAACTGGAACTCCATGTATGCACCACCATAAGGGAATTCACAAAGATTCCTTTATCTACATCAAGATGTACTTATTTAGTGGCTGGGAACTTGGATATGGCCAGCTCTTATAATCTGCAAAATGCAATGTTATCATTATTTCTATTATGTTAATATGGATTTATTTCCTTTTCTCTTCATGTCCATGGATAGTAGCAAAAAGGAATGATTCTCAACAATATTTAACTAAAACTTCAAGCAAGAAAAATGTCAAATTATACTATATCATATACAGAAGCCTGTGCCTCAAAAATATGAATCTCTAAAATTTGCTTCTTTTAGTCAGTGAAACTACATTTTCAAGTATCATTTTGTGCTGTAGACATTTCCTGCTGATAGTGTCCATGTATTTTCTGATTAAAAAAAAAAGAGTATTTATGCTCTCCAAGTTTTGAGTTTCTGTCGCCAAATGAAGAAATCTGTTCTCATCTCTCAAGACTCTGATAAGAATAAGCTTGATACAGAGATTGAAGGATGTTTAGCACAGCTCTGTGAGAGCTAGAGTTCACTAAATAATACTTGTTACTATTGCTGAGGATTTTAAAATGGTAGCAATTTGCGGGATTGGAGAAACACCTGAAATTGGAATTAGTCTGAAAATGACTGTTATCAATTTATCAAACATTAATCCTTCTTAACCAGACAGTCTGATATAATAGAAGACATATTTGGTAGAATGCCCATGCTTAACTCAATTGTGAAATATGAACTATTAAGGGAAAAATATTGAGTCCTTAAGCAACATCTTTGTTTTTATTGATTTTTGTAGAACTTAAAAGATTTCATGAAAGTTAATTCTAAAACCAAAATATGCAAAATGTTTGTTATCTGATTTGATAATGTTATAGATAACATGACACAAGAGAACTCACATCCCATCCCCCAAAACTTAGTTTAGGATGCATTGTGCCTTTTTTCCTTAACTAGTTTAAAACATGTTTTTATCTTTCTTGCTCATCCTCCAGTACCGCCCTTCAAAAGTTCTCAGGGATAATCCAATGCGTCAAGTTTATAACTACTGAATGCCCATGAGCTTTTTATGGTAAAGTTTTCAGTTCTATTAAAATAAAGATACCAGATAGCCAGACTAGTAGATTTATATTTTTTAGAAGCTCTTTGATTATTTTCCAAAAAAGTCTTCTCCCAAGTGAGCTGGAATGCTTGGCACTAGCTAGGTCTTTAACACAGATTTTTATTAGGATCACATTTTTATGAGCACATCATTATGTAGATTCCTATAGACAAAATCTTCAATCCATTTTTTATACACTTCCCTATGTGCCTTAAAGAGAATGTTCTATTTTATTGCCAAAGTGTATTTCTATCCAAAATTTGCTTAGTGGAAGCATTCACCTATACACCTTACCACAATTTATCTGCTTTTCAAACTCCATAGCCATGTTCACCAGACAATAATTCCCTACAACTCCTTGGCTTCCTAAAATTTATTGTATTTTATGTTCTCTGACTCAGGGTAACACAGTTGTCCTCCTCAAAGACAGTGTCCTGATTGCTCCCTTCTATAAATCCTTCTCTGCAACTTCATATGAATCAACCTTCTTGACCTGATTTCCAAAATATTCCACAGCTTCACCTTACCCTGTTGCCTCAAATGCATTTCACATTTCAGCTATCTCTCACAAAAAACTATGGTGATCTGGACATCCTGTCTCTGCTACTTCCTCTTTCCACTCCTTCCTCACCCCATGGCCAGAATGACCTTTCTAAAATTCAAACACAATTATGCAATTTCCCACTATAACCTTTAATAGTTTCCGTAATTTTACAACAAAGTCTAGTTATGTTTCTCAGTGTCCCACAACTCAACCTTGTAATACTCAATTCTTTTAAATATTAAATCTAATTCATACAGTTTCTATGTCTTCATTATGACACCCTACATCTTATAGAACTTTTCTATACTGAACACACAGTCCTAATCTCCTTATCCAGAGCCATCTCTTTAGTCTTTTTTTATTTTGTTTTTTTTTTTTTTTTTTTTTTTCTAGGCAGGGTTTTCTGTGTAACAGTCCTGGCTGTCCTAGAGCTTGCTTCGTGGATGAGACTGGCCTCAAACTCACAGAGATCCTCATGTCTCTGCCTTCTAAGGGTTGGGACTAATGGCTTGCTCCACATACACTACTATGATACTTCTGGCTATGGATGGACTAGGTCTTCTTCTGTATTCTTGGTAGTTCCTGAGCTTTGGTGTGTAGCACATGACCTTGTACTCTTTCTTGATAGACATACTACTTCCTACCTCTATTCTTCATTGCTCTCCACTCCAGAAATGTGGCCATAAAATGCATAAAGTGGAATGGGAAACTGAATGTTAAATGGCATGCCCACAACCTCATCATTGTCACATACTCTAACCAGAAAATCCACATTACTTGATTGCTAACTGTGTGACAAATGTGACACTATATTCTATTAAATCTTTCAATATAAACACACAAAATTAGTTTTACTTCCAATTTTAGGGACAAATATCATTTACCACTATGATTGCAGTCCTGAATGCAAGGAATTATAGACACCCACTTGATTATCCGTATGTTACTCACAGGCTCTCTTTCTGCTCCCCCAATGATACGGTTCAGAATTATGTAACTTTAATTTTTTAACATGCACATTTTACAATTTCTAATGAGAAATTTTCTTGCCTTGAGATGTGAAAAAGAGAAACAGAAAAAAAAAAACCTTACCTACTTTGGGGAGTATAAGTACCCTGCAGCAGAGCGTACCTGGGAAGAAATAACCTACAAAACTTGTCTGGTCTCCAGTAGAAACCAAGACACTCAAGTTCTTATCCAGGTGAGTAGGAATACAGAGCCCTGTGTGTGCTGGCAAGTGTCTTCCTATCAGTCAACATGCTCATCTCACTACTTCCTGGCAGTGATTATCACAGGCCTTCTAGAAGCCATTAAAGCACTTAATAACTATCTTAAATGTGTGCTATGACTTCTCCATATCTAGGATGCCCTTCTGCCCTTGGTCTCAAATATTCTGCTCTTCTAGATTTCTTTTGTATCAGGTATTATCTACACCACCTGGGAGTCCTGTCTGAGGACAGTAATATGGCTCACAGTTTGGGTCATCCATAGCTTTGCTTTTGATCACAGCCGCCACAGGTATTCCAGAGTGTCAGTGTCACATGCTCCTCTTTCACTGTTTTTTTTCATCATTTACCAGCTTATATCCCCAATTTTTTTAATGGTGTTTGTCTGTTTTACGTTTACTACATCAATCCCGTACAGCAGGTCATTATACCGAGTTATATGCTTGGTAGTTTTACCCCCTATTTGTTTGTTTTATTTTTATGATACTGTTTATACTTTAAAAACAAAAATTCCTATCTTTAAATTCCTTCCTGTCGTGGGGAGGTTTCAATTGTTTTTAAAATTAATTTTCTCAACTGCTTTGAATCAGAACAGCCTACAAACTGAACTCTGTAAGTTTTGCAAATTCATTCTTTGGGGGATAATTTTTTTCCTAAGAAACTAATGTGGTTTGTGGTTTAGAGTCATGGTTTAAGTTGCCCTTATAAAGAATGAAAAGCAGCTGGTGTCCAAAGCACCCTGGAAATTAGTCAAGAAGCTAATTGAAGAAGGGGAGCCAAGAGAGCAAAGGTTTCCCTAGCACTTTCTATGTTCTATCTGTACTTGCGTGAAAAGACTCTTTACAAAAACCGAGGTATTGTACACAATGTGTTTTATTAAAGTCACGGGACTATATAAAATTGTATGTATCATTTTTTAGATGTAAATCTTGGTGCTCAAATTTATTTTGTTTCCTTTAGTTGAACATGATATAAGATAACTACTTGAAGAATCTAATTTTAAGAGCTTCTAAAAATTATAAATATTTGTTTTATTTCAAGTGTGAATGATGAAATTTTGTGATGGAAATCAAATTGGTGTTGTTTATAAATATAAAACAATTGGGGTCTTGAATAAAAGCAATAAATGATGAGTGCTTATTGTCTATACACAGACACTTTCAAAGATTAATAGAGAAACAAGGGTCATTAACTTAGAACACTGTAGCCCTAAAATTAGAAAGTTTGTAATAAATGCATAGATGACTTGCGTCAAATTTGTTATAATAAGAACAATATTATAGACATAGAGAGCATACCAATTCAAAGGAAAGATTGGATGGATGCACATTTCTGTGAGTATGAAAAATGTCCTTAAAGGATCTGGTATTGTAAAACAAAAATCTTGAATTGTAGGAGACCATGGATAGAAAGAAACTGGACAAAGGCTCAGAGCACTGTAGAATAAGGGAACTACAAGGCAATCTAGTGAATTAGAGAGAACACTAAGCCTAAACCCATTTTCTATGAAGCTTTCCAAAGAAGCAACACACACTAGAGAGGATAACCTGAGCATGCAGCTGCTGTTTTAGAGAGCAAGTATTTGTTAAGTAGTGCAATAAACATGCTGTAAGTTTCTGGAGTTAGGACCTGACCCAGATTTTCAGCTGATGCCAATTCAAATAAATGTCGAGTCTATTAAAGGTAACAGAGTCCATCTAGGACCCATGTTTTCCCTTAGCCTAAAAGTTGAGTCAATCAGAGTGTCAGCACTAACCTCCAAGCCACCTATTAATATATTCCTGCCACTAAATATCACCAGAAGGGACCCAGCTGAAACATTTCTATTGATGGATAAAAACATAGATTCATAAAAGTGAGGTATTTCTGAATTTGTAAATTATTTTTTACCTCTGGTTCTTTGCCCTAATCTTTCCTCTGTGACTTCCCTTATCTGTGCACAGGAATTCTCTTCCAGCTGTCAGACTCTCCAACAACCCCAATGAGTACCTAATCTTGGACCCAAGCTTTATCTTCACGACCTCATTACTTTTTCACCTGCTCTAGTCGATTAATTTATTTGGTTTGTCATTTTATTACCACACGGGGCAAAGGAGTTTTCTTCTCTTTGCTCAAGAATTATGGTAGGGGCTTAGAATAGTGCCAGTATCCAGTTGATGCTAAGTGAATATCTAGACTTTAAAACACAGATTTTCAAATGGTCTGCTTTGCTTTATAGAGCACAGCATTTTTGGCTATGGTTTTTCATTGCATTCATTGAACTAAGGAAGATTTGTCAATATATACCAAAAACATGAGATGCAGGATTCTGATACCTGAGAAGAACGCAATGAGAGAATGAATGAGAAATAGAACAAGGATAGTTTATGATCTCCTTTGGAACATTTATGGAGGTGATCAATACCCCGACATTCTCAGAGATAACCTTCAGTGGACATATGCTATATCTCACAAAAGAAGAGACCCCCATTTCCACCTCAGCATCAGTCTGGACAATATCATTCCTTGGTCATACCACCTTGGTTTAATCATGAACATCTTTGTGCCTAAGTGATTTCATTTGGAACATTGTAATGAGAATCTCAACTTCAGTGAGCAAATGTGGGTTATCAAATAAGGTCATATGTGGAAACAATTAGCATGGGCTCTGGCACATAGAAGCAATTAAATAAGGGCATATAAAGATTCAATCCTTTACATGGGGAGATACAATGAGAAGAAAAGTATTTTTTTTTACTAATTTCCATTGTTTCCATTTTATGCCCCCACTCTTGATGACCACGTTGTGGTCTTCAATATTATTGGCAGAGTAAGTTACATATCTATTGATTGCTTATTGCATGTACTATTATTCCAATTATAAGAAAGGAGACAGGCAACTCTTTGAGCCACTTGTGTGAGGCCAAAGCGAAGTGGTGCAGTCATGATCTGAACAAAGAGGAGTTTGGTATTAAGTGGTCTCCGTCTTCATCTGAGGTTTTGTTCAGTGTGGTCATAGCCAGAAAGCATTCCCTGACTTTGCAGTCTAGGTATTGTACCTTTCTGAGTTCACACAGATCTGAATGTTTACTTTTTTCAAAATCTATAGTAACTTTCAAAACATATTTTCTCCTTTATGTATAACTGCAGCCCTCTTACATATGGGTGAATATTTCTGTTTTTAGATCTTGAATATGTTCTTACTGGGTCTCCTTTACACAAAGTTCAAAGAAATTCATTAAAACTAGAGTTTAATGCACAACTATGTATTTGTGAGTTTGAATTTATTCTTCTGCCCCTCAACTCCTCATATATTCCTTACACCTCCCTTGTGGCAGATGTTAACTTTATCCTTATCTTAGGGAAGATGAGAATAGGGCACTCTAAATAAAGAGCTCATGCCAAAGACAGGACTAGAATTTGAACACTTTTAGACTCCAGCATCCATAATCTTAATCATACCTAGGACTGATAGCATCTCTTTTTTTAGCTTAATAAACACTAGTAAAGAGCACTTTAAGATATAAATTGGACTATTTTCATAAACTGTGATTCTCTTTGATTTATTTGATATGTCTATTTTTCTTGTGACAGGGACATCAGCAATTGCACGGGCACAGAAAGCCTATTTGGAAAAAATAGATGGTTCTAGAAGCTGATAACTATTGGTGGTCTTCATGGCATCAAGGTTCTACACTGTGATCTCATAAAGTGCACAACTTTAAATTATAACTTTGCATGGCTTTAAAACAAAAATAAAGCTCAGCCAGACTCGTTCTTTTTAATACCAACTTAATATTTTTGCTCTCCAAGTGAAATGATTTAAGCATAGACTATTTTTACGATTGAGCAAAGAATGTGTTCACAGCAACTTGGAACTGTGCGCAAGTAAGGGCACTGGCTTCACTCTTATCTGAACAACCAAGTCTTAAATCACAGGAAGAAAGAAAAGAGCCAACATGTTCTCTTAGAGTACAAATAGACTTATATGGGTGAAAGCTTTGTCCAAGAAATGAGAGAAGCACCTAGCCATGAATAAATCATGCACATAAAACCTTGAATTTCAAGAAATATTCTCAAGAAATGTTTTATCTGATAAATATGACTTCTTGATTCAGAAAGCACAGGAGGAAAAAGTCCCCCTACATTCTGCTTGGAAAGATGACTTCGCACTGTGGGCAGTCAGCATACTCCACTGTTCTTTCTTTCATAGAAAATGTGGCTCGTCAGGATTATTTAACTCACAGAAGAAAAATCCATGTAGATTCCCTCTCCTATCTCTCTCACAAATGTTAATTCATGAAAGAATATACTTTAACATTAGCAGATACATTAAAACCTTTTTCAGGTTCACGTATGGACCTGTATTCCTTAGCATGCAGGCACTGTGGTGAATTTTGATCCTACTACCATACAAATTAAAGCTTTCTCACTCAGTATTCAAGGAAGAAAAACATTCCTCTTACCATATATTCCATGTTTGCTGCTGGTGGGAACACCTTGCCCCGAACTTGATTATGGTAATCAAGAATGGCGATCATGTCATTCTGCGAAATGTAGCGCTTCCGCCTGGCTTTAGGGATGTCCGTGGACTGTAGTGGCGCTGGCGCGCTGAGGGCTGCTTCAGTATCAGTGAAATTATTGGTTGGTGGAAATGAGTCAGTAGAGTTGAGTAAGACGACGGCACTTGCTTCACAGAAAAGGGACAAAAGGGTCGCAAGGCTGACTGTAGAAACTGCTATCATTTTGAGGGGTGGGAAAGAGTCCACCTGTTTTGCTTTGCTTTGAAGCAAAAAAGTATAGAGTTAGGGGCTTTACAAAAACAAGCAAGGATAAAGACAGACAGACAGACAGGGAGGGAGGGAGGGAGGGAGGGAGGGAGGGAGGGAGGGAGGGAAGGGGAGAGATGGGGGAGGGAGGGGGAGGGAGGGAGGGAGAGAGAGAGAGAGAGAGAGAGAGAGAGAGAGAGAGAGAGAGAGAGAGAGAGAGAGAGAGAGAGAGAGAGATTAGAGGTTTACATCATCATCACTTGGAAGCATTGCTGGGGTTGACAATCTCCCCAAATCTGTGTTGCCTCAAAGGGAACCTACTGTAGTCTCTATTGAGTTTGCTGTGCTTCTTATCAACGCCTCCAAAAGAAACTTTCTAGAGCTAGACAAAAAAGTAACCATGTGACCACTCCTCCTAAAATGAATGAGAAGCCTTTGCCCCTTTCTCTCAAATGCCTGTACTACAAGCTATATTGCTGCATGTCTGTTTCCAGTGAGGAATCATTAGTAAATGCAAGCTGACCTTAAGACAGACAAGGAAAACTACAGGTAGCCACAGAAAATGTGCTGATAATAGGTTCCAGACACTTTGAGCTCTGGATGACAGAACACACAAAGTTGTCTTAAGAAAAAGAAAATATGTGAGCTGCTTTAAAATAATGCATGCAATAAAATCTAGTTGAGCTAAACAGCTTACCTCCGCACAATGCCAAAGTGAATACACTGTTCAACAATGTGAGGTTCTTTGTTAAGTTGTAGCATAAACTCTTGTAAGAGGAGTATGTCTTATTACAAGCTCTCCGAGAGCAAATGCCTTCAAGATTTGAATACTGCTGGCTACAAAAGCAGCTAACAGCTTTTATATGTCAGTTTGCAAAGTCCAGAAAGGGCAGGCTCTCCTAGGGTCTCTCAGCCAAAATCCAAAGGGAGGGGTTTGGAACAGAGGGGGGGGTAGTGATTGGGTGGCAACCCTTTTATGTGGGTGGTGAGGAAATTGAGTCACACCCACAGCTTACAAAGCACAAACCATAAGACATTCCTCCCCCCTTTACTCTGAGCGTCTACCTTTTCTGTGAGTGGTTAAAATTTCTTTCATAATGTTCTCTAGCTTTTGGTTCCCGAAAAGAAAGGAAAGTAAAGGGGATAAAAAATAAAAACATTGTGGGTTCTTGAAAACACAGATGGCTGAGTACCAAGCAGCATTTTTTTTTTAATAGCAGCAAATGACATAGAAGCTGAAAAAAAGTAGGCTGATATTAAATCAAGAGATCAGCTCAAATAGTTAATCCAAGTGGCCACAAAAATTATTCAGAAGGATGCCAGGCGAGTCAGTAGTAGCCAAACTATAGTATATGATGTTAGGATAATAGATGCTCCAGGGGCTGTGCTCTCTGTTTCCATGTGGTTTTATTTCTATAATTTATGCATTTTCCTTTCATTCCATATGCCCTTATTTTTTCTTTCTCCAAATCACTCAGTAAATTACCTGCTTTCTACCTGCCTTGTATAAAAAGGGAACTGAAAAAAAAAATCATAGAAACAATAGCAGCCAAGATAACATCTGTTTCCGGTTTAACAGCATATAGCGAAAATGTTAGACAAGGAACAACTGAGCTTTCCCCGCAGATTGTTAGACAGAGCATTGGAGACCATGAAGAACTCAGCAGCAGCAGCTGCAACAGTCAAAAGGGACTTGTTCAGAAGATGGCACTTGAACAAAATCTTTGTCTGGAAAAGGGAGAGACAAGAATGTAAATGCTATTGTAATCTGTAATGAAAAGATCCATCCTAAAGCTATGGGTCATTTTCTCATTAATAAAATAAAGACCAATTACAATCAGTCAGAATGGTGTTCTGAAGAACATACACTGAAGTATTCATGCTGCTAATGGTACTGTCCTCTACATGTTTCTGCAGGATGAGTACTGTGTGAAATCACAGCCATCAAACCAATGAGCATGTGGCGTACTGGACTGGATGCCAAGTTTCCTAGGATTTGTTCCCAGTCAGATAATTCACAGTCTGTGTGGCCCAATGGATACCTTTAACTCTTTGTGGGTAAATTTTTAAATGATAGGAAAAAATATATAGAGTCTTTGGTGAGGCCGACTTAAGTAGATTTATGATGAGGGTGGTTAATGATCTGAATCAGAAATTCTGATTAATGGTAATAAGATAGCAAGAGTAAGTATCACAGTTTAGGTTCTGATCATGATTCAAGTCCTAACTGAAGTGAAGTCATTTTAGGAAAATGTAAGTTGTGGTATTTAAAAGTTTAAATGACTTCATAAGACAGAAAAATTGAAAGAAATCCCCAGGATATCAAGTACAGAAGCATGCCTACAGCTTCAAGGCTTTAGAAGGAGCTGTCCAATGAGGTTCACAGCCCTTCTGAAAGTCCTGATGTATCTATCCTGAGTGTATCTCCAGCATGGGATTGTAAAGATTCCTGAATCTCTGTTCCCCAATCTTTCTGAGAAACTATTCTCAGATAAGATTTCTCTAGTTTTTCTATATATCTCAGCTTAGCTGCACAGAATATATAGAGGAAAAAGGACTTCAGTGTCTGCACAGCAAGTATGAGCCTTTTTTTTTCCTCCAAGGTAGCTGGAGTTTTTCTTAAAGTCTCATGAAAAATAACCATTGCACTCAAGATTACCTTCTTTGCCATACATATACAAAGAGGTATTGTCCTCCTAGTGGAGTTTGGTTTGGGAAAATTCCAGAGAGATGAAAGTATGAACCCTGTGAAATGTGTCCAAACCATAAAGGGATTTCTTCTAAGAATGAACTGAAGAGTGAAGGAGAAAAGAAGGAATTTTTTTTTTAATGAACCTAAGTAGAAGATCACCATTTAGAGTACAATTACACAAAGGCAAAGCTGATAGTTGTCTCATTCTGAGACCCTGAGGCATGTCAGTGATTTCAGATGTCTTTCAACACACGGGGATTGTACTGTGGAATTTTCGACTATTAAGAAAACCCACAAGTCTATAGAACTGTAAGAGAAAAGACCTGTGGGAGGACAGTTGAGAATTCTGCTTCCAAGCAGACATTTTGCCAAAAGTATTTGAAATACTTTGGAAGTGATTTTAATTTTAAAATACTTGCAAAATGAAGAGGCATACATCCAAGTTGTCAGTAAGAGAACTATTCATGAACAACTAACAATGATGCAGTTCTTTACAGAGCTCTTCTTGAAAAGGACCGGTTATGTGTTTTGAAACCTTTAGGTAACTGTTTGCCCATAGAGACAACATTGAAATGTTGTTATATACAGAAAAGAAATACATAGAGAAGCCGGAGTAACTTGGAACCAATGACAAAATGGTTTGGATTCTAAAAATGTATTCAAATACACTATTGGCCTTGAGTGGAGCATCCGCTTGATCAAAAATGTATATGAATGTTTCTTGTATGCACACTAGGCAACTTTATTTACTTCCTTTCCCTCTTCCTCTTCAAAATCTATTCCATGGACTAGAGACATTGACCTTACCCAGGGAGAATATCAGAAATGCAGAATTTAAGGCACCATTCAAAATCTTCTAAATCAGAACCTTACATTTCCTGACCTTCTCAAATTATTGGCATGCACTTTAAAATGTGAGAAGTATTAGCTAGCTTCCTTTGCTAACAGAAGTATATAGACTCAGCCACTGGCATACCCACTGAGAAAACAATGGCGAAAGTCCATTTATCTGCTAACAGAGACAATGTAAGCATACACATATATCTCTGAAGAGAAGAAAACACGTCAACTTCTACTATATATAAAAAATCTGATGAATCAGGAAGTGCCTGCCTCTAGCATGTTCCATAGAAATCAGTAGTGATCAAATACTTTGTAATTGCTGTATAAGCCATATTCACTCACATGCACATTCATAACATGCCATATAAACTAACCTCAGTATCTTTATCTTGTATTGGTTTAGTTAGTTTATAACTGATATTTCTGACTCTGGTTGTGTTCATACCATCCCTTCTTCTGTGGTGATTAATTTTTAGACTCAAATTGACTGAATAAAGAAATAGCTAGCAAAATGTATTTGTTGATTCTCAATCAATGAATCAATTATTTTCAATGTTTTAGTATGCACTAACCCCATCCTTTGCAAAGAAAGGAGAAGCCCAAGTGGTCCAAATATAATTAAAAGAAATGAGTCCTTGTGTCATGTATATGGGGATAGTTTTACATATACTTGATATGTGAACTGGTAGCCAAATGGAGAAGTTCTTTCCTCAATGTGAGAGGTCACTATTCAGTCCTGCTATAACTCAATCAATATTCTCCTCTTCCAGGGGTTCTCAGAACTACTGTTTCTCCAGCCTTCCGTGTTCTGTTACTCACCTCTGATTCACTTTCTCATCCTTTATGCCCTGGTATCTCCAGCTATGGACTATGAGTTAAGCTATCTGCTTTATTGTTTTGCAAGATTTCGGCTTCAAATATAACCACGTAATTCCTCATGGTTCTCCATCTTACAGATAAACTACCAGAAACTTCTCAGTCTCTACATCAATAAGTCAGTTCCTGATATGTGGTGATATATTATATATTTTTAAAAAACCAGTCTGAAATATCAGAGAAAAGATCCACCCATAGTCAAGCCAGGAGGGTCAGAGAGTGGTAACTCACTTGCCTTTAATCCCAGCAAGGGAAAGACTGGGAGTGGTGGCCTATCACTTAATCCCATAACTTTAGAGACAGATCTTTCTGTGTTTCTGTGAGTTCAAGGACTAACTACCAAATAGTAGCAGCTCACACCTTTAATCTTAATTCTAGAATATGATGCAGAGTTAACCTGGAATGAAACAAGTTGGCAAAAAGGGTATTTAAGGCAGGTAGGTGTAGGAAGACAGTGAATTATTCCGTAGAAGCAATGAGGAGCAAGGCTAAAGAAGTCGGTAGATAGCTTGTCGGAGTGAGATTTAACTGTGGTCTGTTTCCTCTCTCTTATATTCCAGTTTTTCCCCTGATATCTGGCTCTGTGTTTTCATTTAATAACAACTAGAGTTTATGTTACACTGATAGACCCCTCTAATATATCAGATGCGTTATTTTTCTAGAGAATGCTGATCTTTCTAAAAACAGACTAAGTAGTGATTTAACTTATCTACATGGCACTTGCTTTGGTCTCCCTCCTATGCCCACAAAGTGAAATTAATTTTACCTGACTTACAAAGACCCTAAGGATGTGAATTAAAGCCTTTTAAGCCTAATTTTCTGTGGTCACCATTTTTATTTCTCTATCTCACCATTCTTTATGCCACAATCACACATAACTTCTCCTTTTTTTCTGTTAGGGTTACTGGCTACTAAACCTATGTGTGCCTGTGAATTCAACAATGTACTTTACAATTAACTCAACAGTAAGATGTCATTATACTATGCTATTTACTTTAGTTAATACATTATTATCTTGTTTATTACAAAATCTCATGTTCATTTCATCTGAACTCCTAAGCATGTACTTATAACTTTTAGTAATAAGCTAGCTATTAATCCTCAATAATAAAACAGGGATATATTTGGTGAATAATTTTATGAAGAGCAAAGACTGCAATAATAGCAAAAGTTTTGATTATTAGTAAATTAGACATTTCTATTTGTAATTTTAAATTTATTGGATTCTGAAGTAGTATGTAAAAAACTTAGAAAATACTGTCAAATTTTAAATCTCCTGTTTCAACATTACTAATAATGCACAATGCAAGATATGATTCTATATGTGTAAACAATAGGTATATTATATAGTTAAAATATATTTTATAAGCTTATCATTCATATAATAAAATTATAGTCATAATAAGAATTAAAATACTGCTTTAAAAATAATTCAATCAATAAAAATGTATATAAAATTATATACACCCATATATATTATCTAGTATACTAAAAGCTGACTATAGCCTTCATATTTTAACCTAGAATTTATATAAAAGATGATTAAAAATTAAATAAATAATAGCATTTGTGTAATCATTCCAAATTTTGTGTTTTATTTTTCTCTGTAGTAAATAAAGTTATGTTTTTTATACTAAGTGATAAGTAAATCATAAGAAGCTGTTTTAAATGTGTTTAATTTTGAACATTCTTACTATTAAAAAGGTTCTAAAAAACATGGTTCAAGATCATCTTTTTTAGTCCCAAGACATAGTCTGATCCTAAACTAAATATTGCATAGTAGGAAATAATAAATGGCAGTGGTGTGATCAAACATTGAATGTGAGAGAAGGATAAAACTGTGAGGCACAGATGAAAAGAATTGGTTTTGAAAGCGACATTTGTGGGATCTGTCTAGTATCACAGAGAGAAATCAATCAGCATTAGAAGCTCAAGGGCTTCGTCACAGTGTTTTCCAGAAGGAAATGTTAAATTAATAATTTCATAACATTTATAAGATGCTAGTATTGTATTAGAAACTATGTCAAGTAAATGAGATTATAACTGAATAGTATGTAACCATAGTATACGTGTACATTCATATGTAGGTGGGTATGTGTCTCTATGCCTATAACTTAATAATAGTAATATATCACTAATTACTGGTATTTTACTAATTGTTAATTTTTAGTTGCAATATATCAATATCCTAACTAACTTCAAAATATTGTTAATAATATACTAAGAATTTATATTATGTACATATATATATATAAAGTAATATTATTAATACAACCTAAATACATGATGCTACTCCTTTTGGAAGAAAGAAACAGTATACATTTTTACCTTTATTGGTAATAAATTAAATACTTTCAGTAAGACCAAAACATCTAATGAGCCAAGAAGAATCCCAAAGTAGGAGTGGTTTTGGAAAATCTAGGGACTATGCCAACCTTGAGAAAAGATAGGCATGGAGATTCTTCAAAGAGCTACTACATTTCTGATACTACAGCAAAACAGCCCATTGAAGACCTGTGTTGTTTGTCATTAGCAATGCAATGAATATAGTAAGTGTTTGAGCATCTGAAAGAATGCTTGACTTAATTTATTAGCTCCTGTCTCTGGGAGGTATGAAAATCACATTCACAGCAAGAAATCAAGTCAACAAAGATTTAAAATAAACTAGTGAATGTTAATAATACACATTATAAGGTATAAATCACTTTTTTAAAAGAGCTGAAGTTAGGTGATGCTTTTTAGGTATAGAATCTAGGAAAAGTTATTCTGATGTTAGGACCATTTAGAAACATGAAAGCCCTATGGAAATTGTGGATCTTGAAGTTCTACTCTAGTTAATGTAAGATAAAGCCAATGCTAAAAAAGAATAATAACGCAACAATGACGGGGTATATTTATTTTCTTGAGCCAAGAACATATCACAATAACTTTACTGAGGGCAACTACTTACACAGTGGTCAGGTAGACAGATTTTTAAGATACTAACTTGTTGGATTATCTCAGACTTTATCTATAGTAGATATCCAAAACATGTTTGTTAAATTTGATAAGTAAACAAACATTATATCAACATAGCCTTTTTTCTAATCTTGGCCCTGGGAACACAGCCAGAATAAACTTGGGCTCTCCAAAAGTCATCTGCACTCTGGCCAGAGTCATCAACTCTCCCAAGTCTTTTCACTGAATAAAGTCTGGACAAATATTGTGGGAAAATTTGAGTAGCTGCCCCTAAATCTTAGAAGTATACCTCTTGCCACTAGGCATATTATG
This sequence comes from Phyllotis vaccarum, assembly GCA_033318265.1. Classification (NCBI taxonomy): domain Eukaryota; kingdom Metazoa; phylum Chordata; class Mammalia; order Rodentia; family Cricetidae; genus Phyllotis; species Phyllotis vaccarum. The sequence goes on from JARWLC010000005.1 coordinate 118,617,621, forward strand.
TATCACAAAATCCATCACCCATCATTCACAGGTAGCAAGAACAGAGGTGTGAAATCTAGCTGTTGTGTTATAAAGTAATGGGCAAAACATTAAAACACCAGTAAAACATTTAAATCTATAAATTTGATTGTAAGTTTTTTTGTAACTAACATGTATAAAATAGTCTCCAAACACAATTGTATATAATTGGTTGATATTTGATGGCAAAAATAAACAAACTAAAATGATTATTTTCTCTATAAATTAAACAGAAAGCCCTTCTGACATTGTAGCTCCAGGTGAATCTATTAATCTGTCTTCTGATGCCATCGTAGGTAGGAGGATGGAAGAGAAAACCATGGGAAACTGAATGTTTAATCAAAAGACATTGAGTTAACCTGTGAAGATATGCTATTCCTTCTAATGTTCACCCATGAGGATGTAGGAGAAAGCTTAGGGGTAGTTAGGTTTGGGAATAACCTTGAGCTGCTATGCAAACACTTTCCAATATGTTTTATATGTTTGCATAAGATTGTTTGGAAGACAAGATGATTGTCCAGGAGTTTTCTCTAGATGACAGAGAGCACCACTTTTGGGCTTTATTTCCCTTATCTCTATCAATGATTTACGTGTTGTTTCTGGGAGGAAGATGCAGGATGTTGAATGACTGAAAAGAGAAAGGAGCGGCCAACATCACCTGCTGCTTTCCAGCATCGGTCTCAACACGAAGAGTTTATTTCCTAAAGGAAACAGAAGAAACTTTCTTCCTCCTACAAACTCTGTAATATTTTATCCTTTTATAACATAGTAACTTTTGTAAATGGAAATCCTTTTCCACTTTCCTTCCATCAAGAGAACCCTGCAGTCATTGCTAATGGAACTGTCTTTTCTTTAACACTGAGTCTTAGACACCCTTGGTATGTCTCCGTAGTGTTTTATACATGTCTTATTTGTGATTTGACTGCCCATGATTTTTAAAGTATTGTTTTTTACAACTAGTAGTCTAGTAGTCTTATTTGTTTTTACATATTACCCAGTGTTCTTAACACTAACAAATAATGATAGAAATAGCTCCTTTGGCATATTGGAGTTTCTTATTATAAGAACTTGTTCTAAGATAGCTTCTTCATCATAATATATAACACTATGACCTTTTATATCCCTACTGTATTGTTTTAAAAAATACTAGATTCAATAAAGGTATTACAAGTACTTTAATTTACAAAGAGAAATACTCAAGCTAGAATTGATTGTTCTATTTGCCAATATACAAAATCTGCATCCTTGTTTCATAGGATTCTCTCAATATGAAGCAAAGTGAGACTTACATAGGTAAATATGTAAGGTACTAAATAATTGAAAACTACATAAAAATGGTATTTCCAGTTTGAGTACTAAAAATGAAAACAGCATTTAAAAAATATTGGATTGTCCTCTATTAAACTTTTGTTACATTTTTATTTGGTGTATGTGTGTGTGTAGCGCATGTATACATGTTATGGTGCTTGTGTGGTAGTCAGAGAATAGCCTGAGGGAAGTGATTCCTTCTTTCTATCATGGGGGTTCTCAAAATCAAGTTCAAGATCTCAGTTGTGGCAGTAAAGACCTTTACCTACTGAGCCTTCTCACAGCCCTAGGATTATCTTCTTACTCGTTCATATGTTGATTGTAGAAATAAAATAAAATGTGAGTATTTAGAAACTGAAGAAGCAATTTACAATTAAATATGCTCATTATTGAGTACTATAAGAAGTCATTTGTAATTTTTAAATAGAACAAAATAAACAAGTACTAAAAATAATTAGAATTCTCTCAGGAAATAAAATCAAATCTAATAAATATCAAACTAATTGGTGTTTCAAAATCAGAATTCTCCACATAAAGCACATAGAAAACAAACGGGAAAAAATTAAGGCTAGGATTTTTGTGGAACAGGAGTAGATGTGGCTAAAAAATGAATTTTAACATGAAGGTTGATAATGAGATTTTAATGTCATGAGAGTAAGAAGCTTAATTTGAATGTGCTGAGTTTGGAATGATTTTTAATTGGAAGTGTCAGTTTGGAAAGTTGGAAACTTTGTTATGGGAACTGAGTAATGGTCAGGACTTTGTTTTTCATCAGTGCAGATGTGGGGAGAACAGAGAATACAATGAAGGTTAAGTTCTATCCAACAATCAATCAACACCAGAGAATTAGTGAACATGAATAGGTTAGTGCATCTTCTTAGGCTAAGAAAGAATGAAATTTAAATCCACACAGATGGGAGGAAGAATCTGAAGTAAATTCGTGTGTGTGTGTGCAAAACCAGACTGTGGAATCTCTCATTTGAAGTGGTTGCTGCCAACTCTATATCAGTGGCTAGAGGAAAGTATGTATAATTGAAAAGAAACAAAGATGCCATCCCATAAGATTTAGTAGGCTAATTACAGTAAAAACAAAAACCACCAGACTTCCAAACATAACCTTAGGAGACTATGAATAAATGTAGATCTTTTAAATAGATATGTGAATAAAATCTTTGAAGATGTACTAGACATTTAAGGATTTGTGATATAGAGAGAAGCTAGATACAGAATCGGTTCTTGATAAAGGAAAAGGACCAGAAAGCATAATGAAGATGAAGGAAAGTCTGTGATGAAGGACAGAGGGACATGAGAAGGAACAAGCTAACATTTAAGTGAATGTGATTACACATCTCATTTTACCCCATATTATTTGCAGTAAAAGTTTTATGGATTTAAAGGTTATATCAAATAAATATATTAAAATAGCACTGTGTGACTGAACTGTTTTATGTTTTCTCTTTTTAAATTTCATTTAATTTTTTTTACATACCAACAACTCTGCCCCCTTCCTCCCGCTTTCAAGTCACTTCTCAGCTTCCCTCCGTTCACCCCATCCACACCTCAGAGAGAAGGACTTGGAAGGGAGTCGATGCAGTCTGGTATCCCAAGTTGAGGCAGAAACAATCCTCTCCACAGTATCAGGGCTGAGGAAGGTATTGAGATTGGGCTCCAAAAAGCCAGTTCATACACTTGGGATAAATTATGGTCCTACTGCAAGTTGTCCCACAAACTGTCCATGCCACCCAACTGTCATTTACATTCGGAGGATGTAGTTTGGTCCCATGAAGTTTCCCCAGGTATCAGCTTAGAGTCAATGAACTCCTAATAGCTCCGCTGTCTCTGTGGGTTTCCCTATGAAATAGACAAGAAATTCTGAGTAAATTGGGACACGGGGGGGCTGCAGAGTAAAGGGAGGTGGGCAGAGAACATGAAGTAATGGGATGGTTGCATTGGTGGAGCAACAGAGAAGGGGATCTTGATAGAGGGAGACACTGTGAGGTTTGAGAGAAACCTAGTGCTAGAGAAATAACCAAGAACTCACAAATACGGCCCTGGCTAAGACTTCAAGCAATAATGGAGAGCATTCCTAACCTGGCCTTTCCCTATAATTAAATTGATGTTCACCCTGACTGTAATTATAAAACCTCACTTAGCACCTGTTGGAAGCAAATGCAGAGACCAACAGCTAAGCATTGGGTTGAGTACCCAGTCCTGTCGAAGAGAGGGAAGAGAGATTATATGAGCAAAGGGGACTGAACAATTTTAAAGACATTATTATGTCAGCCTAGTGTTTCAAAGATAGAGATTAACTGTGCATTATGATCAAGACTCACCTGACTACTCCATCTTCCCTTTCTACTATGCTGTGGTTCCTTGGCCTTTTGCTGATGTTCAAAGTTAAGAATTCTAATTAAATAGAGAAGAAATGTAATTCAAATACATACAAAGGGTCAATGATATGAAGCATCTGTGATTTCTAAAATCATCAGCTCATTTTTTTTTCTTTCTAATAAAACTGACATCACGGATAATGGGCTTCTACTAGGCTCCTCTTGGATATTCTGTTGTTGTTCTGTGTTGTGGAGATCCTACAGTTTTAGATCTGTAGGTTCTTCCCCTTTACGTGCTCAGACAGTACATAAATGAGTTGAATGTTGGGGTGAGCTGTCTCATAGCTCTGGTTCTGGGCCTTGGTGGTAGCTGAGCTGGTCATTCAGCCAGCTTTCCCCCATCATCACCACCCAACTAAGATCTCTAGCACTTCACCAGCCAGCTCACGCAGCAGAGCCTGCAGTTCACCAGCCAGCTCATGCAGCAGAGCCTGCAGCAGAGTAGAGGCAGTTCACTTACTCTTATGCCATCCCATAACTCACACCACCAGGGCCAGCTCCACATCCTTGCCAAGGCAAGGTGCAAGCACACACACACACCCCTCAATTGATGTAGGGGACACATGAAGGGGCAGGTAATGTCAGCTCTTCTGTTCTCCCTCCATCAGAGCTGGCTCACCTGCAGTTCTAACAAGAGGGTTAACTCTAGTGTGCTGCCCTGATGAGGCAGGTGCAGGGTCTGCTTTCCTGTGTGCAGCAGCTGGTGAGTGGCTAGTTCTCCCACTCTAGCGACCTCATGGCCAAATCTCTCACCTGTTGGGGTAGAGTGGAGGGGTGGGCAGATGAATGGGGCTGAGTCAGTTCTCTTTGCTCTCTAACTTTCAGGGCTAGCTCATTTGTGCCATAGTCAGTAGTTTCAGCTCTAGTATAATGCCAGGCAGGGTGTATGGACTTGTGTCCTTCATGCCATAGCCAGTGGAGGACAAGTTTCATTCTCCTGGTTCTTGAGCCAATCCTCTCACCCGCTATGGGTAGGAAGGTGGGGGACACTGTTTACTCACCCATGACACCACTTCTTATACCCTCAAGGCTGGCTCACCTGCATCTTTGACAATAGGGTCTCTATGCTGCCCTGGTAAGGTTCATGTCTGTGGTGTGTGATGGGATCATGTTTCCCAGTTGTAGGAACAGGCTCTCCTACTGCAGTACTCAGTGAAGGGCAGAGCTAGCAAAGGACCAAAAGCCAGCTCAATAGGCCCCTCTGACTTCGACATGCAAGGTTCCTATGACCCTCTGCTAGAGACATTAATACTTATCCCACCCACAGCAGGACCACAGATCCAGACATGACACCCAGCAGCAACTTAGGCTTAGGCATCACCATGGCCCAGTGACAGGACAGGCCACTCAGATTATTATGCCCCTGATAGCAGCACGGCCCTCGAACACTAACATGGTCTCAGGGCTGACCAGACTCCAGGGCCACAGATATCAACTCAAACCTTGGCTGATGCTGAGCCATTAGTCTAGACATGGCCCTCTGCATGAGCCCTGTCCCAAAGGACACCATGGTCCCAGGTGTCAATGCAGGCCACTTAGCCTTCAATCAGACCAACCCCATGACTTACGGCAATGAGCACTTACAAGTGATTATGAAAGGACTAAGGGGTAAACTGTGTGACACACTGGGCCACACTACAGCTTTCACAACAGCAATAATCATAATCTGTTATTGTTTGCTTGCTTTTTTTTCTTTTAATGTTGCTTTGTTTGTTTTGGAGAATTTCAAGGTCCGAAGCTAGATACAAGGGGTAGAAAGGTAAGTGTGATCTGGATGCATAATGTAAAATCTGCAAAGAATCAAAAAATAAATAAAAAACCCTGACATTATGAGATGCTTTTGTTTAGTTATATCTTAAAGGCTGAGATAAATTTCCTCCATAATTCAGCTTGAGCTTACCTTCTTCTATAATTAAGCAGAGGTGCTTAAACCTTAAACACTTTCAGAATGTCCAAGAGGAATCATTAACACATTACTGGTCCAGAGATTTTATTTAGCAGTACTTGGATGGACTATGGGACTTGGTTTTATTACTTTTGTAGATACTAGTGATCCAGTTGGCTGGGAGAATATGTGAATATCTAGTTTAAAAGATACTATAGCTTTTCATAGTTATGCTTGTTTTATGAACTAAGCAATAAGAACAAAAGAGTCTTGACCATCTTTCAGTAAAGGAAATACACTATTGGTACAATTCTTGTGCTGAATAAAAGAAATACTTACCTTCATTTTATCTCAAAATTGTTTTTATAACTGTGTACCAATGTGTGTATGTGCCTCTATGTGTGGTTTTCTTCATCTGTCAGTATGTGTGTGTGTGTGTGTATGTATGTGTCTGTCTGTGTATGTTAGTATAAGTGTATGCATGTATATGTGTGTCTGTGTGTGTGAACATGTATGTGCATGTATATATATAACTTTGATGTGTGTGTGTGAGAGAGAGATGTAATATTTCACTCTCCTTATTCTCAATTTTATCTATTTTTCTATTTTTCTTTTAAGAACCTATCTTCAAACTTGCAGTGTTGATTTCTTGCATGACTTGAAAATATGCTTGGAAATGTGTGAAACTGACCTATTTCCAAAAATCTATCTTCCCTTCCTATGATTTTCAGAATTTCGCTACTATTTTCAATATTCTAAAAATCATACATTGCATTCATCACTGTGAGCAAGGAAACTGACAGAAGAAAGAAGGCTTTAGAGCGAATGGTTCCAGAGGAATAAGTTCATCATGGCAGGGAAAGAGGACAAGCAGAAGCCATGGTGACAGGAACAGAAGTCTGAGAGCAGAAAACAGAACAAAATTATAAACACTCAGAGCCATTCACTGTGACACATTGTCTTCAACAAGACTCCACAAAATTATCTAATCCATATAACACAAATTATTTTTATTTTGTATCTCAATATCTGTGTTGTTAATGGGCTCCTATTCACTCTTTAATACATACAGTACACCAAAAACACCTACCAATTATCCCCCCACAAAGGCTGCTTATAAATTCATCTCCCTCAAATTTAATTTAAATAAAATAATATTGAGCTTTTTTGATGAAATAGAACATTCAAATAAGTGCATAAGAAATCATGTGACTTCAGACTTTCTAATGCCTGTTTAACTAACACACATGACCAGAATCTCTGAAATGCCCTTCTAGCTTCCAATTCCTAAAACACTCCTCTAAAATTTCAAGAGAGTCCCTCTCCAGGATGGAAATCCTTTTTATCAACCAGTTTTAATTGATATCAGTACAGTCCCATAATTAGTCTCAAATGAAGTGATGCTCAATCTTGTCTACAACTTCAGGATCTCTGCTGGTAATGTGACATCAGTGTTCTAACCTTTTTCCTCAGTGCAGATCCAGTTTTTCAGGCTTCTAAAACGCTCTGATATCTGGTCTCGAATTCTCTACAAAACAAGATGAGTATTTACCAATATTTATTTAATTTCTTCCACTCTATTTTACTTCATAATTGGTCAAAACCTTTGTTAACCATTCTGTGCACTATTTGGGTGACATTGCCGTCTATCATGTAAGTAGAAAGACTGTAATATTCTATATTTACATGGTACCAAGAAAAACAATTTGTACATAGCATACTCTCAAGTTTGGTTGAGGAGGTAATAGTACATTAAAACTTAAAGAGAATGTTTATTAAGAAGAGTGAATAATTATATAATATAATGGTGGAAGAATAGGGAAAAGATGTGGTCAAAATTAGCACAGAAATTAGTTGGCAGAGAGGAAGATGGAATATCCCACTAACCAAGCCCCTAAAGAGCATGTGCAAAAATGTGCATGTTGTATAAATGACTACATAGGATTTAAGGCCACTGGCCTGGAGGTAATAAGCTTTCAACCTAGATTCCAACTCTGGTTCACTCCTCCTTTGGAGGAGCACTCTGTCTTAATAAACTGCTTCTACAGTTATTTATACCCATCAGATCCTCATATCTGCCTACAACCCTTGGGACAAAAGAAATTTGCAAAAAGTGGTTTAACTGTGATTATTAGAAACTCTTAAAACCTATTGTTTATAGTATTGGTGATCAAACACACACCCTTACCCATACCAGGTAAGCAGTAACCACAAAACTTCATCAGCTCCTATTATAAAAGGCTGTCCCCTGGACATGTGAAATCAAATTGGCCTACTCAAACCAAGATATGAAATATCTATCTCTGATTAAAATAAAGAGAATAATTTCTCAACATTTTGGTGGAAAAGTCACCCAATATTACCTTCTTTTCTTGTAAGTTTCAATTTCTCATTAGTCAGTATTTTTTAATTTAATATGTACATTCTCTCGCGACAGTGTAACAACATCAGTGTAATCCCTTAACTCTTCCATGGCTGTATGCTTGGCTGTGGACCACATCTTCAGGCCAACTTGACAAGGATCTGAAAAATAACAAGTGAGTTCTCAAAAACTGAAATCACCTAAAACATTTTTCTTTCTAGGTGACAAATGATCTAAAAAAATCCTACTGTAACTCTTCCTTCTTTATTCCTGGCTATGAGATGTCTTCAGTTTTTCAAGTACCAGGCTTGTATTTAGCATAATATTCCCCTCTGTCTCAGGAAGAAATGAGAGGAAGTCATCTGGAAACACACAACAGTACTATGATGTAAGTCTGACCCTTAGAAATTCCAAAGCCAGTCATACCAATAAATTATTTGCTTTAAAATCAGAATAGAAATATACCTCACATGGTTATTGTAAGAATTAGAAGACATAATCTACCAAAACATTTAGCACACAATTAGCTACAGAGAAAAGAAGAGAGAAATAAAGACTATCCTAGAGTGGTTCTTTTTTTTTTTCATTCAAAACAAAAAAACTTTGAATTTTATGATTTAAAAATGTGCAAAGTTGGGGAGATAATCAAAAAGACAGAATTGCATTACAGTTTTGAAAAATATGAAAGACATAGGAAAAGGAGAATGGAGAGTCAAAGGGAAAATGATTATCTACAATTATGAACAGTCTCCCACAGCATTCATAAATGTCATTCTCAACCTGGGCACAAAGGGTCAGGCCAGTTCCCTTGGAGGAGGAACTCTTAAGACAGTGCAAGAAGTAATGTGAAGGGCAATGTAAAGTAATGGGAATGAAAGTGATTCAGTTGTAACATCTGTGAAGTCCCAGATGCTAGATGCATCAGTGAGAAGATGACGTCACACTGTCCTAGTACACTGAGTAACACTTAGAACTCGACAGTTCCAAATGTCCTTTGGTCTTTCTCTTGCTTCATTTTCCCACCAATAGTGAGTTCCCATGTACTTCCAGAATATCTGTGTATCATCTGAGCTTCATTAGTCCATCGAATGATGCACTTGTTCAGAAAGATACATGTGACTGTCCAAATGTTCTAGCCAACATCAAAGAGTGCCAAGCAAGATCCATTTCAACAGATCATAATTTATCCTGGCAGCTGGACAAACAAAAGCAGAGTGACGCATGAACTAGCTGAAGGAAATTGCCAATGCTCACTGACTGGTTGTTATATTACTCTTAAGTATTTCTAAATAGGTCAGTTAGAATAACATTACAGCCATAGTAAGGCAGAAGAAAATAAATGTCTCTGTGGCGAGTTGAACTCTTCCTCTAAAAGCCTTTGATTTGGTCCTTTTATTTAGCTGTGATCCAGCTGATGCTAAAAAACAAAATTGTCATGATTCTGGAGGGGTCAGTGATTTCAATGGTTCACACTTCGACCTATAGTCGAGGACAACTGTAGGTCTTTTCCAGGTGGTTTTTGGCACTGCCTATGTGGCTGCTCACACCATGTATTTTGTCTTGGGTACTGAAAGAATAATAACAATGACCCCCATCTCCAAACGAACCACAGCTTCACTCTGCAGAGGTTCTCGTCCAAATGCCCTAAGATTCTGAACTTGAAGATGACATGGAGTTCCCAGGACACAGGTCATCACCCTTTCTCCAGCATTTAATGACAAGATAATCCTCAGATAGCTCCCAGATCCAGTGCCTGAATGGGGCTGGCCTGGACATTGGGAGTGATCTCTAATAAGTTTGATATACACTTGGTTGTATATTATAGGAATTATTAACTGGAAAGTGATTATATATAAGGATTAATATTTATTAAGGGTTTATAGGAAACACTCCATCTTACAAGATTGAACCTTAGGGCAATTCCTGGAGGGTTGAAATGTCCCATGCAGCAGCAGCTGCAATCCTCCCTCTAAAAACAAACAAGAAGGGCAGGCAGCAAGCAACTGGTCTTCAAATGGGAACTGGTCCTGGTGACCTTAAAGCCATGCTTCAATAACTCCTGAGCCCACAACACTTGTACAGATATCTTTGCCACCTGGACCCATGACCATTGGAAACTAGTTGAAAGCAAGTTACTTTTTTGTGCTTGCATATATCATTCTACACATGATGCTTTTGGGGAAAGGAATTGTCAGCTTTCCTTTCTGAGGTGAAGTAATAGAAGAGTTGAAATGAACATTTCTCTTTTGATATATAAGGTGTGTATAATAGTTTTATTCTCTTTCTAATGTGGAAAAACATCTCTAAATATTACCAATCATAAATTTTCCAATTAAGTGTTGAATTTTAAGGTATCTCTCTATTTTTGCTATTTATTTATGCAAAAGCTAAATATAAGCCCTTGCTTAAACTTCCAAAGCCATTGTTTCATATATAATAAAATGGTCACTACAGAGACATTTTTCTTCTGCGTTAGAATCTTGAGGCAACCGGCCATGTCACACCCACAGTCAGAAATGAACCCTGAGTGCATGCATGCTGGTATTCTCCTCTGTTTCCATTTATACAATCCAGACACCACTCACAATTAAGATGAGTCTTTCCATGTTAATTTACTCAAGCAAGAAAATCTTCCATAAGCATGACCAGAGGCTCGTTTTTGAGGCAATTCTACAGTAAACACTAACCAAACATATATTATTCAATATATTAACTCATTTTGAAAATCAACTCTTATGTGCATAAAACATACAAATTACACTAAAAAGAAAATGATTTATAGAAAAATCCACTCAGAGAATCTCTCCCCTAAGTAATAAAGTTATTTAATTCTATTGATAAAATTGTATTTGGTTTGGAAAACATTTTTTACTTCCCCTTCCTACATCTCTTTAATAGCTTGATGTGCTAATTGATACTCTACTAGTAAGAAACTGAAATATGATATACTTAAGAAACTGAAATATGATTTATTGCCTATTTTCACTAAGCTCTTTGATCCTATCATAAAGAGATTCTGTCGTACCAATGAATGTAATCTAAAAGAATAGAATAAACAAAGTAATCTGTCAACATGGATTATTCTTCTATGTATATGTTATTTGATCATAATAAAGAGGTTTTATTGGAACGTCCTATATGAATGGAGGCTTTGTAATCTATTAGGTGGGCACTTTATAGGGTGAAGATGCAGAGAGCACAGGAGCAAGCTCAGTGGAAGAAGTGAAAGTGGAAGCTCAGGACAAGAGGAAGGAATGATGCAGCTGTGTCTGAGGCTAAAGGCCGGGATCACCCTGTAGAGTATCTTCTAAAGTCTGCGAAGAAAGCCCACAGAAGTCGGAGTCTGCAGTTCACAGTGACAGAAGTAGTAGAGGATACGCTCAGAAAGAACGGAACTTGTACACATTGACTGCCATCCTACTTTCTCATCCTTCTTACTCCATGGCCCTCAACTATTGATAAGTGCCATACTAAAGATGAATCTTTTTATTGGTTACTTCCCCACATGCCAGTTGTCTCAGAAATGACATCACAATAAACATCGAAGTATGTTTGGTTGAAACCCTTTGCCATTTTTCAATGTACTCAAGGTGATGAGTCATGAAGAACAACCTTCACAGGTGTAATAATCATACCATAAGCAGACAAATAAGTAGAATACATAAAAGTATCAAGTCATCAGGAAGGACAGTAGTAGTTAGAAAAGTAATAATAATGTGTGATTTATACTTAGAAGTAATAAAATAATAATAAATTATATGAAAATAATAAATTGTTCTACCAATCCAAAGTTCTGTATCTCATAAAACTACCCTTTAAAAATAAGGTGACACCAGTCATGATGTCTTATGCCTGGAATTCCAGCAATATAAAGAGTTCATTTCTGGGGACCAAAGGATCACTTTGGATTTAATAAATCCATCATAAAAGATAGTCTTAATTATGCACTAATTTTTAGAACCACTAAAAATTCATCTATTTTTTTCTTTCCATTTAAGTAGGAAATAGTTGTCTTATGTTTAACCAATAAAAGCATCTCAAAGTCATCTTTTAGACACAGTTTATAATTTTGAATTTATTTACACATTATTTGGAAATTACAAATCACAGAATGAATATTTTAGTGTGTAACATTGGTTAGGGTAAGCATATAGGGTACCACTCTATCTTATCCAGGTAACCAGAAACAAAAGTACAAAGCATTAAAAATGCATATTTTCTTTCCCAACTCCCTTCTTTTTTCATTTACTAAACCAAATCTTAGATATGCTGACTCTGGTGTTACCTTCAGTGGAAAATTATTTCATGCCCCTCTTGACTCATGAGCTATATACACAGAGATCAGAATTAATTTCCCATTTGAATAATATATTTTTGAAGCAGAATTCTAAATGGTTTATAACAATATTAATGTTGTGATCATATGTCTAGAACCAAATTTTTTAAAGTTTTGTAATAGTCCATACTGCAAAAAGAGAAAAGTGTTTACAAGTTAATGTGACTTAAGTATTTACACATATTATTTTGTATAAAACATATACAATATTATATTGAAAAGAAGTAGTGTTAAGAAAGGGGAAATAAAAATGAATAGTGTATAGAAATATATGCTCATACAGTAATGGAATAGGCTAAAATATTAAGAAAATCAATATGAATGGAAAGATTTAATATTAAATATTTTTCAGTGAGGCAGAGAGCAGTTGGCATTGATCAATCTCAAGACGTAACTACAGTTTGACATAGCATCATAGAAGAGTGTCATTACAGACATTTTGACATTATAAAGACAGGTAAGTGGCATGAGCAACAATATTAAAGGAATGAGGTTGAGATATATAAGGAAGAAAAAGATTGTGATAACCTCAAGGAAGATTTAAGTATAAAGGAATATAGAAAAGACAGATGAATAGCTAATGAGAGGAATTTTGCTGTATATTTCCCTAAGCTAACAGCAACTATTTTGGAAAGTCTAATCTGCTGTCCAGATGAATTGGCATTAGCAAGAACTGGGAATGTAGAGCTTAAAAGTGGATGTCATCATAGCAATTCATATACAAGGGCACAAAAGAACAGCTTATAATGATGAGTGAGGGAGTCTTTCTATGAATTAAAGACACATTTAAAAATAACATTTAATTTTTTTATATTGGGCATAGGGAGTTTATTAATCCAAGATTGTAGTAAGAGGTTTCTGGCCCAGACTTTCGGGCCTAACCTCAAAGTTTAGGCCCACAGACCCGTAGACCCACAGACCTGCAGACCAGCAGTCCCGCAGTCCCACAGAGACACACAGATGCTTCCAATAGTTTTAGGCTGATCAGCCTTAGGCCCAGGCATATAGCTTGCTAACTCTCTACCCTTAAGCTATCCCATGTCTCTTGTTCAGCCATGCGGCTCGGTACCTTTCTTTAATGCTGCATGGTTGTCCTCTGCATCCTGCAGCTTCTCTCTGGTGCTCTTTCTGGCATTCTGCTCTCAGAGATTTTCTTAGTCTGGTAGCCCCACCTACACTTCCTGCCTGCCTTTGGCCAATCTGCTCTTTTTATTAAACCAGTGGTTGGGACAATTATTTAAAATGAAACAACACAACCTCCCACACAAGATGTATAAGAGAAATTTACGAAGGTAAGAAAGAAGTGTTATTAATGGTGCTACTGATCAAAATGTCAGAGATTAGAAAGTAATTGCAACATCTTTGTTTAAATAGAAGACCCAAAACCAAAATTCACATAGACTTTATAGAACATGGTGAGTGACAGGAGGGATGATTAGGGCTGCTGATGTTGAATTGAGCACTGTATTTCCAGTGCTAGTAAGTGAATAACATTTTTTAGCTCACCTCAAGGTTTACATTTATGATTAATTATATGATGGTTAATGCCATCCACCAGTTTCAATTTAAGATCTCATTTTAAATTAGTATGTTTACTTTTCTTTCACAATTGTTGTCATCTGGTATTAACATTATGACAAATTATTAGTCTTACCTTAAATGTTTCTATACAATTACCTTATTAGTAAAAATGGTACATTTCTTCAACTGAAAAAATAGCCACAGAAAATAAAAACTTCTTAAACCATGTCCAGAATACAGAAAAATGCAATAAGAGGTTGAAAGTAATAATAGTACTTCTTCATAAATCCACACCTAAAACGAAGGTCTATCCTAGATTCCTAATAAAACAGAAACAATCTAATTTGAGAATTAGTATAATTAGGAGTAGTACTATGTTAAAAATATTTATTTTTGGCTCAGATAAATAATTAACAAACAAAAATGTAGCATATTTTATTCTTTTCATTAAATATTTTCATTGTCACTTCATCATTAGACTAAGATTTACATACTATATTTAATATCAAAACTGTTCCTGGACCATGCTGTAAATTACATAGTTATGTTAGTATACAAAGTTTACAAAATGTAAATCAACTTACTATATATGTCACCAGAGGAGGGAAGTAGCTGTGAACCCTGTGAGCTACAACATTGATCTGACTGGCAAGGGATGCCCGCTGGTGCAATATTGTGTCATGAATGAACTGTATGGTAGAAACTAACCACAATATGCTTTGATTTAAGGCCAGTTTACATGAGGTGTTAATAAAACTAAGAATTGGTAAGTAGACAGGTTGTATGCCTTAGAGAAGAAACTACTATTATTAATCTTCTAAATAGACATAGTATTACAATGAATCCTAGAGACTTATTATTATATACATATATCACTGCATATTTCAACCCTCATCAGATTAGCTTCTTTCAGTAGATGTATTTAAACACAGAAACCCACAGCTGGCCAATACACAGAGAATAAAAGACCATGGTTCAGCCATAAATGGGATGCCTATTTTACATATTTTCCCTGAGGACTCATGTATCTTTGAAGAAGAGATGGTAGAAAGGTGGTAATAACCAAGGGTGATGAATGACTTCAGAGAAACAATGCTTTCTTGGCACAAGAAAGAAGTTGCACATACAAACTCTTACTGATCATCATAACATACACTAGGTTGCACAGACACAAGTCAGACACATTCAGACATAGAGTAGAGAAGGTAGACATAAAGTCCCAGCCCCTAGGTAAGGGGCTATTAGCATTATTAGCTCCTAAGAGAGATAGTCAGTTTTCCTTAATGCTGCAGCAAATGGGATATGGACCACATTCCAGGGCAGGACACACCACAGAGTAGTTGGACTACAAACGTCGGACTCAGTGGGTTTATGATGAAAGAGAGGGAACATAAAGTTGAATTGTGAGAAAGTTAAAGTGGATTTGGAAAAAGAAGTAAGTAATTTGATCAAGGTACATTATATTAAATTCTCAAAAAATCAATAAAATATTATTTTTAATGTTGCTTCTTTCTCTTTTCCTTCCTCCTATTTCTTTTTTCTCTTTCTCTGTCTTTCTCTCCCTCTTCTTTATCTGTTCTCAGTTGATTTTTTTTGTATGTTCATTTTATTAATTTTTATAAAAAATGTCTTTTCTATTTATGTATCCCTCTGTTCCCCTCCTTACCCTTCTCACAATCCCTCCCAGTCAGCCTTCAGCCTCCTCCTTTTCCTCCCCATTCCCGTCCCCGAAAGGGTAAGAAGTCCCAAGGTGGGTCAGCTTAGCGTGGCACATCCACTTCAGGCAAGTCTGACTTACTTATCCCAAAGTCAAAACTGGGTTAGGTCTTCCACTGCAGGGAATGGCCTCCAAGGTGCCAGCTCACACACAGAAACACATTCTGATCTTACGACTTGAGGTTCCACATACTGCCTACGCCAATCAATAGTTGCCTAATCTTGGAGGGCCCAGCTCCTTTTCCTGATGGTTCCCCAGTTCCTGTTCTTGATTCAGTGAGCTCCCCAGAGTGCCAGATAACCATCACTGTGGGAGTTTTCCACATAATCCCTATCCCCTTGCTCATATAGACTCTCCAGCTCTGTTCTCAGCTGGACCTGGAGCTTGGCCCAGTGTTCAGCCATGGATCTCTTCCTCCACCTTTATTACCTGCTGGATGTAGGTTCTCTAATGACACTTAGGGTGGTTATTCTTTTGATTATAGGCGAAGTTCTGTTTAGGCACCCTCTCCACTATTGGTTGGAGACCTAGCCAGGGACATCCAGTGAGTTCTTGGAGGTTTTCCTAGCACCTGGTCTCTTTCCAACCCAACATTGGCTTCCTCTATTGAGATATCCATCTCTTTTCTTCTCCCTCTTTGTTGTTCCTCTCACTCAACCATCTTCTCTCATGATTTGTTCCCACTTCTTGGTTACAACCCGTTATGATCCCAGTTTGCTAAGGTGATCTTCTCTCTTTTCTATTCCCAGGGGAATAGGGAATCTCTGGATGTTTCTCTTAATTTCCTTCTGATCCCAAGATGGTTAGGGGGTTGTGGTTTGAAACTTGGGTATTCATTGCTTTTTATCTAAAATCAACTTATGAGTGAGTAGTATATCACATGCCTGTCTCTCTGGGCTTGTGATACCTCACTCAGGAGGGGGATATATTCCAAATTTATACATTTGCCTGAAAATTTTAGGATGCCATTTTTTTTAATGTCATGATCTTCAATTCAATTCCATTGATCCACAAATCTGTTTTATTCCAGTACCAGGCTGTTTTTATTACTATGGCTCAATGATATAGCTTGAAGTCAAGGATGATGATTCCTCCTGACCTCCTATTTTGAGCAGTATTGTTTGGGCAATTCTAGATTTTCAATTACTCCATATAAAGTTGAGTATTGTTCTTTCAAGGTCTGTAAAATTTGTGTTTGGATTTTGATGGGAATTGCATCGAATCTGTATATTTCTTTAGGTAAAATTGTCATTTTTGCTTTGTTGATCCTACCTATCCAGGAGTATGGGAGATCCTTCCATTTTCTGATATCATCTTCAATTTGTTTATTCAGTGACTTAAATTTTTTCCAACAGGTATGCTACTTCTTTGGTTAGAGTTATGCCAAGATATTTAATGCTATACAGCTATTATAAAGGGGGATGTTTCATTTATTTGTTTTTCAGGCCTTTATTCCTTAGTGTATAGGAGGGCTATTGATTCTTGAGTTAATCATGTACCCTGCTACATTGCTGAAGGTATTTATCAGCTGTTTGAATTGCCTGGTAGAATTTTGGAAATCAATTATGATGTATACAATCATATCATCTGCAAATAGAGATAGTGTGACTGATTCTTTTACAATTTGAATCCTCTTAATCTCCTTTTGTTCTCTTATTGCTTTGGCTAAAACTTCAAGAACTATATTTGATAAGGAGAGAGAGGACAGCCTTGTCTTGTTCCTGATTTTAGTGGGATTGCTTTGAGTGTTTCTCCATTTAGTTTGATGTTGGCTGTTGGCTTGCTATATATTGCCTTTATTATATTTAGCTATTTTCCCTGTATTCCTGATCTCTCCAGGACTTGTATCATGAAGGAGAGTAGGATTTTTCTCAAAGGCTTTTTCAGCATCTAAGGAGATGATCATGTTGGGTTTTTTTTTCTTTCAATTATTTTATGTAGTAAATGACACCCACAGATTTTCCTATGTTGAACTATCCTTGCATCTCTGGTAGAAGCCTACTTGATTGTGGTGGATGATGTTTTTGATATGTTGTTGGATTCAGTTTGTTAGAATTTTACTGAATGTTTTTGCATCAATGTTTGAGGGAGATTGGTGTGTAATTGTCCTTTGTTGAATCTTTGAGTTGCTTGGGTATCAATGAGATTGTGGCCTCATAAAGTGTTCAGCAATGTTCCTTCTGTTTCTGTTGTATGGAACAGTTTGAGGAGTGTTGTTATTAGTTCTTCTTTGAATGTCTGGTAGAATTCTGAACTGAAACCATCCAATCCTGACTTTTTTTACTTGGGAGACTCTTAATAACAGCTTCAATTTCCTTTGGGGTTATAGGTCTATTTAAGTCTGTAATCTGAGCTTGGTTTAATTTTGGTAAGTGGTACCTATCCAAAAAGCTGTCCATTTCTTTCAGGTTTTCCATTTTAAAAGAGTATAGATTTTCAAAGTATGACCTGATAATTCTTTGGATATCCTGGGTGTTGTTATATCCCCCTTTTCATTTCTGACTCTGTTAATTTGGATTCTCTCTCTCTCTCTCTCTCTCTCTCTCTCTCTCTCTCTCTCTCTCTCTCTCTCTCTCTCTCTGCCTTGTGGATAGTATGGATAAGAGTTTATCTAATTTGTTCACTTTCTCAAAGAATCAACTCCTTGATTCACTGTATTGTTCTCTTTGTTTCAATTTTATTGATTTCAGCCCTAAGTTTGGTTACTTCCTGCCATCTACTCCTTCTAGGTGAGTTGCTTCTAATTGTTATAAAACCTTCAGCTATGCTGTTAGGTCTCTTGTGTGAGATTTCTCTAGGTTTTTCATATAGGCATCTAGTGTTATGAGTTTTTCTCTTAAAAATTTCATTCATTGTGTCCCATAAATTTGGGAATGTCGTGGATTCATTTTCATTAAATTCTAGGAAGTCTTTGATTTCTCTCTCAATTTCTTTTTGACTAAGAAGTGATTCAATTGAGAAATGTTCAGTTTCCATGAATTTGTAGGCTTTGTATGATTTTTGTTGTTATTGAACTCTAACTTTAGACCATGGTAGTCTGAAATGATAAAAGGGGTTAGTCCCATTTTTTTTGTATCTGTTGACGTTTGCTTTAAGACTGAGTATGTGGTCAGTTTTAGAAAAAGTCCCATGGGGTGCTGAAAAATATGTATACTCCTTTGTGTTTGGGTGAAAGGTTCTGTATATATCTATTAAGTCCATTTGGGTCATTAACATCTGTTAGATCCCTTCTTTCTCTGTTGAGTTTCTGTCTGGTTTTCTTATCCAAGGGTGAAAGTGGAGTATTTTAGTCTCCCACTATTAGTGTGGGGGTTTGATGTGAGCTTTAAGCTTTAGTGGTGTTTCTTTTATATATGTAGGTGCCCTTGTGTTGGGGGCATAAATATTCAGGATTGAGACTTCATCTTGGTGGATTTTTCCTGAGAAGAATAAGCAGTGTCCATCTTGGCCTCTTTTGATTGATTTTAGTTTGAAGTCTATATTTTTTTTAGATATTAGGATGACTACACCAGCTTGTTTCTTAGGACCATTTGATTGGAAAGTGTTTTCCCAACCCTTTACTCTGAGCTTGTGTCTGTCTTTGAGGCTGAGGTGTATTTAATGCATGCAGCAGAAGGATGGATTCTGTTTTGGTATCCATTTTGTTAGGATGTGTCTTTTTATAGGTGAACTGAGTCCATTGATATTGAGATATTAATGACAAATTATTGTTATTTCCTGTTAATTTTGGTGGTAGCTTGTGTGTATTTCCCTTCTTTGGGTTTTTCTTCTGTGGTATTATTTATTGTTTGTAGATTTTATGGGTTTATCTGGTTTCTTTAGATTCGAGTTTTCCCCCTAGTGCTTTCTGTAGGGCCAGATTTGTGGCCAGAGATATCTTTTAAATCTGGTTTTGTCATGAAATATCTTGTTTACTCTATTTACGGTTATTGATAGTTTTGTTGGGTATAGTAGTCTGGGTTGGCAGCCATGCTCTTTTAGTGTCTGTATAACATCTGATTAGGACATTCTTGCTTTCGTTGTTTTCATTTAATAATAAAGTATTAGTCTGATGGATCTGCCATTATAGGTAGTTTGGTCTTTTTCCTTTGCAGATTTTAGTATTTTTTCTTTGTTCTGTAAGTTTAGTGGCTTGATTATTATGTGGCAAGCAAACTTTTGTGGGAGGAGGGAGATCTAGTCTACATGATGTTCTGTAAGCTTCTTGTATCTTTATAGGCATATCCTTCTTTAGCTTGGGAAAGTTTTCCTCTATGATTTTGTTGAATATATTTTCTGTGCCTTTGATCTGGTGTTCTTCTTTGATTCCAATTATTCTCAATTATTTGGTCTTTTCATGGTGTCCCAGATTTCTTTGATGTTTTATATTATGATTTTTTTTTTAGTTTCAGTGTCTTCTTTAACTGACACATCTATTTCCAGTATTGAATCTTCCACTCCAGAGACTCCCTCTTCCATCTCTTGTATTCTGTTGGTTATATTTTCATCTTTAGTTCCAGGTCATTTCTTCAGGTTTTCTGTTCCAGCTTTGCATCAGTTTTGCCTTATTTATGGCTTCTATTTCAATTTTTAATTCCCAGAGTGTTTCTTTCACCTGTTTGTTTTCTTTTTCTTAGTTTTCTTTATTTTCTTTCAGTTATTTGTTCATCTCTTCCACTTTTTTCTTTGTATTTTTGTATATTTCCTTAAGGAAGTCTTTATATCCTCCTTTACAGCTTCTACTATCTTCATAAAGTTGTTTTTAATGTTGTTTCCTTCTGTTTCTTCTTCATTGTTATGCTCAGGTCTTGATGTTGTAGATCCACCAGCTTCTTCTGTTGGTGTATCGCTGTTCTTTATATTGTTATATATACTCTTGCACTGGCATCTTCTTGGCTCTTATTTGGCGATAGGCCAAGGAGTTGTGTGGCTCCAGTTGCCACAGGGGTCACTCTTTGTAGGTTCTTAGTTGGCTTTTGTTGGCTCTTAGTCATCTGTGGGCCAGGAGGCTTTGGTGACTCCAGTTGGAGCTGTGTTTTGCTGAGGATTGGGCTTGGGGGCCTCATTCTGGTTTTTTTTTTTTTTTGGTTTAGGGTGGAGCTGGGTGTGGTTGGGGTTCCATGGACAGTGTACTGATTCAGGGTTCAGAGACCACAGTTTCTGCACACCTTAGGGTTAGGATGCCACTCACCTCTTAGTCAGCTGTGGACCATGAGCAATTTAACTTTTTTATATTCTATCTTGACAGTGACTTCTGAATGTCCTCTGGTTAAGGGAATACATCTCTATTCCACAGCATTAAAACTATGTTACCAACTAAGAAAAATTTTCTTCAAATGTATCTTACTTGGTAAAGTATTGAAAATAAATAAAAATAATTTTATATTTCATTAATTTAAAGTTAAAGCAGAAAGGTAAGAAAATGCATTTGATACTGAAATGTTCCCAGTATAAAACCAAGATTTAACAGCTAACATAGAGACCAAACTGAAAACAATTTGTACTGAACTTGGCTTTAGCTTTTAGTTTTAAACCAAAAGCAAAAATGTTCCATAGGAAGCATAAATAACAAAACTAAGAATCTAAGGATAGAGATAGAACCTACATAGAACCTCAAATGATAAGAAAAATTATTTATAATAAAAACTTATTTCTTTGATATTTTCTAAATGTAGCTTGTTCAACTTATGAACATGAAGCAAATGGACAAAGAATTTATCAAGAAAGACATATGACTCATTCCTGTAACTAAGCTGCTTATCATTCAGGGATAAGCTATAAACATTGAAAAGTATGAGAGCAGATTTGTGCATTTAGAACCAGCATGTTTGAACACTCACACATCTGATGACAAGATGGGAAAATTCTCCTGGATCTTAGCATTGTTTCCTGTGACTTTATAGCACTACTCAGAACTCAAAAAATCACACCAGGTTTCTATTTGTTTCTAAACTTTGGCTTGTAGTCAGAGTTAAGGGCGATGTTAGGTGTAAATCACCAGACTCCTTAATCCAACAAAAATATTATTTTTGAACTGGGTTTTAGACTAGATCTTTGCATGTATCAGCTGTTCCCAGGCAGAGCAGTATAACACATCTGTTCAGAAAAACAGTATTTTATTCCATCTCTTAACTTGTGCTTAAAATGAGTATGACAGTACTGGGAAAAACTGGGATTTTCTGCTTTGTGTTTTAGGGAATAATGTTTTGCTTGAATAGGCAAGAGAATGTATGACTAAAAATGATTGATAGCATGGCATTGCAACATGTGAACGTTTAGTTTTAGATGAGAGAAGTCACTGCTGAATGTGTTCTTGTATTGTATCATGGAGCTCCTAGGGCTCTGTCTCTTATTGTCCCTCTCTTTATGGCTGGCTCCTATGTTATTACCTCTGCTTTTGTTCAGCCACATCTCCTTGCTAAGATTATTCTTTCAGTAGTACCTACGGGCCCTGATTCTTTGCCGATGTATTAAACATACAAAAAATCTCACAGATGATTTCTTCACTCCTCTTGGAACCCAGAGCACAATGTATGCCTCATGCTCCTACCATCAAAGCTCATCTCCCCTAAGGAATGAAAAATTGCTTTGAGTCCAGCCATTTTTATTTCTGCATACTGCTGTGGGATTATATTCTTGTACATTGTAAAAATTTGTTCCTCTTACTGGTTTAATAAAATGCTGATTGGCCAAAAGGCAGATAGGAAGTGTGGCTTGGGCTAACAGACTAAGGAAACTCTTGGAAGATAAAGAGTCTAAGAGAGATGCCAGAAGACTCAGAGGAAAAGAACCAGAATGCTGTCCAGAGAAAAGGTATCAACCACATGGCTAAACAAGATAGGAATCATGGATTAGTTTAAAAATTAAGAGTTAGCAATTTATATGTGATCAGCATAAAATTAATATAAGCCTTTGTGTGACTATTTGGGGCTAAGTGGCAGTGGGGCTGTGACTGGGTCTAAACCTAAGTGCTAGACTGGAAAGTCCAGGCCAGACACAACTTACTACAGCATACTGCTTCTCCCACAGGCTGAGTTCTACTCTGTTTTGTTTTGTTTTGTTTTTTGTTTTTTTTCCTGTCTACCTTTATCATAATTACTTGGAGAACTTTGTGCTATCTCTGCAGTCTGTCATGTAAAATGCATGTTTCCCACCACCACTGGTCCAATTCTATATTTTCAGGAGCTTAACTAGGTTCCAAACCCACATAAACACTGAGCTCTGAGTCTGACTGCCTATCTTCTGAGTGCCATTTGTATAAATGAGGCAGTTTGTCAGACTTTCCAGGAGTTTGACTTCTCTCCATTCTTTCAACTCTGGTAAGGCCTTGGTACAACCTATCTGTATATGTTCCTGGTAATATATCTTCTGTCCGACCCCTTGGTGAAATTGCATCAAATCCATATTGTATGTTTGTGTACATATGCATATATGTGTGTGTGCATATGTGTGAGTGAGTGTGGGGGATATTCACATGCATATGCATGCTCATGCATGTAGAAACTATAAGGCAACCTGAGGTATCATCTTAATTTCTCAGAAGATGTCAACCTTGGGTTTTGTTTAGTTTAGCTTAACTTTATTCTGCATTGAGGCAGGATCCCTCACTGAACTGGAACTCACCAATTGGGCTATACCGCATGGTCAGTGAGAACTAGGGCTCTGTCTGTCTCTGGTTCCCATTTCTGAGAATACATACATGTATCATTTTGCCAGGCTTTATTTTTACTTTGGGTTGAGGGAGTAAGCTTATATGCTTGTACAGTAACCATTGTTTGAACAAGCCACATTCCCAGCACTGCATCCATTTTTCTAACTGTATTCAGAGAACACAATGTGTCTTCCATTTCAGCCTAAAACTCAGTCATCATACTGTGTATTCAAGATCAATGAAAGGTGATGGGAGAAAAGACAGTGGAGGGAGATGGAGAAGAAAATAACTGGCCCTTGATCATGTTTGCCAGAATGCTGTTTCCCATCAGTTGTGACAATGGAACATAGAATCAGCACTCTCCCAGAAAACTTCACACAGTATGAGGCTGCTCTGGTCTAGAGGAGTGTTACAGAGGCAGGGGCAGATTCAGAAGTAAAGTTAGTCTGTGTATGGTAGCATTTAATAGGACAGACTTTGCAGACCACAGAAAGAGAATGGCCCATGACTTGTCATCCAAGCAGAGCCAAGTCAAAAAGGGGGCACTGTTAATAGTTTTGCCTAAAGGGATGTGAGTTAACCCAATATAGGATGCACAGTCAACTTATAGATGAGAGAATTATATATAGTCTTCTCTAGGCTAAGAACTCCAGGAAATACATCGATGACTTTCAGAATCTTTGTGTAAGACTTAATCTTCATGTAAAAAATTAATCTTTGAGGAAGAGCCCAAACAAAGACATGGATCAAACCCCTCTCTCTAAGGCGTATTATTACTATGACAGGTCTCTTGATGATTACCATTTCTAGCAATGTGCCCATTCTACAGTTACACTAACATTTAGAAATACACTAAAACAAAACCAATTCAGAGAATGTGATTTCTTTCCCTTTTCATGTCCTAGGATAATTAATCTAAATTGAAAATATTTGAAGATGGTGTAATTAGCAATGGTTAAAAAACATCTTAAATCAATATATTTAGGGGAAATTATTCTTTGGAAAACAATTCTGCTTTCCTTTTTTAAATACAAATAACTAAAGAATTAATAAATAGTAATAAAGAAACTAAAATCAAAAGTATAAAGATAAATATTTCCTATTCATTTCATTCAAAATCTCACCCAGCCTACCTTCAAACTTTCTGCATTTTCCATTAGTTCGTCTCCTCTAGAATTATATTTATCTTTCTATTTCAAGTTTAATGTAATATATTACATCATTTTCTCATATAACTAAAATAACTTTATAAATATTATTTTAATTTCTGGATAATATACTATCATATAGAGGTATCATATATAATAACTACTCAATTGTTGAACATTTTGATAACAATTTTGGCAAAAGTATGTATTTTACTTCAGGGTACTACTTTACAGAATATTCTGAAAATTATGCTACAAACAAATTTTAAAAATTTAAATTTCTTATAATATACTGCTAAACTGATTTCCGGAAAGTTTAAAGTAATATACTATCACTTACTTTCACATTAGCATTGTGTATGATGGCCCTATTAACTGTAATCATAAAAGATGTTCTGACTATAAGAAATCTATAAAGTTGATCATGATTTTCTTGGTGATGAAATTCATAATTTATATAATTGTTCTTTAAACAGCAAGATATTTTCTTCCTTATTTCTCAGGATACTGGA
The DNA here is from genome assembly GCA_033318265.1 of Phyllotis vaccarum. Taxonomy (NCBI): domain Eukaryota; kingdom Metazoa; phylum Chordata; class Mammalia; order Rodentia; family Cricetidae; genus Phyllotis; species Phyllotis vaccarum. Next base: position 118,642,448 of record JARWLC010000005.1, read on the forward strand.
AAAATTGTATACATTCTTTTCATACCTAGCAGCTAACTGTATCAGATGCACTGACCAATTCTTCAATGTCCCCTTTCATTTAGCTGTTCATCAATAAACTAAATGAACTATTTTTGTTTTCCTTGGTTAACAATGTATTAAAAACATGTTAAAATTTTTTACTATAATTAGTCTTTTATTATAATTAAATGTTAATTTTTTCCCATATTTAGGGTGCACGTTAGGCCATTTTTTAGCAGTAATGTATTTTTATTTTTATTTTTTAACTGTTTTGCATATTCTTAATTATTTACTTTCTTTTATAACTTTGAAGTTTTCAGTTTAAATATATCATCTTCATTTAGCCAGTCAGTTCAAGTATGACACAGAACTGGATTTAACTGTCAGAAAAGTTTGAAACCTTTAGTTTTCACAATCTGACCCTGCTGTGCATATTGATAAATTCAATATTGCTTCTGTCATTTCTATTATTATCACTTTCCCGATGTTTCATTTTACTTCTTCATATTTTTTGAGTTGTGAATATGTTTACATTACTGTATATATCAAGTCTATTAGAATAATATTTCAAAGCGAGATTTGAAACTCTATGTAACAATTGGTGAAGACAGAAGGTCATGAGTTTGAAAGAGAGTGGGAAGAGGTATGTAGGTGGGTTTGGATGCAAAAATAAAAAGGGAAAAATGTCTATTCAATGTCTGTCTTCTAAAAGCTTAAATCAAGTTCTTTGAATGCTGTCAGAGTATCATTGTACCAGGTTTTCAGCCTTCACTTCTTTTCACTCTGTCCCTTGCTTTCCCCACTGAAGCCCCCTATACTGAAAATGACAGATTGTGAGTTCTTGGCCTCCAACCTGATCACATGAGCTAATTCTGATAAGAATTTTCTCTATTTCTATGAGCATGCCTAGATAAAATAGATGGATAGATGATTGCTAGGTAGAAGACAGATAGATAATATCGATGGATAGATAGATGTTAGATATATACATATATAAATACATATACACACTTGCATATATGCCCACACTCATCTCTCTCTCTCTCTCTCTCTCTCTCTCTCTCTCTCTCTCTCTCTCTCTCTCTCTCTGTGTGTGTGTGTGTGTGTGTGTGTGTGTCTGTGTGTGTGTCTGTGTCTGTGTCTATGTGTCTGTGTGTCTGTGTGTGTCTGTGTGTAAATGTTTCCAATGGGAAATCTAATGGTCTCTACCAGAATTGAATAAAACATGTTTCTTGTAAAATTTTAAATGAGGTATGAAGAATAGTAGACTTCCTTTATAAATAAAATATAACATCATTATCAACGTGTACTTATCATAGAAGTAGAACTCATTTAGGATATCACCCTGTTGCACAGCTCTCTGCAGCTAACATCACATTTTATGACTTTTCCATACTGATGTTTATATATGTTTGATTAGTTAGATGCTATGGAATGTGTTCTGTCTGACTTGTAATACAAGTTCAGGCCTACTGTTGAACTTTTTAACCTAGAAAAGATTCCAATGACCTTACTCAAGTTGATTCTTATTCCTTTTCAGAAGTACCAGGGTCAAATGTAAGTCATCCAAGACAACTGATTCTATTAATCTGATAGCTTCTGTGGTGGCTAATTTTATATGTCAACATACCTAAACTCTCCAGCTTGGTTGTTTGGTCAAACACTAAAAGTGCAGCTGTAATTGCCTTTCCAGAAGTGATAATCACTTATAATTATTTGACTCAAATAGATTAATCCCCACTGGTGTGTGGTGTAGCATCCAGTTGTAGACTTATAAGTAAAAACTGTTAAGTTCCTTCTGTTACCAAGATGTTCAGGGGTTGTGGTTTGCAGCCTGGAGATTCTTTGCTTTATGCCTAAAATCTACTCATGATATGTCTATCTTTCTGGGTCTGAGTTACCTCACTCAGGATGACACTCTCCAAATCCATCCATTTGCCTGAAAATTTTAGGATTTTTTTTCTGCTGAGTAGTACTCCAGTGTAAAAATGTACAACAATTTGCTGAGCCATTCTTCAGTTGAGGAGCATCTAGGTTGTTTCCAGATTCTGACTTTTATGAATACTGCTGCTATGAACATAGTTGAGCTAATACCGTTGGGGTAAGAATGGGCATCCTTTGGGTGTATGCCCAGTGTGGTATTGCTTGATCATTTGGAGAGATTGATTCCCAGTTTTCTGCAGAACCGCCATATTGCTTTTTAAAGTGACTGTACACATTTACAGTCCTATGAACAATGGAGGAGTATTCCTTTTGCTCCACATCCTCTCCAGCATAGGCTGTCATCTATGTTTTTGAACTTAGCCATTCTGACAGATGTAAGTTTGTATTTCAAAGTTGTTCTGATTTGTATTTCTCTGATGGGTTAAGATGTTGAGCAATTTTTAAGTGCCTTTCAGCCATTGTAATTCTTCTGTTGAGAATTCACATTTTAGCTCTGAATCCCATTTGTAAATTGTATTATTTAGGATTTGGGGCGCTAGTTTCTTGAGTTCTCTATGTATTTTAGAGATCAGTTCTCTCTGAGATGGGATAGTGAAGATCTTTTCCCATCCTGTAGGCTATCATTTTGTCTTATTGACTATGTCTTTAACCTTACCTTGCCTCTCAATTTAAAAAGGTTCCACTTAATAATTGTTGTTCTTAGTGTCTGTGCTACTGGTGTTATATATAGGAAGTGATCACCTGTACAATATGTTAAAGAGTATTTTCCACTATCTTTTCTATATAGTTCAATGTAGCTATGTTTCAGGGAAATAGAGAATATCTCCTGAGTAAATTGGGATCATAACAGGGAGGAAGCAAGGGGAGGTGGAAACAAATCATGAAAGAAGGAGATAGTTGATTGAGGGGAGCAACAGTGAGAGAAATAAAGAAATGGATATCTTGATAGAGGGAGCCACTGTGGGGTTAGAAAAAAACCTGGTGCTAAGGAAACATCCAAGAATCCACAAGATGTCCCTGGATAGGACTCCAAGCAATGCTAGTGAGGGTGTCTAAACAGTACTTCCCCTATAATCAAATGAATGACCACCCTAATTGTCATTATAGAATCTTCATCCAGCAATGGATAGAGGAAGAAGCTGAGATCCATAGCTAAGCACTTGGTCAAGCTACAAGTTCAGCTGAAGAGAAAGAAAGGAGAGAGCACATGAGTAAAGGGACCAGTATCATGAGGAAGAGACCCACAGAGTTGTCTGACTGGAGCTGTTGGGAGCTCAGTGAATCAGAAACAATCACTGAGGGACCTTCAGGGAAAAGAACTAAACCCTCCAAACATAGATGACTGTCAAAGGGGGTGGGCAGTTTGTGGAGCCTCTTCCAGCAGGATCAGACTGTATTCCTGGTGCATGAACTGGCATCTTAGAGCCCATACAGAGGAACACCTAACCCAGCCTTAACACTGGGATAAGAAACTTGGACCTACCTCCATTGGATATGCCAGACTGAACTGACCTACCTATTGGGTTCCTTGGGAATGGATGGCGGATGAACTGTGTGTGGGGTGGTATGCAGGAGTACCAGAAGGCACCAGGAGGATGGAAGGGAGGAGTGATATATATGGGAAAAAACTTTTTAAATAAATAAAAAAAAGAAAAATAGAGTGGAAACTGCTGTTGCCCACTCGACCCCCCAAAATGAAATTCTCCCTTAAGTTCACACATAGATATTTTGCCTGAAGTTCCAGATGGCTAACTTTCCATCCCTAAGTTTTTTAGTTTCAAGAGCTGCAAAATCAACTCTTAGGTGAAGTCCACTTATCAGCTTGGTCTATAGGCATGGATTCTTAATCCTGATAATTGCACAAAACATTTCTTTAAGTTGTCTTTAAGTACACACACACACACATACACACACACACACACACACACACACACACACACACACACACACACACACGTGTTTGTTCTATTATTTTTCTCATGACTTTAATAAAATAGCTAATAAGAAGCCTAAGGCAGAATGGGTTTACTTGGGCTCAGAGTTCAAGGGTTAGTCCTGTTACCAAAGGGATAAATAGAGCATGAGGTCACACTGCATAGTCAGGAGCAAAGAGAATACAGAACTGATGTTTAGCTTATTTTCTCTTTTTAAGTCAGTCTGGGACCCAGACTACATATACATTTCTAATTAGTCTCTTTGAATGCCCAGGTAAACTTCAATCCCAGAAACCTTTCTCCAGTGCCCCTATTTTCACATCAGGAGCCGTCTCTCCAATGGGAAAATTCTGATCACCTGCATAACTAACACAGCTGATAACCATTAATAGCCATGTGCTTAGCAGCACATTGAAGTTACCTGCACGATGGTGAGTCTCTGGAATCTAGGATGTGTAAATTATAGAACATGTCCTAAGTCACAGGAAAGAAAAAATAGAGAAGGCCTCTCCTAAACAAGTGGAAGAATCACATGTGAGCAGAGCACTGACAGTATGATGTGGAGTCTCTATGGAGAGGAAGGAAATGGATGCCCTACTATGTCTTCAACAACATTTCATTCATAAGAAGGCAGCTAGTAACTGACTTTGAACCAAAACATTAAAACAGCCTGCTACTTCTTCAGACAGTGCAATTGCTGACATGCTCTCCCAGAGGTACTCATCTTAAAAAATACAAAATGCAGCAAGAGATATCATCTCAAAGCTTTACCCTTGGAAAGCATTAGTGTTCCCCTTCATGTGCTCATGGGCCATTTAGAGTCACTTTTTAGAGGTCTAGGTTTGAGATTCCCATAAAATTGGCTTCTGCTCTGTTTGCTTTTTTGGATGCCATGAGAAACAGCATTTTCCTGGCATTTCTATTGAAAATACTTTTGGCTCCCACTGTGTGGCCTTCTAGCCACAGGGTGTATACACAGAGACTGGGTGGAGGAAGGGAACAAAGAGAGAAACTGCAGGCTGGCAACAGACTCCTACAGGAAAGTGCATTAAAACAAACTACACACAATGCTTTCCCAGGTCCCCTTAATTGTGTTTCATCTCAGTCAGAGGTAGGAACATAGAGAACTGTCAGAACTGCTTGCTTTTAGAAAACGTCCCTTAATGCTCTCTGCCTACCATTCCTGCCAGCGAGTCAGAAAGTATCCTGGCAGATACATTTTCAGATCTTTCTTAAGTTTAAATAGCAACTGGGTGATTTATTTTTTCAAGAAGATCCCCTGGGTTTTATTTGCATTTTTCTAATGTTGTCAGGGCCCTGCAAAGGCTGGTAGACAAAAGGAAAAAGGAAAAAGAGCTTTGTCACTATGCACTGTTTATAGTAAATGTGTGTGGGACAAAACAGATGAATCAAACATGCCCTTTCTGTGCTATCAAAAATTCTGCAATGCCTGGGGAGCCAGGCACAACTTCCTGGACCCCTTTACTCAGCTTTTGTCAATTTTTGTCTCTCCTGCACTGTGTTTTTCCTTACCCTTGCCTTGTTTGGTAACTTTACAACTACACTAAGCCAAGAATCCCAAATAGTTTTAAACATTATTTGGTGACAAGTTGTTCTAAATTTGAAAACATGAAGAAACTAAAAGCCAAAGATAAAAAAAGATTATATGGACAGTTAATATAAGAGTTACAATGACCATTCTTCTTGGGTACAGTCAAAATGTTCATCATGACCAAATATATATGAATAAATGTGTATATGAATATATTTATGCATGCATGTCCATATATGTTGATATTTCCTATATATATTAATATTCATATAGATACCAATAATATAACTTACGTATATATGTACATAAACACACATATATATGTAGTTACAGAAAATACAGTAAACAGAGCTAGTGTTGTCTTAACTCTGTGATTTACTAGTTGTTAAATGTGCTCAGGGGATTTAACATTTTGAACTTTAACTTCTTTATCCTTAAAATTTGGAGAATAATATTCACCAAACTGTAGTCATGAGGATAAAATGTAATGACATCCACAAATTACCTAGCAGGAAACTTAGCTCATATCAGGAGCATAACGTCAGCGTTGTTATTGGTTTTGATAAAGGTTTCACTCTTACCCAGTCAGAAAGCTGGAGACATCCTAGTTTGTGCCCTGCATCTGTTCTCTCCCTCACAGCGAATTAGGTGTCCTCACTGCAGTGTAATTTGAAAGCAAATGATGTTTGGCTAACTGGGTTCCGAATGGATAAGCACTATCATTAAGTATCATTAACTCATACTTCTCCTTCAGTCTGTGTTTTCTGTCTCCCTTGACTATTGTCTCCAATTTTGCAAACCATTCACACAATGGAAAAAATGTGCAAGTCTATTCAATTTTTGTGATCATTAACTCAGTTGTTTTATAGAATTGGCTTTTCCCCCTCCTATTGGATCAATCAATTATGTTGTAATAATACAATCTGTGAGAGTCAATTACACTGGACGTCTACGCTATTTGCTGTCAAAGCAAACACAGTATTCTTGTTTTTAGTGAGTATGAAAAATGCTGTGTTTTCCAGTAGTTCAGTTTTCCAACAACATGGAATCATGTCTTCAGTGTCTACAATACAAAACTGATTTCAGCAGTAACTATTGTGGTGACATCACCCCAGCGTGAGTCCCAGATAAAAGGTCATGAACTCTCCATTGCCTTAAGTAGCAATTCAAATTACAATGAGGCATTATCGTTACGGAAACTTGCTTGGACCTATTTCAACTGCATAGATCAGGAAATTTAAAAGCAAATATTTTTTTGAGGACGAGTTAAAAATCTTGGTTCAGCTTTTCATGTTTGAGAAGACGGCAATGGAATGATTGTGTTCATATACACTTGTGGAACAATTTGATAAGAAGTAGCCCATTAGCTATTTAAAATGTTTGCCAAGGCAATAGAATTCCCCCAATGCTTGCTTTGGATTCTAAACTTCCTATGAATTTCCCTGACAACTCCTGTTTCATCTCTTTGTTGAAACTGCCACTGCTTACAAAGTGACTGACTTTGTCCTCTAATATCTGCACGTAAAATTCAGAGTATCAGATCAGTGTTGGTAACTAGAAATCACATGCATTTCAGTGGATTATTCTAATGATAGTGGCCAACAGTGAGCACAACAAAGATTAAAGCCTTCTTATGAGGTAATATTTTTCCCTTGTTGACATAGCATAATATACTGTGATGGTGATACTAATCTTCCTACCTCACTAACTTTTTCTTGGAAGAATAAACTTGCTGAATGCACTAGACATAATTAAACAAGGTGTCAGCATTGCTGTCTTTGTTATTTCAGTGAGAAAAATGCTACAATTGGAGGGAAATTCTTCCAAGAATGATTAAAACATAATAAAGCACAGTTGAAGTACTCGTGATTTTTAGTTTTTATAATAAAGTAATACTGCCAACTTTTGTTTTTCCTTCTTCAGTATGAAAATCAAGTCTCTTCTATGGTAAGTTCATGTAGCATTATCTGTATAACATAATAAAGGATAAATAATTCTCAATATACAGTAAGCATTGTATTTTATAGGTTACTAGTGTCAGACCCGTGACAAAATACTTTACAAAAACTATTTAAGGAAGAAAACAGTCCATTCTGGCTTAAGTTCAAGGGAATGTATTCTATAATGGAGAAGAAAACATGGTGGGGGCGGGGGAAAGGCCAGCTAGTTACATTGTATCTAGATTCAGGAAGCCCAGTGAATAGAATCAAGAAGTGACCCAGGCCATAATGCTTTAAGTCCAACCCCAGTGATGCAATTCTTCCAGCAAGACTCAGCTTCTTAATAGTTTTTTGACCTTGCCAAATACTACAGCCAGTTGGGGTCAAATGTTTAAACATAGGAAACTTATGGAGAACTTTCCACATTGAAATTGCAACATAACTCATGGTGAAAGGCTATGGCTATTATCAAGTATCATTTACTGTAGTGGCATGCTCTGAATGTGTGTATCCACCTTACTGTTATCATCCAAACATGAACTCCATCCTTGTTGAAGCTAAGATAGAGATTAGATGGAGTTGGAAAATTAGAGCATGTAAAACTTGCAGAATATAATTGTGAGAAGACTTAATGGAAGAAACTCACTGTTTAAGGAAAAGATTTCTTGGGGAGATGCTGTTTAATCGGAAACCCATGGGTCTATCACAAGAAGCTGATAACGCATCGGTAGAGTATCAGGTCTGCAGTGTACAGAACACAGAGAAAGGGAAAACCAGCCCCAGAGGAAACTGAAAGCAAAGGCAGACAAGTCCATTCCTTGTGAGCCATACTAAGGACTGTAATCTTTAGAGCCACTGGTCTAAATGATCTAAGAAGAACAGAAAAAAATTGAAAATATTGTTCAAAGACCCAAGGTCAACCTTGATATATCAAGTTAATGGAAGGTCCCAGTTCTTTATTGTATTCATTTCCTATTCAGCAATTTACCAATCACCTGGGTAAAAATATAGAAGCTATGCTAGACAAAGTAACAGGTGGTACAATCTTGGAAATTTTAATATCAAAAATACTAAAGCTAAAATTCAAATTTATCTCAAAAAGTCAGACTGCTGAAGTCACACTAAGCAGAAAACACTAGAGAGATACATGTAACAGCTTCAATGAACATAAATAAGTTTAAAGGCACAGTGGGAGGGCTGACTTTGATGGCATTGCTTGTGAAAATGTCCAAAGCGCAAGTCATTGTTCTGCTACAGTGTCATGAAGGAGCCAAAACAACCTAAGGTTCCGCTAATGGACTAGTGTATGGGTCTGCCAGTCCATGTTGGTGCCTTAGACTTGTAGAGGGCATTATATCAAAAGCTGGACATTTATAAACTATGATGCCTCTAGATAAAGGCAAACTCTGTAGTGAAGGAAACCAAAGTGAATCAATTTTATAGACTGGAAATCATAAAAAAATCTGTCAGACAAATTACAGAAGATTAGGCACTGCTACCTACTGGTGGGAAATTTCTCCTTTTTTGAAAAGTCAAGTAAAAGCAATGGGGAAACTTCCCAAGGTTCTCTGCAGGGGTCTCTTTCAACGGGAATAGAGAGCCGCCTAAGTAGGTGACTTTGGGATTCTCTGCCAATCATAATAAATAAGAATCCTCATGGTCATTTGTTTTTTGCCTACTAAATATCTACACTCTCTTTATACATGTGGTAAATTTCTTACTTTATGAGTCTTGGGAGACAGGCCCTTCCTCCTAGTACAGAAAATAAAACTGCCCTGTCCTTTTGATAGCCTCTATTGCACAGAGTAATTGGAATTCAGTTCAGTCAGCAGGAGGTACCTTCTCCAGAACTTATTTAGTAACCAGAGAAGGGAAGAATCGAATCTCTTTGGTGAGCAGGTGGCTCCATTAGAGCCAGGTGCAGTAAACTGTGGGCCCTGGCAGCAACTTCATGGACCCCTTTCAGACTGTGGTACTAGTGGCAGTCCAGTCTCCTTTATCACTATTTTTTTTTTTCCTAATTCTGGTCCTGTGTCTCTCCAGGGTCCCATTTTTTTACAATCTCCTTCCAATAAATATATTTTTATCTTAAATTATTTAGATGTAATTTCTGCTTTATACAGCAATATATCCTAACTGCTACAGGTTCAAATATGTTTTCAACTTAATTGTAAATATCTACATTTCTATGCGAAGAACAATAGGTTTCAGATTCCAGGGTTAAGCTTCTAATTGCCATGTTCAGCTTTACTAAGAGAGTGGCTCCAGGGTCTCATTCCTGACTTCTGGGAACATCAGCCAGACCAAGAACATAAATTTGAAATAAAGCAGGGTGAATACATGATGAGGGTATCATTAAAATTATGTATAGTTCATCTTCATATTATGGATTCCATATTTATAGACATGTCCACTCATATAAATACAAAGATGTCCTTGAAACTCTGATATCAGTGCTATTTGCACCTCGCTGGACACTTAACTCATGTGAGCACCTGAATTACAATCTGTACACACTGTCTGATGAGATGTTAGCTATGGCACTCAGCTTTTTCTTTCCAGCTCTCCAACGACAAAGAAGGTCCTCTAGACAGCGTGTTTGGTGCTAGGAATTTCTCCACATTTGTTGGTGATTTTGCTGTTTGCCATCTGACATCATAAACACAAGAAAGCTTAACTCCCTTCCAGAGAAATCACTGGCTCTAATTATGCTGGTACAAGCTGCTATGTTGTTTGCAGTGGATTAAATGCCAATGAATTAACTAACAACTCGACTCCATATTTCCTGAGGAGCAGTGACTTGGTGGTCACTCAGAGGTCCCATCAATGTTTGAGAGCTTAACAATCATGAACAACTTCACTGTAGCAAAAGAATCCAGTTAACAGCTGTGTGAGTCCTTCTCACATCCAAAAAGTAAAGAAGAAATAAGTCTTAATTTTCTCATCCCAAATCTAGGGGAAAGCCTTTATAAGAACTTCTGAGTTTTACAAAGTCAGTGGCATAAGTTGTTGCTGGTTCCCAGGATAAAGGACAGAAGTTGAACTGACATCTACAGTGGTCACATCGTAACTGTGACTTCTCAGGCAATGATCTCCACTCCCAACGTCAAATCATAGTAGTGACAATTTCCTCATGAACACTGAGTGTGACACTCGGGTAAGAAACTGTCAGAACACAGCTGACTCAGTGCCCTTCCGGACAATTATGGGGAAAGGCCTCAGCAAGCAGATGCTATGAATATACTACAGACAATCTAAGAGTGGAGCTATTCACAACAGAAAATAAAGACTAGGAGACCTGTAGGAAAACCCTAAAGACTCCAGTACGATCTGGGGCAGGAATGGTCAGCTTCTCAAGTCTACGGAACAGAGCTGTTTACAGTGCTATTTTCCTTTCTTTCTTTACTGTTAAACTTGGCAGGAGCTAAGATAGGGAAAGCCGCCACCAAATCCAAGTGAGAGCACAGAGGAGCCGATATATTTATATGTTAACAATTTTCTCTCCCAATGAAAGTCTCTAGCTCAGGCAAGAATTCACACCAAGTCTCTGGTTCTGTTGTTTATCATAAAACATAAATAAAATCAGATTTCTTGCAGCTGGTATTTTAATTTCTGAACTAAGACTCTATTTGTCACTTACAGTGTCTACAGAATGGCCTTTTCCTTAAGTCATTAAAATTCCATATGGTTGGTTGGTTAGGTTTGAAGTGGAATCATTTCATTGAGCTCATTTTTTTTTTCTTCTTCGTTTTTTTTTAACTGAAGACCACCAAAACCTCTGTGCATAAGTCCCAAACTACTATAGATGCCTGTAATAAAACCATGGTTGAGAAGAAAATACACTGTTATGATGCAAATCCAATGGAAAGAAATTTTTATTAAAATGTTTACTCTTCAAGATTGTTTCCAAATATCATCAGATCCAAAAACAAAACTCTGGCCATAAACCATAAGGTAGACTGGCCTACAACATGACGTGCTTCTCATCCCCACTCATCTACCATTTTGATTTTCTCCATACATTCTTCACATCAGTCAGTTAACCGGACAAGAAATTCAGCATTGCTGAAGATGGTTCTAATTGTAGATTCTTTCTCAAATATGTTGTTTTCAAAATGCCCCAAATTGACTCATTTTGTACTTATTCTAACATCTGATCCCTCTGTTTTTCTATTTGTCTCTCTCTTTCCAATCACTTTTTTTATATCAGTTGAACAAATTGTATCTCTTTTTAACTCTGGTATTTCTTTTTTTATACCTCAAAATTCCCATTTTCCACTTCAATTTCATAGTTCTTCTGTGACCTACCTTCTTTGGATCATTCCCTTGATGTTGAATCTTACTCTTTGTATTGTTTTGGCTGTGTTTCTCATCTCCTTCTAATGCACTGATTTTTTTTTAAAAAAAAAAAAATGAAAAAGTTTACTTCCTTGGCCTATGTGTAAAACCTGGATTCAAGGTAAAAAGGACATAAGTTTTTGTCTAGAAAGATCTACCACCACCAAAGAATGAACAACCAAAACATTTGAAAATGAGTAGAGGCATTTGGCACACATGGCAGGCTCCTAGCCTGAGTTTCATTAGAATGCTCCATTTTCTTTTATTTTTGTACACTTGGGCCAGCAATTACTTGGTGCAAGTTATTAAAGTTCAACAAAAAGTATTCAGTACCCAGATGTTCATTTCTAACACATTCCTTGATAATAATAATAATAAAACAGGGATTCTTGGAGTAACAGCCAATTCAAGGTGTGTGGTGGAAAGTATAAAAGATTGTACATAGAACTGTATAGTACCAGAAGGTTAGAAAAATGCTTTCTTAAGTTTCTTATGTTTCTGTGGGTGGTGTGTTCCAGAGTATCAGACATATCAACTGAAAGACTCCCCAGTGGGAAAAGCTATAATAATATGAACAGCAAAATGAAGGAAATATTACTGAGATATAACCCAAGTGTTTAATAAGTATCCATAGATCTATACTATTATAAGTTGTTATGTCAATCACTAGAGTCTATTAAAGGAGATCAATGGTTTATAAAATGGGGGTAATATACTCACAAATGTAACTATGTAAACGCCATCTTTGTCCTCTGTTCTGCTCAGCAGTGAAGAGAACCAACCTTTCCAGTCTCTGACCATACAAGTGAGAGAGTGTGAGCCCCCTCTTTAGTTTTAAGTGGTCACTTATCCAGAAAAGACCACACCTAATGGGACAAATACCCCAAGATAGTTGGTGGAACATATTCCCACAACACTTACCCTTTTTCTCTAAATAAGAAGGTTCTAAACCTAGTACAAAGTTATGTACAGTAAGAATAATTATCAAGTATTGTCTAGAAGAAAGAAAGGGTAACAACATAATAATGAAATACAACCAACAAGAATCAACATTAATCAAGAAACATAATAAATGTTCAGGACATAAACAATTGGCAAATTACAGAGAATCTCCAATAGCTGTCCTACCCGGAAGAATCTAAATCTTGTACCTGAAATACTCCTAGCTAAAATGTGAAAGGATTGTTAATGAAACTATTTAGTCTTCAACCCCATCAAAGACTTGAGAAGGAAAATAATATTACCTGGGCAATCATGAAGAGCAAGCAGGCAACTTCTGAAAAATGCAAGAAATGACAAAGACAGCTGGACACTTGGACAGTTACCCAGTGTTTCTCTGAAATGTTGGGGCATCTACTTTTGGTTACAGGCCTACAACATATCACAAGTAAGCCTTTATCCATTCTCCAAAAACATAACCCCAAACTCATTGATTTACCAACCTGGACTTTGACCTGTCACCTGTGCCCTATCTAGATAGAATAAGTCTTCCAAGGAAAAAAGATCACATTAAATAAAAACATTTGAAACATTAAAAGCATTAAAGTCATCAAAGCCAAGGAACACTTAAGAATTGTTATATATTAAAAAACAAAATATAGATTGTGGTAACCAAATGTAGTGCAGAATCCTGGAACCCCAATACCATTAATGCAGAAACAGGGAATTGGGAATATATTTATGCAATGTACTGATTCTGTTAGTGATGTAAGGAAGAGATAGAAGGAGAATGATAAAAGGTAGCCTATACTATCTTCTAAATTTTTCTACAAATCTGAAGTGAATCTAAACATAAATCTAAAATATAATTCCATTAAAAATTCAGTATAAAGAAAAGAAGGGAAAAAGTAAATACTTTATTTTAGTGTCTGCCTCTAAAAATTAAAATAAAAAAGAATTGGTTGTTAAAATTTAAAAAATAAAAGAATTTCACTCTAAAGATTAAAATAAAGAATTTGTCTTTGGGTTTAAATATGAACAGAAGAAACAACAGCAACAAAAGTGACACCACAGAGAGTGCACTATAATGTGTAGGCTGGAGCACCCCTGCACTGTCCCAGCCCGGGCTGGAGCACCCCTGCACTGTCTCAGCCCCAGACTAGAGCACCCCTGTACACTGTCCCAGCTCAGGATGGAGCACACCTTCACTGTTTCCCAACTCACGATGGAGCACACTTTGCTGTCTTCTAGCTTGGGCTGGTACACAACTGTGCTGTATGCACCCAAACTCTATTTTCTTTCTGGATAACCTCTAACTATCTTATTCTCACCACTCAACATAAATTTTATTTCACATCCTTTTTAAAGTCTTTAGATTGAGTTCTCCTTAATTTTGTTACCTGTTCTTTCCAACCTACTTCCCAAAAATTTCACCTTCTTGGTGGTTGGTGCGTCTTTGGGGTAAGAAAGAGTATTATAAAGTCATTTCTCATATGGCAATTAGTACCAAAAAATAGAATGTGGACACAGAGTCTTTAACACATAAGTATCACCTACTAAGGTGACATCTAGTGACAAGAGAAAGGCTGAAACACTTGTTTGGAAGGCAAATGATCTGGTAATTCAGGGGTTTGTTGTGTGAGTGTGTGAGTGTGAGAGTGTGTGTGTGTGTGTGTGTGTGTGTGTGTGTGTGTGTTGTCACACTTGAGTATATCACTTCACCACATTTATATTTTTTTAATTAAGACTTTAGTAATAAAAAAATATCTGTAGGATAATGATTAATCTACTCTTAATCTGCTTTTAATTGAGCTTTAAAGTCTTATAACTTTAATTAAAGTACCACTTGAATATATTTGTGAAATGAAGGCAGTGGTAGTAGTGATAGACGTGGTGGTGGCAATGGTGGAAGTTGAGATTGTGAAGTTGGTGATGGAGGTAACGGTGTTGGTGGTGGTGATCGATGATAAGAGCTATAAATTTAGTAAATCCTTTGTTCCTGGCAATGTAATAAGCCATTTTAGAATTATTTGGTGCAAATTTCACACCAAGTTTGTAAATTCACACAGCTAACCTAGCACTTCTCTGTTCTAAGTACCTTGTATACTTAAAGTCATTTTATTTAGTTATTTCCCAAATCTTTGTGGTCAGTGCTGCTATAATTATTGTTAATAGTAGTTGATATTGAAGTATGATAACATAAGTAGCAAAATGAAGCCACAGATTTAGGATTTAAAGGGAGACATGGAGGGAGCAAAGAAGGGACCTCTTCTTCATGCAAGTTTCCAAAATGGACCCACCATCAACTCTCAAGTCTCATATTTTCAGAAACTTTCAGTTTACAAAGTATCCTAGAGCCCCACAACCAGCCCATGTGCCAGTCCTATCTGACTTGGCTTGTATTTTACTTTTACTTAAAATAGATTTTTCCCTCACATAATGTATCCTAATTAGAGCTTCTGCTCCCTCTACTCTTCCCAGTTCTTCTCCACCTTCCCTGTCATCAAACAAACTGACTTCCGAAGGATAATAGTAAGTTATAATAAGATAAATCAAAAATGAATATATTGGAATAGGATAAAACAAACATAATTTAAAAAAGAGCACAAGAAATAGATACAGAAACCAAGACTATTTTTTAAACAGCAGGAATCCTATAAAAATTAATAAACTTGGATATCATATACATATGTAATACATACGTATAGGGTAAAAGGAGACATACATATATGTGTATATACATATATAAAGATAATAGAGAATATGATGAATGTTCACATGTGTGTTTGTGTGTGAGACTGTGTGCACGTGTGTATCTGTGAGTGTGCAGGTTAGAGAACAACCACAGGAACTGGTATTAAGGATGGATCCTGTTGCATATTCATTCTATTAGCCCATATCTTCTTATTGGAGAACTAAGTACATTGACATCAAGAGATAATAGTGACTACTAATTGCTTATTCCTGTTATTATGTTGTTAGTGGTTGTAGTGCAAAAGGACAGGAGTGTTTCCCTTTTGAGAATTTTTCTAGTATGAGATTACCTATTGCCTGTGTTTACATGGGTGAAATCGACTTCCTTGAATTGGAATTTTCTTTCTAGTGTATTCCATAAGGATGGATTTGTAGATAGATATTGTTTAAATTTGACTTCTATATTAAATACTTTGTTATCTCCACCTATGGTGATTAAAAGTTTTGCTGGGTATGATGTCTCCTTTTAGCATCTTCAAGACATCTATTTAGGCCACTCTAGTTTTTATAGTCTCAGTTAAAAATTTAGGTATAATTTTACTACATCTGCCCTTATGTGTTACGTGGATTTTTTTCCATTTCTGTCTTTAATATTCTTTCTTTGTTCTGTATTTTTAGTATTGAGTTGGGGACTTTCTTTTTGGTCCAATCTTTTTCTGTTGTTCAATAAGGTTCTTGTAACTTTATAGACACAATCTTCTTTAGATTAGAAAAATTTCCTTCTAAGATTTTGTCAAATATATTTTCTGGGTTTTGAGCTGAGGTTAATGTCCTTCTTTTATTCTTATTATTATTGCTTTTGGTCTTTACAAGGTGTTCCAGATTTCCTGGATGTTTTGTGTGAGGAGTTTTCTTTTTTAGATGTAACATTTTCATTAGCTGATAAATCTGGTTTTTTTTTTTCATTGTATCTTCAACATCTGAGATGTTTTTTCACGTCTTGAATTCTGTTTTTGATGTTGGCATCTGTAGTTCCTGTTTGCTTACCTAGATGTTCCATTTCCTGATTTTCTTCAGTTTGTGTTTTCTTTATTGTGTCTATTTTGATTTTCAGGTCTTAAATAGGTTCCGTCACCTCTTTGTTTTTTTCTTGGCATTCTTGGCATCCTTTAAAGGATCTGTTTTCCTCCATTGTTTTGGATGTCTTTTCCTCAATTTCTTTAAAGGAGTTTTTTTTAATCTCTTCTTTAAGGCTTTCTATCATCATAACAAAGTTGGTTTAAAGATCATTTTCTGGTGCATATGCTGTGTTGGAATATTGCTGCAATGGAATGGCTTGGATCTGGTGATGAAGTATCACCCTAGCTCTCTTGTTTGTGTTTTTAAACTTGTATTTATGCACCTGGATTTGGAGTAATTATTAGTGTAGGTGTCAATTTCTGGAATTTTTCTTTTGTAGAGATATTGTAGAATATTATTTTAAGATATTTTACATTTGTTTATGCTGTGGTACATTTGATTTAATAATGCAAAGATGTGTTGCAACTTTTTATGTTGTATTTGTTTAACGCTATGAAGCTGTTACTCTTGTCTGTCTAAAACAGCTGATGGACTAATAAAGAATTGAAGGCCAATAGTGAAGCAGGAGAAAGGATAGGCAGGTCTTCCAGGCAGAGAGAATTAATAGAAGGAGAAATCTTAGATGAAAGGAAAAGTAGCCATAGAAGAAGGAGGACTCTGGGAGCCAGCCATCCAGCTATACATCTAGGTGTGGAGTAAGTGTGAAAGGATGATTACAGAGGTAAGAAAAGAAAAAAAGAATCGGAGAGGCAAAAGATATCCAGGATAAGTTAGAAAAAAAATGGCAAGAAACAAGGTCAGACATTTATAATTAAGAGTAAGACTCCATGTATTTATTTGGGAGCTGAGTGATCAGCCCTCAACCGAGCAAAAAATAAAGAATAATAGGATAGATGGATCGTTTTTAAGTTTCTGTTTCTTTTCTGGACTTCTGGATTCTGTGGCCCATGGCTGAGGATTTCTGTACACACTGAGGTCTGGATTTCTGATGGCGTAGATGGCCTCTGTATACCGGAGCGGGGGGGGGGGGGGCTGTCATAAAAACATAAAAATGGATAAATGGAACCAAATAAAGGACCCATGAAATGGAATCAAATAAAGGACCCACATGTAAAAATATACCTATGAAGAACTGATTCTTGACTAAGATGTCATAATTAAGCAACGAAAAAAAAATCCTTAACACATGGTACTGGTCTAACTCAATATCAGCATGCAGAAGAATGCAAATCAATTCATATTTGTTGGGGGTGGGGCCTCTTTTGGGGTCACATGTTGGGACTGCCTCTATGCTCAGTGCCCTGCTAGTTCTCCTTGGTGGAGAGGGCAATATGGCACACAGAACAACAACACAACCTCCAGGGATAAATTGAAACAATGAAGTTTAATTTTATTAAGGACAGGAAAGCTTTAAATATCTTTTTTCTCAGATCCTCCTTCTAGCCAGTGGAAAGGCTTTGATTTGCTGGTATCTATGGCTGTGGTGGTCTCTTGCCTCTCTAGGTCTCCTTGTACCCAGACTCTGCCCTTTCCAAGGCCCCAGGCAGACACAGGTTGGCTTATGCAAGTGCTAGGAACACATATCCTAAGGCACCAGCTATTACTAGTCTGTACTGGCTGAGGCCTGTGCTGGTCTCCAGGCCCTTAGAAGCCTCCAGTGCCCATACATTCTACACATATCTATCATCATGCAAAAAACTCACATCCAAATGCATCAAAGACCTCAGCATATAATCAGATACACTGAACAAGACAGAATAATAACTAGGGAATAGTCTTGAAGACAATGGCACAGGAGACAACTTCTCGACTAGAACACAGACACTGAAATTAGGAATTAATAATTAGAACCTCCTGAAACTACTGTAAAGCTCCTGTGAGGCGAAGGAAACCATCAGTAGGGTAAAATGGCAGCCTACAGAATAAGAAAAATATCTTCACCAACCCCACATAAGACAGATACAAATCTCCAAAATGTATAAATAATTTAAAAACTAAGCATCAAAAAACTAAACAATCCAATTTAAAAATTGGATACAGATCTAAACAGAAAATTCTCAAAAAAAAATCCCAAATGTCTGAGAAGACCTTAAAGAAATGGTCAAAATCCTTGGCCATTAGAAAAATGCAAATCAAAAAGACTCTGAGATTCCATCTTATGCCTCTCAGAATGGCTAAGTTCAAAATCATGAGTAACAGCCCCTGATGGAAAGAATGTGAAACAAGGGGAACACTCCTCCACTGCTGATAGGAGTGTAAACTTGAACATCCACTTGGAGATCAATATAGCAGTTTCTCAGAAAACTGGAACTATACCAACCTCAAGACCCAACTATATCATTCTTGGGCATATAGCCAATGGATGCTCAATCATACTACAAAGACACTTGCTCAGCCATATTCATAGCAACTTTACTTGTAACATCCAGAAACTGGAAAAATATCTAGAGGTCCCTCAACCAGTCAATGGATAAAGAAAATGTGGTACATATACACAATGGAGTATTCTCAGCTGTTAAAAGCAGTGATATCATCAAAGTCAAAGGCAAATTGGTGGGACTAGGAATAAAATACCTTTAGGAAAGTAAGCCTAGACCCAGAACATGTATGTTAGCTATAAAGAATAGCCATATTACAGTCCATAAACCCAGAGAGGCTAGGGGACAGGAGAGCTCAAAAGGACACTCTAATCTTCCTGGGAAGGAGAAATGGAAGAGATTTTGTGGGTGTCCTGGGGACAGGTGGGATGGGAACATGGGGAGGTAGAAATATTGAAAAAGCTGACTGGAGAGAGTATCATTTTAAGGTTAGGTAAAAATCTTGTACAAGAAAAATTCTCAGGAATCTACAAGGATAATTCCAGCTAAGACTCATAGCAAGAGAGGATGCATAACCTGAAGTGGCCATCTTCTGTGGAAAGATGAGTTTTCAGGGATAGTATTGGGACAGCAACCCAGCCACATAACATTGACTTACAGTTTGTCTTGCCTATGGAGTGTGCTAGGGTAAAGATGACACAGAGATGTTTGGTTAGTAATGACTGGTCTAGCCTCAGACCCATGCCAAGAAAGTGAGCTCACCTGTTACACTACTTGGATTGCCAGGACCCAGAGGCTAATGTTCCAGAGACCTGGGATAGTACTGAACAGGACTGGAGAAAAAGATGTCAATGTATTTAATGCCTAAACATATTCAGTTATACTCATAGGCTGGTCTGTAGTCCAATAACTGACAGAGAGGATTCATCCAGCAACTGGTGAAAATAGATGCTGAGATTCACAGTCAAACATAAGGCCACGCTCAGGGAATACTGATGAAGAGAAGGAGAAAGGATTCTAGCAGCCAGGGGGGTTAAGGACATAAGAAAAACCATATAATCAACTAATCTGGACTCGTAGGCGATCACCCAGACTGAACCAACAATCAAGGAGCCTGAATTGGACTGTCCTAGGCTCTTTGCATAGATGTGACAGTTGTGTAGCTTGGTCTTCTGTGGGACTCCTTTAATGAGAGCAGGGGCTATCTCTGACTCTTTTGCTACCTCATATTGGGTTGCCTTGCCCAGACTTAATACAAGACAAAGTGCTTAGTCTTATTGCAATGTGATGTCATGTTGTGTTGATATCCATGAGAGGCCTGGCATTCTCTAAATAGAAATGGAAGAAGAATGTATGTTGGCTCAGAGGCAACATGAGGTTGATAGACTTGGAAGAGAAGAGAGAAAGAAAACTGTGGTCAGGATGTAAAATTTAAAAAGTAAGTGTTTAAAATATTCATTTGCTATACAAGGCTAGTTTCATACTATGAATTTTCCATGGCCAAATGGGACTTCGAACTACAAATGATCTCTTCTTTGCCTTAATGCTCTGCTGTTATCATCTTAAAATCCTTAATAAATATGAACCATGGTTGTATGCTTTGATTTTACAGTGGCCCTACAAATTCTCTATGCAGTGCTGTCTCATTACCTCATTACCAATTATAAATCTCTGAATACATACTTCACAAATAAAATACCTACACTGAGTACTCACCAGGAAACCTGGCAAACAGAACAACTCATAATTAAATTTTCCAGGCTTAAAACATATAAAACTAGAAATAATTCACTTTTTAGATTTGGGTTGTGGGGTGTGTATGTGTGTGTGTGTGTGTGTGTGTGTGTGTGTGTGTGTGTGTGTGTGTGTGTGTGTGTGTGTGTGTGTGTGTGTATGAAAAATGTTGCCAGTAAGAGAAAGAGAAAAGTAAGCCTGGGTTTCCAATTACTATGATAGTTTCATTATGTTAGTGTGTAATATGTGTATATATATCCTTCTCTTACTTAAGATCATGGGAATTTGGAGTCCAAGTCTTATTAAGATTGTTGTGACAAAATATCCTAATAAAACACAATTGCAGAAGGCTGTATTTTGGCTTATAGTTCATGAATATAGTTTATAATGCTAGAGAAGTTGTAACGGTTTGATCTTGAGGTAGTTGTTCATATTATTTCCACAGTCAAGAAGCAGATAAAAGTTGAAATATCATGCTTACTCCCTTTTTTTATTTGCTGCAAGTCTACAGCCATAAATGAGTGCTTCCACAGTTAGGATTAGCCTTACTGTCCCAACGACCTACTCTAGAAAATCCTCGTAAGATTTACCTAATCTATATTATCCTTCACAGCCCTGCTCTTAGGCTTGTCTGATGGGTGATTATAGATTCTGTCAAGTTGATATCAATATTAACTCTCCAATCAAAAAAATTTAAACTGCCTAGCTTACCAAATATATATTAAACATTTAATTAATAGGAAAAGACACAAATTTTCATTAATATAGCATCCTAATAATTACACAGCTAATAGAGAAAAAAAGTGTTCATAAATTTGAGAGTGTCTTTAGAATTTCGTCGGACCTAAAACACTTTCTGTATGTCTTAATTTTATATTATACATAAAAGCTATTCCTTAGGCAATTTAATAATCTAGTTATTAGAATCTGTATATCTTTATGCCATTCTAGGTCTTTTAGCTAGTCCTGTCTCATCAGGTCACACTATGTAGCACAAAATTATCTTGACCAAGAGAAAAAGAAATCAGTATATTTTTGGTCACTCAACACCATGCTTTTAAATTGCTCATATTTTGGTTATTGTGGTTTCTAAAGCTAGATACATTGTAGTATTTTCAGTCATTAGATGATAAGGAGTCTTCTATAAACAACCCAGAGCTCAAATGAGCAAAGGACACAAATTCTATTACAGAAACAAAGTGCTGTAGAAATAGGTATGTTAATGATACACTAGCAAATATTTTAATTGGTCACGTTATTTTATTAGAAATAAAATATAGTACTAGGAGCAAAGTTGAAGCTTAGAAAGAGTACTGTGGCACCACTGTTTCTTGAACAAAGTGTCTCACCTTGGAACTGTTTCTTTCCCTGTGAGACAGGAAGAATAAGTAGAATTGTAACTGTTAGGATTTGATGACATCCCTGTGATGTCTAGCCCATAATAAGCTCTCTATAACATCTATAACATAAAATGTCCTTCACATCAGTTCTACTTCCAACCAAGTAGAAACTCGGACCATTCAAATATCTTCCTGAGAGTCCTGCTGCACAGTAACAAATCTTTAAGAAACTTCTAAAAACGTATTTTAAAGTATTGAAAAGTATACCTCACACTATGAGAATGTTTACTATTTTCCTTCAGAATTTAGCTCATATGGAAGGTAATAGCTCACTGCTTTTCCTTGTAACCAGAGAAAACATTCTAGAGGTTTAATCCCATGTGAGTGGTTAAGGCAACTCATGTAAAATAAATAAGTGAGTGAGTGGTTAAATAAATAACTGTGTCACCTAAAGAAACATGAACAGCATCACAATGAATAAAGAATCAAGTCAAATAATTCATTAGGAATACATTTCTTTCCTCCTCCTCTCTCTCTTTCTTCTACTTCCTTTGCTTTTTCTGAGATAGAATCTCATATTTTCAAGGCTGGCCTCAAACTTTCCATTTAGCTGAAGATGAATTAAAACTACCAAGGGCTGGTATTACAAGCACATGCCACCAGGCATAGCCCAATATATATTGTTGTTTATTCTAACTTTTTTTTTTCATACTCTTGCCTAAATTTACAACTGAAACATAAGTAAGCTGTTATAGATTTATGGATGTTTTAAATGGTTAAAGGTATTTATTATTCTATAATTTAAAGTTTATTGTGTCACATGGATATAAACGCAGCCAATAAACTACAAAAGGGCTGCTTTTAGAATGAGAAGTTCTGCTAATGTCTCATAAGTTCCAATATTTACTAAACATCTATGAACATGAGGAAGTGTTGCGTTATTTAAAAAGCATGCTGAAATATTCTGTATTGTCATCTGTTTTGAATTTGAAAATTAGAATATAGTATTAAGTGATACTATAAATATAATGCTATTCTATTGTACTCAAGAAATGGAATGTTTTGCCATGTGCAGAGGTAAATAAACTATTATAGTAGCAGACAGGATTTCTTTTCTTTCTTTATTCATTTTTGGAGAGAGGATTATCAAAGCAGCTGTTCTGGACCTTGCTCTGTAGACCACCAGGCTGGCCATGAACTTGGACATCCACTTGGCTTTTCCTCTCCAGTGCTGGAATTAAAGATGTGTGCGACTGGCTAGCAGGAGCTACCAGGCTCCGATGAGTCCTACTGTATTACCTTAATAAGATTAAATAATTATAAAAGTGTGTATTTCTAAACTATAATTTAAAGCTATATTACCGTGAGAGCCACTCTAAGTGTTTTGTTTTTTCTTCCTGACTCTATCATCTGCACTACTTAAGAAAAATTGAAGGGTTTGTCGCCAAGTTGTCCTCTTATGGAACAATGTAATGTTCCTTATAATATTGATGATCCCAGTAATTATCTTGCTGTTCTTAATTAATTCTTAATGAATAACATGGCATTTTAATATCACTTTTATAATAAAGGAAGCTACAATTTGAGATTTTTCCCCAAAGGGAACTGCAATATAATCAATTTGCAAGAATAAAATTACTTTAGATGGTTAACTGTATTTCCATCTACATTTGTACTTACAATAAACTAATTTTGCTTAGATGAAGAAAAAAGGAAGGGGGAAAATAGAGACAAAAAGTAGTAAACTTTTTAATTAAATTTTTTAATGTATTTTATATACTGACTCTGTTCCCCTCTCTCCTCTCTTACTGTTTCCTTCTCCCCCACCTCCCTTCTACACATACCCCCACATTCCTCCTCCATCTCCATTCAGAAAGTAGCAAGCCTGCCATGGAAATCAACACAAGGCACATCAAGTTTAACTCTTTGTAGTAGTGAGGTGTCTTTGGTCCCGAGCAGCCAGAGATTCAAGACCCATAGACTTGCCGCCCGAGACCGCTTAGGTGCCTGCCGCCCAGGCCCCCAGAAATGACTCAGACGCTTGTATTAACTTTATGCTGTTTGGCCTATGGCTCAGGCACATTGCTAGCTAGCTCTTACATCTTAAATCAACCCATTTATATTAATCTGTCTGCCACGGGGCCCGTGGCTCACCTGTGTTCCTTACATGTTGCTCCTTTGGGCTTCAACTCGATCTGTCCCTGACTCTGCCCTTCGTTTCCTACCTATTCTGATTCCTCCTCCTACTTCTTCTATGGTGCCTGTCATGGCCAAAAACAGCTCCTTTATTTAAAGATTGAGATTCATAGCATACAGAAAGGCATTCCCACATCAACTCTTAACATGAGAAGCCCAGTGAGAGGGGTAGGAAAATTAAGATTACATCAACATATAAACTATAGTGATATATTATATGTTTAATATAATTTGTCTGGAATATTGGAGAGACAGAGAAAAACTCTACCACCAATTCATACCTAGCCAACTTCTCAGACAAAACAGTTAAGTGCTATCTTCATTGGTACTCAGCATGACAGAATGGCTGAACTTCTGCCTTCTCCTCCCTTATACATCTTTCTCCGTCCAACTGTTTCACTTTCTGCTTCAGCTCTGCTAGAGCTAGAATTAGAGGTGTGAGCTACTACTGCCTGGCTACTGGGCTTTGAGTTTATAAAGATCCAAACAAATCTCTACCCCCCTAGCGATGATTTTAAAGGCAGGGGTCACCATTCCCTGACATCATGGCTTGACTGTAGGTGATTCTGTCATTTGATATTCCAGACAAATTTCATTAAATATACAATATATTACCACAACAAATAAACAGTTTAACAGCAACAAAATCATTGTACTGATGATCTATGTAAGTGTTTAGTTCTTAAGTAAAGGGAGGATAAATCTGGTAATAGAACCTTGCTGGATTTAGTAACAGGAACTCTTGAGTACGTACAATGCACAGAGGACATATGATCACATGAGAAGCTATCAAAGGATATTATAACCAGGAAAGCAAGAACATCAGACTACATTTTAGAATGACTAACTGGGAAACTAAGAATCAGAAAAGCTGTGTGGTAATTGGTATAATGTAAAAGATTCATGTGACGGTCTCAATTAGCAAATCAGTCGCAAAGAGAAAAGCATTATGAAATAAAGTATAAGCAGATACTCTAGTTTCAAAGCTTAGCCCAGCCTTTGGGAGGGAGGAGTTTAGGGTATGGGGCAGGGTGGAAAGTGCTTGTTAGAGTCACAGGTACTGAGTGAGACTTTTCCCATGTTGAGTTTCTTTGGATGTCTTTGAGTAGTAACATCCCAGTCTTTTGTTGAAAGGGTAGGTTTCTTTGAGACCTAACACCAACCTGTGAGGTAAATATCCTCACAAGTATAGTAGTGTCAAATGTTATGGGGATGACTAATCATGATATTCTGGTTGGATTTGTTAACCTCTCTACAAAAGTGGACTCATAGATGATGTGATCCAGTATCCATTCCCGAAGAGGTCATAGGACCTAGGGGGAAACTTACACAGTTGTTTAGAGAAATTGTCATGGAAAAAAGCTTGAAAAGAATGTTAGAACCAGGATACAGAGAGAAGGATTGTGAAATATTGCCTTTTTGGTATGCCATAGTCATCATGGTCATGGCAACCAGTGCTGGCCTGTAGGTGCAGATCTCTACAGCTGTGACTGTCTACAATAGATCTACAACACTACAGGACCTACTAACAACAACTAGTCATCCCTAAAATTGTACACCATTATGAGTAAAATGTAAATCATAGAATAAATAAATATTTCCACTCTCTGAATAGTTCATCAGAACTATTGGTTACTGATTAATTATAGGAGAAGAGTAGTCATTGTTTTCTTTGTGTACCTACCTATGAGATCACCAGGCTCCAACGCATAGTTTAAAATCTCTGGTTATTCACATGATCCTAGTTAAACTCAGTCAAAAATTAGTAACAACCAAACAATCAAACAAACAAACCAAACATCTAAGATGTCATGAATATAGGAAGAAAACTTGTAGGGATAACATTAATACAGTGGACAGGAAATTGGAGCTGACTGGGCATTATAATAATCAGTACAATAAGTATGTTCTTTATACATATGTGAAATTTTCAAAGAATAAAATTAATAAAAATTATTTTGATTGAAAGAAATTAAAGTATATGAAAACAGTGTTTAGGGTTCTCAACACAAATGTTATTAAATGCTGGGTACGCTGGCCTCTAGGTGCAGATCTCTACATAATGGAAGTCAAAACGCATCCATACACTGTCAAATATTGCCCATGGAATGAGGGAAACCTCAAAGGAGACCCCATTATCTAGATGACAAGGATAAAAAGAAGGAAGAAGTTTGGTAAAAGACTCCAGCAATGGGAGTTTCCAGCCAGATTAGCATGTTAGCATTGGGCAATAGAGTCTTAATCACCTGGAAATTACACATGAACTCAGCTCCCCGGTATGGTTTCTAGGATTTCCAGAGACTAATAGACATCAACATTGTACTAGAAAATTGGAATGAAAAATAACTCTACAATAAGGATGCTGCCACTGAATTGCCATAGCTGTGACATGTTTATAATGTTTAGAAACATAGAGAGTCAGGAAAGCAAATTAAAAATAGAGATTCATAGTTTTTTTCCAAACAGGCATATACATGAATATGTGAACAAAGGTCACAAAACATATAACCCACCTAAACATAAATGCACAACACGAGGGGAAAAAATGGAAAATTTCAGGAGGAAACACTCATTATATTTATCTCTGGGTAATTTTTAATGTCTTCTTTATTATACTGTTTTTATTCAACAAGATGAGGAAAATTCAAAACAGGTGCCATTCTTAAGATGTGAAATAAATGGAATTTTAAGATACTTAGTTATTTTCCTTGCAATCAATAGATTTTAAAAACCCACATTTTGAAGCATCATATATTCAAAAAAGGGCAGAAATTATTTTTAATGTCTTTAACAAAACTAACATTTCTATGGGCCCTGTTTTTTTTCTACACAAAAGATAAAACTACAGGAAGCTTTTGCTGCATCCTTTGCAATGCTCTGAACGAAGTGAAAAGTTTTACTTAAAAATCAACAGGCCCTGGCCACAGAAAAAACAATAGCAATGACATGAATTAACCTTAACCTAATCTTTATGGTATCAAAATACAGATACATTATTAGATTGTCTAAATATTTAGCAAATTCCTCAAGAGGTTGGGCTGACATTTTTTGTAGTATTCTGGAAAAGATAAATAACCATTTCTTTTTTTTTTTCTCCAAAGAAACTAGAGGTCTAAAATTAGGAACTAGTTTCCAGAAGGAAGGAAGAATAACATAATTGCAAAACTGTTTTTAAACAGATATTGGTTGAGTACACCAAAATTAAGAGCTTTTTAGTAAGGCAAGTTACAACAGGAACCACATATTTGAGACTTCGTGTTTGAGAGGGTACAAGCCAGTGGCCATCATGCCTGAAGGCACAGCAGCAGGCAGGCATACACGATATAGGAGGAGAGGTTATCTTACAGATTGAAGCACAATCATGAGACATAGAGAATGAAATTGGGAATGCTGCAAGTTTGGGGGACCTAAAAACACGCTCCAAGTGAAACACTTCCTCCGGTGAATCCATATCTCTTTACCTTCCTTAAGTAACTCCACCAACTGAGAATGAAGTATTCCAGCAGCGGAGGCTACGGGGATCATTTTGATTCAAACCACCACAGTATCAGATAATTTCTCAGCATGTTATAGTAATCTTACTGGTATAATAAGCTTATAGCGTGCTCATCATGTATAGGTACCCACGTGTTGATCCTGTTCATATTGGTCACATGATTTAATCTCCCCAAGGCTGTTTCTTTACCTATCATCAAAGGTCAAAGTCAACCATGTCTGATTAAGTTACCACGACAATCTGTGAGCTGATTCATGCCAAACACATAGAACTCTTAGTACTTGCTGATATCACTGTTACATTCAGAAAAGCAAACCTGAGGACGAGAGCTTATCACCAAAATGACAACCATTTTTTATCTCTTCTAGGCCATCCTCTAAACTTTTCTTTCCTAATAGTTTGAAGAGTATACCAAAAAAAAGTGTTTTATTGTAGCATTTCTTATATACATATAATTTATTTTCTTTTCAGGTTCCAAAAATCCTGTATTTCTATACTCTTGTAGTTTAATCATGAAGTTAAGACTGACACTTAGCTTTTTATGTCAGCAAAAAAACAATGTGCTTATTGCCAAAACATAATCTTTTATTTATGTTTTTAGCTGAAAATTTGGCTAACATTTTACTAAAACCGATATAATTATTTTAAAAATATATAAATTTTAATAAGTACATTTTGATAATATAGATAGACACATACATACATACATACATACGTAAGTACGTACGTATGTACGTACGTTCGTACATACATACATACATACATACATACATACATACATACATAAAACAAAACATGGCTTCTGCAGGGAAGTATGACCCAAAGTCCAGATTCCCATGACCATGTTGATGAAAGCCATGAGGAGTAGCAATGACTCTTAGAGTACCAAAGGATGTATATGAAGGGAGAAAGCAGGTAACTGTTTTTGGCAGCAATGAATGAGCTCCTGGATAATCACTCAAAGACCTCACACTGCCGACTTTCATGGCTGAAAGGCATGCAGAGTAAAGAGAGAGTGTTTTCAGCTGACTATCATACACATAGAAAAGGCTCTTTCAGTAGGATTAAAATTTCTGCTTTATTTCCATCCTGAGACATGGGTTCTTCCACATTCATGCCTATATATCTAGCTTCTTATAGTAGACTCCAAAACCATTTATGTCTACATACTTACTAACAAGATACAATGAGTAATTTATACTCACAGGTCCATGCTTTTTCTATGTCAGTGCAGTCCACTCAGGCTGATACATCTGACTTTATTCAGATTTGCTTGTTCATTTGATGAATGTTTATCAACATGGCTTGGTGTTGAGAAAAGATAAAGCTTTCTTTTTCCTTCTTCTAAACGTTATAAATCACCAGGAAGAAGCTAGTAAGCAATTACAGATATGCTTAACTCTCAGAGTGCTTTCACTAATCACGTTTATTTGGTTTTCTCTAAACAAATCAAGGATACGTAAGTCTTGAAGCAGATTCAACTGGCTCCAACCTTGGTTCTTCTATGTTCTTGAAGAATACATTGGCTACAAAGTTGAATTTCTAATCTTTAGTTTTTTCATCTAAAAGTATGACAAAAAGATAATCCTCTCAAAAGATTCCTTTTAACCTTAACTGAGATAATATAACTAGTGGTATAAGTGGTTTAAGTTTATTTAGTGTTTCTGTCTCAGGTTCCTTGCACAAAGCTCCAAAACTTTCAATTTTTCAAAATAATGAGTGTTTGTTATTCTAATAATGTGACTCTAGATGATTCTGAAATAGGACCTTAAAAGACCAACCAGAAATTAGAAATTTGTGAAATTAAGTCACCAGACACAGGTAAGGTGGGGGCACTGGAGTCTGAGTTTAAAAAATAGAAAGTGATTTATTTAGTCAATCATACTTTTGTATATAAACTCCTGTAACTTTTCTGAGCCCACGAGGGAGATGCGGCTTCCCTAGAGGTTCATTGATAACCCAGAAAGGCTACATTCCTGATTTCATAAGGAGAGAGCAAAAAAAAAAAATCCTTTTGTTATATCTCTTTATTAGACTCTTGATTTGTAGTCTTGATAATAAAAATATATTTGTAAACATAGTGCTTTCCTGAGATGGCCACAGAACCCGTAATGTATAGCTTCTTATTTGGAAGTCTAAATCCTTAATGGACACTTTTTAATTCTGGAATCTCTACAAACTTCAGGTAGTTAGTGTCAGTACAGTATTGTGATATACCCTTCTGGGATTAAACTGTAATAGGGGCTTAGATCAGTATCTGACCCAGTGATGAGACCCTAGTCCTCAAAACAAGCTTTATTAATATTTTCATTATCTAATATTTCAAGTGTCTGCTAGAAGTGTTCTCAAGCATAACAATATCCATAAGGAGCAAGTTTTAGAAGCATCACATTTTAGTCTATAAACCACAATCAAGCAGATGAGTTGAATGCTGGGAGACAGTTGAATGCATCTGAGTGATAAAATCTTGGAAGTGCCGAAAAGAAATTTAAAGGCAAAGAGCCAGCAGAACACAGTGTGACTTCTTTACCAGCTGTTTAGCATTGAGAACTCTTCAATGTCACTGTGTCTATCCTATAAATTAAGCTATATTTCTACAAGTTCTGCTTGTTGGCCTAGTCCCAAAGTATGAGCTTCCTAGGGCCAACGTTAGCTACAATGGCTAATATGGTCAGTTATGCATAAATCTTCTCAACTGTAACTATGTATTTGTGGTTAACAGTTTAATCTTTGGGGGAGTTTTTTGGCATTATTTATATTCAACTCTGCCAATATACACATCAGCCTTCACTTCAAAGACTTTTCTACTACAGTTTCAGCAGCAGATGAACTGTAAATACATAAAGGGCACTGTAAAGATCAAAATAAAATTGTTTGATTCTTTGAGAAAAACAAAATGACTTTAAGTGGAAAAGAAAATTTTAGCATCTATATACCTGTTTCCCTTGTGGGATGTTAGAATTTTGAGGATGTAGGGAATAAGAAAGGAGTTAGGAACCAAGAGTTCTCATGCTGACTCAGCTGTTGGACCCTGGGATGATCTCATTTAAGCTTCTCCACTTTACTGTTAGGTTGTTTAAAAGGCATACTAAGTAATGTCAACATATCATAAACATTATGGAATGAAAAGTTTCCAACTCTAAGGCAGAAGTGGTTATTAAAAGTGAGGTGTCTTATGGGCATATTGCTTTAAGGACCACATAACCTGTTAGTGCATATATGCACATCTCTCATTTCTCTCAAGCATATAGTATGCAAAATACTATAATGATGTTATTTTTTTTTTCATCTCGTTGATAATAGAAAGCCCTGTAATAAAAGTTTCAATGCCCTAAAGGGCAAATTCAATGGCTAAATAAATCAGGTAATGAACACAGCATTGGCTGTTAGATAACTGAAGTGTACTTAACACAGTAATTCTCTTCATTTCCTGTGGCCAAAGGATACCTGGCTCACAGTTCTCTTTCATGTTTTCATTCACTACCTTATTGTGCAGGGTTGCCAATAATTTTAAAAATAATAGTTTCACAATTTGTAAACATCTCCATCTCTCCCTCTCCATATTAACGATTTCCCTCATTGCCACAAGGTGTATTTTTATAATCATCTATGAATTCCAAATGCTCTATGCCTATAACTACACTTCTCATCTTTCTCTTTATAGATCAAGTCCAAGGACAGACATTTCAACCACAAGACTGCCAGGCCAATCTTCCTAGCACCTGTGTCTCCCATTGTTTTCTCCAGTCTATGCTTCAGACTGTAGAAGTTCTTTAAGGTAAGAGTTTTCTGAAGATGCGATCACACTGGTACTTTTCACACAACAGGAACCACAGTGCCTGTTAAGGACAGCTTAAAAAATAGAAGAGCATTCTGACTCATGGTGTCACTTTATTATGGCGGAGAAGACACAGTGGGTATCTAAGGTCTATTCACATCTAGCCCATTCACATCACAGAGGATTAAGAAACAAAGGAGGAATGTTTATGCCCAACATCTCAGACTAAAAGTGTCCTTTGCATTCATGGCGGGTCTTACCTCATTCAGTTTCCTTGGAATGCCCTTCTGGCACACCTATGACTGTGCCTCAACTTCCTCTGTAATTTTGCATCCAATCAGGTTGGCAATAAAGACTAACCATTGCACTTCCTTGTAAAGAAAAAAAGAATGTTTTGAGAGAAAAACATATTTAATTATATGTTAATATGCAGACATGGAAGTTCAAGGAGAAAATGGATTCTTACAGAGATAGTTAAGGGAATATGAATATGTATATAAGATTAATAAAAAGAGGTCATGGGAAGGGTATAAGATTTCTTACTCAGCACCTCCCATAGTGACAGGTAATCCCAATATGTAAGAAGACAATGAGCAATTAGAAATGTTTGTAAAAACTTGTGATAAGAGCCTTTTTGGTTAACATAAGAATAAGTAGAGTTCTGAAAGAGGTTAGAGTTTGTTGTAAAAACTTCATGCATTAGTTGCATCTGAGTAGTTATAAGCCATGTAATGGAGAGAACAAATTGACAGACAATGAATTTTGAGTTCGTATTCCCTGGCTTACCTGGTAGTACTGCTTCTGGGCCCATGAGAAAGAGAGAATCATGACAAAGAGAGTACATGGTGATGGTGGTTCTTCCCTATGTAACACAGAAAGCAGATGCTGGGGAGAAGCAGTCCCCAAAGACATGTCCTAGCTTAGGGTCTACTTCTGCTAGTATAATCCTACTTTCTAAAGTTTCCAGAACTATACTAACTTGTCTTGCCAACTGGGCACCAGGCACTTAATACATGAGGCCTCTGATAGGATAGTTTCTACACTAACTGGAGTACTTTCCTTAATGCTAGCCTGGAACTGGAGAAATTCTATAAAATTTTCTACTGCTAAAATATTAATTGATTAATTCCATCCCCCGATCCCACATGGTCGAAGGAGAGGTCTAACTTTCTGACCTCCACACAAAGGCTAGGGAATATGAGTGTGCACAACACATATAGTTAATAAATAAGTATAAAATAGAATGATAATGGAATTTTTCATAACCAAAGTTTTTGTAGCTAATCAAAATATCACAATTGATTATTTTTTCTATAATTTTAAAAGAATCTATTTTAGAAACTTATCAAAATGCACTGTGTATATGAATTTGTTTGCATAGCAACCCATATTTATACCAAAAAGCATTGAATTTAGTTAATGATAGCATTTTGTCATTTATGTACAAATCTGGGTATATAAATATATGTATAATAATATTAATTGAAATTAGTTTTACTATAAATTACTTTGACTTTAGACTATAAAGATAAAATAATCCATGAAACCAGAATTTCTAAATAAACTAATATGTTAAAAATACATTTTTGTGATGATATTTATAACTGAAAACATTTCACTTGTGATGTTTTGTAGTGGTATATAATAGTTTTAGTTTTTACACATAAATGTTGTCCTGTGAAAGTTGCCATTTAAAGACCTTGTAGGTGTATCTGAGCTCTTTGTGACAGTCCTCTTTACCAGACGAAATCAAACAAATTTTATATAACTTTTTTTCCAACTGTCAACTATTTGCCTTTTTATCTTTTGTTTATTTAACAAGTATTTTTGCCATATCTACCTCTGATATCCCTCCCTTTCTTCCTCCTAGTCCCTCACAGACCTTCCTCAGCCTCCCCCTGCCCCATCCCCCCATTCATTCCCCAAGAAGGGCAAGGAGTCTCAAGGTGGGCCAGTTCAGTTTGGCATACCCAGTTGAGGTAGGTCCAAGTTAATTATTCCCAGTTTTAAGGTGAGGTTATGTGTTCCTCTGTAGAGAATGGGGTACAAGATGTTAGTTCATGCACTAGGAACTTTTACTCCACAAGCTGCCCATGCCATTTGACAGTTGTTTACCTTTGGAGGATTTAATTCCTTTACATGAAAGTTCCTCAGCAATTATTTCTGAGTCACTGAGCTCCCAATAGCTCTGGTAAGCCACCTCTGTGTGTCTCCTCCTCATGATCCTGCTCCTTTTGCTCATATATTCTCTCCTATCTCTCTCTCTTAAGCTGGACCTGGAGTTCATCCTAGTGCTTAGGTATGTATTTCTATTTCTGCCTCTGTCCATTGCTGGATGAAGTTTCTATAATGATCATTAGAGTGGTCATTCATTTGATTATAGGAAAAGTCCTATTTAGGCACCTTCTTTCGATCACTTGGAGTCCTAGTCAAGGACATCTTGTGGGTTCTTGGAAGTTTCTCTGGGCCCAGTTTTCTTCCTAAATCTACAGTGGCTCCCTATATCAAGATATACATTTCTTGTTCTCACTCTCTATTGCACAGCAGTATTATTCATAATAACCAGAATCTGGGAACAACCTAGATGCCCCTCAACCGAAGAACAGATTAATAAATTGTGGTATTTTACACAATGGAGTGTTACTTAGCAGGAAAATAAAAAGACATCTTAAAATTTTCAGGCAAATAGATATATTTGGAGAGTATTGTCCTGAGTGAGGTATCACAGGCCCAGAAAGATAGACAGGATATGTACTCACTCATAAGTGGGTTTTAGACATAAAACAAAGAATAACCAGGCTGCAGATCACAACCCCTGAACATGTAGGAAACAGAAGGAATTTAAGAGAGACATCTGGGGAATTCATCTGGAAAGGGGAAATAGAGAAGATTTCCTGAGTAAATTGGAATTATAACAGAGAGATAGCAAGGGAAGATGGAAATAAATCTTGACAGTTCTTTTATAAGTTGCCCCAACGTGAGTGAACACTGGTCTTCTTCAGATAATAGGACTGTTAGTAAAATTTCTCATCTTAGTCTTTACTTGTTCACTTATTAACTGAATTACTTACAAAACTGATATATGCCTAACCCACAGTTTGTATGAAGTGTTAGTTATAGATACCACCTTAAAAACAGACTATTACAGGGGCTGTTGGAAAAATGATATTGTTATCCATGAATTGAGACATCTCTCTCACTGAAATATAATCATTTGGAAAGCATGTTTAAGCAAGATAGAATGTCAAGCTGACCTTCCACGGGACTCTGAAAAGAAAAGTAGAAATGTAACCATATTTCATATCAACATAAAGTCCAGGCAAGATAGGAAAGGATGTATTGCTTTCAAATGGATTATTAGCTTAGAAATGTTTGAAATTGTAGGTGAAGCAGCGCTTCAAACGTAAGCTGCTTGCTGACTGAAAGACATGCTGACTTAAGACGTCTAACTTGGTAATTACCTAGAAAGATACCTTTGCAGGTTGGGTGGTCATTTATTCTGAAACTTACTGACCAGCTGGCTTTCATTATAATTTTGGTTTAAGGAGAAAAAATAATTTGTTTTACTTGGCCACAGGAAGTAGCGACATCCAGTTCCTCTGCGATATTCCAAATTATTACCAGATCTTATGTCTTTCATGTAGCTGTCAGATTTTGTGTTTTTAAGTGAAATATAAGTTAGTTACAGAGTGAATAGTCATGATTTGTTTTCATGTTGGGCTTTCATAATAAGGAAGATATACCTGCTAATAGAAAATGACTATGTGTTACAACCTCTAATTGTCTTATTGGATACTCAACTAATATCCTCAGCATAGTGTGAACATGTTATAAATCTTGACTTACACTTTTCTAAGCACGTAAACTTATACAGAAAGTGTGTACAGTTGTAAAATCTGCCTGCAAAATCAAAGCTATTCAAATGTACGCCTGATTGACAGGCAATTTTTAAATTAATCCTTCCCTATGTCACAATTCACACAGAAAAACCAAGTTGATCTCAATAAATGTTGTCAAACTTCCTCTCTCTCCACCTCAAGATGATAAAAATATAACTGTACTCCCCACAGAGGACTATCTGATATCTGGACTCTGGAGATTCATTGAAGTCATAAAAAGGAAATAAATATATGTTCACACATAGGTCATTATAGAATCTGCACAGCAGTTCTTCCCAGCACAAAATAAAACTGATCTTTGGCTCTGGAAGTAGGAGTAGCCAACAAATAAAAGGAGAATAAGACAAAGAACCCTTCTTTATGTATGGAGTCCCATACATGCCGATTCTTCTATCACATGTGAAATGCACTCTGAAGCTTCAGGAACAGCTGAAGCTCTTCACTGTATAGTTCCTTTAGTAACAAATGCCATGTTTAATATAAAAATTATAAGAGGACTTATGTAATATAGTATAAGCCCACAATTTATAACATTTCTCAGCAAGGCTATCAACAGATCCCTGTGTATGAACACTGTTTCTCCTCTCTCTTTTTCGGCCACTGGTGGTTTTCAACAAGAATGATTAAAACTGTCTACAGGACTTCTGAGTATTCCAACCTGTGAGTGTTTTCAACCCATTTATGGACAGAGCCAGATCACATGGACTTCTACCAAACCAAGAACATCGTTTTCTGAACGTACTGCTTCCCTTTTTGATTCAGTTGAAACCTGGTTTTCTTCAAGATTGTTTAAAAGTTCCACCAAGTTTTAGGCAGAATGCCAACTCCTTCCTTTAGATTTTGGCTTCCATTCTTCCCTCCTCAGCCTGGGAGAGTGTTAGAGTTTATTTGGATGTTTTCTCTCTTCTAAAAAGAAGCTATAAAACTGTAATAAGACCATTGATTTTTAATTACTTATTTAGGTATGAACCACAGAAATGGACTGAATATGAATACAAAAATAAACAGTCAAATGGTGAGAGTGTCAGATGAATGGTGAGTTGCAACACATGTGTATAGTTTAGGTCATATCTCATAGTAGCCAAAAACTACAGAAGGGAACATTCTATAAGAAAAGTTTTCAGCAAAATATAATTTGTGGGATTTTATCTCTTCCAAGAAGCCATGATGATAAATTGCAAATTAAAATGATCATAGAAATAAGTGGATTTTACTTGGCCCCTTTTCAACATGTTTTCTTTTTCTCCTAACATATTGTCTTCCAAACTGAAAATAAAGATTCTAAACCTTTAAACAAAATTAAGCTTCTGTGCAAAGCTCGCTTAATTAATGTTATCCTAGTTTTAAGCCAGATTTTCACCTTGTATTTACTTTTTATTGTTTATATGTCTATATATATATATATTTATAATGGTGTGATCAAATCCATATCCTGTTTCCTTCTATCCAGTTTTCCCCTATCTAACTACCACTTTACCCTCACAATTTCATTGGATTACTCTTTATTTTTTTTAAACACACTGAATGTGTTTGGTGTTCATATACATTCATGGCTATAGGACCATCTCCTGAAGCATGGGTAACCTCTCAGAAGCTGCATCAATGAATAAAAATTACTGTCCCTCCACTATCAGTCAAAAATTGCCAATAGCTCTCCAACTAGGGATAAGATTTCAAGAGCTTTCCCTTATCCATACGGTGACTTTAGCTGGCTTAATTTATATAGGTTTTGTCCATCCAGTTATGCCGTTGTGAGCTGAGTTGTTGGGGAAAGGTGGCTTTTCATAACCCTCAAGTACTATTTACATGCAGATACCCATTACTTCTTGTTCTTACAGCATTTATCTCCCTTCCTCCTGGATGATCCTTGTGCTTGGGAGAGTTGGTGTGATGTAGATATCCCAGTTAGAACTAAACACTCCATGCTATCTTGTTCTCTAAACATTGATTAGTCAGGCATCTCTGTGTTAATCCATATACTGCAAAAATTCCCCAGGGTTGGGGTGGTGATGTAGCTCCTTCCAGTTCCTCTACTATGAAGCTAAACTTTTTTATAAAGTAGACTAAAAAGCTGAGTGGAGCAAGCCAGATGTTCCAGCCAAGCCTTTAATCCTAGCCATGCCTTAGTAGATTAAAGATGTGGTAAGAAAAAGAGAGAAATACAGTAAAGACAGATTCAGACAAAAAAAAAAAAAGCTCTAAATGGTTTAAAGTGCATTTTAAAATATACATAAGCTTAGGAAAGAAAAGAGAAAAAAATGATAAACTTCTTTTATGTAATATATATACCACAAAAGAGGGAAAATTCATAGAGAGTCCGGATACTATGTTATGTTGTCTTTTAACTGTTTGACTGCTCAGGAAGGAGCAAGAGCTGATAAGATACATTTAATTATAAATGCTGCTGGATTAAACCAACCAATATGTTTTGTAAATGCCTTGACTTCAAATTTGAAGTCAAAGTTATGTTACTTTGGAGAAGATATTTTTAAAATTTCCACAGAAAATGGGAGACTGTGTGTGGCGGGATTAAGGTGTCAGCTGATAAGGTCATAAGACACTTCCGGGACCCTGGAGGGGGTGTGGCCAACCTGGAGGGGGTGTGGCCAACTCCATTGATAAGTGGCTGCTGGGACAGGAGGAGCTCTCTTCCTGGTTCCTGGCTGCTGGACAGACAGAATCGGAATCCATCATCCTTCAATCGCGCATTCATCGCTCATCCATCGCTTGGATACGCCAGTCCTTGTCCAGGTGCCACCATAAGCTGTTACTAATATTGTGAGTGTTAATTTATATTCTAATAAATATTAATCTTGGACTGGCGCCTTGAAAGTAAAACTCCGTCTACAACTGTGAATTCATTCCAGGTTAAAGAAAGTAAGTTTTAATTGAGGAATACCCTTGAAAAATCTCAATGGGAATAGATGACCCAGATGATCCAACATTTCAGAGCACCTATATTGCTGTTTCCTCTGATCTCTGTATCAGAATAGCTTCAAGGAAGCTGGATAAGATGATCTAGCTTCACAGTCAGGATTTAACCATAATCTTGAATTTTTTCAGGATCCCAATAAGATTTCTTGCACCCTCAGTCAGCAGTAAGTAGTCTAGAGAAGTATGCCATATTCCCTCAAAATGGATTGTGTTTGTATTTGCTTACAGTGTTGGTTACAAGTTGTTATAGATAACATTCAGGGAAAAACTATACAAAGGAAATTAGATTTGGGGTTGTTCTTTATAAAGGGAGGAAATGCTGTGGGATTACACTCTTATACACTGTAAATACTTATTCCTCCTATTGGTTTAATAAAATGGTAATTGGCCAGAAGGCAGATAGGAGGTATGGGTGGGGCTACCAGACTAAGAAAACTTTGGGAAGAAGAAGAACAGAATGGAGATACCAGGCAGATACAGAAGAAAGAAGACAAAAATGCTCTGAGAAAAGGTACTAAGCCACTTTTTAAGAGTAAGAGTTAGCAAGTCATATGTCTTAGCCATAGGGCAAGCAGCCCTGTCTTTCCCAGATGCCATAAGCTATCAATTAAAAAGCTGTGTGATCCATATGAGTTACCTCTTTGGGGTTGCTGATCAGCTGGATATCACAGATCCCCCTCTCCTCACATAACACACACATTATAGACTATTGTTACTGCTTTTGGTTACTCTTCAGAACTTGATGCCAACTATCTATTTTTGGAAACAACAGGTACCTGCATAGGACATAGAAAAGGCATTCTGGTACTAACCTAGAAGTTTCATTCGTGTTGTCTAGCTTTCACAGTGCTGGAAAGTGCTATGGGTAGTACTTAGAGAGAAGGTTAATCAGCAGTCTTATCCAGCTGAGAACACTGAAAAGAATATTAAACAGCCTGGCAAAGCATATCCACTGATACAGTAGTGGCCAAGATGCTATGGGAATAACTTTTTGATTGGATCTGAAGCCTGCTCCACAAGAAGAAACTCTGGAAACAATAAATAGGCTTAAAAACCTATGGCTGGGTAGGTCATAGGCCAAGTGGAGAAGACAAAATCATTCTGCTATGGGCATAATAATAGATTTCTTTCTTTGTTCTCATTATTTATGCATATAGATTAATGCATGTCTCAACTTATATCAAATATATTGCTTTTTGCAGTATATGAATTAACACAGAGATACCCAACTAATCAATGTGTAGGAAACAAGATAGTATGGAGTGTTTAGCTTTAAGTGGGATATCTACATCACACCAACTCTCCCAAGCCCAAGGATCATCCAGGAGGAGGGGAAACAAATACTGTAAGAACAAGAACTAGTGGGTATCAAAACTGCCAAGCAGGAGGGTACAGAAGAAGCGGATCATCTTGCAGAAACACCAAATTTATTATCTAGCCTTGGCCCCTTTCCTAATCTGTCTATCAGGAAGTCTGTATAACTCCTAGTCTCTCAACCCCCCTCCTTCCTGAGGTTACCCTAACTTCTAATATGAGGTTAGTGGTGACAAGTGCTCTTAGTTCCTTCAAGCTGACACAGGGTCAGCAATGGAGTGGCAGCAGTCAGAAATTCTCATAGCAGGGTCTATCTATAAGGCCATAATGAAACTGCTGAAGACCCAGGCCTATTTTGTTATGGAATGCATCTTTGTAATTGTCATAAGAGTAAGGTAGCACCTATGACACATATGTAAAGTGAGACTGTTAGTAGTACTACAATTCTAGTGAGAACTTAGTTACAAAAATATTAAAGGCAGTTTTGCTCTTATTTGAGAAAGAGAACAGGCAAGAAAACTATCCAAAGAATATGTCATGTTTGGTCATAAGCATCAATGAGGCAACAATGTCGTCATTATCCATAACAGTGTTCACTGTGAAGAATGCTATTTGTTTTGTTCAAAAGTTCAAGGACTTAGAACCTTT
Source organism: Phyllotis vaccarum (assembly GCA_033318265.1). Lineage (NCBI taxonomy): Eukaryota > Metazoa > Chordata > Mammalia > Rodentia > Cricetidae > Phyllotis > Phyllotis vaccarum. The sequence continues at coordinate 118,682,526 of JARWLC010000005.1, forward strand.
CATCTATCAATTTAAGTTTAGAAGTTGACCATTGAGTTTCTTCTATGATAACCTCATGAGGAATACTATGAGACCATGTTAATAAGGAAAGTTTATTGACATGGTTAACATAAACTTGGTTTAATTAGGTGAAGCATAATTCTGAAGCTGGCTGGACTGTGTACCAGAAACTTTTTATTAGAATCTTGTAGAAGGCCTATTGGCTGTTCCTTACCAGAAACAATTGCCTCTGCCAATGCATCAACTGTAATGACCAGTAGATGTGGACAATAGGGGCCAAACCTAAGTAAAATCCATGTTCCGTTTGTTGAAGTCACAACTAGATATCAGTATGTGTAACTCTGATGACAGAGTTTGTGACAATCTACCTGATTCAGGAAACATGATGGTTGGAATACAGGACATTATATTATAAGATGTAATCTTCTAAAACAGTGTTATTAGTAAAGAAATATAATTATTTATAATAAGCATAAAACCTTATTTTTACTTTAAATTATCAAAAAGTCTATTTCAGGATTTTTATTTTGTGTGTAGAATATCTTAAAATATAAAGATGTAATTACAGCTATATATAATATATGTTCTATACACATATATGTATGTATGCATATGTTTATCTAGAAAAGTTTTTTTAAATGTATACCTGGCATAACTTTACTTTGGTAAAAGAGCCACCCAATGTAACTTCTTTTTATTCTTTTTATACTCTGTGTTCTATTAAGCTTCTCCATTACTTGATGAAACACTAACCAATAGAAACATGGGCATGAGAGGGTTTGTTTGGTTTACAGGTCACGGGAATTCAAAGCAGAGGTTTAAAAGAGTAACCCTGGAGGAATATTGCTTATTGGCTTTCTTCACCTGTTTATTCAGCATCTTTTTATTTTTTTTTATAAAGTCAAGGCCCACTTGCCCAAGGTTGGCATTGCCAATGGAGAGCTAGGCTCTCCTACATCAATGAGCTATTCGGAAAATGCCCTACAGACCTATCTGATGGTGGCCACACCTCAGTTACATTTTCCTATTCTTCAGATGTGTCAAGCTGACAACCAAGATAATCTATCACACAATGTACCTATTTATGTCTGCTACAAATATTTTCAAGAGATGATCATTTTCATAAAGGAACAAATATCATGACAGTCAGTTATCTGCATTGTACTTTTCCTTCACATAATTGAAAGAAATCTTTGGTATCTTTCTCCTAATCCCTACGATGATGACCACAAGTTTTATTTTCTGTGTCATCTAACTTTGCATTTATATTTTATTATTTAATTTATAGTGCATAAAGGCTGTTTGGAGGTTTATGGAATAACATATTATAGTCAATTTACTGGTCCACAGATACAAATGTCTTGTGTGTATGCAAATTAAAAAAAATATATATATATATTATATATATGTACGACACTGAAAAAGAAGATTGGAGCACTATTGTGTGGCAGAAGTTTAATTATATACTATTTTGCACATTTGTATGTATATGCAAGCTTTCATAAGAACATGGTCTTCAGTATAGTAGTAGTTTATCTCTTGCATCTCTATGGTTGTTTCCTTGCAATGGAGTCTTAAACTGATGGAGTTTCATGAAGAAAGCATTTCCCACATCTTACATTTCCAAAAATTTCTATTAGACCCTCATATGTTCTCCTCTCACTTCATTTTTGCTTATTTAAACTTTTTCTGATTTTTGTTTTATTTCCTGACCAGACTGCTTTACTTTCCACATGAAGTCAGATTTTCATTATAGTTTTTGGACACATACTCTCCACAAAAAACCCAAATTCAGAAGGTTCATCACATATCCAAACAAATATGACTTTCTCAACTTTCACCTGGCTTCTGCATAAGACTAAGCTTTGGCTTTCCTATTTGCAAACATTCAGTGTGCCTTGGCTATGATTAGAACACCAGCACATGTGGACTATCAATACTGCTTATGATTTCACTTTTCAAAATCCTTTTTTAAACCTTCTTCATTTTATGATCCCAGACTGAACTCTGTTTTGAATACAGTGGCTTCAGGCCATCTACTTACTGATTTTGAGGAGTTCAATGGTATCAGTTGATCTGTTTACTGCATCTGTTGACTATTGCTCATGATAGCTTTCTCATAATGTTTGTAATCTATCCCTGTGGGCTAATTTTCAGCTTGGTTTTTAAAATCCTATTAGAACAAATGTGACCTGATTAATAAACCCAAATAACTATCACAAAGAGATATTTTATTAGGATCAATATTTATTCAAGAAATCTACAATATAAATGCAAAAAAATGCAAATAGAAAAGAGATCCAGTTTTCCAAAACAGATCTTCTTTCCAAGCAGTAGAGAAGCAGAGGGCTGTCCTCATAGTACAAAACTTTAAGCTGTGTTTGGCTACACCTTAAGGCTACAACTTCAAAGTTCATAGGAGAACCCTAAACCTGAACAGGCCCAAAGGCCACAACCTCTGGTCAGAGGAGTGCTAAATCTCACTACACAAAAATGTCTTAGGTTATGAAATGAAGGTTGGGAGATGATTTATCTAGGAATCTGAGAGATTTCAGTAAGCTTTGGAGTGAATTTTAAGGTTGGTTTTCAGATCATGTTGCCTGCACCACCCATGTAGCACAAATTTAGACCTTACACCAACAAATGATTCTACTGTTCTAATTCACAGAAAGTTTGCTTTACCAATACTAATCTCAGACAAATGGTAAATTCACCATTCTCATTGTTATTTGTGTTTTTGAAAGGTAAGTGGCCTGAACGTCCTTAGTACCTCATTTATTCAAGACTTTAGATTCTGTTCCTGCTTCTTCTAGATGTAAGGAACATACCTAACTCAGTATGCTTTCGTATATTCCAATCTCAAATCAAAATGGAAAAATTGATAACACTGAATTATATCTAGGAGACAGCATCCATTTAAATGAGAGCAGCATTGTCCAACAACTTAGGGGTGAATTATCACAGAGAGCACCACGAACATGCACATCTATTTTCATTTATCTACTTAGAAAGTAGAATTTCTAGCTGAAAAGGTCTGTGTGTTCTTAATAAAGCAAAGGTTATGACACAAGTAGATTCCAAACAACAGTCCCTGAAGCTATTCTCTTATGCCTCTGTAGTTCAGATGGGAGGGGACTAGAAAAGGCAGTTATTCTGGATTGTGGCATCACTGGAGTGTCTGTATTTGTCTGTTCTCTTTTTTAAATCTGCTTTTAATCTCCAAATCCATGGAGAATAGCAAAGAAAAAATTCTAACTTTGTCAGCCAAGGTGTATCTTAATGGTTGAAACTCAAATTCAGAACACTTTCTGGGGCAGTATTTCATTTCACATCTTCTTTGACAATTTACATTCTTGGTTGTGATTTCACTGTTAGAAATCATTCCAAGGCATGTTAAGATGTCAGCATTTAAAGGGTTTATGAGATCAGAAGCCTATGGGAGACTTTTAAAAAATGGATGTAGCAATTAAGTTTCATTCAAGGATAAACTCTAGAGCTTCTGTTCGTGAGTTCAATGTAAATGAACAACCAATATGGTTGAAACAATAAAAAATATAGAAGGAAAACTTCCATTCTGTTGAGAACATCTTGTAAACTTATAAAGTAGCATTTAACATGTCATTTCAGAAAGAGAGGGAAAAGAAGGAACGAAGAAGCTAGTAAAGTAAGTAGGTAAGTTAGTAATAAAGGAAACCAAAAAGAAAGAAAGAAAAAGTTGTGGAGTTGTAAAATGACCAGCAATAAGTAGATTGTACTGTTAAGCTAAAAGCCAAAGAAACCTACAGACATTGTCTGAGGTAAGGAAATATGAACACTGTAGCCTCTGCTGCTGGATGTACATTTAACATGAATGATAATATACAAAAAACTTTAAAACCACAAGCAAGGCAGGTTGCGCAGATTAGGCATTTTAGGGGATTATGTTACATTGTAAATAATTGTCCCACTTACTAGTTTAATAAAAATACTGATTGGCTGAAGGTAGACAGAATGTATTGGCAGAGCTACTGGACTGGGAAAACTCTGGGAACAGGAAAAACAAAGCATAAATGCCACAAAAATGCCACAGTGAAGCCACAGAGACAACATGCTGAGATATCAGTGGATGCAGAGGAAAGAAGTTGAAATGGTGCTCTGAGAAAAGGTACCGAGCCTCATGGCTTAACAAGGTAGGAGTCCTGGGTTAGTTTAGAAGTAAGATCTAGAAAGTTACACGTCTGGGCCACAATTAACGATTAATACAAGTTTCTGTGTATTTCAGTGGGACTATGAGACTGTGGGACTGAAAGTCTAGACCACAGGGCTAGACCAGCAAGTGATGGCCAGGAGTCTAGGCTGGTAAGTCTAGGTCAGAAACATCTTACAGCAGACAGCTACGGAGGATTGTCTAAAATATGTGTTATTTTATAGAAAGCTCATTTAGAAGAACTGATTTTAACACTGGTATAACTTACGTGCATTTTAAGTATAATGACAAACAAATCTATTTAAAATGCAAATATTCTCAGGAGCTAGTGGTTTTAAGTCACTCAAAGACTTTGAAATGAATTATTAATTAGCTATGTATATTTTAAATGTCTTCAAATGGAAATGAACAATAGGCAAGTTTGTGTACCTTTGGTTGACAAGGCTACTACCAAAAGCTCCTAAGACTCTATTTCTACTAGACAAAAGTACTTCATATTTGCTAATTCAGTGTAGTGGGATTATGTTCTGTTCCATTGTAAATTAAACTGCCTACTAGTTTAATAAAAATGCTGATTGGCTGAAGGCAGATAGGAAGTGTGGGCAGGGCTACCAGATTAAGACAACTCTGGGAGTAGGAAGAGCAGAGTAGAAAATGCCAGAGAAGCCAGAAGATGCAGAGGACAACAATGCATGAGAAAAGATACCAAGCTGCATGGTTGAACAGGATAAAAATCATGAGTTAGTTTAAGAGCAAGAGCTAGCTAGCAAAATGCCAGAGCCATAGGCTTATCAGCATAAAAGTAATACAAGCTTCTGTGTGTTTCCTTGACACTTAGGGACTGGTGGTCCAGATCGTGGGGCTAGTCCAGGCCAGAAATTTAATATAACAAATGGTGGCCCAACACGGGTGATATACACCCACATAAAGCCTTAGAAAGCTTTAAGCTCAAGGGCACAGAGCAGAGCCAAAAGCAGTTTCCAAGTTGTGTCTCTCACATGAGTCCTGATGGTACAGAGATACCCAGGTGAGGCATGTGGACTTGGGCTACAAAATGTCAGAGTTTTGAATTGAGTTTAAGTTGCAACCTTGATGGTTCCTAAAGTTTCACAGTAGCCTAGATATAGGCAACAAGCTGAACATGATGTATTTAAGATGTCTGTTTATGTAGACAACAGAAAACAGAGTCAAAGACTGCCTCTTAGTAGCAGCAGCATTTTCTTGGGTAAGCTCTGTTTTCTGGAAGCAAGCAGAGACTTGGCTTTTTAAAGAGAAGCTTCCTGATTCAGCCTTATACCTTGCTGCCAAATACTTAGATGGAGTCATGAGCAACAGACAGCAGTGCTTTACTTGGTAATTATATGGACCCTAAATTTTTCCAGAGTGATAATTGTGGGTCCAATCAGTACCTCAACCAAAAAGATAAATTCAATGAAGCTAGACTAGGAGCTGGGTTGAGCCAGCCAGCCATCTTAGCCAAGCCTTTAATCCTTAACCACACCTTGGCAGAATAAAGGTGTGGACAGAAACAGACCAAAATAGAGGGAGATGGATAGAGTCAACCACCCTAACCAAGCAAAGGTATAATCAGAAACAGAATAAGATAAGAAGTAAAAGATATACCTTGAAGACAGATTTAAAAAAAATAACTCAAAATGGTTTAGAGTGTGTTTAAAAATATACATAGACATAAAGAGGGAAAAAAGAAAAAAGGATAGAGAAAGTCCTTAAAAAAATAGAGTAAAATAAAATAATGAGCCACATAAAGTTGGAAAACATAAAGAATATCTGGGTACTGTATGTTATTGTCTTGTCTTTAAGTTTTTTGATTTAAAATGAAGTAGTTAAAGCTGGTAAAAGACATTTGATTATAAATGTTGCTGGATTAATTCAACTTGTATATTTTGTAAATGAGATGACTTTAAAATTTAAATCAAAAGATATACTGTTTTGGAGAAGTTTTCTTTTTATTTCCACAGAAAATGAGGCTTTGGGTTTATTCCTGGTTAAAGAAAATAAAGTTTGATTGCAGAAGACCCCCTGAAAAGTTTCTAGTGGAAATGAATGGCCCAGATGATTCAGCATTTCAGAGCACCTCTGTTGCAGTTTCCTCTGAGCTCTGCATTGAAAATAACTTCAAGAAGACTGGCTGAGATGACCCAAATTTGAAGACTACTCCATTAAAGACTTGTCCATAATCCTAAATTTTTCTTGGAGTCCCCATGGGACTGAGAGCACTCCCAGCAGGTAGTAGCCTAGATATCTATGCTCACATTCCTAAAAAAATGGATAATGTATGTCTGTCTTTGTTTACAGTGTTGGTTAAAAGTTGTTACAGATAACAGTGAAAAAAATTATACAAAGGAAATTAGATTTGGAGTTCTTGTTTTAAAAATATTTAAAAAAAAAAAAAGAGGAATTGTAGTGGGATTGTGTTCTGTTCCATTGTAAATAATTGTCCTGCCTAGAGGTTTAATAAAAATGCTGATTGGCTGAAGGCAGACAGGAAGTGTGGGTGGAGCTATCAGACTAAGAAAATTCTGGAAACAGGATGAGCAGAGCAGAGATGCCAAAGAAGCCAGCAGATACAAAGGACAACTATGTTGCTCTGCGAAAGAGTACCAAGCCCCATGGCTGAACAGTATAAGGATCATGGGATAGTTTAATGGTAAAGAGTTAGTAAGTTATATGCCTGGGCTCTAGGCTGATCAGCATAAAATTAATGTAAGCATCTGTGTGTCACTGTGGGACTGCAGGACTGTGAGACTGTGGGTCTGTGGGTCTGCAGGTCCAAACCTCAGGGCAAGGCCAGAAAGGTCGGGCCAGAAGCCTCATACTACAAAATGGTGCCCTACTTTGGGTGCCAGAAATTACATTAATATTCACTTGTAATATATTATATAAAGGATTAATATTTATTGATGGGTACATGAACACTCATGATACAAATTAGACTTTAAGATAATTCTTGGAAATAGGAATTGTTCCACACGGGGCTGCTGGTCCACTCTCTGAGAACACAGGAACAAAACAGAGCAGAACTTGTTGTTCCCTAGGTCCAATCAATTCTGGCCATACCCCTGTAAATGTCCTGAACTCAGGAGCTATGCATCTGGACTTTCCTAAGTAATGCCTGAATCCGACTACAGTTCACTGTTTTAAGAAATTTTCTGAAATAAACTGAGAATGTTAAGAGCTGCTTATAATACAGACCTATAACCTGAATTGTGATAACTCAGGAATAGAAGACAAATTTTTGTCTGAAATATTAAAATACAAATGCCATATTTGATGTGAATATGAAACCTCAAATTTAGAAGGCTGAAACCAGGCATCTGGTTAGCTAAAACTCAATTTTCTGAGAAAAGCTAGTATACATGGTATCTATTGATTTTTCTAATGAGCCTCATTCCCATATTATCATTTATTTAATGATCTACTGAAAGAATTCAATACAGTGTTTTATCCAGTTGGCTATCATAGCAACTACATAGTTAATTTTATACATGTTTATTTTTCTTAGCCTCTGTTTCTAGAGCAAAGGACCAATGTACCCCATTAAAGTACTATTGAGACCCTTGATGGCATTTGGTGCATAGCGAATGCTAAGCAAATGTCTGTTAAACAAAACAAATAAAAACAACACTTGATCACAAAAGATTTTTCAAAACAATTATGGTCATATATTGCTTAATTTTCCAGAAGTATAATTGGGAATTAGCTTCCAGGAGTGTTTTCAAGAATGTTATGACTTATATAAATAAATATTGAGTGCATAGGTTGTAGTAACAAAAGTACTAAACGTTAGAAAAACATGAAAATAAAAAGTATACAGCCAGTTACCACCCTGACAAGTCCACTGTCATTCCCAGACGTTTTTGCATGAATAGATGGCAAAGATCAGAATAACTAGAAGAACAGCATACCAGTAACATTCATACACACACACAAAAACACGAAGTTTGTTTTGCTCTTTTGGTATTCACGACTTGACCCAATTACTAATTTAGGAAGTATCAGATATCTAAAGATAAGTATATTTGTTTTTAACCAAACCCCGTTCCCCACCTCTCCACGCATATATTCTTCCTAGGCTGCCCATCTTTCAAACTAAAATGTGTTTGATATTAAGTTTTTCCAATCAGTGAAGACATAGTTGTGACTATATTTACATGACCTTTGCATTTCTCCACTTCCCATGAAAGGCCTGGGGACTTCATGAACCTGCCATCTCAATGCACTCAAAATATTTGCTCCAAAGAAAATGTAATTTTATAGTTCAAGAAATCTTCAAATTAAAATAAAAGGTAGATACATATCACAACTCAGAAGCATCCAGTTGTGTCCGAGTGCATCCAGAGGTTAAAGAGGCTTAGAGAAGCATTGGAAAAGGCTCACATGTCAAGAACTCCACATCTCTGGCAGGCTAAATGGAGCAGCTTATCCCTCATTTCATACTGTGAATGCCAACCTGTGAATATATCATATATTGCAGGATTAATGCCAACAAAAGGATCTCATTGTTGTGTTAAGTACAAAATAAATGCATGCATACATATATAAATATATAAATACATTCCAGAAATGGGAAACAACTCAGTGGACTTTTACAGCAGTTAGGAAGAGCCCAGTCCAACACCAGCTGTTTATTAGTAAGAGCAAAAGAAACATACACAGCATTTTTGTTTAGGGACTGGGTTAACATGAGATAACATTTTTATTTGCAAACCTCTTTCTTCAAACAAATGCTAAACATCTGTGACCTCGACACTTTTTTATTGCATTTATTATAAAGGAAAAAGTTAGAACTACAAAACTAGGTCACTTGGCATCATTCATGTTGTTTCCTCCAAGTTCATAACAGTTTCTGTTGCAGTGGGCAACACCCTCTTATATCAGTTAGGCTAAATACATGAAAACCACAACACAATATTCAAGACCTACAGGTGGCCCCCACTACTCTACGCTCAATCAGTAACTCCTCTTTCTGTGTGCTTACAGTGGGGGTTATCTTGCGAGTCAGTGAGTGTAAGGAGTAGCCACTACTTTCATGACAGTAATATACTCATATACAAAAGTTATTATTTTTACATAGCAACCATAGTTTCCACTTCCTCTTTTCTTCCCAGTCCCTCCCCCACATCCCTTCAATCTCCCATGCCCTCCTCCTCTGTTCCTATTGATAAAAAAGAAAGGTTTTCCATGGATATCAACTAAACATGGCGTATCTATCAAGTTACAGTAAAACTAGGTACTTTCCCTCGTATTAAGGCTTGACAAGGCAACCCAATATGAAGAATAGGGTTCCAAAAGCAGGCAAAAATGTCAGAGACAGCCCCTGCTCTTACTTTCAGAAATCTCACAAAAAGATCATATTACACAACTGTAACATACATGCAGAGAGTCTAGGTCAGTCCCATGAAGGCTCCCTGCTTATCAGTTTTGTCTTTGTGACCGCCCCTAAGTCCAGGTTAGTTGATTCTGTGGGTTTTCTTGTGGTATTCTTGATCCTTTTGGCTCCCCCCCTTTTACAGGATTCCCCAAGCTCTGCCTAATGTTATGTTGTGGATCTCTGCATCTGTTTCCATTAGTTGCTGGATGAAGCCTCTCTGGTAATAATTGGGTTAGTTACCAATGTGTAAGACTAGCAAAAAATCATTAGGCATCATTATATTGACATTTTTTTTTCTAGTCCTGATTGGCTCTATCCTAGGTCTCTGTGCTATCCAGCCTCTGGGCACTGACATTCCAAGCAGTGTTAGGAATGGGCTCATTCTCGTGGCCTGGGTCTCAGACTGGATCTGCCTTTGGTTGGCCACTCCCTCAATTTCTGTGCCACCTTTACCCCAGCAGATCTTGTAAGCAGGACAAATTGTAGGTTGAAGATTATGTGGCTGGGTTTTTGTCCCTCCACCATAAGTCTTGCCTGGTTATAGGCATTCTCCAATTCAGGTTAAGTAACCCCTATTGCTTGGAGTTTTAGCTAGGGATACCCTTGTATATGTCTGGGTATTTCCATTGCATCCAATTTATACGTCATCATAAAATGTCCCCCCTTTCCAGTCATCTTTCAGTACTCTCTCTTTCATTCTTCACCCTTTAAAAAAGTGTTTAATTTCATAGACATAACTTATTGGATGGCAACTGCGTTATGAAATTCCAGTACACAGATATACTATTAGCATGAGTATAGTTTAGACCCATCTTTCTAACAAAATACCTTCTGGGATGAAACTTCCCCTGGACTTAGGGGTATACCTGCATTAAGTCCTTCAGTGATAACTGCCAATAACACTGATAATAAGGATAATGAATGAGTAATCACATTTTGAGGGTACATTTAATTTGCATTAAAATAAAGAGATTACATTTCTTCTTCAATCGAAGGAATTCAGTTTAATGGAAGGGAGCTGAAAACCATAAGATCTGTGGGACAAGGTTCAGAGTCAGTGAAGACAGTGCATGCGCACTGTGGAAGAAGGGCAACATGAAAGGAGCGTTGTAGAGGAGAAAGCAATAAAATGAAAATGTGTTAGACATAAGAAAGAAGGAATTTCTTGAGAGACTTGAACATCAAGTGATAAAAAAGGACAAAAATGAATGGGTAGAGATGTATCTATGAGCTGGCTAGGTGAAGGACAGATAAGGAAGAGACTCAGTCTGCTCTTTATTCTGTACAACCAGCAAAATATGTCACATGGCAGAAGACTAACGCTGCGAAAACAGATCTTTCTCAAAAGGATTAGGAGAGCAACTAAGCAGGAACCAAGAGGCCAATAGAGAAACCAGATTTAAGAAAAAGCAACAAAAACAAAAAAAGTAAGACTTTGCATTTAGAGTCTAAACTTTAGACTATTCAACAAGACTATTTATTAATTATAAGAAGGCTAAGTTCAAACTCCCGGTAGCTTCATGCATCATGCGAGAGAACAGCAATTAAAGCTGTGAGTGTTATGAACTTACTGCACACACACACATGCATGCAAAAACGCAGGCATGGATATGCACATGCACACCCACACAGTGTGTTACATTGTGTTACAGAGACTAGATACAGACAAGAAGAAAGAGGCAGCCATTGATGAACATATATTTCAGAAGTAGCTGTAAAGGGAGCAAAAGAGTCTCAGTCCAGATCCACACTGAGTTTCCCCAAGCGTAGAAAGCAGGGTTTTTGGAGGATGTAGGAAGATCATCAGATGTTGTCTTTGCAAATATACTGATCTGCTTGACTAACGTCATTCATGAAACTCATGAGCAATTGTGTTTAGACCAAAAAAAAAAAAAAAAAAGTGGTTCCCAGCCTCACTATTGAAATTTCATCATTCTCATCCCTCTCCCTGAAAAATGCATACACTGGGCACAGAACTGAAATATCCCTGTATAACAGATATTCATAAACTTCTCTTTTTCCAAGAGCAATCGCAGCATGGCTGTGCAAAATTTCATTTCTCTTACTCCACACTAAATCCTAGAAAAGCATTTCCAACTAATATAGACGAATGTTTCATAGTTTTCAGATTTAAGAGTTAAGACCCATTAATAACAGCACTTTCCAAAGTGATGTACCAAGTAGAGAGAAGTGTGCACAACTAAGTCTGTTGTAAATAGAGGTAATAATGCAGTGGAAAAGGAGTGTCTGAGGACTCAAAGGAACAAGAGACTGCTTGTCTAAAATGAGGAACATGGACTACTCAGGAATTGTCATCAGCTGAGAAGCTTGTGGATTCACATGCCAATGTGGAGCCTCCCACTTACTACCTTTAAATTCTGCCTCAGATTAAACCGTGGAAGAAAAATCACAGGGGTTCAAAAGTTTAGCAAATATTACGTTTTATAGCTAGAATGTGTTTATCATTCATTGCAATTTTCTGAGACATAGCCTTGCAATGTCTATGCTGTCCTGTTACTCCCCATATGAACCATGGCAATCTCCCCTGCCTCAGTGCTAGAATTGGAAGCATGCACTATCAGTGATTATTTTGAACAGACATCTATCTCTGATGTTTAAAGAGAAAAGTCACAACTTGTCACTCTTGTGGGTGGTACTTTTTGATATAAACATAAGGGATATGACAGCCTACCCATGTTCTTTTTTATTATTTCATAAGCAAACTTTCAGGACAGCATTTGAGTCTTTGCCAAATAATATTTACTTCCCAGAATTTGAAAGAATCACCCCAAACTATTACTTAAATAACTCAAAAACTTATGTTTAACATCAACACAATAAACAGGCTATATTTTGTCATGATTTTCATGAAACAATTAAAATTTTTTTTCTGTGACATGGCATCACTAAATGTTTGGCAGTCTTTTATGAGCCTAGCAGGATGTGAAGCAATCTGTTACCAAGGGACAAAACCATGGCACATGGGAGCCAGAAAACATCACCTGTCATCTGCCAGGTCATTAGCCAAAGCAGTGGAATAGACGAGGCTTCTGTTTCTTCACTTAGGAAAGAGGTATGGGGTTTAACGTTTTCTAGGACAACTTTCTATTATAAATCCTTAGTTTATGATAAGTCATGTAAGAGACCCTGAAATTTTAAGGACAGTTACTTTACTAAATATGACCACTGTTTTAGTAAGGGTTATTACTGCTGTCACTGAATACCATGACCAAAAGCATCTTGGGGAGAAAAGGGTTTATTTGGCCGACATATCTTGAGTCAAGACAGGAACTCTCTAACAGGGCAAGAACATGGAAGCAAGAGCTGATGTAGTGTTGTATGAGGTTTCTGGCCTGGACTTTCTGGCCTAACCTCAAGGTTTAGGACCCGCAGACCCGCAGTCCCACAGTCCCACAGAGACACACAGATGCTTTCAATAATTTGAGGCTGATTGACCTAAGGCCCAGGCATATCACTGGCTAGCTTTCTACCTTTCAACTAACCCTTGTTTCTTATCTTGTTCAGCCATGAGGCTCAGTACCTTTTCTTAGACCAGCACAGTTGTCCTCTGCTTCTTCTGGCTTTTCTCTCAGGTGTTCTCTTTGGCATTCTGCTCTGTGCTTCCTGTTCTCAAGAGTTTTCTTAGTCTGGTAGCCCCGCCCACACTTCCTGCCTGCCTTTGGCCAATCAGCGCTCTTTATTAAACCAGTGGGTGGGACAAATATTTACCATGAAACAACACAATCCCCTACAATGTAGTAACCATATAGGAGTGCTGATTACAGACTTCTTCCTTCTGGTTTAATCAGCCTGCTTTTTTTATGGCACAGGATGACCAGCCCAATAGTGAGACCATCCACAATGGGCTGAACCTTCCCACATAGTTAATTAAGAAAATGCCCTACAGGATACCTACAGCTGCATCTTATAAAGACATTTTCTTAACTGATGTTCCCTCCCCTCGCCTGACTCTAGCTTGTGTCAAGTCATAAATTTATAAATTTATCATAAAATTATCCAGCACAGTCAGTCCTTGAACTAGAAGCGATCTCTGGTAGCCAGGGGGAAAGACCATAGAAGAAGGAAGAACATAAACATTTATCATGTACCTTCCATATAGGTGTCTAAGGACCAATTATATATCTTCTTAAATATTTTAAATAAAGAACACATGCTGTTTCAACTTTATAATATTCGGATGAAGAAGATAAGAGCATATTTTGAAATATTAACTGATTTGAGTTTATCCAGCAAAAGAAAAAATATGATCTGAATAAAGATGCAAATGACTCCATGGTCATCTTTTTTGTTCAGGCAACTGACCAATATATTCAGCATAATATTTTCTGCCCCAACATAATTTATTTGAGAGGTGAACACATACACAGGAAAGAAGAAATTAAAGTGACCTTGAAAATAAATATGGTTTTCATTTGTGTTCCATCTAAAATTTCACACTCTGCTGGATACACTCAGAAACTACAATAAACCAATAATCCAGCATACGTGCAGGCATTCAGTGGGTCACAGGGGTTCCTGTACAGTTGTCTGTTTCTTGTACAAGACAACAGGAGCCATTGTACAGTAGCCTCAAAGCTGCTATTGTAAGACTTGGTATCACTGTGCCAGGAAGGGTTTTCTTCATCTCTTTCCCAACTTGGGATATTCCAATAGTTGAGTGCTTTATAGACTTACTTTACCTGAAACTGAGAGGAATGAAAGGGTGGAAATAGTAGCCTGCCCACCTTGTTTTAAAGTCTTCCTGAAATTTGCCCAGAGCCAGATCTGATTTTGAATAAAAAAAGTCTCAGCAACATCTATGCTTTTGCGATTTTTGCACGGTGTGCCTCATACACTTTTTATTTAGTAAGATGAAAACTCATTTGTGAGTTTGGAAAAATATTTGTGTGAATAATTTCAAGCTAGTGTCAATGACAGGTTCTATTGAGCAACTGTCTGCCTTAGCAGACCTAAGGAAATAAAATTATATCATATGTTACTAATGTTTTAACTGCAACAATCACATTCAAATCTAGAACTGCCAAGGAACAAGCCATCCTCAAGCCAGGCTTCAAGGAAGATCCTGTTCCCTTTACTCTTTGCTCTCCGCAGCCACAGCCACAGATCTTTTGCAGGATGTAAATCAGATCATATCCTTCCCTGAGGATTTCCCACAAGATATAAAAACCTGGCTTCCTGCTCTCAGGAGATCCAGCCAGCCCATCCCTGTCATCTTCATCTGTCCACTTCTTGTAACAAAGTCTTATTTCTGAGATAAGACAAGGTAATGTCCCTCCCCATATCTGCCTGCTGCCTGTTTTCTGGCCCCAAGACAGCTTCAAAGTCCAGTCCTTCACCTTGTCTTATTCAGGTCCTACCCAAACTTCACCGAGTCCAATACAGTTGTCTATACATGACAGTATCCCACTTCCAAACTACCTTTAACTATATCTCTCCTTTCTACAGGCTTATTTTTATTTTCAAATAAGAATTTCCTTCACCATGTCATTGCAGTATATTTTGTGGATATTTATAATCTCTGACCCTATAAAACATGCTATGTTCTGTAAAGACAGTAATATTGTCAACGTAAATCATTATATCATCAGCATCTATCATAGTTTATTATCTTACCTAATAAACAAATTGATATAAAATTAATTTTAAACATATATTCTTACATATATTCTTTAAAAATATACTTCTTGCTCTGTCTCATTAGAAAACAAA
Source organism: Phyllotis vaccarum (assembly GCA_033318265.1). Lineage (NCBI taxonomy): Eukaryota > Metazoa > Chordata > Mammalia > Rodentia > Cricetidae > Phyllotis > Phyllotis vaccarum. Next base: position 118,697,834 of record JARWLC010000005.1, read on the forward strand.
GGGCACCTAGAAAAACTAAAATGAAATGAAAACCAGAATAGAATAAAACAAACAGGAAAAAAGAAGCCAAAAAAAGGCAAAAGAAATCCACGTAGACACATAGACAGAGAAATTTCACAGAAATTATAGGCAAAAGGTCTCTAATGTACAAAAAAGCCCTCTAAACTTATTACTGAGGTTCATTTTTTTTTTGCCTATCTACTTCTGGGAATAGGGACTGCCCTTAATTGCAGTTTGTATATCTTATGAGATTCTGTTAGAGAAAACTATGCATTTTGCCTCCGTCTCTGTGAGTTTATACGTGTATGATCATGTTAATTTAGATTCTTGATTCCTCAGTGTCCTCCACACCCTCTGGCTCTTACAGTCTTTAATCCTCCTCTTCCACACAGTTCCCCAAGCCCTGAGGAGAAGGATTTGATGAAGAAATTTTATTAAGAATTAGATATTCCAAAGTATCTCAGTCTGCATATTGTCCAGTTGTCGGTATCTGTGTTTGTTCCTATCTGTTTTAACCATGTAATTAAACTGTTTATTTAATCATAGTTTATTTAATGATACTTAGTTTCTGGTAAATGAAATTCTAAAATGCAAAATCTCCAGGAATATAAACTGTCACACACAAAACAGCTCGTTTATAATATTCTATTTTTATAATTACTATTTCTCTTTATTGGTTCATGTACTTCTGGAAGGTAATTGTTATATATATATCCACAATTACATTTAATTGATATTCATCTTAGAAAATTAGGACAGTATCTCACACTGAAAATATGCCCAAAGAAAAGTAACAAAAACAATGATCCTAAGTAAAATTGAAAGTCACTCTTATACAATTTTTTGAGTTTCTAGATCATTGTTATAGGCCATAGAATGTGAGACAGAGCATCCTACAGTGGTCTCTGTTTTAATACATCCATACACCATGTAGGACAGAACTTCATCTCCTTGCTGCTTACTCCTGACTGGTCTCCCAGCAGCATCTCTGCAAGCTCATTTAGATATCCGTTAAAGTTGATGTCTTCCTAAAAGTACAGGATGTGGCCTTTTTAGTAGACTCTCTCCATACCTCTTCCAGAATAGGTGTGAGTCTCTGAACACCTTCAATAGAGAGAGGGTGGCTCACTACAGGTAATATTGTGTGGGTCTCCCTACCTTCAAGTCAAGTTTTACATAAATTCTCCAATATCAATGTTAGTTGAAGATCTACATGTAGAAGAGGCAAAGAATCGTGAGAGTCCTGGGGCCCAAGATGGCATCAGAGTATCTCCTAATCTTCTAGGAACAAAAGGACTGTCCTTGGCACAAATTCAGGGAAGGATTTCAGTGTGCAACAAATAGGACCCTGGGTCAGTTTTGATCCTTGTGGCCAAAGATTGACATGTTCCACTCTTGGCTAAGTATTTTGATAGCACAAGATATAAACAAACTATGAAAGCAATTTAAGGTAACACATGATCATAAAAATTGGCTATTGCTACACATAGCACTATGGATTTTCAGAATATTATATTGAAATTAAAGTAAAAGCATATACTATGACTCCACTGCAAGTCAAAAATTAAAAGAAAACTAAAAACCTCACCTTTGAGGTCAGAAATCCGAAGAGTGCCTGCTTCTGGAGAAGAGGGAGTTGGCCAGGAACCATGCATATGAGGGCCTGCCTAATGGTGGTATTCTAACTCTTCTTGTAGGAAATGATTTAGGAAACATTTGTTTTGTGATTGAAATATTCATGTTTATGAATTATTGCTAAGCCTTTTAGTAAAATTTTGTCTAACAGGTAACTATTCATTAGAAATCCTAATTGCATTAATGCCCTTGGGTAAGAATGAGCATCCTTAGGTTATATGCCTAAGAGTGATATTGATGGTTCATTGAGGAGATTGATTCCCAGTTTTCTGAGGATCCACCAACCTGGTGCTAGGGAAATCTCCAAGAATCCACAAGATGTCCCTGGCTAGGACTCAAAGTTATAGTGAAGAGGGTGCCTAAACAGGACTTTCCATATAATCAAATGAATGACCACGCTAAGTGTCATTATAGAACCTTTATCCAGCAATGAATAGAGGTGGAAGCAGAGAGCCATAGCTAAGTGCCAGTTTGAGCTTCTGGTCCACCTAAGAGAGAGAGACGAGAGTATATGAGCAAAGGGATTGGGATCATGAGGAAGAGACCCACAGAGACAGCTGACAGGAGCTATTGGGAGCTCACCGGATCAGAAACAATTGTTGAGGAACCTTCAGGAAAAGGAACTAAACCCTCCTCCAAAGGTAGATGACAGTTAAATGGTATGAGAAATTTGTGAAGCCTCTTGCAATAGGATCAGATTATGTTCCTGGCACATGAACTGACATCTTGAAGCCCATCCCCTACAGAAGAACATCTAACTCAGCCTTAATACTGAGATGAGGGACTTGGTCAACTGGATATGCCAAACCGAACTGACCCATGTTGGGAATCCTTGCCCTCCTTTGTGGAATGAATGGGGCAATGGATGGGGGGAGGCTGATGGAGGACTGGGAGAAAGTGGAAGAAGGGAACAAAGGGGGGACAGTGGAATATATGCAGAAAAGCTTTATATAAATAAAAGATGAAAAATCCTAATTGTATTCTTATATATAAGCATGTGAACTTGCTCTAATTTATCCCACAGATTGGTATCTGAAAAATAATTTTGCTAATTAATTCAAAATTATGTCTTAGTATTGAATATTATATTTTTCTTTATAAAGTCCCATGGTGAGTGATGAATTATCAATTATTTAATTGTTTTGTTAATCTTGTAGGCAGAAGCAGGTGCCTATTAGGTATATAATATATCTTGATGAACTCTAATATGAGACAGGGTGCTAGGGAAATGTCCAAGAACTCATAGGATGTCCCGGGCCAAGTCTCCAAACAATAGTGGAAGAGGTGCCTAAACAGGAATTACCTTGTAAACAAATGATCCTAAGTGTCATCACAGAGCCTACATCCAACAAAGAATAGAGGTGGAGGCAGAGATCCATGGCTGAGCATTGGGCAGAGCACTGGGTCCAGCTGAGAGCAGGGAAGGAGAGACTCTGTGAGCAAGGGGGTGGGGATTGTGAGGAAAATTGCCACAGTGGTGGCTAGCTGGAGCTGTGGGGAGCTTTCTGAATCAAGAAAAGCCACTGGAGATCCATTGGGAAAAGGAGCTAGGCCTCCAAGGGTAGACAACTGTCAATTGGCATGGGCAGTATATGGAGCCTCAAGGGGTGGGACCAGACTATGTTACTATGTATGGGCTGGTACCTTGGAGCCCATTCCCTGAAGAGGAGCACTTAATTCAGCCTTGACTTTGGGATGAGGGAATCAGACTTGCCTGGAGTGGATGTGCCACACTGAGCTGATCCACCTTAGGACTTCTTGCCCTTTTGGGGAGGGGTGGAGTGGATGGAAAGAGGTGAAGCTGAATGCTGATTGGGAGGAATTGGAAGGAGGGAAGGGAGTTGGATCGCGGGATACATATGTAAACGTGATATTTTTTTAATTAAAAAAATAAGATAAAATAATTTTATTTCTTTGAGACTTGGGGGAGAGCTCACAGGTACAATGTTTGGTGCATAGCATGAAGGTCTGTGTTTACATCTCTAGCGCTCAGGAAGCTCAGCAACCCTCTTGTTTCTATCCACCACATCAGTGTGAGTATCACAGGTGTGAGCATAGCAATGCCCGGCTTTCCAAATTGGAGCTAGAAATTTGAACTTAGGTCTTATGTTTGCACATTAGAAAGTCTTATGCTGGGTCATTTCAATAGACTGTCTTTCCTGTGTGACAGATAAATCGTTCATACTTTTGTCTTTTGATTATTTAAACATCTCAGGTTTTCTAGGGTTTCGCTTCCAGTCTCTCTTCTTAAACTATTATCTTTATGTTCTTACATTTAAAGTCCTTTCACAAAGTTCTTTCAGAAAACATGAAGAAAAAAGAGAAAATAATTTATTAACACCATATAATCCTACTTGGAGGGGAAGGTAGCTCTTAACATCAGTATCCTGTTTCTTGGCCAAAAGCACTCTCCACAGAATGAATATGAGGGAAATTTCTAGTCAGCAATGGCCTTTTTATGTGTTCAAAAGACTAGAAGGTGCATTGTAAGACCCAATTTTACTTGGTTTTATGAACCCTCCAAAATTTACAATCTGGAACACAAATGGATTTAATTTCTAACCGAATTTTTCACTAATATCATTCTTTTTGAGTCTCTTTAACATACAGAAAAATAACAGCATAAAATTCACTGCTGTAATTTTTCATTATGGGTAAATATAATTCACAAATTCTTAGACACTTAGAATCTAGTTATCCAGCTTTATGTTACTGGGTGAAATACAAACGCATGCTCTTTGTGACTCACAGTTTTAGGGGATAAAGTCCAGGCAACTAAACACAGGGTCTCTGAAGAAAGCCAACTCTTGACTGCGTAATCACACCAATGCCAGGTATATGTTTCCAAGTAAATAAGCAAGTACACATTAAAAAAGAGAGGCAGGAAGGACCCAGAATTGTCTCTATTTATCATGACCCTTTTAGAAAAACTCAGGAGTCACACAGGGGCTACCTCATGCTTCCAGTGACCTAACAACCTCCTGCTAGGACACAACTCTTATTCTACCTCTTTCCAATAGTACAACCTTGGAGACCAAAATATCAACACGTGAAACCTTAAATGACACAATTAAGCTTCGTCCAAACCATAGCATGTGTTGTTTCAATTTCTGACTTCTCTGAAATTGAAAGATATGCAATAACTGATACCATACCATGAATTAAGTAATAGGATCTTTATTTTACTTATGTGTCATAAAATAATCACATGTTATACCTGAAAAAGTTTCACACTTAATGAGAGTCAATTAAAACATTTTCATAAAAGCATTGAACTTTTGTTCAAGTTCAGCCTCCCTGTCTAATTTTTGTTTAAATAATTTGATATTTGGCCCTAAAATAAAAACTGAATTTCTCCAGAAATCATATCAAAGAAACTTTGCTATTGAAGGTTCTTTGTGGAGTTGATAATGTCTGATTGAAATGTGTGAACAATTACAATGATGTGATTGTTGGAACTAGATATTCCTTTGCAAGCTGGGAAAGTATTATTAATCTAATGATAATATTTTCTCTCTAAAACTGAAAGATTTTTTAATCCAAATAATCCCCCAAATGTTTTACAGACTCTTTAGGTTAGGATTGCATCTGTGTCTAATTACCCCAGTTTACCTTTAGGGGAAAGCCTGGCAGCTATTTATGGGAACCAAAGGCAATAATTAGTAAGAATAAACAAGCACTAGTTTCTGCTGACCAATGCAGAAAAAAAAGAAAACAGAAAAAAAAAAGTGTTTTCCTGTTGAAACTTGGCCAGTACATTCTAAATCTTTACTGTGTTTAGATTTTTGCCATGACTGGAATGTGTAATTTTTATTTTTATTTTTTATTTCGTTGTGACTGCTTGTGAGTCACTAACTGTCTCTGTGTGTTTCCTTCTGGGTAACCTTCTTCAGTGTTCAATGTCCTCAATCAGGTCAAGCATCCTCTATTATACAGTTTTTAGCACCTTTGACTATTCCTTAGCAAACTGTCACAGTTGTGTGAAGTAATATGTAACTTCCTCAAGAACTAGCGCTTCTAAAAGATGATATACCTTTATACAACAAGTATCTATTGAATAGACGATGTAGTTCGAATGAGAAATGTCTTCTAACAGCTATGTATCTGAGCACTTGGTCCCCTGTTGATGGCACTGTTTGGGTGGGCTATGTAGTCTTAGGAGGTACACATTTGCTGGAGGAGCAGGTCACTGGAAGCAGAGTTCATTTACAGTGTCAACTCTCTTCCAGTTCACTGTCTCTGCTTCCTGTGAGCATGGATATAATCAGCCAGCTTCCTGCTCCTATTGAGCATGGCTGCTGTTTTTCTGTCATGCCTCCCACCATGATGATCTCACATCCTTTTGGAATTGGAAACCAATATAATAGTTTTCATCTATAAGTTGATTTTGTCATGGTATTTTATCATAGCATTTTAAAAAATGGTATAAATGTGTGTGTGGCCATCTGTTCTGAAATCAAACAAATCCACAACTAACTCCACTGATGCTCTCAGATGTCTAAGTTATATTCATATAGACCAAATCCAGGAGGATGATTGCTCCAGTTATTTCTTGACATTTGGTTGTCTGTTGACCTGTAGTGTTTATCGCACATCCTTCTACATTCACAAGGACTCGATATAAAACAGGCAAAAACGCCATAAGTTGAGCATCACAGAAAAATAGACAAGTTCCTAGCTTAAAACCAATGTTGGAAACTAGCAACATAACCACACCCAAGATTCAAAACAACACACATTAAGATAATCCATTCCAATTTTACATATCAATTGATTTTTAAAATATTTTTCTTTAAAGGTTCATAATTTCAATAGTTAACCAAGTCAGTAATATATATTGAAAACTATTAATAAACTAAGGAAAGGAATACAGATTTGTCTTTTTCATGTTGGGAAACTGAAGCAGTACTATCCTTTGTGGTGATGCTGAGTTTCAAACAGAAATTGCCATGTTATGGGAAAACAGTGGTAAGTGTATCACAGAGCATCTGAACTTAGCTATTCAAAATGTGACCTTTCTAGTGATATTTTTTTTTCTTCCCCAGTTTTAGAACCTATAAAGAGATAGTCTCTTCAAACTTTATGAAGCAAGTTTCTAATGTTCCATCGGTGCTTGTGCAATGATGAAGATCAGTATAACAAAGACTCAGTGCAGATCCTTTTTATGGACACTATATAGAGTTTTTCTTCCTGAGACTCCCTCACCAGTGCACTCATGAGTAACTCATAGTAACAAGATAATACCATCTTGCAAGCATGCAGTTTAAACATATGCTTTCAACGATTTCCATTCATTAGTGTCCTCAGTAGATTTTAAGTTAAATGTTAAATCTGTATGTAAAGGTGTATAGCTAGAGTGAAGCAAGAGTAACACTCTATCCCAAACTAAATATGTAAACTTGATACCTATTTTTTAATAGACATCATCTATCTCTTCCCTGGACTGCTAGCTGAATTTGTCCATAAAGGCTGGATATTTTCCCAAGGACCAAGAAACAAACTGATGTAATGTTCATTTTTAACTCAGACTTGGCAATGGAAAGATAACAAAGTAAAGTCTAGTTTCTGCCAAAAGCTAATAAAAACATGAATTATGCCAAATGCCCCTAAAATATATTGGGCAGCTCATGAGCCCAGTCACTTAGTACTGTGTTAGAAACATAAGGCAGGTTTCTGCTCCTAAAATTCAACAAAACTATTGACATGAAGTCCTCAGGGCCCTGATACATGCAGTATGCTCCCACCAAGCTGCACCATTCAATTGTTTGGTCCTGGTTTGTAGATGAAACAGCAACTATCTTCAGTTAAGCCTAATCCACCCCATATAGACATACTTTCAAAACCAGCTCTATTCCAAATTGTTTCCTACAAGTCTATAGTATGCTTTAGGGTAATTGAGGCCATTTACTTTATGTAGCTTCCTTAAATAAAATCCATGAGAAAGAAATCTTAAAATGATCTCTTAATGTTTCCTGCCTCAGAGAGGAGAGATTTTTAAGAATCTAGAAGGAGAAAAAAAGGTGATTTGGGAAGAGTTTTGTTTTCAATTGTCTAGAATAAGGTGGTAATTTTAAGAACAATATTTAAAATCTCTTAGTTAAATAAAAGATGTGGTAGACACACCAGTGAACCCATCTAGGTCTTCATGATAGGGAGTCAGTTCTAGGCACTCAGAAGGAAAGGACCACTTGCCTAAAACATGGTTTGGGGGTCAAGCTCTCATAGTCTAGAGTAATTACTTGTATTTGATCTCTGTTTAGTTGTTAGTTATAAAGATTAAGTTTATATCTGTGTGTAGAGTTAGTAAGCAGAAACTTATCACTTTTGTTTGTTCTTTTGTTTCTGCTCAAGATTTCAGGCTTAAAAGTAACAATTACCCTAAGCTAACTTAAAATAGCATTCCTGATGGGTTAGGCTGCAAAGGAAAGAGCATACCTTAGAAAAGCAAACAGTATGACTTTGGCCAGTGTAGGGCTTTGGGGTACAGAATCAGAAAGCCCTGTTATATCCTTTGACCATTAGCCTGTTCTAAAAATATTTCCTCCTTATACATACTGAGAAGTGAACTGATGTGGGAATGTCTTTCTGTATGCTGTCACTATCAATTTTTAAATAAAGGAGCTGTTTTGGCCCATGACAGGCACCATAGAAAAAGTAGGTGGGGAATCAAAATAGGTAGGAAAGGAAGGGCAGAGTCAGAGACAGACTGAGCAAGCTGCCCAAGAAGAAGCATGTAAGGAACACAGGTGAGCCACTGGCCATGTGGCAGACAGATTAATGGAAATGGGTTGATTTAAGATGTAAGAGCTACCTAGCAATGTGCCTGAGCCAAACACCAAACAGCATGAACTTAATATAAGTGTCTGAATCATTTTGGGGGCCTAAGCAGCAATGGGCGACTAAGGGGTCTGGGGTTGCAGTACTGTGAGTCTGGACCTCTGGCTGCCCAGACCAGAAACCTAATTACTACAGAAGATACTGATTAGTCTAGTTCCAAATAGCCAGTGTTGTGAAGAGATACCATAACCACAGCAATTCTTATTTTAAAAAAGTTGGGGTGGTGGCTTACAGTTTCAGAGTTTTGTTATCATGGTGGGACCTGACAGCATGCAGAGAGACATGGGTGCTGGAGATGGAGCTAGAGTTCTCTAACTTGGAAGCAGCAGGAATAGGTCTCACTGGGCATTGCTGGATCATATCCAAGACTTCTGAGCCCACCTCCACAGGAACATGCTACCTCCAACAAGGTCATACCTCCCATTAGTGCCACTCCCCTTTGGGGATAATTTTGTTTTAAAGCATTGCAAAACATAACAACAATTAATGAACAAAGAGACCATGAATTTGAAAGAGAATGAAGAGTGTGGTACATGTGAGAATTTGGAGAGACAACGGGGAAGGGACTGAGAAATAATGTAATTATATTACAACCTCAAAAATAAAAGGAAAAGTATTTCTTAAAGCTTGGACTTGTAGCTCAGTGGTGGAGTGCCCAACAAGGAGACAAGAGACCTTGGGTTCGATACCCCAGTACTGCCAGAAAAGAAAGAAAAATTGAAATTAAAATGAAATGTTTCCCTGATAGTAAATTCAAATGTGGCATTACTGGAAGAAAGAAATAAACTCACAGTGCTAAAAGGAGATTAGAAGAGCAGAGAAAGCTCTAGTAACAAAAAGGGTATTGAGGAGGCCACCATCACATGTCTACTTTCTTTGAGAGGCATCTGAATTAAGATGGTTAGAGTTTTTTTTTTCAATATTTGTTGGTTGTCATGGTTCATTCCAAATAAATATGATAAGGAAGGGCAAGGTGTCAATCTCAGTTTCACATTTTCCAAACGGAGAATCCAAGACTAATGAATGGAGCAATAATCCAAGCTGCAGGTCTTCCTAAAGAGGAACTACCACAGCATTCCTAGGCAGTGAGTGGTGAGTCTGTGCTGCATCCTTCTTTCCTACCATCATGAGCCAGGTTTGAGTACAGGGTAAAAGCCCCATGAAAATAAATTAGTGTAAAAGTACCATACGTAGAGACATCAACAATGTCAGATCCAGATGTTATCATGCCAGAGTGATCTCCTCATTTGCTTGCCTTATGTTTTAAATAATATTTTATCTATTTTTGTAATAATTTCATAAATATACTTTGGTAATATCACTTCCCCTCCTACAACTTGGGTTTTTTTGGTTTTTTTTTTTTTTTTGTAGTCTATAGGATTTCTGGGAACTTTCCCACACTACAGTTTCTGTTCTTACCTCTCGGATTTAACATAGATTCATTGTAAATGTTATCCACCCAAGAACTTTCAAAAGGGTCTCAATGTTTTTTGTGAAGATGCCTTTCTCAAGAAGTGGAGATTTTTCTGATCTGGAAATATGGCATTTAGTTTTTCTCAAGAGAAACACAAAAAACAATAGCATGCAAAACAAAGCAAACGACAGCCAAAATCAGAAAGAAAAATAAATTTACAATATTGTAAAATGAGGAAACATGCATTATGCTAAAACTCAGAATTCTTTTTTGTGCTGTAACTATCAATAGTTTCTATAATCAAAATAAAGAAAGAAGACAAAATAAACAGCTTTAAAGGACCAGAAGTTGGGACAGTGCCTAAATAGAAACAGAATATCAATCTGTCACACCTGTCAACAAATTAAATTCCACAATGTTTGTAGGATTTACCGAAATGAAAATGACAATGCATTCAGAAGCGTTTATTGATAGTGTCAAGAAAATTGTTACATCAATACTTTTATAACACTATTATTTTTTCCAATTAAAACAACTTGATAAGTGCTTTTATTGTCTTTTTTGTTTAACTGGTTGGTTTAGGTTTTTGAGATATCTTTGTGTGTATGTCAGGCTATCCTTAACCTTCAGTTCTCCCGACTCAACCTCTTCAGGACTAGTATCATAGGCACATACCATCACAAGCGGGCAAATTGTCCCAGTTGATTTAGATGTCTAAACCTGAAATTGCTGTGAAAAGCAGGATGAGAGGACATCATGACTTTGGGTGCTGAGGGGACCACAGAAACCGTTAAAGCTGTCTCTGTCCCTTCTGTCAAGGTTTCCTTGTTATCTTTGGCAAAATGCCTAGGTGAGAAGAAACTGTTGAGCACTGTGATATAGTGACACATCTGAAAATGTGTTTCTGTTTTGCTATAACACAATCTGTGCTGTGGTTTTGTCACGCACATTTAAAAAGATAAAGGTTATTTGGCTCACTAGAAAACTTTAGACTCATAAAATGAAACAAAATGTATCATTTTTCTTAGTAAAGAATATGAACACATTATGACCCAAAAAGCCATAATTTGGGAACAGGCTGTAAAGAACACAAATGCATTAAAATGTAATTGTTAAACAAAACACTCGTAAAAATTCAAATAGTAGAAGCGTCAGAATTAACTGGCTATGGATTACAAAATCTCAAATCTGGGCTAGTTCTTGAGGCATGTTGTGATCACAATACATAACAGTGGAGACAGCCTACTAAAAATCCTTTTCCTTGCTTAGAGCCCAGCTTAGAGCCATGAGAAGGTGAATCTTCTGAGGATTTTGCAAACCTAAGGGGAGTTCTGAGTGAGTGATTTGTTCCATATGAACAAAGAGTCATTATGAATGAGAACCAAGACATCTCAGTTGATAGCACAAATACCACCAATAAGGGAGAGGTATTTTGGCCACTCCAGAACAGCTCAACCAGGATTAGAAAGCAGTTTCACTAGTGATCAAGTTGATACCATTATGGAGAGTTGAAAAAAAAATCTATTTATAGAAGATGTTGGTTCATAAAAAGACAAATATGTAGATCATTATTATTTTAACATATGAAATATTAGAGTCATTTGTTACCCTGGAAAAAGGTAAGGGAAGCACAAAATAAAATGACATCCTGAAGATGTCATTGCTGAACATCAAATACTGAAGTTACATGGTGAAATTGAACAAAAACACTGCCACATGCACCACACTTGTCTTCCTGGGCTCTGCTACCTTTTTTTTGCCTCCCATAGCCCATGGGCTAGAGTGCAGACTGTGGGACTTGGTATCTTTATCAAACCTCTGTCTCCAAGAATTTTTATACTATGACTCATAACAGTAGTAAAATTACAATTATGAGGTAGCGATAAAAATAATTTTACTGTTGGGGGGTCACCACTATGTAAGGATCTGTATTCAAGGATCACAGCATTAGGAAGGCTGAGAGCCATTGCACTGAACCATCTTTTTCAAGCATCCATGAGCAAATACTTCAGAGATAGCAGAGAAAACGCACTGCAGTCTGTGAGTCTAGACTACTCCATCCTGTCCTTCTCTAACTATATTACTATAATTTTATTGACTTTCCTAGCAGCCAAATCTAAAGTGTAACTAATATTAATTTTAAATTTTGTGCCTGAAATGAATTCCTCCCTCCCCACCCCCCAAAAAGTTTGGCAATTATGTAGCGAATAGCCAAAAGTATAACCTAAAAAACTATACACAACCATTTGTCCATGGCTAAACACTTGGTCAATTTTTCATTTGTAATTTAATAATATATATCATATGTTCATAAGCTTCTAATCTCAGCCTGGAGAGATGATCCAGTGGAAAAGCTAGCTTGCTGCTTTTAGAGATTCCAGGTTTTGTTTTCAGCTCCCATGCTGAATAGCTCACAAAACTGCAATTTACTGGAGCTCCAAGGAATCTATCTGCCTTCTACAGGAATGTGAACACGTTTAATACTCACGCAGTCACATATACATAAATAAAAATAATATAAAAACATGAAGAATTATAATTTTAATAACAGTAAATGGTTCAAGTGTTAGTTTTGTCACATTATACAAAACAGAGAAATTTAGACTAAGCCCAATCAATCTGTAGCAGATACTACTAAGAACATGACTCAGCTAGACCTCATACTGCTGTGGTCTAAGCCAGAAATCTATGTTGACTGAGATTTTGGTGAACTTGAATCATCTAGGGTTAAGTAAATTTATTTTCTGCCCTCATAAGTGTAAAAAGATATCAGAAGACACACTGAAGAATTTTCCTTTGCAGACCATGCTGTGAAGTGTTTCTTAAGTGCTTCTTTCTTTCTAAAGGTTCCTCAGCCCAGATTGTAATGATATAAAGAATGTTGCCTTCACACCCAAGCCTATATTTTCCTGATGACCTCAAAGTAGCCATAATTAAGGAGCGAATAAGAAGACGACCACACAGAGCACAGGGGTAGATAAATAACAGAGCAGTGATATCATGTTTACTACTGATCTCTAGAGCCATGATTGACTCCGTTTGCTTGCTTAGTGTACTGAGAAAGAGCAAAACTCTGGAAGTCAGTTCAGTTTTGATGGGAATTCCAATGCCTAAAGCATACATTGACCTCTAACTGCCCTGGCAGGATGTGAACTGTGAGAACTCTACAACCCTGGTCACAGAAGCCTTCCCACAACCACTTCACTCATGGCCAGGGAGAGAGGAAAAGCATCAAAGATCTCCCAATGCATAAAGCTGGGAATGAGAAATAAGAACTGGAAAAAGAAGTCTATCACAGGGATCAGGACAAGGGCTGACAGCTCAGCAATCGGAAGGATAATCACAGCTGAAGCCTCTGAATTCCTACCACACGGGAACAGATCTCCATTTGTCTCTGCTATTGTAATTATTTTATTTACTGCTAACATTTAATATGAAATATATAGAATATATAGAATTTTTTTAGGAGAGATACAGACAACTCATCTTCTAACTTAGGAGTCACCCTCCCCAGAGTCAATCTGAACAGATAAAAAAGGTGAGCAGCATTCAGAAATCTAATCTCTCATGCTGATAAGATGGTTCAGTGGGATAACATTTTATGCAATAAGTCTGGCAACCTGAATTCCATCTTTAGGGCCCAAATGATGAAAGAAGAGAACTGACTGACACAAGTTCCTCTGACATTCACAAGTGTGCAGGTATGTACTCACATGTAAACACACACACACACCACTATACCACACTCACAAGTAAACACACACACACATATTCACTCACACACAAACACACATCATACACACATAAACCACACACCATATATACACTGAGTAGGAAAGTAAATATTGTAGAAATAAATTCAGAATCATAAACTAGAAGCAACAAACCAATGGGTTGTCCCATTCTTGAGAAATATGTGTGCTCCATGCACAGAATAAAAAATATGTACATGCATACTTCTCTAAACAGTAAGGAGTATCCTAACATAAATTGCTAGTTGTCAATTTCCTCACAGCAACAGACTCCCTAAATTTTAATCCAAGCTCCTGTATGTAAGAAAAATAAATATGCATTTCTTAAATGGGGCTGAATACTTAAATTACACTCCACGAAAAATTTGTTTGTTACAGTCCTGAAACCCAATATAATGTCATTGAAAGGAAGTATGTAATATGGTCATGAGAGTAACCATATTCATAAGCTCTCAAAATGGTGTTATGATATAATAAAAGATTTATGGAAGGAATTTTTGCTTTCACATCTAGTCTGACTGTGAACACCCTAATGTGTATGTGTCAAGAGTCAGGTTCATATATTTTATTGCTTTCTGATACTTTGACATTTACATATATCCATATGACTCAAAATGACTTGACACCTTGATTTAGTTCAACCAGGGAACTAAGAAGAAAGAATAGAGGGGGCATTTTATTTTTGAATAAACAAATTTAAAATTTTTTATTATGCCTTATTAGCCAATGTTCTGAAATCATTAAAAAAACATAGTATCTACTTCCAGGACAATGCACTGAGCACTGTATTTCAAGATTTCCAGAGGGGAGAGATGTTGTGTCCTCCCATGGAAGGTAGAAGGGCAAATGAGGTATTTGCTTCAACACCAAGTGCCTCCATTCAGCAATCTATGAGACCAATTTTCATAGCCTAATAACTTTTCAAAGTCCACATATCTTAAAACACTAGGAATTAAAATTCAACATAAATTTCTGAGGCAACATCATTGACTCCACAACATACATTTTTCCAATAACATATAACACTCCTCTTAATAAAATACCTACCTTAAACATATTCGTGATACAAATATCACACCAAGAATCATTAAATATCTTAACATAATGTATTCTTAAGATATTTCTATGTAATATCAAGCTGTATAATAATTATAGATGCTATTAGGCTACATATTTTATCTTTGTAAATTAAGAATATCTACCTCAAATATATTTAGCATTATTTATTTGAAACCAGTCCTTCAATTAAGATAAACTGGAAATTATTAAAACAAGTGTGGATGTATATATAAAGATGTGCAGCAACACAGTTACTTATCATAAAATACTGGCATGAATTAATATAAAATACGGCTTAATCATTTTTGTTGTTGGGTCATTTAGTAAAGGATATAGACCTGGATGCAGCTCAGGACTGTACTTCAAGCTACTTTTAAGTCAAAATCTGTCATGATATTAATCAGTATTAATACAACAGGACCCATTCCATGATGTCAGTATTTACCATTCTTACTGCCCTGAGAACTTACTCCCTCCTAGCTATTTATCTTGGCCTGGGAGATTTTTATTGATGAGTACAGCCTAATTTATCAGGCCAAAATGAATGGAGCATCACTAGATCAGATGATAGCCTCAGCCCATGATATGAGGCAAGAGGCTGTTTCTATTTCTTTGATGCCCCCAGATCTCATATGCTGAGGTATGTGGTAGAAGTGAGTCTCAGTTCTCCATGGCAGAAATATGATGTCAACTCTTCTGTAATAGTCTTCCTTTCCATTCTCCTACCACACTTTTCTGAGGTCATTTTGTTAAAGAACTATTTTCACTTAGTTCCTCTTTTGATTGTGGTCCATTTCTGGAGCTATCTTCTTTAAAACACTAGTACTTAAAGTGATATAATAAACTAATTTGCACATTTTCTGACTTACCTCACAGAGCTTTAGTAAAAGGCATAGAAGACATCATTTCACAAATGACACCCAAACACTTTAAGTGCCATTTTTAACCATGACTTTTAAAGAGTATTTCATACTTCTTTTAAAAAGTATGGATGGGAGAAAGCCCACAAGGCCTCAATCCTAAACTAAGTGACTTATTTTTTAAGTCTACTTGAGTATAAAGATTATCTCTTAATGCAGCCCATTGCTTTTCTTTTACAAGATGTTTTTTTATGAAGATCTGTTTGTTCCTGGCAAAAGAGTTTCTCATTTGGAACCAGTTATACCCTCCAAGTACAAATTAATAGATTGAACAAAGCACAAATAAGTGTGGGTCATACTTTCTATGAATTATTAAAAGGCTATTTGTTCATCAGAAGGAACTCAAATAGCCATGATCACAATGCACAACTGATGCTTGAAGTGTAGACAGGTCACACAGAATAAACTCTTTTAAGCCATGTACGAGGGAGTTCATGGTAAAGTCACAAGAGCATAAAGCATGTTTGCCTTTCTTAGGTAAGCCAAATTTCAAATACCCCATGAGCAGGTATGTAGAAGAAACTATTATCCCCATATTGTGTATCTATGGTCAGGTAGTAAACACACAACTAGACTTTCAGCATTTTTTTTTGCCAGTTTAATTTTGTTGGCACCTTAAGGACCAGGATTCCTGCAATTTTTGGACTCCTCTTTAGATAACTGTAGAATTTTGGCGACTCGTCACAGTGTTCACCATGTACACAAATCTGTCTCTTCTTGGTAGTATGTTACTCTGTTTTCAGCCAAGGTTTATATTTTTAATTTATTTTATTTTTTAATTTCTAGGAAGTGTTTGGAAAAGTAAAAGTAAGTTTCTGGTTTGTTTGATTTTGTTTCAGAGTTTTTTTTTTTTTTTTTTTTTTGAGTAGACAAGTCTCTGGAATGAAGGTTTTTTGATTACTGAGAAATTATCCTAGAGTGTCCATATCTCTCCTCACAACCTAAAGTTCCAAAAGATATGAATAAAACACAAAACCAGAACAAAATCTCCCAAGCACTGAGCAGTTCTTCCCTCATTGTTAGCTGTTTCACATGGATTTAATTCTTGCATCTATGTACTTTGATTCATTTTATGAACTGATAAAATTTTATCATTCTTTTTAAACAAACCTATTTGGTAAACAGATAAAGTCAATATAACGGAACATATCGCATACATTTGTTGTTTATATTGTTATATAACAAAATTGTTATTTATAATGTGCTAATTTTATGACCTATTAATGTTTGGCAAATGCAATTTATGATTCACTGGTATTAGTTAGGACCACCCAAGTTTCCAATAATACAGCACACTCTATCTGATTGGGAAATGGAAAAAGAAAGTCTACAGCTCTCTCATATTAGTGGGACTATCTGCCAAAGAAGGTTTCCAACCACAGACTCATATTAGTAGATCCTCAAATCCTTTGGGGGAATTAATTTACTCAAAAAAGTGATGTGATTACACTCTGTAAAAGCATATTTGGGTGTGTGATAAATAATGCAGTTGTTGAACATAAAAGGTACCAAAGATCCCACTATGTCAATAAGAATTTGCCATCTTGTATCAACTCTACTTCTCCCTTAAAGATGTAAGAAGTCACAAACTTGCTGATCTTCTGAACCTGAATAAAGTTTGACTTTTTCATAAGACCTTTCATTAAAAACAGGCACTTCTCAAAGCATGGTTTAAGAGTGGACTCAAAAGAATTGTCTTGAAAAATACTGTTTAGTTACAAGGTCAGGTTAAGCTGGGTTACAAATAATAACAGAAGACTTACAGCACATGTTAGCATATGTAAGGATCTTCAAAGTCGATTATGTCTTTATTCAACTATTTATTCCAAAACTATTTGGCCATAAAATCATTTTAAAGTCAAGATCATGGTGAAAATACCCACAGAGACAGTTGGCCCGAGCTATCGGAGCTCTGTAACTCTAAAATGATAGCTTGAGAATCTACATGGGATTGAACTAAGCCCTATAAATGTGGATAACAGTTGAATAGTATGGACGTTTTGTGGGGACTCTGGCAGCAGGACTATAATTTATTTCTAGCACATGAACTGGCTTCTTGGAGCCTATTCCCTAGAGAGGAATACCTTGCTCTGCCTTGATATTGGAGGAGGGATCTTTTACTCAATGCCAGACTGCATTGACTCACTCTAGGAGTTCTAACCCTCTCTGATAAATAAATGTGGGTAAAAGGTGAGGGGAACCTTGCAGGACTGGGAAGAGGGTAGGGGGAACAGTAGTTGTTACATTAAATTAAATTAGGGAAACATTATCATAGATAAAACAAGGATAATTAATTAAAAATCTGAGCTTGGACTAGGTTCTACTCTCAAGTATGATTAGAAGGCATAATATGTTCCCAAAAATAGCAGAAAGATGGGTAGCATTGAGGCCCTTCTGGCTTGCTACTGTTCTATTTAAAGCAAAGTAGAATAAATCTGTATGCTATGCACTCCTAATGTCCATGCCCAGTCCCATTCTGTAAGGCACATTGTAAAAACACTGAAACTCAGATAAGAGAAAATGCCCCCATCACATACCAAGGAAATGTTCAAATAAAATTTTATGTGAATCTGACCCAGAGCCCAGAAAATGCATCAGTATTCAGAAAATTTACTCTTTCTATGAGTATATGAGCTGTTTCAACTTGAAACATGTATATATGTGTGTAGTTACTATATATATGTATATATACATATATTGAAATAATATATAAGATTTTACATGGATTTAATATGTAATAATCATGTTAAGAATATAAATTCTTCCATGTCCTAAAACATTAAACTTTATTTAAATAAAATTATTGAATGTGAGTGTATTTATTCACATACACACATGTAGTAGGGGAGTGAGCATGTCTTATAGAGTATGGAGATCAAATTATAATAATGAACTAGTCTGCTTCCATCTTAGGCTTTGTGGTGGTTTGAAAGAAAATGACACCCAAAGGGATTGAAACTATTAGGAGTTGTGGCTTTTTTGGAGGAAATCTGTCACCATGGGGATAAACTGAGGTCTCTTTTGAACAAGCTTCCCTCAGTGTGATAGTGAATTAATTTCCTTTTGCCTGTAAGATAAATGAACACCAGCTCAAACACCGCATCTGCCTACATGCTAACAAGCTCCCATATGACGGTGATGGATTGAACCCCTGAAACTGTAAAGGGGCCACTCAAAGTAAATGTTTTCTTTTTAAGAGTCATCCTAGTCATGGTGTTTCTTCACAGCAATAGAAACCTAATCAAGATATGTTTCAAAGTCATTTTATAATAAAGACAAACAAGACTTGTTCCTATTTGTGACTAAAACTCTGTTTCTCAAGGTTTGGGCTATGCCCTACCTGTAACCACAACTACAAATTGTTCTGTACTGTTTTTTGCTGGAATGTCAACCATGTCTTTGTTTCAAAATGTTATTATAATCACTTGTTAGCATGATTACTATACAACACTCTTGCAATCATATCATCATTTCAAAATGCAATGACCATCTTGTAACCCTACCTTTGTTTCAGAATATAATTATGACCACTTTGTTATATTTTATTCCTCTAACCACAACTAGTTCATTAAATTCCCCCATTTGAAAATGCCTATATCTAACCTATAAAAACCTTATCTTCTTTAAGTCTAATGTTTACCATTTGAACCCCACGTGGGGGAGGGCGGCAACTTCTGTACACAAATGAAAAGTTTGCTTTAATTAATTTTGTCCATGAAAAAAAGAAATTATTTTAATGTATCACATATTAGCCTCCATGTGTCAGCATTCTGTACACTGTGTGAGGTGACTTGTGAAAAAGTCACATTGGGAAATAAGAGAAGAGGCTTAGAGAAGAGGGAAGGGGAGGAGAGAGAGAAGAAAGGGAGTGCAATAGAGGCAGGAGAAGAGAGCAAAAAATGTATCATTCTTCAAGCTTCTTACACAATGAAGTAAACTTAGCATATCCAGGACATCCAGATGTAGGCAGAAGTTTCTGTCCCATGAGTAATTCCAAAATACCCAAATACATAAATTGGAGGCTTGATATTACTTACAAATGTTCATCCAGTAGCTCAGGCTTATTGCTAACTAGCTCCTACACTTAAATTAACCCATAGTTCTTATCTATGTTTAGCCACATAGCGTGGTACCTTTTCTAAGTACAGAATTCTCATCTTGCTTTCTCTGTGTCTGTCTAGAGACACAGACTTTTTCCTACTCTTCCCAGAATTACCTTTGTCTGGCCAGCCTGCCTATACTTCCTGCCTGAGTACTGACCAATCAGTATTTTATTAGGCCATTTTAAGTGACAAATCAGTATAAAAGAGCATAATCCCATAGTATTCGGGTAAAATATAAAGTAAAAGACAATTTCAAACAGGCAAGTTACATCTAATTTGTTATTTAATAAGTAAATTCTTGCTGTTGGCTTGAAAATATTTTCAGCTGGGTGTAGAAAGAATCAGGCATTATTTTCCTTGACCTGGAGGTATGGTCCTTAGGTACTCTGGATCCATTTAAAGGGAAAAGCCAAGCAGTCTAAAACCTGGTGCACACTGTTCTTCCTTGTTGTTTGTCCTTCACACCCTTGGAGAGAGGATCTGATCCATGGCTGTCGCTGCCAATGGAAGAGTTCAACTTCCCAGGAATTTCTCTGAGGTTCAATCTTTGTATCAGTGAGTTTTCATATAAACTTCTGATAAATATTAATTTTATCATGTAATAAGTTGCTAGTGAATAATTCCTACTTCAATTGGCACCAACATAGCTTTGGGCCTGACCCAGCAGAACACAATTAAGAGGGAAGCCTTCCTGGTACACTTGGCAGAGGCCAAGGGATACTCACGTGGTACTGAGCAGCTTTGGTCTTCAAGCATATAGGTTCCACAGCAGATTGAAATTCAATCCTCAGCCACTTTTAAAAGGGGATATATTCTGTCTGGCAGAGAAGGCTACCTGTAACTCTGCAGCTTGTCTCTTGGCACACACACTCCCACATCACTCACCAGTGGCCCTTTCAGTGGCTGTTCTGAGCTGCAAAGCCTGCCCGTGTAGTAAGGGTAAGCAGCTTATCTCAGCATGTTGGTAAATGTGTATTTGTAGTAATTTGTTCTGATTTTGTGATAATTTGCTTCTGCTAGACTATATTCATAGCAAGCCAAACCTGAAAGCCTGAGTCAGCATGCCCTGACTAATTGAAGCAATGTCTGTGACATCTGCTGGCCAAACATCACTATTACATCCATCTGTGGTAATAATAATTCTTAGTATATAATATATAACCTTAACAGTAATAATTTCTTCAAAAATGGTAGACAATACAATTTCCCAAGAAGTTACATTTTTTGATACAATTGAGGACTTATTGCATATTTATATTTTTGAGAGCTTCATGTTTATAATCCTGTTACTTCCTAGCTTGATTCTATATTTTATATCTCAAAAATGGTCTGATACCTATGGTCAATATGAAACATTAATTGGATGGATAGAAGATATGGTGTCTAAGAATGATAAATTGCTTTTTGAAATGTGTGATATGGAATCTGTCAGTGATAAATTGGCATGCTAAGTGAATTTTGTGGAAATGGTTACAATAAACTTTCAGATAGATCTTTCTCCTTGGACATGAATATAAGATCTGTACAGGAGAAGAATAGATCTGTAGAAGTCTATGTTAATGATGAAAATAGGAAACATTAATTTCCTGTAATCATTAGACAGATTCATTATTCAAGAGATTCAGACCCTAAAAAACTGGGTGGTTTCTAAATTTCAACAATGAGAGGATTGTTTTGCTGTAATTGAGAATGATGTTAAGGCATGATCCTCCCAGAACATTTCAAGACAATCATCACTTATATCTTATGGAGATGGGGAGGGTTTTTCTAAAGTTGTGAATGTTCTTTCTCCACTCCTTTGATCTATCTAGTTACCATTCAGAAAAGCATACATATGATGCATCTCCAGGGTTTGTAAAATAAAATTGGGAACCTATACATATGAGAGATATAAAGAATATTAAGGAAGTTTTTTTTCATGTAATTAATTCCACATATGTAAAACAAATATTAAATTCATTGTCCACAAAATATGGAATCATATCAATGACTGGATGCAGCTAACAGCAATTGAATTAGACTATAGCCAACATTTACAGTGGAGAGATTGGAATGCAAAAGGATGCTTATGCTGCTAAGATCAGATCAAGCATCCCTAGAGGAATGAATTAAATATGCAATCAATGCTGAGTCTTTTAATTATGATGAAGAGAATTGGGTAGGTCAGGCCATTTCTAATGTTAGGGTAATGAATCAAGGTATCAAATGCTTTAATGGTGGTAAATCAGGTCATAAAAGAAGGGATGATATGCAGTACATTCCTAGAACTAATGTCACTCCTAAGAATAACCCAAACAGAAGGCCTCTACCTTCTGGATTATGTAGAAGATATGGCAAAGGCTGACATTGAACCAATGAGTGTAGATCTACAAGGGACAAACGAGGCAACCCTTTACCATTGGGAAATGCTTCATGGGACTCTCACATAAGGTTTCTAAAATACAGGTCTTAAAATCAGAGGTGGTTTAATATCTAGTCACAGTGGAGGAACAGTTTTCTTAGGATGACTAGAAAATTCAGTGCTTAACAACAACAAAAACAAATAAGCAAAAATTGTATGGCATTGGATAGTTGAACAACTTAAAAGGAGGAATCAAAATTTCCAAGAAAAACCACAAAACAAATATTCTGGCAGACTTCCATAAATGTACGAAGTACAAAATTAAGAATACAATTAGATAGTATTTTTATTCAAGGCTTAACCTGCATGGGATTGGATGTTTTTTATCATTAACCAACAATGATAGCATTCATTGGCCTTTTAAAGGGATAGATATATGTTCAATTTCTAGGGATTAAGACCATATTTCAAGTAAAACAAAGTGTAAGATGGCTTGAATTCATGCAACCAGAAGAACAGAGAAGAAGTATGAAGCCATCCATATATGGCTAATATAACAGTGAACCTATGGGGTTGTAATCTTTTAAAACAATGTAATACCCTGTTTCAAACCTCTCAAGGCTCAGATATGAACCATAGACCTAATTGTGTTTCTGAGAATATTTTAAGGAATTATACAAAACAGTCACCAGCCATTCACGTTATATAAAACTGAAGCACAGCAGCTGCTGACCCTGTAAAGACACCCACAGTGCTACCTTTAAAATGGTTGACAGAGAAGCTTATATAGGTTCAGCAATGGTCTTTAACAAAAGAGAAATTGCAGGTCTTAGAATAACTGATACAGGAGTAGTTAAGTGCTCAACATACTAAAGAATAAACCTGTCCTTAGAACTCTTTGTCAAAAAGAAATCTGGAAAATGGCAATTGGTGTCAGATTTAAGAGCAATAAATAAGGGAATTCAGCCAATGAGCTCTTCACAATATGGAATTCCTTTGCCTTCCCTGTTAAATAAGGGATGGCCTATTATAGTTTATTGACTTAAAAAACTGTTTCTTTACCATAACTCTATAAGAAAAGTACAAGGAAAATTTTCTGATGTAAAGGTTCAGACTACTTTTAATGAACATACATTACTGCTATGTTGACTGCTGCTTTGAATGCATGGGAAAAGAGTTTAACCCAGAACAGAAAATTGAGCCATATAATGAAGTAAGACAAAGCTTAAAAAAATCTTATACTGACAGAAAGAGTTGTTTTAAATACTAAAACTGGCTGATCTCATTCCAGATAATACAGAATTCACCTCATTTATTTGTATAAATACAGGATATTATTAGAAATTCATCTTTTATGTATCACACATATCAGATCCCACATGAGTCTGCCAAATACTTTGGAATAAGGCAATAAGATTGATTGGCTATTAATAGGAAGCATGCTGGAGGTCTCAGAATTTTTTATTAAATACCTTATTAATTTTAAGTATTTAAAAAGAACTTTCCCATTACTTGGTACCAGGCCAAGGAAATTGTAAAAAAAAGTCCTACTTGCTCCTTCTATAACAAACCACCATTGCCTGAAGAAAGTAATCATAAAGAAATGCAAAGAGTTAGATCTGGCAGATGGATGTGTTTCATTTTGCAGAGTTTTCAAAGATTAAATACGTATACCATACCATTGACACTTACTCGGGACTTCAATGGGCAACTTCCACACGCTCTGGAAGGGCTTATTCTATAATTACACAACTTTTGGAAGACATGGCCATTATGGGGATACCTGTACAAATTAAGACTGACAATGCTCCAGCATATGTTTCTCAAAGAATGAAGCATAGTTTTGGATATTCCAACATAAAGCACATTACCACATAATCCTACAGGACAAGCAGTTATGGAAAGATCTAATCACACCTTAAAAAGAGATGCTTCATAAAATAAAAGAGGAACAAGAAAACAGGGGAAATTGTGTAATGCTTTACTAACCTTGATTTGTCTTAATGCTGGTAAGATATGACAACAAAGAGACATTGGATAATAGAATCAACTTCTGAGATAAACAACCTGTCTACATCAAGGATGTAATGACCTCAGAATAGAAGCCACAATTTGGGCTTCATTAGAGAGAGGGTTTGGTTCCCCCCCCCCATGGGAATAGAAAACTATAAGTACCAATAAAATTAATAATGATTCAATTCAAAAAGGAGACACCCATTGAAGAGGAGAAATCATCTATTGATATGGTAATTTGGTATATGGTAAAGAAAACTTACTTAACAAGGCTGGAGCAGGGTTTTAGTTTTGTCTTTACAGAAATTAGACATAAACATCTTTAAGAAAGTTAAAAGGATGCTAGACACCTAGACATCTAAGGCTAAAAGGAGGTCAATTCTTTTTTTTTTTCTTTTTTTTTCAATTTTATTTTCATTAAAAAAAAAGTCATTTCCATAAATGTATCCCCCTCCTCTCCTTCCATTCCCCCTCCCAATCTTTCCCAGACAACCCTCAGCCTCACCTCCCCCCACCTACCCATTCTCTCCCCCAAAAGGGTGAACAGTTCCAAGGTGGGCCAGCCAAAAGCAGCACATCCACTCCACGCATACTCGTTTCACTCATCCCAAAGTCAATGCTGGACTGGGTTTTCCTCTATAGGGAATGGCTCCGAGGTGACAGCCCATGAACAGGAACACTGTCTGATCCCACTTCTCGTGGATTCACCCACACTTGTCAGTCGAAAGCTGCCCACACCTGCAGGGTCCAGCTTCCCCTCCCGATGGATCTCCAGTGGCAATTCCCTATTCAGTGAGCTTCCCAGAGCTCTAGCCAGCCATCATCTTGGGAACCTTCCTCATAATCCCTAGGCCCCTGCTCATATAGACTCTCCTCCCCTGCTCTCAGCTGGACCAGGAGCTCTGCTCAGTGCTCAACCATGGATCTCTACCTCCACCTCCATTCCCTGTTTGGTATAGATTCTGTGATGACACCTAGGGTGTTCAGTCATTTGATTATAGGAAAAGTCACATTAGGCACCCCCTCCACTATTATTTGGAGACTTGGACAGGGACATCCTGGAAGTTCCTGGACATTTCCCTAACACCCAGTCCCTTTCCAACCCCATACTGGCTTCCTCTATTGAGATATCCATCTCCCTCCATCTCTCTCTTTGCTCCTTTCACTCAACCATCTCTTTCTTTCAAGATTTGTTAAGGAGGTCAATTCTAAACAAATACAAGCAAAAGAATATAAGACCTATTTGTACCAATATGCAATACAGGGCAAATTTCAATTCTCACTGCTTAATATCCATATCTCTTTTTAAAAATTGTGGTCCTAATTTAATTACAAATCAAGATGGTTTTGCAGTTGTAGTAAGTGGTTTTCTTCTTCTCTAAACCCAAGAATGTTAGTAAAGGAAAATTTAAAAGATTCTGTCTCATATCAGAAAAGCCATCTGGCGTGGGACAGAAGACAGCCAAGATATATGCAAGATATTGTTATTATAATTTTCTTTCTAATCCTATTTCTCTCTGTACTTATTCTTTCTTGACCTTCTAAAACCTTCTTTGTATATATAATTCTCTCCTGAAAACATAAATTCTCCATTTGTTATTAATAATGTTTAAGTTTCCCATTGTAGACAGCAAATTTCTACCAGCAATCTCCAAAGCATCCAGAATGAAGATAGGGCCCCACCATGATAATTCTACCTGCTCTGTAATATTTTTTTAACCTGTTGTACATCACTCAGTGACTGATTTTGAAATGCAGATTGTTCAGAACAGTTTCAAGATACCTTACTATGATTATCCATGATATCATATATCTAACAAGAATTCCATATGGCCTCTCCTAGTACTCTGAGACTGGTTATAGATGTTTATAGTTGGTCCATTGAGACCTCACCACTGTCTTAAGTTTTACAGGACCCCCACAGAGCTACTGTCACCTACAAGTCAGCAGGAAAATTCTATGAAAAACTATGCTCCTCTCCCGAATTTTGTCCTCAAAGGTTTATGGATAATTACCATTCTTCTAGGGTTGTTATAGGTTATATTAGAATTGAGGGTGGAGGAACAATATAGGCTCAGGAATTTTTTAAAAGAAGATAAAGGGGAATAAATAGGACAGATGTAGGTTATTATATCTAACTATGAACAATTATAAGCCAAATATGAACCATCGACAATTTGTACTGGTATAGATTTTGTATATTGATATAAGTGTGAAATTATTTTATATGTCTGCTTAAGATAATTTGTATATTTATGCAAATTCAATCCTGAAATCATTTTATATGTCTAAAGTAATTTGTATATTGATACAAAGTTGAATCTGTAGTTGTCATTTCTGCATATGCTTCTACCTCTGTTTAAAATATTTTGCATAGTTCTGTTTTTAGGATAGTGTTGTCATTTTTCACTATCCATTTACTTTTGTTTAACATTTTTGATTGTCATACTGAAGTTCTTATTTAAAAACTGTCCACTCAATTATAGATTGTCTATTTTTACAAAGTAAGCTTCAGTCTTTAGGATGATAAGAATTGCAGGTCACCATTATCTATGTTTGCCCTATACTATTCATGTTGTTTAGATTCCTCAGATATATAGTAGA
This sequence comes from Phyllotis vaccarum, assembly GCA_033318265.1. Classification (NCBI taxonomy): domain Eukaryota; kingdom Metazoa; phylum Chordata; class Mammalia; order Rodentia; family Cricetidae; genus Phyllotis; species Phyllotis vaccarum. Next base: position 118,724,512 of record JARWLC010000005.1, read on the forward strand.
ATATTTCAGATGGACAGGACTCTTCAACCACTTCATAGACCTACAGTACATGCCATTTAAATGTTTTAGCATTCAGAGTTTGGCTATGAAGGACACGATCACTCCTGGCATGGCCTTTCCTTTTCTAAGATGGTGTCATTAAAGACACGCCACATGAAGTTTGTCTTCTTTGGCAGATAATGGCCTGTTGGGGAAATAACTGCCCTTGCCTCCATTGCTGACAGTAAGGACACTCCAATCCGGATGAAAGAGAGAAACTGCTGAAACCTGCCAAGACAGGATAAGAAAGTTTCTCAAAATAACCTGTTCTGAAAAAATCTGTCCAATATCATAGCCTGTAGTTAAACAAGTGGGTATCCCAACTTTGCAGAAAATCTGGGAGTAACTGTCCATGCAGCTGGCTATCATTGTCCCCTACTAAATTTTGGGAGTTATTTGCTCATGCTTCCAGCTTATTCAGGTAGAAATAGAAGAAAATTCTTCTCAGGTCTTTGATGGGATTGAAGACTAGATAGTTAAGGTTATGACTATTTCATATCTTAGCTAAGAGCATTTAGGTACTAGATTCGTATTCTCCAAGATAAACAACTTTGAAGTAATCTCTGTATATTGATACTTACCATATCCTAGGCATTTAAATTGTATTTTATGTGTTTTGTTAGTTTTAGTTTAACCTTGTTTATGTTATTTGCCTCTCCACCCCCCGACATTATTTTATAATTGTTTCTATTGTATATAGTTTTAAATTTAAGTTTAGAACTTTACAAAATTTTTAATTCTTTTCTTAATTTTGTTATTTCTTATAAAAATGTTTTCTTATCCATGTAACCCCCTGATCCCCCTCCCTTCCCTCCTCACAATCCCTTCTCAGTGACTGTTCTTAATGAGCTCCCCAGAGCTCCAGCCAGCCATCACTGTGGGAATTTTCCTCATAATCCCTATCCCCTTGCTCATACAGACTCCTCCCCTGTCTCAGATGGACCAGAAGCTCTACTCAGTGCTCAGCCATTGATCTCTGCCTCCACCTCTACTCATTGTTGGTTGTATGTTCTGTGATGACACTTAGGTGGTTATTCATTTTACTATAGGGGAATCCTTTTCAGGCACCTCCCCCTCCCCCACTGTTGGAGACCTAGTCAGGGACATCCTATGAGTTCTTGGAGGATTCCCTAGTACTTGGTCTCTTTCCAACTTCATATTGACTTCCTCTATTGAGATATCCACCTCTTTTTTCTCCCTCCCACTTTTCTCCTGTCACTCTACCATCTTCTTCTTTCATGATTTGTTCTCAACACTTCTTGGTTGCAGGATGTTATGACCCCAATTTACTAAGGTGATCTTCTCTATTTTCTCTTCTTAGGGGAATCTCAGGATGTCTCTCTTAAGTTCCTTTGGATCTCAAGCTGGTCAGGGGTTGTGGTTTGCCGTTCTGATATTCATTGCTTTTTGTCTAAAATCTGCTTATGACTGACTACAACTCCTGCCTCTCTTCCTGGGCTTGTGATACCTCACTCAGGAGGATAGTCACCAAATCCATCCATCTGCCTGAAATTTTAGGATGTATTTTTTTTCATAAAAAAATCTTTTTATTCATGTACCCTCCTGCTCCCCCTCACTTCCCTCCTCCCAATCTTTGCCAGTCAGCCTTCAGCTTCTTCCTCCCCATCTCTCCATCCCCTCCCCACAAAGGGCAAGAAGTCCAAATGATGTGGGTCAGCTCAGCATGGTACATCCACTCCAGGCAAGTCCAATTTTCTCATCCCAAAGTCAAGGCTGGGTTAGGCACTCCTCTGCAGGGAATGAGTTCCAGGGTGCCAGCTCATGAACAGGAACACAGTCTGATCTCACCCCCTTGAGGCTTCACACACTGCCCATGACAATTGACAGTTGGCTACTCTTAGAAAGCTTAGCTCCTTTTCCTAATGGAACACCAGTGGCTATTCTTGATTCAGTGAGCTCCCCAGAGCTAGAACTTTTTTACTTACATAAAAGGGGGATATAGTGAGAATCAGGTATTGTTCACCTTGACCTAGAGGTATGGTCTCTAGGTCTTGAGGACCCATGTATGAGGTGTGGCCAAGCAGTCTAAGACGCAGTGCATGCTGTTCTTCCTTCCTGTTTGTTCCTCCAAGAGAGGATCTTACTCATCATCATAACTGCAGCACAGAAGAGTTAGTTCAATTTTCCAGAAATTTTCCTAGGGTTTAATCTTTGTATCAGTAAGTGTTTCATAGAAATCCTTAATAAATATTAATCCTTTTATATAATCAGTTGCTAATGAATAATTCCTGCTTTGGCTGAGATAAACTAGGAACTTTCACTATGGGATGTGTGTTAGTTAGCTTTCTCTCATTGTAACAAATATAGAAGATAATCAACTTGAAAATATGAAAGATTTATTTTGACTTGTGGTTCCAGAATTCTTCACCAAAAGCCCTTGTCCCACTGCTTTTAAGCAGAGTCTCTGAGTTAGAGAGAATAGTTAAAGAAACTCCTCACCTTATGGTATATAGGAGAACAAAATGCCAAAGGAAGAAAAGATGAATTCCATTATCACTTTGAGTGCCTGAGACTTAAATTTCCTGCCATCCCCAGTGGCATCAAGCTAAAGCCTAAGTCCTTACCTGGAGAAACATTCAGATACAAAGGGTAGCAGGATACTTACAGTCCTCCTATTTCTGTGATATAAATCACCACACAGGAAGGTCTTAGAAAAGTGTCTGTTGTGTAAAGGGAGTATTATAGTGTCAGTCCTTAAAAGGTACTTAACTGTGAACTCAGTTCAGATGCCTTTGCTTGACCATCACTATTCAAGCTAAGCTGCTGCTCATATGTCACATGCCCCTGAGGTATGTGCATACTTTTATAATAGATTATGCAGAGCTCTTTTTATTTATTACATGGCAAATTTTATTTAGCTTCTCTGCATTTGTCATTGTGGCATGAGTTTTATTATTCAAAAACTAAATCTAATTCATTAATATACTTCAAATGTCTAAATCTTTGTAATTATTTATTATATAAAAATAGCAGAATCAAGTAACTTGATTATTATCAAATATAAAACCATTATATCAATTTATTATGCTAATTAGACAATAGATTAATCAGGTGCAGCTTAATTACAAGAATGAACATATGTATGTATATATGTATTAAAAGCAAATTATAAAATGAGTTAAGAAGTTTCTTTTTTTTTTAATCTTAAGACAACCCATGAGCAGGAGCCAGCTAAATATACAAAAACATAAAGTTCTGAAGTACAATCATTAGAACTGAAGTCTGATCTCCAGCCTACTACTTTGGGGCCATTTGATCTCAGTCAAATTGCTTGCCCTGTTCTCTCTTTTATTCCTACATCTGTTAGGAAAGTACTTCCCCTGCCTGCTCAACAGAGATGTCTGTGAGACTGCTTTAACAGAAACACAATTTACAATAAATTCAAAATATCTCATGCAAAGAGTTGAGAAGTACAGATTAACCTGTATCCCTTTCTTTTTTTTATTTCTTTAGCCAGAACAATGAACATTTAGAATGAGGCTTGTCATATTTGCTTAGTATTGGCCTTTGCCACTGTTCAGGCTCCATGTTCCATGAAAATCATAATAATAATACTATGGCAAGACATTTAGTCTGTCAAGCACTCCTTCCTGCTTTACACATCAGCTAGCTTAATCTCCAAATAGCATTTGTGTGTTACTAACCACACCTCTATTTTAGACTTAAAGAGAAATGTACATAATACATAGTTAACATTCTGAGAAAAAGACAAAGCTTGTGATAAGTGTGACCACTGAAACTCCATTCCTTGGCTTCAAGATTCACACCTTAAATGCTACCATTATCTGTCATTATAAAGTCTCTCTGGACAACTCGTGATGGTGGGAGATAATGTAGAGGGTGCTCATTGACCTTTAGGAACTGTCAATTTTCCTCACAGGGTGGCTACACATTTGAATGACCTACGATCTTCAGCTATAATTTCTACTTTAAGTTAGCCAAGTCTTTCGATATCTTAAGAAGAATAGTGTTTTGTTCTGTTAGGGTGGAACCATTTGATTTCCTTAAAAACAAAACTCCACTTACTACTCCATTTGATTATTTCTACTTGGATGTACAAGAATGAGAGGAAATTAACATGGTCTGGATACAATTAGTTCTATAAGCTCTTACTCATCTATGTGAATCCATATATGAATTTAAGGATCTTATTTCTATTAAACTAGAAACAGCTATATAAAAATGCTAATGAAGCAGGTTTTATTTCTCACTGAACAATTAACATGACTAAAATTTCTTCAAGGTCATTTAAAATCTACCATTTAAAAAGTCTTTTACACAAAGAGAAGGCATTTGTGACTTTAACATTCATCAAGTGCTACCTACTACTGCCTAAAGTCTAACTGAGACTCTTTCTCTTTTTGCAGTTCAGTGACTGAGATCCACCTACATGTATCAGGAATTATGCTGGAAAATGAGAGTGGAACAGCCCTTATTTGGAGGACGCTATCCACACCAGTAGAAAAGCCAGATGTAATGGTGTCTGCCTTTAGTCCTGCACTCGAGAGGAAGAGACAGGAGAACCTCTTAGCACGATTTAAATGGCTAACATCATGCCAGCCTAGGATACACAGCAAGAAACAAACAAAAGGCTAAACAAGGAAAATTATAGCTATGGCATGTACATTATTGCAACTAGGAAGGCCCTATGCAGGTGGAGAGATCAAGGGAAGTATATGGCACAAAAAGTCTAACCCAGAAGATGGACCACGGTAGACAATGCTTACGTTCCAGTTTTGGATTTACTTCATACATAATGGTGATCAGTTTATACTAAGATGAGAAAAGATAAATACATGAGAAACAGAAACAGTTGCCAAGCCTTTAAAAATGACCATGTCATAATTTGTATGGTTCATAGGCCTAGAATAAAAGTAAGGTCCATTAAGAAAAAGCTGTTTCTGGTCAAGAATGGAATTTTTGGCCTAAGTGGAGACTTAACATTCCAGGTGGGCTAGTCAGTCACCTACCAAAGACCACAACTAGAGAGACAAGTTTAGCTTACAACATTAGGAGACAGGCAGGATAAGTTTTATTTTTTATGAGATACTGTTCTCTCCTTTCCTGTTGATAGAGCAGTAGCTTATCCAGCTTCAGTTGTACAGCTTCCTGGTGTCTGCCCTTGTTTCTAAATTAAAAGTCTAACCTCTCCTTAGTCCTACCTCTCTTCCAATCATGATTTCCTTAACACTGGATTCCACAACATTTGGGAATTTCTCAATATTTCTCCAAAGTCTCCTTCCTCAGCATATGGCCTTTAACTTGTCATTTGTCTGTGACTTCTACACTGAATTCAACACAGTTTTCTCCTTCTGTCTCCTTTAGGCATCTGCAGAATCTTATATGAGGGGGTTTTTCTTTCAAATTTTAATAAGATTTTCTTTGATAGTCTGTTTGAATCCCTTCCTAAATTCGTTTATTAATGAGACTAAGACCCTCAACAGAGAACCTAGATAATCCTCTGTATCATCTGCGAGGCGAGAACAGATGTGACCCCAAGATTCCAGGCACAACAAAAGGCAGTGTTAGTGAAGATCTGAGACATAGTTTGCTCTTGTGATAATATTACCTGATCCAGTCCATGCTCTTATTTGGTATTCATGGTAGCTTCACTGAGGACTCAGAGTTTGGTGACAAAGTCACCAAAGAGTTAAATACAGGGACTGTAGTTGAAAGCAATGGTCATGGATATATTAGTATTTTTCTCTAAACTCTGAAAGAGAGTAGACTCCAGGATTCCTTTTAAATAATAGACAAGCTTCCCTAGACAAAACTGTATAATGCATTCAAAGCCTACAATTGTGTTTAGGTAGTCCAGAGTTTCATGGCACCAGAGGGTTTCTAACAATTTACCTGAATGTAAATGTAATACAAAGCTTAGTAACATTTACGTATCCTTAAATGATAAATTCTCTAAATTTATAAAAGCATAGCTCAGGCTATAGTGGTAGTTCAGCACTTCCAAATGCTTATAGATCGTATACAGGACCTGAGTCTGGTTCTCAGCATCCACATTACATACCTCACAACCATTCATAATTTCAGTCACTAGATCCAATACCCAATGAACTCCCATCAGAACCTACATTCATATGGTGCATATAAAAATTACTTGCACACAAACACATAAATTGCACATATAATATTTTATATACCCTTGTATACATTCATACTACACATAATGGTATGTACGTTTTACTTAAGAGAAAGCAGTAAGAAAGAATGATCCAGGAGTAATGGAGAAAATCCTCTCGGGACTGAAATTTTGCTGTATAAACTACTACCAAACTCATCTGCACAAAGATCTGGGAATTATCCATTTTTTAGAAGCCCATCTCCTTCTAATCTTCTTGAAAACAGGCATTTTGGACTTGTTGATATGTTGCCAGAGCATGCTGGTTTGGTTCCTGTGAGGAAAGTTTTCATCTGTCACACTGGAATGCCCCACTATTTCTAGGAACTGTGTTTGGAACAAAACTCTTCTTCGTGATATGTCTGAAATTAGTCATTTTGTATTAAGGGAAACATTTCCAAAGGTTTTCCCAGTCAAATGATGACTCTCCTGGCAGACAGAATTAAGATCCTTTGAGAAAGCTCAGCTGTATACCAACTCACAGTGTCAGATCACAGGGTCTCCATAAAACTGATGGTGGAACACATTCCGTGGAGAAAGAAGGCTCCTGGCCTGGAAGAGACACCTATCTACTGAAGAACTTTCCTTATTTTTTGGTGGATTCCATTTCCCTTTCGAACCTAGATAATATTCTTTCATCTCATGTTCCAAGGTAGGTTTGCTTCTATTTGCAACTTGAAAATCTTCATGCTTAGGAGTACAACTGGTCCCTTCCTTCCTCCTCCTAACCCCTTTGAAAAAAATGAAGAGCTGTTTTGTTAAGTAATTAATTATTGCCACTAGCTGATTTTTTTATATTAGCCCAAACATCAGAGAACTGCTAGGTTTTTGTGAAAACTGTCCATTCCATCCTTAATAGCTTTCATGTCAATTTCTGTTCTCTATAACAGCAATATCCAGTGAACAATTTATATTTAAAGGCTCAATAATAGACAATGTTAAATATAGAGACGTATTCTAGTTGCCAGTTAAGTAACTACTTGTGAAAATGTAGCCCTAATTGCAGTAAAACACCAAGACTTCACAGCACTATGTGCTGAACTTTCCTTTTTCAATGTGTTCGGAAAAGTGCACTCAGCTTAATGTGGGCACATCTCACCCATGTATGGCCACTAAACATACTCACAATTCCTTTTATAATTTTCTTTCTGCCTAGAATACGAATACCCCCTCCATATCAGGAAGCTTATGAAGAACAGTGTTAGAATGCTGTCCAGTTCATATAGTAAGAAGTCATTTTCAAGTTTTTACATGTATAAATAAATGACTAATTGCTTTCATATTTTTCTTGTTTTTCCAGCTGCTTAAGCATGGATTTTTGTGTCCACACATCTTCAAGAACTCATCTTTTGTACTACAAAAAAACAATATAACTTTCTTTACCTACACTAGCTGCCAGCCTATGGAACAGTAGAAGATATTGCACAAATGCAAAAGCTTCATGTCATCTGTTTTAATGAGAAGAAACATTTCACACAGTCTTAAGTGTTGGACATAGCAGGATGGCAGCTCCTGGATTGTCTATAGAAAGAAATCAGCAGTGAACAGGTTTTTGGAAGAGGAAGCAAGTTACTTTGTCCTGAATCTACACTGCATAGAAAGCACACTTTAATTTACTTGATTTGGTTAGATTATTAAGTTCAGGAAAGGAGATTTGGAGAGCCCATTCTTGGAGACACAGTGGGCTATAACCCCACCTCACTGAAGTGCTAGAGCTTGACATTGCTACTGCTAATGTTCTGAGAGGTTCAGCTACTAATATCTGTGATAGTTTAATAAATGAGAGTCATATAGAGTACCTTGGCCACCCACATTGTTCTACAATTTCACATTTCCTTGTGAAATAACTTGGAGGTTCAAGTTGGATCCTGCCCTGGCCCTAATGCCAGACAATAACACTTCCTGTTCAAACCTCATACCAAATGCAGAACAGAGCTGCATGCACTTAATGAACTGTTAACACATATAATGGAGGGATTCTGTATTTTGCTATGATAGATTATTTCTTTCTATTACTCTGTGTTTTCTTTTGTATTCATTTCCTCTAAATACAAATTTTCTGATGATATTTTAGTTTGGGGGATAGATGGCATATTATGTATGATACGTAAATGGTGTTTTTTTTTTTTTTTTTTACAAAATATTTAAGAAGCACTGATTTTTGTTGATTTCTTCACTTTATCTGCATAGTTTTTTCTGTAAATATATTTTATTTGGACTCAATTGCACAAGGGTCTGCTTCCCTGGAATGGAAAAGAGTTTGTGTGCTATGGGCTATAGCTTCCATTGAAAGCTGATAATATGACATGGTATTTTGACCAACTTTTAACACACTGCTTTCTTTCTTTCTAAAGTTGCATGCCTTGGTTATGGGCAGTGTCTCTATGTTTCAATAAAGCCTTTCCCCTTTAAATCTCTTAGGCCAACCATAGGAAAGACCAGGGCCTCAAACAGTGTGCCCAAATGTAACCACCAGAGATACAGAAAGGCCACAAACTCTATCAGGGTAACAATATTAGGAAACAATTTACATTCTAATCTTTACATGAAAATATCTAAATTGCTGATCCTGTACAATTTTGAGGTTCTTTGTTCTCTGAATAGAAAGAGCTAGTGCACACACTTCCAGTTTGAGCAGTATGGAAGATCATTAAGTTCTTTTTAATATCAGTAGGAAAAACTGTCTTTATAGTACCTTAGCTGGGTGAATGACAATATGGATAAATCCCCACTTGGAGTGCTTTTCCTGTGTAACGCTGTGTTGGATTTCTTAAAAATATATCTGTTAGAAATAAAAATAAAAACAGACATTAACAATAGTCAAGCAAACTCCTTTGTAAACATGTCCCCATTGATGCTGACATCTTCCACAAAATAAAAATGAACAGTCCAATTCCTTAAAGATGATGGGGCTCTGTGCATGAGAGCTCAGCAGTGTCATTAGCTACTTAGTGTGATGATAACCTAATTGTCCTGCTCAGCTTCTCATAACCATGAGAAAAAAAAAAAAAAAAGACCACTGGGCAGGAAGTCTACATCAGCAGTCCAACATCTTCGCAGCATGTATAAGACCCTGAACTCACTCAATCATAAATACAAACAAGAGAAAAGGATGATTTATGAAGAATACAATATAAAATATGGCATATAGGAAAGATTTGGTTAATCTCCTGCATTTCCTGAAGTTCATCTAAAACTGAATTGAAATAAAGAGTATCAAATCAAAAAGAGAAAGCATATGAGACTCAATGGGTGAAATGAAATAAATAGAATTATTTTTAAAGTTTCTAATGCTAAGTAAAATCATCTGTACTGTAGAGTTCCTATATGAATAAACTTATTCACCTTGAAGGGATTCACATGCTTAGAAGCTCCAGGTTGCTTTTTTTTTTTTTTAACAGAACAACAAGGAAACCAGAGCTGAGAAAAAGAGAAATGACGTCTGTATGGAAAAGAAATTGTCCTAATCTTGTCTAGATAAGTATAACCTCCCACACCTCCCAGGAGACCAGAGTTTTATTTCTTGTAGACAGTGCCTGGAAATATTCCACCTGTCCTTGCCACTCAGAGGACATGAGGGCAATCACTGTGTGTTCCTAGGTTAATTCCTCAAAATATATTGTCCTCAAGGGAGCACCAAGCATTGATCCTATGCCAGTGCTCTTGTTGCCAAGAACTGAAGAAGGAAAAAATGTTCCCATAAGGTTTTCTCAGTAGTAAAAAAAAAAAAAAAAAAGTTCTGGTTTCTACCAAGTCTCAGGCATGGAGATTCCTTTCAGAAAAAAAAAAAAAAAAAAAAAAAAAAAAAAAAGTCTTGTTAGCGAATTGAAAGTTAATAGGGAAAAATAAGTAAACATGAAATTTTAATATCTATTTCTTATCTAGAATATCTATGGTGGCATTAGTATTTTTTCAATGTTTACTAGAGACACAGTAGTATAAGCAAGATGATTTAAATTCCACCTACATATCTAAAATCTTCAGTCTGGGGGAAACATATACCATTCGTGAGTAAAATGGATAATTATAGACCATACCCTTTCAATATTCTATCTTTCCACTTACATATTGTAAACAAAAGCACAGCAATTTCAAGGTGAAGCTCAGATATTAGTTATCCCATCATGAAGAGGATATAAGCTACAATTTTGTTTTCTATCTGATTGCTGTACACCTCTATTTTGATCAACTGAGTAGAGTTCTCCTCTATATATGCAAGAGTTATTGTTGAATCCAAGCCAGCATAAAATAGGCTATGAAAATTGAAAATTTCCTATCCTATGAAAGTATTTAGCACATGATCACACATGATGTTGTGGAATCTAGGGTATGCTCAATATCCCCATGCCATGGTATTAAATCATTCTATCGTAAGAAGCTATAAGACCTTTGTGTCTATAAAATGATCTATAATGGGAATGCCACTCTTAGGATCTAGTAGAGTGTCATACATTGAAGCATTCACTATCCTATCCTATATACTTGGACTATCACAAATAACCTCAGGAAACTCGTCCAATTAGGAATCGTGGCAACAATGTCTTCCTTTCCTCTGATTATATTTTCTGCTATTGCGATTTGAATATAGAGTGCCTTCTACCAGATCACATTTGGAGCACTTGACCATCAGCTAGAAGCATTATTTTGAAGGCTGTTGTGTCTTTTAGGAAGTAAATCAAAAGTAAATCCCATTAAGACATATATGTTCCTATTTCTGACATAGGATTTCTGTTTGGTCCACCAAGTTATGAGAATCCTCTACCATCATAGGGTTTTTCTTGTGGCAATTCCTTTTCCACTAACAGGTTGGAAACTACTCTTGAAACTATGAGCCAAAATAAGACTTTTTTTTATGTTATTTTTGTTCCAGTATCAAAAGTATTGTAGAACTTCTTATAGAACAACACTACTCATCACTAACAGTTTTTTAAGAGTTATTTGCAGAGTATCTTTCTAACCATCTGATCATGGTTAAGTGAGCCAATCACAAATGCTTGACTTACTCCAGCAATCCTATCATTCATAACCTTTGCATTTTTTTTATATCATCTGCCAAGGAATTTGTGCTATCTCAAATTTATTTAAAATAGACTATATTTTGATCCAGGTTTCAGCTATTAAGCCAAGAAAAAACATCCAGTAGAACAGACTGATAAATTTAATCAGATATAGAGTTTTCCTTTTAGTACCTCAGAAGTCTTCCTGCACATCTCTTTCAAGTTTTTAACTAAAAGAATTTTCTAGTTCTTTCCCTTGGTTTGGAGTAAAATTATCTTCCAGACTGAACTTTGAATCTGGTTTTCTTTTTGTGTTCTCTACTCCTCCAATCTAGTAATTATTTTTCAGACAACAAGTAACATGTAAATCTAAAGAATTGACTAAAGAATTGACTTCTTTTATAAGACACTTTTTTCTAAAAATAATAATGACTTCTTCATCTTTATATCACCGGTGAAACAGCATAATCAGATACAAAATGTGTGATGACTCTAGTTGGTGAGGAAGACTGGTGGATGTTCTGACTCATGATGGTCTTCCTAACTTCCAGTATTATCCAGTATATTCTGTACAATGCCCTTTATCTCTTCTTAATTGAAATCTAATTATACACAGAGAGAGAGAGAGACAGACAGACAGACAGACAGACAGACAGATACATAGATAGATAGATGTCCTGGCCTTTGTGTGAGCTCAATGTTTTAGACAATCTGTTCTTCCAAATTTTGCATTTAATTTTCAACACTGGCAGCTGAGAAAGAAACTAAATTACTTAAGCATAATGACAGAAAGTCCCTAAGTTTTGTCTCATATCTAGAGCCAAGAATTTTTATCTTTGATTTTCTAGTTACTTTTTTCTGACTTTCACTAGAAGCAAACGATCCTCTTTATCATGTCTTTGCAATTGTGAGAACTTAATTCTGAACTTTACATTTGTGTACTACTTCAGAAATTTGTCTTTAATGGAAATCTCATGGATAGCATCTACAGCTGATAATTCATTCTTTTTCTACTGTATGATGTGAGACACTCACTGGGCATTAAGTAGAATTATTGCTGATTTCAATTTCAGTTTAACCAGAGACAAGAGATCTTTAACTCCCTGGAGGCTGTTGGCCTAGTTTTTAGTTACAATTGCTATGCAAGCCAGGTCTTTGGTTGTAAATATGTCACAGTCTCAGTGGCCATTAGTTCCAAAACCAAACGAACAGGCAGGTTACTAATAGCTCAGCTCATTCTCAGATCATTAGGAATGCTGGAGAATCAGGACCAAAACATAAAAGGAAGCAAGAGGGACATGGCACTGAGACAATATGGAGATCTCAGTCTAGGATGCACATAGTTAAGATGTTACCCTTCATGGGAAATCACTGGAATTTTCTGTGATTGGGCCTCATCCTTGTGGCATATCAAGTTGCAGTAGGATTAAGCACCTCCACTTGTATTGAGTAGGGAAAGTGACCCAGTATAAAGAAAAGGTTACCAAAACTCAGCCAAAACATTAGGTAAAGCACCTACTCTCACTGTTAGGGGTCTCACAAGTACAACAGACTACACAACAGTTGTACATACATATATAAATAGGTCATAGGTGGGTTCCATACAGATTTCCTAGTTGTTGGTTCAGATATATGAGATCCTATGAGCCCAGGTTAGTGGTTTTTGTGAGTTTTCTTGTGATGCCCTTGACCCCTATGATTCATACAATCCTTCCTCTGTCTCTTTAGCAAGATTTCCTAATTTTGACTTGATGTTTGGCTGTGGGTCCTTATCTGTCTTTATAAGTTATTGGCTAAATTCTGTTGGATGACAATTGGAATAGTCACCAGTCTGAGTACAGCAGATATCATTATATTGACATGTTTGCTTTCCAATCTGTTTGGTTCTATCCTATGGGTCTGGGCCTTCCATCCTCTGGGTCCTAGCCATCCAGGCAATTTCAGGGGTAGGTTTTCTCTCATGGCATGGATCTGTGGTTGGACAAGTCATTAGTTGAGTACTCCCACATTCTGTGGGACCCTTACCCCCAGCATATCCCATAAACAATTTAGAGTCTATGTCATAGAGATATTATCTGTCACTAAAATTCTTGAAGACAACTGTATTTTTCTTTATGTATGTTAGTTCCCTCATCTAAAAATTAAGCAAAATAATTTTTCCTCCTCTATAGGAATAATAGAAAAATCAAGATTTACAATACAATAAAGGTAATGTCTTGTAAATTTTTGCTGCCACTATGAGTAGAAAGTACCAAATAAAATATATTATTGTATTTATTTCTATTATTCTAATTATGATTTGCTGCAAAAATGTTAAAATATTTTAAAAGATATCCTTAGATTTTAGAAGTCATTTCATTTAATTATATCAATATAACCATTCCTCTGATCTTATTACAATGATAAATAGTTATTTCAATTTTACCAAGAAAAGACTGAAGGACATTGAATTACACTTAGTATGGATCTTCCCATCTCTCACACATGTCCAAAAATCTTCTTCTTAAAAAATAGCCCCAGAAAACATGTCAGTCAAAAGTAGAAACACAAATGTATTCTGGTAGTTGTGTTTTGGTACTTATTTATTTAATATCATTTGCACATAACAGCTATCATATGGAAGATTTTAAACATTAAATGCCATTCTTCATACCTCTGCCTCATCAATCAAGTCATCAATCACCCTCTTCAACCATGTAGCTACTAAATCTATTGTAAAAGTTCACTATCTTTCCTAGATATTTCAACTCAAAGTCCTTTGATCAAATGCTAGTTCTACATCTGGATCCATATTATACTATAAATACAAAAAAAAAAATGCATGACTAAAACCTTGAGAGAGTTCATAGTCTCGAAATGCACATCTTCAGAATCTAGTACTCATGACTTAAGCAAGAAGCAGTTGAGCTAGAATCAAAATATAAATAGCATGAAAGAACAGAATAAAGAATGCTGGGGAAATTGAGGAGACAGGGCAGGAGTAAATCTCACACATACTTTCAGATGAGCATCGACTATTATCATAGCCTTCACCTGGTTTTACTTAACAGCAACTACAGCCTCATTTAAGGATGATCCAATATCATTTTATTTATGTTTACTTGATAATTAACGATATGAAGAAACTTTTAATATACTCATTTGTCATGTATTTGTTTTTTTGGGAGGGTGTCTCTACAAGTCCATTTATTTATTTATTTACTTACTTATTTATTTACTTATTTACTTATTTGCTTTCTGTAACAACCCTGGCTGTCCTGGAACTCACTCTGTAGACCAGACTGGCATCAAACTCATGGAGATCTGCCTGCCTCTGTCTTTCAAGTGCCAAAAATAAAGGTGTGTGACACCACCACCCAGATTTCTTTAATGTATTTTTTTAGGTTTTAATATTCTGTCTACATGTATGCCTGCATGATGTGGGAATGTATTTCTGTATGCTGTGAATATCAATCTTTAAATAAAGGAGCTGTTTTGGCCAATGACAGGCACCATAGAAAAAGTAGGAGGAGAAATCAGAGCATAGGTAGGAGAAGCAGGGCAGAGTCAGACAGACTGAGCCTGAAGCCCAAAGGAGCAACATATAAGGAACACAGGTGAGCCACGCACCATAGAAAAGTTAATATTAGGGTCTAAATCATTTCTGGGGGCTTGAGCAGTGGTGGGCAACTAAGGGGTCTGGGGCTAAAGGTCTGTGGGTCTGGATCTCTGGCCTCCCGGAACCAGGAAACCTCACTACTACACCTGCATGCCACAAGAGAGCATCAATTCCCACTATAGATGTTTGTGAGCCACCATTTGGCTGTCAGGAATTGAACTCAGGACTTCTGGAAGAGCAGCCAGAGCTCTTAAGCAATGAATCATATCTATAGCCACAAGTCCTTTTCTAAAGTAAAATAACTGGAAAACATTTTTAATATAAGTCAGGATATAGTATGAGTGGTCTTTAAAAGTTATAACTTAAGTATGTTTCTAATCTTAAATTCATATAAACATTGATCCTTCAAAAAGACACAGATTATCATATGCTTACCTTCCAATGAATTTTATAATGGTTTGTGCTATTTTAAATATTTCTTTGGGGTAGTATATTTAATAAAATCAGTCTGGAATATCAGAGAACAGATCCACCCACAATCAAGCCAGGAGGGTCAGAGAGTGGTAATTCTTGCCTTTAATCCCAGCACAGGAAAGACCAAATGATGATTTACACCTTTAATCTCAACTCCAGAGACAGAGATCTCTCTGTGTTTCTGTGAGTTCAAGCCCTAATTACCAAACAGTAGTAGCTCACACCTGTAATCTTGACTGTAGAATTATGATGCTGAATTGAAGCTAGAAGTGAAACAATTGAGTGAAGAAGATATTTAGGGAGGCATAGGCAGAGGTCTGGGATTCTGTAGAAGCAATGAGGAGCCAGACTGAGGAATCTGGAAGATAGCTTTTACCCCGAGAAGTTGGCTGTGTAAGATTTGACTGTAGTCTGTTTCCTCTCTCTGATATTCCAGCTTTCCCCCAATATCTGGCTCTGAGTTTTCATTAAATACAAACCAGAATTCATGTTTCATTTCTTGTCCCTATTGTCAAGTTAAATGGACACTTTATTGAAGGTAAGGAACAAACATGCGTAATCATTATACATGTCTGGATTCATAGGGCAAGCATTTTTTGCAGAGTTACCTGAAGATTCAAAGTAATATGCATGTGCTCATTATTTAATCTCTAAATAGGCTCTGTGATGTAGAGCATTATTATTATCATAATACTTTTTCATAAGAAAATTAGAAAGGTCAAGGAATTTGTGAAATAAGATATCTTAGTTACTTTTATGATGCTATGATTTTAAAAAACTGACAAAAGAACTATTCATTTTGGCTCCCATTTCAAGGTATACTCCATCACAATAGAGAAGTCAAGACAGCAGGAAGTTGAAGGAGTTAGTCATACTGAAGCTGCAATCAGGAAGAAATAGAAATAAATACTTTCCTATGCCTATTTTCTTTTTATTACTCAGCTCCTAAACCAAGCCTGGCGTATGGTGCCACCCAGTGAGTAGGTCTTCCCATATCAATTTTCTTCACCAAGATAATCTCCCACAAATACGTCCAATAGCCAGTTTCCTAGATTCCAGTCTTACTAACATGATCATTAAGATTAATCATTATGCAAGCATTGCTGATAAATATTCCACACCCAAGTAATACAAAAATTTCTGGATTTCTTGTTTTTTTAATCTCTTCCTCTGTGTTTTGGATACAGCACAGCATCTGACACATGGCAATAACTCAGTATGATGTGTGGACAGATAGGTGGGTATATATGTGGCTGGGTGGATGGCAATACTAACTTTTTAAGTCTCATAAATCAAGCTATCAATCAAGTCCAATAAAATAAAACCTTTGATTCACAAAATGGAGATATTCTGATTCACAGAACAAGTTAGAGACAAAGCCTATTTCTCTAGTAGAGAAAAGATCAAGGTGAGGAATAAATCAATGAAGATTCAAGTTCAAATATGAAATTCTGATGTTAAAAGCTAAAACGTCCAAGATGAGACAGAATACTATTGTTCAGCTTTGGGAAATGCTACAATCATAATACACGCAAGAATATCAGGTGAATAAACTATGAATTTGATTTTTATACCCCTCCTTCTAAAAAACTTAACTTCACAAGTTTCTTATAATGTTTTGCCTCAAATCAATCATATTTTCAATGGGCATGCAAGGCTGTACATTCCTGAATGTAACAAAGAGCTGATGGACAGGAAAACAGATGTTTGAAAGCCATGTTTATTTCCTTAATGATCTTATAATGCCAGTTCTTAAAATCTTTAGGCCATAAACTTTAAAAAGTCCTAAAATTTGTCAAGACCATTTGGAGATTTGAAAAATAGTGTTTTTTTTTTTTTCCTTCTGTGAATTGGGTAATGTATTTTTACTACAATTATATAGTAAATGGATACAAAATCTACTCAACCTTTATTTCATCCTATACAGTCTTTTGCATTCACATAAAAAATTATGAAATTTTCTTGTTTTCTAATTGCTCATAAATGACTGGGCATTGTCAATTCTGACCATGGATGATTAGTCTTATGAAAGTCTTACTGTGCAGACAGTATTACGTTATATGAGATTTTCACACTGGAAGGAAATTATGCAAGTGAAAGGCAGGATGTGAAATGTTATGTGACTCAAACCAAGTATTACAGAACTTTATAAATTTCCAGAGTGGAAGCAAGAGATAAGTGCCAGATTCCAACCACACATGGTTGTGAAAAATTTCAAAGGAAAATTCCAAGAAGCCAAAATTCTACTGTTTCCTTTGTAGTTGTTTGAAAATAAAGCAGGCGGCTGGTATCCCTTTATTTGCACATCTGAAAGTATGCAGCAGTGTGGCAAATAGCTTCCCGAGATGAATAAATAATGTTCCTTTTAAAATCATTAGGTCATTAATTCTTAAAGAGGTTCCTAGAAAAAGAACTTCCTATTTTCAAGTAAAATATAGCTTAACCATCTTAGAAGAAACTGTGCTATAAAACATATGTGGGAAAGTCGAAAATACACCTTACAGATACTTTCTGAGTAGTGGTGGCAATTTCTTGTGCCAACTATCAAGCATTAAGCACTTTGCATTCCTACAGAAAGATCCTTACAACACAAGGATTATATCATCTGCATTTTAAATCAAGGACTGGAGTCCCAAATACCCTAAATCACTGTTTATATTACTTCTTATAGACAAAGACCAAAGCTTTTAAGTAGATCATTCTGGTTTCAAAGTTTAAACTCTTCTGTCATCCTGCTTCTGCAGGTCCTCACTTCTCATGATAGACTTCAGATTATCCCCAGTCAAGGATGTGATTTTATCGGAACACCCAATCCCTTTAAAATATATTAATTGTAAGAGACTATTGATTTCTAAAATCTTAGTGGTCGTTCATAACTCAAGAAAGTAAAAAGTAGGTTGACAGGTATAAGCCAGCTAACCAGAAAATTATGTCTTTTTAAAAAATGTTCACTATGCATTTTTTAGCTATCTTTCTTGACATTGTTTCATACAATGTTGAAATGAGTTTCATGGGTTTTGTTTTTTTTTTTTTTTTATCTGCTCTTTTTTTTTATCCTATTTTGGTAAAATGAATTATTTTCATTTTTTTACTTACTCATGTGACCTGCTTGTGTGCAGCTTGACCATCCATAATCCTAAAATATAAAACCACTTTTGACTATTTATCACATTATTCACGGGGGTCAGGGTTACAGGTTCTGTGCTGTGCTTGTGAAGTCGTAAGATGACCTTCCCCCATCAGCTCTCATTTTCCCTCATATGGGTAGAAGCAAACTCAAGTGCCGCACTTAGCTTCAGCCTTCAACACCAACCTATTGCCACTTGGGAAGAAAGAGATTCAGCTGGGGATTTGCTTCCATCAGATCAGTCTGTGTGTGGTATTTTATTGATTGTTAATTGATATAGAAAGGCCCAGTCTAATGAGGATGGTAGCACCCCTAGGGACATTGGCCTGACAGGTAAAAGAAAAAGAAATGAGAAAGCCATAGGATGCAAGCCAGTGATACTTCATGTGCTCTGCTTCAGTTTCTGCCTCCAGGTTCCTACCTTGAACTCCTGACATAGCTGTTCTCAATGATGGGCCATAACCTGGAAGCCAAATAAACCCTTTGTTCCCTGAGTTGCTTTAGTCAGTGTTTATCATAGCAATAGAGAGCAAACTATGGCATCAGCCCTGGTAGCAGGCATTTTTACTTACAGAGCCCTCTTGTCAGCTTTCACAAACCAAGCCTTTTGAGCTGTACTGCTAAATTTTCAAACTAGGGAAAATTTTGAATTTCTGAATTAAAAAAGTTCAATTTGTTAAACTTATGAAAATACTTCCAAATTCAAAAAAAAAAATGTCAGAAGCTAATAAACCTTTGTTTCCTAGGATCTTGAAGTAAGAGATACTTGACATTTTTGGAGAAAGAGCTTACCCTCCATGTAGAGCCTTTATATATATCCTGAGGTCTAAGATTCAGCATCTCCTCCCCTTAGCTCTCACCTCCTCTCTTTTTCTGCCTTCTTCCCTCTGTTAGTGCAGGGTTTCTATACAACTTTCTTTAGCCAATGCACTGTTAATTAACACAAATTAAATCAAAGTCATACTTTTATTATACCAAGCCTACATGTCTCACCACGTTTTCTGCCATAATTACTACAAAATCCCCTTAAGTAGCAGTTCAAGTCCCTGATCCAGCTATAAGAAGCACACATTCTTTCTTTCTCTTGAACTCTTCCCTAAGATCTTATAATAAAATACTTTTCTAAACTCACTCTTCCATTGTCTATGAAATGTATCCTTTAAGTTCTGAGACAATGGACCCAAGAGCCCCTGGCTTGGGATGGCTGTGTGATTGTTGTTTCTGGCACGTTACCTCCTCATGTTATGCAAACAAGGCAAGCAAGTCTCTGTTACTTTTGAATAGTTCCACTTTACCTCAGTTTTACAAAGAATACTCTTAAAAGAGCTTTTAATTCCAGAAGAATATAAATTGATGTACAGTGAAGACAAGGTCCACAGCCTGCTGCAGACAAATGAATGACAAAAATCAAATGCTTGTGGTTATAATGTGCTTAATTTAGAGGCTTTTATAAGATATTATATTACCAGTTGCTAACTGGTATGTGATGTATCAAACTTGCTTTTTTTTTTTATCTGAACAACACCCATTGTTCTAGTTCCAAGAAGTCAAGAGCCATGAAGTCTCATACCTAAAAAGCTATATTTGGAGATGGAAATGTGTTGTTATGAGATACTGTTTATAGAAGGGGCATCATAATAAAATAAAGTGTACCAGTTCTACCTGAGGGAACAAAAAAAGCAGCTATCTGTGATGGTCAGAAGGAGCTGTTTCAGCCACAGGTAGCACTCTATAATAATTTAGGAAATGATCAATGTGGTCTTGGCACAGACCCCATGTAGGTGTTTTCACTGGTTATGGTGGCCCAGAGACGGAAAATAAACTACACATTAAAAAAAAAAATCACACTTGATAAGGTAGATTTACTGCAAATATCAAAGTACTTATCCAAGTCTTTTTCCGTTCTTTAATCTTCTATTCCAAAGTTATAGTTAAGGTATTTTTTTAATCTGTCCACGTTTTCCTGAATTTTCCCCAGAATTATTGAAATATAATTACCAAAGACTGAATACCTAACGGGTCCACAACACTGTTTTGATGTGTAAAATGATAACCACAATTCAGCTAATTAAAAAAACAAAAAACAAAAAAACATCACATCACAAAATTACTTAAGTGTGAAAGACATTTGAAATTAATCAAAAATATCAGTTATATACAACACTGTTACCAACTATATTCTATATGGTACACAGTAGATCCTCTCTAAGGCATCACTTGTCTTCTCTGTAAGACTTTTACCTGTCAGCCCATGGAAGAAATTGTCCTTATTATAACTGTTCATAAATATAGATGTTATATCCTTTTACATTGTATACTTTATCACATCTGTTTCTTTTCTGTCTCTTGAAATTTTTGAAGTAATAAAATCTGCCCCTTTCATTTTATTTGTTATTTGATATGTATAACCTCTACTTAAGAGTTTTGGGGTGGTTATTTTAGAATATTAATATGAGAAATTCTATATTATAATCTCCCTTCTGTGCCATAGGTTATTTTAATTCTGATGAAGTCACTTTGAAACTACAGGCTAATTTTGGACAGTGTTTCAATTGTTTCTATTTTAAAATATGAAAGGCATTAGTTATTCTTAGTGACTTAGAGATATGCTAAAATAAATTTATGTAAAAACTTGTCCTAATTTGACCCTAGAAATAACGCATGCCATAAGCTGAGAAGTGTATTTGCTACTACTTCACTTCATGTGTCATGTCTCACAATTCAAAGGATATATTAATATTGTTAGCAGCATATGAAACCAAGTCATGCATGGCTATGTGAGAGATATCAGAGCAACAAATCAAGATCTCTCTGATGTAGGCGAAAATCAGCTGAGAAAATGAACATTAACTATAGTAGGAGTGGGGGGGGGGGGTAGCTGTAGCTGCCTAGCCCTTCTTGATCATTACCCTAGAGACTCAAATCTAAATCTCTATCGGAGAGTAAATTGAGTGTAATGAGGTTTCCTTACAGCACTGCCATTCTATTTCCCTTCAGACTGGGTATCTGGGGCAAATAGCCATCAAATTCCTGTTTTAGGGAGTCCTTGGTATTTAATAATAAAAACTGACCAACAGCTAGAGTGCCTTCTTGTTAATAAAGGGCACAATTAGGTTTTATTTATGTTTGTTTTGCTTCTCTTTCTTCTTTACTAACTAATGAGTTAAGGTAGAGGATCAAGCCATCTTGCAGCTGATGACTTAATCTCTAGTCTTAAGGATGACAGTTCATCAAGAGCAATATTGCCCAAGAAGGCAAGTATAACATAAAACATAGCCACTGAAATCTGAAATAATCAACTTATAGTTTTCAGAAAGCTAATCGATTGTTAGTATAGTTACTGAACAACTGTACCTTAACACAGTATCTAATATGGCATGAGCATAACTTAGTAAATGTAACAACAGTAAGATATGTTTAATGAGAGATAGTTAATATTAAGGTTACCTTTGTATGAATTAACAAATTAAATGCTTATGAATTGCTGCCCACCAGTCTCCTTGAGCCTTCATTGAATATGACACTCGAATCTTCATTTTTTTCCTAATGATAGACATCATATAGATCTCCAGATTTATAAACAGGAAAATTCTGTCATAATTGTGATTCAATTTTTACGGCTCAAATAAAGCTTCATTTGACTGCATTTTCATCCTACCTCCCAAGTAGCCTAGAAGCCCCTACCTTTTGCCATCATCATGCATTCTTCCATTCTATTCTCTTCCACTATCCTCATGTTACACTGAAATTCACTGGGACAACTGCCAACCCAACATCCCAAACACCCATGCCTTAGATTAGCAAATGGGAGCATACTGTGTGTTCTCTGGAGTCAATGAAGGCTAGATTTGCAAAACTCAATGAAGTACTCTCTCTAGAAATAATAATAATATTTTTTTCTGAGCTTTATGAAGAGGAGATATGGAGAAGGCCAAGAAATATAAGCAACAGAGAAGTACAGGGTTGTATTTAATAAGTGTTTTTATTAGTACATTGATAAAATACTCATATTTGGTGGGTGGTCATACTCTGCCAATGTAAACTGGTGTGTAAAATTAGCAAAGATTGCTAATTCACACTACTTATAATACCATCTGCATATAGGTATACTGAGTAGTGACATTTTTCTGTTTGTGTAGCAATAGTCTTCTTGAAGGAAATGGTTTTTCTTCTCCTGAGCTGACCTGTGTGTGTTTGGTTTTGGTAAGCTGCTGGAGCCACAAAAGTGGACTCCTCTTAGTGGAATCTGTTAACGGATATTGAATCTCTGAGCAAGACAATGATAAAATTCAACCTTACAGAGCAGATCAGAGAATACGAGGTTTATATTGTACAAAGCAGAACCAAAGTTTTGTTATCTTTGATCGTGAAAGGCCATGATTAAGTAAACCTCAACCACCATGAGGCAGATGATTGAACAGCGCTCCCATTTTCAGTTCACTTATTGTTACTAGAAAATTCCATTTCCAAGAGTCATGGTTTTTAACGTTGGGTTTTGAGAACAGCTGGGTCATAGGAATATTTTATCTCCAAATGAGAAATAACATAA
Source organism: Phyllotis vaccarum (assembly GCA_033318265.1). Classification (NCBI taxonomy): domain Eukaryota; kingdom Metazoa; phylum Chordata; class Mammalia; order Rodentia; family Cricetidae; genus Phyllotis; species Phyllotis vaccarum. The sequence continues at coordinate 118,747,450 of JARWLC010000005.1, forward strand.
AATCTACTTTTAGATCCTCACTCTTTTAAAATTAAAACTATGTGGAGTAGCTGTTTTGTCAAAGACAAATCTCCTTTCTTATAGATCAGAAACCCTTTTATTAAGATCAGAATTAGACTTTAAGAACTACAAACCAAGGAACTCTATACTTAGAACATGTATAAAAATGCCTCAAATAACAGAATCGGCTTGGGTCAACCAGAAATAATATGATGCTTTCAGGCAACAGCAAATATTCATTCTACTGAGATCATAAACAGAATCTCAGAGGTTTCATAGGAAACTGGCAGGAAAAGAAACTGAGAAAACACAAAGTCAAATGTCCAAGCCATAAAGACAGTCTTTCCCCCCAGCCCCTGTTCTTGCTCTTAAGTGTGTGTTTATAACTCCTACAGACAAAAATGCACATATACCATCCGACTCCCAATACCCTGAAAATTTGTTTACATTTATTTCCTCTTAGAAAGTTATCCATAAGGTTTTGGATTAATAAAATACTTTCTGAAGGAATGAAAGGGCGGTAGAGAAAGTAAGAAAGAAAACGTAAGTGGGAAGAGATAGAGAAGACAAGGAAGCATGAGGGAGATTGTTTCCTTAAAAATAACATGTAGGCAATTTTGTTGTAAAGACAGAAAGTATTACAGAAAACCACACACCAGTCAAAATGCTGAGTAATGTAGCCCAGTCCAAATAAATACATCTGCATAATTATTGCTGCACCTAAGACTCTAGGAACCTTTTGGAAGAGAGACAGAAAGAATGTAAGAGCCAGAAGATGGGGAAGTTTGCTGTGAGATTGTGTTTCCTAGGAATGCCAGAGATTCCATCCATAATGTCTCACCAATATGACAGACAATTGCTTCAAACTGAAGAAGAACAAAACAATAAACATACTAATGAGCATGGGGGAGCCCACAAGGCCTCAAACTTACAAAACCCAAACTAAACAGACAAACAAAAATCCCTACAGGCAACGGAGGAATGCTGAGCAGGAGAAATAGTCTTCCCCAAGGAAGGTCCCAGAAGTTTGTTACTAAATACTAAATGGTCTATCCTAAAAACGTAGTCATGCAAATAACATTATACAGACTGAAACTGGATGCATTTATACACTTAGGAATATATATGTACATAATATGCTTGTGTGCATATAGCAACAAGTAGTGAAAAAGGAAGCCATGAGTTTAAAAGAGCAAGAAGGAACAAATGGGAGGGTTTGGAGACAGAAAAGGCAAGAGTAAAATGTCGTACCTATATATAATCTCAAAAAATAAAAAAAGTTGTTTTGTTTTTTATTACTTGTAGCTTGTGGCTGTAGCTCAGTTTGCAGGGTACTTGTTTGGTATACACGAGGCCCTGATGTTCAGTTCTAATGCCACTAGTTGGGAGGTAGAGAGAGGAAGACCAGAAGTTCAAGCAAGTTCAAGGCAAGATCATCGTTGCCTACACATGGAACTTAAAGCCAGCTCAAACACAAGGCTGGGCCTCAAATATAGAAGCTCAAGCCAAATGGAGCTCTTTTGTCCTGCCTTGTCTATCCTAACCCTGCAATTCGATTTTTTTTTAAGTCTTTTCCTAGTCTGCTTGTTTAAAATAATGCCTAATAAAATTAAAAGTATTCTTCCCTGAACTTCTATGGACATTTAAAGTCTTTCATAACTGTTCAAATATCTACTTTTCTCTTTCATTGAAGAATACATGAATATAGCACTCCCTTCTTTAAACACCATTGACCAACCCATTTCCTCATAGCAGCTGCCAAAATTCAAGACTCCTGATATCATCATCATTGCGGTTTTCGGTTATTTTTCAGTCCAGAATATTTCTGTCACTATCTTGAAAATTTAAATGATTCTTTCATATTTAAACTAGGTTTTTGAATGGCTTCAACCAGAAAACATTGTCTACACACACAACCTGGATATACCTGAAGAAATAACTTGCCTCCATCTTAGGCTTAAAAGCCGTCTTAAAAACAAACTAAGTTCAGTCTTGTTTATGATTAAACTTGTTTCTCAAAGATTGGGCTATGTCCCACCTGTAACCTTAACTACAAATAGTTCTGTACTGCCTGTTCCAGGAACTGCATTTATGTTTTTGTTTTCAAAGTTAATAGCCATCTTGCAACCCTACCTTTGTTTAAAAGGGGTTGTTATGGCTACATTGTTATGACTACCTGTTGTGATGACTACCTTATTACAACCACCTTGTAATCATGTCTTTATTTCAGAAAGTCGTTATGACTAATTTGTTATGCTTATTTTTTACTCGTATAATGCTGCCTATTTTGCCTGCTAAATCCCCCATTTGAAAACCCTCTACCCTTGAGATCTAAAAATCCTTGTCTTCTCATATCCAGGGCTGCTTTCTAAATTCCCAATTTTGGGGAGTCAACTAGCTGGCCAGTCCTAAGTAAACCTCCAAAATAAAGCTTGATTTAATTAGACAATCACAGATTTGGTCTTTCCTCTTGCAATTTTCAGGTTTAACAATGCCCCCTAAAACAGCAGCCCTGCAAACATTATACTTTTATCCCTCATTTAATTAACCTTGAAGTAGAGGTCATTCAGGCAGTAATATGGTTTAAGTATTAGCTCTACCACACTGTTCTTTTACTCTGGAGGTCCATAAAAGCAGGTTACACAATACTCTTACCTAAGAAGATTCAGTTTCAGCCTTTTCGTGCCTAGAATTACAGCTTTCAAGAGACTAAAGAAGGAAGATCCCATGGATCACATGTTTGAGGATAACATGAGCTACATAGTGAGGCCCTGCTAAGGGGAGGGGAGGAAAGGGTTCTTTTTAAATAGTAATAAATCAGACAGCAAGTGCATTAACAATAAGCACATGCATATTAGATTCATGTATCCATTACAAAGTACCATAGATTATGTGCTGGATAATTTTATAAAAACTTAACACAGGTTAAATTCATCTGTTCTTATTGGAAATAAGGAATTGGAATTCTTAATTGAGAAAGTGTCTCCGTAAGACTTAGCTCTAGGAAAGACTTTGAGCTATTTTCTTAATAGTTATTGATATGGAAGAAGCCAACCCATTGTGGGTGGTGTCATTCCTCAGTTGTTTGCTCTAGATTATATGGAAAGGAAGGCTAAGCCATAATCAGCAAATCAGTAACCAACAGGTACCCACGGCCTCTGTACCAGCTCCTGATTCCAAGTTCTTGCTGAGTTTCAGTTTCTGCCTAGACTTCCTTTAATGATGGGCTATGATATGGAAGTGTAAGCCAAACAAACCCTTTTCACCAAAGTTGTTTTGCTCATGGTGTTTTATCACAGCAATAGTAGCTTTAAATAAGACAGATTAAATGACACAAGTCACTGACATTTATTTTCTCACTGTTTGGGAGGTTAGAAGTCTGTATTAAAGTACTAGCCAGGTCTGTGTCTGTCCTAGCCTTCAAACTGCTGGTTTTTCTTTCAACTCCTCTGGGTATTCACATGGAAGTGAGAGACATCTTTTATTTAGAAGACTAACTTTTCAGCAGATTAAAGTCCCTCTCTTCATTTGTCCTACCACTATATAAAGACTCCAGATAGATAGTTCTCTGTGAGTTAGGGCTTCAGCATATGAACCTATGAGAGATACAATGCACTACATAAAAGTGAATTTTAGTAATGAAATTTATTAATATAAAGGCAAATAATAGAAGAGAATGTCCAGGGATTGTGGTAGCTAAGTTTTTAGGGTAAAGTGTTTGAAGAAGTGACAGTTGAGACATGATGAGAGAAAAGACAGGCAAAGAAGCCAGCAAAGCCTTTGGAGGGCAATCTTCCAAGAAGCAATAAGTACAGATATAAATGCCTTTTAACAAACCAACGAATGCTGAAATCCAACATTCCTGAGAAGCAATGAATTCAGTTGAAAGATCAGGAGTCTTGTAAATAGATTCATCATTCAGGCATTTGAGACTCTGGGGTTAGGTTACTTGGAAGAGGAGATAATTCGAAAAAGCCTGGAAAACGACAGAGTTGTCTAGATGCTAGTGGAAGGCAAACCTGGAAAATCTAGAGAGGAGATAAACATATCACACAACAGGTGAGAATCACTGGATAGTTATCTAAGAACACAGATGCTATGAAGAAGTTGGTTTGTGACATATTAAAGAGCCAGGATCTGCAACATGTTGATCAGTAGAATATGATTGAGAAGAAGAGAACACTTCAGCTGTTAGTTTGGCTTGGGGTCTACATATCATGATGGCTAAAAGGAATATTTTAGATAGAAAGATTCTAACAGAAAGAGGTTTAGAAGTAAAAGAAAAAAAATAAGGAATTCATTTCTGATCCTGTTAAAGTTAAGATGGCATTTTAAAATGTAAGTTTAAGTATTGATTTAAAGTTTGATTTATGAACCCCATGTCAAGAAGAAACAGAGGACAACTATGCTGCTCTGAGAAAAGGTACCAAGCCGCATGGCTGAACAGGATAAGAGTCATGGGTTAGATTAAGGGTAAAGAGTTAGCAAGTTATATGCCTGGGCCTTAGGCCAATCAACCTAAAACTATTGTAAGCATCTGTGTGTCTCTGCGGGTCTGTGGGTCTGCAGGTCTAAACCTTGAGGGTAGGCCCAAAAGTCCAGGCCATAAACCTCATACTACAGTGTAAATTTAAGAATATAGCTGGAGCTGAATCTTACATGAAGCCATATTTTTAGCTATAATATGTAAAAATAATCAGAGAATCTCAACTCAATACCTGTGAAAGGAAAGAAAGAAGCTATGTTGGGCAGATGTAGAGTTTGAACTTGTAATTCAGCATAGGTGTTTTAAATAAGGAATAAGCCTCCAGAACTCTTTCGTGCTAGAGAAGAAGGCACATACATAAGACCCATCATTTGGCTTGGTCATTAACTGTTAGATGTGCTATGATTAAGGTGTGACCTTAGGTGTGGTGGCTTTCTCATGTTGAGGCAATCCCTGAAAGTGGCTGACATCCCATAAACATTTGCAGCACAGCTCTGCAGCAGCTGGCAAAAGGGTCCCATTATTGTTGAGCAGCACATCCCCAACTTCCACACCACTGTTACTGGTTGTTGGAAAGGAAATGAATAAAATAACATCAAACCATATTAGTTGTTTAACAATATTCTCTTGGGAAAATAGATAGAAAAACTGAGGATGCCTAGACAATATTCAATAACTACGTGGCATGCAGAAACAATTTGCCCAGATCAGGCCTGGACTCCGTAATTAAAGATAGAGAAAAAGCTACAGCTCCTGGGAGGTCCTGAGACTTTCTAAGCTGATGGCAAACAAACATGCTTGTTTCGTCCTGAGGCTTCTCTCAACAGAGACAGAGGAAAACAGAGAAATAATAAGGTATCTTCTTTATCTTCTTGAAATATGTAATTTGAAGAAATTAAAATATCAAAAGTTTACTTCTATGTCTATTTTTGGTATGGTAGAAATAGTGATCATATCCAAAGAGACCATGGGAGGTCTGGCGCATTCCACTGAAAGTAATACATCAGAACCTTATGCACTCAGGCATCAGCAACTCTTGTTTCTAATTTTCACTGAATAGATTAGGGAAGACTTAATCTAGACCAATGTTGGACCACCCACATGTTCCCAAGAGAAGTGTCCCTGAGTTGCCTTCTTTTGTTCTCCCTTTGTGTACCTGTGTCTCATTTTTATTTCTTCCCAAATTTGCTTTTTCTACATTCCTGATGATATCTGGACCTCTTGGCTTCATAACATGTTATACCAATCAAAAGAAACCAAACCCAGCATTATTTGGAGCCCTTAATGCCACTGTTGTTCCCTCTTTGAAGGTCAGATAGTCAATGATAGGTCTCCTACATGGTTTCAAACCATAATCACAGGGACTGGGTCTGCTGAGCACCTCTTGTCCGCAATTAATGGAGTGCTGCAGTGGTCACAGCTACAGCTTGGTAGTCAGTAAAAAACGAGGGAGGGCAGACTGTCTGTTGGGAGTTTCAGTGTTATTCCACGAGGTTTAAAACCAATGTCAAAATTAAACCACTAGAAGAATTCCACCCATGCTTGTGGATTTCTACAATAGCACACATATGATAGAAGACACATTGAAATAGAATTTAATATTTAGATGTAAAACTAAAAAAAAAAGATTGAAGCTATATTATTAAAATAAATTCATTGTTGTGTCCATTTATATTCTCTTTGAATAATAAATACAACTCCTAGATCATAGAAACAAACTCTATTATATGGGGCTTTTATGTTGGTTTTCCTCATTATCTCTTATCAGACAAATTTCATTCTTGACTTTCTAATGCTTTCCCACAGAAGTGGCAATTCTGGTTCTAAGTCCTGTATCACCTTAGCCTTCCTTTATTGTTATAATCCTGCTCTTTCACTTTTACCTACTTATAGGTTTCCCTGAGGCCCCTCCCTGCCATGCACATTAGTACACCCTCTCCAACCTTGAATCTTATTGAGTTCCTGATTGATTTAACAAAAAGAAAGGAAATCAAAAATCTGAGCAGGAATTCTAAGCATCAGCAATAAAGATGTCTGGCAATCTTTCTGGCCCTTGAAGTTTTTTGGTGCATCAGTAATTTGCTAAGCAGTACAAATCCCTGCTTGAAAGACGTCACTGAGAAAGCCTGAGAAGGAACAGTCCTGGGATGGGTGATCCAGGGAAAAGAAACTGAACAGGCTGTACCTTCCAAAGACACCACCTCCTGCTGCAACTTCAAATTCACACAAAAGTGAATAGAGAGAGTCACAACAGCAAACCACAAGGGTAAAACTGCATCTCCATGCTTGATCCCCAAGCAAACACCTTATATGCTCTTCTCTATTTTTATCAAGAGATAGTATCCTCTGGGGAGAATAATCTATCCCGGATTTATGGCCTGAATTCATTTCCAGACTCTATTTTGTTTGTGCTAACTACTTTCTTACAACTCCACTAAAGTTCCACTTCAGTGGTGACCCTTAACCTCCTAAAGACAGAAATCAGCCTCCTTTCCCCACTATGCCCTCTCCACAGGTAGCTGATAAACTTCTGGCCACCATTCTCTTATTTCCTTTCTAAACACTCTCTAATACTCTTCACTTTATTTACATCTTTTCAAGGGCTTTCTAATGAACTGTTGCACTTCTGGGATGTGGTAATGATTCTTTGAAAGAGATAAAAAGCCTAGCATTGTCCTAGAAGACACCGAGATAGAAAGTAGAGTTGAAAGAGAAAATAAAGGAAAGCAGAGCAATAATCTAAGTGCGTGAAAAGAAAAGCAAGAGCAGAGATAAAACCAAATAAATTTTAAAAAACACAGATACACAAAGTAAGGGAGGAGCTGGCAAATGACTGTGGATCAAAGAGACTGCTGGCAAGTCTAAGGACCCAAGTGTGATCCCCGAGATCCACATATTGGAAGGAGAGAACTTGCACAAGTCATCTCTGCCTGCACACATGCTGCAGCAATATACCCCAGTAACGAATTAAAATAGGATTAAAGAAAGAGTGGTACTGAGGTTTGACTTTCTGATGCAGGGGAGGACACGGGAAGTCTTCGGAGGAGTTCCCTGTAACTCTCATGATAGAACCCAGCAGATTCCAGCAGTTTTAGAGTAGACCCACAGGTACAGATACAAAATGCAGAAGGGACTGGATAAAGGAAAGAAGATGGATTAGGATGTAAGGAAATGGAAGGGGTAGGAAAACATCAAATAAAATAGTCTATCAAGTTATTGCAAATATTTAAATTAATAATTGTAGTAGAGCAGCCTCGCTACATTGAGTAAAACTGATAATTCTTTAATGTTTTATAAAATATTCCTCATTCTGGAAAATCATTTCTTTCCCATAACTAATATCATTGGTGAAACATTAAAGATTAAATAATTTTTATCTTGAAGGCTAGATTTCAGTTTAGACTAGCAGCTACACAGGCCACTCCCACCTGCTTTTGTCTATCTCTGTCCTCACAGCTTGTCTAAAAGAAATGGTAAGTGTCCTACTGACAGTCTGCCAGTGAATGTGTAATCCTCAATTTCTCAAAGTAAGTTTACAAAGCATTTTATGCTATGAGGGGTTACAAGTGACACAAATGACCTAAAACCTATAGGGATGAACTTTGCCCTCTATCTGCTGCCCTAAAATTGAACTCATTCTTACCTAGCACAGCATGTATAATGAGCTACACAGCAACTACATGGCTTGGGATGCCCCTCTCTCTGAAATCCACAAAAGGGGCCACCATATTGTCATCAGAAACTAAACTCTTCAGAGCACACCATGCAATCAGTATCGTGTGTTTGATCACCAAGAACTTACCTCAGTCTTCCTGGATCTGGAGGTATTAGCAGAGTGAATCCCCCCCCCCAACTGCTAAGAATGAGAAAAACTAATACCCAAGATGCTAAAACCTAAACACTCCAAGAATGGTTTATCCTTGACTATAAGAGAACAAGTTCACTGGATTAATATCATGCAACTTTTGGAAACGGAGTTATTTTTACATCATGAGTTGAAAGAAGTTCAACCGCCAACAATTATATACGTCTTTTTTTTTATAGTTTATAAGCTATCTCAAGGAGATCCACGCTTTCCACCTGCTCAGTGACTACTTCTGAACTCCTCTGCGATTCACTCCATTTCAGTTTTAGTATCTATAGTATTACAAATTTGCATAAGTAAAACCATAAAACTATTTCAATACAGGGTATTCCTAAACAAGTTAGCTTCCTTTTTAAACCTCCCAGTACCAGAGAATTATGATGCCAGGAGGAACCTGGAACTTTGGCAGTGAGTGTCATGTTTGGTTTGTTTTTTCCTGTGCGAAATAAGCTGATGTTCACATTACCTGCTTACTCTATTCTCTCTAAGAATGCCCAGGTTTCCATGTCACTAACAATCGTTATGGACACACAAGATTAATGGATTTTGGGGTTCATGATCATTAAAGAGACTATCTAATTTGATTTTTCTTATCAATCCAAAACTATAATAGGGTAGAATTTTGTGCTGGAATTGGAACCAACCTAAATGTCCATCAATAGGTGATTGGGAAATAAAAATACACATATACACAATAGAATTTCATTTAGCTGTAAAATGTGTAAAATTTGCAGCAATATGAATAAAATTCATGTTCACTTATATGCAGACTATACCTTATAACGTATATAAATAGGTGTGCATGGATGTGAGAAAAGCCTGAAGTACTAGAAATGAGACTCAAGGAGAGCAAAAAGAGACAGCAAGGAAGGCAGGCACACAAAATGAACAGCTGAAAAACTTCAGCTAGCAGTCAAGGAGGGCACCAGATAGTTTGTTCTGGTGCCAAATATCAGCGATCATGGCCAAGAACACAGATTTGGGTATCCAAATTTCATGTCTCAACATGGCAGTGCTTTCATGAATTTTTTTAGTAACAGACTGAACAAAGCCGGCCATGAATCTCTGCACTTTTCAAATAGATTGGTGGAAACATTAAGTAGACAGTTATAGAAAAATGAAGTTTTTGCTACAGGTTTCAGATGTTATAATGACAAAAGCTATATAATTCCATTAAACTGATCACTTTAAAATGTTTTTTTAGTCACAGTATGTGAGGTCTGACAGAGAAATGGGTAAAAAAAATGACTATTTAGGAGCCTAAAACTGACAGCATTACACTGTAGTTTTTCTCTGGACCCAAAAGATTCTGACCTATCCACAAGCTTGTAGAAGGTTTACATTTAGAGGCACAGCCTCTTCCTGGAACCTGCCTTCACAGGACACATGCGTCGCTGTCACAGAAGAGAAAGAGATTGATGGGGATGCACATAGAAGGTCTATGGTAAATGCTAAGATAAGGAGGAAACTCTGCTAAGACACACTAGTCATTTTAACATGCCATAATAACATCTAGTATCTTGGACGTTAATAAAACAATTTATCCCCAAATACAATATCTAAAGCCCTAAACTACACCAAACACAAATAAAATTATGATTCATTTTTAAGAGAAAAGTGTTTTCAGTAAGCTTGCTTCATTTTTCTGCCTCCTTTAGGGCCCTAAGTGCCCAAACTGAGCCCCTCTTAAGGGAAAACTATTATAGTATGTTTATTCTAAGCAAGATGTTAAGACAAAAGTATTAAAATTTTAGAAAAGCTGATGAGAAATACTGTTAAAGTCTGAATAACATGGAGACCGGTTTGGTCCTTCATAGACCCTCAATCCAGCCCTCACAGAACAGTGAGTCTTCTATAGAAGTTGACCCTGACCAGGATCTGCTGCATTCCCCAGAGGCAGGGATTTTACAATGTCCTTGGCATCTGGATAGGCACATATCAATAGATATATTTACAGAAGAGAATCCGTGCCTGTGGTTGACATTACTGTGAGAGAGAAAAATGACTACTCAACTGCTAAGATGTTTAATATAGGAATCTGAGTTCCGAGAGTCAGACATCAGTGCCTGTGCTCACAACTGCATTCTGAGGTTCTTGTTTCAAAAAGATTCCTTCTCACAAAGGCTCAATTTGCTGTAAGGAAACGGCTTGTTTTCTTTGGATAAAATTGAGCTATTATGCCTGAAGGTAGGATAAATGTGTAATATGAGCATCTTCGATGTTATGCCCATGAATAAATAAATACATTTTTAATTTTTTCTGTTGTCATGTTTGTTTGTTTTTCCCTCATACAGTTCATCTGAAGCCAAGGTATATCAATCTTTGGTTTTTTTTCCTTGAGTGATAATACCTCCACAATGACATAGGGATTCTTTGGTTTCTGTTTTCCTTGAAGTGACATGAACATAGGGGCAGCTGTTCCCCAATCACAAGATCAGACTTTCTAGCCTGAATCAGCCCCATTTGTTATATGTTTTTGCTGAAGACTAAAGTCATTGCAAATGTGATGGAACTTTAAATGTGGGTTAAACAACATACAACAAAAAAGGAATGTTTGTTCTTTATAGATTTCTCCGTGTGTTTTCCTGGTTTCTTAGGAAGGATGCAAACCTCTGAATGTTATTCCTCTAAAATGTATGATAATACACTGTATAGCCAAGTCTGGTGCTTTGAAAGGCTGGTTCCCAGACCAGATTTTCCTTGTCACCAGATAACAAAGGTAGCCCCATTGCTAACTGGCCAGGCAGGGGGGGCAACAGTAAGCCCTGCTGCTGATCTTAGCTGATCTTAATGTTCTAACACTGGTCATTATCCTCCTTTTAGGAGTTTTCAGAACTTCAGATGCTGACAAAGCAGATTTTTGTCTAAATCCTACATCAGAATTATACATTACATGAAATTATTGTTTATTCTGTCTCCTGCCTTCTCCAGGCAAAATAAAGCCTACTCAATTATTATCAAGTTTTTCTCAGATCTCCTCCAAGCTCTCCAAGACTGATTTTGCGTTTGTTTTAAATATACAGTCTATTATGACATTAGAATGTATCGAAATCACTGAAGGAATAGCTAAAGCAATAGAGTACATGGCTTCCAAAGACATGCTTTCTATATGACCATGTGATCCATAGTAGTCCCTTCTTAAAATCCAGAGAGATGACATTCTAAATATTGAATGTCATCCACAGTCTTTCCAATTCTGGAATCACAAGTGAAAATCAAATTCAATTTTTATAAGAATAAACAATTAGTGAGTGTGTGTGTGTGTGTGTGTGTGTGTGTGTGTGTGTGTGTGTGTGTGTGTGTGTGTGTCTGGTTTATCCTTCTACTAGGTGGGTCCTAGGGATCAAATGTAGGTCATCAGACTTAGCAGGCAGACCTTCAACTGTTAGGCCACTTTGTTGACTTGCAAACAATTTCTTAGTTTAATCTAGATATATCTCCCTTCCTTATAACCAAAAGAGCAGTAAACAAATATATATATATATGGGTAATTATAGACAATTCTGATTGTATTAATGTAATCCTTTTCTTTATTCAAACTGAGAGATCAAAATGACTCCATCACCCAACAAGTGTTATAAAGAGGAAATATTTTTCATCAAAAATAACAGAAAATGAGACTTCTAACCTGTAACATCATCTCACTTTATATGTTGAGATTAAACACCATAACTCAAAGCAACTTGAGTAGGAAAGGGCTTGATTTGCTTACACTTCTATATCACTGTTGTTCACGGGAAGACGTCAGGACAGGTAACTTAATCTGGAGGTATGAGCTAATACAGAGACCATGGAGGAATGCTGCTTACTAGCTCGGTCATTATTCTTTGATCAGCCTGTCTTCTAATAGAACCCAGGACCATCAGCCCAGTGCTGAGACCATCCACAATGGCCTCTATCATTAATTAAGAAAAATTCCCTCTAGTTGGCCTACAGCACAGTCTTATAGAGGGAATTTCTTCCTCCACATGACTCAAGCTGACATAAAACTACCTGACACAAACTTAATGGAAACTAGAAAAGTTTTGTTTCTAACCATACATTTAATTCTTATATGTAAGAGAAGAGAAAAGAAATTCTAAGGCTGGAGAAGAACATACTCTGTTCTTTCAGATGTGCTTGTTTCTGAGAACCTATGTTGGACAGTTAACAAATGACTTTAACTTTAGATTCAAGGGATCCAATACTCTCTTTTGTACTCAATAGGTACCTGCATTCACACTCATAATATTCACTCACACATGCACACATAAGCACACACACCTTTAAAAAAATTAACAAATTCTTGATAGAAGGCTATAACCACGACCATTGACCATAAATAGATCATGCAAAGCTTCAGAGTGAACTGTCATTTCACCTCACTAACTCTGACTGTAATATCAACAGAGGTTGGTGAAGGTATAGAACCAGAGACCTAATTGAGAACCCAGTTGGGTTGGGCAGGTTCTCTCCTGACTATTCCGTATCTTTCACTGAGTTTTCAAACACATACTCGCCAATCAGAGCCAACTGGAGCCTATAAGAACCTCTTAACATAACATCTTTTCTGGCCCTCTTGGTCACTCCCCCTCAGCCATAGAGCTTTCTCTTCTCTTTAATAAGGCGCCTTGTGTCACTCCTCCTTGTGACCTCTTTACCTCACTGTTAGTGTTTACAAAACAAGAACTCAGAAGAGACAGAGAAGGAAATCTGTATCCGTAATGATTCTTGGCACATAGCAGTCACATGGTAAACTCAACATGGCGCCAGCAGAAAACTGCATATGGGGTCACGCCCCTAGGTGTGGCTACATAAATCTGTGCCGACCCCGCTGTCTTAAAAGGAGTCACCATGTGAAAATTCTCTCTGTCTCTTCCCTACCCCCTCTCTCTACCCTCACTTCTCTCTCTCTCTCTCCCTCCCTCTCCCCTCTCCCCTCTCCCCTCCCCTCTCTCTCTTCTCTCTCCTCTCTCTCCTCTCTCCTCTCTCTCTCCTCTTTCCTCTCTCTCCTCTGCAGCTCCCCTGAATACACTCTCCTGTGGCATCTGGTAGTGTGTACTGTTACATCTCACACACAGAAACTACCAGCATCCATGTCACTTGCTTTTCTAATTTTGTGGTTGCAAAAGTCATAGAACTTTTCTTCTGATTTTCTTATAATTAACTCATTGAAATGATTTTTTTCTAAGAATCACTTGTTGTCCAAGAAGCCACTGGGGTGGTTTGTGATCATATTTTGCTTTTTTCAGAGACAGCTTCTTGGAGCATGAGCAAATGAGCTTGTTTTTAAAAGAGGAGATGAAAGATAAGGCTAGCTTTTGGGAGTAACAAGGAAATATGTATTTTTTCAAATACTTGATAAAATTGCATCAGATGAATCTTTTTGTCTTTTCCTCAGACTCTCTGGAAAAAAAAGTATTTAGTTAAGTACGAAAGAATTTATTAATTTGAAGTAAGGTTTCCTTTATTAAAATTGTAAAAAAGTTAAAATTATTTTTTTCATTAGCATATCTTATATATTTTGTCCAGTGACCTTATTAGTTAAAACATATCTGCTAGTATAATTATGTGCTTTTTTAGATGTTTTTAATGATAACAAGCACCTAGAGAAATTAGTGATTTGAATAAAGTTAAATAGTCACTGCATCTGACGTACTGTTATTATTTGTCTGCAACGTTTCAGGAACTATTCCTATGGGTGGGAAACTTACATTCCCAGACAACAAGCACAGTGTTAAATAACCTGCACACCTGGCTTAAAGACAATAATGGTGAAAAACAAAACAAAACAAAAATTAAAAAAAAAATTAAAAGAGTTGTCAAAGAAATGGTATTTCAAATGCAGGCCTGGGACAAAGGAAGATCAACTTGTAGATGTTTGGAGAACAGAAGTTAAGGGAAAAGGAACAAGAACCAGCCAGTGCTAAGGCTCCAGACAAATGAAACAACTTTATTCAAATACCACCAGGACTAGAGGAATATTAAAAGGACTAGCCCATGAGCTAAAGTAGAAAACACAGAGTCTGGATTTATACAGAGCAGCACTTCTCAGACCAGTCTTTGAAGTCCTTTGAGTCAACTGAAGACTTTGCTGAAATGCAGATTCTGCCTTAACAGATTTGGGATAGATATTTGGATTTGGCATATTTTTTATTTACAGTTTTAGGGTGTGTGTGTGTATGTGTGTATGTGTGCTACTGTATGTGTTGGCATGTAGATGGCATGAGAAAACCTGTAAGATTTGATTGTTTCTCCCCGCCATGTGGATTCTTTATGTAGAACTTAGATTTTTATGTTAGGTAGCAGACGCCTATCTGATGAGCCTGCTCACCAGTCCCAGGTATTTGACATTTTTGTTGTTTTGGTTTGATTTTTTGAGACAAGGATTTTCTATGCAGCCTACCTGTTCTGGAACTCATTCTGTAGATGAGGTTGGCCTAGAATTCAGAGATCTGATCTACCTGCCTCTGCACCACCACCACTGCCCAGAAAGATCTGACATTTTTAGTAGCTCTCAAGGGATGCCATGGTAACTCCCACTCTTGCCAATCCATGTATTAGCCTTTGAGCAATGCATTTACACTTAAAAGCATGCTAGCTGTTACTGTAAGAACAAGTAGTCACTACAGTTGTACACAAAACTGATACCAACAGACCTAGTAATACCTAAAACCCTAGGCATTGTTACTGACACTGTAGTACTCCACCAGTCTGCAGTGGCCACAGCAACAGGTGGCTTACAGATGCAAGGGAGGGAAATACGGCTTCTGTCTCTATTCAAAAGGATCCTTCCTGCCCAGGATTCCCTTCATGTACCTAGGAGAAAAGAGTGAAAGAAAAGCATCAGCACACAAAGGGAATACAGGAAGTTGACACACTCTTTGCTGCAGTGTAGTGGGATCATGTTGTTACATTGTAAATAATTGTCCTGCCTACTTGTTTAATGAAAATTCTGATTGGCTGAAGGCAGACAGGAAGTGTGGACAGACTAAGGAAATTCTGAGAACAGGAAGAGCAGAGCAGAAATGTCAGAGAAGCCCACAGGTGAAGAGGACAACTATGCTGCTCTGAGAAAAGGTACAGAGCTGCATGGCTGAATAGGATAAGAATCATTGATTAGCTTAAGAGCAAGAGCTAGTCAGCAAAATGCCAGAGCCAATGACTGATCAGCATAAAGTTAATGTAAGCGTCTGTGTGTCTCTGTGGGACCCCTTACACCAAGGTGCTTCTCTAACCCACTATTCTATTTGCTGCCTAGAGGCAGTAAGGAAGAAACAGGTTTATTTATATAGATTCTGTCTCCAGTTTGCACCAGGGTTACGCAGGATTAGTGATGTTAAGAGTTATATTTGCTGTGTCATTAAAAGGCAGAGACCTATTCCTTATCCAGGCCACAGTAGCATTGACTTGCTAGGCAAGTGGGCAGCTGGCAGGTATGGAGGAGAGGAAATGGGAGGGAATATTTGGGATCACAGAAGTCTGAGCACAGGTGGGTAGATGGTGGCCACTGATATGTAATGTTTACGCAAACGTGTACCCACCTGGCTAGCAACACTATGCCTGTAGGCTCCCTCATGGCACCCCCATGTCTACTGGGGATATGTTGCTGAAAGCAGTGTTCAGTCCTTTTCGGGGAGCCACAGCCAAGGCTTCAGGGTAGGTGCAGTTCTCTGAGTGCTTTGGGAGTCCATGCACACACCTGACACATCCTGGAGTGAATTCCATGTACACACAAAACTGGACATTCCTGTCAGAACACTCTTTGGGGCACATCCATGAGTCTTAGAGAAGTTACCATGTGACCAGTGAGCTGGGCACATCTCAGAGCCTCTGCAATGATGGGGGTGCTGGATTATAGCTTGTAGTTAGTTGAATGAAAATGACTGCCATAGGCTGATATATTTGAAAAGTTGGTTCTAAATTGGTGTCACTGTTTGGAAAGAATTAGGAGGCATGGCCTTGTTGGTGGAAGTGATAATCTTTGCACCGAGTTGATCCTCTCCCCATCACTTCCTCCATCTAACCCCTAGCTCAGAAGCGGCAGTTTTCCGTGGTCTAGTACTCCGCTCTTTGGATGATCTTATTCCTTCAATCTGATACTGTCTCATGGCCCTTATCTAATCAAAGGAACCTTTCATGACTCCTTGCCTGCATGGAAATTGTGTAGCTACCACCCTCTCTCCATAATCCAGGTGGGCACTGTCGTATTTAAACTTCATAAGAGGCAGATGCCAGCCCCTGAAGATCAGCCATCAAGGGTCCACACGTATGCCTCTGAACCCTTGTACTGAAATCTCTATATTAGAGATCCATCCCCACTGCCACTCAGATAACCTCACTACAGTTCCCCACTTAAAAGACTTTTTTAGTCGGGCTCTGTCTTTGTGGCATAAGGCTCTCTGTGGCTCATCAAATCTTATTCTCTTTGCTTATCTGTATAGAATTTTACCATTAAGAAAAATTTTTGTTTAAAATCTGGAGATAACCATAACTCAAATTAATTCTAATCTCAAAGAAATTTTAAAAAAATCGTCATAAGCCACATTTAATCAAGTATTTCTTAAGAAGCCTACACTTTTCTTATATATTTGAAATAAATGTTTGCACCATAGTGTTGTTGTCATGAGCATTTTTAAAGTGCATTCAATCACCGTTATGGAGGAAGAATCAAGAATGCTTCTCTAGAGGCTTTGCCGTTGTACTTATTTGTGATGAAACGTTGGATGGTATTTCACAGCAGGACAGAGATCATGTAAATTTTCTGTGGTACTGTTCTTCACTTGTGTTACTTACATTTTGACCACAGTTATTCTGAGCTCCACTTGGCTGTGTTGTATGGAATTCAGTTTGCTCCATGAATCCTACCCTTCTTTCCATTCAGTATGAGATCTCACTTTTCATAAGATGCTCAAGTAACTTCATCAAAATATCAGGACTACAATGAAAATTAAAATATAAAGCTTAAAGATTCTATTTGTGATATAATAACATTATACAGATGAAAACATTCCTATTAAGGAATATATATGTATACAAAAATACATATACATACAATAACAATGGCACAAAAAGGGCATGAATTTGGAGGGGAAATATGGAGAAGCACATGGGAGGGCTAAGAGAAAAGAAAGAGAAGTAAGAAATACTATAATTTACGAATAAATGACAATCTCAAAAATAAGTCAAAAGACAAAATATCTATATATTCTTAATAAATAGCTAGAATATCCCCAGTGAATCATGTGTAGATCCAGTTTGTGTCCACTGAAAATAGAAAAGCATCACATCTTGAAACACGGAGTAATAAGAACAGTCCTCAACACTTTAACAACAGGGTGCTTAAAGTTCCACCCTTCTTACATTGATTAATGCAGTGACCATGAAAACATAGATTTCAGAGAGTCTGGGCCACTAATCAAACATCAATAAACACTATTTTTATTTTTTTTTACTTAAGGCCTTACTAACTTAAATATGACCACTATTTCTTCGTGTAAGAAACAATAGAGTAACATGAGATAAATATATTAATCAGCTGAAAATTTTTTTCATCAAAGGGCATGAGCTGTGAGTGACATGCTCATCTGTTGATTTTTTTTTTCTGCTTGAAAGCTGTGAGTCACATGGAAGCCAAC
This sequence comes from Phyllotis vaccarum, assembly GCA_033318265.1. Classification (NCBI taxonomy): domain Eukaryota; kingdom Metazoa; phylum Chordata; class Mammalia; order Rodentia; family Cricetidae; genus Phyllotis; species Phyllotis vaccarum. The sequence continues at coordinate 118,765,418 of JARWLC010000005.1, forward strand.
ACTCAAATGTGGTGTACAGTACAGTTCTGCCCACCTGCCCATTCTTCTCAGATGTCTTCCTTTCTTCTGACTCCAACATCATTCATATTTGTTTGTGGCTTATTCACATCAAATTCTGATATCTGGAGATAACAGATAATCTGATTACTATAAGTCTAGATGAGTATTTTCATTTTTTAGAAAGTTACTTATTATATAATAAATTGTTGATATTTTATGCAGATTTTCTTCTTGTCCCTACCCACTTCAGAGAAAACTCTTAAATAGTTGAGGTACCACATATTTAAAATCCAACAAATTTAGTCATGAGGCACTTCCCCGAAGAGTAAAAGATTGGGTACCAGTCAAAACGAGATGTATGTTGTGTTAATAAACAACTACCAAATCTCAACACCTTAAAGCAACAAATCTTAGTTCCTAGATAAGTTGTAACCATCAGTGCTAACTGTAAGTTCTACAATTGTTTCTGCATGGTCTTTATCCAGGGCCTTGTTCACAGAGGCTCCTTCTGTTGCACGTTGCTGCAATTACAGGAATAAGGACATTCTGTTCAGGATTAAATGTCACTTTGTCTTATATTTCATTGGTGAGGACAATACACATGGCCACAAATAAACTAACAGTGCAGAAAGTAAATGTTCCCACAGGGGAGCACCACAAACTTTTACCAAGGAGTTCCACCCTGGTAATCCAGAATCTGTAAGAGGGAAAATCTCAGCAGCAAATAAAAGGTGGCCAAGACTTAACTGAACACGGTAGCTTGTATCTATCATAACTAGACTTTTCTGTAGGATTTATATAAATGGTGGAGACACAGGCTTTGAGTTGTCAGAAAATTAAAGCAGCCAAGTCAGCAATTAAAACCAAAATATCACCATCACAATGAGTGGGGACTAGATAAAAGACAGCTTCTGACACCAAAATATCACCATCACAATGAATGAAGGCTAGATAAAAGAAACAGCTTCTGACAAAAGCTCAGGGACTTGCCACCTTCCTATGTACTCATCAGAAGTTGTAACAACACACCCAAAGTTTTACTTCATTTACTGAGGTGTCTGCTTCCCTAGAAAAAGCACAATGACCCACACTCATGTTTTCATTTCACCTGAGGAAGGAATTTAGACCACTGACAAACGCCTACCATCACTGTACTATCTTACAGGAAGGGACGTGAAGGTTCACTCAACATGAAAGTCCCTGTCCAGTAATATCAATGTCTAGCCCTTTAGGAGTGAAACTCATGCAATGACTCAGCACTAATTTGTTTACCCCAGCACTAATCTGAATATTTAAATTATTGTTTTGACTTTCTGCTATAGTAAATGTGGACTCTTTATAGAACTAGCTACTTGTATAGATATGTGATTCCATAATAGAATAAGCCAGAAAGTAGATACATTGGATTTTATACCCTTTTTATGAACAGTAAGACAAACAAAAAAGCTTGCTTCAGAATTATATATTTCTATCGTATGATGGTAACGTCTACCAGTTTCTAACCATTATCTATCAAGCACATTCATTCACCCTATAGTTCAGTGATATATTTGTATAAAAGAGAAATAAATAATCTTGCGGTAAATGGAAATTTTTGCCAACATTTTACATCACCTAAAAACAATTAGTTCTGGGGCTTTATATAACAAAATTAAAATAAAATAAATCAAAAAGAATTTATTATCAGTTCATTCCAATCATAAGAAAGAAAAAACACACAACTTTCAAGTCTATTAACCAAAAAGGAAAAAATAATTCTTTTATCCAAGATAGAAGAGATGACATAGAATCCAATAAAATAGATTTATTATGAGACACATTAAATGGCAGCATTTGAATTGTCAGACTGTAACTAGCCCGTTTTAATATTTCACTTTATGGAAAGGAAAGTATTTCAGTACAATAAAGCAAGGGTGTATACATTCCAAGTGTGCTGGTGGCTGACCAGATTGAAAGCTCATATAAACTGCACCTTTATTTTGTCTCAATAGAGAAACCTTCTTAGTCATCTGCTAATCCACAGATGAAAACTGTACTACTGTCCACCAGAGTACCTTAAATTAAAACAAATTGGCAATATAAGCTGTTGATTGAACAGCTAGTTACCTTCACTTGCTGGTATTGGGTATGAAACATAAAGATACATAGAATAATAGTTAGACAATGTCTTATCTACCACCCTTAATTAGTTATCAAACAAACTTGAAATTTCAAACTAGTCTTTTCCTCATGAGAGATCAAAAGATAGTTCCTAAGTCCACAGCATTAATATTTTAAATACTTCAAAAGTGATTATTAAACAAATAAATACCTATAAACTGATAAATAGGTAAGCATACTATGGTTTATCTATACTGTGGTAGTGTTGTCCCTTAATATAAACAAACTGCTTATCTGCACAATAACATTAATGAGTGTTAAACTAGGTGAGTAGTCAAACACAGAAGACTGTATACTAAATATCTTTCATTTATATGAAAAAAAAGACAAACTTCCAAAGCTGTGAGGAATGAGGTAACATTCTAGGTCTCCTATTTTTATCATGATGTTAACTATAAAACTATATAACTACAAATTTTTTTATCAACTTATGCATATAATTAGTAAAGCTATTGCATTACAATTATATTTGAGAAATCGCAGGAAAAACTTCACAAATATAATCAAGCATGACAAAATGATGCCCTTCGTTTCTCATCATTTTGAAACAGAAATATGAGTGTTTATAGGAACTCAGGGTAGTCAAAGGCTAAATAGTGAGATCATGACTCAAAAACAAAATTAGATAGATAGATAGATAGGTATCACCTACCAAATGCATAATTTAATTATATATGAAATTAATTGTTTTTAGCAAGTCATACCAAAATTAAATTATTTCTACCCCCATTACCAAAATCTCAGCTCTACTTTAAAGAACACTAGATAAAAAAAGAATTATAATTTCACAGCAAGAAAGTGAGAAGAAAAAATGTTGCCAAGATATCATTTTCGTAGAATATTCCAGGCCAGTTACCTAGAGACCTAAAATTGTGTCAAGAAACCTGCATCAGGGTCTCCAAAATGCCAAAGGTTTCTCGTTTCTTTCCCTGCTCAAATATCAGTACCAATCATATTATCAAAATAATCTTTAAACATCCATCCACACTGAAATAAATTACAAACTTCCCTATGCCCTCTGCTCTTATATTCTTTTGATTTCCCCCTGGTTATCTTCCTCTGCCTCCCACTGAGGCAGGTCATTCCAGCCCACTCTGCTAGAAAGTTACTGGTATGTAGACTTACAGGACAGTACTTGTGGGGTTTTCTTTCTTTCCCAAGAAGCCAATGAATGCTGGATATTCACCCAGACTTTCATATCAGCCCAGATATTATTCCTGATATTATTTTCTAAACAATGAGATACACTCTATTACAAATGGACATCATTCAAAAGTTAACATTGAGAGCTTTTCAGCTTCTCCGATCTAGTAAAATATACTACAAAAATGAACAAATATTAGCATTAAGTGGACTGTAATTTCAGATATCCACTTCTAAACAGTTCTGAGGAAACAATAATCTGTTCTGTCAGCAAGTAACAGCAGAGATTCAAAAGAAAAGTCAAATTTTTCCAAAAAAAAATTGTTTGAATGTTTACATGTATTTAGTAGTCGTCTTTTGTACTAAGACAAATGTAATTAGCAATGCCTTGCATTCCGTTATATTGTAGAGTTTCAGATGTAGTATTCATGTGAGCCTCATGCTACCTGGTAAGTAGGAGAGTCAGATCTGTAACTGTATTTAACAAGCAATTGAGGTTCAAGGTTGTAATGGTTAGTGATTACTTTTCATTCATTCATTCACTGGGGCTGAAACCAGTCTCATTAAGACTTGAAAGAATTTTTCTTCCTCCAGGAAGTGTTCCCTGGAGCTCCATTTTTTGCATAAGATACCCTCTTCTGTGGATCTCTGGTATTCTCTGTACTTTTCTTCTAGCTCTCTCATGGTGATATATTTGATTTTATGGACTGTTTTCTTACCTGAATCTCTACTAGACTATGAGTCACATAAAGACAAAGGCTCTACACACTTAATTACATGCTTAATTATCCTAGTGATTCATACAAAGGTTCCCTTAACAGTACACATATAAAATAATATTGTTGGCTAAATGAACAAATACGTAGGTAAATTTCCAACAGAATTTGTTGATGAAAGCATCACCTATTTTTCCCAAGGCTGTGACAAATACGTGACAAAAGCAACTTAAATTCAGGAGTGCAATCCACCATGACAGGGAAGTCATAGAGAAGTATGAAACAGCTGACTACATTGCATCCTCAGGCAGGAAGCAGAGAGATATGGTTGCTTGTATTCAGTCCATCTTTTTCTTTTTATTCAACGTGGGGTTCCATCTCACATGATGTTGCCACAGGCAATTTGTTGGGGGAGGAGGCTCTTACTAATTTCTAAATGTTTTCACAGACATACCCAGGGATTTTTTTTTTCCTCAAGGGTTCCAGATTCTGTCAAATTGACAATGAACATTAACCACCACGATGGGCAAGCAGAGCAAGCATCTTCTATTCAATAAACACCATATTTCTGTACAATGGATAAATGAGAAAATCAGATAAAGAGACAGAACATTAAATGGCCCCATAGGGGACCACGGTAGCAATGGGTCAGATCAATGTGACCTCGCTACTCTGATTCGCTCTGGTGCCAGTAAGTTCATTTGGTCTTCAAACGGCAAGCTGATTATCTCATTTTTGGTTCAGAGTGTCAGCAGCTGTGTGTCAACCAGTAAGATGGCACAATGCTCCAAGTAACACGAAGCCTCATTAAAAAGATTTAATCTATGAACTTCTGGTATATCCTTCAGGGATTCACTTCCTGCTCAATACTCTTCCCAACTTTATAAAGGGTGTGACTATTCCTTGATGTCTTGATTAGGAATCCAGCTAAAATTTTTGCTCCATTGGATGTTTTTTCTTTATCTAACTAAGCAATGTTTTTTTTTTTTTTTTTTTAAAAAGTGCTGAAAATGTACATGTTGAAACTCCTGGGCTATTTATTCCATAAATAACTCCTAAGGCTAATCAGTTCTAATTCCACAGTTCATTCACTGTGGAAATTTTCCAAAATGGGGACATCAGACTCAGTGACAGGCAGGGTTTTGTTGTCATTTGGTTTGGTGTTCCCAGAACACTTATGCTCTCTACTGCATTAACATCAACCCAAAATGCAATTTGGCATAGGAAGAGGAATGCAGTAGTGAGGAGAAAAAAATGTTGCCAAGATATCATTTGGGAGACAACAATGTCAAATTGTGACTCGTGTAGTCATTAGGGAGCTTGGACTTCATTAATTAGAAAATATACAATTACAGCAAATATTCATGCAGAAAAAATGACACAAGAGATTAAGTTCACTTTTATTAATTAACTTTAATGCCAGTAAAAGAAGTAAGCACGCCATTAAGTAATTTTCAGAGTAATTTGATTCTGGAATAAAAATCAGGCTTCCATTTTGGAACTTCTTGCCCTTTGGGAGGAGGGGATGCATGGATGGGGAAGCGGGAGGCTGAAGGCAGACTGTGAGGTATTGGGAGGAGGGAAGCAGGGGGATGCATGGATAAAAAAAAAGACATTTTTCAATAAAAAAAATAATAAAATGAAGTAAAAAGAGAGAGCGAAAGAAATTCTAGATACTTTGCTACTCCAGTATTAAAAATCAGATCCCAAAATAAAAACAAAGTCAACATTGAAAAATGAAAAAAGGAAAAAAAAGTTATTTTTTTAATAGGAGCTAAAAAAAATTCTTAGATTTTGTTTCTTCATTTTCTTTCTATTTTTGTTGTTTTTGTTTGATTTCCTATAAATGGCACATGAAAAGAAAATAGACGGATGGTCTGTTTCCCCAAACTACACTATCAATTGCTTCGTTTGGGAGAGAAGAGAAAGAAGTTTAAGAGCACCTTTGTCACTTATATGTATTGTTTTACATTTTTCTTATATTTCCTGACGCTTCCAAGTTCTCATAATGCTTCAGCTAATATTAAATTTGCTGAACTCAAATTAAGTATTTAGAGATGCTTAAATTACTCCTGCATTTCTTTTTCTAGTTAGTAAAGAAAACATCTTTTTAGATTCAAGTCATTCCGCAAAATTAAGGCTTAGTGGAAAGACTGGAAGGGGACCCACAAAAGAGAAGAACTCAGGGAATCATGGTAGGATAAAATCCATACATTTATTAACCTTGACTTTATTTTGACTCTTGGAGTTTTCCTTTAAAATGATTTCTTAATCTTTAAAGGAATATTTTTCCCATATGCTGAGGATCAGAAATAATGGGAAGAGAAACGAGAATCTTCACTGGTGATTCAATCAAAGTTATGAGCTTTAAAATCATATGCACATAAAGAACAAAGCAGGCTCAGTGTTTTGTAAGTGTGTAAGACAGCAATAAACAGAGAGGAATGGAGGGGGCATGGGAAGAATGGAAAAGAAGGAAGAGAAGAGGGGACATGCTGTGTTTATATTTTAATTAAAATACGTGTTTAAATGATAAAAGTGACAATGGGAATTGAATCATTAAAAAAAAAAAAAAAAAAAAAAAAAACAGGTCACCTGCCTTGTGAAAACTTACAATGCTGGTAACCAGTACATTTAGAATCTGGAGCTATTCACATGGGGCCTGCAATGAAGCAAGAAGAAATGATAACAAGATCAATGATATGAGTTATAGACAGAAGCCAAAGGCTTTTCAGCCCTGACCATTCCAGACAGACATGACAGCATACACAGAAGGTGCATTTTCAGCCTCATTTTCTGGTTAAATGAAATCAGTTTAAATAGTCTTAGAAGCCAGGGAGTTTATTGTTGTATGTAATGTCTCCTGGAGACTGCTGTTTGAATTTATTTGTAATTTCTAATAGCTAGCAAATATATAAAGTATTTATTATATGTTCTTAAATTGTATTTAGTATTGAAAGATGAACAATAATCTCAAATGTACTAAGTGCTAGAATCAAAACTGGTCGAGTATTGCCATCACAACTGAGAAATGTCTATTTGGCACACCAACAATGCCTATCAAAAATAGTTTCCTCAACAGAATGATTGAGTAGGCATATGTCTTTACTGGTTCATTGGGCATATAAGTCAGTCTTTCCATTATCTCCTCAAAGTTCTTGAGGACTTAAAGATTTTGTCACCATGCAATCTTTTTAAAGCAACACTACCTATGAACCACTACAATGTAAACCTAGAACAAATTTTAACACTGCAATCAAGAAAAATAGTGTTCAAAACCCAATGCAATTTGCCAACTTGTGATCTTGAACAAGTTCTCTGGATGAAGGCCAGTATCTTCATATTTAAAATGGAGATAATGAAATCCAGTTTGCCTCATAAATAGAAGGCTCAATAAAATAACAACAGGAAGCTTCCCAGGGCCAATAACCCAGAATCCAGCCTCAGCCTTGCCTTTCTAACTCCACTCAGCTACTGACATCAAGTATCTCCACATGACTTTTATCTCCTTCTTCTGGGATATCAGGTGAGTAAAAATGCAGCAAAAGTGCCCATTTACACCTTCTAAACGTCATTAATGCACTTTTGAGTAAGAATGTTATAGACAGATGTGATCTGCAGGTATCATGATTTTCTGCCCCACACTGGGAAGAGATAAAAATGAATAGGTTTATTTACATTAATGCAAAACTACTCAAAAAACAGTGCTGGGTTATGTTGCATGAATAAATCAGACTCAGGGATAGATCTCTGAGAAAGTCGAAAATATTAGAAAGAATAAACACCACAGTCAGATCTTACCCAGCTGTCTTCCAGCTTCCTCAGCCTGGCTTCTCTTGGCTTCCTCTCCTTCTCTCTTTCTACGCCCTCCTTAAGCCTTGAATACTCTCTTGGTAAATTAAGGCCTTGGCCCCACTACTGCCTGCCTGGGAGCCTGGAATTCCTTCTGTAAACTAAAATGACCTCAAACTCAGTTGGGATTAAGGGCGTAGGTCACCATTCCCAGGATACTTCCTGTGCTGGGATTAAAGGTGTGAATCACCACTCTCTGATCCTCCTAGACTGATTGTATATCTCCGAAACTTCTGGAGCTTTTATTAAATCCCCACAGGGTTACCCTATCTTCTGCTTACCAAAGGAAACTTAAAATGTTTCCTTAGTTTTTGCAGATCAATGTCATACTGAAAAGATAACAGAAAGTTGATCTGTTACCTACTTCTAATCAATCATAAGACAGGAAAATATCAAGAATCAAAAGTACAGGGGTAATTTCTGTAGCTCACCAGAGATAAAACCATTAATAAAGCAGATAAAAATTAATTTCTTCTATCTCTGATAAAGGGAACATTCACCAAACACTTTGGTCAAGAGAAATCAGTTACACAGTGATGTCCTGAAAATGTCTTTGCTTTTATTGCCTTAAGAGGTTCTTATGACAGCTTGAATTCACAAGATAATTATATAACTTGTTACATCTTTTTGGCTGTATGAATATGGCCATAAATGTACTCAGAATAACTGTAAGGAGATTTTGGAACTCACTAGACAAAATGTAATATGTAAATAACTAACATTTGGGATACACAGCTCTTTCATATGACAGAATAATGAGATTATTTTTAATAATTCATGAGTTAAATGCTCTAGCAATTTCTTACAGAGGATTATTATTATAAACATAACTTTATAATTCTCACACTACCCTTTTCATCTTGTTTATACTTAAAATCGTAAAAAAGTACCCATTTCAATGCTGTTGGCCACTATGAAGCCCATGACATAAGCAATCTTAAAATTCACTCCAAAAGCAGGATGGCTCTGCTCTAAGTCATTTGGCAAAGGCCAGCATTTTCATGACCTTAAGCAAGCAGGGCAGGCAGTCACATTGCCTGAGAACTCTAGAGTTCTTATACAGTTTATTCTTGTTGAAATAAGCTAAAGCAAAAGCTTTGGCAGCAATCTAAAAACAAGGACAAAGGGTTTCGAGTGGATATTTTTCTGCATGTAACTCTTTATGGATAGTTATAAAGGATGGTGTTTATAGAAGCTTTGCCTAGGATGGAGTCAGATCTCCTTTCCTGGATAAAGTACAAAGGAAGGCCTTCTCAGCTGGCATTTGTCTCCCCTAATCTGTCCTTATAAGAACATGCAGAGCCAGTGACTGTGTGGTGGGGGCAGAGTAGATCTTCTTGTGCAAAGATGATGGTCCATCTGTCTTTTCCTTTGGGTGTTGTGCTAAAAGATAGACATAACATCAACGACAAAGATCATTGATTTCTATTCTTTCCTCCCTTAAAAAGACAACCTGTATTAGCTAGTTTTCTCATTACTGTAACGAAATTCCTGAGAGAAACAGTGTAATAGAAGGATTTATGCTGAGTCTTGAAATGAAGAGGAGATATAGTCCATCATGGTAGAAAGACATGGCAGTAGCCATTTTGTGTTTACAATCAAGGTACACAGAGATTAGTATTGGTTTTCGCTTGTGTTTACAATAAAGGTACATGGAGATAAATATTTGGTTTTCCTTTTATTTACAATCAAGGTATACAGAAAAATGATTATTGATGGGTTCTCTGCTTGCTCGCTTTCTCCTTTCTTGTCTGTTTATTAAGATCCCCAGACATGTAGAAGCTACTCATGTTCAAAGTAAGTATTCTCTCTCTAGTTAAACCTCCCTAGAAAAATTCTCAAAACAAACAAAACAAAAATAGGTCTGCTGGGTTGTTCCAAATCCAGGCACATCATGTTACAAATGAAGATCAGCCATCATAGTATTCAGTGACCAAACATTAGTGGTTACTTTTAGGCATTATTGGTTTTCAAACTAAGAGATAAGAAACAAAAGATTGATGCTTACATCACCTGACTTCAGTACTCAACGGTCATTAAAGGAACTTTGAGCAACACTCAAAGCTTACTGTACTAACAGAGGCAAATTCACATAAATTTTAACCTGTCTCAAATGACTCACAACCAGTGTGAATAAGGCAATTGCTAGTGTTCATACTTCGAAGCACCCTCCCTCCTGCAGGTTAGTGAAACAGACACCATTTTCTAAAGGAGAGGCTTGAAAAAACATTTACACATATTTATATAGTTGTGCTTACTGAAAACTGAACTCTAAGGTCCTCTGGAAGAACAGTATTCATTCATAAAGATTGAGCCATTTCTCTAGTCCCTTCAAAAAATGTTTTAATAAAGCAGATTCTACTCTGTCTTAAAAAATGTATGATGTTTTACAGAGAAATATATAATACATAGGCAAATAAGGGAGAAATAAAGGGATTTGACACTGATGAAAGCAACTCATTACAAACAGGGATTTTAGAAAATAGGCACTATCAGAAGAGCATTTCAGGCCACCCAACTCTACTGACCCTAACAACTACTTTCTCCTTGAAATTATTTCTCTCCTAGTCTCTCCTCAATGGGAGCTCTTCCCAAGACTATACTCTGAGTTCTTTTACCTCAGCTCATACCCTACTGCTGATTGTCCTCAGCACTCTGACCCTTCCTACTGCTTACTCTACAGACTCTTCCAAAACAATCTCACCAATTTCCATTACTTATAATTTACATATTTCATATATCCATGTATTTCCAGCTATCTTCACTGATATATACATATATATAGTAATAAAACATATGCATACATATATATGTATGTGTATATAAACATGGCTTTCAAGTCTCCCCTGTTCTACTGTCTGCATGCTAAAGTAAGATTGTTCACATCATTCTGTTCTTAATACCCTTCAGTATTTTTCTTTTTTGCATGTTCATTTTATTATTTTTTATAAAAAAAGTCTTATTTAATCCATGTATCCCCTTGCTTCCCCTTTTTTCCCTCCTCACAATCCCCCCCATCCCTTCCTCCAAAAGGTCAAGAAGTCCCAGGGTGGGTCAACTCAGCATGGCACACCCACTCCAGGCAAGTCCGATTTACTCAGCCCAAAGCTGAATTAGGTGCTCCTCTGCAGGGAATGGGCTCCAAGGTGCCAGCACATGCACAGGAACACAGTCTGGTCCCACCACTCAAAGCTCTACATACTGCTCATGCCAATTGACAGTTGCCAACCCTTAGAGGGCCTGGCTCCTTTTCCTGATGGTTCTCTAGTGACTGTTTTGTGGGAATTTTCCTCATAATCCTTATCCCCTTTCTCATACAGACTCTCCTCTCCCACTCTCAGCTGCTCCAGGAGTTCTGCTAAGTCAGTCAGTGCTTAGCCATGGATCTCTGCCCCCACCTCTATTCATTGTTGGATTAGGTTCTGTGATGATACTTAGGGTGGTTATTCAGTTGATTATAGGGGAACCTATAGGTACCCTCTCCACTACTGGTTGGAGACCTTGCCAGAGACATCGTGTGAGTTCTTGGAGAGTTTCCTAGTACCTGGCCTCTTTCCAACTCCACATTGGCTTCCTCTACTGAGATAACCATCTCTTTTTTTCTCTCTTTTTGTTGCTCCCTCACTTAACCATCTTCTTCTCTCATGATTTGCTCCCAACTCTTCTTGTTTGCAACCCATTATTACCCCAATTTGCTAAGGTGATCTTCACTATTTTCTCTTCCTAGGGGAATGTCTGGATGTCTCTCTTAAGCTCCTTCTGATCCCAAGCAGTTCAGGGGTTGTAGTTTACAATTAGAGTGTTTATTGCTTTTTGTCTAAAATCCACTTAGGAGTGAGTACATTCCATGCCTATCTTTCTGGACTTGTGATATTCTCCAAATCCATCCATTTGCCTGCAAATTTTAGGATATCATTTTTCTTTTACTGCTGAGTAGTACTCCATTGTGTAGATGTACCACAGTTTGTTAATCCATTCTTCAATTGAGGGGCATCTAGGTTGCTATCATGAATAATTCTGCTATGAACATAGTTGAGCTAATGACTTTGGGGATGAACATGCACCCTTTGGGTATATGCCCAATAGTGGTATTGCTGAATCCTTAGGGAGATTGAGTCCCAATTTTCTGAGGAATTGTCATACTGCATTCCAGAGTGGCTGTACAAGTTTACATTCCTACCAACAATGAAAGAGTGTTCCCCTTGCTCTGCATCCTCTCCAGCATAGGCTGTCATCTGTGTTTTTGATCTTAGCCATTCTGACAGATGTATGATGGTGGTGTCTAAAGTTGTTTTGATTTGTGTTTCTCTGATAGTCAAAGATATTGAGCAATTTTATAAGTGTCTTTCAGCCATTTGTAATTCTTCTGTTGAGAATTCTCTTTTTAGCTTTGGACCCCATTTTTACTTGGGTTATTTAGGTTTGGGGTCTAGTTTTTTTGAGTTCTCTATATATTTTAGAGCTCAGTCCTCTGTCAGATGGAGTGTTGGCCACCATGATCAACCCAGAGATGCAGGGTTGGTTCAACATATGAAAAACTGTGAATGTCACCCATCATATAAACAACCTGAAAGAAAAAAAAAACCCACACAATCATCTCCTTAGATGCTGGAAAAGCCTTTGACAAAATACAACACTTCTTCATGATAAAAGTCCTGGAGAGATCAAGAATATAGGGAAATACCTAAATACAATAAAGGTAATATACAGCAAGTCAACAGCCAACATCAAACTAAATGGAGAAAGCCTTCAGTGTTGTTCAGTTGTTCATCAAATGTATGTGTGAGCAGATTTGAGACAGCTGCCTAGAGAAGCTTATGTGTCTTTCAGATTGAAGCTCATGAAAGCTTTTCTAAGCTGTACTACTTTTTATATATTTTCTTAAAGAATACAAGTTATAAAGTGTAAACATAGCTTAAGTGCAAAACTTCTCCTTTAAAATTTACCATGATTTTCTGAAGACAAGATTGATTTGTAAACAAGCAAAAATGTTCAACTGGCAATATCTCTCTGTGTAGTGGTTATATTGCTTCTATTGTCACCACCCTCCGCATGTAGTTTTCCATTCTCTTTCTAACTTCTTTACAGAGAATACTCTACATCCTAGACACAAGGGTCCAGGAAGTTCAGGATTCCTCACATGTAATCTGTATTTTTGCCTGTTAAACACTTTCATATCTTAGACTCAATTTGATTAAAAATCTCTCAACTTATGTTAGTCTTGAGTTTTGCCATGATTTCATAATGAGCTCATATTCCTAATCTCAAAGAAATATGTGTAAAGCTATATACAAATTCCCTTGTGTCTACTATAAATCAGTATGGCTAATGTTCTTGTGTTACTGTAAGTTAAGCATCTCATGGACCTTACTTAAAAGTGTGGTCTCACTACCAGCATACTTTTTCTATTACTGTTAGAAATGCTGATACTCAGGTTCCAACTCCATCCTTAGAGTCAATGTAATACTATAAATTAGTTATCAGTTTATTTTTATTATAGTAAAGTTTAAAGTATGACACACAAGTTCCTAGTAGATTAATATCTGAGATGTTTAAAGCAGGCTTGAGAGGTGACAAACAGAAATGTCATAGAAAACCACAAGAGACTTTTAATGTACCACTACCAACATTGCCAGTGTGGCTTAGGAATTTATATCAGATTATCCAGTAGGAAACCTGGACAGTGCATTAAATTTATGGACTATCAAACACTACTAAGAGCCATAAAATGGGGAAAGATACAGATGCATACTTGGAGTTTTTGGCAGAAAATATTATTATAAAGTATTCTGAAAGATTGAAAATCTTTTGAACAAATCACTATAACTTGACATACTTTGGACTAGAACTGTTTGACTGCATTCAAATATTTGTTTCATTCCCACATAGTTTCTTCTCCTTCTACTTCCTGCATAAATTTATATATGGAACTTTGCTAACTTGGACTGTCATCTGGTAAAAGTATCTCTGAAAAAAATTGTGAATGCATCCTCAAATCAAGGAAAAGAAAATGCAAAATTGGGGCTTAGTGGAACCACACACTCAGAGCTGTCACTCCAGCAGGACTTGGCGCAAGGTAATAATGACAGAGGCAGAAAAGGATGGAGGTCAACCGCTTTGACCTTTTAGGAGAAATCAAGTGGAAATACTCTGCATCTTTTCCATCACTAAGGCCAAGAGTGGCATACTGGATTCCAAAATGGTGTCTTACTCCTTGGAGAAGTGGAAAAGCATTGAAAGGGAGCAATTGAGGACATACCACAGGAAAAGTCATAAGCAAGCAGAGGGACCTGACACCAAGATAAGGAAAGAAATGATGGGTTTGTTTGCTCTTTCTGTGGAAGCTTTAATTCCCACATTCCCATTACTTAATGTATCATTATTTTTGCTTTTCAGCAGCTGGCAAACCAAAAGCATTCCACCATTTATTTTCAATTTGTAGTCAACACATGATGCACCAAATTTTTATACGGCCTCAAAGGAAACTTCTCAAGAGAATCAAATGTAAAACTTTATTATAAATTTCCCTAGAGAAGTTGATCCTAAAATTCTTACACATCAATATTCGCTCCTGATTAAGGCTTAAGTTCATGCTAAATGACACAGAATGACAAAAGCCAGCTACAAACCTCAGCCAAAGATTGTCAACACTTAAGTGTAGCATTCTTCAGTGCCTGTTAAATCAAGGTCAGGCTTCAACCCCAGTGTGTGGATTCCTTCATGACATGGCTCCAACCTAAGTTCTAAGTCTTATTTCACCAGGTAAGCAAGCTGTCTTTTGTTCATGCCCTTTGATTTGCTGCTTTACCACTCTTTATTTAAAACTCTCTTTTCATACCTATGAGCTTAAAACTAGCCGGTGGTTAAGAACCACATAAATGACACCTCCACAGAGCCTCCAAAGACCTCAAGAATTGACAATATTCTCTTAAAATAATTGAAAGACACCATAAGACTTCATCTGATATGTAATATATAATCATACATGTTATACATATATAATTACACAAACAACATACACACATATATATGTACATATATACATATACGTATAATTCATTGAATAAAAACATTTTAATAACGGAAATAATACCTTTATTTCTGCTTTTCATTCATTCTAGAGTCTTTTGTGAGTAGTAAGTAGCAATAAAATATTTAATCATTTATCATTATTAACTATATGTATTTGTTCATGAAACAACTATATCCCCCATTATTCTGGCATTTGTGTATTCATTCCCAAATAACTATCAGATAACTAGTAAAGAAAATGTTATATTTATAGCTTGTTTATTACTCCATGCAATTCTTATACTGAAAATGAAATTATTACATAGCAGGTTCTTTTTTGTTTGTTTATTTAAAAGTTTTTCTTTTACATACCAACCACAGTTCCTTTTCTCTCCCCTCCTCCCAGTCACCCACCCAGCTTCAGCCTACCCCACCTCTGTCCACTCTTCAAAGAGGACAAAACCTCCCAGGGAGAGTTAACAAAGTCTGGCACAGTTGAGGCAGGACAAAGCTTCTCCCTCCTCAATCAAGTCTGAGGAAAGCATTTCTCCATATGAAATGAGCTCCAAAAAACCAGCTTATATACCAAGGACAAATCCCAGTACCACTGCCAAAGGTCTCACAAACGGCCCAAGTCACACAACGGTCATCTACATTCAGAGAGTCCAGATCAGTCCCATGCAGGATCCCCAGCTTTCAATTCAGAGACAATGAGCTTCCAGTAGCTCCGATCAGCAGCTGTCTCTTTGGGTCTCCTCATCACGATCCAGACCCTTTTACTCATGCAAGCCTTTCTTTCTCTCTCCTCGGCTGGACTGGGAGCTTGGTCCAGTACCTAGCTCCAGATCCCCACATCCATTTTCATCAGTCCCTAGACAAAAGTTCCATGATAACAACCAGGATGGTCATCAACCTGACGGTAGAGGAAAGCCAGTTGAGGCATCCTCTTCACCCTGCTCTGCGTATCAGCACGGGTCATCCTTGTGGACTTCTGGGGATCCTCCTAGCACCAGGTTTCTCTCCAACCCCAAAATGGCTCTTGTGCCAATATATCTATTGTTACTCTCTTCTTCTGTTCCTCCCACAACTCTGTTATCCTGCTCCCTCATATTATCTTCCCACCTAGTTTTAGCCCCCTCCCTGTCCCCAATTTCTCGGGAGTTCTTATCGATTTTCCCTTCCCAGGGGAATCCCTGGATATCTCTCTTAGATTCACCTTGTTACTCAGCTTCTCTGGGATTGTGGATTGTAGCCTGGTTATGCTTTGTTTTATGTCTAATATCCACTAATATCCACTTATGAATGAGTACATAACCTGTCTGTTTTTCTTGGTCTGGGTAACCTCACTCAGGATGATTTTTTTCTACTTCTGTCCATTTCCCCGAAATTTTCAAGATTTTTTTTTTTTTTACTTCTTCATAACATTCCATTGTAAATGTACCACATTTAAAAAAAAATCTATTCTTTGGTTGAGAGTCATCTAGGTGTTTCCAGGTTCTGGCTATTATTAATAATGCTGCTATGAACATAGTTGAGCAAACATCTTTGTGGTGTGAATGTGCATTATTTGGGCATATGCCCAAGAGTGCTATTGCTGGATCATGAGATATATTAAATTCCTGCTTTCTGAGAAACAGCCATACTGATTTCCAAATTGGTTTTAGAAATTTACAGTCCTGCCAGCAGTGGAGGAATTTTCCGCTTGTTCCACATCCTCTCCAGCATAGGCTGCAGTCAGTGTTCTTGATCTTAGCTATTCTGACAGGTATAAGATGGTACCTCAGAGTTGTTTTGATTTGCATTTCTCTGATGGCTAAGGATGTTGAACAATTCTTTAAGTGTCTTTCAGCCATTTGTAATTCTTCTGTTGAGAATTCTCTATTTAGGTCTGTACTCCATTTTTTTAATTCAACTATTTGATATATTCATGTCTAGTTTCTTGAGTTCTTTATATATTTTGGAGATCAGTCCTCGGTCAAATGTAGGGCTGGTAAAGATCTTTTCTCATTCTGTAAGTTATCACTTTGTCTTATTTTTCCATTCTTTGCCTTACAGAAGCTTCTCAGTTTCAGGAGGTCCCATTTATTAATTATTGCTCTCAGTATATACTGGTGTTATATTTAGAAAGTGGTGTCCTGTGCCAATGTACTCAAAGCTATTTCTTGCTTTATCTATCAGGTTCTTGGTCCATTTGGACCTGAGTTTTGTGCAGGAAGATAGAAGTGAATCTATTTGCATTTTTCTATGCGCCACCATCCAGTTATGCCACTACTATTTGTCAGTGATTACTTTCCATTTTCCATTGTATATTTTGGATTCTTTATCAAAAAAAAGGTGTTCATAGTTGTGTGGATTAATGTCAGGGTCTTCAATTCAAATCCATTGATCCACATGTCTGTCTTTATGTCAATACCAAGCTATTTTTTATTAGTATCGTTCTATAGTTGAACTTAAAATCATAGATGGTAATGCCTCCAGACGTTTCTTTATTGTACAGGATCATTTAAGCAATTCTGGGTTTTTTGTTTTACCATATGAAATTGAGTATTGTCCTTTTGAACAGGGCTAAATTTTTATTATTGATGCCAAAATTATCTTTCTAATCACACTGATAATATGGGCCTTATAATTTAGAGCCCTGGAAATTCATCTCACTATCTACTTACATCCACAGGATTCTTAGATGCTAGTTACATACCTTCTATACATTTCATAAATCCTACTTCAAAGAGAAGGTATGTCTTTTATGGTTATTATAATACATAATAAAACATGAGTGTATCATATTTTAGACAAATTCTTTTAATGTCAGATTCTTCTCTAATTTTAGAATTCTAGATATTTCAGAAATGGGCTGTCTATTGACAGCTGTCATGAGGTAATTACTTTCACAAAGCTATGTGTCTATTGATCTCTTCTTAGGTTCTCACTTGACCTTGACATTTTTGATAGCTTTGATCAACATATATAAGAAAACAATTTAAACAAGAAAAGATTGAATTTAGCTCATAGTTTTAGAGGTTTCAATCTCTGTTTGTTGGCCTTGAGCTTTCAGCAGAACATCGTGGCAGAGAAAAACTGTTTACCTACTGCCAGCCAGGAAGCAGAGAAAGATCAAAGGACTGGAACACTTTGTAAAATGTTCAAAGACATAACTTCATGGGCCTACTTCCTCTAGCCTGGCCCCATTTTCCAAAATAGTGCTACTGGTTAGGGGTACCAAGAGACAAAACAAGGGTATAGAGGCTTAGCATAATAAATGTGCCTGGTGACTATTGACTGAGCACATTAGCTATGAACAACTATCAGAATTGAATTCTGGAAGTCAGACTAGATTAGAGAGGTGTGTTGAAAAGACAAGATCCAGACAAGAAACATAGACACTACTACAAAATTGGTGACAGGAATCTAATCTCTAAAGATGTCAGTATGTCTAGATAAGAAAATTGACCTTAGAACAAAGAGCTGTGTCAAAAATTTCTTCCAGTTCCTACCATAATTTTTCACCCAGGAGATAGAAGAAAGGAGAATATGTGACATACTAAACATTCAAAATTTCACTTTTTATTCTCCAATATTTTCTGAGTATGTATGATATTTCTATGTGCCATGTAACTGTCACCCATATTCAGAGGGCCTAGTTTTGTCTCATGCAGGCTCTCAAGCTGCCAGTCAAGAGTGTGAGTTCCAACTAGCTTGAGTCAGTTCTCTGGTTTTCCACACACACCCTGATTTTGACCTCCTTGCTTCTATAAGTCCTCATCCCTCTCTTCAAATGAACTCCTGGAGCTAGGTCAAGTGTCTGGCTATCGGTCTCTACATCTGTGTCCATCAGTCACTGGATCTGTTTGTAGGGCCCCTGACAATGGGACAAGGACTTATCTGAGATACATGAACTGGCTTTTTAGAGCCCATTTCCTATATTGGATGCCTTTCTCAGACTTGATGCAAGAGGGAGGGGCTTGATATGCCAGGCTGTGTTGACTACCCAAGGGAGGCCTTACCCCCTTTGAGGTGTGGATGGGGGTGAGGAGAGGTTGAAGGACCTGGAGAAGGAGATGGAGGGGGAAGAGTGGTTTGTATATAAAAGGGGAAAAATTAAGTGATAAAAAGAAAGGTGCCATGATCCCTCTAAAACTCTAAGACTGAAACCTAATCCCTATGAAATCGTATCAACAAGTAAGATCTTCTGGAGAAATGATTAAAAATGTAATCTATGGAAGAACAGAAAGCTATAATAGGTGCTATCTATGAAATTCAAGAGGTCCTCAACAGACACTGAATCTTCTGATTTCTTGATCTCAGATATCTAAGCCTCCAGAAATAGAGAAAATAGCTAAGTGTAATAAGTTAGACAGTCTTATATATTTTGTTTTAGACAACCAAAACAGAAAGTTTGTTTGGTAAGATACAGTTATTGGTAATTTGTTTATTATATATATATATATATATATATATATACATTATTTTACTGTAAAGAAATTACAAATTAAGAGACACCATGTAGCTTTATAGAGGCTCAAAAATAAGCACTTCTCAGTGAGCTTTCACACAATTAGGACCACTCTGAGAGCATGGGGCTTGGTTTTGAATTTTACACTTCCAGTAATAATTACATTTAAATATACTTATCTACCACAAAATAAATAAAAATTCCATAACAGAATGAAACCTATTAAAAACAATTAATTTCACATACTCTTTCGTGGCTTATGTGTCCTTAACCTGCTCATATACTTTTCACCAATTCAGCAGCCACTTACATCCTTAGCTGCTAAAGTACTTTAAATATCATACATGTTACTAGGTGATTAGATCATATTTGGGGTTCTCCATAAAAATAAGGAAAAGAATTATACATTTTTAAAGGTCAAGAAAAGAAAAATGCATTTTTACTGTTTTGTATCAAAATAATAACAAGTACAATAACCCTCAAATCAGAGCTTGCAGGGGAAAATGTAATAGAATTAACTATTGAAATATATCAAGTATGGTTTTCCCTGTATTCTGTCAGATAGCATTGTTGCTGTAATTATTAATGTTCTAGCTTTGATGTTGAAAAACAAAAACTAAATACTGATTTTCTTTTTCTTCTATAGATGGCTAAGTCAGAAAGTTGACTATAAGCTGTGATCCAAGCTGCACCAAAAGTCTGGGTTTTGTTTTAGTGACTTGAGCCAGGTGTGGGCCCCAAACGGTATTTTCACTGTTTAAAAATTAGTTTATTGTGAAAAGTTTCTTCATTACCAAAAATTCTGATTATCCATAAAATCTCTGATCTGTGAGGCAATGGAGAAGGACATTTGGCTTTGAGTACATAAGAGAAAGAGTATGCCACTGAAGAGCTATGTCAACACAGACAGTTATTGACTCTCTGGGCCCCAACTTCATCATTTATCAGAGACATCAAGATCAAATTAGTGTGGCAACAAGAAGCTCTCCCACAGAAGCTGACATTGTAGTGGGCTCTAAATGGTGAGTCCTTGGCTCTTTCCATTCTTTTTATTTGTGGATCATCGATGTAGCACAAACATAAAACACATAGCTAAGAAGATTCAGGCTTCATCACAGACCATGTATAGTTCATTGCCAGGAATTTCCAGTCTGTGTTTTTTCCTTCAAGTTCCAAATGGCTATTTCTGAAAACTAAGTCTGTTTTCTCTAGCTATCCCTGGAGAATTCCTTATCATCAAAGATTTTTAAGCTAAGTGTACTATTTTTTTCTTCAGAGAAATCTTTATTTATAATTTTGTCCTTTCTCTATAAAGAATCCTTCCTTTTTCTTGAGGGAAGAATTTAAGTCCTCTGCTAGCCTCTTTCTCTTAGCTCCTTATACTTCTTATCTTGTGCTTTGATAAACTTTCCTGATTCTGACTGTTCTGAATACCCACAGAGAACAGCCTTGGAAAACTGGACATTTTCTTTTTAGTCATTTGAATAAATGTGTTAGATTTTCTTTCATGGAAAGATCATAGTGTTCAGAAGGTAAGACAAAGTTACATAACATTTACCACTGGGGACATGAACAAGGTTGTATCTTGCTCTGGTCCATCTTCTGTCCACCTCTCTGTGCCTCCTGTCCACTATGAGGCAAACCATATTCTTCTATCACATGACTACAACATCATTCCTGAACTCAGAAACCTGTAAAACTGTGTTAAAATAAATATTTCTCCATTTGAATCCATTTGCTTGGATATTATCGTTGCAGCATGAGTAATTAACATGAGTAGGAAAGAGAGGATTCTTGAAAATCTATTTTGATGAAGAAAAATAAATTGCTGCTTTAGATTTTAAAAAAGGTTATCTTTAGAAAGAAAATTAGTATGTTTAGTATTATTGAAAAATGTGACTAACATCTTTCCTGCATTTTATCTTAAACAGATATGAATTTCTAGTATGGCATGTGTTCATTATCCTAACTTTTTAATGTGCCTTTTAAGTACTCTTTTTTTCTACCTGTAACTCATTTTCTCCTTCTTCAGGCAGAAAAGTCTGGGTTTATTTCATTCATCCAGCAAACACTGATTTAGCGAATCCTTAGCTGGACATATGGAGGTAATAGAAAATCAAAAGGCAGGGAAAAGCTTCAGTAGAGGAAGCACAGCCTAAAGAGAGTGGTTCACTAAAAAAATAGAACTCAGAGCATCTTCTGGAAAGAAGCCACAGAGACATTTTTGAATTAGCACTTAAAATCTCTATTACTCAAGTCTCAATCATCATTGTGGTTAACTGATACTTAAGTGATGGTCTGTTTACTATGCAACACAGATCTTCTCTATAAGTCAGTTCCCCTTGCCCAGGTTCTATGGATGCTGATTCCAACATCTGATAGCTATCCTCCAGCTTCCAAAAAAATTGTTCTCAGCTGAGGTCAGTCATCTTGTACTCTGGAGCTTGTACCTTTGCGATCAGAGAGCCTCCCATTGGTTACATTGACTCTATATTGAACTGTAGAAGACTTGCTCTCCCACATTTCTACACTTTCTAATTCTTCCATTCTTGTAGATGATTTTTAATCATACCCACCCCCAAGCATCAGCTACCATAAATACCAACCACCTCACACAGCTTTTTTCCCAACAAGGCCAAATATCAAAGACCTGCTTTGTTTGCTTTCATCATATCTTCAGGATTGTTAGCATATAGGATATTTCCCCAGTCCCTAAAATTTGTTTAATGAATAGCTGCTGAGCCAAAGAATGAAGAAATGAATACACTGCTGCTGCAGAAGTCTGAATATATATAAATATGTGTACACACACATACATATATATATATATATCCACAGCTGCCGCAAAAGCACAGCATTTTCTGTCTCCAAACAAGTCACTTACCTGATGTGGGAATGTCTTTCTGTATGCTGTGAATATCAATCTTTAAATAAAGGAGCTGTTTTGGCCCATGACAGGCACCTTAGAAAAAGTAGGAGGGAAAATCAGAGCATAGGTAGGAGGAGGGCGGAGTCAGATCAGATGGAGCCAGCCACCTAAGAGGAAACATGTAAGGAACACAGGTGAGCCACAAGCCATGTGGCAGGACATATTAATGAGAGTGGGTTGAATTTAGATGAAAGAGCAAGCTGGCAAGCTGCCTAAACCATAGGCATAACAGTATGAACTTAATATAAGTATCTGAGTCATTTTTGGAGGAAAAGCAGGTCTGTCATGGCAAGTCTGTGGGTCTGGACCTCTGGCCACTGGGGACTGGAAACCTAATTGTAACAGATGGTGTCACAATGTGAGCTGAACATCCACATAAAGCCTGAGAGAGTTTTAAAGGGGTACTAGAGCACAGAAACTGAGCCAAAGCACTTCCAAATTATATATCTGAAGTGGATCATTGTACAGCGATAGCGTGGCATTTGGGCCACATTCAAAATGGTTACGGTGGACTTACAGTAGAAGCATAAGCTACAAGCAGGAAGGTTCCTGAATTCTCACAAACAACTCGATAACATGTGATTGATTTTAGATTTCTGTTTAATCTAAGGAAAAAAGGAAACAGTCAAAGATGGTTTCTTAGTAGCAGCATTTCTTGGGTCTGCTGTTTGCTGGCAGCGAACAAAGATGCAGCCCCTTTAAGAAAACTTACTGATTCAGCTTTATCTACACTGTGTGGCTCTCTAAGAGAGTGCTAGTATTTTTAAAGCTCTTCTGGTTAGAAAATGATTAAGGATTCATAATAAAACCGATTCAGATGGAGAAAAAAAACTGTAAATGAGTTACAATGTATATAAGGTATAAAGGCTTCAGAGAGAAAAGAAAGAAGGTAGAGAACGTCATAAAAAAGAGAACTAGAGTAATAAAAATATAATAAGCCATGTAAAGATGGAAAATAGACACAGAATCTGGATTATGGTTATTATTGTATTTTATTTTAATTTTTTAACTTTTTAATTTTTAAAATTAATTTTAATTTTAAAATTTTTTAAGCTTTTGATAATTTAGTAAGCTAACTGCAGAAAGACAATGGATTGCAAAGGCTGCTAAGTTAAGCAAGAATATATATTTTAAAGGTATCTTGATTTGTGTCTAAGGGTTTATTGTTTTTGTTTCCACAGAAGATGAGAACTTGTGAATTATTTCCAGGCAAATATGGTTCCATCAACCAAGACCCCCTGAAAAAATCTCTGATGGGCAGAAATGGTCGTATCAGCTTCAGGGCTGCAGACTATGATCCAGTCTCAAGAACCTGTGAGATTGCCAACACCCCTTAATCAGCAGGAAGTAGTAATGGAAAACTACGCCCAAATTCCCAAGATATTGTTTATTAATGTTTGTTTTCATTATAAAATGTTAATGGTTATAGTTAATCTCTTTCTAAGAAGAAAAGGGGGATATGGTATATGAATTATTTTTTAAAAATTGAATTTACTTTGATCAAAAATCAGCTGTTAATCTCAAAATATTTTAAATTGGTATGAATTTTGGTTTATTGATACAAATTTAAAGTCAATTTGTTATGCTGCATATATTTTCTGCTCTTGTTTAAGGTATGATATTTATGTAACTGATTTAGAATTGTAATGTATAGTTAAGAAATGCATGTTAGTTATATTATTAGGTACACAAAGATATATTTCAATTAGATAGGTAATCTTCAAACATTTCTAAGACCTACAGAATATGGCGTTTAAAATATTTTTAGGAACTTAGGCTTTTCTGGACAGTGAGACAGGTCTGCTCCTGGCAGCACCAATCTACTTCAAGAGAAAAATAGGCATCAAAGAAACTCCACATGGATTTTACTTTCTTTGTGGCAATAGTTAGCCACTGGGCAAGAACAGGTTTTTGTATTGACTGCTTGACAGTATGCTGTTTAAACTGGACATGAAGGTTCCATAGGAAAGTGACCTCTGAACTTTGGCAGAACAAGCTGAGATGGTCCTTCAGGTTCCTGCTTTGCAGAGAAAACTGTCAGACATTCTTCAGAACTCAAGGAGAAGTGACTGATGAACTGTGCCAGAATGGGCAGAGCAGATTTCCTGCTTCACTGAAACGAAAAGAGACTCCGGGCCTATAGGCTCAACTTTGTAAAGAAACTTAGGGTGACTCTCCAGGCAGATAGGTGTCATCTCTGTCATTTCTAGATTTTGGAAGTTGATTGTACTTCCTGTTTACTTGGGTAAATATATCCTCCTGTGGTTTTTGATGTAGTTGAAGATTAGATAGTTATATGTATAGTTTTCTTAATTATTTTAAAAGGTGTATTGGATATGAAACTTAAGATTCATAAGGATAAGGTAGATGATAGAGTATTTTCTTTAATTTTGCTAAGTACAAATAGAATAAATATTGTAACTGTAATTCTTGCTTGGTAGCTATTTTGTCATATGTAATTTTACTATGTTAAAATTGAAAACTTCCTTTTTGATTGGACAGAAAGGGAGAGGTGATTTGTGAATGTCTTTCACTATGCTGTGAATATCAATCTTTAAATAAAGGAGCTGTTTTAGCCCATGGCAGGTACCATAGAAAAAGTAGGAGGGGAAATCAGAGCCTAGGTAGGAGAAAAGCAGAGCCCGATCAAATGGAGTCAGCCGCCCAAGAGGAAACATGTAAGGAACACAGGTGAGCCAAGGGCCACATGGCAGGACAGATTAATGAAAATGAGTTGAATTAAGATGAAAGAGCAAGCTAGCAAAGGTGCCTAAGCCATAGGCCTAACAGCATGAACTTAATATAAGCATCTGAGTCATTTTTGGAGGAAAAGCAGTCTGGTGTGGCAGGTCTGTGGGTCTGGACCTCTGGCTGCCCCGGACTGGAAACCTTATTGTAATACTTACCAATAATTTGTTAATATTATTTACATAATAGTCACTGAAACATAATATCTACTGAAGACAGCAAAGTGTATGTGTGTGTGTGTATATATAAAAACAGCATATAGTTTAAGTAGAACACAAAAATGTTCTCTCAGTAAGTTGGTAAAATGAGAAGAATCTCTAAAAAGATTACACAATTTTTCCTGTCATTCACAAATAAAATGAAGTCCTCTCTTTTCTGTGTTCATCACTTAAGGTTATTACTCTATGGGATAGAAAAGGGGGCTGTCTGAACCCCAGTAATCATTGCTTCAAATTGTTAGTACCAGGAATTATTATTTTTGCTTAGCTTACTGTTTAAATGTACCCAAGATTGTTGAGATGCAAATACTCTTAGGATAAATCGATGAAAGTTACAAATTTACTATTTAGAAATTTTATCAGTTTCAAATATTTGATGTGAAAATGGATAATTGGTTAAAAATAATTTGTATTATTTTCATAACATTTATTACAGTAAGCAATGAAGAATGCAGAAATTATAATAT
This sequence comes from Phyllotis vaccarum, assembly GCA_033318265.1. Lineage (NCBI taxonomy): Eukaryota > Metazoa > Chordata > Mammalia > Rodentia > Cricetidae > Phyllotis > Phyllotis vaccarum. The sequence continues at coordinate 118,791,115 of JARWLC010000005.1, forward strand.
AACAAAATATAATTTTAATTTTCAAATTTTTTAGTTTTTAAACTTGTTGACTGTTAAGATACACAGTATATCAACGACAGTGTTTGTCAGGATTTAGGAAAAATAATGAAGTTATATCAACCATCTAAAACAAAATGAGAAACATATTCACTATTCTCCAAAACTTCTCACATCTCATCAAAATCTAATAGCCCTATAATTCTTAAATTTTTATAGTCTAGTTATTGTATATTTATGTCACAAAATACTATGCAGATATTCTCAAGTATCTTCCAACTTATTTAAATTTACTTGACAAACATTATCACTTTTGTGCACTTCAATAAAAGGTAATCAGTTTTATATTTGCTATAATGCAAAACTGATTATTATAATCATCACTGTTTTACTCCAGGATGCACATAAGTATAAACATACTGTCCAGCTTTCACTCCATCCAGCTGTGCCCCAATGATAGCAACTTGATTTCCTTCCATACCTCTTCTAGCAGATAAATACCAAAGTAAGAATAACATATTCCTTTTCTTTCACGTAGCAGGTTTAGTTATTTTTAGATGCTGAACAAGGAAAGGGTACAGATACCCACAAGGAGGTATGAAAATAAAATGATACACAGAACAGGCCTGAAGAAATGGCTCAATGGCTAAGACAGCTTGATTCTCCATCTCCAGGAACAGAGTTCAGGTCTCAGAACTCATATAAGACAGTTTGTTTGTATATGCCTTAGTTAGACCTCTGACACTTTTCTTTTGTCTCTTTGGGTAAACATACATATGCACACATGCATGCTCATATTTGTATGCATACACACAAATGCATGCACACACACAGTAAATAGTTAAAAGAAAAAAGGTATACAGAACAGAAATACAAATGAATGCAGTAGGCCTGCAATGAGAATGTTAAAGGAAACAGATGTTACTCATATGCATCCAGAACAAGAGTCTCAGTGTATCAATCAAATCTCTTCACAAGCATCTTTTTAAATACCAGTCTTCACAAGCACATATATTCCAAAAAGTTAGGCTCACAGAATGTAGAAAATAAGTTAGGATCTATATTTTAAAATCTAAAGCAACATCCACTTTTGTTCTTGATTAAATGACTTTAATTAGTAGCAAACCCTTCACTTTTCCACTATTTTGTGGGAAAATAGGTTCTACAAAAGTCTGAAGTGTATTTGCAGCAAGTCAATCTACTTACACCCAATTTGCACCTAAGAAAAATCAGGAACATGCTTGAAGCAAAACCAATTTTTTCAGAGAATTTTAGGCAGTGTGACATAAGGCCAGGAACTTGGCTGTGCCACTATTAATGTCAAAAAGAATAAGATGCTTCCAATCTTCAAAGAAAATAACTTGGCCTTAAAAGCCATAAAACATGATTAAGGCTAATTACTCCCAGAACAGAGTGAAAAATCAGCTTTTGAGAAATGTCCATGATTTTCATTTTTGCTAAGAGTAAATACATTTACATATACATATAGAAATATACATTATATTTTTAAAGATAAATGTGTTACGTGTGTATTTAAACACACTAATATTTATCTTCAAAATATTACCAACATTACCAATTAGTCACAAGCTGGCTCTTTTTGGTAGAATTGTAATTAATGTGTGGAAAATTCCTAGAGTCAGGAAGCCAGATGTAATGGGAAGCCTAACCAGCACAGATGGATCTTGGCACCTGTGCTTCTGAGATAGTCAAAAGAAATGCCTTTTCCACTCATGATTAGGAATTTAACCTTTATAATTCTGTTAGCCTAGGAAACTTAAGCAGAATTTTGCTTTCACCAGTCTGGTCAATGTCCAGCATTTTAACATGAAGATTATCATAGTGTTTATGCAAGCAATAGAGAAAAAAAATGTCCTAGGGAAAAATAAACACCCTCTATTCTGAGACGACTCAAATACAAATTGTGAACAGTTTGTCATTTTATTTGTTTGTTTGTTTGTTTTTCCAAGGAAGGAATAGTCAGAGATAAATGGATAACAGAATCAGTATACTAAGAAATCAGGTATAAAATCAGGCAGGTCCAAAGAAGCCATCTTTCCTGTCTTTTATCAGAGAGATTTCAAGGTTTCTCCTTAGTGTGGTTTTTTGTTTGCTTGTTTCCAAGGGCTGAAAAAGAAGTTTCACTTCAGGAAACTTGGAATTTTTTTTTCTCTTTTTGTGATTTTTTTTTAACTGAAAGAGTCCTCACACAACATTGTTATCTTGACTATTTGGCTTGATTATAGACATTGTCATAATTTTTTAAAAAGCAGTGATCTACCCTAACATTTTTAAATACCATCTTAAGAGAGGAAACTCAGAAATCACTGTGAATGTTTACTAGAAACAGATGCGAAAGGCAACAACTCTCTTTTAGGACATGTTGGAATTTCTAGGAGAATCCATGAGCATGTTCTTTATTAAAAAAACAAAAACAAACAAACAAAAAAATTCCCACTGACTCTAGAAGTAATGAGAAGAGATGTCTGTCTATGAGATTCTTTCTACATTTGGCCAAAGGATAAATACTTCGTCATGTATAACACTTGACATTGGCAAAGGTAAGAGGATGTGGAAGGGTCAGTGATATGAATTTATAGTTCTGAGAAAAGTATCCTCGCCAAGTCCATTGGTTGTTACTCATATACAAGGTATTTACCTCCAACATTCTGAGCCTGAAGCCAGGTTTGGTTGTGGCTTCTTCCAATACCAGCTGAATTCTTCTCATTGTTCTACCTTCTTACTTGAAACAATTCCAACAATGTTTGGCAGCCTGCCCTGTGTGCTCTAATTGCTTGATCCACAATGGACAGACAGCTTTTTGCTAGTCACTGTCTCTAAAAGTCACCTCTTGATATGACAGTGGTGATTAAGATCATGAACCTTTGAAGATACTGAAACTCCATTCAAACCATATCAACACAAATACAGCTATTAGAAAAAGGTACTTCTTAATATATAGTTTTTGAGCCCATATGACTTACTGTCCTGAAAAACATGTATACTATAGAAACGCAGCCACCTCAAAGATGTAAGTCCTTAATGGCCTTTAGAGATATTTAGGTCACTATGGCACTTTGTCTGGAGCCAGAAAGTAGATTTAGTGCAGAATATAGCCAGACTTTCAAAGAATACTATAGTGGAAATCAGGCTATATCAATTTGACCTAGAGGTGTGGTCTTTGGTCCTTAAGGCCCACTGTACAGGGCACGGCCAGGCCACATTAAAATCAAGAGCATGCCAGCTCTCTTCCTTTTTGTTCCCTCACTCTTCTGAAGAAAAGACCAGACCTGCTACTATTACATGGATGAGTACAGCTTTTCAAGAATCCCCCAACTGTTCAATCCCTTGTAGCTATGATATTTTTTACTATAAATCCTTTAAAATATATTAAACTTTTAGTCATCTGATAGTGATTATTATCAATTATATATAGTTCTCAATGTGGCTTACCAGCCTGACTCAGTGGAAGGGAGTTATTAGGGAAGCCATCCAGTCTGCTAATTGGGGCGCCCTGTGGCTCCCACCTCAACTTGAGGCTACTGGTACCCTTGGCAGAGGCCAAGGAGCAGCCTCTCTCCAGATGCCACATGATCCTAGGTGGCTTTGGTCCTAGAGTCTAGAGGAACCTCAGTAGATCAAAAGCTGACTCACAGCTGCTTTTAAAAGAGAGTATTTTCTGTCAAGCAGAGCAGGCTACTGGTAACCCTACAGATGACATCTCCTTGCGCACACATTCAAGACAACAGCAGCCCTTCACATGGCTGAACCAAACTGCAAAGCTCACTTGTGCAGCAAAGGCAAGCAGCTTATCTTAGTATGTTAATTGGTTTATAATAATCTGTTTTGATTTTATGGGAATGTGCCCTTGGTTAGTCACTATATTTACAAACGGCCAAACCTGAAAGCATGAGTCAGTGTGTACTAACTGGTTGATGTGACAACTGTGATACCTGCTGGCCCAAAGATCATTGTTAAATTCAGAGATTATCCCAACTGAAGACATCAAAGATAGGTAAATAATTATGCCATGGCAGGTAATATAGCCATTCAGAAATTTAAAAGCTTTTTTGGGTACTACATTGATGAAATTTTGTAGATATGTATGACATCTCTAGGATTTACATTCTTTCAGCTATGTTGGAAATTACTTTGGTCAATCAGATTATAAACTTAATAAAATGGTTTGATAACAATACTAAGTATGTGACATTATTAAACTGAAAGTGACCTTGCAGACTAATGGTTGTCACAGACTTGGCAAAATACTGAAGAGAAATTAATTACTTGTATTCATGCCATTAAATATGCCAAAGATAAGCTCAAATACAAAATTAATTTTATGTAAACTGGTTGTGACAAACTTTTATATAGATCTTTCTTCTTGGAAGCAAATATTAGTCCCATACAGGTATTTTCAGCAGATGATAAGACATCAATAATGAAGTTTAAATTTGTAAAATTATATATTAATGATGAAAATAAGAAACACTAGTTTCATGTAATCATTATAAATATTTGCTATTCAAGAAATTCAAGCCTTTGAGAAATCAATGGTTTTTAAATGTCAACAATGCAAAGATCATTTTGCTTTAATTGATAAAAATGATAGAGCACAATCAACACAGAACAGTTTTGAAAAACTCTCATCAATATCTAATGGAGTTAGGGATGGTTTACCAAAAGTTGTAAATATACAGGTTTCTCTTTTTTCCCTACTATAATATATCCAGTTACTGGATAACCCAAGTTGTTTGGGAAAATGCAGCAAGTGATAAATATCCAAGAAGATTTATAGAATATAACTGGAAACTATACATATAAGAGATTTAGAAAGCATGAAGGAAGCTGTAATGGTCAATGGTGTTCATTCCACCTATGTCAAACAAATGTTAAATGGATGGTCGGCAAGAAAATAGAGTAATACCTAATGTTTGGATGTAGCTAGCAGATGCTGTTTTAGACTATAGTCAACAATTAGAATGGAAAACTGGCTGAGAGAAGAAGTAAAAATATTTGAACAACAAGGGAGTCTTAATATTTCCCAAGATCAAATTCTTGGTGAGAATCAGCTTGATGGGGGACAGCCTCAGTCTACTTTGGATGGACATGATTTATTATGATGATGAATGGCAGCCTTTGATGTTTGGACAAAGATTCTAGAACCAGGACAATTAACTGAGCCATATATTAAGGTCAAGCAAGACTCAAAAGAACCTTATACTGACTTTCTACAAAGATTGTCAAAGCAGTACACAGAGCAGTATCAGAACCAGAAGTGGGGAAACAACTAATTAAATCTTTGGATTTTGATAATGCTAATTTAGAATGCAAAAATATATGCATGCCTCTAAATATCAGATTACCACTCACAGAAAAATGCATTCAAATCAATGTTGAGTCTCTCAATTATCATGATGAGTCTTGAGAAAGACAGGTAATTTCTAATGTCATAAAGAAAAATGAATGTATGAAATGTTTTAATTGTGGTAAACCAGGCCATAAAAGAAATAATTATACACAGGACACTCTTAGAACTAGTGTTTCATCCAGGAATAACCCAAACAGAAGGCTTATACCTTCTGGATTATGCAAAAAAATGTGGCAAAAACCGACATTGGATCAACAAATTTAGATATATAAGGGCAAACAAAGCAACCCTTTACTATTGGAAAATGCCCTTAGGACTTCTCAGGAGAGGCTTCCAAATCACAGGTCTCAAATTCAAACATGGCATAATTATTCCCAGTCATTATGGAGGAAACTCCTTCCCAGGACAATTAGACTATCCACTGTCTTATATAAGAAACTATACTACATCTAATGATAGAATAACTTAAAATTAACTCAAATTAAAAGTAACTTAAAAATAACTCAAAATTTCCAAGAAAAACCTCAAAACAAATATTCTGGCAGACTTCAATAAATAAATACCAAAATTAAAAGTATAGATAACGTTATTATTAAAATCGTGGTAGCCACTGGGGCTGATGTATCAATCATAACACCATAATCATGGCATCCAAAATGGCCACTAAAGGAGGTAAGTGTCTGATTTCTAGGGATTTGATCCACATTGCAAATAAAACAAAGTGTGAGATGGCTTTAATGCACAGGAACAGAAAGAAAGAAAGGAAGGCTGAAGCCATATGTGGCTAATAAAGTAGTGACTCTGCGGGGTCATGATCTTCTACAGCAATGGAATAGCCAGATTAAAATTCTTCTCATATCAAACACAAACTAGAGACCCATTCATGTTTCTGAGCGTAATATTAGAGGGTAATATAGAAAACAAACAGCAACCATTTAGGCTGTATATAAATAACAAAACAGCTGTCAAACTCTCAGAAGTACAACATCTCTACCCTTAAAATGGCTGACAAACCAGTCAGAGCTGAACAATGGCCTGTGACCAAAGCAAAACTATAGGCTTCAGAATAGGTGCTTCAGAAACAGTTAAATGCTTAACATATTGGAAAATCTATCAGCCCCTGAAACTCTCCTGTATTTGTTACTTTAAAAATCTGGAAAATGGAGAATACTAACAGATTTGAGATTAAGAAAGTAATTCAGCCAATGAACTCTATACAGCCTGGAATGCCAGTGCCTTCACTGTTACCTAGAGAATGACCCATTATAGTTACTGACTTAAAAGACTGTTTCTTCAGTATACCTCTACAAGAATAGGACAAGGAAAATATTGTCTTCATAGTACCCTGTGGGGATATAATAAAACATTCAGAGATATCAGAGGGATCTACCCACAGTCAGTCTAGGAGGATCAGAAAATGGTAATTCACACCTTTTAATCCCAGAACAGGCAGCATTTCAGGAATGGTGACCTATGCCCTTAGTCCAAATTGAGTTCAGGTCATCTCAGTTGACAGAAGAAGTTCCAGGCTCCCAGGCAGGCAGTGGTGGGTCCACGCCTTAACTGAGCATATAGAGTATTTAAGGCAGGTGTAGAAAGACAGAGAGGCAGAAGAAACCAGGAGGAGCGAGGCTGAGGAAGCTGGAAGACAGCTGGGTAAGATCTGACTGTGGTGTTTACTCTCTCTAATATCTCTGACTTTCCCAGAGATCTGGCCCTGAGTTTCCTTTATTCGTGCAGCAGTACTCACTTATAATAATTCCCAACCAGTTAAGAAATATCAATGAAATGTTCTTCCAAAGGGAATGTTAAATAGCTCTGCCCTGTGCTAATATTTTTGCAAAAACCACAGTATATATTATTTGAAGCTGTTGTGAAAGGTATTGTTTCCCTAATTTTTTTCTCAGCTTATTTGGTCATTTGTATGTAGGAAGGCCACTAATTATTGTGAGTTAATTTTGTATCGTTCTACTTTGTTTGTTGAAAGTATTTATCAAATAAGTTTTGGGGGTCACTTATGAATGCTATCACATAATTTGTAAATAGTAATACTTTGACTTCTTCTCTTAAAATTTGTAAATCTAGCTAAAATGTAGATTGGTAGGTTAAAAAAAAATTGTCTCAAAGAGGCTAAGCAGTTCCTTAGGATTTTCAAGGAGGGTACATTTTGGGTCCTCCAATTGTAAAGATCACTAGTGGCAAAGGGCCAATAGTGATGTGGTTGGTTCACCTCCTGGTTGGAGGATCCTGCCGTTCTAAGGGGAAGAATTGTAGCACCAGGATCAGAGGTATTTCCACCAAAGCTCTGAGTCAGATGTCCTAGATGGCATTAACTATGCCCATAGTACCTCCTCTGCAGGGGTAACTGCTATTTTCACATATCTGTGCATGAAACTGCTGCCATCAGTATACTTCTGCATTGGGCAACAGGATGTCTTGCAAGTCTGGCCTAATTTTGTGAGCCTGGGCCAGGATCCCAGAGCAGTCATTCAGTGGTGTTTCCAGGTTCAGATCAGGCAATATAGTAGCCACATTCAGAGCTGAGGGCACCTGGAAAGTTATTATGGCAGGTTTAAGCAACAGCGTCTGATAATGAGTCATTCTGGCATTGCTCAGCTACCTATTACTGAGCTTCTTGAGAACTCCTTCAAGTGTGTGGGGGATGGTTATAGTAGAGTTTGTCCCAAGGTCAACTTATTAGGATCCTTTACCAGTTGGGCTAAAGCTGCTATTATGTGGAGGGAAGTGGTCATCCAGCTACCACAGGGTCCAGCTTCTTTGATAGGTAGGCTATGGGCCATTGCTAGGGGCCATGTGTTTGGGTTAAGACTCTCTTGGCTATCATCTTGCTTTCATCTACATATAGGTTAAATGGCTCAGTCATGTCTGGAAGACTCAGTACTGGGTATATGAGCAGGCTTTGTATGAGTTTATCAAAGGCCAACTGATTGTCCTCAATCCAAGTGAAGTCCCACCCTTCTTTGTTGGCCCAATTCTTCAAATCCTAGGATCCACAGATAACAGAACCCTGCTGAACCTAGGAACTCTCTCACCTGCCTGGCAGTAGTGGCTGTGGGAATCTTAAGTACTGACTCCTTCCTTGCATCTGAAAGCTACCGCTGCCTCTGCTTTCAAGATGTACCCAAATATGTTACCTGCTGCCGAAGATTTGGGCTTTCTTGACTGAAGCATGGTATCCTAGGTCCCCCCAGAGTCCACAATATCTGCTCAGTCCCAGTTATGCAGGTCTCTTGGTCTGAAGCTGCAATCAGCAAATCATCAACATACTGTAACAGACTGATTTCTGGGTTCTGTGTCTGATACTCACCCAAGTCCTCATGCAGAACTTCATCAAAGATGGTGGGGGAGTTTTTGAATCCTTCTAGTAGTTTGGTCCATGTTAGCTGGCCACTGATCTCAATCTCTGGGTCTTGCCATTCAAAGGCAAGGTACTGCTGGCTTGGGAGGCCAGAGGTAGACTGAAAAATGCATCTTTTATGTCCAGAATGGCATACCATTGCTGATCTGGGGGCAATGAGCTAAGTAAGCTATAAGGGTTAGGCACTGTGGGGTGTAGGTCCTTCACCCTTTTGTTGGACTCTCAAAAGTCCTAGACTGGTCTGTAACCATTAGTATGAGACTTCTTGATAACTAGCAGGGGTGTGTTCCAGGTCAATTGAACAGGCCTGAGGATATCTGAATCCAGTAGCCTCCTGATGTATCGTATGATGTCCTTCTTGGCCTCTGGGGGCATGAGGTACTGATGGACCTTTACTGGATCTTCTGTTGATTTCACATGTGAGAGCAGACACACACTACCAGTGTCACACTAGAGTTTGTTTAGGAGAGTTGCCAGGCAAGTACAAGAGTAGAGATGCAGAAAAGAAAAATAAACATCCTTCTAAGAGAACATGTGGACACAAATTTATGTAGCCATGCCTAGGGGCATGCCCTCTGTATCAGGCATGCTCTGCTAGCGCCATGTTGGGTTTACTATGTGGCTGCTACATGCCAGAAATCCTTACATCTCACCCTTATGTTCATTATAGAAAGAAAGCAGGTTTATGGGGTGGGGGGGCGGAGGTATATGGATTGGACCAGAACAGGGAGCTCAGAAAAAAATGATGAGTTAATGAGAGAGAACCTTGGGAAGTGACAGAATTTAGATAATATAGTGAGGGTCTCTGCTTTGCGGGGTCTGGAATCACAATAGGAGAAGAGGAAAAAGAGGGAGAGAAAGAAGGTTTGAAATTGGGACATGTATAACTTTAAGTTAGGCTCTGTCTATATTTTAAATAAACTTTAAGGTAGTCGGTTTGTGTTTCTTCCTTTTAGGGGACTCTAGCTGCACAATAAAGTTGTAGATCTCTGCTAAGTCTGTGGATGGGAAAAGAGGTAAAACGTTTTTTTTTTGTTTTCCCACTGTCAAGGTTAAAATGGCTTCTGCTTCTTTCTCTTTGGTCCTGGGGGTGGGGGGATGGCCTGTTTTACCTATTATTGGCTCTAAAAATGGCTCCTGGTTTCTTTTCTCTAGTCCTCAAGCGGTGGCAGTCAACTGTTTTCTGATGGTAAGATGGCTTCTGGGTTTTTTCATTTTCCAGAAGCAGTGGCTGAAGGGTTATTCTGTGAGAGAGGGGAAGGGCTAGGTAAAATACTGGTAATTGTCTCGATGTCGGCTCTGAGAAATAGGCTGGAACAGAAAACTAAAGAGACAGGAAACATGTCTAGTGACAGAAGGATTCTGAGTATTCCCACTTAGGGGCTCACCTTGGAGGCTGGAAGAAGGTATGGAGGGTCTGGCCTGACAAGCTAAACAGATAGCAAGAAAAGCAAGGGAGTGGCTAGAGTGGCTGGCAAGTCTGGATTCAGGTGAAATGTGGTGACGTCTAAATGAAATGAAAGTTCTTATTTTAGCTAAGAAATCTCTTTTTATTAAGGGTATGAGGCAGCTTGGCATGATCAAAAATGAGTGGGTGATAGGGATATCTCTGAAAATGCAGTTAAGTGCTGGCATCTGAGGAGGCTGGAATTGTTTGTCTCCCACCCTGACAATGGAGAGGCTAGAGAGGTAGAACCCCAGGTTCTACCAGGTTCTCTGCAGGATCAAGTATGTGGCACTGGTGTCCACAAGGAAAGAGATGGACCTCCTTGATATCATTATGACTACCCAAGGTTCCCTTTATGTGATGACAGTGGTTGAGTTAGGGAAGCCCTGGCAGCATAAACTGTACACGGCGAGGCCTAGGAGATCAGTTGGGGAGTGGTCCATGTGTAATGTTACCCTGCCACAAAGGGCTTGGGAACAGTCACTTAGACCAGTGTTTTCCTTGATGACACCTAGAACAAGGCCTGAACAGCTTCTGTGAAGCTAGGCAAGAACAAGACCAGCGGCTGAGATGACAACACTTAAAGCACACACTGGTGGATTAGAAGAGTTTCAGGTAAGCATTGAGATTTGAAAGGTGGAGGTTCTAGAAAAGAATCCTGTTGTGTGGCTAAATACAGATGGGACAGAACGAAAAGGCAGAAGAAGGTTTAGAGCTGATATCTGAAAAGAGGTAGGAAAGTTCTTTTTAAGAACAGGAAGCTAGAAGAAAAGATTTAGAACTGAGATATGGAAAAAGATAGGCAAACTCTATCCTCCCACGCTTGCAAAAGTTAGCTCTTGTTAAATATTGGGGTGCAGCAAGCCATTAGGAAGCTATTTTGGGTTATCTAAGGGGTACTGAGATCATGTATTTGTGCAATAATGGATAAGCTTGTTGGTGTCTAGGTAAAGCAAAAAAGAATAAGCAGCTTAAGAGTCTCAAGAATGCATCCTAGAGATGAGGATGGAAAGACATTTTTTGTTGGCTCATTCTCTATTATTGAGGTCCAGAAAGGAGGGATTTTACCACTAAATCTGGGTCATTATCTAGCCAATAAGTAGCCTCAGAGGAACAATGCTAGCTACCTCTAAGTAACTTGTCAGCTCTTACAGTAACTCTATAGTTCTCAGAGGTGTGCATAAAAACCCAATACTAGTCATCACAGGCACTTGTCAGTACTTAGGTAGGCATCTAACACAAGATACCAACAGGCACTCATCAGCACTTACGGTAGGTGTTAGGGCAGAACCTTGGGGACAGAGACCGAGAGTAGGATCCAATGATCTGAGCTGGGCTTCAATAGCAGAGAAGCCCAGAAATGAGTGTCAAGGAAGAAGGAACAGCTGTGACCAGTGAAGATTGTGGCTGGGGTGGTCCTCCACAATGCTGGAGTACTACCAGAAAGCCAGACAATCAATGATCTGTTGTGGAGACAATAGTTCATGTTTACACAAACTGGAAAGGGAAGACTTACCAATCAAGGCCAGTGGTGTTTGAACAAGCTGTGTCGGGACAAATGGAAGGTGGCCTGGTAGTGACCCCAAATCAGGATCTCCCAGCCTATGTTCACCTAAGCCCCGGAGAGAGCCTATCTGAGTCATGGCATCAAAATGTTGTTTTCACATATGAGATCAGGCACACACTACCAGTGCCACACTAGAGTTTATTTAGGAGAATTACCAGGCAACTACAAGTGCAGAGAAACAGAAGAGAAAAGGAGGCTGGCTTTTACTCCTTCTTATAGGATGGGTGGGCACAGATTTACATAGCCATGCCTAGGGGTATGCCTTTTGCATGCAGAGTGTTCTGTTGGCACCACATTGGGTTTACCACGTGTCCACTATATGCCGGGAATTCTTATCTCTCCCAGTGCCATGTTGGGTTTACCATGTAGCTGCTATGTGCCAGGAATCCTTGCATCTTCCCCTGGCTTAACCTCCACATATATGGGTGGGCAATGTGCTACTAGTCCCATTCCATCTGTTTTAGCCCAGACTGATGGGAACTCCTGAAGTCACTTCTCCAGCTGGGGGTCAGATTCAGTGATTATCTGATACAGTTAAATTACTGGTAACTAATACATGAATGGGTTTCCCATTTTCATTAAGTAATTTAGCTCCTTCAATAGAATAACATATTTGGGCTTTCATTTTGGCCAGTAAATCATGGCCTAACAAGGGACATGGGCATTCTGGAATCACCAGGAAAGAGTGGACTAGTTGGCCCATTCCCATGTTCACCTGATGCGTTTATGTATGCTGTGAATCTCAATCTTTAAATAAAGGAGCTGTTTTGGGCCATGGCAGGCACCATAGAAGAAGTAGGAGGACAAATCAGAGCATAGGTAGGAGAAGCAGGGCGGAGTCAGAGACAGATCAAGCTGAAGCGGCCCAAGAAGCAGCATGTAGAGAGAAGCTCAGGTGAACCACGTGCCACGTGGCCGACAGATTAATAGAAATGGGTTGATTTAAGATGTAAGAGCTAGCTAGCAATGTGCCTGAGCCATAGGCCAAACAGCATAAAGTTAATATAAGCGTCTGAGTCATTTTGGGGGGCCTGGGCAGCTGGGCGGCTAAGCAGTCTCAGGCGGCAGGTCTGTGGGTCTCTGGGCCTCTGGCCGCAGGGGACCAAGAAACCCCACTACTACAGATGGCGCATCCAATGTGGGGCGATTATCCACTTAAAGCCTGAGAAAGATTAGAAAGGGTTCTAGATCACAAAAACTGGGCCAAGGCAGCTTCCAAATTGTGTATACAAAACGGGTCATTGTACAAAGAAAGCATGGTGTCCGGATCACATTCAAAATGGCGCCGACAGACTGGCGGCAGGCAGTGTAAGCTGCAATCAGGCAGGTTCCTGAATCTCACAGAAGACTTAGTAGCATGTGATTGATTTTAGATTTCTGTTTATTTTGAACAAAAAGGAAACAAAGACGGTTTCTTAGTAGCAGCATTTTCTTAGGCGTGCACTGTTTGCTGGCCACAGAGATGCAGTCCCTTTAAGAGAACTTACTGATTCGGCTTCCTTGGCAAAAACTATGTAGCTCTTTAAGACAATGTATTTTAAAAGCTCTTATGGTTAAAAGATGGTTAAGGATTCACAATAAAACAGATTCAGATGAAAAGAAAAACCTGTAAATGGGTTACAATGTGTGTAAAAGATACATAGGCTTCAGAGAGAGAAAAAAGAGATTAAAAAAGTCTTTAAAGAGAGAAATAGAGTAATAAAAGTGTAATAAGCCACGTAAAGATGGAAAGTAGACACAAAATCTGGATTTTGGTTGTTATTGTGTTTTCTTTTAATTTTTTAACTGTTAATGAACTAACTGCAAAAAGACAATGGATTGCAAGTGCAAAGGCTACTAAGTTAAACAAGAATATACATTTTAAAGGTATTTTGATTTTGAAATTTGTGCCTAAGGATTTATTGCTTTGGAAGAGTTCTGCTTTTGTTTCCACAGAAGATGAGAACCTGTGGATTGCTTCCAAGCAAATATGGTTTCATCAACCAAGGCCCCCTGAAGAAAACCTCTGATGGGAAGAGATGGCCAGATCAGCTTCATGGCTGCAGATTATGACCCAGTCTCAACAATCCATGAGACTTTCAATGCCCCTTAATCAGCAGGAAGTAGTAATAGATAACTACGCCCAAATCCCCCAAATATTGTTTCTAAATGTTTGTTTTCATTATAAATGGTTAATGGTCATAGTTAATCTCTTTATAAGAAGAAAAAGGGGATATGGTATATAAATGATTTTTTAAAAAATTAGATTATTGAATTTACTTAGATCAGGTAATCATCTGTTAATCTCAAAATGCTTTACATTGGTATGGATTTTGATTTATTGATACAAGTTTGGGGTCAATTTTGTTATGCTGTATGTGTTTTTCTATTCTTGTTTAAGGTATGATGTTCATGTAACTGATTTAAAATTGTAATGTATAATTAAGACATGAAGGTTAATAGTCACCTTTGATAATCAAACTTATAGTTAGGTTAGTTAGGATTTTTAGGTATACAAAGATATATTTCAATTAGGTAGGTAATCTTCAAATACTTCTAAGACCTACAGAATATGGCATTTAAAATGTTTTAAGAACTTAGACTTTTCTGAATAGTGAAACAGATTTGTTCCTGGCAGCACCAATCTTCTTCAAGAAAAAAATGGGCATCGAAGAAACTCCATATGGAGTCTACTCTGTTTGTGGCAGTGGTTAGCCACTGGAGAAGAACCTGTTCTTATATTGACTGCTTGACAGTATGCTGTTTAAACTGGACATGCAGGTTCCATAAGAAGATGACCTCTGAACTTTGACAGAACAAGCCAAGATGGTCATTCAGGTTCCTGCTTTACAGAGAAAACTGTCAGACATTCTTCAGGACTAAAGGAGAAGCAACGGATGAACTGTGTCAGAATGGGCAGAGCAGATTTCCTGCTTCACTGAAATGAAAAGAGACTTTGGGCCTGTAGGCTGAAGATGGATGCCCCAACTTTATAAAGGAATTTTGGGTGACTGTCCAGGCAGATAGGTGTCATCTCTGTCCTTTCTAGATTTTGGAAGTTGCTTGCACTTCTGGTTCACTTGGGTAAATATATCCTTCTGTGGTCTTTGATGTAGTTGAAGATTAGATAGTTATAGGTATAGTTTTTCTTAGTCATTTGAAAGGTATATTAGATATGAAACTTTAGATTCATAAAGATAAAATAGATGATAAGAGTATTTTCTTTAATTTTGCTAAATACAAATAGACTAGATATTGTAACTGTAATTCTTGCTTGATAGCTATTTTGTTATATGTAATTTTGCTATGTTAAAATTGAAACGTTCCTTTTTGATTGGACAGAAAGGAGGAAGTGATGTGGGAATGCCTTTCTGTATGCTGTGAATCTCAATCTTTAAATAAAGGAGCTGTTTTGGTCCATGGCAGGCACCATAGAAGAAGTAGGAGGACAAATCAGAGCATAGGTAGGAGAAGCAGGGCAGAGTCAGAGACAGATCAAGCTGAAGCCGCCCAAGGAGCAGCATGTAGAGAAGCTCAGGTGAGCCACGGGCCACGTGGCCGACAGATTAATAGAAATGGGTTGATTTAAGATGTAAGAGCTAGCTAGCAATGTGCCTGAGCCATAGGCCAAACAGCATGAAGTTAATATAAGCATCTGAGGCATTTGGGGGGGCCTGGGCGGCTGGGCGGCTAAGCAGTCTCGGGCGGCAGGTCTGTGAGTCTCTGGGCCTCTGGCCACCGGGGACCGAGAAATCCTACTACTACATTCACCATTCTTTGGGTAGTCCTTGAATAAGGTTTGACTCCAGTGGCACCCTGAACCCAAGTTCTTTTTGTCTGTTATGGGTCCAACAGCCCTAAGTAGTACTGAGTTCTGAGCTCCTATGTCTACATGAAGTCAACTGGGCCTCCCCTCCTCTCTTAGGGTTACCCTGGGTTCAGGAAAGGGGCCCAAGCCCTGTTTCCCCTAGTCATTGTCTGATAGGCTAAGGACTTTAGTGTTGCCATTTGGGGTTTGGAGCTCTAGTTTCTGGAGTTCTCTATATATTTTAGAGACCAGTCCTCTGACAGATGTAGGGTTGAAGATCTTTTCCCATTCTTTAGGGTGTCATTTTGTCTTATTGACTGTGTCCTTTGCCTTACAGAAGCTTCTTGGTTTCAGAAAGTTCTACTTATTAATCGTTGTTCTTAGAGTCTGTGCTACTGGTGTTATATTTAGAAAGTAGTCACTTTTGCCAATGTGTTGAAGGGTATTTCCCATTATATTTTTTATCAAGTTCAGTGTAGTTAGAGGTCTTTGATCCACTTGGATTTGAGTTTTGTGCAGGGTAATTGATATGGATCTATTTGCATTCTTCTACATACTACTATCCAGTTATGCCAGCACCATTTGCTGAAGATGCCATCTTTTTCCTACTATATATTTTTGGCCTCCTTGCCAAAAATCAAATGTTCATAGGTGTGTGGATTAAGGTCAGGGTCTTCAACTCAATTCCATTGATCCAGAAATCTGTTTTCATGCCAGTACCAAGCTTTATTTTATTACTGCAATTTGCAGTTCCAGGAAAATCTTTTCTCCATCTCTCTGGTATAATGCCTACGATCATATATCTAATTTTTAAAATGAAACCACATCACTTGAGACATAATTTAAGTTCTTTAGACAGTTGGCTTGACATTGCAATAAGTGAAATGAAGCAAAGCCCATTTTCCTGGCCTTCTACCCGTGATCCCATCTGCTTACCTGTTCTTTCCATTGCTAGGGCACTAGTAGTGGATGGTTGACAACCCTCAAGCTGGCTACACACCTGAAGTGAGGGTTGTATTCAAAAAGCAAGCCAGAGAAACCACTACTGTTGAAAATTAATTTTAAAGGTATTGGGATCTGAATCAGCATATCATAGTAATTAAGTAGCATCAGCATTCTTACATAGCCTCTGATGGCTGCTCAGTGAGTTTCCATATACAGTTTAGTCAATAGAGTGCATTGTTCATACCTTTATAAGTGGTAGACTTCAATGGTTTAAATCTAAACTGCCCCAGAGGCTTATGTCCTTGTTCCCAGCTGATAGAAGTGTTTTGAAAAGTTGTAGAACCTTTAGGACATGGGACCTAGTCAGCAGAAGTTGTATGCTGGGTATGAGCTTCTGAATATAATAGCTGTCTCTGATACAGGTCGATTAGCTGAGATGTAAACACGCCCCACAGAAAGTTCTCTCTGACACTGACTAGTCCACTCTGGTCATTATGCTTTCCAACCATGGCAGATTATCTCTCATAAAATGAGACAAAATAAGCCTCTCCTCCCTTAAGTTGATTCTGTGAATAATTGTTTTGTTCCTGTGATAAGGGAAGACGAATATAGAATCCAAATGGCCACCAGAGTCTAAACAGGTTCTAATCTAATTGAAAATGGGCCTGGAACACTATAGTTTTGGAAATGGGGTAGATAATATGGTTCCAGTTCAAAACTGTTACATTTAAATTTGTTTGCCATATAGTCACATAAATACATTTTGAAATCTAATTTTTAAATTGAGGAGAGAGAAGACTACCTACAGTAAAACAACATAGAAAGCAAGCAAAAATATGGTGATGGCAATTGTTTTCACTTAAAAATCCAAAGCAGTGCATCTGCTTGCAATAGAAAGGGAAATCTCAGCCCTAGGTCTCTTAAAAAAATTGCTGACCTATGATCCCATCAATAAAACAAGCCCAATCAATTAAGTGAGAATGGTAAAGATATAAACAGTTGCAAGTGAAAAGAGTTTATTGTCTGCAAAACACTCTAAAGAATAAGCAGCATTGTTTATTGTACTATTGGTCTCCCTGGTGGTGATTTAATCTGCATAGCTGGCAAACACTAAGAGCTGTAAATCCAAGCCACAGATAGCTCATGCTGTAGACATTTGTTTTCTCCCATCAATAGAAAGGGTGTCCTTTTCTCCAAAAAACGACCAAGTAGAATGGCAATCCAGCTTTACTTTGCTTGTCTGTGTATGGTTTAATTGTTGCTAACTGCAATCAGCTATGGCGACACCCTGCTACATAAAACAAACATTTTTGCCTCTTAGCTGATGCCTTCACAAAATGCCCTCAAGCCTCTGCCTTGAACTCCCTGAACTCCCTTTGTCACAGTCATCCCCAGTATCAGGAGACTGTAATCAGAAGCCACAGGCACCCTCCCCAGTACTATCACAGTGTTGCCTCCAACCCAACATTTAACCTTCCCTGGAACCCATATGTAATTACACTTAGAATTTTTCCCTCGTTTTGTTTACTGTAGATCACCCATCCAGCTCCAGCCGGACTCAGAGTCCCTGCATAGTGCACTTCTCCTGTTGATTTCCTTCCAGTCTCGTGACAGATAGCAAAGGGACCCCAGCATGCTGTACAAGCCATGTGGAGTCCATTACAAAATGAGGATTGTGACTCCCATGCGATGATCTTATTTCTAATTTGCCTCACTATCCCAAAAGCTCTGTGCCTTTCCCACACCTCCCTAATGCACTTGCTGCACGAACACTTTCGCAGCCAAAGGACACAGGTGGCCACGCCGATTCCCTCTGTTGATCTGAGCTTTCTGCAAGCTAAAGCTCAAAGCCAGTGTCTATCTGCCAAGGCACTGTAAAGCCTCCAAGTAAGGATGAGGTCACTAACTCTGAAGTTTCCCTTATGAGATAACCACATCAAGACTTCCTGACCCTCGCTTTTGGCTCACACCTTAAGTTACAGCCACACTTTCCGCTGCCAAAGGTGCTGGTGTCAGCTGCTGGCTGAGGACCAGGTGAAGAGCAGATTCTGTAATCTTGCCTCCTTGGTGAGCTTTGAAGAATGACTTCAGAGAGATTTATACTTGTTGCTGCTCTCTTGTTTTTGCCAGGATTTCATCCTCATTTGGAGGACAATTGATTCCTCTCTCATCAGCCTGAGCTCCATACTGACTATCCTCGGGAGGAGAGGGCATCCAGGTGCCCCACCCAATAGGCTCACAAGTGATAACAAACTTGTAAAATATCACCACTCTGTTTCAATGTCACTCAGTGTCATCAAGAAAAGACTATGTTGGGCTGTGACTCATTGTTGCAAATAAACTATTATCTTAAATGTTTTATTTTATATTTTAAAATTGTTTTGAGATTAAAATATAATTACATTGCTCCCCCTTCCTTTTCCTTCCTCCAACCTCTCCCACATGCTTTTCTTTGTGTTCTCTCTCTCTCTCTCTCTCTCTCTCTCTCTCTCTCTCTCTCTCTCTCTCAAATACAAGGCCTCTTTTTCTTTAATATTTTGTTACATGTATATCTATCTGTATGTACACACACACACTCCTAAATATATAAATACAATCTGCTCAGTCTTATAATGTTCCTCATACGTATATAGTATATAGAGTATCATAAATATTTTCCTTTTTTTCCTTATTACTCAGCCATAGATTCTGTGTTGGAAGGGTTGCTGCTGTGAGAACTCCCTCTTCCCTGAATGAGGTTTCATTGTTTCACCCTTACCTAATGTATTATGTTCATAGACTAATGCTGAAACTCAAACTACACATAAAATACATCCAAAAATCTCAATGCTCTGGTATTGCCTCAAATGATCAGACTATGTCTTTGTAGTCAAAAAGTAGCTGACAGATTTCTGTATGGATTTGCCTTTATTTCACTGATTTAGAATAATGCATTTATTTGGAACTCCAAAACTTATTATAGGATAGTTAATGTCGTAAAGGGAGAGCCAGAATGTTTCTAACTTAGTTGAAGAGAATGACAAGGGCTTTCCCAATAACACAGACTTTCTTGAATTGACTGGTAAATGTCTATAAAGGTTCACAATCTACATATTGTTTATCATGTGCTCGATCAATGGTTCTCTACCTGTAGGTCAAAATCATTTTGTAGGTCAAATGACCTTTTTTTACAGGCGTTACCTAAGACCACTGGAAAACACAGATAATTATATTATAACTCATGACATTCACGACAGTAGCAAAATTAAAGTTATGACATAGTATTAAAAATAATTTTATCGACATAGTAGTAAAAATAATTTTATCATTAGGGGTCACCCTAACATGGTAAACTATACTAAAGGGTCACAACATTAAGTTGGTTGAGAACCACTGTGTGATACACCTCTCTATATGGCTTTTTGTGCTACATTTTTAGTCTTTACTGAACCCTCTTAAGATCTGATAGCAACTTCGGTGGGCAAGTACTGTCATTATTTCATCCCTTTTTGATCAGAGGCACCAAAATGTTATACAAGTATCCAAGCCACAGACTGAGCAACCATAAAGCAAAGATTTTAACAGCAAGTAGGTGAAATCAGGAGTCAGCATGCATGAGAAAACTACATCTTTTCTCATCACAATCTTTTTTTTTTTTCTTTCCTGCCTTAAATCCACGGCCATCGGTGCTATCAAGGATAAAGGCTGAGCACTAGCAGATGATGCACTGTGATAGGAACTTAGTACTTAGGTCAAGAGGAACTTAGAAGATCTTATACATTCCAAAGTGGGGGGGGGATATGATACCTTGCTATAGTGGTGTGAAAGAAAGTGGGCCCCAATTGAGTGCCACTCTTAGGGTTATGTAGCCTTGTTGGACATGTTCTTGTGGACAAAGTGAGTCATTGTAGGGCTAGGCTTTGAAGCTTTCTATACTCAGGATACCAGACAGTGTGATTCTCAGTTGACTTCCAGAGGCCTCTGAGTCAAGATGCAAGGACTCTCAGCTCCAGCAAATGCCTGCCTGCAGGCTGTCATGCTTCCTTTCATGGCTGGACTGCACCTCTGAAGCTGTAAGCAAGCCACATGGTTCCACTATAAGAGTCCCTTCACAGCAATGAAAACCCTAACTAAACCACAGAGACAGGTACTCATCCTGACAAAATTTCAAAATACACCTGAAACTCCAAAGATCTACATGAAATGGAAATACTTAGGAATTACTATTTTTTTGACAACTAGCTAAAATAGCACACACTTTCAATTCACGTACTTTTCACTCTCAATGTTCTTCCTTATCTGTTGGTCTCATTCTTCTCAACCTTCCTAGTGCCGCAACACTTTAATACATTTCCTTATGTCTTGGGGACCCCAACCATAACATTATTTCATTGCCACTTTATAATTGTAATTTTTCTGCTGTCATGAATTTCAACGTAAATATATGATATGCAGGACATCCAATATGCAACCCCCAAGGAGTTGTGACACACAGGTTGAGAACCAACCACTGCTCTCGTGAGTTCTCAGTGAACATATTGTTGGAAGCCAATGATTTACCTTCTTCCAGAGCTCAGACATTGTAAGCCAATTGACAGTCAATCTTTCTCCAGCTTTATGTGAGTGTATATCACCAACATTGGGCTATCACTTGTTGTATGAATTTCTGGCCTGTGTTCCAGACCCGCAGACCTGCAGTTCTGCAGTCCCATAGAAACACACAGATGCTATTATTTTGTGCTGATTGGCCTATGAATCTGGCATACTGATAACTAGTTCTTGCTTTTAAAATTACTCATATTATCCTGTTCTGCCATGTGGCTCAGTACCTTTTCTCAGAGCAGCATAGTTGTCCTCTGCATCTGCTGGCTTCTCTGGCATTTCTGTAGCATCTCTGCCCTGTTCTTCCTGTTTCAAGAATTTTCTTTGTCTGGTAGCCCTGCCCATACTTCCTGTCTGCTTTTGGCCAATCAGCATTTTTACTAAACCCATAGGCAGGACAATTGTTTACAATGTAACAACATAAGCCCACTATACTGTTTGCTTTGTAGAGCCTAGGTAAAAGGAAACACTACTAGAAGTCAGCAGAACAATTTTGAAGTAACTATGGCAATCTAGGCAAGAAATGAAAATGACTCCAACAGGGACAGGAGAGTTAGGAGCATGCCAAGAAGGGAGATTCATGGGTACTGAATTTATAAAAACTCAGAAAGTAAAAAAGTCTCTACCATAGAGTCTGAGCATATTCTTACAGATATTTTCTAAGGTACCCTCATGTCCGGCCTAAGTATAGTGGATAAAAGTAAACTAGACGCCTAAAAGCAGTTACATCAATGCATAAAGCTGATTTAACTCAAGTCTGAGTACAGATATCAGCCAGAACTTTTATTATAACTAGAATAATTCTGTAATTATGTGTGCTACTGAGCACACAGTGAGAAATAATATTCTACTAAAAAATTAGAAAAACACAAACTGTTACTCTAATCTGGCTGGCAAAATCCCCAATTATTCTATCTAGGTTTGCTTTTATGGACAGACATTTAGGATTAGCATATTGTTTGAGCCTTTCTGTGATATTTTCCCCCGGTGATAGTTAGCATTCTTGCTCTTCCTTAACCTTCATTATAATGTCTATTTGCCTGAAAAATCACTCTCCCTCCAAATGGCAGGCAGATTCACCCAGAAATCTCTTAATCAACTGGTGAAATATTTATAATACCATTATTTCTTTTAATTTTATTTATCTGCTGTGCTCCATATTGAAGAGGATAAGTGTTTTCTGGTTTAAATTTTGAGTAAGAAAGCAAGAGAATTTGACCAAATAGCCTTTGTCTTCAGAGAGGGAAAAAAGATGATGACTTTTACTTAAATGGATGTTTATAAAATATTTAGATTAAACAATGAAAGTTTTTAAATTTTTTTCATAATAGGTTTAGTATTATCATGTGGTTGTCTTGTATCCTCATCATGTAGCCCATGGTGCTCAGTCTTCCTAATGCTACAACACTTCAATACAGTTTCTTAGATTGTGGTGAGCCCCAACCATAAAATTATTTCATTGCTATTTCATAACTGTAATTTTGCTACTGCCATGAATAATATAAATATCTGTTTCCTGATTGTCTAGACAACCCCTGTGAAAATGTCATTTGACCTCTGAAGGGGTTGAAACCCACAGGTTGAGGACCACTCATGTAGTTGACATGATTTGCCTTTATATGCTATAGAAGTTAGGAATAATAATGACTTATAAAAATTGAAGGGGAAGAGATTGATTTTTAAAAATAATATGTCTAAGAATTATCACTAAATGAGGATATGGCTTGGGCTTCTTTTCATACATATTGTTTAAATATCATTTAACATCTATGGTTATTAAGTATTTGAGTGTGTATGCCATACTTTATATAAGGCTACTTGACCAAAATAAGTATAACAGGTAATCTTGATTATAAACTTGATGGGGTTTGAATCACCACAAAGATAAATGTGTATAGAGGATTATTGAGAGTAGGTTCATTTAGATGGAAAGACCTACTTAAAATGGTGATAGATCCATTCCACAGGCTGGGGTCCTGGAAGTTGATAAAAAAAAAAAAAAAAAGACAGCTGAACGCATATGTTGGTTACTCTGTGCTTCCTGACTATGAAATCACTGTGGCTTATTGCCTCATGGTCCTGCCACCATACTTTCTTCACCATGACAGTCTGTACACCCTAGAACTGTGAGCCAAAATAAACCTTTCCTTTCCTCAGTTACTTTTTATCAGGTAATTTTTCACAACAAAAAGTCAAGTAATACACTAGATTATCACATTGCTGAAGCCTAGTAGCCTAGCCAAGAATAATGAATGTTAGTGGCTTTTTAGATACTAAAGAGCTATCAATGAGTCAAGAGCCGCAAACTTCTGTGGTGATGTTGAAAGTGGACAATAGCATGATAATCATGCTGTCATATTGATGAAGGTGATGGAACAAATGAATGGAGTTGAAGTTTTAAATAAGATTTTTAAGATTTGCCTTATTGAGAAAGTGATGTTTGATCAGAAATTTGAAAGTGGCACATGAATGGAATCTTAGATGTGGTTGCTCCTCAAAAAATCATATAGTAAAGAGTCTCTAAGGCAGAAGAGAATCTCAAATGTTAGTAATAAAAAAACAAAGGTCAGAAACTATGATAGATTTCAACCAGGGGCTTTGGAATCACCCAGCTGGACTATAATCCTTTTTTGCACCATTACTAATTTTGAATTTTATCTAGCAAAGTCGTTTTACTTTCCTAACTTTTAGCTTCTTGTGTACAATAAAAGTCACAACTGAAGTTGCTGTGCAGGGAGATCTATGTTCATAGTCTCAACACTTGGAGCTGAATGTTGCAATCTTAGTACACTTGCAAGAGGATTACTGTCAAGTCAAGACCAGCTGAACAACCATATTTTGTTTTTGACCAAGCAATAGTGTGAGACATCATCTCAACAAATAATACAAATATATAAATACATACATATATATGTATATACACACACACATACATACATACATATATACATACATACATACATATATACATACATATATACATAAAATGAATAAAGGATGCTTTGAAGCACCAAGTCTTGCAACTGTGAGTTTTTTTGTCTACATAATTATATTATTATCATGTTATAGAAAATAGATCAATTGTGTGTGGAATCAAAGAGTTGAAATAGAAAACTAGAAGTAGTTAAGGGAAGCTCTTGATCCAGTGAAGGTTAGCATGATCCAAGAACCCTTACTCTGAGGTGTGAGAGTCATTATGAAATTAGTCCTTGCCAAGTTTATAATCTGTTATTAAATTTCTATAAATTATTGAAGACTTAATATATGGAAGATTATTATATTATTCATTTTATGTGTTGCACAGCTCATCATTTACTCTAGAATAAAAGAATGAAATTGCCAGCATCTTCTTAGTTTGTCCGCCGCTGAGTTTTCTGCTCTGGTTTGGTTTTCATCTGCCCTTGCTGTTTCTCTACTCATGCAGATATCTCAGTAGCTATTCAGTTGTTTAAAGCAATATGTTTATACTCATTCTTTATTTTACAAGTGCCTTGGGAAGACACTGAACATTCATTTTCTATTCTGAATCTCCTATAGATCTTAGCATGGCTAATTCTTTAACAACTGTTGGCCGACTGAAGCAAACAGCAAAGGAGAGTGAATGGTGATATCTTTCTCTTCTCGTTTAGTTAATAGACGGGAGAAAGTTGGGGTCCTTGAGAAAAGTAGAGGCTTGGGAAGAAAGCAGAGGTTCTTAAGATTGATTTAGGCTTTCTTGTTTCCTAGGGTCCTAATGAAATAAATGGCCACCAGAACAACACAAGCTAATGTCTATAATGTCCTTTGCCTCACACACTTGGGAATTGAATATCATGACCAACAAGAAGGATGAGTTTCAGAAAAGAGTTTCTTATTGGTCTTACGGTGAAATTGTAAAGTTCTGATAAACTAATAGAAGGAACTAAAGAAAGGATTGGCATGAAGATTCATGATCTAGGGGTTAAATGATGATAGCTTTCTTGGCTTGAGACAGTGGAAGTCTATTTGGTCCATCCACGAGGTATTCGTTACCTGTTAGATGCCTGAGCTGTAAGTGTAGCGTCACTCTTAAGAATAGCATTCAGGCAGCTGTGTCAAAGGAAAGGAAAGATAACTAAAAGCCAGAGTCCTCAAGCACCTCTGGTACTTCTGACCTCTGGCCTAGATAGAAACAAGGACATTTTTGACTTTCATCTGAGAACAAGAACATAAGATCCCTGTTCTTACCTGCCTGATTTGTTTTTATCTCCTGATTTCATTGTTATGTGCACTGATTTTGAATTAATGGAATCTATTTGTGACCTAAGTATCAGGGTTATCAGGAACATGGACCTAATTTATTTGTTTCTGGCTTTGTAAAATGCCATGGACATCTTTTACCACACATAAGATTTTGCTATTATGTTAACATGTACTATGTTCATTGTTTGGGTGCACTCAAATGTATTTGCTTTATCTTTTAATGATGTAGACATTATTAAATGGTCCAGCTCTCTACATTCTGCATCCTGTAATAAATCAATAAGATACCTTCAGATATTTATAAGTTAAGTAATATAAGTTACTAAGTAGTTCTATTACATATATTTAAACATGTTCATAGAGGTGTTACCTGCTTTTCTGTGTGTAATTGTTTTTAAATGAAATGACAATAGAGATATGACCCAAAGTCTATTTGGCTTACCTTAATACTACCTGATGCAGTGGGCATAATAAAAACTCTTCATGGGATAACAATTTTCCCCTCAAAATTTAGAGCATAAGTTAACAAAAATACATATACGTGAGTGAGTGAAGCAGAAACTTTGATGCAAAGGATGACATGCTTTTCTGGTCTCCCCTTTTATGTTATCATCTAAACTAAGGGTCTCTGCTCTCTCATTCCACAGTCTTCTTTTGGGTCATTTGCTTGTGTTGATAAGGAGTGAGATAGAAATGCATTCTTACCACAGTCCCAGACATTGCTGACTCCAGGTAGGTCTTCATTCAGTTGTTCACTTCCCAAAAATGTTGCCATCCTACTTTTAGAACAGAAAAGCACACAGCCCTATTAAGAGATTGCTTTCTTCAGACCCACTGGAGAGCCCATTGTGTCCATTCTTTGCTCTTGCAAAGGGAAATTACTCTTTTGAACAACTTAAAACTATATCCTGAAAGTTGTTATCCAACAGGCCATATGTGACATTCTTCTGTAATTGAAAAGGACCCTATGTTGTTCAGCATAATCAATGCAGAAATGAATAGAAATGGCCTGCAGCATTTCTGTCACAAGCCCTACCAACCACAATTTCCCCTCCCAACCCTTCTCCTGCTCCCTGCCCCCAGCCTCCTGTATGACCCACCCTCATCCCTTTCTCCAAAAGAGTAAGGCCTCACAGAGAAAGTCAGCAAAGCCTAGTGCACTGAGTTGAAGCAGGAGCAATCCCCTGCCTCCTGCATGAAGGCTGAGCAAGGTGTCCACCCAAGGTAATGAGCTACAAAAAGCCAGTTTAAGCATCAGGAATAGGTCCTGATCCTACTGCCAGGGGCCCCTAAAACAAACCAAACTACACAACTATTTCCCACATACCGAGGACCTAGTTTGGTCCCATACAGCTATCAATCTAAAGTTCATGAGTTTTCATGAACTTCATTCAATTGTCTGTAGATTTTTCCATCATGATCTTGACCGCTTTGCTCATATAATCTCTCTTCACTCTCTTCAAATGGACTTCTGTACTGCGTCCGGTTTTGGGGTGTTCGAGTCTTGTCCAGGCGAGGGGCATCGAGTTTAAATAATCTGCACTCTGGAGTCGTTAGGTTCTATCATTCAGGATCACAATGAGAGACCCAAGCTTTATTTAACACACCTTACATCTTAGTCCTGCTTATAAATCCTCCCTTGCCATTCAGATATTTATTAGACCAATCAGAATCCTTAGCCTGGCAAGGTAAAACAACAACACATCTTTATGTAATTAAACAAATGCAACACATATTTACATAGTTAAACAAATGTAACATGAATTTACATAAATAAATATTCCACAACATAAATAAATGCAATACATCTTTGCATAGTTAAACAAATGTAACACATTTACATGCTTATACAAATATTCTGCAACATTTTATTGCAAAGGAATTTTAGGTAGGGTACAGAAGATGTAGGTTAACTAAAATATTACTTGTTACTGTTTGAAGATATTTGTTATCTTCACTTGAGCTCTTTATGTTTTTAGAAGCAATGTTCATTTTTGCTCATAGCCAGTCACATTAGTCTGTTAACAATGCTAAAACAAAACACCACAACCTTGGTGGCTTAAACAACTGATGTTTATTTATTTCTCATAATTTGTGAGGCGAGAACTTTCAGGATGAAGCTGTTGGTTTATTCAGTTGCATTTGAGAAAAAGACTTGGCTGCTTTTTTGGTGTTGGAAGGAAAAAGAAGAGAGAGAAAAAATAGAGTAAGAAGAAATAGTAATAAGCCATGTAAAATGGAAAATACAAAGAGTGTCTGGGGACTGTATGTTATTGTCTTGTCTTTAAGTTTTTTGACTGAAAATGAAGTAGTAAAAGCTGCTAAAAGCCATTTGATTACAAATGCTGCTGGATTAATCCAACCTATGTATTTTGTAAATGAGTTGACTTTAAAATTGAAATCAAAAGATATGCTACTTTGGAGAAGTTTTCTTTCTATTTCACAGAAAATATGAGGCTATGGATTTATTCCTGGTTAAAGAAAATAAAGTTTGATAAAGGAAGACCCCCTGGAAAGACTCAAATAGAAAAGATGGCCCAGATGATTCAGCATTTTGGGGCACCTCTGTTGTAATTTCCTCGAAGATCTGCATCTGAAATAACTTCAAGGAGTCTGGCTGAGATGACCTAGGCTTAGAGACTACTCCACTGAAGACTTGTCCATAACCCTAAATTTTTCTTTGGGTCCCCATGGGATTGCCAGCACTTCTGTTCAGCAGAAAGTAGCCTAGAGACCTACACTCACATTCCCCAAAAATGGATTACGAATGTTTGTCTTTGTTTACAGTGTTGGTTTTAAATTGTTAGAAATAATGGGAAAAAGGGATATTATATTTGGGGTTCTTCTTATTTTAAAAAGAATGAAAAAGAGGAAGTGTAATGGGATTATGTTATTACACTGTAAATAATTGTCCCACCTACTGGTTTAGTAAAAATTCTGACTGGCCAAAGGCAGACAGGAAGTGTGGGTGGGGCTAACAGAGAAAGAAAAGTCTGGGAACAGGAAGAACATGGCAGAGATGCTACAGAAATGCCAGAGAAGCCAGCAGATATAGAGGACAACTATACTGCTCTAAGAAAAGGTACCAATCCACATGGCTGAACAGGATAAGAATCATGGGTTAGTTTAAGAGCAAGAGCTAGCTAGCAATATGCCAGAGCCATGGGCTAATCAGCATAAAATTAATAGAAGCATCTGTGCGTTTCAGTGGGTCTGTGGGTCTTCAGGTTTGTGGGTCTGCATGTTGGCAGATGTGCCAGTCAGGACCACAGGCCAGGCATGCCAGAATCTTTTACTTCAATTGTTGCAAATGATTCATGCTTTTTTTGTGGCTATTGTACATCTTTGTGCAGTGTGTGTGTGTGTGTGTGTGTGTGTGTGTGTGTGTGTGTGTGTGTGTGTGTGTGTGTATTACAGCATTTTCTGGATAATCCATGTCAAAAAAGTAATAGATTTTTTTTGGCATTTTTTTGTTTGTTTGGCTTGGTTTGGGGTTTTGGGTTTGGCAGCTGAGGGTATTTGCTGCACTTACAGAGGACCTAGGTTAGTTTTTCCACAAATGGCAGGTTCTAACTGTGTGAACTTATCATTCTCTGTGATTTAATGCCCTTTTATAGCCTCTGCAGGTACTGCAGGCTCATGATGTATATATAAACGTATACACAAATATACAGACAAAACACGCACATAAAATGGAAATTTTTTTGTTTCTATAATGTTTTGGGGACCATGATTGCTTTTGAAGAAAAGCAGTAAGACGTCTGATAGCAGCTTACTTGAATCTATGAAGATGCACTGTTGGGCCAGACTTTATGTCAAGATGAGATAAAGAGATTTATATTTTCTTAGCCTAGCAAATGTCTACTTTTTTCCTGATGTTACCAGTGACAGACCTGATTGACAACTATTTTGAGTAGTTTGCTGTCTCTTTTATCTGTGGTTTTGAAACAGGGAATTATTGTAATATCTGAAATACAGAATGACTAGTCTGGTCTGTTGTGGTACACACTTTTAATCTTAATACTTGGGAGGCAGAGGCAGGTGACTCTCCAAGTTCAAGGCCAGCCCAGGCTACACGGAGAGTTCCAGGACAGCCAGAGCTGCAAAGAAAAAATCCGCCTTAAAAAACAATAACAAAAAATGACTTCAATCTCTAAAGCTGGACAAATATTTATTTTTCTACTTGAAAGATTAAAAACTAAATGAAATTTGAGAGCTTATTACATTTATCAAACATCCAATTACATAAAGGCTCTCTTAAGTCACAGGTATGGGAGAGAATCATACTTACCCTTTAACTGAACAACTGAAAATATCAGGACTGTAACTCTACATGTACTGTAAAGTAAAACCAAGTTAGTCCATTATTTCTCCCCCAGGAAGCATTGTCCACCAGTTCCCTTTGTCCAGAGCTCTTTCTCAATCATCCCAGAAAAAAAAAAAAATACATGTAACACTATTATATTTCTCTACATACTCAGCAGGTATGTAAATCTTCCCAAGTGTGACTTTAAGGCTTCTACACATTGAGGAATTTGTTTATTTCAATGAATATGGTGAATTAATAACCAATGCAAAGTTGGGGAGGCGGTACAGTTGGGAAAATGCCTAAGGTATAACTATGGAACCTAAATTTGGACCAAGGGTACTCATGTTTAAAGCCTGACATAGCAGCATGAATTTGTAAGCCCAGAACTTGGCAAATCCTTGCAGCTGGAAACAGCTTATGAGAAGCTTCAGGTTCAATGAAACATCCTGTCTTTAAAAATATATAAAAGTGGATAGCAATGGAAGAGATTGGATGTTGACTTCAGCCCCACATATGTTCATGTACTCATACACACACATTCGCTTGTATATACAACACACAATCTGTCTCTGTATCCCCCTGTATCTCTCCATCTATCTCTTTGACTATGTCTCCATCTATCTCTCTCAAATAAAAATCAATGTACCTATATTTTTGTCTAAATTCTACCAAGTAACTCTGTGAATTTTTGTAAAAAAACAACCAAACAAAAACTTGACCTCTCGGTAACTTCCCTGAATTGTCTTCTGGTAAGCTCACTGTAGTAGGTTATATTATTTACAAAGGCTCACTCATTTAAATTCTCTGTAGTTTGCCTACTTTGGGACCCTGGATACCCTGCCAAAGACAGAAATATAGTAATTTTCTTGAATGAATCTATTCACTAACTGAACTAAATAGGAACATAGAAGAAAGAGAAAAATTGTTTTGGGAATACTACAGTTTAAAATGGGGCTAAACACAGTGAATTTAAATTATAGCAATTAATTCAAGTAACAGTTTTAGATATAAAGAAAAGTTTGCCTACCTATCTAACTTTGCCTATCTGGATTTGATAATAAACAAAGCATTTTTCTTTCTATGAGAATGCATGATTGGAATGGTCTTCCAAAGAGGATTGTAGCCTGAAGTTTCTGATCTATCTGGGCATGTGGTCTGGAGGAATCTTCCCACCATGAGTTCCTCAACTATGTATAAAATAATTACTCAGAGGCTTATAATAATTGCATACTGATCAGCCTACGGCTCAGGCCTACTTTTAGATAGGTTTTGCATCTTAACTTAAATTTTTATGAATCTATGTCTTCCCACGTGGCTCGTGGCTTACCTGTACTTTTGCATCTTGCTCTTTGGCAGCAACTTAGAGCATCACTGCCTGACTCTACCCTCCTTCCCCTTTGTCAATGCTTGAATTTTCTGCCTGCCAATAAGCTGCTTTGCCATAGCCAAAATAGCTTCTTTTTTATCCAATAATAATTCACAGTGTACAGAAAAGCATCCCACATCATAGAATTGTTATTGCTGTGTTCCTATAATGTTTATATTAGGCTGTACTTTTCAAATAATGTCCCAAAAACCCCTTTTTATCAGTAGTATTACCAAGGTTTTCCAATCACTATTACTTTGATGATGCCAAATCGATATGGCTGATGTGAACTTGTTTTAAATAAGAAAACTACATCTATCCCATTAACTGTTACAGGTATCTTAGGTTTGTTTATTTCATCTTGATTTAATTTTAATTAGCCGTCTACAAGAAGAAATTTGGCCATTTCTTTTGGATTTCTAGTTTAGTAAAATATATGTTTTGAATGTATATTCTTGTAATTCTCTAAATTTCCCCAGTGTTGTAATGTCTCTTTATCCACTTCTGACTTTATTAACTTGTATCTTCCCTCTCTTTTAGATAAATTGAGTAAAGTTTTGTCAATCCTGTTGTTTTTAATTTCCAAAAAAACCACAATTCTTTATTTCATGGATTCTTTACATTTTTTTAAGTTTCTATATCAGTTCTTTTTGGATATTACTTTCTTTTATTTTCCTAAAGATTTAAAGTGATCATTCAGTTATTAATATGAGGTTTCTCATGTATGTACTTGGTGCTATGAACATTTTCCCTATAACTTTCTCCATTGTTTCCTATAGATTTTTGCATGTGGTGTTTTCTTTTTTACTCAGTTCTAAAAAGTTTATGACTTCTTCTCGATTTCTGCTTTGACTCAACTTCATTTTATTTGACTGTTGTTTGGTTTCCACGACTTTCTATACTTTCTGCTATTTCTATTGTTGTTGATGTCCAGTTTTGGTACATGGTGGTCATATGGAAAATGGAGTGTTACTGAAGTTTTCTTGTATTAATTGAGTTTTGATTTGTATCTTAACATGTGGTCAATTTTGGAGAAAGTTCCAATGGCTTCTGAAAAAATATATATTCTTTAATATTTAGGTAGAATGTTCTGAAATATTTGCTAAATTCATTTGATTTATTATATTCTTTAACTTCTGAGTTTCTCTAAACAGAGTGCTTTTATCCGGGTAATCTGTCTATTGGTGAAAGTAGTATATTGAAGTCATTTACTATCATTGTGTTGTGGTTAGCATGGAAGATAAGATGTCATTGTTACTTTGAAACTAAAACCATACAGAATTTAATTTAAAAATATAGATAATTGTCTACTATAAAGATGGATGCAAAATTTTCCAATAAAATCCTTGCAAATTGAATTCACAAACATCCCAAATTGGACATTGGTGGCACATGCCTTAAACTCAGCCCTCAAGAGCCATAGACAGGCAAATCTCTGAGATCTGTTTGGTCTACAGAGATATTTCCAGGATATCCATGGCCACACAAAATCTTGCCTCAAAAAATATCTACCACGATTAAATAGAATTAATCCTCCAAAGGACATAAAACGTATGATTTTCCCATTAGATAAAGAAAAGGTGTGTGACAAATATAAATTCTTACATGATAAAAATTCTGAAAGGACTAGATATATGAGGGACATAGGATAGGCAGCATGTTACAGTCTTCAAAGGGGCTGGCCATACAGGGGTTCTCAAGATTTAAAGACAATACCTGTAGGTCTTGCTCAAATAGTGCCTTAGCCTGCCATGGCTCCCCCTTAACTAAGAAATTCTAAACCTAAGTATAAGACTATATACAATAGAAACAATTATATAGTAATATCCAGGAGAGAAAAAAAGGCAAAAAAAACCATAAACAAGGTCAAACTACTACTAATGAACAAAAAATCATAAAGGATATCTTAAATATCTAGAATATTGTAAAGTAGCAATACTTCACTTTACTTCAAAGATGTTTACATAGTATTGTAAACATAGTTTTCATAGTATGAATCTAATACCTGAATATTCTTGGCTAAGTTATGAGATGGCAGTGACCTTAACTATCTAGTCTTCAACCCCATAAAAGACCTGAGAAGGAAAATATATATTATTTGAATAAGCTAAAAACATGAGTGAGTAACTTCCAAAATTTAGAAAAGGACAGCAGTAGTCAGCTGCCTGAACAGTCACCCACCCACAACTTTTCTTCAAAGTTGGAATATCCACCTTTTTGGCTACAGACCTAGGATAGCTTCCAGATGTCTTAAAAGCAAAGTATTTTTGAGAAACCATCTTATCCCATCTTGGCAGGTTTCAGCTGTCTCTAACTTTTATCCTTTTCGTCCAGATTGGACGGCATGCTTACTGTCAACAGTCGAGGCAAGGGCAGTTTTTATCAAGTCCACCAAGGAAGAAAACCTTCATATTGATGTGGGAATGTCTTTCTGTATGCTGTGAAATAAAGGGACTGTCTTGGCCTATGAGCGGCATCTTAGAAGTAGGTGGGGAAATAGAAGCCTGGATAGGGGAAGGAAGGCAGAGTCAGACAGAAACACAATCCAGCCACCCATGAAGCAAGATATAATGAAATAGGTGAGCCACAGGCGATGTGGCAGGACAGATTAATGTTAACGGGTTGAATTAAGATGAAAGAACTAGCTAGCTATATGCCTAAACCATTTGCTAATCAGAATGTAATTAACATACCCTTTGTGTGATTATTTGGGGCTAGTCAGTCTGGCATTGTAGGTCTAGGTTTGGACCATCAGCTGGATGGGCCAGAAGCCTCTTTCTACAGATGGCATCTCAATGTGGGGTACGGACACCCACATAAAGCCTGAGAAAGCTGAAAAGTGGTTCTAGGACACAGAAACAATGCCAAAAGCAGCCTCCAAGTTGTATTTCTGAAGTGGGTTGTAATAAACAGTAGCACATGGGATGGAACTACAAAATGGTGTCAGGCTTGTGGCAGGCAGCTTAAGGTGCAACAGGCTGGTTCCTGAAGTCTCACAGAAAACTTGATATAAGTAGCAAGTTGCATATGATGGACTTAAGATTTCTGTTTATACTAAACAAAAGGGAAATAGAGTAAAAGATGGTTTCTTGGTAGCAGCATATTCTGGAATTGCTCTGTTTCCTAGCCATGAGCAGACATGGCTCCTTTAAGAGTACCTTCCTGACTCAGTGTTAGCAGGAAAAATTGTGGCCCTTTAAGAGACCCTGCTGCCAAATGCTTAAGTGGAGTGAGTAGCAGGCAGTGGTGTTCTACTTGGTGACAGTGTGGATGCTAAAATTCCCCAGAATAGGGGTCATAAAAAGTTCTACAATATTTAATTTCATTCTAAGAATTGGGAAAATAAGTGTGGCTCCAGTGCTTCTACCATGTTGAAAAGCAAAGTGTGGTGAAGTCAGCTGCCCAAAGCAGTGCTGTAAAATGCAATCTAGAATTTTAAAAGCTTTTCTGGTTGGAAAATTATAAATAGTACACAATAAAATAGATTCAGATGGAGAGAGAAAACCTATAAATGGTTTACTATGTGTGTAAAATGTACATAGGCTTCAGAGAGAAAAGAAAGAGGGTAGAGAAAGTCCTTAAAAAAGAGAAATAAAGTAATAAAAATATAAGCTATGTAAAGATGGAAAATCCAAAGAGTCTGGATTATGGTTATTATTTCATTTTCTTTTAATGTTTTATCTGTTAATAAGCTAACTGCAGAAAGACATTTGATCGCAAAGGCTACTATGTTAAGCAAACATATATATTTTAAAGATATCTTGACTTTGAAATTTAGATCTAAGGATATGTTGCTTTGGAAAAGAGCACAGAAAAATGAGAACCTATTACTTTCAGGTAATTATGGTTTGGTCAACCAAGATCATCTGAAAAAAAAAATCTTTGATGAGAAGAAATGGCCACATCAGCTTCAAGTTGGCAACAACTAAAATGATCCAACATAAGATTGACAGTGCCCCTCAATCAGCAGGAAGTAGTAATGAAAAGCTACACCCAAATTCTCAAAGTAATATTTATAAATATTTATTTTCATTATAAATGGATAATGGCCAGAGTCAGTCTCTTTCTAGAAAAAAAAAGGGACACGTATATGAATGATTTTTTAAAAGATAGATCATTGAATTTACTTTAATCAAATAAGCCAACTGTTAATCTCAAAATATTTTACATTGATATGGATTTTGGTTTATTAATACAAATTTAAGGTCAATTTTGTTATACTATATATATATATATTTCTATTCTTGTTTAAGAAATTATGTTATTACAATTTCTTTACAATTGCAATGTGTAATTAAGAAATGCAGATTAATAGTCATCTGTTATAACCAAACTTATAGTCATGTTAGAAAGGATTTTTTTTTAGGTATACAAAGATATATTTCAATTAAATAGGTAATCTTCAAACATTTCAAAAACCTACAGAATATAGCATTTAAAATATTTTAAGAATAGACTTTTCCAGACCATGAGACAGGTCTGCTCCTGGCAGCACCGATCTACTTCAAGAGAATGGTGGGAATGAAGAAACTCCATATGGAATTTACTTTCTTTGTAGCATCAGTTAGCTACTGGACAAGAAATTGTACTTGTATCGACTGCTTGACAGTATGCTGTATAAACTAGATATGCAGGACTCATAGGAAGGTGACCTCTGTACTTGGCAGTACAAACCAAGATGGTCCTTCAGGTTCCTGCCTTGCAGTGAAAACTGCCGGACATACTTTAGGACACAAGAAGAAGAGACTGATGAACTATACCAGAATGGGCAGAGCAGTCCTTCAGATTTCATGCTTGACTGAAAGGTGTGCCAGAGACTGTAGGCCTGTAGGCTGAAGAAGGATACCCCACCATTTTACAAAGGACTTTGGGAGACTGTCCGGGCAAAGAGATGCCATCTCTAACATTTTCAGATTCTGAAAGTTGCTTGCACTTCTTCTTTACTCAGGTAATATTATATC
Source organism: Phyllotis vaccarum (assembly GCA_033318265.1). Taxonomy (NCBI): domain Eukaryota; kingdom Metazoa; phylum Chordata; class Mammalia; order Rodentia; family Cricetidae; genus Phyllotis; species Phyllotis vaccarum. The sequence goes on from JARWLC010000005.1 coordinate 118,827,046, forward strand.
CTTCTGAGGCCTTTGATGTAGTTGAAGATTAGATAGTTATAAGTAGCTTTCTTTAATTATTATAAAAGGTATATTAGATATGAAACTTTAGACTCACAAGGATAAGATAGATGATTGAATACTTTCTTTCATTTGCTAAATACAAATAGACTAGATATTGTAACTATAATTCATCCTTGATAGCCGTTTTGTTATATGTCATTCTGCTATGCTGAAATTTAAACCTTCCTTTTTGATTAGACAGAAAAGGGGAAGTGATGTGGGAATGTCTTTCTATACTGTGAAATAAAGGGACTGTCATGGCCTATGACAGGCATCTTAAGAAGTAGGAGGGGAAAAGGAAACATAGATAGGGGAAGGAAGGCAGAGTCAGAGAAAGAAACAATCCAGCCACCCATGAAGCAAGATGTAACAAAATGGGTGAGCCATGGGTCATGTGGCAGGACAGATTAATGTAAATGGGTTGAATTAAGATCAAAGAATTGGTAGCAGTATGCCTGAGACATAGGCTGATCATCATGAAATTAATATAAGCATCTGTGTATTTATTTAGAACTTTGGGATTGCTGGTCCAGATAAACAGTAGCAGGCAGGTCCAAACCATGGGGTTAGTTTGGGCCAGAAACCTCCTATTACATCTTATGGAGTGTCCTTGATATGAAATATCATCATGGAAAAGAATAGTGCTACCAGGATTCTGTATCTTATAGCCAAATTCTGAATAACCAAATATTAAATGCCATATCCTCTAGGTCTATGACTTGTTTGAAGACTCCTATCTGTCATATTCTACTATATATCTGAGAATCCTAAACAACATGACTAGTACATGGCAAACCTAAGTAACTGTGATATTCAATTCTTATCACCCTAAAGACTCAAGCTTACATTTTAAAAATAGACAACCTATAAATGGGTATATAGTTTTTGAATAATGACTTCAAGTGTGACAGTCATATTATATATTATGAATAGTATAATTAAACAGAGATAGAAATTGCATAGCATAAATAACAATATGCTTAATAGTATTACTGTGTAAAATATTTTAAAATATTTAAATAGAGGTAGAAGCATGTGCAAAATATGGCAATTACAAATTGAGTTTTGTATCAATATACAAATTACCTTAGACATATAAAATAATTTCACATTTGTATCAATATACCAAAATCTGTACCAGCATAAATTGCCTATGGTTCATATTTGGCTAATAATTGTTTACAGGTAAATAAAATAATTTGCCTATATCTGTCCTATCTACTCCCTTTACTCTTCATTAAAAGGAATACCTTAGTCTATATTATTATTCCACCCTCAACACAAATATAACTTATAACCACCCTAGCAGAATAATAATTATTCATAACCCTTAGAGGACATAACTTATTGGAAGAGTGGCATCATCTTTCATAGGCTTGCTTCCTGCTGACTTGTGGTCAATGATATCTCTATGGAGTCCTGTAGAAACTAAGAAAGTAGTTAGGTACCCACAGACTGACTATAAATATCTATAACCAGTCTCAGAGTACTAGGTAGGGTCATCTGGAATTATTGTTAGAGATATGATATGATATGATATGATATGATATGATATGATATGATATGATATGATATGGTATGATATGATATGATATGAATCATATAAAGCTATCTTGCAACTGTCTTGAATAGTCTATATTTTAAAATCAGTCATTGAGTTGTGTACACCAGTTGTTTTTTTTTTTTTAATCACAGACCAGATAGAATTGTGGTGGGGCCCCATCTTCTTTCTAGACACTTTGGAGATTATTGGTAGGAAAACTTGCTGCTTACAGTGGAAAATTTAAACATTGTTAATATCAAATGGAGTGTTTAGGCTTTCATAAGAAAAATGTATGTAAAGAAGGTTTTAATAGTTTAAGAAAGATATTATTAGAAATAAAATTACAATAGCAATCATCTCTAATTATTTTGGCTGCCTTCTGTCCCATACCAGGTAGCTTTTCTGATATGAGACAAAATCTCTTAAAATTTCCTTTACCAATGTATGTGGGTTTAGAGAAGGAGAAAGCCACTTACTCCAACTCTAAAGCCAGTGTGATTTATAAATAAATCAGGACCACATTTTTTAAAGAGATATAGATGTTAAGCAATGAGAATTGAGAATTGACTCTGTATTACATAAGATGATTTAATCATATTTAGTCTCAGCAGAGAAACAGCTTCCTCAGGACAATTAGAAAACCCTAATATAAAGTGCATGATATAAAGAACTTTACAGCATTGGATAATATAGCAACTTTAAAGGAAGAATAAAAAATTACAAGAAAAACCACAAAACAAATATTCTGGCAGACTTTCATAAATGAACAAAAACCAAAATTAAAAATACAAATAAATATTTTTATCCAAGGCTTAGCCAACATGAGGGCAAACATTTTGATTATAACCCCACAATCATGGCATCCAATGGCCTCTAAAGGATGTAAATGTTCAATTTCTAGGGATTGGTTCCATATCTCAGGTGAAACAAAGTTTAGGATGGCTTGAATGCATAGAACCAGAAGGACAGAAAGGAAGACTAAAGCCATATATGGTTAATATAGTAATGAATCTGTGGGGTTGTGACCGTCTAAAACCATGGAATACCCTGTTTAAAACCTCTCCAGGCTCAGGTGTGAATCATAAACCCAATTATATTTCTGATAATAATATTTTAAGGCATTATAAAAATATTCATCAGCCATTCAGGTTGTGCAAAAACAGCACAACACTTGCTGACCCTGCAAAGACAGATTAGCCTATATAGCCTCTAACTAAAGAGAAGTTGCAGGTCTTAGAACAGCTGATACAGGAGCAATTAACTGCTCAGCGTATTGAAAAATCAACCAGCCCTTAGAGCTCTCCTGTATTTGTCATCAAAAAGAAATCTAGAAAATAGAGAATGGTAACAGATCAAAGAACAATAAGTGAGGAGATTCAGCCAATGGGCTCTTTACAGTCTGGAATTTCTTTGCCTTTTTTGTTACTTAAGAGTTGACCTATTATTGACTTAAAAGACTGTTCCTTTACCATGCCACTACAAGAGCAGGACAAGGGAAAATTTGCCTTTACAGTGCCACTTACAATAATTCTCGGCCTGTAAACAATTATCAATGGAGGGTTCTCCCACAAGGAATGTTAAATAGCCACATTGTGCCAATATTTCATACAACAGCCACTAGAAGTGATATGCAAACTACTCTCACAATATATTATTTACCATTATATGGATGATATCTTGTTGGCAAACTCAAATATAGATATATTAGAAAGAATGTTTGAATAAGTAAAGAAAATTTTGCCTCTGTAGGGATTACAGATTGCTTCCTAAAAAAATACAAAGAGGAGATTCTGTTAATTATTTAGGATATAAAATATGTCTTCAAAAACTTAGACCTCAAAAGGTGTAACTTGGAGAGATAGAATGCAGACTCCTAACAGTTTCCAAAAACTGCTAAAAGATAATTCTCGTGGCCCATTGCTGGAATCAAAAATTATAAAATAGTAAAATTATTCAAAACTTTTGATGGTGATAAGAACCTAAATAATACTAAATAATTTTCCGATGAAGCTGAGAGCAAATTGGCTTTAGTGGAAATGAAATTAGAAGATGCACACGTGAATTGTGTAGATTCAGATCTTTATTGCATTCTGGTTATTTTAGCCTCTAAACATTCTTCTTCAGGAGTTATAAAGCAAAGAGAAAATATTATATCAAAATGAATATTTGTGCCACATAGGCAAAATAAAAAAATTAAAAACATATGTGGAATATATTTCTGATTTGATTTTTAAAGGACAATTAAGATTTTTTTTTTAGTTGATAGGAAAGGACCCAGCAGAAATTATTATACCTTTAGCTAATGAAAAACTTGATCAATTATGGGCAGACAGTGAACCTTGGCTAAGAGCCTGCAGTAATTTTTTGGGAGAGCTTAATAACATATATCCACAAAGCAAAAGAGTTCAATTTACAAAAGAAACTGATTGTACTCAATTCTTTATATGATATATTGCTTGCTAGTGAATAATTCGGCAATAGATTCTTCCTTGCTTTGTGTGTGATAAGCCAATTTCTGGATCCCCTACATTTTATACAGATACAAACAAATCAATAAAAATCAGGTAACAAATCAAAAATTTAAGTAAAGTGGCTCTATGTTCTTTTAATTTTGTCCAGAAGTCAGAATTATGTGCTATTATTATGGTATTAATGAACTTTACAGAGCCTATTTATATAGTAACTGACTCTCAGTATACAGAAATAATTGTTTTACATATTGAAACTGCTGATTGCATTTGGGATAGCACAGAATTAACCTCATTATTTATACAACCACAGGATATTATTAGAAATAGAATCTATTATATATAACACATATCAGATTCCAGATCGGTCTGCCAGGTCCTCTAGCACAAGGTAATGATGAAATTGATGGGCTAATAATAGGAAATGTGCTGGAGGCCTCATAATTTCATAAGAAACATTATGTTAGTAGCAAAGAATTTAAAAAGAGCTTTCTCATTACTTGGCACCAGGCCAAGGAAATTGTAAAGAAATGTCCTACTTGCTCCTTCTATAACCAATGACAATTACCTGTGGGAAGCAATCCTAAAGGTATGCAAAGAAATGAGATCGGGCAGATGGGTGTGTTTCATTTTGCAGAATTTGGAAAGATGAAATATATACACCATACCATTAATAGTTACTCAGGACTACAATGTGCAACTTCCCTGAGCTCTGAAAGGGCTAATTTTGTAATTGCACATTTTTGAAGTGATGGCCATTATGGGAATACCTGTACAAATTAAGACTAACAATGCTCCAGCATATGTTTCCCAAAGGATGAAGCAGATGCTTTTATATTATAATATAAAGCACTTTGCAGGTATACGACACAATCCTACAGGACAAACAGTTGTGGAAAGATCTCATCACACCTTAAAAGAGATGTTTCATAAACAGAAAGAAAAATGAAAACACCCAGGGAGAGATTGCATAATGCCTTAATAACCTTGAAGTTTTTAATGCTGATGAGTAAGAGACAACAGCTGCAGAGAGATATTGGACAATAGAATAAACTTCTGAGATAAAACAACCTGGCTACTTTAAGGATGTGCTGATATAAAAATGGAAGCCACAGTATGTGCTTTGTTGGGGAAGGGGATTTGCTTTTGTTTCCACAAGAGAAGAAAAACTGTGGGTGCCAACAAAATTAATAAAGATCTGACTCAAAAAGGAGACATCTCTTGAAGAAGAGAAGTAAAGGCCCATCCACTGATATGGCAATTGGATACATGGTTAAAAAAAAAAAAAACTGACTTAACAAGGCTGGGGCAGCATCTCATTTTCGTCTTCACAGAAGAATAAGCATAATTATCTTTAAGAAATTAAAAAAAAAAGGATGGATGTGTAAGGCTAAAAGAAAGTCAATTATAAAAGGATTACAAGCAAAGGAATATGTATATGTCTACTCATTGGTCAATGCTAACATTTGCCTGATGTATATGTATACTCATTGGTCAATGCTAACATTTGCCACATCTTCTTCATAGTCCAGAAGGTATGCATCTTCTTTTTGGATCATTTCTTGATGTGGTTATGCGTTTGTGTATGCTGTGAATCTCAATCTTTAAATAAAGGAGCTGTTTTGGGCCATGGCAGGTACCATAGAAGAAGTAGGAGGAGAAATCAAAGCATAGGTAGGAGAAGCAGGGCAGAGTCAGAGACAGATCGAGCTGAAGCCGCCCAAGGAGCAACATGTAAGGAGCACGGGTGAGCCACGGGCCACATGGCCGGCAGATTGATAGAAATGGGTTGATTTAAGATGTAAGAGCTAGCTAGCAATGTGCCTGAGTCATAGGCCAAACAGCATGGACTTAATATAAGCGTCTGAGTTATTTCTGGGGGTCTGAGCGGTGGGTGGCTAAGCGGTCTTGGGCGGCAGGTCTGTGGGTCCAGGTCTCCGGCTGCCTGGGACCTAAGAACCCCACTACTACAATTTCTAGGAGGAGTATTAGTTCTAGAAATGCCCTGAATATAATTTCTTCTTATATAGTCTGGTTTACCACAATTGAAGCATCTTATACCTTGATTTTTTTACCCTAATATTGGAAATGGCTTGACCTACCCAATTCTTTTCATCATAATTGAACAACTCAGCATTGATTGCATACTGAATCCATTCCTCTGTGGGTACTGATCTGATTTTTTTCTGGCATAAGCATTCTTTTACACTCCAAATTAGCATTCTCAAAAGCTAAAGAAAGAATTCGTTGCCTTATAACTTCTTGATCTATTACTGCTCTATGTATTGCCTTAATTAATCTCTGAAGAAAGTTAGTATATGGTCTTTTAAGCCTTTTCTGACTTTAATATATGGCTCAATTTTCTGTCCTGAGTCTAGAATCTTTTTCCAAGCATTCAAAGCAGCAGTGAACATCTCAGTAAATTATGTTCATCAAAAGTATTATAAACTTTCAGATCAGCAAACAAACCCTCACCAAGAATTTGATCCTGAGAGATGTTAAAATTTCTAATCTTTGCTTGTTCAATGGACTCTTCCCTCAATCAATTTTTCTATTGTAAGTGATGGCTATACTCCAATACATCCACTGTTAAATGCATCCAATCATTAGGCATTATTCGATACTTTGTTGACTAATGTAATACCTATTTTACATAGGTGGAATGGATCCTGTGGAGTAAAGTAGCTTTTTTAATGTCCTTTATATCTCTCATATGTATGGTTCATAATTATATTCTACAAATCCTGAAGATTCATCATATGTATTCTTTTTCTGAATGGTAACTGAACAAATCATAGGAGGTGATAAAGGAACATCCTTCACGTTCATAACTTTAGGCAAATCATTCCCATCTCCATAAGATATAAGTGATGGTTGTCCTGATCTGTTCTGGTTATGCCTTAATATCCTTCTCAATTGTAGCAACAAGGTCTTCCCATTATTTAAATTTAGAAAACACTGGTTTCTCTAAAGTCTGAATCTCTTGAATAGACAATTTTTTAATGATTCCATGGATTAATAAGTTTCTTATTCTCATCATTATATGGAGTTCTACAGTTCTACACTTTTCTTGTAAGGACCTAATATTTGTGTCCAAGGAGGGAGATTTATCTGAAAGTTTGTCATAACCAATTTCCAGAAAATTAACATTGCAAGCCAATTTATCATTGACAGATTCATATTTTGTATCTCAGAGAACAATTTTTCATTCTTAGGCTTCAAGTCTTCAGTCAGGCCAATTAATGTTTCATATATAGAATAGGTATCAGAGCATTTTTTTGAGAAATGAAATTAGAGTCAAGGAAAAATAGCAGGACTATAAGTATGAAGCTTTTAAAAATATAATTATGTAAGAAGTCCTTGATTATAGCAAAAAAAAATTCTAAATTCTTGGTAAATTGTACTGTCTGTTATTTTTGAAGAAAATATTATTATTAAAATTATATAAATTATATGTGAAAAATTATTTACCTCAGACTAAATGTAATGGTGATGTTTGGCCTGCAGATGTCTTAGGCATGGCCCTTACTAGTCAGGGCATGCTGATTCAAGTCTTCAGCTTGGCTTGCTATAAATATAATCTAACAAAAGGCAATTTCTCACAAAATCAGAAAAACTCACTACAAATACACATTGAACAACATGTTGATATTAGCTGTTGGCCCTCATTTTATAGGATTTGCCACTCAGCCATGGGAGAGCCACAGGAAACAGGAAGCACAGCAGCAGAAGCGCAAGCGCACCAAGAGACAAGCTTCTGTGGAGTCACAGGTAGCCTGCCCTGTCAGACAGAACATACTCCCTTTTAAAAGCAGCTGGAGATCAAACTTCAATATATCTTGGAACCTATAAACTTCACGATGAAAGTCGCTCAGAACCACATGGATGGTCCTTGGTCACTGGTGTGGGCAGGGGCAAGGCCTCTGCTAGCCTGGAGCTAAAACCACAGGCCCAGGTCCAGATACCCATGTTGGCATGCCAGGTATAGTAGGAATTATTCACTAGCAATTGGTTATATAAAAGGATTAGTATTTATTAAGAAGTCTATATGAAACATTCACCAATACAAGATTGAACCTTAGGACAATTTCTGGAGGTTTGAAATATCCCATGCGGCTGCAGCAGAGGCAGTTCTCCCTCAGAGAGTGTGGGGAACAGAGGCAGTCCTCCCTCAGAGAGTGTGGGGAACAACAGGAAGAGCAGGCAGTATGAAAATGGTCTTTAAAAGGTCTGGCCACACCCCATACAGGGGTCCTCAAGATTTAAAGACCACACCCCTAGGTCTTGTTCAATAGCACCTGAACTTGCCATACAAACCCACAGCCAACATAATTACAAACAGAAATAAACTCAGCGTGCTTCCACTAAAATCGGGAATGTGACAAGGGTGTATACTCTCTAAACATATTTTATATAGTTCTTGAAGTCTTCAGTGCACCAATAAGATTTCTGAAAGAAATCAAGGGAATAAAAATAGAGAAAGAAATAATCATGACTTCACCTGGAAACGTCTAATGTTACTAAATAAATTTACTAAAGTAGCAGGATTCAAAATTAATACATTTTCTATGATAAATGGCAAACATACCAGGAAAGAAATCAAGGAAACAATGCCTTTTGCAAATAAATAGTCTCAAAATATCTTGGAATAACTCTAAACAAACAAAAGACTTAAAGAAAAAACATAAGACTCTGAGGGGAAGACAGATGGGAAGACCTCCCATGATTTTAAACTGATAAAGTATTATTGTGAAAACAGTCATTCTTCCAAAAGCAACCTATGAATTCAATGTAATAGCTACAAAACTCAACACAATTCAGTCTTACACTTCATGTGAAAACACACACACACACACACACAGAGAGAGAGAGAGAGAGAGAGAGAGAGAGAGAGAGAGAGAGAGAGAGAGATAATTCTGATCAATAAAAACTTATTGGTGGTGCATCACTATTTCTGATTTTAATATATACAACAAAGCTATAATAATAAAAACAGCATGGCACTGACATTAAAAATAAGTGTATTAATGAATGAAATAGAATTGAAGACATTCATAGATGTTCATACCCCTATGAACCCTTAATTTTGGACAAAGAAGCCAAAAATATTCAATAAAGAAAGGACAGCATATTCAACAAATGGTTCTCATCAAAAATAGATGGCTATATGTAGAAAAATACAAATATATTCATGCTTTTTGCCCTATACAAAACTCCACTCCAAATGAACCAAGGATAAAACCTGATTATCAGATATTTATAATATCAACATAAAACCTGATACACTGAATCTGATAAAAGAGAATGTAGAAGTTACACATGAACTCATTGACACATGAAGGACTTTCTGAACAAGGCCTTATAGCACAGACATTAAGTTAAATAATTTAAATAAATAAGGCTTAATAAAACTAAAAAGCTTTTGTGTGACAAAGGACACCATCATTTGAGAAAGAGAGGCATCCTACAGAATGGGAAAAAAAATCAATTATACAGCTGACAGCAGGTTAATATCTAAAATATACAAGGAGCTCAAAAATGGAAAAATAACTTAAAATAGGGCATGAAACTAAACAAAAATTTCTCAAAATAATGAAGCATAAATGTCAGAGAAACACACACACACAAACATTCTTTTTAAATTTTGTTTATTTACGTATTGATGCTTTGCCTGAATGCAAGAAAAAAAAAATGACAGAAGAGGGCATCAGATCCCATTATAGATAGCTGTGAGCCACTATGTGATTGCTGAAAATTGAACTCAGAATCTCTGGAAGAGCAACCAGTGCCCTTGGCTTCAGAAAAATCTCTCCATCCCCCAATCCCATTAAAAAATTAAATTAAATTAAACATCTTTCGCCATCAAGAAAATGCAAACTAAAACTACTTTGAGATTTCTTCTTAAATCAGGCTGGATAGCCAAATTAAAAAAATAATGGTAACACAGGCTGTACTTCAAGTTACAGAGGAGTCAGGCCTTCTGCTGTGGTCTCTCCTTACTTTCTACCTCTATTAACAGGATGTTAAGTAGATCATAGTGGAACATCTTGCTCTCCTCCCCCCTCTGGACCCCCTTAGCGTTCTCTCAGACCAACTCTGTTCCTAAGTATCATCTCATCTCCCAATATCCAGAAACACATTTTACCTAAAACACCTAGTGACTGTATCTATAAGGACCAGAAAACTTTTTCTTAATCAGGCAATGCACAGAGGACAATATAGACAAACATTTTCTCAGTTTGTCTCTTATGACCTTGTGTGAATCACATAAGCTCTCTGATTCGTACACCTAAACTATGTACTGAGCTTCAGAGATGAGTCCCTCCATGTGTGGCTGCATGGAACAGCTCTGTCAAGACACATGCAGTATGGTCATCTGGCCTTCTTTTTAAGGAAGCACACTGTGGATCATACATACTCTTGAAGCATTCATTTAACCTTAGCAATAATTGAGCTAGAATTTTAAAATATTGCCTGGGACATTTTCATTATCAAATTTAGAAGGTGATTTGTAGCCCACTAAAAATACTATGCTAACTGTTTTCAGTAAGAAGACTTAATGTAATTTTTGCTGTGTATCTTGACAACAAGGAAACCATGATGAGACACTAATGTAATGCAGACTAAACAAAAGAGCATTTGACTATCCTATTCTGTCATAGGTCTTGTATATGCACAGCCCCCTTCAGGAGCAATTCTGATATGTTCTCACTGTGAATGTTGGCTTAAGCTGTTATTCTGCTAGTAAGATTGCTTGGCTGAAGATAAAGACAGCCATCTTGTTAAAAGTCATGCCCTTCTAAGGATGTCCACATCCAGTGCTTGATAAGAAGCCCCTTGAACTATAATAGACAAAGTAGGGAAAGGACTTCAGAGGTCATTTATGCCCCCACTCTATTTCTTTCTCAGTCCCATTCTGAACTCTTCCCTTTACAATTGGTCCTAAAAACATCCCTAAGTAAACCTAACTGCTAATGCCCCATCAGAGTTTGCTCTTATGGAGCCCAACCTACAATGGCTAGCAAGCTAACTACCTTAAACTTGAACGTTAAAAATTACTGCATGTTTCCTATCACCCAGGAGTATAATCCCTTTCCTCAGTATCCATATAGGAATGTAGGTCAAGTACCACCACTGGCACTCTAGAAGAAAGATCAAGCACATCAATCCTCACATTGAAGGTGATGAATTAAAGAACAGTTTAACAAGGCTATGCAATCTGTGTAAGTAGGAAGGTAGTCATTCAGATAGTGGGAAACAGATTCTGATTCTGATTTTATGACTTCTCATATACACGTTAGATTTCTTCAGGAAAATTTTATGTGCATTTAGGGTTCATTTCCTATGTAAATTATATTTGATGAGTCACTCATGGAAAATTGTAAGAGTTTAATCTGAAAAAATCTCTTATGAAATCTGCTAGCATCCTGAAATATCAATAAATAACTGTGTGTTTTGTGATTACAGATGATTTCTTTCTATAGAATTATTTTTATTAAAAAAGCTTAGAGTTGTTTCAATTCCTGGATAATCTTTATTCATAAAAACTGTCATGTAGAACAAGAAAATAAACTAGAAAAATGTGTGTTTTCTTTACTTTGTGAAGTTATGTGAAGCTTTAAACATGTCCATTCATAAAAGTCCCAGGATAGTGTTGAACTCACTCTGTAGCCCAAAAAGACTTTGAACTTGTAATTTTCCTTCCTCCTTTCTTGGTCTTCTCAACAGCTGGAATAACAGACCAGTAGATATATCATAATCAGAATATTTTTTAAGATAGAATTAAGCATTAGGCATGAGGATGGTCCATGAGTTAAGAGACAGATCATGGGCTTACAGAGTAAATCCTTGTTTAAATGAAAAAGCAGGTTTTATTTTTTTAATAAAAAAATAAAAATAGAATTATCTGGTTCCTGTTAAATTTAGTGGAAAGTCTTTTCTTTGCCAGAAATATTTTTTCAAATACAAAACACAAATTTGTTTTTAATTCTCAGTACCCACCTCTTTGAGTAATTTGAGCCACTATGGAATATTTTGTGCCCTACTTAAGAGCAAAAAGTACAAGAGCTAAGCAGAATGGTTCCATGGCTGAGAAAAGCCAGTCACTGTCATGTGACTAATTTAGATAACATAAGTTGAAAATTTAGGGAAAATGTGAGGATGACAGTTGGCTGGTAAAAGAAATGAATCAGAGGTGTTTATAGAGAATGAAGTGATATGATCTGATGAGAACAGTCCATTTCTTTCCCCAGTGACACAATAAAAGCCATTGTAAAATTAACAATAATATTTCAGGGACAGAAAATTTAAATATCTTAAGCCAAAAAGGCCTTAATTTCTACATCTCTTATGAGATCAGGTCTCAGTCCACAAAAGACTTATCTTAAAAACAAAGTTCCTTTATTATTTTAGTTTCTACAAGATTACTTCCAAGAAAAACACCTTATTTTAAGGGATGCTGCTTGTTTTAAATTTAGTCTAAAGCTTTATAATCATTTGCTGGAAGATTCTGGTAAAGGTGATGTTCATAATTGTCCAAGATAAAGCAACATCTTGAATTAAAGTAAGCTTTCTTAAAATGACAATTGCTATATTGCCAAGATAACTCCAAAAGTTAGATAACTGACATATAGAGAGAAGTACAAAAGAACCCTTGGATTAAAACACAGATTCCAAAAGCCTAGGCTTCCTTTAGTACAGAAGGTTTTTCCCATTCAAAGCATGATTCATGAAACAAGCTTGATTTGAGGACATTTTAGAAATGTACAACCAAACTATAGCATTGTGGTGCTATACAATAAAATACCAAACAAAGCCAAGCCATGAAGGTCAGAGAGTAAGGACTCATGCTTTTAATCTCAGCATTTGGGAGGCAGATCTTCTGATCTCTGTGAGTTTAAGGCCAAACAGACAGGCAGTGGTAGCTCACACCTTTAATCATAGCTCTAGGAATGTTGAATGAGGAAGTAAGATAGTCTAGCAGAGGGAAAGGAGTTCAGCATTCCCTGCAACTTCCCTAGTAGGCTGAGGAGAGAGAGGTGTTGGAGACAGGATTCCTGGAGACAGGCCTGAGGAGCTGGTGGATGAAAAGTGGCTGTGTTTTGTTTCCCTATCTCAATATTTCAGCTTTTCCTCATTTCTGACTCCAGAATTTTAATATAATATCAAATAGACTTTATGCAATATAGCACAGAGCATCAGAGCACATACCACAGATTGACTAGAGTGAGATTTCCATGTGGGATCAAATCAAAAAGCCCTGAAGGGACCATTTATTTTATCACATCTATTATAGATCATTTCGTTAGGGAGTAACCTTAGGTCACAGATTAGTTTCTATTCAAATCAAATTATCAATGTGTCAAGGATATGTCTTGTTCCTATTTGGCCCACAAGCATGAGGCCTTTGTGATAATTCTTTTCTACCACTTACATCTGACTTCTGGATTTCCCATTCAAAGACACAAATACAAAGAGAATCTGAAATTTAAGAACATTCTTTTTAACATACTTTCTCATATTTGTTTCATTTCATTTACTTCTCAATACTTTGTAGTCAAACTACAACATTTATGCATTAGTCAAAATCATTGAGTTATATTACTCCACTGCAGTGTGGCTCTTTCCAAAGCTTCATAAAACCCAATTCACTGGGGCAAAGGCGTGGAAAGATTGTAAGAGCCAGGATATCTGCTGAAAGATAATATCTTCTAGACATGACAGGAATTGGATCCACAAAACTTCAAGAATAGAGCAACCTAAAGGAGGCCTGCATAATGAGAAAACCAGTTCATATGGCAATGTGGATGGGGAAATTTTACCAAGCCTATCCATAAATAAAAGAACTGCTATGAGATTAGGCTGTCGTACACTGTAAATATTTGTCACTATAAATATTGGCTTAATAAAAAACCTATTGTCAGAATATAGGCAGACAGGAAGTATAGGTGAGGTCACCAGAGAAGGAGAAACCTAAAATGAGGAAGACAGAGCAGTTACCAGCCAGACACAGAGGAAGTTAGATGAAAATGCTGGACAGAGCAAAAGGTACTAAGCCAGATGACTAAACATGGATAAGAATCATGGGTTAGTTTAAGAATAAAAGTTAGCAAGTAATAAGCTTGAGCCATAGGCTAAACAGTTTATAATTAATATAAGTTTTTGTGTGATTATTCAGGACTAAATGGCTGCAGAACCAGCTAGGCAGGACAAAGAAACTCCTGACTACAAAGAACTACAGGAAAACAATGGCTGCTGAGACAAGACACAAGAGGACCCTCCCCTTCAGATAGGTTATCAGCCCCAAATGCCAATCTTTATTAAACACTGAAACAAACTGCTAAATGGACTCAGTAGGAGTGTGTGTGTGTGTGTGTGTGTGTGTGTGTGTGTGTATGAGTGTATGTGTGTGTGTATGTGTGTGTGTGTATGTGTGTGCGTGTGTGCATGTGTGCGTGCGTGCGTGTGTGTGTGTATGTGTGTGTGTGCGTGTGCGTGTGCGTGTGCGTGTGTGTGTGTGTGTGTGTGTGTCTGAAAGAGAGAGAGGAGACAGAAGGAACAGATATGTACCTAACAATAATAGTTAAAGAGAAGTCAGAGTTTGAGAAATGAGAATGTGGGATGATATGGGACAGAGAGGGGGAAAGCTGTAGTTATAATACATACAAAATTCTCAAAAAACCAAAACTTATTAATCAATTAAAACCTCATTAAAGGAATCAATTTTCAAAGGCCCAATAACAGGTCATCTCTAAATGGCTCCAATATGAACATAAATAATAAAGTAATCACTTTTTTTAAACCACTATACTTTAGTTGTATTGCTTTTTGGCATGTATGATGCCGCACATTTAATTATGAATTTACTTCCATTAATGTGCAACTATGGACAACAGTAAATGTAAAGTTGTAGATTTCAGAAAATATTTGTTTCTTAAAATTATATAAATATAAATATAGAGGAACTCTCCATGTCAATTTTCCATGTCTATATTCAGTCATGACAAATTTTTCCAATTTAACGTCTAGTTTGTAGATATTAGAATAAAAGTTTGAGCAAAGCATATTTAATATTGAAATGTTTAACAGAAGAACAGAAGCCACCATTTTGCATTTCAGCAAAACATTAAGCAGGGACTAGAGATAGGAGAGCTTTGAGAGAGCAATAAACCTTCCAACAACTTGACAGCTTGACTATTGAGAGTAATCCCTACAGAAACTTTTTCCTTTCAAGCTTAAAAAGTACAAGAGAAAAACTCTAACCTTCAATGCAGCTAAAAGGCAGTTGGTTGTAAAGAGTAATTTACTAAGCAATGGTTTTTACCTGGAATAAAGTTTGAAATTTTTAGTCATGTTTTTGGTCACATTCCTAGTGGCTTGGGGAAGATTGTTCTGTATTTATTTATGAAATGGTCTTTCACAGGAAATGATGTGGGTCATTGAGCCACTTCTATAATCTAAAGGTAATTATTAGTCTCTTCTATACCATAGGGATTTACAGAAATAAAATGAGATATTATAAAACCAATCTTGTGAAATATAATCTATAAAATTAATGCATAAAAGAGGAAGCATAGGATTCATTATAAGCCTTCAGCATATAACAAAGATGATAATAAGCCCTTTAAAAAGTTGTTTCTATTCTCCATTGGCATTATACCTATGGAAATACTAGTTATTAAAATACGTGTATTGATCTGTAAATCATCAGTGTTATCATCCTGGCCTTCCTTCTGCTAAAGAAAATGAAAATAAAAAGACAGCTGTGTGAATTGTGCTGTTTGAACACTAAAAAAGGACATGGTATTATTTTTCAAAGAACTAGCAGGTTGATCACTAAGAATCTTTAGGAGACTAAGGCTGACCTCTGGACCAGTGGGAACCAACCAATACACAACTAAGTAGACCATAGCACTAGTCAAAAGACCTAAATTGGGTTTCCATTGGAAATCACAATTTAGCATCAAAAATTAGCTAATAAAAATTTAAACATTCTAAAGTAACACATTGATCAGTTTACTTGGCTAAAATATATCTATATGGTAGTTGGGAGAAATAAAGTCATCTAGGCAAAAAAATCTCTGTGAATGATAAATTGTGGAAGACATATTTTTCACATTTGTTGCCACACTTAAGCTGTTTTTTTTTTTTTTTTTTTTTTTTTTTTTTTTTTTTTTTTTTTTTATCTAAGGCAAGCTGGGATTTTTGCCTTTTCTACTCTGAAAGAACCATTAATAGAAGGGATTACTCCCACAGGCCTTGTAGGGAGAAAGGAATTCTTTCTTAGGAGATTCCCAAGAACCATGAAAAGGTAAAATCTTGTGAATCCTGTCTTAATTTTCCCTTGTCTATATAGAAGTGTGAAACAGAAAAACTACTTTGCTAATGTTAGCTGTTGCTAGCAAAGGGCACCATGCTCCAGCTGAGGAAGACAATTTCTAGCACCCCCTAAAGAACCACAATTCCATATCAAAATTTCAAAAAATATCAAAAATCACTACCAGCTGCTTGGGGGTAGAGCAAGTAGAACCTGTGACTCTGCATGTCTATACAGCACATGCCTCCCTACCAATATGATTAATAAAGACCAATGGCAGGTATAAGAGGATAGCTGGTTAAAAAGATGTTTCCTGTAAGTAAACCAGAAAGCAGGCTTGTTTGTATACATTGCTGTTTGTTGGCTGCTTAGAAATGAGCTTTTGCTCAGATTAACAGTTTATAATCATTAAAAGGTAACTAACACAAAAACATTGAAAGTACATAAGGAAGAGAATCATTTTCACTGGCTTTGAGGGGGGAGGTTCTCACTCTGCTTCTCTCCGCCCTTTCCATACCCCAAATGTTATTCACACTCTAATCTCCTTGGTCATAAAAACAGCAAATAATTGAATTCAATACAATTCTTCAAATGGTTGGAACAATTCATAATTCCAGCCTTCCCACTTGCATGAGATGAAGTGCCAACAAGCACATGGGGGCTGGAGCTTCTCCAAATGCTAATCTGCAACTATCTGCATTGTGGTTTCCTGCAGGCAAGTAACAGTCAGCTAGTTTATAAAGGAGTAGGCCTGGCAGTTAATACAACTGATTATTCTTTTAACAGAGGCCTGTTCTTTGTTAGAGAAAGAAGGGTTTGGAGACTTCCATTTGTTAGTACCATTCAACATCTGCTTTAAGTAAGCAATGTGCCATAGGCCTACACTGTGAATGTTGATAACAGGCAAATCGCCCCAAGGAATTGTCCTGCCAAAAATATCTATGGTTTCTTTTCAGGTAAGAAGAACAGTATTTCTTGGTTTAGGGGGGCACCTAAGTTCATTGGTTCAGAGGCTTAGCGGCACCCTAAAGTCACCTGGAATCTTCGAAAATCACTGACATACACAGAAACCCCAGGCATAAGTGATTATAATATTCAGGCTGGTTAAGAATATTTGTTTGAAATGGATGGAAGTTGGTAGCTGGAAGATGTGAGCACAGAGCCTCCCCATGAAATGTAATTAGCAGAGCAAATTTGGGCACATTTGTTCTGGTGAATTCAGGCCTTTCTCTAGGCAATGGAAAATTCGCACTGATTCACAGTGCTTTTGCCTTCAGCCCAATGTTACTTTCCAAGCCACCTCATTTCCTTGTGTTACTTTCTGTACCGTTTAGTAAAAGACTTTTTTTTAAAAAAAAATGAACATCTTTTGGGAGAGACTTTTTTATATTTGGCACCTTAGTTTGACTTCACTGATCTTTATCACTTATGCATCTTCTTTGTAAAGCTGTTTCCTGGATATTTCTTGTTTGTCTGATACACTGGTTTCTTTTGCAAGCACTATGCACATTATATTGGTTTGTGTGAAAAGTGGATATGACCAACTCTTAGTCTCTCATAATTCCATAACCTGTAGGGTCACCATAATTTTTTTTCATAGATTCCAAATGTGATATGAATTTAAAAATTCTGGTTTTCCTACTATATTGTTTGAGATATGGCTTAAGCTATCTCTGTGGTATGTACATTATATGCATGCTCTGTTACTTGGAACTCAGTGTGTTATTTGGCAATAAAGAGAAAATAGACATAATTTATTAGATATAATAATTCAACCCAAAGTCAATTAGAAATGTAAAACACAAATTCTATTGTCAATTCTAAGTATATCCATTGCTTTGGATAAATGTACCCTCAATAAACACAGTACAGATCTAAAGTCCCTATCCTGGTGTCTTACTGTTCTTTTTTAAAGAGCTGCTGTACAAAGGTTGATTTCAAACCAATATTTGCATGTGAGACTAGGCAAACTGTAGATCAGAGCCACGGCAAGGAAAGGGCGAAAGGATTATTATATATTGGACTTGGAGATGGTCTTTCTTTCTTTTTCTCTCTTTCTTTTTTCTTTCCTTCCTTCATTTCTTCCTTCCCTCCTTTTGTCCTTTCTTATATCACTTGCATTTTAAAAAAAAGTTGTTTATTGTTTAAAAAAAAAAAAAAAACAGACTCACAAACATTGTCATGACATGGACTCCTGACAACATTTCCATTGTAACCTTTTTTTTTCAGGGGGTTTAAGAGCCATAAAACTTCTTCTGGGAAAAAATCCAGCACCAAAAATAACCTGGAATTGCAAAAGCTCAGCTGTGAAAGAATGCTTGTGTGTGTGTGTGTTTTTTATATACCTTTTAAAAAAAATGTTCATTTTATCATTCTTAGGTACAATTTGAGGTATTTCCTCTCTGAGTCTGTGTGGTGAATTTTTAACTCAGAATATCATCTATACCCCATTACAGATCAATTCTTTTTAAACACTTTATTAATTCTATGCCATACAGATGTCACTTTCCCTCTGCAGCCTCAAAACATGCACTAATGAGACTGCTAATTTCTACATTAAATTAAATTGCTTACCTTGTTGTTGTGGCTTATAGATGCTACACTAAGCCCATTAAAGACCACTGGATTCTGAAACATACCATCAGTCTGTGATACTTCTTAAATGTCTATATAAAGAATGACTTAAGTCAACAAAGGAAAATCCTCAAGGGACTCACTAGATGAGCAGGATTGAGACTGGACATCATAAAAACTATACTTTTATCTCCCCCTAATAAGTTTATATGAAATCTCCTATCACTTCTGTAAACTGCATACATTCTTGAGAAGATGTATTGGTTGGGTGTATCCCATTGTCACTACCTCTCCAGAATGTAAGCAGATAAGACCATTTTACACTTTAAAATGAACAAGAACAATATCTAAATACCCTTTCAGTTCTGGGAGCATCCCAGGAATTGTACTAAGTAGCATTACCTTATCTTCAAAGAATTTCTAGCAACTGAAAGGAATGTTGTAATTTCAGCATTGTGAAATCCAACCCTGGAACTTTGGATCTGTTTACAGAATAATGTACATGTTCTAGGCTAGTCAAGCATATATTCCTTATCTATGCTAACCAGTGATCCAATTTTTAGTGAGAAGATCAAGTACTTGTTAACATCTCACATTTGGCACCTATAAAGGGAATATCTATACAAAGCTGGTGGTGTTGTACAGTCCCTGGCACACTATTCCTGAAATGATTTTTAGCTATGCTACCTTTCCTGATCAATGTTGTAAGCTGCCTGAAATCCTCCTAACAGATTTTCTTTTTCTTTGATATTTAAATAGTTAGATGTGTCTAACTCAAAATATACAGGCCATTTAAGAGACAAATTATTTCATTTAGAAACTTTTAGGCTCCTATTATTGACAATTTGCTCCTCTCTAGAAATTCAGACTCCTTACTATTCCTAGATCTACATAATCAGAAGTTCATCTTCATAAGATACAAATGGTCTATATACATACTATTATTGGAAAAGTCTTCAACTGGGGTATGTCAAATCTTGGACTAGTGAACTTCTTATTTGAAACATAGATGTAAATTTAATGCACACATTTGTAGCATTGCGGTTTCTTGGTCCTGGGTGGCCAGAGGCCCAGACCCTGCCGCACCACACCCCTTAGCTGCCTGCCACAGCTGCTCAGGCCCCCAGAAATCACTCAGATGCTTATATTAAGTTCATGCTTTTTGGACTATGGCTCAGGTACATTGCTAGCTTGCTCTTACATCTTAACTCAACCCATTTCCACTAATCTGTCTGCCACGCGGCCTGTGGCTCACCTGTGTTCCTTTCATGTTGCTCCTCTGGGTTTCTGGCTCAGTCTGTCTGACTCCACCCTGCTTCTCCTACCTATGCTCTTATTTCTCCTCCTACTTTTTCTATGGTGCCTGTCATGGACCAAAAAGCCTCCTTTATGTAAAGATTGATATTCACAGCATAGAAAGACATTCCCATATCACCTTCCCCTTTCTGTCTAATCAAACAGGAAGGTTTCAGTTTTAATATAGCAAAATTACATATAACAAAATAGCTATCAAGCAAAAATTACACTTACAATATATAGTCTATTTGTATTTAGCAAAATTAAAGAAAATACTCATATACCTTATCCTTATGAATCTAAAGTTTCATATCTAATGTACCTTAAAATAACCAAGAAAAATTATATCTATAACTATCTAATCTTCAATTACATCAAAGACCACAGAAGGATATGTTTACCCAAGTAAAGCAGAAGTGCAAGCCACTTCCAAAATCTAGAAAGGATAGAGATGACACGTATCTGCCTGGACAGTCACCCAAAGTTCCTTTATAAAACTGGGGCATCTATCTTAGCCTATAGGCCTAGGGTCTCTTTTCATCTCAGTGAAGCAAGAAAACTGCTCTTATTACTTATCAGTCACTTCTCCTTGAGTCCTGAAGAATGTCTGACAATTTTCTCTGCAAAGCAGGAAACTGAATGACCATCTCACTTTGTTCTGCAAAAGTTCAGAGGCCACCTTCCTATGGAACCCGCATGTCTAGTTTAGACAGCACACTGTCAAGCAGTCAATGCAAGAAGAAGTTCTTGTCCAGTGGCTAACCATTGCCACAAAGAAAGTAGACTCCACATGGAGTTTCTTCGATGCCCTTTTTTCTCTTGAAGTAGATTGGTGCTGCCAGAAGCAGATCTATCTCAATGTCCAGAAAAGTCTAAGTTATTAAAACATTTTAAATGTCATATTTTGTAGGTCTTAGAAGTATTTGAAGATTACCTACCTAATTGAAATATATCTTTGTATACCTAAAAATCCTAACTAACCTAACTATAAGTTTGATTATCAAAGGTTACTATTAACCTACATTTCTTAATTAAGCATTACAATTTTAAATCAGTTACATGAACATTATACCTTAAACAAGAATAGAAAAATACATACAGCATAACAAAATTTGTATCAATAAACCAAAATCCACACCAATGTAAAACATTTTGAGATTAACAGCTGATTTCCTGATCTAAGTAAATTCAATAATCTAACCTTTTAAAAAATCATTCATATGCCATATCCCCTTTTTCTTCTTAGAAAGAGATTGACTACAACCATTAACCATTTATAATTAAAACAAACATTTATAAACAATATTTTGGGAATTTGGGCATAGTTTTCCATTATTACTTCCTGCTGATTAAGGGGCAATGAAAATCTCATGGGTTCTTGAGACTGAATCATAGTCTATAGCCTGAAGCTGATATGTCCATCTCTTCTCATCAGAGATTTTTTTCAGGGGGTCTTGGTTATGAAACCATATTTACCTGGAAGCAATCCACAGGTTCTCATCTTCTGTGGAAACAAAAGCAGAACTCTTCCAAAGCTAAATCCTTAGACACAAATTTCAAAATCAAAATACCTTTAAAATATGTATTCTTGTTTAACTTAGTAGCCTTTGCATTTGCAATCCATTGTCTTTCTGCAGTTAGCTCATTAACAGTTAAAAAATTAAAAGAAAACACAGTAATAACCAAAATCCAGATTTTGTGTTTATTTTCCATCTTTACGTGGCTTATTATATTTTTATTCCTCTATTTCTCTTTTTAAAGACTTTCTCTATCCTCTTTCTTTCCTCTCTGAAGCCTATGTACCTTTTACACACATTGTAACCCGTTTACAGGCTTTTCTTTTCATCTGAATCTGTTTTATTGTGAATCCTTAATCAACTTCCAACCATAAGAGCTTTTAAAATACTCACACTCTCTTAAAGAGCCACATAGATTTTGCAGGTAAATTTGAATCAGTAAGTTCTCTTAAAGGAACCGCGTCTGTTTGTGGCTAGCAAACAAAGCAGACCCAAGAAAATGCTGCTACTAAGAAACAGTCTTTGCTTCCTTTTTGTTCAAAATAAACAGAAATCTTAAATCAATCACATGCTACTGAGTCTTCTGTGAGATTTCAGGAATTGGCCTGGTTGCAGCTTACACTGCCTGCCGCCAGTCCGCTGGTGCCATTTTGAATGTGACCCAGATGCCACACTTTCTCTGTATAATGACCCACTTCAGATACACAATTTGGAAGCTGCTTTGGCTCAGCTTCTGATCTAAAACACTTTTTAAACTTTCTCAGGCTTTCAGTGGATATTCGGCCCACGTTGGGAAGCCATCTGTTGTAATGAGGTTTTTTGGGCCCGGGCATCCAGAGGCCCAGACCCACAGACCTGCTGCCCCAGACTCCTTAGCTGCCAGTTGTTGCTCAGGCCCCAGAAATGACTCAGATGCTTATATTAAGTTCATGCTATTTGGCCTATGGCTGAAGGACATCGCTAGCTTGTTCTTTCATCTTAACTCAACCCATTTTCATTAATCTGTCTGCCACGTGGCCCGTGGCTCACCTGTGTTCCTTACATGTTGCTCCTTTGGGCTTTGGGCTCAGTCTGTATGACTCTGCCCTGCTTCTCCTACCTATGCTCTGATTTCTCTTCCTAATTTTTCTATGGTGCCTGTCATGGGCCAAAACAGCTCCTTTATTTAAAGATTGATATTCACAGCATACAGAAAGACATTTCCACATCACCTCCCACTTTCTGTCTAATAAAAAAGGAAGGTTTCAATTTTAACATAGGAAAATTACATATAACAGAAGTGCTATAAAGCAAGAATTACAATTACAATATCTAGTCTATTTGTATTTAGCATAATTAAAGAAAATACTTTATCATCTACCTTATCATTGTGAATCTAAAATTTCATATCCAATATATCTTTCAAATGACTAAGAAAAACTATACCTATAACTATCTGATCTTCAACTACATCAAAGACCACAGAGGGATATATTTACCCAAGTAAACTCTGGTAACTGGGCCCCAATGTTTATAAAGAGTGACACTATTTTGAAATGTGCCTTTGTTGGCATAAATATGGCCCTGTTGGAGGACATGTGTCATTTACTCTAGTTTGGCTCAGTGTGACACTCAGACTACTTGTAGTTTCCTAAGGATCCAGATGTAAAAACTTCCAGGCCTTTCCCCAGCACCACATCTGGCTGCATGCTGCCTTGCTTCCTGGCATGGGGATAATAGACTAAACCTCTGAACTGTAATTGAACCACCCCAATTAAAAGTTTTCCTTTATAAGAGTTGCCATGGTTATCTCTCTTTACAACAACAGAATCCCCAACTAAAATATACATGCAATGGGTCACATCCCTGAGCACAGAGGACAGGGTTTTCATGGTGGGATGGTTCTTGTCCCTGTGTCTGGGTACCTGTTATCTGCAGTCCAGAAGTTTATAACAGTTGAGCAGCTGAGTGATGTTTGGATTCTGAGTGAGCTAGCCACTAAGTCAGTGTGGAAGAATGTCTGTACATCCAAGAAAAGCTAATATAATAGGCTTTGGGCCCTCTAGAAATCAAAGCTCAGACAAGTAGTCCCTTTTTAAGATGACCCCTGAGTGACACACCTTAGGGAGAAGATGAAGTTAATTCCTTCTCCAAAGACAGTAAATTGTACAGATTTTAGAGTTCTCATCTATTTAGGCTTATAAGCCTGTAAGGTTGTAAAAACTTAAAACAGCAAGAGCTGTCATATTTCACCTGACAGGATCTGCTAAAACTGTTGGAAGAACTCAGTCTCACCTTACTGGGAATTGAGGATTTTCACTTGCTGTTCTTAAAAGTTTTAATCTTCAGTTTTGAGTGTATAACCTAGAGTCACCACTGAACCCAAGAAGGTAGAGAGGGAACACTGCTGGAGAGGGGACAAGGACCTCTAGAAAGGAGAACAGTAAAACGTGGGTGCTGTGAAGAGAAAAAGGGGAAAAATTGGGACAGGACTTAGTTACCCTTCTACTACCATGAACAAGACAACTTATGAAATAAAGTATTTATTTGGGGCTTACAGTTTCAATGGGTTAGCATTTTTGAACAGCATGGTCTTGAATAATCCACGGTGGTACTAAACAGAAAGCCCCATCCCTAGGGCTAGCTTCATATTGTTGGGAGGTAATTCATGTTGCCGGAGAGAAGCTATCAACAGGTCTATCCAGCTATAAAGCCTAAGACAAAACCAACAAACACACAAACAGCAAAAACCCAACAGGCAAGATTGATGTGGGGATGTCGTTCTGTATGCTGTAAATATCAATCTTTAAATAAAGGAGCTGTTTTGACCCATGACAGGCACCATAGAAAAAGTAAGAGAAATCAGAGCATAGGTAGGAGAAGGCAGGGCGGAGTCAGATAGACTGAGCCAGAAGTCCAAAGGAGCAATATGTAAGGAACACAGGTGTGCCACGGGCCACATGGCAGGAAAGATTAATAGAAATGGGTTGAGTTAAGATGTAAGAGCAAGCTAGCAATGTGCCTGAGCCATAGGCCAAACAGCATGAACTTAATATAAGCGTCTGAATCATTTTGGGGGCCTAATCAGTGGCTAAGAGGTCTGGGGCTGAAGGTCTGGACCTCTGGCTGCCCGGGACCAAGAAACCTCATTGTAACACAAGATACCCTCAGTGATGCAGTAGAGTCTTGTGTATTAGAAGCCATAAATCCCAGTCTAATTGAACAAAAAGCTCACTCAATTGGAGGAAACTCATTTCTATAATTATTACCCTAGCCAACTATACATGATTGGAGAGGTCACAGGCCCTGGAAAGTACCTGCTACTAATACTTTTATAGCCATGGATGAATGCAGCCCTCACATCTTTTTAAAATAGCTCCCTTTTTTTGTAGCAGATGGAGATGGAGCTCTAATCAAAATTCAGAGAATAACTTACTGGTTTCTCAGCCCCAAATGTTACATCTCTCACACAACCCTACAACTAAGGCTCAGGTGATACTGTCGAAGAGGGGCAGAAAGATTGCAAGATTCCTAGGATAAGGAGAACTGATCAATGAGTATGTCTTCTGGTCTTCTAGAGAGTTGTTCCCATGAACTCCCAGTGATATAGCTGCCTAGATAAAACCTGCAAAAACTACACCAAAGGACACACTGAAATGGGTAGAAGAAAACTTCCCAAGGCCCCATACTTAGATAAAGAGCTACAGGCAATCAATGGTTGCTGAAGGACTGAGAACCAGTTTTTATTGTTTCTACTTTTGTTTTTGTTTTCTTTTCAGAGACAAAACCCCAACCCTAAGGGTTCAACCTAAATGCATGCAAATGAGGAAAATACTAATTTGATTCCATAATAGATAGATTAGTAGGTAGATAGATGATAGATGGATGGATGGACGGACGGACGGACGGACGGACAGACAGACAGACAGACAGACAGACAGACAGACAGACAGATAGATAGATAGATAGATAGATAGATAGATAGATAGATAGATGGGTGGGTGGATAGACAGACAGTTTTAAAGCAGAGTTTGGGGAACATAAAGAAAATTGAGGGAGTCAATGGGAGTAGAAAGTACCTAAATACAGTGTACTAATGTGTGAAATTCTTACATTAAGAAAATATAAACATAGGATTATATATTCAAATAAGGGAGGCAAGATAAAATGCTATGTGGAGAAAGGAACTATACAGTTTTGTCTTCATTTTTTATTAATTATATTTATTTATTTTATATTCCAACTGCAGTTTTCCTTCCCTCTACTTTTCCCACCCTCCCTTCCAATTCACTTCTCTTCTGCTTCTATTCAGAAAAAGGCAGGCCTCCCATGGGTATCAACAAACTATGACATATCAAATTGAGAGAAAACTAAACACCTCCTATTTTATCAAGGCTGAGCAAGGTGATTCATTTTGGAAGCCATCCAAAGCATTAGGGACAGGCCCTACTCCCATTGTTAAAAGTCCTACAAAAGATCAAGCTACACAGCTGTTATGCATACATGGAAGGTCCCATGCAGGCTCCCTAGTTAGCTCTGCAGTTAAAAGCACTGGCTGCTTTTCCAGAGGTCCTGAGTTTAGTTCCTAGCTACCACAGGGTGGCTCACAACAGTTTTGTCTTTAAATGACCAAAAAGACACACATAAAAGTTTTTACACCATTTAGTTTTTATAATATCTCTGTAAATGGGATGCAACATTTGAATTTCAAAATAAAAACTAAAGCTATCTCTCAAAAATATTGATTTAACCTTGCTCCTGACAACTGCTTACTACATAGATATTTCATTGTGGCCTCATGTTAACACCTTTAGAACTCATTGGGCTCTAAAATCAGGAAAAGTGTATTGCTTTTGGTGAAGCCCATGAAACCTCTGCTATGATAAATTTTCATTTTAAGCAGCATGGAGAACTTATTTAATAGAGAAAGCAAAGATTATATTTTCATCAAGTTGTTATCTTCTATTTATATTAACCCAGAAACATTCCTGTTATGGGAAAATCTAATACAAAACCAATTTATAAAGCAAAATTTCCACTTAAGGCATTTTCTACAATCATTACAATAAGGTCTCCAAATGTTAAAAAATTCCATTATTGTAGAAATAGTGGCTCTTTTCAAGAAAATTGGCTGTACCCTATAGCATTAGATTATTTAAACCATTTCTTCATATTGAACAAGGGAACAGGTTTGTCTAAGCTTTCTGATGATACTTTTATTTTCTTTATCTTAAGCAATATAAAAGGTCACTTCTGGGATTCGATGGAGGGTTGTTTTATAATTTGAGATTTTTAATTTAGTTTTTGTATTTTTATTGTTTGTTTATTGTTCTGTTTTGTTGTATAAAAAATACTTCGACTTCTTCATTTACAATTTGTATCCCCTTGATCGTTTTTTAGTTGCTTTAGATAGAATTTCCAGTACTCTATTGGATAGAAATGAAGAAAATGATAGCCTTGGCTTATTTCGAATTTTAGTGGAATTGCTTTGAGTTTGTCTGCATTTAATGTATTGCTGACTACTGGCTTGAAATATAGTCCTTTATTATGTTTAAGTCTGTCCCTTGTATCCCTGACCTCTCCATGAAGGGATGGTAGAGGTTTTTTGATGGCTTTTGCAGTCTAACGGGATGATCATATTGGGTTTTTTAATTTCAGTTTATTTATATGATGAATTACATTGACAGATTTTCATGTTGAACCATTCCTGCCTTTCTGGGTTGAAGCCTACTTAGCCATGTTAGATGATCTTTTAGATGTGTTCTTGGATTCTGTTTGTCAATTTATTGGGTATTTTCACATCAGTGTTCATGAGAAATATTGTTCTGAATTCTCTTTTTTGTTGAGTCTTTGTGTGGTTTGAGTATCAGGGTGACTATAATAGTATCATAAACGAATGTGGCCATGTTCCTTCTGTTTCTATTTTTCTATTTTGTCTAATAATTTGAGGAATGTTGGATTAGCTCTTCTTTTAAAGCATGGTAAATTCTACTCTAAGATCCTTTGTCCCTGGATTGCTTTGTTTTGTTTGTTTAAGAAATGTTTAATGACTGCTTCTATTTCCTGAGGTACTAGAGGTCTATTTAAATTGTTTATCTGGACTTGATTTAAATTTGACAAGTGATATCTGTCAAGAAATTTTTACATTTCTTTTAAATTTTCCAAATTTGTAGAATACAGGTTTTGAAGTATGAACAATGATTTCTTTGGTTTTCCTTGATTTCTGTCTTTATGTCTCTCTTTTCCTTTCTGATTTTATTAATTTGGGTATTCTCTTTTTGCCTTTTAGTTAGTGTAGATAAGAGATTGTCTATCTTTTTGGTTTTCTCAAAGAACCAACTTTGTTTCATTGATTCTTTGTATTGTTCTTTGCTTCTATTTTATTGATTTCAGCCCTGAGTTTGAGCCTTCTACTCCTCTTGGATGTATCTGCTTCTTTTTCTTCTAAAGCTTTTGGGTGTCCTATTATGTTGCTAGCATAATTTTCTTATGCAGGCACTTAGTGCTGTGAACTTTCCTCTTAGCACTGCTTTCATTGTGTCCATAAGTTTGAGTATGTTGTACATTCATTTTCTTTTAATTCTGCGATGTCTTTAATTTCTTTCTTTACTTCTTCCTTGACCTGGTGGCCATTCAGTAGAGAGTTGTTCAGCTCCCATGAATGGTAAGCTTTCTGTTGTTTCTATTATTGTTGAAATTCAGCATTAAACTATGGTGGTCTGATAGAATACAGGAGATTGTTTCAAGTTTCTTGTACCTGTTGAGACTTGCTTTGTAACCAAGAATACGATCAGTTTTGGAGAATATTTCATGAGGTGCTGAGAAGAAAGTATTTTTGTGTGTTTGTATGAATTTTTCTGTCAATATCTGTTAGATCTTTTTGAGTCAGCACATTTGTTGGTTCCAATATTTCTTTGTTTAGTTTCTGTCAGGATGACTTATCCATTGGTGAGAATGAGGTATTGCCTCCCACTGTTAACACGTGGGGCTCAATTTAAGCTTTAGCATTTTTTTTTCTTCAAATGTGGGTGTCCTTGCATTTGAGCCATTGTTGTTCAAAATTAAAAGGTAATCCTAGTGGATTTTTCCTTTGATGAATATAAAGTGTTCTTCCTATCTCTTTTTATTAATTTTGGTTGAAGTTCTATTTTGTTAGATATTAGATATGATGGTATACTTAAGTGGCCCTAGAAGTTTAAAAAGGTTAATTCTAAAGTTGATAAACACCTTCATCAAAGTGGCAGAATATAAGATTAGCTCAAAAAATCAGTATCCCCCCTATATACAAATTAAAAAATTGGAGGAAGAAGAAATCAAAGAAACATTCTTCAAAATATCCAAAAATAATATAAAGTATTTTGGAGTAACTTTAACCAAGCAGTGAAATACCTGTTTAAAAATTCTTCAATTTTGCAGAAATTGGAGAAATTACCAGAAGATGAAAATATCTTTTATGTTCATGGATCAGTAGAATTAATATAGGAAAAATGGCCATCCTAACAAAAGAAAACTATGGATCTAATGCAATCCCCATCAAAATTCAACAGAGTTCATTACAGACCTTAAAATAACAGTACTCAATTCATATGGAAAAATAAGAAAAACAGAATAGCTAAAACAATTTTATACAGTAAAAGGATTTTTGGGCTAGCCCCATCCCTGATTGCAAACTTTACTACAGAGCTATAATAATAAAAATTACATGGTATTGTCATGAAAACAGACATGTGAATTAAGGGAATCAAATTGAAGACCCACACATAAATCTAAGTACCTATTGACACCTAATTTACTATAAAGAAGCCATAAATATACAATGGTACAAAGAAGGCACAGTCAACCAATGGTGCTGGCCTAACTGTATGTCGGCATGTAGAAGAATAAAATCTATCTATCACCCTGAAGAAAACTCAAGTAAATCAAGGACCTAAACATAAAACATGATACACTGAATCTTACAAAAGAAAGTGGAGAATAGTCTTGAACTCATTGGCATAGAAAACAACTTTCAAATCTGTAGTAGTGGGGTTTCTAGGTCCGGGCGGCCAGAGGTTCAAGACCCACAGACCTGCCGCCCAAGACCACTTAGCAGCCCAGCCACTCACCACTCAGACCCCCAGAAATGACTCAGACACTTATATTAAGTCCATGCTGTTTAGCCTATGGCTCAGGCACATTGCTAGCTAGCTCTTACATCTTAAACAACCTATTTCTATTAATCTGTCTGTCACGTGGCCCG
This sequence comes from Phyllotis vaccarum, assembly GCA_033318265.1. Taxonomy (NCBI): domain Eukaryota; kingdom Metazoa; phylum Chordata; class Mammalia; order Rodentia; family Cricetidae; genus Phyllotis; species Phyllotis vaccarum. Next base: position 118,857,020 of record JARWLC010000005.1, read on the forward strand.
TGGCTCACCTGTGTTCCTTACATGTTTCTTCTTGGGTGGCTTCAGTTCAATCTGCCTCTGACTCTGCCCTACTTCTCCTACCTATGCTCTGATTTCTCCTCCTACTTCTTCTATGGTGCCTGCCATGGCCCAAAACAGCTCCTTTATTTAAAGATTGAGATTCACAGCATACAGAAAGGCATTCCCACATCACTTCCCCCTTTCTGTCTAATCAAAAAGGAAGGTTTCAATTTTAACATAGCAAAATTACATATAACAAAATAGCCATCAAGCAAAAATGACAGTTACAATATCTAGTCTATTTGTATTTAGCAAAATTAAAGAAAATACTCTATCAACTACCTTATCTTTATGAATCTAAAGTTTTATATCCAATATATCTTTTAAATGAATAAGAAAAACTGTACCTATAACTATCTAATCTTCAACTACATCAAAGACCACAGAAGGATATATTTACCCAAGTAAACCAGAAGTGCGAGCGACTTCTAAAATCTGGAAAGGACAGAGATGACACCTATCTGCCTGGACAGTCACCCAAAATTCCTTTATAAAGTTGGGGCATCCATCTTCAGCCTATAGGCCAAGAGTGTCTTTTCATTTCAGTGAACCAGGAAAGCTGTTCTGCCCATTCTGGAACAGTTCATCAGTTGCTTCTACTCCAGTCCTGAAGAATGTCTGACAGTTTTCTCTGCAAAGCAGGAACCTGAATGACCATCTAGGCTTGTTCTGCCAAAGTTCAGAGGTCATCTTCCTATGGAACATGCATGTCCAGTTTAAACAGCATGCTGTCAAGCAGTCAATATAAGAACAGGTCCTTGTCCAGTGGCTAACCATTGCCACAAAGAGAGTAGACTCCATATGGAGTTTCTTCGATGCCCATTTTTCTCTTAAAGTAAATTAGTGCTGCCAGGAGCAGACCTGTCTCACTGTCCAGAAAAGTCTAAGCTCTTAAAACATTTTAAATGCCGTATTCTGTAGGTCTTAGAAGTATTTGAAGATTACCTACCTAATTGAAATATATCTTTGTATACCTAAAAATCCTAACTAACCTAACTATAAGTTTGATTATCAAAGGTGACTATTAACCTTCATGTCTTAATTATACATTACAATTTTAAATCAGTTACATGAACATCATACCTTAAACAAGAATAGAAAAACACATACAGCATAACAAAATTGACCTGAAATTTGTATCAATAAACCAAAATCTATACCAATGTAAAGCATTTTGAGATTAACAGGTGATTTCCTGATGTAAGTAAATTCAATAATCTAATTTTTTAAAGAATCATTTATATACCATATCCCCTTTTTCTTCTTAGAAAGAGATTAACTATGACCATTAACCATTTATAATGAAAACAAACATTTAGAAACAATATTTGGGGGATTTGGGCGTAGTTATCCATTACTACTTCCTGCTGATTAAGGGGCATTGAAAATCTCACAGATGGTTGAGACTGGATCATAATATGCAGCCATGAAGCTGATCTGGCCATCTCTTCCCATCAGTGGTTTTCTTCAGGGGGTCTTGGTTGATGAAACCATATTTGCCTGAAAGCAATCCACAGGTTCTCATCTTCTGTGGAAACAAAAGCAGAACTCTTCCGAAGCAATAAATCCTTAGACACAAATTTTTAAATCAAAATACCTTTAAAATATATATTCTTGTTTAACTTAGTAGCCTTTGCATTTGCAATCCATTGTCTTTCTGCAGTTAGCTCATTAACAGTTAAAAAATTAAAAGAAAACACAATAACAACCAAAATCCAAATTTGTGTCTATTTTCCATCTTTACGTGGCTTATTATATTTTTATTAGTATACTTCTCTTTTTAAAGACTTTTTCTAACCTCTTTCTTTTCTCTCTGAAGCCTATGTACCTTTTACAAACATTGTAACCCATTTACAGGTTTTTCTTTTTATCTGAATCTGTTTTATTGTGAATCCTTAATCATCTTCTAACTGTAAGAGCTTTCAAAATACACTCTCTAAAAAGAAGCATAGTTTTTGCAAATTAGGCTGAATCACTAAGTTCTCTTAAAGGGACCACGACTCTATTCATGGCCAGTAAACAGAGCACACCCAAGAAAATGCTGCTACTAAGAAAATTTGTTTCCCTTTTGTTCAACATAAACAGAAATCTAAAATCAATAATCAATCACATGCTACTGAGTCTTCTGTGAGATTTCAGGAACCCGCCTGATTGCATCTTACACTGCCTGCCTCCAGTCCGCCGGTGCCATTTTGAATGTGACCCGGCCACCACGCTTTCTTTGTACAAAGACCTGCTTCGTATACACAATTTGGAAGCTGCCTTTTCTCAGTTTCTTCTAAAACCGTTTTTAAACTTTCTCAGGCATTAAGTGGATATTCGATCCACGTTGGATGCGCTATCTGTAGTAGTGGGGTTTCTCGGTCCCAGGTGGCCAGAGGTCCAGACCCACAGATCTGCCGCCTGAGACCGCTTTGCCACCCAGCTTCCCAGGCCCCCAGAAATGATTCAGACGCTTATATTAACTTCATGCTGTTTGGCCTATGGCTCAGGCACATTGCTAGCTAGCTCTTACATCTTAAATCAACCCATTTCTATTAATCTGTCTGCCACATGGCCCATGGCTGACCTGTGTTCCTTACATGTTGCTCCTTCGGGCTTCTGGCTCAGTCTGCCTGACTCTGCCCTGCTTCTCCTACCTATCTTCTGATTTCTCCTCCTACTTCTTCTATGGTGCCTGCTATGGCCCAAAACAGCTCCTTTATTTAAAGACTGAGATTCACAGCATACAGAAAGGCATTCCCTCAGGTGTTGAATTTTCACTTTCCCAAATTAACCCTTTGAAATAATCTATACACCCTACTATCTACCAATATTCTAGAACTATTTGATGTACCTTATATAGGTTAGGCTTTGATTAGAAATTGTACTTTGTCCTCTCCTATATACTACCTCATAGTAATTCCTACTGTACATAGTCTTTGTTTAGAACCTTCTTAGTTAGACAAAAAGGGGAGATGTGGTGGGATTCAGGTGTCAGCTGATAAGGTCAAAAGACACTTATCCAGGGTACTGGGCCCCTGAAGGGGGCAGGGAAAGCCCATTGAAAAGGGGCTTCTGGAACACGAGACACTCTCTTCCTGGTTCCTGGCTGTTGGAGAGAGGATTGGAATCCATTGTCCGTCCATCACTCGTCCACTGTTCCAGACTCCAGTCCCTGTTCAGGTGCTACTGTAATCTGTTACCTGTACCGTGAGTGTTGGTTTATATTTTAATAAATATCTATCTGGTATTGGTGCCTTCTGAGTACACTCCACCTATACAAATCTGAACACTGATAGCATAGGCAATAAGATCAGTAATTAATAAATAGGATATAAAGAAACTAAAAAACTTCTGTATGGCAGAGGACACTGTCCATAGAGCAAAAGAAAGCCTACAGAATGGTAAAAGATTTTAACACTTCATCTGACAGAGGGTTGATATCCAAAATATATAAAGATCTCAAGAATGTAGATACAAATAAACTTGATAACCCAATTAAAACTGGGGTACAGATTTAAACAGAATTTAAACCAAAATGGCCAAAAAAACCCTTTAAGACATGTTCAATATCCCATCAGTCCTCCCTCAGCCACCCCCATCCCTCTGTCCACTTCCTAAGGAGGGCAAGGAATCCCAAGGTGGACCAGTTCAGTCTGGTGTATCCACTTAATGTAGGTCCAAGTCCTTTAACCCAGTATTAAGGTTGGGTTGGGTGTTCTTCTGTAGGGAATGGCTCCAAGATGACAATTCGTGCACAGGAACATAGTCTGATCCTACTCCAAGAGGCTCCATAACTGCCCACATCATTTGACAGTCATCTACCTTTGAAGGGTTTAGTTCCTTTCCCTAAAGGTTCGTCAACTGTTGTTTCTGATTCAGTGAGCTCCCAGTAGCTCCAGTCAGACATCTCTGTGGTTCTCTGCCTCATGATCCTGATCCCTTTGCTCATATACTAGCTTCTCCCTCCCTCTCTCTCTCTCCCCCCAGCTGGACCAGGAGCCCAACCTGGTGCTTAGCTGTGGATCTTTGCTTCTGCCTCTATTCTTTGCTGGATAAAGAAGGTTCTATGATGACAATTAGGGTGGTCATTCATTTGATTATAGGGAAGTCTTGTTTAGGCACCTTCTCCACTATTGTTTGGAGTCCTATGCAGGGACATCTTATGGGTTCTTGGAGGTTTCCTTAGAACTCAATTTCTTTCTACTCCCACAGCAGCTCCCTCAATAAAGGTACCCCTTTCTTTGTTCTCCCTGTCTGTTGCTCCTCTCACTCAACCATCTCTTTCTCACATGACTTGTTCCCACCTCCACTTGCTTGCTCCTCATTATGATCCCAATTTACTCAGGAGATCTTCTCTACTTCCCCTTCTCAGGGGGATCTCTGGATGCCTGTTTTAAGTTCCTTCTGTTACCAACCTGTTCGGGGTTTGTGGTTTGCAGTCTAGATATTCTTTGCTTTCGTTTAAAATCCACTTCTGAATAAATACATACCCTGTCTATCTTTCTGGGTTTGTGTTTCCTCACTCAGGATGGTACTCTCCAAATCCATCTATTTGCCTGAAAATTTTAAGATATCATTTCTTTTCTTACTGCTGAGTAGTACTCCATTGTATAAATGTACCATAATTTCTTAATCCATTCTTCAGTTGAGGGGATCTAGGTTGTTTCCATGTTTGGGCTATTAAAAATAATGCTGCTATGAACATAGTTGAGCTAATGCCCTTGGAGTAAAAATGTGCATCCTTTGGGTATATGTCCAATAATAGGATTGCTGGATAACTGGAGAGATTAATTCCCAGTTTTCAGAAATTAATTAAGAGATTAATTTCCATACTTATTTCAGAAGTGGTTGTGTAAGTTTACACTCCCACCAGCAATTGAGGAGTGTTCCCCCTTGCTCTACATCCTTTCAAGCATTGGCTGTCATCTATCTTTTTGATCTTAGCAGTTCTAAGAGGTAAAATGTGGTAACTCAGAGTAGTTTTGATTTGCATTTCTTTAATGGCTAAAGATGTTGAGCAATTCTTTAAGTATTGTTCAGCCATTTGAAATTCTTCTGTTGAGATTTCCCATTTTAGCTCTGAACCCAATTTTTCATTGGGTGATTTGGTTTTTGGCCTCTAGTTTCTTGAGTTCTCTATATATTTTAGAAATTATTCTTCTGTCAGATGTAGGATTGGTGAGGATTTCTTTTTTCATTTTGTAGGCTGTAGATCTTATTGACCATGTCCTTCTCAGTTTCAGAAGGACCCATTTATTAATTGTTGTTCTCTGCGTCTGTGCTACTAATGTTTTATTTACAAAGTAGTCTCCTAGGGTATTTCCCAACTTCTTTTCTGTCATGTTCTGTGAAACTGGGTTTATGTTGAGGTATTTGATCCATTTTGACTTTAGTTTTAGGGTGATAGATATGGATCTATTTTTATTCTTCTACATACTACAGTGCCAGTGACATTTGTAGAAGATATTATCTTTATTCCATTGTATATTTTTGGCCTATTTGTCAATAATCAGTTGTTCATATGAGTATGGATTAAGGTCAGGGTCTTCAATTCAATTTCATTAATACATAAGTCTGTTTTTATGCCAGTGCTAGGCTGAATTTATTACTGTAGCTCTATAGTATACCTTGAAGTCAGGGCTGCTGATGCCTCCTGAAGTTCTGTTATTGAACAGGATTCTTTTGGAAATCTTGGGTTTCTTGTTATTTCATATGAACTTGAGTATTGTTCTTTTAGTTCTGTAAAAAATTGTGTTGAGATTTTGATGGGAATCTGCAGATTGTTTTTGGTAAGATTACCATTTTTACTAAATATATACAGGAGCATGGGAAATGTTTCCATTTTCTGATATCCTCTTCAATATCTTTCTTCAATAACTTAAAAATTTGTCACATAGATCTGCCACTTCTTTGGTTAGAGTTACTCAAAGATATTTAATGCTGTTTACAACTATTTAAAAAAGTGATGTTTTCCTGATGTTATATTAGCCCTTTTAGCATTTGTGTATAGATGGGCTATTGAGGTTTTTTTTTTTTTTTTTTTTTTTAAGTTAGTCTTGTACCCTGCTATATTGCTGAAGGTGTTTATCAACTGTATGAATTCCCTGGTAGAATTTTTGGGATCACTTATGTCTACTACTATATCATCTGCAAATAGAGATAGTTTGACTTCTTCCTTTCCAGTTTGTATCCCCTTAATCTCCTTTTGTTCTCTTATTGTTTTAGGTAAAACTTCAAGAACTATATTGAATAGATAAGAAAAGAGAGGGTAGCCTTGTCGTGTTTTTATTTCATTGGAACTGCATTGAGTTTCTCCCCGTTTAGTATGACGTTGGCTGTCAGCTTGCTATATATTGCCTTTATTATTTAGGTATTTTCCCTGTGTTCCTGATCTCTCTGGGACTTTTCTCATGAAGGAGTATTGGATTTTGTCAAAAGCTTTTTCATCATCTAAGGAGATGATCATGTGGTTTATTTCTTTCAGGTCGTTTATATGTTAAACAACATTGACAACTTTTTAAATGTTGAACCATGCCTGCATCACTGAGATGAAGGCTACTTTATCATGGTGGATGATTTTTTTTGATGTGTTGTTGAATTTTGTTTGTCAATATTTTATTGAGTATTTTGCATCAATGGTCATGAGGGAGATTGGTCTCTAATTCTCTTTCTTTGTTTCATCTTTGAGTGTCATTAGTATCAGAGTGACTGTAGCCTCATAAAATGATTTTGGCAATGTTTCTTCAGTTTCTATTATCAGAACAGGTTGAGGAGTGTTGGTATTAGTTCTTTGAATATCTGGGAGAATTCTGTACTGAAACCATCTGGTCCTTTGCATTTTTGCTTGGGAGACTTTTACTAACAGCCTCAATTTCCTTGGGAGTTACAGGTCTATTTAGGTTATTTATCTGGTCTTGATTTAATTTTTGTAAGTAGTACCTTTCCAGAAGCTATTCATTTCTTTTAGATTTTTCAATTTAGTGGAGTATAGGTTTTCAAAATATGACCTAATAATTCTCTAGATTTCCTGGGTGTCTTTTGATAAGTCCCCTTTTTCATTTCTGATTCTGTTAATTTTGATTCTCTCTCTCTCTCCACTTTTAGTTAGTTTAAATAATGATTTATCTATCTTGTTGACTTTCTCAAAGAACTGACTTCTTGATTTATTGTATTGTTCTCTTTGTTTCAATTTTATTATTTTCAGCCCTAAGTTTGATTACTTCCTGCCGTCTACTCTTTCTAGGTGAGTTTGCTTCTAATTGTTCTAAAGGTTTCAGCTGTGCTGTTAAGTCTCTTATGTGAGATTTCTCCAGATTTTGCATATAAGCATCTAATGCTATGAATTTTTCTCTTAGCACTGCTTTCATTGTGCTCCATATATTTGCGTATGTTGTGGATTTATTTTCATTTAATTCTAGGAAGTCTTCAGTATCTTTCTTTACTTCTTCCTTGACCCATAAGTGATTCAATTGAGAGACGTTCAGTTTCCATGAAGTTGTAGGCTTTCCATGATTTTTGTTGTTGAATTTTAACTTTAGACATGATAGTCTGAAGGTGTTCCAATTTTTTATATCTTATTGATGTTTGCTTTATGACCAAGTATGTGGTCAGTTTTACAGAAATTTTCATGGGGTGCTGAGACAAAGTTATATTCTTTTGTGTTTGAGGGGAAAGTTCTGTATATATTTACTAAGTCCATTTGGGACATAACATTTGTTAGATCCCTTATTTCTCTGTTGAGTTTCTGTGTTGTAGACCTATCCATTGGTAAGAGTAGGGTATTGAAGTCTGCCATGCAAGGGGTTTGATATGAGATTTACTCCTTAGTAGTGTTAATGTTACATATGTAGGTGCCCTTCTATTAGAGACATAAATATTCATAATTGAGACTTTATCTTGGTGGATTTTTCCTGAGATGAATAAGTAATGTCCCTCCTGGTATCTTCTGATTGATTTTAGTTAGAATAGCTACGCTAGCTTGTTTCTTAGGACCATTTGATCAGAAAGTCTTTTCCTAACTTTTTACTCTGAGCCTGTGTCTGTCTTTGAAGTTGAGGTGTGTCTGTTGTAGGCAGCAGAAGAATGGATTCTGTTTTTGTATCTATTGTGCTAGTCTGTTTCTTTTTATAGGTGAATTGAGTCCATTTTTATTGAGGGATATTAATGAGAAATGATTGTTATTTCCTGCCAGTGTTGTAGTGCGGTTTCTCGCCGCCCGGGTCCCCAAAAATAACTCAGAGGCTTATATTAAGTTTATGCTGTTTGGCCTATGGCTCAGGCACATTGCTAGCTAGCACTCATATCTTAAATCAACTCATTTCTATTAATCTGCGGGCCACGTGGGCCCAGCCCGTAGCTCACCAGTGTTCTTTACATGTCGGCGGCTTCCGCGCGGTCTGCCTCTAACTCCGCCCTGCTTCTATTACCTGAACTGACTCTCCTCCCACTTCCTCTATGGTACCTGCCATGGCCTAAACCAGCTCCTTTATTTAAAGATACAGTACGCACAAATATATTCCCACATTTCCCCTTTTTTCTCTAATCAAAAAGGAAGGTTTCAATTTTAACATAGTAAAATTACATATAACAAAATAGCCATCAAGCAAGAATTATAGTTACAATATCTAGTCCACTTGCACTTAGCAAAATTAAAGAAAACATTTTATCTACTTTATCTTTGTGAATCTAAAGTTTCATATCTAATATACTTTTCAAATGACTAAGAAAAACTGTATATATAACTATCTAATCTTCAACTACATCAAAGACCACAGAAGGATATAATATTTATCCAAGTAAACCAGAAGTGCAAACGACTTCTAAAATCTAGAAGGGACAGAGATGACACCTATCTGCCTGGACAGTCACCCAAAGTTCCTTTATAAAGTTGGGGCATTCATCTTCAGCCTATAGGCCTTGAGTCTCTTTTCATTTTAGTGAAGCAGGAAATCCGCTCTGTCCATTCTGGCACAGTTCATCTGTTGCTTCTCCTTGAGTCCTGAAGAATGTCTGACAGTTTTCTCTGTAAAGCAGGAACCTGAATGACCATTTAGGCTTGTTCTGCCAAAGTTCAGAGGTCATCTTCTTATGGAACCTGCATGTCCAGTTTAAACAGCATACTGTCAAGCAGTCAATATAAAAACAGTTTGTTCTCCAGTGGCTCACCATCACCACAAATAGATGAGATTTTATATGGAGTTTCTTCAATGCCCATCTTCTTGTTGAAGTAAATTAGTGCTGCCAGGAACAGACCTGTCTCACTGTCTAGAAAAGTCTAAGCTCTTAAAATATTTTAAATGCCATATTCTGTAGGTCTTAGAAGTATTTGAAGATTATCTATTTAATTGAAATATATCTTTGTATACTTAAAAATCTTAACTAACCTAACTATAAGTTTGATTATCAAAAGTGACTATTAACCTTTATTTCTTAATTATACACTACAATTTTAAAACAGTTACATGAACATCATACCTTAAACAAGAATAGAAAAACACATATAGCATAACAAAATTGACCTTAAATTTGTATCAATAAACCAAAATCTATACCAATGTAAAGCATTTTGAGATTAACAGCTGATTACCTGTAAATTTAATAATCTAATTTTTTTAAAAAAGCATTCACATACCATATCCCCCGTTTTTTCTTAGAAAGAGATTGACTATGACCATTAACCATTTATAATGAAAACAAACATTTAGAAACAATATTTGGGGAATTTGGGCGTTGTCTTTTTATTACTACTTCCTGCTGATTAAGGGGCGTTGAAAGTCTCACGGTTGTTGAGGCTGAATCAGTCTGTAGCTCTGAAGCTGTTCTGGCCATCTCTTTTCATCAGAGGTTTTTTCAGGGGGTCTTGGTTGATGAAACCACATTTGCCTGGAAGCAATCCACAGGTTCTCATCTGTGGAAACAGAAACAGAACTCTTCCAAAGCAATAAATCCTTAGACACAAATTTCAAAATCAAAATACCTTTAAAATATACATTCTTGTTTAACTTAGTAGCCTTTGCAATCCATTGTCTTTTTGCAGTTAGCTCATTAACAGTTAAAAAATTAAAAGAAAACACAATAACAACCAAAATCCAGATTTTGTGTCTATTTTCCATCTTTACGTGGCTTATTATAATTTTATTACTCTATTTCTCACTTTAAAAACTTTTTCTAACCTCTTTCTTTTTTCTCTGAAGCCTATGTATCTTTTACAAACATTGTAACCCGTTTACAGGTTTTCTTTTTATCTGAATCTGTTTTATTGTGAATCCTTATTCATCTTCTAACCTTAAGAGCTTTTAAAATACATTCTCCAAAAAGAAGCACAGTTTTTGCAAATTAGGCTGAATCACTAAGTTTTCTTAAACCGTAACTGCCACGAAGAAAATTTGTTTTTCTTTTGTTCAAAATAAGCAGAAATCTAAAATCAATCACATGCTATTTAATCTTCTGTGAGACTGGTTGCAGCTGCAGCTCACACTGACTGCCGACAGCCCGCCGGCGCCATTTTGAATGTGACCCGGACGGACCATGCTTTCTTTGTACAAAGACCCGCTCCACACACACAATTTGGAAGCTGCCCTGGCTCAATTTCTGCGATCTAGAACTCTTTTTAATCTTTGTCAGGCTCTAAGTGGATAATCGCCCCACGTTGGGCGCCATCTGTTGTAGTGCGGTTTCTCGCCGCCCGGGTCCCCAAAAATAACTCAGAGGCTTATATTAAGTTTATGCTGTTTGGCCTATGGCTCAGGCACATTGCTAGCTAGCACTCATATCTTAAATCAACTCATTTCTATTAATCTGCGGGCCACGTGGGCCCAGCCCGTAGCTCACCAGTGTTCTTTACATGTCGGCGGCTTCCGCGCGGTCTGCCTCTAACTCCGCCCTGCTTCTATTACCTGAACTGACTCTCCTCCCACTTCCTCTATGGTACCTGCCATGGCCTAAACCAGCTCCTTTATTTAAAGATACAGTACGCACAAATATATTCCCACATGCCAGTTTTGATGGTTGTGTGTGTGTGTGTGTGTGTGTGTGTGTGTGTGTGTGTTTGTGTGTGTGTATGAGTGTGTTTAGCCTTCAGCATTTCCCCTCCCTATCCACCCATCTCCTCCCGCAAAAGGACAAGAAGTCTCAAGGTGGGTCAGTTCAGTACTGTACATCCACTCCAGGCAAGTCAATTTTAAGGACATTGTGTTGACTTCTGTGGCTGCATTTAGTAATATTGTCAATTATGTTATATAAATAATGCCAGTACATAAACATGTAGCTATTTCTATATTTAAGAATCTTTTCTTCTTCTTGTTTATAGCTTTATAATAAAGGAATTCATTTCTTTGGTTAGTTTATTTTTTTGAGACTATTGTGAATACAATTGTTTTCCTGGTTTTTCATCAAGCTTTCTGCTAGCATATGAAAATAATGAGTACTTTTATATAATGATTTTTATTCCACTGATATGAAGAATGTGTCTAGTAGAGCTTAAAGTCTTCTTGAGGAGTCCTTATTGTCTTGAAAGCTTAGGAATATATCATCTCCTGTTACAGTGAGGTTTTCTGGCCCAGCTAGCTCTACCTGCCCACTGCTGCTTGTCTAGACAAGCAATCCCAAAGTTTCAGAGAATTACCCAGACACATATTAACTTCATGCTGTTTGGCCTATAGCTTGGGCACATCGCTAGCTAGCTCCTTCATCTTAACTCAACCCATTCTCATTAATATGTCTACCACCTAGCCCGTGGCTCACCTGTGCTCCTTACATGTTTCTTCTTTTGGAATCTGGCTCAATCTGAGTCTGACTCCACCCTCCTTCTCATACCTAAGTGCTCCTGTTTTTGGCTACAGTGTTTGTCAGGGGCCAAAACAGCTCCTTTATTTAAAGATTGATATTCACAGCATACAGAAAGACATTCCCACATCAATCTTCAAATATGGATTATTTGATTTATTTTACTACATATATCCCTGTTACTTCTCTTGCCTTTACTATTCTAGTTAAAATTTTGAGTACAAAATCTGATAAAAATGACATTATCAAATATAAGTAATAAGCTTTCAGCTTTTTTCAATTCAGTATACCAACTATGGACTTGTCATATAAAACATTCTTCACATTAAGATTTGACACATTTATAATTTATTATCTCAAGGCTATTTTAATAAAGATACTGAATTTTATCTGATATACTTTCATCTATTAGGATAATCATACAATTCTATGTTTTATTGCATGTTTATTGACCTGTGTATGGTGACTCAGCATTACATCTCTGAAATGAAAACAACTTGATTGTGATGTAATCTTTTAAATGTTGAGTTTCATATGCAAATATTTTAATGAGAATTTTTATGTCCATATTCATCAAAGTAGTGGGCCTATAATTCTATTTTTCTTGTGTCATTATCTGGGTTTGATATCAAGGTAAAGAACATTGGATGAGTTTGGAAGTCCCTCATTTCTGTTTTGCTGGCTGTGGTCTGGGTATAGGTATTGGGGATTATTTTGTTTGTCTCTCTTCTGACTCATTTTGGCTTAAAGTTGTTTTGTTGATTATGGGTACTTGAAATATTATTTTCTGTCCTTACATCTTCATTTTTGGTATACATTTGTCACTAATGTTATTTTGTTAAAAATATTTTCATACAATATGTTTCGATTATATTTGTCCCTTCATCCAACACCTTCCAGAGCTTCCCACTTCCCTACCCCCAAACTTTATGCACACTCTTTCTTTCTCTAAAAAAGAAACATTCACAAAAATGAAGTGTTGGGTGCTGGCATACCCAGACCCATATACTCTGTGTCAGGCTAAAAGAGCCTAGGCAAGGTCAGTGCCTTTTTGTTTACTTCCTTGATCTTTGTTGGTGCACCTTGTGTGCATCAACACCCTGTTTTGCAATCAGTGGTTTTCCTGTTATGATGAGGAGTCTTGCACCCATTGCCAGAGAACACACTGACAGGACCAAGAACCCAGGGCAAGGGAACTTAAGGGGTATATAAGCTTACTGGATAAAGGCTGAGGGAGCAAAAGCAGCTGATCTCCCTGGATGATGGAACTGACTGTCTATTGAGTGCTGATTTAACCCTGATGACCCTCTCCAGGCTCGGCTACACTAGGCCGGACGCAGCAAGTGGAGGTTCCACTGAGATCCAGGTATGAGGGGTAATCGGACAGGGCTCACCTGTATATTAGACAGGGGGAGAATTGTGATATAAAAGGATTTGTACCATAGAAAATTCAAATTCAAAGGTTCGGCTAGCTTCCGAACTTAAGAAGCTGTTATGCATACAAGGAACTGCAGTTAAGTCTTGTACCGCACTCGCTTTTGTTACTACAGTCAGAGACATTTGTCCTTGGTTTTTGATGGGGAGGATTTAATATTCCTGATTGGGAACAGGTTAAGGCTGAATTACAGAGGACTTTACAAGTTTTACAAGGACCCTCTGAGCCTTATGCTGACTTTGTTTCCCGGCTATTACAATTAGCAGGGAGAATTTTAAGATGTAAGAGCAAACTAGCAGTGCCTGAGCCATAGGCCAAACAGCATGAAGTTAATATAAGTGCCTGAGTCATTTTTGGGGCCTGAACAGTAGCAGGCAGCTAAGGGGTCTGGGACTGCAGAGTCTGTGTGTCTAGGCCTCTGACTGCTCAGGACTGAAAGAAATCACATTATAACAGATGGCATCCCTGGGTGGGCGAATATCCACTTAAGGCCTGAGAAAGTTTTAAAAGGGTTTTAGTTCACAGAAACTGAGCCAGAGCAGCTTCCAAATTGTGTATCTGAAGCGGGTCATTGTATAGAGAAAGCTCAGCATCTGGCCACATTCAAAATGGCACTGTCAGACTGGCGGCAGGCAGTGTAAGCTACAATCAAGCCAGTTCCTGAAATCTCACAGAAGACTCAGTAGCATTTTTAAGGTTTAAGGTTTCTGCTTATTTTGAACAAAAAGGAAACAAAGACAGATACTTAGTAGCAGCATTTTCCTGGGTCTGCTCTGTTTGCTGGCCACAAACAGGTGCAGTCCCTTTAAGAGAACTTACTGATTCAGCTTCCTCTGCAAAATCTATGTGGTTCTTTAAGAGAGTGTGAGTATTAAGGATTCACAATAAAACAGATTCAGATGAAAAGAAAAACCTGTAAAGGGGTTACAATGTGTGTAAAAGGTACATAGGCTTCAGAGAGGAAATAAAGAGAATAGAAAAAGCCTTTTAAAAGAGAAACAGAGTAATAAAAATATAATAAGCCACGTAAAGATGGAAAATAGACACAAAATCTGGATTTTGGTTGTTACTGTGTTTTCTTTTAATTTTTTAACTGTTAATGAGCTAACTGCAGAAAGACAATGGATTGCAAATGCAAAGGCAACTAAGTTAAATAAGAATACATATTTTAAAGGTATTTTGATTTTAAAATTTGTGTCTAAGGATTTATTGCTTTGGAAGAGTTCTACTTTTGTTTCCACAGAAGATGAGAACCTGTGGATGACTTCCAGGCAACTATGATTTCATCAACCAAGACCCCCTGAAGAAAACCTCTGATGGGAAGAGATGGCCACATCAACTTCAAGACAAGACTATGATCCAGTTTCAAGAACCCATGAGATTTTCAACACCCCTTAATCAGCAAGAAGTAGTAATGGAAAACTACGCCCAAATTCCCAAAATATTGTTTCTAAATGTTTATTTTTATTATAACTGGTTAATGGTCATAATTAATCTCTTTGTAAGAAAAAAGGGGATATGGTATATGAATAATTTTTTTTAATTAGATTATTTACTTTACTTAGATCAAGAAATCAGTTGTTAATCTCAAAATGTTTTACATTGGTATTAGATTTTGGTTTATTGATACAAATTTAAGGTCAATTCTCTAATGCTGTATTTTTCTACTCTTGTTTAAGATATGATGTTTATGTAACTGATTTAAAATTGTAATGTATAATTAAGAAATGCAGGTTAATAGTCACCTTTGATAATCAAACTTATAGTTAGGTTAGATAAGATTTTTAGGTATACAAAGATATATTTCAATTAGGTAGGTAATCTTCAAATACTTTTAAGACCTACAGAATATGGCATTTAAAATGTTTTAAGAGTTTAGACTTTTCTGGAGAGTGAGACAGGTCTGCTCCTGGCAGCACTAATTTACTTCAAGAGAAAAATGGGCATCGAAGAAACTCCATATGGAGTCTATTTGTGGCAATGGTTAGCCACTGGACAAGAATCTGTTCTTATATTGACTGCTTGACAGCATGCTATTTAAACTAGACATGCATGTTCTATAGGAAGGTGACCTCTGAACTTTGGCAGAACAAGCCGAGACGGTCCTTCAGGTTCCTGCTTTACAGAGAAAACTGTCAGACATTCTTCAGGACTCGAGTAAAAGCAACTGATGAACTGTACCAGAATGGGCAAAGCAGATTTCCTGCTTCACTGAAATAAAATGAGACTCTGGGCCTGTAGGCTGAAGATAGATGCCCCAACTTTATAAAGGAACTTTGGGTGACTGTCCAGGCAGATAGGTGTCATCTCTGTCCTTTCTAGATTTTGGAAGTCACTTGCACTTCTGGTTTACTTGGGTAAATACATCCTTCTGTGGTCTTTGATATAGTTAAAGATTAGATAGTCATAGTTATAGTTTTTCTTGGTTATTTTAAAGTATATATAAAACTTTAGATTCATAAGGATAAGGTTGATAAGAGCATTTTCTTTATGTTTGCTAAATACAAATAGACTATATGTTGTAACTGTAATTCTTGCTTGATAGCTGTTTTGTTATATGTAATTATGTTTTGTTAAAATTGAAGCCTTCCTTTTTTATTAGACAGAAAGGTGGAAGTGATGTGGAAATGCCTTTCTGTATGCTGTGAATAGCAATCTTTAAATAAAGGAGCTGTTTTGGCCCATGACAGGCACCATAGAAAAAGTAGGAGGAAGAATCAGAGTAGGTAAGAGAAGCAGGGCAGAGTCAGAGACAGACAGAGCCAGAAGCCCAAAAGAGCAACATGTAAAGAGCACAGGTAAGCCACAGGCCACATGACAGACAGATTAATGGAAATAGGTTGAGTTAAGATGAAAATTGAGCCTTTTTGGCCTTATGGCCACCTAACAATGCACAGATTTGGCTATCTATGTCTTAGAGAGATACCTAATGACAGGCAACCTCTCCGCTCCTCACATCCACCTAAGGCAGGGGATAAGGGCACCCCCAATGATGGGTACTGTGAGGGGGGGGCTAGGAGATGACCTAAGACAGGGGCACTTTGTTCTTTTTAAATATAAGGGAGTGAGATGTTGGGTGCTGGCATACCCAGACCCATATACTCTGTGTCAGGCTAAAAAGGCTTGGGCAAGGTCAGTGCCCTTTTGTTTACTTCCATGATCTTTGTTGATGTACCTTGTAAGGGGAACTTAAGGGGTATATAAGCTTACTAGATAAAGGCTGAGGGAGCAGAAGCAGCTGATCTCCCTGGATGATGGAACTGACTGTCTATTGAGTGCTGATTTAACCCTGATAACCCTCTCCAGGCTCGGCTACACTAGGCCGGATGCGGCAATGAAAGACAAAACAAATAGGCAAAAGACCAATGAGACAAAAAATGGTAAAAATAAAACAAAAAAGTTCTTTAAAATAGCATTTAATTTCTATTGATGTGAGACTCCCTGGGAATGAGACCTGCCTTGAAGAATAGCTGATAAAGCTAGCGACATTCAGTTGCAGATAACTTTTTTGTTAGAGGTGAGAACCTGTGTCAACTTGCCTCTTTACCTGCTGGAACTCCATCTAGCTTAAACCTGTTCACATCTCATACATACTGTCACAGCATCTAAACGTTTATATCATCAGTTTTGTTGTAAATGGAAAAATCTTTTTCTTTAAAATCTTTTATCATCTCTGGCTTTTAAAATCCACCTCCTCTCTCCCATAGCAAACCTTCCTGAGAAAAGGTCTTTGATGGAGAAATCCCATATAACACTGAGTGCTCCAAGGTCTCTTACTATCTCTGTATTATCCAGTTGTGAGTCTTTGTGTTAATTCCCAGATTCTGCAAGAACTTTCTCTGATATGTGTTGTGTGAAGCACTGATCTTTGGTTACAGCCAACGTATGTCATTATAAGCCATTTTATTTCCATGTTCCTTTAGAAGAATGATAGTTTTGTAGGTTTTCCAGTAGGCCTATAATGTGTCTAGTCTCAGATTCTCAGCACCGTAGCAGTGTTGGGTACTGGTTATACCTCACAGAGAGCGTCTCAAGTACAATCAAAGGTGTTGGTTACTCCCATAACATTCTTACTATCAACATTTTTTCTTCTTTTGTTTTTTAGATGCTGCTCCTTCTCCTCACTCTCTTCCTCCTCCTCCTCCTCCTCCTCTTTTCCTCCCCCCCCCCACTTCTCCTCTTCTCCTCCCTTTTCTGAGGATGCCAGTTTGTGGATTTTAGTTGAAAATTATTGCCACTGACATTTAGGTCTATTATTAATAGGAGTATGCTAGTTCTGGTCTTTTCAATAATTTTCTTCCAGTTTTTTTCACTAATCTGTATTGATTGTTTTACTCCTTGATTCGTCATTAATATTTGGTGATCTACTGACTCATTTTCAGTGGATCTTTTTTCTAATGTTTGTTTGTCTAGGCTCTGAGCACCATTTAATCTTTCCTTGTGGCTATTTTGTCTTGTTTCCTTTCTGTGAGTCAAATTCCTTTGAACATTTCATAAATGAAATTTAATGGTCATTAATTGCATTGCTTTATGTTTATTGTGAAAAATGTTTTCCTTTATTTTGGTGATATGGTTAATATACTATAGTACTTTAGTATACTTTAATATATTTAATATACTATAGTACTGAGTATAACTGCTGTTTTTGTTCATGTCTATTTGGGATTCTAAATGTCTTCTACAAATAAATGCCCATGTCTTTTTCCAGATTAGAGAAATTTCTATTTTCCAGTGAATAAACTTTTATCACTTTTAATCTTAATTTCCACTGCACTGTCAAATTAAATATAAACTTTTAATTGGGCCTATACTTCTGGAAACTTGTGTTTATTTTTCTCCATTATTATTTGTTTGTTGGGAAAATTCTTTAACCTTGCCTTTAAGCTCTGACAGCCTTGGCTTCATGTATTATACTGTTGATATTCCAAACTGAGTTTTTATTTGATTTAATCAGCTTTCATTTTCATGATTTCTGGTGTTTATGGTATATTTGTTTATTTATTTAGAATCTCTTTCTTGTTCAATTACTTCTCATACTGTATTGACTTCTTTAATTCATTCAACATGTTTGTTTTGTGTCCTCTTTAATGTTATTGGCTAATTTTTAAATTAGGCTTTTTACCCTTTTGTTTGACATTTCATTTACTTTTACTATTTAGGTTCTGATTACTGAAGGATTATGGGCTTTGGGTAGTTATTTTATTTGTTCTTGTTTTGTTGCTGTCTTTATTTTTGTTTTGTTTTGTTTTCCTCTGTTGAAAATTACATACTTGCTACAACAGATTTCTCTTCAATTGTTAAGTCAGAGCCTTCTTGGTGAGGACCGTCTCTGGTTCTGTGTCTCCAGTACCATTGAGAAAAGATTTGCCACTAAAATAAGAAATAAAACTAGATCTGTAGAAATATAACAAAAATTAGTTTTAAAACTATACCAAAATAAATACTGTGAAATAAACTATGCAGTTAAAATTTAATAAAGGCAAAAGTAAAAAAAAAAAAAATGAACAAAAAAAAGTAGAAAAAAAGAATACTTTTAAGAAAGAGGATAGGAAGAGAAATGTGAAAGATAAAAAATACAATTAAAACATAAATAGAATGTAAATAAATAAAACGTGATGGTGTTAAAGAAAGAAATACGAATTTGAAAAGCTTCTTTCCAGCCTGTTCGGTACTGGAATCTGCTAGATCTCAGGTAAATAGTGAGTTCCAGCTAGAGCACTGTAGTTCGCCTCCAATTTGAGCATATAGGCTGATGTTGTATGTGGGCTGAAGGCAAGGCTGGTCATGGGTATGGCATCAGTGTTAGAGCTGTATGCACATAGAAACTTTCCTTCTTTAATGCCAGAAGCCATGGTTGGCACCAACAAATTTTATGACCTACAGACCAAAGAGATTTCTCCTTACTCCAGTGGACCTAGTCTGAGCTCAAGTCATGGGTATCCCTGATCAATAGGGAACTGTGGGAAAAGAACACTCAGTTCTGTTTGTAGAGGCAACTGAGGGAATGACTTCTGCTGCCTGTCCTGTTTTTGGCTTCCAGACTCCAACCACAGTAAATCCTGTGACCAGAACAGTTATTAAGCCAAGGGAAGTCAGCAGATTGCTGGCCAATATCTGTCTACACATCTCCTAAAGAGGGAAGGTAGCTGGCCACTAGGATATCTACAGCCCAAGCTCTCAGCTTCCTGAACATCTCAGTGGATTTTTAAACATTATCACTGTTGTTTGTTTGTTTTGGGGGGTTTTTGTTTGTTTGTTTGTTTGTTTGTTTTTAATTCTTGTGGTTAACAGAGCGGGTAGTTCTTATTTAATATATGGCTAAAAGGGCCCATATGTTAATATTTCACGGTTTAAAATAACTGATTTTTTCCTGTATATGGTGTCCAGAAAGTGTTTTGGGGACCCATCAGACTTTCAGGAGATAAAACAATTACCTTTGGTCACTACCTACCTCAGTATTCCCACTGCTATCAAGCCGGGATCACACATATCTATTACCAACTGGATTGTGGAGACATCTTTGTCCTTTGCTTCCACTCCTAATCAGGTAAAACTCATTTCCACAGATCATCCAGAGTCACATCTGAAAATATAACCAGAGTGAGAGTTTTCTTTGTTCAAAATCGCAAATGACTTTCCCATGTATGTGGAATGCTCTCCTGTGATCTCTAGGCTGTTCTGAGCTGGTCCCTTCCTACCACATGATCTCTAGGCTGTTATGAGCTGGTCTCATCTATCATTTCTATATTACTTCTCTTGTCTCCCATATGTCATTCTCTGTCCTGGGATTTCTGCCTTCTTTCTCTTTGAGATGTCCTTGCCACAAAATGCTTCTTCCTGTTTGTCTGTGTGCAGGACTTCAGCGTGCCTGAGTCCTCATTGCCCATAGCTCAGCTAAAATACATCCTTAGAAAAGTTTTCCATGACCATGCTGTTATAACAACCAAATATCACCTCCCCATATAGGTGTTGGCCCTCCAATACATCCTCTTCATCAGAATCTCTTTCTGTTTCAAAAAATATACTCATGTTTTGGAGGGTTCTAGCAAATCAATGCCTCAGAAGGGCAAAATGTTGCTATTCTTTTGAATCTATATCTAACTATAGCATGAACATGCTGCATAAACGTTAAATTCAAGAGTAAAATGAGGAAATTCTTCCATTCACCAAAAAGTGGTACAGAATTCCTCCAAAGTCACAGAAATAAATCTTTTTCTAAATTAAGATACTAGCAGATGAATCTGAAACTCAACTGGAATCTGTATACTTCTTCCTATGCCTCCCTTCCAGAGCCAGGTTCTAATATATCAGAATGTGTGACTTCGGGAAATCTCTTTCATGGGGCTGAGAAACTAGTGCATCAAACACATGAACCAGCAGAGGGTGTGCTGAGACAGCCTGTAGCTCTGAAAAAAAGCTTATTCTTGACCAGTGAAAGATCCACTGTTTAGAACAAAGATCTGCTACTCAAAAGCATTTCTAAAATTAATTATAGATAAAATTGCTTACATAATTCAAAGTACTATATATTAAAATATATGGTTGTTTAATCTGTTACCTACCTAGTCGAGACTTGCCTTTCTATAACATAGAAGTGAATATGTAAATAAATTATTACATAAATTATAAAAAGTAATAAAAATTTAGCATGGAGAACATATATACCATTTGGCAATTGTCAATAATAATGAAAAGGCATTTTAATCTCACTCATTCTAGTTCTGAATTAATAAATATTGCGTTAAAGATTTATATTTTCAAATAGAATTCCAGGAAAACCAGCAAGTATAAAAATATCATTCTGTTTCTCTAAGAATACGCCAAAACAAGTTTGTTAAGAAAGTGCCTAAATAGCTAGAGATATTGTTCTATATTTTTTTCTTAGAATTTTCTATTTAGTTCCCTTAAGACTATATTAGGAATTATTGTGTTCTGTCAATGAACCTTGAAATTTAAGATAATTTCTCAAGTTTTTGTTAGTCCTTAGGAAACTGAAATTCAAAGTAAGCTCACCACTTTGCCACACCAGCATGGAGATGATACTGAAGCAGCATACTAGATTCCAGATAGACTGAATAAGATTGATTACAATGCTTAAAAACACTAAATAGGGAAATAAAATCACTCATCTTAGCCAGAGATCACATGTAATGGCATAGAAACCACCATTCTCTTATTTGCATCTCTGGCTATTGTAAACACCAAGCAATCACTCACAATATCCACTCTCCTTCCATCATAAAATCCAGATACAACCTTAAATTCTTCTTGAATGTGTTATGCAAGTAACTCTTTGTCAATCGCTTGGAGATATACTTGTGCTGGCTAGTTTTATATCAGCTTGACACAAACCAGGATCATTTGGGAAGAGGATATCTCAGTTCTGCAAATTCGCTCCAACAGATTGGCCTATGAGTAAGCCTGTGTGGTATTATTTTAATTGATGTGGATGATTGATGTGGATCCAGATGGCAAGGGATGATGCCACTCCTGGACTAATGATCCTGATTGCTATAAGAAAGCAAACTGAACAATCCATGGGAACAAGCCAATAACCAACATTGGCACCTTGAGTTCCTGCGATGACTTCCCTCAGATGGACTACAAGCTGTAAGATGAAACAAACCCTATCTCTCTAAATTTTGCTTGTTTGTTTGGAGTATTTTATTTTTATTTGCTTTTAGTTTTCTGTGTTGTTTGTTTGTTGTTTGGTTATGGTGTTTTACCACAGCAAAAGAAAAACCTTAACTAGACAGAAATGGTACCAGAAAGTAAATTACTGCTGTGACACCTAGCATGTTATTTTTAGGAAGATTGTAGAAGACCTTTTGGAACTTTGAACTAGAAAAAGCATTGAATGTTCAGAGCTCATGTGACTATTCTGTGGAAGATAGAAAGTAATGATGAGGTCAGGGCAGACAGGAAGGCCTGAATCATGAAGTTTTGACAGGAATTGTAAGAGTTCCTTAAATACTCTATGGGGGCTATTTGATATTTTGAATTAGTAATCTGTGGTTCTGGTCAGTTAGGGCTGAAGAAACTAGACCACTGTAATAGAACCTTCTGGACAGTTTGTTTTGGTCTCCTGGAGCCGAGAGAACTTAGTACTTGCTAAGCAGAGACCAGCCTCATTAAGCTGAAACCTGTGTAAGCATTTTCTCCAAGTCAGCATACAGAAACCGTGTTCCCAGGTGGCCAAAGTTGGTGTAAGAGTCACCCAGGTGAAGGGGTCGTGAACAGCAGCTAAGGCTCAGCACTACATAGCAGGATCCTGTCCCCCAAAGAGAGAACACTGGTGAGGGTGCAACCTCAGTTATAGTAAGAAAGCCCAGGATTAAACGTGTTATGGAGAAAAGATGGGCCATGGCACCATGTGAAGGCTTAAATTCCCAGAGAACCCAACACCATTGTATCTTCAATTCTGCTTCTCTCCATAGCACACAAACTACTCTGATTCTCCCTCCCGTTTCTCCACCACATACCTGTTCATCATAACGGTGCCTGCCTGTGGGCCTAAGTTGCTTTTAGTAATAGCATTTATCAAATCAATAGGAACCCTAACTAAAGTTAAACCTTTACTGAAGTTTAAAGTACTTATTATACCTTTTAATGGTAAGGGCAAATTGATGGTTATTTACGTGACTGAATAAAGTTGATTGCATATGATCTTTGAAAAATGCACTTTCAGAAAGAAAATTGAACGTATATTAAGCATATGATGACATCCACTTCTATCCCATGCCTGTTGACTGTTTCTTATCAATACCTCTCAGTGTTTCACCTCATTCAGATTTCAAATAAGATTCAAATATGAAATTCAATTAATTTATTAAAGTAAGAGATATTCTCCTTAAAGCATACAGCGCTGTTTATCAGCAATCTCAACCCAAACAACTAACACTCCAGAGATCTAGTTATTCAATCTAGATGTTAAAAAAACCCAACAGTTTATAACCTTAAAGTATTTACTTTTGTGAAAGATGCTATTATTACAATATTACATATTTCAATTTTATTACACATAATTATGGAAGATTGTTTTTCCTTTAGAAGCAATTATAGTTCATATGCTGCCCGAGAGATTATTTCTATTCTTCTTTGTTCTCTGCTTATCAGCCATGAAGTTATACCATTTCAGATGATAATACTATTCTCTAGAGCCATAGACTATCTATCAAAGCCCCTAGTTTAGACATAAGAAGCTTTTACATAAAGCCTTTTAAAATTCATATCCAGGAAAGTCCAAGAGACTCCATAAACATTACACACTACTGCTTCCCTTGCTTGCCTTCCAAAGGCTGAAAGTAAAGCTGCATTGCTGGAGACACTTTGCACGCTGGACACAGGACTTGGAGGACCTGAGCTAAATTTGATCTGGAGGCATCTTCACTGAGAACTAGCTTTCATTTTTGTTAATGATAAAAGAATATTTGATTATTAGTATGTACAATGTGACCTAGCATTAGTAAGACCCTATCTCAAAATAAAAACTAATTCTAATCTGCATAGCCAATAGCCAGTGTATAAAAAAACTGTGTACATAAATCTATAAAAAAGAATATAGGGGTACGTAGTCTAGTTGAGAGAGGAGAGTGCTCAAAAATAATTCTTTTTCTCACTTGCAGTGACAGAAAAGAATTTTTAAGTGGAATTACATAGGGAATGCTTTTTCAGAGAGAAATTTTGACAGACACTTGAATTCAATCAAAAATAAAATTACTGAATAAAAAATTTACCCTTATTTAGAGGGAAATTAACATAGGAGTTTCCTTTCAAGCCAACCTTAACTCTAATAAGAAAAACACTCAGTATCTTATTTCCAAATAAACTTTACCAGAAGTTCTCAACTCAAAACACCTTTGTAGTTTTGAGCCAGTTAGTAAGTTTCACAGTAGACATTATTCCAAATGTTAATATGAATTAGGAATTCATTCTCTCTGTGTGCGTATGGACATGTATAGCTATATGAACACACATATACCTGCTCAATCAGCATGTTACTTCTGTGTGTGTATTTATGTTTGTGTGTGTGTGTGTGTATGTGTGTATGTGTGTGTGTGTGTGTGTGTGTGTGTGTGTGTGTGTGTGTGTGTGTGTGTGTTTAGAACTAACCATTTGGCATTGGAAAATTTAAATACTCAACAATTAAGGAAAGAGAGGCTATGAATTTGAATAACAAAGAGAAAATGAGTTGGATGTTGGCAAAGAAATGGGAAATGATGTAATTATATTATGATCTCAGAAAACAAATTGAAAGAAAGAATCATCTAGAAATGCTCCAAAACCCAAGGGAATAACAGAAATCACTAGGGAGTCAGGAATCCATAGACAGACTTGAAATTCTAAAGAGATATGAGTTCATACAGTAATTCTCCTATGCACAGCTATATTGTAGAGGGCTGGGAACTTGTCTAGGCTTTTCAATTTATGAAGAAAATTAAGTAGAAATGCATTTCCAGTGAATGGACTGATTTATAGAGTGTAATTGCCTCACTTGTAGCTATTCTTGGCCTAAGTCTGTGCTTTTCTATAGAGTACACTGTTAACTTAATCCATAAGTTACCAGAAGCTAAGGAAAGAAACCATCTGCTTATGGTTATATATGATTATACATTCAGACAAGGTTATTTTCTTATTGTGTATGTGTAAATATATAGCCTACATCTTGAAGCAAGATAATTTCATCATCAAATGATCTATCTCTGAGCTGCTGTTCTTATGACACTTGCAGAAACCATTCTAAATATCTATATTTCTAATAATTTCTGAGTAGTAACCATTTAATATGATCAGTGAGTATTCATGTCTTGAGACCACCCCCAGAAACTGCTTTTTGCTAAAGTGGGTTGTGTAGTAGTGAGGTTTCTGGGTCCTGGGCGGCCAGAGTTCCAGACCCAGAAACCTGCAGCCCCAGACCCCTTAGCTGCCTGCCGCTGTTCAGGCCCCCAGAAATAACTCAGACGCTTATATTAAGTTCATGCTGTTTGGCCTATGGCTCAGGCACATTTCTAGCCTGCTCTTACATCTTAACTCAACCCATTTCCATTAATCTGTCTGCCACATGTCCCATGGCTCACCTGTGTTCCTTACATGTTGCTCCTTCGGGCTTCTGGTTCAGTCTGACTGACTCCACCCTGCTTCTCCTACCTATGCTCTGATTTCTACTCCTACTTTTTCTATGGTACCTGTCATGGGCCAAAACAGCTCCTTTATTTAAAGATTGATATTTACAGCATACAGAAATACATTCCCACATCAGGGTTGTTTCATAAAGAGTGCCTAACTAATCTAATGTCATGTGGACTATTGTGTTGTGGTAAACCAAATCTGTATGTCTATGGTCTATGGTTACTTGTGCTACCTAATGATCAGAAAGATATCACTACACATGCATATGTATCCATTACTATGATGCAAAGAGCTGTTCCATGCTGGATGAAGAACCCATCCATTTAACAGTGAAATCATTATCATAGGTTTTTTCAAGAGATCATGTCACAAAGGTGCTTACAAAGGCCAGGCATTTACCACTGACTGAGTTTATACAGGCATGAATAAAAGAGACCTTACCTTGTTGTAAGTAGACTCTAGTTCCTCCATTTCAGTACTTCTTATATCTGTCACACGAGCACCAGGGAGGCTTCTTGCAGAGAGTGGCAGATATCAATTAGCCTGGTAGGTTTTTTTCTGCTTAGTTTTTGCTTCCAAGAAATATGTTCTTCTTTTAGTGATGCAACATGATAAAAGATCTTCATATTTTATGCTCACACTCATATATATTAATCTCATATCACCCTAGACTTTTATGGAAATAATTTACTTTTTTATCTTTCCAGATCCCTAACATGTTGTCTATATTTTGTTGCATCTCAAAAATTTCTCTTTCTCCACAAAGTGGTTCTCTGGACTCAGAACACACAGGGAAGATTTTGCTTTACAGTCTTTCAAGTCCACATCATATTGAATCCTTAACATAGTTTTAGTTACTATCCACTTCTAGTTGGTACTACATGCTAAACAAATACTTTTTAAAATTAAGCTTAGGATTTTTTACTCTGGCGTCGTCCAGTCACATGGGACTTTCCATATAGAGATAGAGGACTAAAGAGAAAGGTGCTATCTGGCTGTCCACTTGTACAATTTGATTTAGTCCTCTCCTAGCAGATACTGTCCTTTGTGTTAGCCTGCCTTCGGTCTGCATAACAAAATGTCAAGATAACTAACATACTAAAAGAGAGGAGAAAAAGGCAATTGTATTCAGAGGTAAAGAGATTTCCTTCCATGATCAGTTGTCCCATTGTTTTTGGCCTGTGGTGGAGCCACAGAATCTGGTAGAAATGCATAATGAAGTAAAATAGTGTATCTCATTGTCAAAGGCAAAGAAACTAGACAATGAAGAAGGACCAGAATCCTGCTACCACCTCCAAATACATGTTTCCAGTGACCTAAGACTTCCCACTAGGCTCTGCCTTTTAAAGTTCCTACTCATCTTTTTATGTATGCACCTTTAGGGTGGCATTCAAGTCCCATGTTATACCATGTCTCCCCTTCCTACTTTCTCCAGAGCAACAAGACACACTCATTTGTTGGTCTTATTCCAGAGGGAATATTGTAGCATGGCCCCTCAACATAAGTGTTTAAGATTTCATATAGTGATGATACCTGAGTATTTACATCTCATTTTCAGAAATTAAGAGTCTTGTGAAGATTACTGTATCTGTGTCTTATTCATTTTATTAATCAAAAGAATGTCACTGATAGAATGAATGGACATAATGGTGTATAGTATGCCAAAATTCACTGTGTATGTTTGGAATATATTATGAGAGAGGCTTGGAGACAACCCAGGGACAAGCATATAAGTATCTAATATCCTATCTAAATGCAAATTATTTTCATTAGTATTTTAAAAGTAAAATAGTAAACATTTGCCAAATTGGTAAATAAATACATGTATATTATAGCTGATATCATATTAATACATGGCAAAGGTCTCATGTATGTGCCAAATGGGTTGTAATTGGGGTTATCATATGGTTGTACTTGTCATAATCTAATAGGCAGCAGTCAGTCTAACAGATCTGTTCAGTTTCTGCTAAGGTCAAACTGATCTAACTATATGTAGTGGGACCACCAGCTCTGCATCTTTAGAATGAGCCTAGCATTTTCTCTATAAAAAGACAGATGGTTAAAAAAAAGAAAAGAAGAGATAAAAAAAAAATTTCAGGATTTAAAAATTAAATCTATTCTCTAAGGTGTATTTTACCTTTTCTTAGCAACTCCTCAAAAATGTGAAAACCATTCTTTAGCATGAAAGTGGTGGAAAGACTGACCAAGAACCAGATTTTGTCCAAAATGTGCAGTTTTATGAATCTTTCTTGAGATCATTAAGGTGGTAGCAATCTTTGCCAGTCCCTTATTCTGGGGTGTGATTGGGTTATTGATTTATTACCTCAGCTGTGGTGGAAAGTAGCTTTAGAGGATGCCTCTTGGCCTTCCTCACTCTGATAGAGCCTACCTATCCAATCAAAACACACTGTGGGTGTGCTAATGGCACAAACATGCCAATCCCAATTATACATTAAGGTCTGGGAAACAATAACTGATTTGGTCATCAAATCCAATGCATTTTGTCCAAAATTTCATTTATTGTCTGAAGCCCGTCATTTATAATTAGCCTTGTAGATCATTTGATATTTAGCTATGAATATATAGCGTTCCACTAAAAATAAAATAATAATAAAAGGACAAGAGGAACTTTAAGTCAATATTTGGCCAACTGTAATTTAATGAGCAGCATTGCTTTCTTTTTTCAGTGATGCATTATTGTAAAATAAGAGCAATTCTCAGAGCACAGAGAAAGAAACCGGGGAATAGACAGAGAGAAATGAAGATATACCTCAATGTCAGAGCAGTAATGAAAAGTGTAACAAAATTTGGGTCTAAAACAAGAGTGAGACATGAATAATAGATGATTGTAACTGAGATCTTAATGACCTCAGGCCATAGGAAAGAAAAGTAAGGGCAGCATAATTTGGAGCAAAGCCCTCTTGGATAAGCTGAAAGCTTCTAAGAGGTATGTTACCCTGTAGAAATAGAAGTTCTGTGAGTTGCTATCCTAGTATAGAAGCTGCCAATTAGATGGAAAGATTTTAAATAAGAAAAAAATATGATGTCAAGTTTGATTGATGTGTCCAAATTTATCCTAGCCACATGGAATTAAAACCGTTAAATTTGAGTTTTGAAGAATCTTGGTCTCAAAAGAAATTATAAATTCTGGCAACTACAAAATCATTCTGTAGAGATTCAGCCATAGCCCAGGACACATAAGTTTTACAGAGACAAAAATTTCATACATTTTAAGTTTTTAATGAAAATAAAAATTGAAGCATAATTGATGTGGGAATGCCTTTCTGTATGCTGTGAATAGCAGTCTTTAAATAAAGGAGCTGTTTTGGCCCATGACAGGCACCATAGAAAAAGTAAGAGAAGGAATCAGAATAGATAGGAGGAGCAGGGCGGAGTCAGAGACAGAAGGAGCCAGAAGCCCAAAGGAGCAACATGTAAGGAACACAGGTGAGCCATGGGCCACGTGGCAAAATAGATTAATGAAAATGGGTTGAGTTAAGATAAGAGAGCTAGCTAGCAATGTGCTTGAGCCATAGGCCAAACAGCATAAAGTTAATATAAGCGTCTGAGTCATTTTGGGGGCCTGAACAGTGGCAGGCGGCTAAGAGGTCTGGGGCTACAGGTCTGTGAAACTATTACATTGTAACAGATGGTGCCCCTGGGTGGGCAGAATATCCACTTAAAGCCTAAGAAAGTTTTAAAAAGGATTTTAACATAGAGACTGAGCCAAAAAGCTTCCAAATTGTGTATACAAAGCAGGTCATTGTACAAAGAAAGCGTGGTATCCGGGTCACATTCAAAATGGCACCAACAGACTGACAGCAGGCAGTGTAAACTGCAATCAAGCCAGTTCCTAAAATCTCAAAAGACTCAGTAACATGTTATTAGTTCAAGGTTTCTGTTTATTTTGACCAAGAAAAAAAAAAAACAAAAAAAAAACAAAGACAGATACTTAGTAGGAGCATTTTCTTGGGTCTGTTCTGTTTGCTGGCCACAAACAGATGCCAAAACTTAACTGATTCAGCTTTACAAAATCTATGTGGTTCTTTAAGAGAGTATGAGTATTTTAAAAGCTCTTATGGTTAAAAGATGATTAAAGATTCACAATAAAACAGATTCAGATAAGAAGAAAAACCTGTAAATGGGTTACAATGTGTATAAAAGGTACGTGGGCTTCAAAAAAAATTTTTTAAAAAGTCTTTAAAAAACAGAGTAATAAAACAATAATAAACCACGTAAAGATAAAAAATAAACACAAAATCTAGATTTTGGTTGTTATTGTGTTTTCTTTTAATTTTTTAATTATTAATGAGCTAACTACAAAAAGACCATAGATTACAAATGCAAAGGCTGCTAAGTTAAATAAAAATACATATTTTAAAGGTATTTTGATTTTAAAATTTGTGTCTAAAGATTTATTGCTTTAGAAGTGTTCTGCTTTTGTTTCCACAAAAGATGAGAACCTGTGGATTGCTTCCAGGCAAATATGGTTTCATCAACCAAGACCCCCTAAAAAAAATCTCTGATATAAAGATATGGCCATATCAGCTTCAAGACTATGATCCAGTCTCAAAAACCCGTGAGATTTTCAACACCCCTTAATCAGCAAAAAATAATAATAATAAACCACCCAAATTCCCAAAATATTCCTTATAAATGTTTGTTTTCAATATAAATGGTTAATGGTCATAGTTAATCTCTTTCTAAGAAGAAAAAGGGGATGTGGTATATGAATAACTTTTTTAAAAATTCGATTATTTAATTTACTTAGATCAGGAAATCAGCTGTTAATCTCAAAATGCTTTACATTGGCATAGACTTTGGTTTACTGATATAAATTTAAGGTCAATTTTGTTATGCTAAATGTATTTTTCTACTCTTGTTTATGGTATGATGTTCATGTAACTGATTTAAAATTGTAATATATAATTAAGAAATGCAGGTTAATAGTCACCTTTGATAATCAAACTTATAGTCAGGTTAGTTAGAATTTTTAGGTATACAAAGATATATTTCAATTAGATAGGTAATCTTCAAAGACTTCTAAGACCTACAAAATGTGGCATTTAAAATATTTTAAGAACTTAGACTTTTCTAGCAGTGAGACAGATCTGCTCCTAGCA
Source organism: Phyllotis vaccarum (assembly GCA_033318265.1). Taxonomy (NCBI): domain Eukaryota; kingdom Metazoa; phylum Chordata; class Mammalia; order Rodentia; family Cricetidae; genus Phyllotis; species Phyllotis vaccarum. The sequence continues at coordinate 118,887,536 of JARWLC010000005.1, forward strand.
TCACCAACTTACGTCAAGAGAAAAATGGGCATCAAAGAAACTCCATATGGAGATTAGTTTCTTTGTGGCATCGGTTAGCCACTAGACATAAACTTGTTATATTGACTGTGTGACAGTATGCTGTTTAAACTGGACATGCAAGTTCCATAGGAAGGTGACCTCTGAACTTTGGCAGAATAAGCTGAGATGGTCATTTAGGTTCCTGCTTTGCAGAGAAAAACTGTCAGACACTCTTCTAGACTCGAGGAGAAGTGACTGATGAACTATACCAGAATAGGCAGAGCAGATTTCCTGTTTCACTAAAATGAAAAGAGACTCTGAGCCTGTAGGCTAAAGATAGATGCCCCAACTTTATAAAAGAACTTTGGGTGACTGTCCAGGCAGATAGGTGTCATCTCTGTCCTTTCTATTTTGGAAGTTGCTTACACTTCTGGTTTACTTGGGTAAATATATCCTTTGATCTGGTTGAAGATCAAATAGTTATAGGTACATTTTTTCTTAGTCATTTGAAAAGTATATTAGATATGAAACTTTAGATTCATAAAGATAAGGTAGATGATAAGAGTATTTTCTTTAAGTTTGCTAAATACAAATAGACTATATGTTGTAACTGTAATTCTTGCTTGATAGCTGTTTTGTTATATGTAATTTTGCCATGTTAAAATTGAAACCTTCCTTTTTGATTAGACAGAAAGGGGGAAGTGATGTGGGAATGCCTTTCTGTATGCTGTGAATAGCAGTCTTTAAATAAAGGAGCTGTTTTGGCCCATGACAGGCACCATAGAAAAAGTAAGAGAAGGAATCAGAATAGATAGGAGGAGCAGGGCAGAGTCAGAGACAGAAGGAGCCAGAAGCCCAAAGGAGCAACATGTAAGGAACACAGTTGAGCCACGGGCCACGTGGCAAAATAGATTAATGAAAATTGGTTGAGTTAAGATAAAAGTGCTAGCTAGCAATGTGCCTGAGCCATAGGCCAAACAGCATAAAGTTAATATAAGCGTCTGAGTCATTTTGGGGGCCTGAACGGCGGGCGGCTGGATCTCTGGCTGCCCAAGAACCCAAGAAACTAGTACATTGTAACACATAATGACAAATGACCAGTAAGAGAAAGAACTATTATCATTCTCATGTCTGGAAATTACACATTTTTCTAAAAAATAATTTTAACAAACTTGGGTAATATTTTAAATGAATAACCAAATTATTTAATAGTCCATACAAAGGTTTATGATTATATAAATTTAGAGCAAAGGTCATGAACTACACTGTATTTTAAACTATCTGAACTTTCAAAATGATAAAAATAGGTTTTAGTCTTCACCTAAGAAATTCCAAATATCTGTCTCATAATCTCAAACCTGAATGAAGTAACTGTTTCTTTATAGGTAACAGTGTAAGAAAATCCTAGAAATTAGTTAAAGAAATACTTTATATTTTAAGTTTCTCATTTACACAGAACATTCCAGTAAGCATATCCCTTCAGACTAAACATATCTCTTAAACTAGTTCTGAGAACTCTGTGTTCATATACATAGCCATTTTTTTGGTTGATAACCTGTTTTATATTTGGTTATTGGATTCTTTGTATATTCCAAATATTAATCCTTTATCAGATATATAGTTGACAAAGATTGCCTCTCATGCTATGCATTTACTTTTCTCCTGCCCAGATTTTTAATTTTATGAAATCTAATTTGTCAAGACAATATTGTATTGTTATGGAATAAAACATATGTTTAACTATGTAAAGATTTGTTAAATGTGTTTATGCTGCATTTGTTTAATTATGTAAAGGTGTGTTGCCTTTGTTTATGCGGTTTTATCCTTGCCTGCCCAAGGCACATGATTCTAATAAAAAGCTATATGGTCAATTGCTAGACAGAGAAGGGATAGGGAGTGGCCAGCCATCCAGGTCACAGTCAGCCAGAAACAGAGGAAGCAGAAAAGCAGGGTGTACAGTACATCGATGGATAGAAATGGATTAAAGTTAAAAAAAAAAAAAAAAAAGGAAAACTAGCCAAAATAATCCTAAATTAAGGCAAAGCTTTCATAATAAGTCTCCATGTCATGATCTGAAGGCTGGCAGTTCAAGAAAGCCTGCCGCACTGAATTTTCTGCATTTCCACATTATATGTAAAATATTGCAGAAAGCAAAACAAAACCCCAGATCTGAAAATCTTTTGATTGACGCAGACTGATATTTCTATGTATATTTGGAAAATGAAAGCAATCTCTAAAGTGAATATCTTACACGTAGTCTTCAGAAAACTTCAAAATGGAAACAGTTGAACAATAAGCCCCTATGAAAAAAAAGAACAGAGAATTCATGGACAAGGGCTAAGAATTCATTAGGTTATCTTTACTACATAATTCTTATCATTTTTATTTAAAATATTAATTAGTTTTAGGAAGTCCCATTTATTAACTGTTGATCTTAATGCCAGCACTACTGGAGTCTTCCTTAGAAAGGATTTTTGTGCAGTGAGTACAAAAATAATTCCTACTTTATCTTCTATTACATTCTAGGTATTAGGTCTTATGTTGAGGTCCTTAATTGATTTGGAGTTGAGTTTTATGTCGATTAAAAGACAAGGATCTACTTCTACATTTATCTAGTTAGACCTGAACCATTTATTAAAGATGTTGTCTTTTTGGAAATGGAGTGTGGATTTATATGCGGCTTCCCAGTTCCATGCCATTGTTCAATACATCTGACTTTATACCTGCGCCATGCTATTTCAGATGGTTGATATCTTCAGCAGATATACTATTATTCAGGTTGGTTTGAATATCTTAGGTTTTTTGTGTTCCTATATTATATTTAATATTTTTTCAATTTCTGTGAATAATTTGCTGCTGCTGATTGAATTTTAGTAAAGTGGCCATACAATTAATCCTACCAATCCATAAATATTGAGGGGGTCCTTCCATATTCTGGTATCTCCTCCAATTTTTTTCTTTCTTTTTTTGGTGTCTTAAATTTTTTATTGTACAAATCTTACGCTTCCCTAGCTAGATTTCTGCCTCAATCTGCTTAATTTCAATAGAGAAATACTATGGAGTTACATCAATTTCATATCCCAATACTTTACTGAGTGTTTTTATGAGCTGTATGAGATTTGTAGTAGGTTCTATTTGGAAATTGAAGTAGAAAGAGAAAATATAAGTCTTGTATGTGATGTGTGTGTGAGATGTAATTATTGTAACAAAAGGACTAAATGCTTTTAAAAAATAAATACGAAGAATCTATGATAAAAAAAAAAAACACACACACTCACCCTCACTCCTCAGGTAACCAAGAGCCCACCACTGAACAAGCTCAGCATTTTCCCCTCAATTTCCCTTCTGAGCAGAGCTAAGAAACAGCTTTAAAATAGTATAAATGTCATTCCCAAGTCTTCACTGGAAAAATGGTATATTACAAACAATCTAATGTTTGGATGTCTTACACTAATTTTATGATTTATTTTGATTTTACTTTGAAATACATCTGAGCAAGAACATCTAATTTTTCAATGCTTCAAGATTCTTTATATATCTGAGAATTTAATATCAGTTTGAAAAAATATATGTTTTATATATACTCAGGGGAATACCACTCAGCCAAACAAGAAGAGGATGTCATCATTAAAAACTAGTGGATACTTTTTTAAGTGAAGTTAACCAAGTAAGAAAGACAAATGTACATTATGTCACTTACATGTGAAGTGTTTTTTTCTTTTTAAAGTTAACTCAAAAGAGCAGGGAGTGAAGTGGCAGATACTAGGGACTGGAGGGGAAATATTAGTCAGAGTATATAAAATTTCAGCTAGTCTTGAAGAATAAGCAAAGAGATCTACTGAATCATATGGAGACTCTAGTTAATATAGTTAATATGCTGTGTTCTTTATTTAACTTTTATTAGGTCCTTAATAGTATTTTAAGTGTCCTCACCACCAAAAGTATTTATAAGTATGTAAGTTAGTACCTGTGTTATTTTAATTTTATTCCAAAATCTATAGGTCAAAAATACATTTTACAAGATTACATACACACACACACACACACACACACACACACACAGAGAGAGAGAGAGAGAGAGAGAGAGAGAGAGAGAGAGAGAGAGAGAGAGAGAGTTGTAAGTTTAAGTAAATAAATAGGAAAATTATATCATTGATGTTTTGCTAAACAGACATGTTATCAAAACTGCATCTAAATATTATCTTTATACCCTTATATTACTGCTTCCCTTGATCTTAGTCATAGACATTTCCTTTTGCACTGGGCAAAGATTCACAATGTGTCAAAGTAATGAAGAGAAGTGGCTGCTGGGTATGCGGTCCTAAATGGGGCATTTCTGTACTCTTTCTATGGGTCAGAGAATATCATGAAAGAGAGAACAGTAAAAGTGTGAGAGCCAGAGGACAGGGAAGAGTATTGTGGAACACTGTCTTCTAGATATAGCACGGCTGTTGCACTCATGAACTCATATCAGCTGTGACTACCCACAAAGCTGGGCCATCAACATTTGAGGTCCTCATAAGCACCCCTACTTCCTGGGCTAGAGGTAGTTAATAGTAAATAGAGGAGAAGGAATTATATTCTTTAACATTAAAATTTGGAGCTCTGAAGAGCTCACTGAATCAAGAACAACCACTGGAGATCCTTCTGGAAAAGAAGGTAGGCCTTCCAACGGTAGGCATGTGCAGTATGTGGAGCCTCGAGGGGTGGGACCATACTGTATTCCTGTGTGTGTGGGCTGGCACTTTGGAGCCCATTCCCTGCATAGGAACACCTAACCCGACATTGACCTTGGGATGAGCAAATCCGACTTGCCTGGAGTGGATGTGCCATGCTGAGCTGACCCACCTTGGGACTTTTTGCTCTTTTGGGAGAGAGGATGGGTAGATGGGGAGGGGCTAGGCTGAAAGCTGACTGGAAGGGATTGGGAGGAGGGAAGGGAGGGGGATCAAAGTGACACATAGATAAAAATGGCACTTTTTAATAAAAAATATATTTTAAAAAATCACTGAAAAGCTGCCCTTGCACATGTAAATGACTCCTAAGGATGTTTATACAAGCATTGCTAATCAAGTACAGTGGGTCACAAAACCCAAAAATCCATGGAAGTATGAACGGTACGTACTGGTAAAAAGGGGCTCAAAGGGAGTTGAAGAAATGGGAGGGGGGGAGAAGAACAACAGAAGTCAATATAATAAGTGTACTTTAAACATAATCTGCCTTTGTACTAGAAGTTCCAAATTCCTTCAGCACACAGGGCTCATAAACCATAGACTAGTTCCTGGAAAGATCTAGAACACAGTCAAGAAAATAGGGAAATGAAAACAAACACATCATAGCATCTATTCAAATAAAACTCTAAATGTTTAAACGTGTGTTTAGTGGAAGGCACCTTCCTCCAGGCTGTGTGCCCACCCTAACCACACGTTGAAAACTGTCCCACCAAGATCCACTCAGCTGCCCAACTCCAAGCATCTGAACACCCTCCTTATAGCCCGCCCTCCCCAGCAACCCCAATAGACTACATAGGCACAGGTGCAAACCACACCAATAGGAAAAACAAAACATAGACACAGGTTTCAAATCACAACAGCTGGAAAAACAGGCATAGGCACAAGTCACACCAGTGGAAGAAAAGACAAGGAAGTGCCAGTGTAAGGAGTAAGACTACGTTCACCAGCCAAAAGAGCAATATGGCACAAGCAGAACCCAATCATCATAAAACAGGAAAGCTGAACATTCCAATGCAGCTGAAACACACACACACACACACAAAACCCTCAAAAATTACTTTATGAAGAGGATAAAGGCTCTTAAAGAGAAAATGAAAATTTCTTAAAGAAGTTCAAGAGAAGACAAACAAAAATGAATGAAATCAGAAAATCCTTTCAAGAAAGCTAAGAGTAAGACAAACAGGTAAAGAAAATGTTCAAAACTTGAAAACCGAAACAGGAACAATACAGAAAACACAAACCAAGGGGAATCTGGAAATGGGAAAGCTGAGAAAGTGAAAAGGGATGACAGAGAATACAAGAGGTGAAAGAGAGGGTCTCCTGAACTGAAGAACAATACAGGAAGTAGAGTCTTCAGTCAAAGAAAATGTTACATCCAATAAACTAACACAAGACATTCAGGAAATCCGGGCCACCATAAAAAGACCAAACCTAAGAATAATAGGAATAGAACAAGAACATGAATCCAAGCTCAAAGGCACAGAAAATATACTCAATAAAATCATATAAGAAAAATTTCCCAACCTCAAGAAGTTTATAAAGGTACAAGAAGCTAACATAACACCAAATAGGCTGGACCAACAAAAACAACAAAATGTATCATCGCCACATAATAATCAAAACAATAAACATGCACGATAAGGAAAAAAATTAGGAGCTGAAGAGGAAATAGTCTAAGTAATGTATAAAGGCAGACGTATCAGAATTACACTATACTTCTCAATGGATTCTCTTAAAGCCAGAAGGTACTGGACAGATGTTTTATTGACACCAAGGGACCATGGATGCCAGTCCAGACTACTATACCCAGCACAACTTTCAATCTACATAGAAGAAACAAGATATTTCATGAGAAAACAATTAAACAATATCTATCCACAAACATAGCATTACAGAAAATACTAAGAGGTAAATTCCAGCCGAATGTCTGATGAATATTGAAAAGAAGTCTCATGAATTCAGAAGTCATGGCGATTGGAACAATAACAGACAAACTTGGACCCAGAGCTGAGTTTGCTTCCCAGAATTATCCTGATATATTGGGACATCTGCAGGCAGTTTTAAATAATTATGAGGTTTCTACATGTAGCACAAATGTCCAGGCTGATTCAAAGCATATGCTATTTGTCAACGGTGATATAATTCTTTACAGCTTTTCATGGGGCTGTCAGAAAACAGCAATATCAGAGAAAGGCCAAACTGTAGATTTGGGCTCACCCGGCACCACCACCTTGCTGGCACTAGCAAGGCAACCTTATACGAGTCACTTAACCTACTAAGCCATATTTCCAGTCTGAAAATGTGTCTAATAACATCAAGAATTATTACTATTAACAATAAAAGATAGCAACAAAAGTCAAGAGATTAAATATCACACAAACAATGTAAATACTAGTTATTCACATATTGCTAGCTGAGAAATAATCAATCAATGCAGGATAATCTGCTTTGTGTCTTAACCTGGATGTTAGTCAGTGTGAGGTCCTGACCTGTGACCTGATTCTCTGCAGCATTCCCATCTCTGTCTTCTGCTATCAACCCTACTGTTTTCACAAATGAAAGCAGCTCTAGTGCTGTCTCCCATCAATAATGGTCTGTCTTCAAATGTACGGTCTTAATGAGAGAATGTACATCTGAAATGCATCCTAGGTGGGAAAAGGTATTTCTGACTTGTCGGCTGAATACAATAAACTAATACCTGATTCTGTGCATCTTTTCTTTATTATAAACAAGTTGTGAGAGCTCTAATTCTACTTCAGTTTAAGGAATCGTTCTGCATTCCAGATGTTTTAGTTACTCTTCTATTGCTGTGATGAGACACTACAGCTAGGCAGTTTATGAAAGAAATAGTTTAGTTATAGCTCCCAGTTTCAAGAAGTGAGTCCATGACCATCGTGGCAGAGAGGATAGCAGGTATGGCACTTAGAGCTGAAGCTGAGAACCTACGTCATGGTCCATATGTGTAGGGATGAGGTGGGATTTGAAGCCCACCCCCAGTGGAACACTTTCTTCTAATTCTTGCCAAATAGTTCCACCAATTGGGACAAAGTCTTCAAATATAGGAACAAATGGGGGCCATTCTTATTCAAACCACCACACAATATAATCCAAAACAAACATTCAAGATTTCATGTGCCTCTTTTCCTAAGAACCAAATGACTTCGGTTTAAATTCTTCATACATTGAGTCGATAAAGATAACCAAGTTTTTAAGCTCAAGATGTTGGCTCCTTTGTCATCTTTTAAAAACTATCCATAACCCTCTGTGTTTGGCTTATAAAAAAAATTCAGAATTTGAGCCAATTGTGAAAATATATTGATTACTTTAAAAGTTACTAATGTGTGATTTTTAAAAAAGACAGAAAATTAACTAGACAGTGTTGGTTATAGAAAACAAAATAGCAAGAGAGAAAGAAAGGCTCCAAACATATTTATTCATAATTCACTAATAAAACTTTAATTTTGCTGAGGTAAAGCCAACCATCAACCTGCCAGATCAGCTTCACTATCTGCTGTTGAGGCAGCCAAGTCTACCCAGACCTTTATTGTATTTGGCATCAGATGAAGTATCCTTACTTTAGTATGCTGAGTGAAAAAAGTTATAAGTATAAGGCAAATAAACCAGTTGCATAAATATAAGACAAATAAATTAGTTGGGTAATTTCATAAAAATAAAGTATGGTTTTCAAATCCTTAATTAGTTTTTAAGACATAGCCAAAGTAAGTCCAAAGTATATGTAAAGGGAACACTTAGATTGCATTCCCTAAAGTATGAAGTCTCTGGGGTATTAAAAGCTGCACCATCAGTTACATCTTCGAATGAATCTAAGTTACTAAGTATATAACAACTGGCATTGGAAACCACAACCATACTTATGTCTTTGGAGTCCAAAAATGTCATTCTTATGTTCAAGTATTATCAGAAATTTACACAAAAAAATCATGAGTATAGAGCATTTCCAAATTCTAGATAAAAGAGACAGGAAGACAGCAACTCAAGGGAATTTTATTTCTCAAAGATACAACAAAAATAGATAAACAAATATATTTTATACATTTTGTAAATCCCTTAAGAATAAAAAAATATTTTATGAATAATTTTCATTTCCACCAAGATGTTCCTTCTCAGAAACATTAGGCAAGCAAGTCTTCCACCAATGTTTTCTCATTTCTGGTCTTAATTCTGGGATTAAAGGCCTTTCTCTTCAGCACACCTCAAAGCTCAATGCAGAGATGACTTATAGATCATAAAATTAAGCTAAAAAGGTAATAGAGCCATTAGCATAAGTAACCAATTTTACCACTTAAATTCTTTAGAAAACAGCTCATGCTTCTATTACTTTCCCAGTCTTACCAGAAAAGTAAAAAAGAATCAGTGCAATGCATGAATTCCACATTTGTATGCAGACCTTCAGATCCACTCTGCCAAGCCTCTCATTTCCAGTAAGCATTGAATATTCAAGCCTCCCCTTTTCTCGTGTACATAAATCCAATGGCTGTCTACATAGATCTACTCATTATTATATAAAGCAGAAATAACTCATATTCACTTGCCTAGACAAAGAATTATAATTTCCTTCAAGAAAGAAGTCTATTTTGTGACCATAAAATATTTAAATCAGAAAAGGCTATTTGAGACCATAAGGACTTAACTTTCCTGACTTCCTTCACAATTGAGTCTGTATGTATCTTTCTCAAGATGTAGTTCTGCTTAAATGATTTCCTTCTCTCTTATCTGCTACTTCTGGGTAAATTGGAAGCCATTTTATTTTGTTTTATTTTTAGCAACAGCTTACTTTCATATATATCATCACTCATATATTAATTGAGACATTGCCTTGTGTCATCTACTGTATTTGTTTTTAATATATGTCTATTTAATAATCTCAATGAGTAACTATGCTCAATATGTTCTACTACTATATTATACAAAAAGCTTTTTAGAGGAGAAAGAATCTGCAAATCGTCAGAGTTTGTTAGTGAGACCACATACCTTGAACCATAGCTATGTGATTTGAAGCATATTTATGCTATGGTGTTACAATTAACAATGGAAAAAGCTAAGACTTACATTGAAAGTAAAAAGGGAAAAACATAGCCTTAAAATGTAAAGATACAGCTAATGTTAGAAACTTCAGGGAACAACGAAAGTAAGAATGAGTGAAAATCCAAATAGGGAACATTGTGTGGTATAAAAGGAGAGACATTTTGTGGTCATGGTCTTTAGGTAATAATTTTGCTCATAGTTCTGTAAGAAACACCACAACTAGAACTGGAAAGATGATAAAGATTTTTCTATGAAATTTTGTTGAAAATTTCAAGATCAAGAATCTATATAAAGGTAGAAAAGGAGAATCAACTCCACAATTTTATTCTGACTTCCACATTTGTCTGGTGATGGATGTGTGTGCTAATACACACACACACACACACACACACACACACACACACACACACACACACACACACACACACACACACACTTACATGCACACACATATATACACACATATATATGGATGTATGTATATAACATGCACACACAGTAATAATACTTTTAAGTCTCACAGCAGCATTGAACCTGATTGCATTTTCTTGCTGAGTTTGGTTGATTTTTATTTATTTTTTATTTTTTTTCAGGGAGGGGTTATGGTTGGGGATTTTGTTTTGTTTTGTTTTTTCTTTGTTTGGGGTCTTTTGTTTTGTGCTTTGAGGGGTTACTTCGTTTTATTTTGAAGATCTTTAATCCCTCCAAATGAAAAATAAATTCTCAAAAGCAGCTAGTCCACCCTCCCACCCTCATGTCACTATTAGCTAATTTACTCATGATGTTAATTTAGCAAAGCATTAAAGGCAAAATATTATTAAAGGAAGATTCTAATCATATAAAATCTCTAACCTGAAAGATAAGCTTGATAACAAAAAATATTTATCTTAGTTTTGATAGATGTGCAAAGTATAGCATAGGCAAGAACATAGGGGGACCACATGTAGTTGCATTGTAAAATTGACAACATGCCATATAAAATCCATCACTATATTTCATGTCTCCTCTTCATCTCATTAAAAATAAAAGCAATAATGATACTCACAGAGGTCTCTTGGCAAAGCAATGGGATCTATCAGCTTATACCAGACCTTTCTATTCATCTAATCACCAGTCTGTCATCAGAGTCATTCCATGTGAGTTCCACAAGCAACCAATCCTAGGCCTTGCTAAGATTTCTACCTCAGTGAAGGCTACATAAAAGAATTTATAATGGTCTGAGGAACATAACTTTTACCAGCCACTAGCACCTGTGACAATCTTCTATTTACCACCTTTGGGTCACTTTTTCAAAGCTGTCACTATGAACATTTTCTCAGTTATTCATTGAAAATTACAAGAGTTTCTACAACCGAGGGCCCATGTTTCCTCACCAAACTGCCATAGTTCATCCAAAATACCTTTTTCACTATTTCTTTCAAGGTGGTTTCCTTGGTGAGGTACAAATTAGCCGTGCATATTGCCACCCCTATGGTTTTCACTTCCCTTTCTCTGACATGCAATGGCAGCCTTCCATTGTCTACCTATCCTTGAAATTTTTTCTGATGTTTTTATCCCTTGCTAAAGTGAACAACATAACACTTTTTGACCCCATCTGAATGGTTAAGTGCTTGATAATAGTGAATTCTGTATTGTTCTCCAATAATTTCCTGCCTATGTATCCACATGGCACTTCCATGAGAGCAAGAAATGTGCCACCTTATCACTCAAAATAAGAATACAAAGATGTATTTGTAATTACTCTCAGATTTCAAATATAAACAGAAATTGTCCCTTGCAGAGCAAGACTTATAAACACTCTATATTATTTGTACTTGTCAGAATCTCTATAATATGATGCAGATAGCTAATAATTACTCATTGAATTAAAACGCTGTGCTGCTTTCCAAAGAATGCTCAGATTTTTTTCAGTTTGCGGTTATATCTCAAGAATTAGTGTTGAAGCACAGAAAGTAAGAGGAAAGTGGAAATACTTTAAGCTCTAAGATCAGTGGGAAGTAATATGAAAAATATTATGTATTAAGGAGTAAGCTATATTCCATTGGTAAAGTATTAATGACATTTTAACAGTAGGGTAATTTGGCTGGCAGATATGTGAACATATAAGTTTGATATCTAAATTGATGAACTTAGGAAATCTGAAATGGCTACAAGGAGATGTTGAACAACTTTCATCATAGTGTAAGGAATTATGTAGATTTAAACTTGGCCAATAACAATGAAGCAACCAGAACATGCTGAGAATTTACTGTTTAGATATTTGGCAGGGAGGGATCAAGAAAGCAATGTTCTAGAAACTCTGAAAAATATCTCTCTCAAAAGAAGAAAGAAAATCAAAATAAATAAGCAGAAAGTACAATAACAAAACAAAAATAAATGGAGTCTATTCTGTGTTGGTCAAATACTTCTGGGCATGGACCCTGCTCTGGAGTGCGAGTGACATGTCAACAGAACCTGTATTGGAGATAAATGATTTTCCTGTTTTTAGTAGGTATCAATTGACAATAGTTTCTTGATTAGAGTTAGGACCCCGAGTTCACCTTTGCCTTTTAGTGCTGGGACCCTATCTGGCTTGAATCAAGGTAGGTATTGTGCATGCTTACATAGGTTCTGTAAGTTCACATGAGCATCAATCTTATTCTGTCTGAAAGACAGTGTTTCTTAGGATTCCTTCACCACCTTTGACTCTCACAATCTATCCTCTTTCTCTTTTTCACATTGATCCCTGAACCTTGAGTGGAGGGCTTATGAAGACATCCCATTTAACAGTGAGTACGTCAGAGACTGTATTAATTCCCATCTGCTATAAAAAGCTTCTCTAGTGCAGGTTTAAAGAGACACATATCTATAGGTTTAGCAATGTGTCATCAGGAGTCATTTTATTGCTATGTTCCTTTAGTGTGACAGAATTATGTTTTTCCTAGGCCCATGGCTTTTGTTTTATTTTGCAGCCCACTGACTTTGACTAAAATCTTTCATGTGAACATAGTTTAAAAAACTATGCTTTGGAGCCTGGTGGACTCACCATTAGATGTACTGGGGGAAAAAAAAACAAAAACAAAAACAAAAAAAAAACCCAAAAAACTCTGAGAATCCATAAGCAGGAAATAAATTGGCAGGGTTGAGTAGGATCCCATGAGTCTCTCAGCTTGCACTTGCTGTTTACAAGCCTAGTTTTGTTCAAGCACTCACACATATGTAAGTTCATGTTTACAAGGTAGTGGAATTCCTTGAAGATAGCATTCCATTCTCTTTTTCCTCATATTCTGGCTCTTACATTCGTCTTGCCCTGTCCTTCTCAATCATCACTGAGCTTTCGAAGCAGTGGCATAAGTAATCTGTTTAGGGCTGCATTCAACAATCAGTTATAAACATTCATGAGTCTCTGCATTCACAGCCATTTGCTACCTAGAGAAGCATCACTAACTAAAGATGAGAGCATTGCTTATCTGTCTAGACTGGATCTGGCAGATGACTATCAAAGAAATACTTGCACTTCAAAAGTCTGATCAAATTATGGATTCCATGCAATGCCACACATAAAACTATAATTCAAATGTCTATTCCTCCTTCTGTCTTGTACACTTAATTGTGCACTATCATCAAGGCTCTATCCCTTTACATCCTGTGTCAGTTGGTCAGGTGGTCATTCTTGGCTCAGAAAGGATTCCAGTGTTAGCTCATCAAGAGAATATTATCTTCAAGAGTTCCTGCTTGGTCTAGATGAATATAGTTAACAGACTATAAAGAGAACTTTGAATATAAGGTTATCAAGAAATTGACAGCAGGTGTGTCCAATCATGATTCTCATTCCTGTTGTCAGATTAAATGCTATACACTCTGACCTGGCCAGGGTGATTTATATAAACCCAAGAAGTTGACAGAGGGGTCAGAATAGCCTTAAGTGCAAGAGGGAAGGTAGTTTTGCTTTATAAAATAAAACATAATTTTGTAATTAATTCTTTGGAAATTTCACACCATATACCCCAGTCCCACAGATTTCCAAGTCCCTCCATATCAGCCCGTTACCCCTGCAGCATCCTCTCCGAGAGAAAAAATTTTTAAATATATTAATAATACAAGCACTTCACTCATTCATTTTCCCCTCCTTTCTGTTCTCTTCATTCATCTTAATGGCAGGCACCGGAACTTGAAGTATATCACGAAGTAGAGACTTTTGTCCAAACAGCATTACTTGCAAATGTTCATTGTGTAGTGAGTTGTCAGTCAAGTTCAAGGCCTCTGGCTTCTAGTGCACCATCAATACTCACTGAGACTTCTCTCTGATATGCTGTCATAGAGATGCTACTGATGTGGGACTCAGGGCCAGTCCCTTTATAAGCTGCAGCAGATCCAGATGAGGTAGAGTTTGGGGTAGGGCCAACTTAAAGCCCTGGGTCTGGGTCTGGGTCTGGGTGGTAGCTGACTTGGTCAGTTTGAGCCTCTGCTGGGACTGTCTCTCTACGGTTAGGGAGGGGTAGGGCTAGGCTGAAAGCAGTTTTTATTGGACTTACATGTTTGTTGGAGTCAGAGTAGACTAGAATTAGAAGAATAAAAGTGAAGAAGCTGATTTTAAGTGGGGTAAAATTTAGGGCGTCTCCTTGTAATCAACAGTCTGTTATATATTTAAATAAACCATCAGTTTCAATCCCTGGGGTTGGTCTTTAGGGACAGAATCCAGAAAGATTTATCTGAAGGAATTCCTCTACCTAGTGATATGGAGATATCAGAAGTGAGGGGAGGAAGAGAGTAGTTTTATGCAATTGTTTTCTGCCTAAGAGATCACAGGAAGGGGTGGAGTCAGCTGAAATGTGACTCTCCATGTTACTCCTGCAGGAGAGAATCAAGAATTGAACTGGATCTGGCATATCTATGGGTGTGTCCTGTCCTTTGTAGCAAGGATCTGGCTTTATTCCACAATGCACTTCAAGCATCAGGTAAAAGGGTTTTCAATAAGGAGGGAAAGCATGGGTAGGTTTCTGGTTAGCTATAAAATGTGTGAAGACGTAGTTTGGGTACTTGGGTCCTTTGGTAATGGCAGCTACTTACAACAGGTAATGCTGGGATATGGTGGAGATTCAGCAGCAGTTACAATGATTGCATTTTATTGTCAACTTTAATGAAATTTGGAATCAAACCTGGGCATTTCTGTATGGGATTTCTCTAAATTAGGTTATTAACAGAGGAAAAACCACTCTAAATGTGTCTGGTGCGATTCCATGCGCTGGGGCACTAGAATAATCAGGAAAAAAGAAGTTAAGCATCAATGTTCATATCTCTGTTTCTGACTGCAGAAGTAAACTGACCAGTTACATGAACCTTTTGCTGTCATGCTTTCTCCATCATGGTAGACTGTATCGTTGAACTCTGAACCCAAATAAAGTCTTCCTTCCATAAATTATCTTCGTCAAGATCTTTATTGCAGCAATGAGGAGATAATTAATATATCTGGCCCTGTTTCATGTTTGGCTTAGCAATCCTAGCAAAAGCTAGTGAGCTTAGTGATGCCCAGGCTTGGAACTCACACAATGGCACTTTTGCTACCTTGTTGAGTACAGTAATTTGCCAGCCCATTCAAAATTCACATGGCTATCCTAGATTTTTAAAAAGACTCCTTCTTGATGAATGGAACTATAAATGGTGGCTCTCTTTGCAATTAAACTCATTAAATGTGTCATCACTTTGTGGGTCAGGTGACAGAGTAAAGAAATGGTTTTCTGAAAAACTAGTTAGAAGTTTGGGAAATGGGGTCTGTGAGACACTTAGTCAGGGAAATATCTCATATTAGTTGCATCTAGAAGTGAGAAAGCATGATGGAGGACTTGACCTGCGACCTTGTCCTTGATGTCTGAACAGTGCTGCCTTCATAAGCCATGGAAAAGAGTAGTTGCCTTACTGAGTGTCCTGCTTTCTCACTCTCCTCTCCTTATGGAACTTAAGTGTGAAAGTGCATCTGTGTATTGATAACACTTTAAGTTACATCTTGAGTTGATTTCTAGTGGTGGACCATAAATGGAAAAAGGAAAAATATCTAATCTTTGGCAACTACTTTGGTCTCTCCTTTTGCAGGTGACTGTGTCATTCTTCATACTAAAATAGATTTTGGGTTTGTACGACAAGCCTTTTGTGCTATCTGTATTTAAGCCTTGGTGGTGGTGGAAGGTATCCTGGATCCAGTAAAAACTGGCAGTGGATATTTGTTCAGTCTTTATGATTGTCTGGCACTATTCTCAGTGATATATGCAAGATAACCCTTGCCATAACCCAGTTCAGGTGTTAATGTTATTATTTTCATATGTAATGAATAAATACGTCATCATAGGTATTGATCTAGAGGACAGTGGAATTAACATGCCTGAGGTAGGATCTTATCACTGTGACTGATTGTCTAGTCATTGCTTTCTCCTGGGATGCCCAGTGTTCTGTCATTGAAAATAAAATAGAAGTAAAAATTCCTGTCTGAGAACTGTGTTTTCAGCTAGAGGTGGGGGCTAAACCAAGTGGCCCCTACTAATCATCAAGGGATTCGTTTGAATATCTGTCATGCTAACACTATCATGTTTAATTATTGCTATACCAATGATATATCATAAATGATGTTCTAGTATTAAGATCTGCTCTTTGGCTATGTCATCCTTATCTGGAAAGCAGAGACTGGTAATAGGTAATTTTCCTCTTTGAGCCAGAAGTAACATTTGATTACTCAACAGCACGAGTTTACCAAATTTAATATATTCTAAAGCCCCTGTCTCTCCTGATCTCTCTGGCTGTTCCCTGAAAAATCAATTTTGGCAGTTAAATTCCCTTTCTAATAAGTTGTTCACCTTGTGGCTTTATTTGGGTTTGGTCAGCTTCAGGCCACAATTCAGATTTGCTCATTACTCTGGAGGCTAAATTTTAGAATTGGCTCTTCAGTTCACTATTAAGAAAATAAGCTTTTTTCTTTTGAATATTTTTCCTATCCATAACACAAAACACCAGTGAATAACAAGGAGAATGAAAATCTGGAAAACCACAGGGAAAATAATCTTTTGTTTATTATTATGGTGATGGAAACTGATTACATAACTTACTATGATTAGTTTTTAGAGTAGAAACAAAACCCATAACTACACAATGGCTATTTGGACATGGCAGTTGGTGTTTACCTTGAGAGGACAAGAAAAGAAATTTGATGGCACAGAGTTTATATCCCTGTGGTAAGCTGGAAATAGGTGAGGAACCCCAGAAAGGCATAGGGGTTTTTATTTGTCTTCCTAATCTCTCTTTAAATGAAGCTAATGCTTACTTGAGATGATTCTTCTTTCAATAGTATCTGTCAGATATGAAAAGGAGCCACATTTATATTTTAATGTAGTTATAAACAATAGCATCCATCTTACGGAGTTTAAGATTTCTTAGGCAAATGTGGATGGGACTACTTCCTCAATCTATGGCTGCTATGATTATGATAATGGATGGTTTATATGCAGTGATCCAACAAGGCTTCTGGAGAGATTCCTTTAATTCCTTTTGTGCCCCTGACAAGATTCTGGGTGATCTATCTATCCATCTATCCATCCATCCATCCATCCATCATCTATCTATCTATCTATCTATCTATCTATCTATCTATCTATCTAACTATGTATGTATATAGGTAGGTGTGTATGTATGTATCTATCTATATCTATCTATCATCTATCTATCGATCGATCTACCTATCATCTATCTATCTATTGATCTATCTTTATCATCATTTATCTTGTATGTGTGACATGTAGGAACCCATGCCAGAGCATGTATGTGAATATCAGCAAACAACTTTGAGGAGTTGATTCTGAAGCTTAACATCTGGGTTGGCAATCCAAGTAGGTTCTTGGGCTTGAGGACTGGTCCATCTTGTCAGCCGTGGTCCTGTGACTGTTGGTGGATAGGATATCAACAACTTATATAAAGAAATGCATTGGCGGTGTCATTAAAAATTGAAAAAGAAATCATTTAGTTGATGAGGCAGTTTTGTTGTTGTTATTAGGAACTGTGGTGGTTTGAAAGAAAATGGCTCACAAGTGGAGTGGCACTAGTAGGAGGTGTGGCTTTGTTGAAGTGGGTGTGGCCTTGTTGGAGAACATGTGTCACTGTGTAGGTGGGCTCTAAGGTCTTATATATGCTCAAGTCACACCCAGTGTCACAGTTAACTTCCTGTACCCTTTGGATTAAAATGTAGAATTCTCCAGCACCATATCTGCCTGCACAGCTCCATACCCCTAGGCGCCAGGCTTGCTGCCATGATGATAGTGGACTATACCACTAAAACTGTAAGTCACTGCCTCAAATAATTTCTTTTGTAAGAGTTTCTGTGGCCGTGGTGTCTATTTACAGCAGTAGAAAGCCTTAAACAGGAACACAACTGAAAATACATCCTGGACTGGCGATTCCTCCTCTCTGCAGCTCATTTGGAAGCCTGTGTCAAGACTCTCTTCTCCCTAACATTGCATGTAATTGTCTTCCCACCTGATCTAAAATAACCATATCCTTATTAAATACCCTCATTGAGATTATGATGCTGGACAGAGAGACTTCTTTTAATTTTTAAATGTTATGTTTTCAAAATAATTGAGATATGTTCTTTCTATGTACTATAGGCTAGTTTTGAGTTCTTAACACTCAAGTCTTTCTTCTGAGTCTTGGAACCTCACTGCACTACCACTTCTGATCACAGATAGGAGCAATTCACAACTGAACTTTGGCCATTTTTTTCTCACTTCACCATGGGGAACTTCTCTTTATATAAGTTCTATGATCACAGATATCCAGAAATCTTGTATTTTTGTTCACTGTTTAATGACCACTCACTGTATCTGGTAGCTATGGATAAGGAGTCTGGAGGCACATTGCCTGGACTTGACTGGCTCTATCGTTTTCTGGCTATATAAAGTTATTACTCATCTGCCCTAAATTTCAGCATATAAACTTTAAAATAAAAATAGAGATACTCCTATGTCATGATAGCCATAAGTCAGTGAGGTCATGAGCTAGGACTTCCCCGGATACATATAAATACTATAAACATTAGTAGTTATTATTCACTATTATATAGATGTACAACACTGAGACATAGCTATGTAGAATCCAATAAGTTATAAGATCAACAAATCACTCAAAATTTACGTTTATATAAAAAATAGTAAAGGTATTAGATAGCTTATAAATAAGATATGGCTGATTATCTTTCCAGGCATCTGAAAGTCATGCTTAAATTGCAGTCATTTATTTTAAACCAAAATTGAGTCTATCTTAGCAATAGAACGGACTCCTTTGCCACAGTTTATTGTTCTCAGGTACAAATCTCTTGCAACAACAATTATTCATCCTAAAGGTGAGTTTTCATGTTTAGTGTCATTGTGTCCCAGTTTCTTAGGATGCATAAATAATGGATTTCCCCCCTTTGCACTTGGCCTTTTTTTAAAGCATTTGATCACTTGTGACTGAATCCACTTATCAGGCTTTGCCATTTTTGTTGACCAGCCCTTGTGGTAGTACTGATACTTTATCACTCAAATACTAGTTTACTTACATGCTTGAAGATGGCTTTAATATTCTCATATTTTGAGCCCATTCATGACAGGAAGCCTGTATTTATCATTCCTTGCTTTAGTTTCTTTTGGTTGTTCTTTACCAGTATCTGTGTCAACTAAAAGCAGGGAGAAATGAGCTTCTTTCAATGATTCCTTGTTTCTATCTTTTTACTGAACTGTTTTCATACAATATACTTTGATTTTGTTTTCTCTCCTCAATTTCTTCTAGATCTTCTCCATCTTTCTTCCTATGCAAATAACTTTATATTCTCTTTCAAAAAACAATAATGAAAATAAAAACATGGAGAAGACCAATAAGACAAAAAATGTCAAAACAAAATAAAAAATTCCACCAGCTTAAACAATATTAGTAACTCTTTCAAAGTCTCAAAATATTGGTCATGGACCATTTATGACTATTTCCCCCCTACAGTCTATTTTTAAAAAAATTGTTGGTTAATCTCCAATACTCCTTAAAATTCATGACTTGATTAGTCCTACATGTCCCAAATCACTAAGGCTTCCCAAATGGAAACAACTCTGTCCTTGTTATTTGAATCAAATCATTAGATATAATAAAGAAAATATTCACAGAACTGGCTGAGTCTCTTAATATGATTATCTTTTCTGGTTAGTAAGTAGCTTCTAAATTGATTGTTTTCCCCACTTTCTACTATAATCCAACTTAAAGTATACAGCCAGTTGAAATAGATAGCCCAGTCTACCTAATGAATAAATTCACATGAGGTAAACAGAAATATAAGATTCTCCATACATAAATACAGCCATACCCCTACATCTTCTAAATTGAGATGTGATAAAGTTATCCAGGGGGTTCAGTTGATATGCCATCTAACTACATTTTTCTTCCTCTTAAACATCAATTCTCAGTCCTCCTTAAAAGAAAATAGTCATCTCCCAGTGTTTATTCACATCCCTGTGATACTATGATTTCATGTATTTTTATTGTTAATTTGTTGGAATAAAGAGAGGAAAATCTTATTTCTTGGGATGAAAGACTTTCTTTTAGAACAAACTTTTTTCTCATTTAAGTCTTTTAATGTTTTATGAGATATAAAGGCAATAAAATATCTGCACCTGTGTTTTCATAGAACTAAAAATCACGAGGGAAGCTAAACTGTGACCATGGGTCTCAAAGGGGAAAAACCCATTTGACACCATTAGCTTTGTGTCCCAAGTGAGTGCATAAAACATATTGTACTTCCCTATCAGAAAGCATAGTCAGAATCAATTCATAATGCCAAACACATGGAATCAGAGTCCAATCAATTAGTCACCTAAACTTCAGTCCACACGATGCCAAACATCTGGAGACTTGAAAACTTCCAAATAGATGGATTTTTAAACCTTTCTTCAGAACATTTGTGGCAACAAATGAACATAGCCAACTGTGAGCACTTCAGACATTAGGTTCACAGATAGTTTGAAAGACCCAACATTTCACTATTCAAAGACAACCTTCAGTGTATATAATTTCTTGTGATTTATTTTGATGATTAACTTATATTGAATAATGATAAAAAATTATTTAAGAGTGTTTGAATATTGAGTCAACATATGGTAGGAATCAGAGCTTTAATTTTCTACTATCCTAAAATACCGATGCTGAAGTAATGTAGAGGGCTTCATATGCACCCTGCTGAGTCCAGCATGCTACTATGACTCTCAGCTTGTCCATCCCATACTGACCCAAAAGTTTCCTCAAGACGTATATGATAAAGCACAGGATAGTTAGGGACCAAATAAACAGAGGGTTAGAGTCCATTGCCTAAATGCCAAGTACGACAATGTCAGCAACAACAACCTCAGATACAAAAATAAAGGCTGGCCTCCTGGTGCTGCCAGGAGATGCTCTTTAGAAAAGTCTGAGAATATAGAACCTCTCCTCATATAAAAAAAAAATCAAGAAAGAAAGAAGTGGACAGAACGCTAAAGTCTGTGAAGGTTAAATTTGGGACCCAGTTCTCTTCATTCTGTGCTCTTCCCTCTCCCTCTCTTCACTTCCTGTGTTCTTTCTTCTCTATCTTTGCATTCTCCTTCTCTGACTCCATACTACATTCAGTCCCAACATATTAAAATATAAGCTCTAGAAGCACAACTCTTTCCTAAGAGCCAATCACTCTTCCTATAACCACAATCCCATCTCTCTTTGCTTCCCCCACAAGTATTTTTCTTCCTGTCCACCACACCTTTCTCCCTTTCTACCAGACAGTTTTTCTCCCACATTTTGAGTGGATTCTCTGTTAATCTTGTGAAGCTTACAATTTACTGTCTTCCAAGCCTACTTTCCTGCTGTTTCCATTACATTATTCTTTTAATGTAGAACGCCTTTCCATTGTCTCTAGTTTGGATTTATTTTCTGTTTTGTTTCTTTGGACTCCCACTCTCTAAGTCTTACCATAAAATAGGAGGTTCTCATCTTAATCCTCCTCTCTCACTGCCTATGAGTATCAGATTTATTATAAGACCCACCTGCTACCCTTCTGGTTTGGTAGTACTGCAAAGCAAATTATTATAAACAAGTTGCTTGAACAGTCAAAATGTTTACAGTTCTGATAGCAAAGGGTCTCAGACTGAAGTGCTGGCATATGTCTGTAGGGCCTGAGGAAGAATTTCTAGAAGCATTTATCCTAGAATCTGGCATTTTGTGTTCTTCCATCTTTTTGACTGTTGTATTGTTTCTAGCCCCTGTACTTTCCTGCCTAGCCTCGAGGTTCGGACCCACAAACCCACAGAGACACACAGATGCTTACATCACTTTTATGCTGATTGGTCTAAGGCCCAGGCATATGACTTGATAACTCTTTACTATTAAACTTACCCATGATTCTTATCCTGCTCAGCCATGTGGCTTGGTACTGTTTCTCAGAGCAGCATAGTTGTCCTCTGCAGCTTCTGGCTTCTCTGGTATCTCTGCTTTGCTCTTCCTGTTCACAGAGTTTTCCCAGCCTGGTAGTTCTACCTTCATCCAGTCAATATTTTTATTAAACCAGTAGGCAGGAAAATTATTTACAAAGTTAGAGAACACAATCCCACTACACTAGACCAAATCTTCTAGACCTCAGATCTCTGCCTGTCTTCTCCTATGGGTGTTGTCTAAATTTTCTGATTCTTGTAAGGATACCAATTTATTGGGTTTAGAACCATATGACCAACTTATACTTGATTCCAATCTGCAAAAACTACATTTCCAAATAAGGTTAATTCCAAGTTCCAGGTTGCACAGTGAACTCTTCAACCTAGTATGATGCCTCTATATAAACTCTTTCCTATAACTTGATGATTAGTCTTTGAATCAGTCCAATATCCTACCAAACTAAATTGGCAAAAACAGAGAAACAATCAAGCAAGCCTCAGTTCATCAAAGGAGTCTCTTGCTTTTTTTCCATTATCCACAAAACTTTCCTCTAGTCACGGAAGTCCTCAAGCATATGCCTCACTCAGATCACACATATTCCAACATGACCACTTAAAACCAGAATATTTATTCTAACTTCTTAATGAAGATATTCATGTAACTGTGCCATGAGGCATCTAGGTAAGCATGACTTCATTTTAGTGTACATAATAATATGCAGTAAAACTGAGAAGTGAGGACTGGGAATGATCAGTCACATTGACCAGATGATGAAAATCTTTCATTGTTGTAAAATATTAATTATGAATTATTAATTAAAGTGTTAAAATATAACTACCCCTGTTAATTAACCATCATAGTAAAAATAAAGTTTGCAAAGAGTTAATAAATTAGCTAATGTCTAACAGCCAATTGCCCCTCAGAACTGTAGGAGTGTCTTCAAAACTGTGTTTTAGCAATAAGATAGCCATTTATTTGGGGATACAAATAATTATCTTAAGCAAAATAAGGCAGACTTGGAAATCAAAGGTGTTCTTGTAAAGAGAGTTGATGTGAACATTTTAAGGAAGGACTACCACAATTCACATAAACTATTTCCAAGGACTATGAAGGACTTTATAGATAATGTGGAATTGATCATAATTACATGTTTTAAAAAGTAAATTTTAAGGGGGCTGAAAGCAGGAGAGATTTGCTTCTGGTAACTGTGTTATGTTGTACTCTAGAGCAAAACTCGTTTTAGAAACAAAGTGAATCTGGGTGACTGTGGACATTTTCTAAACATTTTTTTTTTGATTTCCAAGTAGTCATATATTTTCCAACTATATTATGAAAAGAGAAAATTAAAAATATTTGTGAAATTTTTTTTGTTTTTTTAAAGAATCATTCAACATGTTAAGCAAGAAGAAATAACATAACTACTTGCTTATTGTATTTTTTAAAATCAATGTTTATTATGCCTGAACAAACTTTAATGTGGTGAATTACTTAAAACGATTTGACAACATCTGAAATATTTATCTTTCTCTCTATATCAATAGAGAGGAAGACTCTAAAAAGAAAACTGGAATTATCCAGTTGTATGGCCAAGTTTTAGTTCAAAATACTCTGGTACTTAGCTCTGTGGTTGAATAGATACCCCTTATTCTATATCTAAGCAATAATAGTCCACACAATTACACAGTTACAAAGCCATTCATTGCTCACAAGATTAGAAGTGGATTATTTGCACAGATAATTAGAATGGGTTGTGGACTCACCAAAGGTTGTTTTGAAATGGCCTGTGGAAAGACACCATTTCTCATCACTCACTTAGAAATTACTCCCTCAATTCTCATAGACACATGCCAGTTGTGTTTTTTTTTTTTCTAAAAGGCAGCTCAAATGCAAGAAATTGCTCTTGAACATAATTTTAAGACTTAAAGAAAAATTACAGAATAAATTTTACAATAAAAAATTGTACTGGGTTTCCAAATTGTTCTTTTTGTAGTCTGAACACAGAAGCAATGGGTAGGCATATGGCAAAGACCACCTTTATCCAATACAAAAAGTTATTAAATCTACTGGAGTTGGCTAAAGGAAGCCACAATTGCTTTCAAATGGAAAAAAGCCACAAATTTCCTCTCTTTTGCCTTACACATCATTTTCTTATCCCAAGTTACATATTTTCAACTTCATCACACATCAGAATGTCAGGTCAAACTCATACCCTAAGCATATTAAAATTCTTTCCTACTCCTAAACCTGTGTTGCAAACAAGACTACTATTTCAGTATCGTGATTATTTTGTAATTGCTTCATGGCTTTTCTATCCCTTGTTTTTCAGTATCAACATGAACTTCTGTAAGCATGCATGCTGCATATTTTATCAGTCTTCAAGAAACAGTTAAAGCTATTTCTCCTGTTGAATATTTCCACTGAGGATCACTAGCGTTTCTTAATTTTTGAAATGTCAGTCCTATAAAAAGGAGACACAAAGAAGATATAGGGACATGACCCAGTTTCCCCAGCCCAGATTTACAGTTTATTTACCCTACAGCTTACCACTCCTCTATACAATGTATAAAATATCTAACAGTATCTTTTCCCTTTTTAAATAAGTTTTTATTTTATTATTTTAAATTCTGTATATATGTTTCTGTGTGAACATTTGTTCGCTTACCTAAAGTCAGAAGGGGTGTCATCTCCTGAGCTCAAGTTACAAGTGACTGTGAGCCACCTGACACAAGTGTACCTAGACACTGATACAACTTGCCATTAAAACTGATGAAAGTTACTTGCACAAATGCTATCTTATACTGTGTGGTGCAGTTTATGTTTCTGTTCTCAGAACCTGAGAGACTGAAGTCGAGAGGGTTATAATAAATTTGAGGTCAACTTTGAATATGTAAGTTCTAGGCAAGCCTGGGCTACAATAAGAGACCTTGCCTCAAAATCATCATGGAGAATCTTAAAAAAAAAAAACTAAAAATAATTCTACCACATGACCTAGCTCTACCACTTATTGGTAAGATGACCCAGCTACTCTACTCCATGCCATATGCCCAAAGGACTCAGAATCCTACTATTCTGACACCAGCCCAGCAATGTTTATTCCATATAAACAACAGCTAGAAATAGAAGACAACCTAAATGTCCTTCAAAAATGATAAAGCCTCAAGAAATCATATTATTTTATATTTGCATAAAATATATACAATATAAGTGCACATGTCTAAGTATACATATCTTAAATGAGGCTATGCCACTTGATCTGTGACAATGCTGCCCACAAGAGCCATAAACCAACAAAATCCTCTGTACCAGGTACTAAACCTCCTTTCCAGTGATCAGAAAAGGAAGTCTATATGAGTCCTAAAACAATATAGGCTATTGTTGCTGTACTCATTTGCTTCTCAGAGGGTGAAAGTAAGTCTATATTGATGAAGACACAGCACACTTAGGACATAGGGCCTGAATTATTCCAGATGGAACTAACTTTAAAGCCTCCCTCCTGCAACCCAGATTCTACAATATCAGAAAGTACTATGCAATCTTCCAAAGAAGAAACTAATAATAGTCTTACCCAGGTATGTAACACCTATGAGCTTGAACAGTGATAAGTATGAAAAGATAGCTATAAAGGCGTAATAATGGCACTCATATGTTGATAGTAAATGACATTTGTCAAAGTTGACTTAAAGTACACTGAACAGAAGAGAAATCATGCCTAGTACTAGAAACCCAGCCAACTTCTGAGACCAGTGAGGTCAAAAATCTTCAAAGAGAATCTATTACTGCAGCTTACCCTAGTATAATACCTTAACTACATTCTAAATATTATCCTTGTACCCACAAGTAATATAGTTACCATCCCTAATCAAAAAAGGTGTATTGGATATGAAATTTTAGATTCATAAGGATAAGGTAGATGATAGAGTAATTTTCTTTAATTTTGCTAAATACAAATAGACTAGATATTATAACTGTAATTCTTGCTTAATACCTGTTTTGTTATATGTAATTTTGCTTTGTTAAAACTTAAACCTTCCTTTTTGATTAGACAGAAAGGGGGAGGTAATGTGGAAATGTCTTTCTGTATGCTGTGAATCTCATCTTTAAATAAAGGAGCTGTTTTGGTCCATGACAGGCACCATAGAAAAAGTAGGAGGGGAAATCACAACATAGGTAGGAGAATCAGGGCGGAGTCAGAGACAGACTGAGCCAGACACCCAAGAAGAAACATGTGAGGAACACAGGTGAGCCATGGGCCATGAGGCAGACAGATTAATGAGAATGGGTTGAGTTAAGATGTAAGAGCTAGCTAGCAATGTGCCTGAGCCATAGGCCAAACAGCATGAACTTAATATAGGTGTCTGAATCATTTTGGGGCCTAATCAGCTCTAGGCAGCTGAGAGGTCTGGGGAGGCAGGTCTGTGGGTCTGAGCCTCTGGCTGCTAGGGACCAGGAAACCTCATTGTAACAGATGGCCATTGGCCTGCTCAGAATATCATTCCCACATCAGAATATCATTCTCACATGCACAAGCATTGCCAAGGTTATGAACAAGGTTATCCTATTTCTAAAATGGAGTACTCTCTGGTAAGACCTTCTATATTCCTACTCTCAATATTTCTGTCTCAGATCTGACTTGCTGTCTAGAGAAAGCTGTCAAATATAATTACATCAAGAAAATGGTAAAGTATTCACCAAAGGGGCCACTAAAGACCCAAAGTCAAATTAGGCATATTTCTGAGCTGTGAAGTCCACTTCCAATTCTGAGACACTGGCTGTCACCCTAGCCCCTCCCTCACTGCTGTGACCTCCTCCAGGTGAGCACAGTCAAAAAATGTTTG
Source organism: Phyllotis vaccarum (assembly GCA_033318265.1). Classification (NCBI taxonomy): domain Eukaryota; kingdom Metazoa; phylum Chordata; class Mammalia; order Rodentia; family Cricetidae; genus Phyllotis; species Phyllotis vaccarum. Next base: position 118,914,585 of record JARWLC010000005.1, read on the forward strand.
CATTCATTCTGTAGTTCATGTTTTGTCAATCTTTTTTCTCAAATCCAACCTTCGCAAAATGTGAAGGTTGAAATCACATAACCTCCTCTAGGGGATACTGCCCTTCCTAGAAACCATCATTTGCCAACCAAGAATCTCAGGATCAAGTGTGGGATGTTTCGTAGATTTCCCAGCCCCTTCCTCTCAAATAACAAAAGCTATTTTCATTTCTCTTGGTTGCCCATCACAACTAGAAGATAATAAACTAAAGGCTCATACCTTCAATCTCAGCACCTGGGAGGCAGAGGCAGGCTGTTCTCTCTTAGCCTGAGGATGCCCTGGTCTACACAGAGAGTTCCAGGACCTCCAGAGCTACATAGTGAAACCCTGTCTTGAACAAACAAAAAGAAACACAAGAATAGTTTATTTCTGAAAGTACAACATATCTTGGCTGCAAGGTTTAGAGAAAATAATCTGGAGCTGAACTAGAAACTTCCTCCCTGTTGGATAGCTTTTGAGCGCCAGGTGTTAATGCAGGCTACTGGGGAAGAAATATATATTTATATATTTATATATTTATATATTTATATATTTATATATTTATATATTTATATATTTATATATTTATATATTTATATATTTATATATTTATATATTTATATATATATAAGACATATATCAATGTCTTACCCAGCTGTGAACTCTACAAACTGCAATGCCAACCATCCATTCAGAAAGGTGCAATGATAACATGACTATTAGGGAAGTAAACAATTTTTCTTGGATTGGATTTGAGGTCCGAGGCACAAAAGGAAATACATGTTCAAAACCACATGGCTGGGAAGATCATAAGCTCTAAGGGGAACTCACTACTATTGTTTTGCTAAACTGACCTAGCACCAAACTGCTGTCTAAAATACTGGTGTTTACACCTGTATGCAAATGCTACTCTCATCCTTAAGCAGAGAAGCTTCTCTTTTTTGTGAATGGTGGTAAATGCAGAGGAGACTCATGCCTTTTAAAATATGACTTAAATATAAAATTACATTTAAATAAGTAATAACTGGGTATTCAGACCTAAAGATGACATTTATACTAACCCTCTAATACTCAGAAAATATCATGGAAGAGAGAGTAGAAAGAATAAAAGAGCCAGAATATAGGAATAAAGGGTTTGAAATGCTATCTTCAAGGCTTGATGCACCCGTTACTATGTCGCTGCAGTGATACTGTACGTGCACAAAACTGGCTTATAAATAACCAGTCACAAATTGAGGAAGGCACATGTGGCTTTATCCCTTCATACAGTTCTTTTAAAACTAATTGGGTTCTTGAGAAAGGAAAGTCATTGTTAACAAAGTTTGAAATGATGGTTCCGAACCCAAAACCACACAGTTTTTAGTCCTGACTAAAAACCAATGGGTCACAAACAAAACATAAAAGGTAAACATATGGGGGAGGGGCCTATAAGAAAGAAAAGAGGATGAAAGGAGTGGGCAGCAAGAGAGAGAGGCAGGATAAGCATAGTGCATTGTACACAAATAGGAAAGATTCAAAGAATGGATTTAATCAATAAGAAGTAAAATGGATTTATTAAAAATAATAATATGGTTGGGGTTGTAGCTTGCTCAGTGGTAGAGTAACTTGTCTTATACTCACAATTCCACAGGTTTGGTTCCCAGTACCAAAATAAATAAATAATTAAATAAATAAATAAGTTTCTTATAAAACTTAATCATGGCCCCAACTGCATTAAATAATACCACAAAACTCAATTAGGTTATCATTTTCTCCAGTAGTATGATTTATATGCTGCATTTAGTAAGGTAAAAACACCTTGATTTCTATATTGGGCTCTAGAGGTTTTCTTCTGAGTCTTCAGAATAATTGTGTGTGTGTGTGTGTGTGTGTGTGTGTGTGTGTGTGTGTGTGTGTGTGTATGTGCGTGCGTGCATGTGCCTGTCTACACATGTGTGTATATGCCTGTGCATACATGACAGCAACAGCATAAATAACTCTCAGGAGTTATTTATTGTTTTACTATATGACTGCTGGAAGTCAATCTCCAGTTGTCAGGATGAGTGATACATTCCACTGGCCTAAACCCAGCAAGTACCAAAGAAATGTATATGTGACTAATACAGAATTATTAGTGCTTAAAGAAAACAGTTAACACAATGAAAGAGTGACTACCCTAATGCTTCTCTCTCTCAGTCTTCTCTAAAACACCTGACAAAAGCCTAGACACAAAACAGTGGCCACACTGTGTTTGATGTTGATCTGACATTTAAACAGTACTTGCAAAATGTTCAAAATCCCTTTGAGTACTTATCAGATGTTCACAGACTGTAATGTGAGTTCTGATGTAAATCAGTAAATGGACTATATATCAAAAAACTGAAATCCTGATAATAAGCTCATTCTGTAACAGTGATGCATAATATTAAAATTCCATAATTATGAAATACATTTTGAAATTTGTGTTAGATATTGAATACTTTATGTGTAAATAGTCAATGAAACAAAGAAAAATTAAATAGTTCAAATTAAACTATTTAAAATATAATGGGGGATACCATATTTATCTGAGTAGAGCCAAGGCAATATTTAAAAGGAAATATATGTTTTATGCTTATATCTGAAGATTTTTAAGTTTTAATATTATTTTGCTTTTGATAACATTGAGAGAACAAGAAAACCATATGATTTTTTGATAGAAGTAAAAGCAAAGCATTTAATACATACTTAGAGTTTTTATTCAAAATAGTTTTCTTTAATATGTTTTTAATTGAAATACAGTTGCATCATTATGTGTCTTGTTTTTGACCCCAAACCCTTCCACGGGTCCAGATTCTAAAGATGATAGTCTTTGTCATTGATTTTGGATTCTAATAGTTATATACATGTATGTGTATATGTATACGCGCAAATATACAGATACAACCTGCTGGGTCTGGTTTGTTTGTGTTCACATGTGTTCAGAGCCGAATACTGTGTGGCCAATGAAGAGGTTCAACCCAGGAACAGGCACCGTCTCCTTTCAACTGTCTATAGTCTTTGTCTAGCTATGGGACCCTATAAAAGTTTCCTCCTTCCATGTGCTATATCCACTGATGTTGCACTTGCTCTACCTTATTTATGCAGCTACTTCTAGAAGAGATTATTTTGCAGCAGATTCCCTTGTGCTCTGGTGTTTGCTTTTTGTTTATTTTACTTAAAAGTTTTCTTTTTAAATTTTACATACCAACCACAGTTCTCCCTCCCTCACTCTTCTCCCCTACTCAACCCCCAGCTTCCATGGAATCCTCACCTACTCCTCAGAGAGGGTAAGACTACCCATGGGGATTTAGCAAAGTCTGGCATATTAAGATGAGGTACAACTGAGACCCTCCACCCTGTATCAAGGCTGAGAAAGGTTCCATAGGAAATGGGCTCCATAAACCACTCATGCACTAGGGATAAATTCTGGTCCCACTGCCAGGGGCCCCAACAAACTGCCCAACTGTCATTCTCATTCAGAGGCCTCATTCAGTCATCTGTAGGTTCCCCAGCTGTCAGTCCAGAGTCAGTGAGCTCCCAGTAGATCGGGTGGGTTGAAATTTGCAAGCAAATGGAAGTTCTGGTATTTATAATCTTGCTGCTCCCATCAACCATACTGTTTAAGGAGTCACAAATGAAGGAACTGTGTTGGAGATTCATTGGGCTGCATTCCCTGTCTGTGAATATCTACATTGTGTCCAGTTGCAGTTTCTGTGAAGGGCTCTGATTGCTGTAAAAAGTGGCTCTTTTCATAAATTTTTTTTATATTATAATTTAATAATATCCTTTTTTCCACCAACTCTTTCTCAGAGTCTACCCACTCAACTTCATATTCTTTTTTTTCTTTCCTTTCTCTCTCTCAAAAAGAAAAAGAAAAAACAAAAACAAAATCCAAACAAATTTTTTAAAAGAAAGGAACAAGTATGGTGAATGATATATATTTAATAAAACCAGTCTGGAATATCAGAGAAGAGATCTACCCACAATCAATCCAGGAGGATCAGAGAGTGGTAACTCACACCTTTAATCCCAGCATTCGAAAGACCAGGAGTGGTGACCTATGCCCTACTGAGAGTGGTGGCCTATGCCTTCACTCCCAGCAGATTTGAGTTTGAAGCCTACCTGATTTACTGAGGGAGTTCCAGGCTCCCAGGCTGCCAGGCTTTAATCCTGCCAGAGACAGTTATCTTTCTGTGTTTCTGTGAGTTCAAAGCTAAATACCAAATAGTAGTAGTCCACACCTTTATCTTAACCTGGATGTGAAACAACTGGGCAAAGAAGGTATTTAAGGCAGGTATAGGAAGACAGATGAAACAGTAGAAGCCAGGAGGAGCAAGGCTGAGGAAGCTGGAAGACAGCTGGGTGAGATCTGACTGTGGTGTGTCCTCTCTCTGATATTTCAGCCTTTCCCTGAGATCTGGCTCTGAGTTTCCTTTATTACAACCAGAATTCATGCAACAAAGAAGAGGAGGAAGAGGAGAGACTTCATTTTCATCTTTGAATATTTAAGAAATGTGGGTCCTGCACAAAGAAGATTTACAGACTAGATTTTTTTTTTCTTTAAATTCTCAGAAGATGAGGAATTTGGGGACTATTCACTGCATCACTGTAATGCATAACTAATTTCAAACCTAAAAGATTTTTAATGCATTTGCCCTTTGTTTGCCACACTTAACACTCTTTATTCTATTCTATATTTGAGATTTAATAAGAAAAATAAGGCAACGAGAAAGCATATAATTTGGAAAATCAAAAGAAATACCATAAAAACTTTCAAATTAGCCATAATTAAGTATCTACTAGACTAGATAAAATAAATAAAGTCAAAAAACAAGCACTATTGTGGATACTGGGCCACTGGAACTGATAGAACATTTTAGAAAATCATTGTTATTTTTCTATAAATATCACAATGAAAGCATGTGTTAGCAAAAAATACTTGTATAAGAATAATAAATTGCAGTTGTCAAAATTACCAAATCTAATGTCTAGATGTCTGTTAGCAGGAGGGCAAAAATAAAATTATAGGGCATTCATAACAATAAACTACTACTAATTACAATTGTTATTATTGTTTCTTCCCCTAGCACTGCCAGACTTGCATGTCTGTGTGGAGCTGCAATTGCAGGTTTCTCTTCTGCAGAATAAGGTTTGTGAACGTTGTCAAGAATAATGCCTGCTTTAAGAGATATCAGATAAGATTTAGAAGGCAGTGGGAGGGTAAAACTGACCATGCTCAGAAACAGTTGATAATCCAGGACAAAAATAAGTACAGCACACTCAAACACAGGGCGATAGTTTCTGTAACTAACAGAGATATCATTTGTCAAATTATGTATTCCCATGTAGAATGGAATATGAGCTTTCTTATGGATCTCTTTTGTGGTGATATATTTTATGTTTAATAAAATTAGCCTGGAATATCAGAGAACAGAATTACCCACAGTCAAGCCATAAGGTCCAGAGAGTGGTGACTCACACCTTTAATCTTATCACTCAGGAGACAGAGATCTGTTCAACTAAAATATATGTTTGATCTTGAAAACATATCTAATATGAGTATAAGTTTGATTGTAATGTCTAACTACTAACTTGGATTTCTTTATATCCTAATTAGTTGACAATAATAACTTTCATGGACTAGTAATTTATATTACATCATTAGATGAATTGTATAGGAATAATACCTTGAATAACCATAGAGATATGTGTACAGTAACAAACTGAATCTCAGCTTTATATCAATATACACAATTTTTATAAAATATGCAAAAAATCTTATCCAATGTAAAATATTTAAAGCTAGTAATTGCTAGTAAAAGTAGATTCAAGAATCTACCCTAATATCCTATCTGTATCCCCTTTTTTCTGTCTTTCTTTTTTAAACAAGAACCCTGAATCTAATCTCTCTTGTTTAGCTTTTGTCTAACCATAACCAATAATATGTTTAGCCAGTTACCCTAAACAATTACAGTTATCCATAACCCCATGAAAGACCAAAAACCACCCACCCCACCTAATGGGAATGTGGGTGCTGTATTCTTGAATTAATTCCTGCTATCTAGGGGCATCTTTAGAGTATCCTGAAAAGTTTTGTTAATTGTCAAGTCCTGAAATAAGTAGCTGTATCAATTTTTGTCCAGTCTCTTCATAACAGTAAAGTGCTCAGTTTGTCTCAAGTCCTAGCTACAGTAGTCTGTGAAGCTGGTTCAGTTTTTTTTTCTATAGTCCATTGTCTTTCAGTAGATGTTGTTCCTTCCTTCCTCATTATCATTGAGAAAATTCAAAATTAATAAAGCATTATGTAGTCTATTTCTAGGGGTCTTTGTTATTCCTGTTTATTTAGCATATCCTTCAGAGTTCAGTTTGATCTCTCTATGATTGCTTGCCCTGTAGGATTGTATGGTATTCCTGTAATATGCTTTATATTATAATAAGCAAAAAATGTTTCATTTTACTAAAGACATATGCCAGAGCATTGTCAGTCTTAATTTGTACAGGTATTTGCATGATGGCCATAACTTCTAGCAAAAGTGTGATTACAGAATCAGCTTTTTCTGAACTCAAAGCAGTTGTCCATTGAAATCCTGAAAACATATCTGTAGAGAACTATAGAAAACCCATTGGCTGGATCACCTGGTTTATCACTCTTAGATCTGTTACCATTCTCCATTTTCTAGATTTCTTTTTAATAACAAATACAGGAAAACTCCAAGAGCTGGTTGATTCTTCAGTATGCTGACCATTAACTTCTCTTATACCAGCTGTTCTAAGCTGCAATTTCTTTTTGTTAAAGGCCATTGATGAACCCATATAGGCTTATCTGTTAGCCATTTTAAAAGTAGTGCTGTGGGTGTCTTTGAAAAATCAGTGGCTATTGTGCCTTGTTTCTGTACAACATGAATAATTTCTTACTATTTCTCTTAATACCTTCTAATTTTTCCCCAGAAACATGTGTTGGTTTCTGGTTTATTTCTCTCTTTAGAGGAATATTAATCTATATATTCCATTGTTGTAGTAATCTTGTTCCCATAAATTCATAGCAATGTTAGCCACATATGGCTCTAATTTTCCTCTCTGTCCTTCTGGTTATGTATGCTCAAGCCGTCTTTAATTCTGTATTACCTGGGATATTATCCCAATTCCCAAAATTTGAACATTTACCTCCTGAAGGGGTCAATTTGAATATCAAGACTCTGGTCAAATATTGTTACATCCACCCCTGTGTCTATAAACCTTAAATAATAACATCATTTATTCATACTTTTAACTTTGACCTTTTTTCATTAATAAAAGCTTGCCAAAATATTTGCTTTATAATTTTTCCTGAGGTTTCTTCTTTTCTATAAATTTTCTATTATTCAGTGTAGCATTTTTTTTTATTGTTCTGGGAAGATGTTTCCTCCTTGATAGCAGGGTAAGGTAGAATTAGATTTGATATGGAGAACTTTGAAACCCCCTTGGAGTGTTTCCCAAAGGCATAAAGTTGCCTTGTCCATCTGTTGTTGACCAGGACTCATTAGTCCAATGCCTCTCCTTGTCACATCATCTGCATACTCCAGAAGGGAGAGGTGTCCTCTTGAGATTATTCCTAACAACTATGACTGCCTTGTTTACAATCTATTTTTATGTGCCCTTGCCTTCCACAATTGTAGCATTTGACATTTTGAGTTTTTCTTATACTTCTAGAAATAATCTCTCCTACCCAGTTATCATCACCATTATAAGGCTTTAGATTAATTGTAACATTAATCCAATCCTCCAAAGGTGCTGACCTTGCTTTTAATGGTCTAATTACTCTTTCACATTGTGAGTTAGAATTCTCAAAAGCCAGTGATTGAATTATTATATACCTAGCTTCTGAATCTGGTACTATTCTATTTACTCCTGCAGCTAAGCTCTGCAAAAAAGTCTGTAAAAGTTTCTTTGGGGCTTTGAATTACTTTTGTGATGGACTCAGTTTTCCTTCCTGTTTCTTCAATATGATCCCAAGCATTTAAAGCTGCAATGCTGTATAAATCCAGAGTATGTTCATTGTATAAAGACTACCTTTCTATATCAGCATAATCCCCTTCCCCAAGAAGTTTGGTCTTGGGAGACTTCTATGCCTCCCTCTGGCTCTGCTTCTTTGTTCTATTGTTTTAGCCTATTCTTTCCACCATGTTTTCCACTATAAAAGTGGCTCAGCCTCCAAAACAGCAGTAACCATATATAACCAGTCCTTAGAGTAAATCCAGTTACATGATGACTAGATATTTAACATTTGTTTTACAAACGGTGAGTGCATACCATATGCAACAATTGCTTCCTTGACTCTTCTTAATTTGAACACTTGTACCAGATCCCAAATAACTTCTCTACAATTTTTATCATTTTGCATTTTCTTCAAGGTTACTGGATATATTAATGTTGTCTTTTTAATAACCTTAGGCTATTTTGTGTAATCTTAGAAGACAATGCTGAGATTGGTTCTTTATATTTCTCTGTTTGGGACTGAATATCTTTGTGCTCTCTCAACAGGCTTTTCTAAGACTTTCTTCTTGGCATTCTTATCAACTAACTTTTTAAATGATAAAACATAAATAATTAAACAAATAATATTCATAATAAACATCATAATGATAATCCCATCTACTTTATTTATCTCTTTTTTTACTGGTTACAATATCAAATCATCTAGAGTAAGATCACAGAAAGGCCAAACACTTTCCATTACCTTAAACAATTTGCCTTAAACAAATTATCCTTTTTTAAAAAGATCAGTTACTCACCAAACTTGTTGCCAGTGACAATTCAAGTGATTATGAAGTGGAGCAGCTATCTATGTGATAGAAACCCAAGAAGGGGCCCAAAAAGAGGATAAAAACTACAATCCATGAGGAGAAGGAGACCCCAGTCTGAAAAACTTACCCAGATAAAAGTGAAGAAAAAGTACACATGGCCGGCTTTGCCTAAACCTGGAGGTTAACTCAAAACAGAAAACCTAACCAGGCAGAATTTCACCTCCAGCCATGTGTTACTCTGGCTGGTAAGTGGCTTTTGGGGGAATTCTTGCCCCCAAGTTGGAGGCCAAGTGAAACACAAATTCTAGTTTGTATTTAATGAAAACTCAGAGCCAGCTATTGGGGAAAAGCTGGAATATCAGAGAGAAGAAACAGACCACAGTCAATTCTAACCCAGCCAACTTCTCAAGGTAAAAGCTATTTTCCAGAGTCCTTAGCCTGGCTCCTCATTGCTTCTACAGAAAAATGTTCTATCTTCCTACACCTGCCTTAAATACCTTCTTTACCCAGTTGTTTCACTTCTGGGTTCAACTATACATCATATTCTAGAGTTAAGATTAAAGGTGTGAACGACTACTATTTAGTAGCTAGGCCTTGAACTCACAGAAACACAGAAATATCTCTAACTCTCAAGTTATGGGATTAAAGTTGTCTTGTTTTTCCTGTGCTGGGGTTAAATGCCAGACTTACCATTTTCTGATCTTCCTGGCTTGACTTTAGGTGAATCTATTCTCTGATATTCCAGACTGATTTTATTAAATATAAAATATATCACCACAAAAATTATTTTTTAAAATTTTTCTAAAGCCATATCTTAAAATATGCCAAATTTGACTGTGATCTGCCAAACAAGTGCCCTGATGACATTTTTTCAGGAGATTTTTTTATTTTACAACAGTTTCTAAAACAAGATTGCTTTTGCTAGTTTCTTCTATGAATCTCTGTGGTCTGAGAGTTTTTTAATTCTATCTGTCCTGGTCTTTAGAACCTAACATAGAAACTTCAATGTCTATAATGTATCATAAACAGTTCAATATGCCTAGAACCTGTCATAGATAGTTCAATATGTCTACATTACAAATTTAAGATCTCTGGATATTCTGAGTAGCCAATATGAGCATCAAAATTTTTAAAAAAGAAAATAATTATTTTCCATTACTTTATTATTCTCTGCTGATCAGATTACCTTAGGGAGTACTCATGAGGGTTTTGTCTCTGCTCTGTACTTGCTACAGAATAAAGAAAAAATGATTCTTTTGAAAGACTACAGAATGTTAACATTAAAATCGTCTGTCTTAATTCACAACTTGGATCACAATCTTACAATATTAACCAAGCCATGTTGGGCCAAAAACATAAGAGGTTTTACTTCCAATTTTCTGGCTCAAAAAGTGTTTATTAGTTGGTTGGACAGATTTATGCAAAATGTAGTGTGCTCTTGAATCTAAAGATTAATAACTGTCCTTTAAAGGTCAGCTGTTTTTTAAAATCCCCAGCACCACTGCATAGATTCTAGGTCTGTACCAAATGCTAATGGGCCATGTTGGGAATTGCCTTGTAATAAAACAGGACAATCATGTCTTATCTAATGTCTTCCTAAGTCATATTCTTAAATACCTACAAAGTGTTATAATCCATTTATAGAATCAGTTTCCAGAAAACATTTTTGTTAGAATTTCACCTGGATTACTTTTTATCCATTTAAAAAGCATAAGTAATTTTGAATTCTTCATTCATAAGAATAGTCAAAAACCTTTGGTTAGCCCATTTTAAAGGGTACACTCATCAGTATGTGTGTACTGTCTCAGACCCTGAAACAAATTAAAGCATTCTACAGCTAAGAATGTTATCGGTTATTCAACAGGAGCAATGATATATTTCCTTAGGTTATTACTATTGTCATTGAATGTTAAAAACTAAAACATTCTGAAAAGAAGTTATAAAGTTTACTTGGGCTAAATATACAAAATTACAAAATAGATTACAAAACAGAGCTACACAATTTATACTAATTGTATAAACTGTGGCAAAATAATCTTACCTAATTTACCTATACATCTCAATCAAGTAAGGAATGTTCAAAGAAAGATGCCAGTTACAATATATAACCTTGTAAGTGCTCAGTTCTTAATACTTTACAGTGTTTTATTTCTTCCTTCAGATTTTAGAAAGAAAATGGAACATGATTCTGATATCCTGTTGGAAGCAGACAATGGAAGCAGATTACCTTTGGATGCTCCTGCAGTCTGTATTCCTTTGACTCATTGCAACTTAGTAGAGAGCCCAAGAAAACTTTCTTGTTGACTAAGATATTAAACTTGACACCCTCAAAATACATGAAGGAAAGCAAAAGAAAATTTGTTATGACACCAAAGAGTAATTTTCTAAAGTCTCTCACTTCTTCATAGAATCGTGGAACCCTGGAATCCTGAAATCAAATTAATAATAGGTTTAACTTTATTTGACTAGAAATCACAATTTTTGCTTCACGTTGAGTAGGAAGAAAAGCCTTTAGAACACAAATGTGATAAAATATCTACTTATCCTTCAAGGATGTTCTCAGAGTCATGTATTAATCAAATTTGCAGTCTCCTTTAGGTATAGTTTTTAAAGAAGAAACAGTTTATTTAATATAAGCTTCTTGGCACTTTTACTTTCAAAGTATTTGGTGCAGAATCCTAGGCCATAATCAGACATCCTGTTTCATGATCATCAATTTTAGCTCACTTTTTTCATCTATGTAGAAGTAGAAATTTTCAGATATTTAATTTAAATAAATGTGACCAAAATGCAATTTTGAAGTTATTTAGTTTAAAATCATCATTGTCTAAACTCTTCTGTTTAATTTTTACCCATTAGCTGTCCACAACCATCACTATTGGCTAGCTCACTAACACCTTCTGAATCTGGACTACCCCAAAACTCCAAAGGGGAACTCTGTAAGCACATAGAACACTGAGTTCTTAGGAACCTGTTATCCCTAACCTTGTCAAGTTTTCTGCATATTTATGGGCAAACTCCTTCCATGGTCTCTCCATGCTACCTACACCTGAGTTACAATAACCATATGTCACCAGAAAAATAAATACCCCAAAACATAAGAAATATAAATTGCTCCTTATTTAACTATAATTAACTTCATTTCTATTTGAAAGTCCCTTTCATCAGATAAAGAAACTTTGATCTTGCTCAACTCAAAGTCTAACTCTTCAAAATCCACTAATTCAGACTTTTGTCTTTTCATTTGACAAGTAAGAATGTTAACTCGCTGGAATAAGATTCCGCTAGACAAGTCTTCTAGTACTGAATAATAGTACTGCAAACACTGTCTGGTGCTAAGAATGAAGGATTCTCAGGGAACACTGCCACCAAGAGTATACAAAGAGATAAAATACCAAAAGTATTTTCATTGTAATGGAGTTTATTAATCTTATAAATAAAATAAAAGATTAGGTTTTGTAGAGGAATGGCTGGAAAAAGTTTTTACTTAATATGCATGATATGATTTCTAACATAAGTATATGTTGAAACTGATGAGTGTTGTGTTAGATATTTTTCTATTGCTATGATAAGGCACTATAACCAAGGCAACTTATAAAGAAGAGAGTTTATTTTGGACATACATCAAAAGCCTGATGGGGAAGCAGGAAGACATGGAGCGTGATGCTGGGGGCTCATTTTTTAAAAATAAACACATAAATAAATATATTTTTATTATGTGTCATATTGCAGTTTCTCCTTCTCTCTTCTTCCCAGTCTCTCCCTCACACAACCTTCCCTCCCATTTTCACCCCTAGTTTATCCAGGAAAGGACAGGTGTCAACAAAACATGGCATATTAATCTACAGCAAGACCAAGTACACCCCTCAATGTGTTAAGGCTGGACAAGACAACCCAGGATGAAAAGTAGCATCCCAAAAGCCAGCAAAAGAATCAGGGTTTTTACTGTTAGGAGTCCCACAAAAGTACCAAGCTACATAACTGTAACATACATGCAGAATGCCTAGGTCAGTCCCTAGCAGGATTTCTAGTTATCAGTTCAGTCTCTCTGAGCTTCTATGAGCACAGGTCAGCCATCCAGTGAGCCTTCCGTGGTATCCCTGACCCCTCTGGTGCCCACAGTTCCCTCTCTCTCTCTTCTGCAAGATGTTTCAAACTCCCAACAGAGAGAAGAGAGCTTTTGAAATGGCAAGTCTTTAAATTCTCAAAGCCTGTTCCTAGTAATATACTTCCTCCAACAAGACCATATTTTCTAACCATATCTAAATAGATACACTCACTGGTAACAAAGTATTCAAATGCCAGAGCCATTGTGGAACATTTTATTCAAACCACCTCAACTGTACTTGTGATAATTGTCATATCAATCACTTCACATCACACTATGTTAGACACCTTTATATATAAATTTTTTTAAATTTTCAAAGACTTCCTTTAAGACATAAACACATAAATACACAAATAAATAAATAAAAGTAAATGCATAAATAAAAACCTTGAAACAAATAGAAATGCAACAGTAATAAAGTTATTTTACTTGTGTCCCAAAGATAGGAAATCAACCAATGGAACAGACTAGAGAACCTACATGCTGACAAGTAACAGAAATGCCCCTAAAAATGGAAAGTAAAAATGATTTAATACAATGACACTAAAATAATTGATCTTCCACAGGAAAAGATAAATCAATTTATATCTTGGTTGCAAATGAAAAAGAAATCAACAATGACAAAACTAGGTAGATTTCAGGCCTATTTTTGAAGAAAAGAAAGCACATCATACATTTTTAATAAAAATATTTTATGACATTTTGTATGGAATATATCTTAAATCACAAAAATCAAGAACCCAAAATAAAAAACTACTAATATTGAATATAGTAAACTATGATCTTCTAAAGATGGCATATAATTAATTACGTGTAAGTTAAAACAAATGTTATACTTACAAAGAAAGAAACCGCGTTTGAATAATAATATCTACATCACACATAAATAATAGCTATGACCCCCCAAAATACTAAAAATGATATTCAATAAATAAATAGCTGATTTATTGATTTAAGTGGACAATTTGCACATTATCAGGAAAATCATGCCTGATATTAAGGTGTTCAAACTCATTACTAAATAGAATCACAATAAATTATCACTTCACACAGATTCAACTGGCAAATTTCTCAAACTCTCACAGGTCTACATTAGACAAAGCAAATTCTCCTATAACTAGTTGAAGCAAATTCTGATAAAACTACTTTGAGTCTAGGTGTTACACCACCCCTCTGTTCTTGTACATAGCAAGATAGTTGTGCGGAAAGTTTAGCAGGTGTAATTGCTCCACTATCTTAACAGAAAAAACAGAGAGCTTGTAGAAATCGCCATCAGTAAAGAGATAGATACATTATATTCATTAATAGAATGAAAATGTATTAATGACTAGCATGTGTTATGTGGCTACATTGCTATGTATTACATTTACTTACATTTTAAATATACTCAAATGATGCTGTATATTTTATAGGTGTATGTTTTTGGCAAAATTGCCATACAAGAAATGAATAATAAGCAATAAAATCCAGCACAGAAAGAAAGAGACACAAATAAGCTTAGAAATAGCATGCAGGAATCAAATATATCTATAGTGATTGAGTTCCTCGAATATTTTCAAGTATTAAAGTTATTTAAAATTAGTTAAAATAAGTCACAATTTGAACACTAATCAAATTATTTAGTATGAAACTAAACTCAATGTAAACATATAACTCAATGTAAGTCATCTTTACTACAATCACTCACTGAAGTTTTTTTTCCAAACAAGTCATTTAAGTTTTTGACTCATAATTGATTCATCTGTATAATAAGACAGTTTAGCCAGGTGATCATTAAGATGCTTTGTAGATATAAAATTTACTCCAAAGCATGTTAAAAGATCAACAAAATTTAATTTCATTTGAGAAAAACAGACAAACTTTTACTTTGATACTGTCATAGTTAGGATTCCATTGCTGTGATTTAAAAAAAAAAAATGACCAAAAGAAACTTGAGGAAGAGAGAGAGGGTTTATTTCAGCCTGTGTGTCCCAACAAGGTTCCATCAGTGAGGAAAGTCAGAACAGTAACTCAAGCAGGGACTAAAGCAGAGATTATGGGAGACAAAGCTTTACTGGCTTGTTCCTCAGGATGGTGTTCTGTCTCCGTTGGATATTTTGATCAAATTGACACAGATTAGAAGAGAGACACAACTTATTAGCCCTGTAGACCATGCTTTCTGTGTTCTGACCCCAAGAAAACATTTTGATTCAATAATGATGGCCTCTTCCTAATCACAGCTGGCTCTTCAACACAATTGACCAATATTTATTATCCCAACAAAGCAAAAATTTTATTTTTGGTGTCTCAATTCCCTTGTTAATAACAGTTGATTCTTTACTTCTAGATGACCAGAACCACAGATTCTTAATTTAAATTACTGAATGAACCCAATAAAGCTTTTTATAGAGTCTCAAAATTTCCCTCTGAAATGTCACAATCCATGTTTCCACCATCTACAGTATTATCTTCTAAGTCTCCACAAAAGCTCATTAAGCTATGAACATACAAAGGCTTTTATAAGCCAATGACCCAAAGACTTTCCACAGTCCTACCCAAAACAAGATCAGGTCTGACACAACACCTTCCTGGTACTAATTTCTATCTTAGTTTCAGCTTCCACAGCTGTGATAAAACATCACGATCAAAAGCAACCTGTTGAGGAAGACGCTCACTTCAGTTACCATGATCTGGTTATACCCTGTCATGAAAGGAAGTCGGGGTAGGAGCTCAAGGCAAGAACTTGGAGGTAGGAACTGAAACAGAGACCATGGAAGAATGCTATGTATTGGCTTGCTCCTCACTCTTTCTTAGACCGATTTTTATTTAACTCAAGACCACTGGACCAGGGGTAGCTCTGTCCACAATGGAATGGGCCCTCCTATCAACTCTTAGTCTATAACATGACCCACAGGCTTGCCCGTAGCCAGTATGGGGGGCGGGGTTCTCAGGTGAGGTTCCCTCTTTTCAGATGATGTCTCTAGCTTCTATCAAGATGACAAAACACTAACCAGGACAGATGCTATCTCATACCTTCTCACACTATTAAGTACATCTCTAGCCATTATTATGTCAG
The DNA here is from genome assembly GCA_033318265.1 of Phyllotis vaccarum. NCBI lineage: Eukaryota > Metazoa > Chordata > Mammalia > Rodentia > Cricetidae > Phyllotis > Phyllotis vaccarum. The sequence goes on from JARWLC010000005.1 coordinate 118,930,549, forward strand.
GCTGCACTGTTCTCTTTTTCCAGCCATAACCACCTTGCATCCTTCCCCAGCTGCTGGCAGAAAGTCACCTCTCCATTTGTAGCAACAATTATCTCCAACCCATGCAGATCCATCTCCTGCAGCTTTGTAAGGGATACTTGGAAAATTTTTCACTTTCCATAAAAGTTTTGAGTGAGTCATAATTTAATCACTGTTTAATTCTTAAGTTCCTTCACTGTAAAAAAAAATCAAGCGCAATTTTTTTCCTCCTTTATGATGGGTACAGGTTGAGAGAAAGGCAATTGCTGGGAGGATTCTAGTATCATTTGTCTGTGAAAAAAGAGATGAAGAAGGCAATATTTCAGGGATTCTGCATCAATATCTTCTTATCCTTCTCCCAAGAGCACTGCTGTTTACAAAACTCAGCTCTAAATACCCTCAATATTCTGGTCACTACTTGCTGATCTTGTAATTACTAGGATACACTTTGGACCAGCTTGTGTCCAGTATCTAGTTTTAGTCCATTTGTCTGTGTATATAAAAAGAAAATCACTAGGAATCTACCTCTAGTTTTAAGTTCGATTTTCAGAAAGCAATACTTAGGAACAAAAGACGTTGTCTTCTCTAGGCAATTCATCTGACATAGGTCAGATGAGGAGAATGTGTCCTCCTGCTTTTCATTAGCAGTTCAGAGAGGTTTTCTTGAATCTTCACAATAGAATGTATTTTTAAAACAATCCCAAATATTTCTTACTTTTAACATCCTGGAGATAGTTTGAACTCATTAATATTTATGTGCTAATGTTGAGCCACAAATTGGAGTATTTTTCCCCTTGGTCTCATAGCCCACTGGCAACTGTCAATATCCAGAAATATTTATTTCAGTCTACTTTTAACGACTACAGTAAACTTTTTATGTGATAGCCTAACAAATTGTAGAAAATGTGCAGAGAATTCCAAATATTGGCTATGATATTTGAGTGATACAAAATAGAACTATTTCTAAATGCCTGGTTTTAAAACTTAGCATAGAAACCCTGACAACCAAATTTAGTGTTTACACATCACTGAAGATTTTCATTCTCAAGATTTTAAAGGCAATCAATTTGCTGACTTTTCTAGGTACTCAGAATAGCATGTGGCTCTGTCTGTATAAACTACTCTAGCTGTATGATTTGAAATTCGAGAGGTGAAGGTATTTAAAAATGTCCAGATCTTTTTGTTCCCAGCATTTATATCAGGCAGATTACAGCTGTAACTTGTGGGAGATTATGTTGTTACATTGTAAATAATTGTCCCACCCACTGGTTTAATAAAAAGCGCTGATTGGCCAAAGGCAGGCAGGAAGTATGGGCGGGGCTACAAGACTAAGAAAACTCTGAGAACAGGAAGCACAGAGCAGAATGCCAGAGAGAAAACGGAAGAAACAGAGGACAACCATGCTGCTGTGAGAAAAGGTACCAAGCCCCATGGCTGAGCAGGTTAAGAGTCATGGGTTAGATTAAGGGTTAGTAAGTTATATGCCTGGGCCTTCAGCCAATCGCCTAAAACTATCATATGCATCTGTGTGTCTCTGTGGGTCTGTGGATCTGTGAGCCTAAACCTTGAGGTTAGGCCTGAAAGTCTGGGCCAGAAACCTCATACTACAGTAACTCCAGCTCTAGGAAATCTGATGCCCTCATCTGATATCTATGGGCACCCACAAACACATATACACATACACACATAAACAATAATAAAATAAGAGTTCCAGAGTTTTCTATATCTTAACAAAGCATCTCCTTTCTGATTAGAGTCTCTCATTTGAATTGGATGGAGAAAGAAGTCAAGCTAGTTACAGATTCATCGCTGCAAGTTGCCTCTGAATTGCTACTGAGTTCACACACATGTGTTTCACAATGGGTTGGTTTTCTTGGACTCTTTGGAAGCAGTCTACTTGGCTCCTTGGTGTTAGTCTCTTATTTCAGGACTCATATTTATAATACACTTTGTTCACCTTCTTATCCAGTGTAACTGCACTAGCTCTACAGACCATCTTCTCTCTATTTTTTCTCAGAGTCTTGAACTCCATGTTATATATATCACAATTCCTTAAAACAAATGTCTAGGAAGTTATTTTGAATAAACTGATGTGGGAAAGTCTTTTTGTATGCTGTGAATATCAATCTTTAAATAAAGGAGCTGTTTGGGCCCATGACAGGCATCATAGAAAAAGTAGGAGGAGAAATCAGGGCATAGGTAGGATGTTCATGTAACTGATTTAAAATTGTAATGCATAATTAAAGAAATACATGTTAGTTAGATTTTTAGGTATACAAAGATATAATTCAATTAGATAGGTAATCTTCAAACACTTCTAAGACCTACAGAATATGGCATTTATAATGTTTTAAGAACTTAGACTTTTCTGGACAGTGAGACAGATCTGCTCCTGGCAGCACCAACTTACTTCAAGAGAAAAATGGGGATTGAAGAAACTCCATATAGAGATTAGTTTCTTTGTGGCATCAGTTAGCCACTGGACATGAACCTATTCTTATATTGACTGCTTGACAGTGTGCTGTTAAAAGTGGACATGCAGGTTCCATGGGAAGGTGACCTTTGAACTTTGGCAGAACAAGCTGAGATGGTCATTCAGATTCCTGATTTGCAGAGAAAACTGTCAGATATTCTTCAGGACTCGAGGAGAAGCAACTGATGAATGGGCAGAGAAGATTTCCTGCTTCACCGAAATGAAGAGAGACTCTGGGACTGTAGGCTGAAGATGGATGCCCCAACTTTATAAAGGAACTTTGGGTGACTATTCAGGCAGATAGGTGTCACCTCTGTCATTTCTAGATTTTGGAAGTTGCTTTCACTTCTGGTTTACTTGGGTAAATATAGCCTTCTGTGGTCTTTGATGTAGTTGAAGATTAGAGAGTCATAGGTATAGTTTTTTTAGTCATTTGAAAGGTATGTTAGATATGAAACTTTAAATTCATAAAGATAAGGTATATGATAGAGTATTTTCTTTAATTTTGCTAAATACAAATAGACTAGATATTGTAACTGTAATTCTTGCTTGATAGTTATTTTGTTATATATAATTTTGCTATATTAAAATTGAAACCTTCCTTTTCGATTAGACAGGAAGGGGGAGGTGATATGGGAATATCTTTCTGTATCCTGTGTGTATCAATCTTTAAATAAAGGAGCTGTTTTGGCCCATGACAGGCACCATAAAAAAGGTAGGAGGAGAAATCAGAGCATAGGTAGGAGAAGCAGGGCAGGGTCAGGCAGACCAAGCTGAAGCCCAAAGGAGCAACATGTAAAGAACACAGGTGAGCCACAGGCCACGTAGCAGACAGATTAATGAGAATGGGTTGAGTTAAGATGTAAGAGCTAGCAAGCAATGTGCCTGAGCCATAGGCCAAACAGCCTGAAGTTAATATAAGCATCTAAATCATTTTTGAGGCCTGAGCAGTAGCAGATGGCTAAGGGGTCTGTGGGTCTGCGCCTTTGGCTACCTTGGACCAAGAAACCTCACTACTACAATAAGTGGCTTGTCCATTGTTTTCTTTAAAAAGATTATCTCCATTTTGGAAGAATGAAAACAGTAGTGACTGACTGGGGGGGGGGGCAGAAATGAATTTATTTTCTTTTCCAATTAAATAATTAAAAGCATAAAAATGTTACTAGGAATCTTTGACATTCCCAGCAGAGTCATTATATTATACCTTGTAAATTTAAGTGCACTCTTTGGGGTTTTTAATCTCATTAACAAAATAATAACAAACATGAATCTAAGGTCCAGGACCAAAATCCGACACTTGAGGACAATTTGTTGGGGCTTAAAATGAAAAACTCCAAGGTAGGCAAGCTGTACACCTCCCAGCTGTCTAGAACAAAAAGAGGAGAATGAAGAAGACAAGGAATAAAACCATCTTGCTTGTGGGGCAACATGGAGGTCAGCCACTAATGGTATGGACTTTGGAAAAAGACTACAGACAATCTAACTTAGGAACTTTAGGAACTTATACCTGGGCTCTGGGTATGGTCTAAAAGAAAAAAGATAGAAAAGAAGAAAAAAATAGCTATGCCTTCCTTACTCAGGCCCCAGAAAGAGAAGACTCAGCTTATGGTGGTCCATGGGGTCTGCAATAGAGGCCTGGAATTCTGGATAAAAACAAACAAGCATTCTCTTACGGTGAACATGTGAACATCTCACAAGTATTAGAGCCTCCAACCTGTTAAACTTGATTAGCCCCTAAAAAGCAGATGAGGACTTGTCTCCACCTGAAGGTAGAGTCTATTCTTTACAGTTAGCCATTCTTTAGAACACTTAAGGACCAATTTTGGGAGTTCTTGCCAAGTAGATGAAATAAAAGTAGACAAAGAAAATGTAGTGAAATTTCAGTTCCCTTATAAAAGGATAAGAATTTGGAAGATGCACCTTTATTTACAAGTTTACTAAAAGAAATGGCTTTGATGTGAAGTCATCTTCTCAAAATTCTGAAGTTATATGTTGACTAAGCTGCCCCCTGAAGACCTATCAATAGATGGGGTTGAATCCTTTAGATATGGACACAGAAGCAATTTATAAGACTATGTTTGCCATGGAAGACTGAGCCTGAGGGTACAATATATATTATATGATAACATATTCTAGTGTAATATCTGGCTTCACCAGTGCATTTTTACTGTGCCTAGAACCATTCCATGAATCCTAGTACAGATTTTTCTATGCAATGGATGTTACAATTTAGTGGCATTTGGTTTAGTAGCTATCATAGTTAGGGTTTCTATGCTGTGAAGAGACACCATGACCATGGGTAACTCTTACAGAAAAAAATTATTATTTGGGGCTAGCTTACAGATTCAGGGTTCACTTCATTTTCATCATGGCAAGGAGAATGATGGCATGCGGGCAGATATGGTGTTGGAGAAGAAGCCAAAAGTTCTACATCTGGTTTAAAAGGCAGTAGGGAGAGAAAGCAAGTCGCTGGCCTGGCTTGAGCTTCTGAAACCTCAGACCAGTGACATCCTTTCTCCACAAAGGTCTCAAGTCTGAATCATTTGAAATGTCACTCCCTATGAGTCTATGGGATCATTTTCATTCATACCACCAGATTCCATTTTCTGATTCCCATAGGCTTGTAGCAAAATGTGTTTATCTCAATTTCAAAAATTCCCATAGTCTATTACAGTGTCAACATTGTTTAAAAGTTCAAAGCTTCTTCTGAGACTATGGCAATCTCTTAACCCTTTGTAAAATCAAAATTAAAAACATATCACATACTTTCAGCATACAATGGCCCAGAATATATGTTACCATTTCAAAAAGGAGGCAAGGGAACATAGTGAGGAAATACCGGACCAAAGCAAAATAAAGGCCATGTGGACAAACTCTAAACCCTGCATCTCCATGTCTGATGTCAAAGCACTCTTCAGAAATCCAACCCCTTTCATCTTTGTTGTATTCAACATACTTCTCTCTCTTGGGATGATTCCACAATCCTGTTAGCAGCTTTCCTTGGCAAGTATCCCAAGACTCTGATATCACCAACATTTTGGGGCATCCAAGGCCATTCATGCTTTACCTTCACAGCTTCATGAAATGACCTTCCTGGGACTCAATGCAGGGACCACTGTGACACACACCTGGTTTAGGCAGCTATCCTTAGTTACACAGAGAGATTCCATAACCCCTTGTATCTTTGACTCGAAAGCCAGAACCACATATCTAAAACTGCCAAATTCTGCTGTTTTCTGTGACTAGACCATAGCCTCTTCATTCAAATAATTTTCACCAGCTTTCTGCTTTTTATGGTTTCCTTCGCTGTGCACACTTGGCTGTCCTGGAACTCCTCCTGTAGACCAGGCTGGGCTTGAACTCAGAGATTTACCTGTGTCTGTTTCTCATGCTGGGATTTAGGGCCTGTGACATCACAAATTCTTCTTCAGAAGTTGTAAGCTCAGATGGGTAGGGTCTTTCCTTGTGGTCACTAGTCTCTTTATTCGAGATAGCCCCAGATTTTCTTTAATCTATTAATCTCCTTGGACACAAAACTTAGTTTCTTGACACTCCTAGTGTTTCCTTTCTCCTCAAATAATATGTTTTTTGTGTTTCTATGCTTGGCTTTTCTTTTCTTTTTTAAGTTTAAAAGTCTTTTTTTTTCATTATACATGCCAGCCACAGTTCCCCCTCCCTCCCCTCTCTTGCTCATCCTCCATGCCCCCCCCCAACCCCTTTACCCACTGTTCAGAGAGGATAAGCCCTCCCATGGAGAGTCAATGAAGTCTGGCATATCAACTTGAGGCAGGACCAAGTTCCTGCCGCCATATCTAGGCTGAGTAAGGCATCCCTCAATAGGTAATGGGCTCCAAAATGCCAGTTCATGCCCTAGGGATAAATCCTCATCCTACGGCAGGTCTCCCACAAACTTTGCAAGCAACACAACTGTCGCACACATTCAGAGGACCTAGTTTGGTTGCATGCAGTTTTCCCAGCTGTCAGTCAGAGTCAGTGGTCAGCTGTCTCTGTGGGTTCCCCATCATTATTTTTCCCCTTTGCTTATACTCCCCTCTTCCTCTTTTTGACTAGATTCCGGGAGCTCAACCCAGTGCTCAGTTGAGAATCTCTGCTTCTGATTTCGTCAGTTACTCTATGAAAGTTCTATAATGATGGCTTTTGGTAACATTGCCATTTTTACTACGTTGATTCTATTTATCCAGGAGCCTGGGAGATCTTTCCATTTTCTGATATCCTCTTCTGTTTCTTTCTTCAGTGACTTAAGGTTTTTGTCAAACAGGTCTGCCACGTCTTTGTTTAGAGTTATGCCAAAATAGTTGATGCTATTTGCAGCTATTATATATAAGTGATATTTCCCTTATTTCTTTTTCAGCCCTCTTATCCTTAGTGTATAGGAGGCCTATTGATTATTATTGTTTTTAGTTAACCTTGTACCCTGCTACATTGCTGGATGTGTTTATAAGCTGTAGGAGTTCCCTGGTAGAATTTTGGTCACTTATGTATATGATCATTTGCAAACACAGATAGTTTTACTTCTTCCTTTCCAATTTGTACCACCTTATCTCTTTTTATTCTCTTATTGATTTAGCTAAAACTTCAAAAACTTATGTAAAACTTAATAAGTACCAGAAACAGAAATTGGGTTTTATGTTTTATGAAGTAGATAATAAGGGGGTGGTAGTGAAAACCTGGCTGGATAGGGAGTGAAAAGACATCTTCCTTCCAATATGATGAGATAAAGGGTTTAGTCAAACAAAGACCTTGGAAGAAAGTACTTTAGTTAAATGGTACAAAGACCCAAATGTTGATTTGCATATGTTCAAACTGTTTGTTTTTTTTTAAGTCAAGACAAAGAAGTAAAAGGTTAATTATGTTTTGTTCATGGTATATTACAATTGTATCTGTGTTTAAGCTAGGTTTTTAGCAAGATGTTATATTTTGAATTTGTCTACTCTTTGCTTCTCAAATCAAATAGACTAAAATGTGATGAGATACTGGAAGATCACAGATTAAAAAGATAAAGTTTAGTAATAGTTGTTTAAAACGATGTACTAATTGTGGGATAATACTCTTGTACACTATAAAGTTTTGTCATTGGTATTTGTTTGATAAAGGCTTATTGGCCAGTAGGTTGGCACAAAGTGGATGCAGAGTGAACAGATGAGGAAAATTCGGAGAGAGGAAAGCTCAAGCTAGAAGCAGAGGAGGCAAGATAAGAGTGTTGCATTGAACAAAGGTATCAAGTCACATGACTAAACACAGATAAACCAGTTGTGGGTTAGTTAAGTGGAAGAGCTAGATAATAATATGCTTGAGCTACTGGCCCAGAATGTACTATAATATTAAGCCTCTGAGTCAATTATTTGGGGAGCAAATGTCAGGCATTTGAGAGTTTCTGGCCAGGAAAGAAACTTTCAGCTACAACTAGTAATAAAAACAAAACTTTCTGTAGTCTTATATCACAAGTCATGAGTTATCCCGAAGGACAGCGTTTAAAAACCATAAAGTTATGGTGTCTGCTTTGGGAAAAGCAGTCAGATATCACAAGCTGATTGCTAAACAGTTGTCAGAGCTCAAAGCAAGGATGACTGACAAAGGCGGAACCAAGCACCATGTTGTAACATCCTGGCAGTGAGCTAAGAAACAACATAATTTCCCACTCACTGGATTATGCCCAGTGACCTCTACAAATTGACTTCCTGGCAGCTGAGGTTGGCTCTGGGTAAAATCTGTCCAATGTGGTCACCAACACTTTTCTTTACTCCCAGTCATCCTTCTTACTGCATCAGGTCACAGGCTTTTCTTTCTTTTAAACAAGAGAAACTATGACTTTCTGATATTTGTGACAAACTTTCATTCTTTGTTCCAAGTGCTTGTGTGGGAGCCAGAATTAAGTTTTCTGACTGTTCCTTACAATTTTCTAGATTATTTTCTTAATTTCAGTTCAGGAACATAGAGATGCTGTGATTTCCATAAAAGTAAACTTAAAGAAGAAATGTTTTATTACAACTGCTGCCAAATAATCTAAGCTTTAAGTTGTTTGAAAAGTGTTCATTCACTTACCCTGGGGAGTAAAAATGTGTCAGTCTATCATTGGCACTGCTGCCTTTCCTCTACAGGGACACTAGTAAAAATCAGAAGCTCAGCCATAATATTTCTGTCACTATCTGAGGTATGAGTTACTTGCCATCAACACAATCCTGAAATTTTAAAAAACAATTTCAAAAGTAATGTGTAAGTTTTGAAGTTCAGGCAACATGAAGAAATCTGAAATCATCATATTCCACCTAAGATCAGGTCATTTTGTCATGCAGTGTATCCAAATTGTATATGCCACCTTCCCATTACCTTCTTGGAAGCCTTTTGACCTTTAGTTTACCTGTTCTGGTATCACTGTACATGTGTTTATGTGATTTGTTTGGCAGCCACCTAAGGCTACTGCATTATAACTATATTATTCTCATTACTTGGATATTGATATAATCGTTTAATGTAAAAAGCTATTTTGAAAGAGAGAGAACATATTTACATAAGGTTTATTGTGTTTTATAACTCTGTCCTATTTTAATAGTGTTGTTAATCTCTTATGTGCCTAATTGATAAATGAAACTTTTGTGTAGGCATGCTTGTTCAGAAGAAACCATAGGGCTTGAAGGGTTGGCACTATCTACAGTCTCAGTCGTCATCTGAGCATCTTAGGGTATGACCTCTTTAATTCTCTCGCTGGGAAATGTTTCTTGCTCTTACTTAAAATCTATAAAAATCATTTCTTCCTCTTTATTGAGACTTCTTGCACTTCCCAGTCTGAGAGTTTGTGTCTTCAGCCATATCTGGGAATCTCAAGACACTCTCTCTTTTCATATCACCTATACTAAAATTGTCTTTGGGTACTTTATGGAATTCTTTGATTTGTATGTGTTGAACTGCTTTGTTTCATCTTTCATAACAGTAATATTTCAAAAACTATTTGTAGTTTATGTTGTGCTCCATTAGAAAAATTCATTGAATATGTTTTCTATACATCTCCATTACCATTCTTTTTATTTCTGTTGCACATTTCCTTCCTTGTTATAGAAAGAGTATTTTAGTATATTTTATTTAGTTTATTTTTTAAATTTTGCATGTCTGCTGTAATTATCTCAAGCCTCATTTGCTTCTTTATTTCAGCTTTTTAAGTTTTTAAATTTATTCTTCTCTCATTCAATACAGCCCCTGGAGTTTCCCCTTCCTCCACTACACCCAGTTCCCCACTCACCTCTCTTCTCCCCCAGATCCACTCCTCATCTGTTTCCTTTCGAAGAGAGCAGACCTCACAAGAATATCAACCTAATATGGCATAAGAAGTTACAGTAACACTAAGCACAAACACCCTCATATCAAGGCTGGACAAGGCAATCCAATAGGAGAAAAGAGGACCCAAAACAGGCAAAAGAGTCAGAAAAACTCCTCCCCCACTGCTGTAGAATGTTTGTTACTAGGCAAGGATTACTGGGTTTACTTACCCGGCATTTGTTTAATGATGTGAAAATATGTTGCTGTGCTTACCTAAGTCATCTGATTCATATAATAAAAAGTTGAATGGCCAATAGCTAGGATAGGTGAGGGTGATGGGCAAAGAGAATAAGTAGAAGACAGAACCTGAGCTCAAGACTGAGAGATAATGGGAAGGAAGTGCCTGGAGCCAGCCAGACACTAGCAGCAGATACAGAGTAGAAATACAAAATGAAAGACAAAATGCTCTACAGTAAAACATAGATGAAGATAAATGGGTAAAAATGTTAGAAGAGCTAGTGGGTCAAGTATAAGATAAGGATGAGCATTCATACCTAACAATAAGTCTCCATGTCATAATTACGAAGCTGTTTAGTGGCCCAACAGAAAGCCTGCTAAACCACACTCCCACTGATTATAGTTCCACAAGAACACCAAGCTATACAACCATAATATATTCAAAAGAACTAGAACAGGCCCGTGCGGGCTCTGTGACTGCCACTTCAAGTCTTTATAAGCTCATAGGGATGAGACTTGCTTAGTTGGTTCTGTTGGCCACGTTTTCCTTGTGTTCTCAATGTCTCTGGCTTCTACAATCTTTTCCTGTTCTTCAGAGTTTCCCCAGCTCCATATCATATTTGACTTTGGGGCTCTGCATTTGCTCCCGTCAGTTTCTGAATGAGGCCTCTCTGATGATGACTGGGCAATGTATAAATCTATGAGTATAGCAGAATATTATGAATCATTTCAGTGACATTTTAGAAGAGTTATTGGTTTGCCACTTCCATACATTCCATGTTACAAATAACACAGCACATCTTGCAGGGAGGACACATTGTAGATCAAAGGTTTTATGGCTGGATTAATACCCTAGTATTTTACCTGGATGCAGAAGATGGCCAGTTGAGACTTCATATCTGCCATTACTAAGAATCCTCACTAGTGTCATCCTTGTAGATTCTTTGAAGTTTTCACTACACTAGGTTTCCACATTGCCCACAAATGCTCCTTAATCTGTCAAACTATTTCCCTCCATCTCTCCCCAACACTCTCTGACCCCTCCTGTTTTCATCCCCACTTGTACCAATCCACTCAGAAAAATCTATTCTACTTCTCCTTCCCAGGGAAATCCATGTGTCCTCCACCCCTTAAGTCCTTCTGTTACTTACCCTTTCTGGATATACAAATTGTAGCTTGATTATTCCTTACTTAATAATTATCCACTTATAAGTAAGTAAATACTTTCAGAGTTACCTCACTCAGGGTGTGTTTTTTGTTATTGTTGCTGTTATTATTATTATTTTCTCTTATATTACATCCTGAGCAGTTTCCCCTCCATCCTCACTTCTCAGTTCCATCCTCCTCTACCTCCCCTCTCCTCTGATCCACTCTTTCATTTCACTTCTGAAAAGTGCAGGTTTCATAGGTATATTGACCAAACATGGCAATCATGTTCCAATATGACTAGGCACATCCCTTCATATTAAGGCTGGGTGAGGCAACCCAGTAGAATGAAAATGCTCCCCAAAGCAGGCAAAAATAGTAAAAGTCAGCCCTCACTCCCACACCAAGCTGCACACCCAAAACATATATGCAGAGGACCTAGGTCAGTCCCCTGCAGGTTCCTTGACTATTGGTTCAGTCTCAGTGAGCCCCTGTGAGCCTGCGTTGGTTGATTTTGTGAATTTTCTTGTAGTGTCCCTGACTCCTCTGGTTCCTACAATTCCTCCCTCTCTTCTATAGGATTCCCCAAGCTCCATGTCTGGCTGTGGGTCTCTGCATCTCTTTCCATTAGTTACTGGGTGAAGCCTCTCTGGTAACAATAATGCTAATCTCCAGTCTACAAGTATAGCAGAGTGTCATTAGGAATCATTTCATTGACTTCTTTCCCCAGACATGCTTGGTTCTATCTTAGGTCTATAGGCTATCCAGTTTCTGGTTCCTGTAAATAGAAGCTTTTCTCCTGCCTTCCTGCTATTGAATACCTATCATCCACTTCCCAGATTACCACATAGAGGTTTATATTAATGACAAATGCTTGGCCAACGGCTCAGGCTTATTACTAACTAGCTCATATTTAAATTATCCCACTTATATGCATCTCCATGTTGACCTTGGCTTAGAAGTCCTTTGGCATCTTGCTTTTTGGATGACCGTCTTGTATCTGCCCCAACTTGTCTCTTCTTTATCTCTGTCACTAGTTTGATTGTAGCACCAAACCTCACCCTGCATTGCCATAGGCCTAAAATGTTTTATTATCAACTAAAAAGTTCAACACACATTTATAATGTACAGAAGGCTTATCCCACAGCAATCCCCCTTTATGTCCAGTCAAAATGAAGATTTCAACCCCAACCTAGTAAAACTGCATACAATAAAACAGCCATCAAGCAAGAACCACAATTACAATATTCAGTCCATTTCAACTTGACAACATTAGAGAAAACACTCAACTATCTATCCTATCTTGGTGAGTCCAAATTTTCCATCCAATCCACCCTTCAATACAATTAAGGAAAACTATAATCACAACTATAACTTCATCAAAGACTTCATCAAAGACCCCAGAAAGATGTCATTCTAGTCACTAACAGGAACATTAGGTTGTCAGGAAAATTACCTAAAGTTTCTCTGTAACATTTGGGGCATCTATCCTTGCCTGCGATATCTGACAGACATTTTTTAGAAGCAGAAAATTTTTAAGGACTGTCCCACCTTGTCTGTGCCACATTCTGCAGTTGCTTTTTTGATTTCCTGTGGGTCCAGTCTGGACATCAACTGTCAGCAATTAAGGAATGGTCAGCCATCTTGTCATGTGGAATCTTCTTGATGCCCATCATCCTCCCTGAAGCAGATTGGTGTTATGATACTATGTTTGTGCTCTAGCAAATAAAGGTTTCCTAAAGATCATAAGGCAGAGCTAGCCACTGGTTAATCAGAGAGCCAAGGCACTGGTGTCACGCACCTTTAATCCCAGCACTATAAATATTGAGACAGGAAGTGATATGGCTGGATGGAGAGAAGACTGTAAGACAGGAGGAGACAGGAGCTCAGGGCCTCTTTGCCCTGAGAATTTGGTAGAGGTAAGAAATCTCTTTGGTGGATTTTTTTTTTTTTTGGTGATTTTCCTTCTCTGATATTTCACCATTTATCCCAATATCTGACTTCAGGTTTTTATTAAGACTGAATAGATTCAAGCTACATCTGATGTCCAACATTGGACACAGCCTTTCATATAAAGACTGGAAAGGCTTCAAAAAGAATTCTAACACACAAAAATGAAGTCAAAACTCTTCATAATTAACTACTTTTTCTTGGGTAAGCTCTGTTTGCTAGAGACAAGCAGAGGCACGGCTCTTTTAAAAGGTCCTACTGCAAACACTTAAATGGGGTTTATGAGCAATGGTGGCATGTTACTCAATGGCAGCATAAACCCAGAAGCTACTCAGAGTTGTAATAGTGAACATGCCTCTTCCCAATGCCTCTAGAATGAAGCTCACCTCTTAGGGAACCAACCAGGATGGAGGTGGAGGTCCTATCCAGACCTCTTAGCAGTGTAAAGTCTAGTGCAAAAAAAATAGAGATATGCAATAAAGGCAGATTCAGACAAAAAATCCTCTAAATGATTTACACTATGTTTCAAAAATGTGTATAGGCATGGGAAAGGGAAGAAAAGGGGTAGAAACAGTCATAGATTTAAAAATAATAAAGTTTTTAAAAAAGGGAATAGAGTAATAAAATTATAGGCCACATAAAGATGAAAAATACACATAGAGTATGGATTCTATGTTTTATCATGTTGTCTTTAGATTTTTGACTGTTAATGGGCAAATGATAACTGCTGAGAAACATTTGATTTTGAAAGCTACTAAATTAAACCAACCTAGATATTTTAAAAATACCTTGTCTTCAAATTTGAAGTCGAAAGATATGTTACTTTGAGGGGGGAAAAAAAAAGCAGGTCCTGCTTTCATTTCCTTAGAAAATTAGAGGGTTTGTATTTATTCTAGGTTAAGAAAAATCAAGTTTGATTGAAGAAGGCCCCCTAAAAAATTTCTAAAGGGAATAGATTACCCAAATGATCCAATGTTTCAGAGCACCTCTGTTGCAGTTTTCTCTAAGTTCTACATCCAGAATGGCTTCAAGGCTGCTGGCTGAGATAATCCCGCCTCACTAAATTCTTCAGTCAGGAGTTAATCATGATCTTGAGTTTTCTCAAGGTACTCCAAAAGAGTACTGGTACCCTCACTCAAACAATAGGAAGTAGTCTAGAGAACTATGCTCATATTCCCAAAAGATGAGTCATGAATACTTATTATTATCTAAGGGAGTTGAGTACAAATTTTTATTTTTCAAATATTAATGAACTAGAAATTTTAATGAATTTATTGCCCTTAAATATTGTATATAGTTATTGTAATTATTGTAGAGTTTTCCTAATATTAATTATTTTGCTCTTTTTTTAGACAAAAAAGGAAAACATGGTATTTTGTTTGTGTTCTAACAAATAAAGCTTGCCTGAAGATCAGAGGGCAGAGCTAGCCACTACTTACCTCATAGATATAGAGGCCAGGCATTGGTGATACACATCTTTAACCCCAACACTAGGGAAGTGGGATTTTGTGATGTGACTGGGCAAAGAGAGAAATATAAGACAGGAGTTTGGGCCTCTTCGGCCTGAGAATTCAGTAGAAGTAAGAAGTCTCTCTAGTAGCTGATTCCTTTACTTTTCTGATTTTTTTAACATTTACTCCAATGTCTGACTTTGAGTTTTTATTATGACCAATTAGATTTGAGCTGCCAATCAATGCTTACAGGAGAAGATGTTTCTCATTGTCATGAAAAGTCTTAGGTTGTTAGTCTTAAATGCCATTTTCACTAAGTCTTTGAAGTGTTTGAAGACCATCTATCTAAATATATCTGTGTATGACCTTGAAAACATACCTAACAGGACTATTACTTTGCCATTATAGATAATTATTAATCTGTTTTTTAATTACATTACATTTTTAAGTGAGTCATATCAGCACAATACCTTGAACAAAGGTAGAAATGTACATATAACAAAATTAACTTTAAATTTGTCCCAATAAACTAAAATCCATACCAATGTAAAACATGTAAGATTTTTATGGTTTAGATTCAATAATCTACCCTCATTTTCATCATAATAATCCACACCTTTTCTATCATTTTTATATCATATTTCCCTTTCTTCTTTAGAAAGAGATTGACTGTGACCAATAACAATTTATAACCAATGCCCTAAATAAAGATAAACATCCATAATCTATTTTTGGAGAATATAGGCATAGTTTTCTAGACTTCTTCCTGTTTGTGGGTTCTGGCAATCTCTTTGGGACTCAATAAAATCAGGATAATTGCCAAGTCCTAGTTGTACTCTGTCAGGCTGGATCACCTCAGCCAGTAACCCTGGGCCTTTTTTATTGGTGTCTGGTCCTCATGGTCTAAAAATATAGAAACTTTAAAAGGTAACATATATATCTGGATTGATGCAAATATAAACTGTGTGTTTTATATAAGCCAGCAAAGGTCACTTTTCATTTTATGTTTTAGTAGGTAAAATGTTACATGCCATATAGTTATTTTAGGTTTATTTTTTCATGTGTGTATTCAGGATCTCAGGGGGGGGGTCTTTCATAATCACACATAATTTTTCTTAACCCAGAATAAATTCACTGCCCCTCATTTCTCATGGAAACAGAAATATAGCCTCTATCCCAAAATGACATACCTTTTGACTTAAATTTTGAAGTCAAGGTATATTTAAAATATATAGATTGGTTTAGCAACTTTTATCACCATAGTCCATTAATAGTTATCAATTACCTATTAACAGTCAAAAATACAGAGAGAATACAATAAAATATGGAATCCAGACTCGCTGTGTATTTTTCATTTTTACGTGGCTTATTATAATTTTTATTAATTTTTGTTTTCAAGGACTTTATTTTAAATCTATATTTATACCCTTTCTCTTCTCTCTCTCAAGCCTATAAATATTTTAAAACATATTTTGATCTGTTTAGAGGCCTTTTAGTCTGAATCTGTTCTTACTATGTATCTTTACCCTTTTTTGTCTATATAAGCAAAAGTTCTTAACTGACAACATATTCTGTGTTGTGGTATGTGTGAGTCTGTGGGAATCTGCCATGCTGCTGCTCAAACCTTCATGACACAGCCAGGAGATACATCTCCTTACTGTGGCCCACATGAGAGACATGAACTATAAAGCTGCTCTTGGTTCTGTTTTGTGCGTCTAGAATCCATTAAAAAAAAAAAAAAAGCATTCCCAGGATTTATGTGAATGCATGTGCCCCCATATTGAGTGCCATATGTAAATGGAAGCTTTTCTCCCACTCACCTATTCTCAAATACCTGTCAGCTACTTTCCAACTTACCACATAGAGGTTTATATTAATTATAAATGCTTGGCCAGTGGCTCAGGCTTATCACTAACTATCTCATATTTAAATCACATTTCTACTAATTTATGCATTGCCACTTGGCCCATGGCTTACTGGTCCTTTGGCATCCTTGCTTCTTGGGCAGTTGGCTCATGTCTGCCCCAACTCCACCCTTTTTCATCTTCATCCCTAATTTTATTGTAGCACCCAACCTTATACTGATTTGTCACAGACCAAAACAGCATTGTTTTTAACCAATGAGAGCAACACATATTCACAGTGTACAGAAGAATTATCTCACAACAGGTTCCTGATGCATCAGGGTGTCTGTCAGGTATAGGCTCCTCCTCATGGCATAAGTCTTAAATTGGAACAGTCATTTGTTGGCCATTCCCACAAGTTCTAATTCACTTTTAACGCAACACATCTTGAAGGCAGGTAGAAGGTTTTGTTGCTAGGTTGATGTACCAATTCACTGGAAGACTTGTCTGTGCCTGGCTATAAGAGATAATGAGTTCAGACTCCATATTTCTAATTTCTAGGAGGTTTTGATAGGGTTATCCTCATAGATTCCTGTGAGTTTCCATCACACTAGGTTTCTACCTCAGCCCCAAATGCCCCCCAGTTCCAGTCATCTTTCCCAGCACTTTCCCCTTCATCCTCCCACCTGTTTCCTCCTATCCTAATCCCTACATGTTCAAGGTCCACCTATAAAATCTGTCTATTTCCTCTTCCCAGAGAGATCCATGTACCACCACCCCCAACTTGATCATTCCTTGTTACAAAGTCTGTCTTGGTCTGGATTGTAACATGATTAGCCTTTACTTTACAGCTAGTATTCACTTACAAGTGAGTCCATACAATGTTTGTCTTTCTGGGTCTAGGTTATCTCACTCAGGATGATTTTTTTTATACTTCTATCCTGTAAATTTCATGATGTTAATTTTTTAACAGCTGGCCAACCCATCGTACAAATGCACCATGTTTTCTTCATCCATTCTTTAGTTGAGAGAACTCTAGGTTGTTTTTAGTTTTTAACTATTATCAATAAAACTACTATAAACACAGTTGTGTAAGTTTCCTTGTGGTGTGTGTGGAGTGTCCTTTGAGTAAATGCCTGACTGTGCTATCACTGGGTCTTGGGGTAGATTGATTTCCAGTTTTCTGAAAAACCTCCAACTTGATTTCCATAGTGGCTATAAATCCCCACTGGCAATTGAGGAGGGTTTCCCTTGCTCCACACCTTCTCCAGAATGAGCTGTACTTGGGATTTTGATCTTTGCTATGCTAACAGGTGTAAAATGGAATCTCAGAATCATTCTGATTTGCATTTCACTAGTGGATAAGAATGTTTAACATTTCATTAAGTCTTTTGCTACCATTTGATATTCTTCTGTTGAGAATTCCCTTTAAATCTGTACCTCATTTTTAATTGGATTATTTGGTTTTTTTAGTGCCTTTTTTCTTGAGGTTTTTAAAAATATGTATTTTGTATATTGGCCCTTTGTCTAATGTGGGGTTTGTGAAGATCTCTTCTACAATTCTATAGGCTGGTGTTTTATCCTTTTGACAGTGTTCTTAGCCATATAGAAGCTGTTCAGATTGATGTGGCCCCATTCATTGTTGGTCTTAGTGCCTATATTATCACTGTTCTATTCAGGAAGTTGTCTTCTATGCCAGTGTATTCAAGGCTATTCCACACTTTTTGTTCTATAAGGTTCTGTGTATCTGATTTTATGTTGAGGTCTTTGATTCAGTTGGAGTTGAGCTTCACACATTGTGAAAAACAGTATGGATACAGTTACATTCTTCATCAGATATCTGTTTAGATCAACACTATTTGTTGAAGATTTCTTTTTTCATTGTATATTCCTGAGTTCTTTAACAAAAATGAGGTGTCTGTAGGTGTGCAAATTTATTTCTGGGCTTCAATTTGATTTCATCAATCAACATGTCTACTTTTATGTCACACTTACATCTCAGACCTCCCAAGTTTGCCTTCACCCCAAGAACTACCATCCTTATTAAAGAAAGAGGAAAAAGAAAAAGTTTAATTTGTGTTGTCTATATATAGCCAAACTCCAGATGTCAAGGCCCTTAAAGAAAATTGAGTCCTTCCTTATCTGCATCCCAAACAGAAATCATCAGTTATCAAGAGCTACATGTTAGCATCCTTATAACAATTTTTTGAAGTCTCTTAGATAGTTTTTCTTTTGGGGAGGAAGGGACTTGAAGTTGTCAAAATAGCCTTTTATATCCCTCTTTCTCAACTGAGTCTGCAGTCATCAATACCATGGCAAAAGTAACTTCCTTGCCATATGTTGTCAGCAGGAGCACAGATTATGGACTTGTTCTTACACTTGGATAATGATATCAGCATGAACCAGGGACAAACATATGGTCTGATGTCAACATTTGCAATTTACTTCAGCATGGTCTCTTCTGACAGTACAGACCATGGACATTAACACAGACCCAAACTGCAGGAGGACCTTAGACCCAGACATAGCTCTCAATGTCATCATGGATTAGGAATTGCCATGGCCTGCAGTATTTAGCATAGATTCTGGCTGCAGAACAGACCATGGACATCTGCATGGCCCTTGGTAGTAACATAGGTCAGAGATACCAATACAATTCTGGCTGCAGTAAGAAAAAATAACAGACATGGCCCTTAGTGGCATTTTGATAAGGGTTGCATTCAATCTATATTTTGCATTTGGTTGAATGGCCATTGTTACTGTTAATCATGAATATGAGCATAGAAGATCTATATTTTGATAGCTTCTTTATCTTTTTCTGTGAAGACCTGAAGTTTTTATCATACAACTCTTTTATTTGCTTGGTTTGTAGCTATGGTAAGCGTGGTGTTTCTCTGGGGTTTTTTTTTTTTTTTCAGATGTCTGTCACTTGTATATTGGATGGCTACTGATGTTTTTAGTTAATCTTGTCTCCAGCCACTTTGCTGAAGGTGTTCATCAGCTACAGGAGTTCCATAGTAAAATTTTGGGGTTTCTTATATATACTGTCATATGTGAGAATAACAATACTTTGAGGTCTTCTTCTCCAATCTGTATCGCTCTCATCTGCTTCAGTTGTCTCGCTTCTCTAGCCAGAAGGCAAACACTGTGCCTAATAGATATGGAGAGAGTGGACAGTCTTGTCTTATTCTTGTTTTTGGTGAAACTAATTTGTTTCCCTTTATTTAATTTGATATTGGCTATAGGCTTGTTGTATGTTACTTTTATTATGTTTATGTATGTGCCTCGTATCCCTGATCTCTCCAAGACTTTTATTATTAAGGTATGTGGGAGTTTGTCAAAGCTTTTTCAGCAGCTAAAGAGATGGTCATTTTTTTTTTCAGTTTGTCTGTTTGGTCGATTATATTGGCTTAATTTCATACGTTGAGCCATCCCTGCATCTCTAGACTGAAGCCTGATTGATCATGATAGATGATGTTTTTTATGTGTTCTTGGATTTGGTTTGTGAGCATACTGCTGGGTATTTTTCATTTTGTTCATAAGAGAAATTCATCCGTAATTTTCTTTCTTTGTCAAATCCTTCATGGTTTGGGTATAAAGGTGACTGAGGCCTCATAAAATGAATTTGGCAATTTTTCTGCCATTTCTATTTTGTAGAATAATTTGAGGCATATTTGTATTATCTCTGCTTTGAAAGTCTGATAGAACTCTGCACCAAAACTATTTAGCCCTCCATTTTTTGTTGGAAGACTTAAATGACTACTTCTATTTCTCTGGGCCTATAGGTTTATTTAACATGTTTATCTGATGTTGATTTAACTTTGTTAAGTGTTATCTTTAAAGAAAATTATCTATTTTTATTTTTTTCCAATTTTGTGGAGTCAAGTTTTTATTTATTTATTTACTTTTTGAAAAACGTTTTATTCCACTTAAGATTGAACAGTAACAGTTGCAGTGAGGCAAGGCCATAGCAAGGAATAACAGTGACTCCAGTATGTTTAACAGTTTGGTATTACTTATTCAATCAAGAAACAGTTAACTGGGCTGGCTTTGTCAGAGTGCCATTGTAGATACAGTTTCATTTATTAATGGACATAGAACCTCCAAAATTTGAAGGTAATGGTCAAACAATTGTCAGTTGCACTTAAAGTGAAAAAAAGAGGAAAGTCATTTAATTGTCAGTAATTTTCCCTCAGTACAATAGTAATAATAGCCAGATATAACAGTGATTTGTACGCAATAACTCATTTCCCTATATAATAGTAAACCAATAGTACCAAATGGCTTTATGTAGCATGTGGGTTCTCTAGTGGAGAAGAGTATATTTTCAATGTTTTTAAAATTTTAAAAGAGGTTCCTGCAAAGAGTTTAAATCATTGCTTCTTTCCTACTAATGTAGTCCAATAGGCAATCATAAAATAATTCTGCAATTTACGTACCCCTTCCACTGGCCTCTCTTTACACTTAGATGGTGACATGGACTTAAATAATCCCCCCCAAAAAATATCAACTGATGCTGAGAATTGACTTTGGTCAAAAATGCAGAATGCACAGGTGATTGTGTATATCTAGACCTGAGTTGCATTCTGGTTATTTTACCCTCTAAGAATTCTCCTACAGGAATTTTAATGCAAAGAGAATTGCTTGCCCTGTAGGTTTTTGTGGTACACCTATAATATGCTTTTTCTGACCTTTTACTCTGAGGTAATGTCTATCTTTCACATGAAAGAATATTTCTTGTATGTGGCAGAAAAATGGGTCCTGTTTTGAAATTCACTCTATTGGTCTGTCTTTCTATTTGGGAGTTTATTCCATTAATATTGAGAGATATAATTGATGAATGATTGCTAATTACTGCTATTTTGTTGTCATTTGGTGATGATGGTGTTGGTGGTTGTGTGTGTGTGTGTGTGTGTGTGTGTGTGTGTGTGTGTGTGTGTTTCTCTTATTTTGGTTTACTAGTGTGGAATTATTTCCTCTGTTTTCATGAGTATAATCTCTTTGGGTTGGAGATTTTCTTCTGGAACCTTCTGTAGGGCTTAATTTGTAAATAGATATTTAAATTTGACTTTAGTATAAAATATCTTGTTTTTTCCATCTATGATGATTGAAAATTTTGCCAGGTATTATAGTTTAGGCTGTCATCTGTGATCTCGTAGAGTCTGCAGGACTTCTGTCCAGGCTCTTTTGGCTTCTAGAGTCTCCATTGAGAAGTCAGGTGTAATTCTAATAAGTCATAGGTCTGCTTTTATATGTTATTTGTCCTTATTCCCTTAAAGCTTTTAATATTCTTTCTTTGTTCTGTAAGCATACTATTTTCACTATTATGGTACAAGGGAACTTTCTCTTCTGGTCCAAACTATTTGGTGTTTTGTAAGCTTCTTTTACCTTATATACATCTTCTTCAGGTTAAGGAAGTCTTCATCTATGATTTTGTTGCAGATAGTTTTTGAACCTTTGAGCTATAAACCTTCTCCTTCTTCTATTCCTATTATTCTTATGTTTTGTCTTTTCATGGTGTACCAGATTTTTTGGATATTTTGTTTCAAAAGTTTTTCAGATTTAACACTTTCTTTGACTGATGTATCTTTTCTTTTTTTTCTACTGTATTTTTGACACCTAAGATTCTCTCTTCTATCTCTTATATTCTGTTGGTGAAGCTTCCCTCTGTAGATCCTCTTAACTACATTTTTTTATTTCCAGTATTCCCTCAGTTTCTGCTCTTTTAATTGTTTCTATTTCTAATTTCAGGTCTTAACAGTTTTATTTATATCCTTTAGCTGTTTGAGTTTTCTTGACTTTAAGGAATTTATCTATTTCCTCCGTTTCTTGTCTTTCCTCTGCTTTCTTTAAGGGATTTATTCACTTTCTGTTTAAGGACCTCTATCATCTTCACAAAGTTGGTTTTAAGGTCATTTTTGTATTGGAATATTCAGAGCTTGCTGTATTAGGAAAGCTGGGGTCTGATGATAACATTGCCCTGGATGCTGTTGTTTGTGGCTGGGGTCTGATGATAACATTGCCCTGGATGCTGTTGTTTGTATTCCTAAGCTGGCATCTAGGCATCTGGATTTGGAATGATTATAGGTGTCCACCTCTGAGTTTGTCCATGTTGGATGGGTGTGTTGTCCTTTGGTTTCTGTTTCCTCTCTGCTCTTCTGGTCTGTGTAGCCTGTGGTGGAGCATGGGGTCTTTGCCTCAGTTAGAGATGGACTTGTGGTGCCTTATTTTTGAACAAGGGGACTTCTCCCAAACAGGGGGTAGAACATGTCAATGAGGAGAAAAGGGGCATTGAGGATAGTGTCCGGAAGAAGGGAATTCTGAGAGAATAGAGGTTGCCCGTGCAGGCAAGACTTCTAACCCAGCAGGGGGTCTCTGCCAGAGGTGGAGACTGGGACATGGAATAAGGGGAGAGAAGGGATGGTGGTAGATTGGGCCTGTCCATCTAGATAGCATGAGCTAAAATTGAGCAGAGGATTTCCAATTGCTTTTTAACTCATGCAAAGAGTTTGAACCTCACACATAGTCAAGTATTTGTGTGTATTTGGTGTTTATCTCCAAGAATTCTAAATTATATACACCAGATTTTATATCAGCTTTCTAAAAATACTCTTTTTAAAAGTCCTTAATGTTCACAAAATTTTAATAGAAACACTTATATTTGTGACTCAAGAAAAGAAATTGGAATTCCTAGAAACACTTGAGATTTCTCAAAATTACATGATAATCTTGAAATATTTCTGATATCTTTCTACTTCTGTTCATTACATAAGTGTTTAGTAAGTAATACACATTAATTTATTAGTATCTATAGCTACTTATAGACCACAGCAATGTTTAAATGGTAAAAATTCAATCAAATGCTATTGAATAATATTCTAATATTATCCAATATTATTTATCAAGACTAAGCACTATACAGAATCATGAGTCCAAATTGCCAGTTTGAGAAATAATTTTTGCCTTAAAAACATGGTATTTCTTAGAACCCCTGTCATGAAAATTGTATAAAGAATAGCATGTGTTTTTTTAAATGCCATAATGCCTATTTTTCTTTCGCAAGAATAACTCACCATTACCAACAGAGAGCCACAAACACACACCTTCAAAATGAGAACACAAGATTTGCCTCCCTGGCTTCAAATCTCTTAGCTTCGTGTGTGTGGTCCTACCCAGCTTCCCTGACCTCTCCTGAACACCTACCAGTGTCTTTTCTGCTTGCTTTAACTTGACTTCATTAGAATCCTTTGAACCTGGAAATAGGGTCAGAAATAGAATAGCAATAAATTTCCAGTCCATAGCAATGAATATGTATTCTATAAAATTCTAATGGCAATAATTATGACCAGTCTTGAAGGATTTAGGAAATTTAAGGTTCAAACTAACTTCTTTTTTAGAAACATCATTATTGTAATATTTATACCAGTAAGTCTAGAAAACAATACAGGTGCTGAGGTAATTATTAGAGGAATGATGTGACATTTTATCTACTAATCTTTGTCTTAGTATGTTATAGTTGTACCACAGTTTGGATCTGTCATATATTTCAGTCATGTGTGTTGAATGCTGAAGAGTTAGGGAGTGGGGCCGTGGAAACTTTAATAGATGCTATCTGAGAATGAAATGAGTGGCTCAGCATTTAAGAGCACTTGCTACTCTCTTGCAAAAGACATGGGTTTGGTTCCCATTTTCCACAGCATAACCCACACTATCTACAACTAGAATTTAGGTAACATGAAGCCATCTTTGGAACTTTGTGATACTAGACATTCACCTGGCACATGTACATAACATTCAGACAAAACTCTCATACACAAATTAATAGTTTTTAAAGAGAGAAAGAAATGGCACAGTGCTAGTTTTATTTCAACTTAACACAAACCAGACTCATTTGTAAAGTGGGATTCTCAATTATGAAAATGTCCTACCAAATTGCCCTATGGATAATCTGGCATATTTTCTTGAGTCGTGACTGGTATGGGAGGGCCCAGATCACTGTGGGTGGTATCACTGGTTGGCTGATGGCCTTAAGCACTATAAGAAAGCCAGCAAGCAGCACTTTTCCACAGCCTCTACAGTAGTTCCTGCTTCCTGTCTTGTCTTCCCTGGATTGTACACTGACTACAAGATGTTAAATTAAATAAACCCCTTCTCCAATTTGCTTTGTTTGTGACGATTGTCATAGCAATTGAAACTCTACTGAAAACATAGGGGCTAATGGGAGAAAGTGATGTCATTGAGGGTGTGTCCATGAAGAGGCACTTTATGTCTCCATATGCATCCCAGAAACCAGGACATGAGACATCGTGCACTCACACTATGATCTGCTGCCTTGACACAGACCCCAAAGCAGTGAACTAACAACTTGGATTAAAACGTACCAATCAATCAACCAAAATACACTGTTCTTTGTTTTAAGTTGATTACCTCTGGTACTTTTATTGCTATGATGGAAAGCTAAGAAATATAATCTGATGCAAAAAAAAAATGCCATGTACTGTATGTCTCATAAAAAACAGAAATGTACAGTTCACAATGCTGGAGGGAGGCTGAAAGTCTATAATCAAGCTGTCAGTAGGTCTAGAATCTGAAGTGAGTCTATTTCCTAGTTCCTAGATGAAGACTTTTCACTGTGTCATTTCCATATGGCAGAAAATGCAAGGCAAGTTTTTGAGTTAATTCTTTTATAAGAACTATAATCACATTCACAGTGGTTCCGTTCCACACTCATGACCTAATTACCTCCTTAAATTAACACCTCCTATTACCATTGAAATTATGTTCAACCTGTGAATGTTGAAAAGACATGGGTTAGACCACAGTAACCAACCCTATAGAAAGATGCCATGTGAGAGATCAGGAACTACTGTAAAAACAAACAAACAAACAAATAAATAAACAAACAAAAACAAAACTAATATTATTGAAGTGCAATGGATTTTTTTTACTCTCATCCTCAGAAAAGAATATACATATTTCTCTCTCTGGCCCTCAAAATGAGACTTGATCCGGGAGATTTTAGTTGCTCAGAAATAAGAGAAGATTATAAAATCTGAAGAACTACTAAGTTGTGTCTGAATAGGAGTATTATTGGTTTGAAGAAACTCTTTGACCTTGTAACTTGAGAAACAAATATAGTTCAAGTCCATGAAAGAAATACATTTTATGCTCACAATCAGATCTTGTTTCTTTTGTTTTAAAGAAAGGAATAATGAAAGTATTTTCTGGATTCCTAGGCCACTTTGCTGCCACTAAAGAAAGAAGAGAAGGGGAAGAAGAATACAAGAAGGATAAGGATAATGCAACAATGCTAGAAGCCCTACCTAGGACTCAGACCCAGAACTGTCCTTGTGACATATCCACCAGAGACAACCACTCAGATACATGTTTAAGACAATAGAAAGTATTTTATTAGCCATCTGGTGACTACATTGGATGTTCAAAACCCCAGTGTAACTCTGAACCTTTCTTATGGTGATCCCTCCCTCCCCCTCTCCCTCCCCCTCCCCCCCTCTCAGTTGACATACCTCAGTTAAACAAGAGTAGCCAGAAGCAGAACCACAGAAGCCAAATAGCAAGGTTTATTATATTTAGGAACTTTCAAAGAACTATGGACTTCAATAGATTAGGCTTTTCCCCCTCATTTTGGCAGGTGTTGCTGCCTATGTGATAAGTTCCAAGGTCTGCATGGTACTTTCATCATGGAGTCAGTTGTGCTAATGTCCTGAGGCATACTAAGGTTTGAGGGCCCGTTCTACTGCCAATGTGTCACTTTGGTAATGGCTCTCAAAACTATTATTTCTCTCCAAGAAATGCAATTTCTTGCTGATTAGTGGA
The DNA here is from genome assembly GCA_033318265.1 of Phyllotis vaccarum. Taxonomy (NCBI): domain Eukaryota; kingdom Metazoa; phylum Chordata; class Mammalia; order Rodentia; family Cricetidae; genus Phyllotis; species Phyllotis vaccarum. The sequence continues at coordinate 118,956,777 of JARWLC010000005.1, forward strand.
ATACACATATTTTACCTGGTACTTTCTATTAATAAAAAGCCTAAATATTCCAAAGAGTAATTGTCTATTGCTGCTCATCTAAAATTCACAACATTTTTCCAAGTGTGCCAATCATAATGATTCTATCAGCAAACAAAATTACACCATGGTGGTTGTAAGAATAAGCACATACTCCTTGTGAGCTTGATCAACAGTCAAAATCCTAAACTAATTTCTCTTACGAGTTAATTGCACAGTGCTACCAAAAGTATTGTATAAAAGTTCTACTTTAGCTTTGGAAGATTAACCATATCTTGGTACATTAGTATCTGGGACTACATTAAACAATTGTTGATCAAAAGATACAATTTCCACTAGGCATAGAAATCCCATAATTTGGGAAGTATGGGTAGAAGGATCAAGAGATCAACGTCTTCCTCATATATTATAGTAACTTGGTTGCTAACATGGAATCTGTGGTACTCAATACCCTCTCTGGGAAATAAAGGAACATTTTACTATGGGACTCCATGGTAAAGTTGAGGTTCCAGGATCAACTGGAAATTATTATATAAATATTTTTAAATAAACTTTATTCAAATTATAACTTTATACAAATTATTATATGAACTTTGTCACCATCCTTAAAACATCATCAGTTAGGATAGAGGCAACATACAATGTGGCTCAGCATTTGGTCTCAAACACTGATTGAAAAATTTTCTATTAAGTGACCTTAAAATTATAGCCAATCCAAAGGCTTTTCATGTGTGCTGCTGTAAAGCAGTCTTCTGTGGCTTCTTGTATGAAGTAATGAGCTGTTCATTCGGGCAAATCCTGTGTTGCAGACCAGGTTTTCTTTGTATCACAGTACAGTATATGAATGCCAGTCCTGTAAGAAGGACATGTGTGTTTATAGGGCCCACTCCAAAGTAAAGTCTCAAGGACAGAAAATAAACAGTGTTCTGAGTCACTGTTTATTTATCATTGCTAACCTAGAATTCATTAAACGGTACTGCCTGTCCTAAACTTTAATTTAGCCACAAATATTCTTCACATAGTGCCATGTTGCTGAAATGACATGTGTACCACACATTTTTGCCTTGTCTGCCTTTCAGAATCCTAGAATTACAACTCAGCAGTCATTAAAAACAGTATTTGAACTAAGATAAATCAGGTGAGTGTCTGGGATATTTAAGAGCATAAGGCTTTGGCAAGTGGTTAGCTTTGTTTATGCCAAGGGCTTTATATCGCCACATTAATATGGCTTCAAAAGCCGATGCAAGCTACGGACACTTAATGATTCCAATATATATTTTGGCTCCTTGGAAAAGCTCATTTTCACAATGTGTATCACCTCCTCAGACATCTCTTCTTTGCCAGAACACACCAATTTCTATTCCAACAGCTCTGCTCTCCTTAATGCACTTGATGTCATATTAATGATGAGCCTCTGGTGCTGGAGCATTGAAATTCTACTTCTTTGGACAGACTTCACCCACAGGATACTTAGTTATATTTAGGTTCCTAATCTTCTCTACAGTGCTTAACGCTAAGACTTACTGTAATATTTCAATTCTTCTATTTCAACTCAAGTTTAGCAACTTTAAATAAGTGATATCTAGTCACTGAGAAAGAATATTCATAAATCCAAGAAAAATTTGAGTTGATGTACTACAACAGTAAATTTGAGGTAAATTAGATCATAAAGACAAGTAGAGGATAGTATCCAAGCACCCTGTGTAGATCAGGGCCAGCTAAGGCAATGATAAACTTGAGTTTGGTTCAGTTCAACAAGCATGCTGTAACCTTCGAACTCTGAAAAAACTCTCAATGGCTGAAGGGAAATACTGAGAAGGGGCAGCTCTGATATAGATGTAAAGGTCCCTGAGGAATGAAAAAGTTCTCTCTAGAGATTATATATCAATATCAGTGTGATGGTTATTCATGGTGTCAACTTAACTACATCTGAAATTAACTAAAGCTCAAGCATCTGTGAAAGATTTTTCTTAATAAAATCATTTGAAATGAAAAGAACCTCCTACTGAACAGGAGGCAGGCCTCCCACGGGTGTCAAAAAAAGCATGGTACATCAAGTTGAGGCAGAACCAAACTCTTCCCCCTGCATCAAAGCTGGGTGAAGCAAGTGAGCATGGGGAATAGATTCCTCAAAGCCAATTTAATTGCCAGGGACAGGTCTTGACCCCACTGCTAGAAATCCCACAAACAGACCAAGCTACACAATCACCACACACATTCAGAGGGCCTAGATCAGTCCCATGCAGGCTCCCTCACTGTTGGTTCAGAGTTCATGAGCTCCCACTGAGCCCAGGTTAGCTGTCTCTGTGGGTTCTCTAGTCACAATCTTGACCCTCCTGGCTCCTACAATCCCTCCTCCCTCTCTTCAGCAGGGCTCCTGGAGCTCTGCCCCATACCTGGCTGTGGATCTCTGCATCTGCTTTCACTAGGGACAGGATGGAGGTTCTATGATGACAGTTAGGGAGGAGATGGACAGTTTAGGAATCCTGTCCACTATGGGTAGCAGTCTGACTTGGGGTAATTCTTGTGGATTACTGGGAGTGTCCCTGGCACCAGGTTTCTTTCTAACCCAGAAATGGTCCCCTCACACAATCAGGACATCCCTCCCCTTTTGTCCTGCCCCCAGACAGCCAAATCTGATTCTTCCTGCTGCCGTCTCCCCAGAGGAAGGAGAAACTGCAATTAGAAGGTAAAATAAATAAGAATTTTTAATTAATTTTTAAAAAGAAATGGAAGAAACACCTTTAATTCTGATAGTTTGAGGTGGGACAATATACTTTTAATGTGGGCATACCTTCTGGTGGCAGCCACTATAAAGGACAATTCTCACTAAAGAATAAAATGAGACTATACACATATCCCTTAATATATTTCCTGGTAATTATATATACTTAATATGCAGCTACTAGCAATATTATGATAACAATTAAAAGCCCTCATTATCTTTTAAATCAGAGATTTCTTAACTACTGAGCCATCTCTCCAGGCCATAATCAGAGATTTGTAACATTCTGGGATGTTTGTACTGAATAAACTTAATTTATCTTTATTTTTAAATGCCCCATTTAAAGATATATCAATCTTTTTTTGCTAAATAGAGTGAATAAAAGTTATTTTCCAGATCTAAACAAACCTTACTCATAATAAACTGAGTATTTTAAAACATCAGTTGAGTCTGATCAGACCTTAGGTTTAAACAAATTCATTCCTTAGATGTTCACAGTCCTTTTTCCCCCCATTTCATTCAGAAGCCTTTCAAGGCTTTTTGAATTCCCTCATGACTATTTTGGTTGTCAAGTTAACTACATCTGTATTTAACTAACCTAACCACTTGGTACACCAGTGAAAAAGTCTTCTTAATTAAATATTTGAAGTGGGAAAGCCCACTTCTAATTCAGATCTTTTGAGGTGGAATTAAATAGCTTTAACTTGGACAACACCCTCTGTTAGGAGCCTATATAAAAGGTCTCTCTCTCTCTCTCTCTCTCTCTCTCTCTCTCTCTCTCTCTCTCTCTCTCTCTCTCTCTCTCTCTCTCTCTCTCTCTCTCCCATATGCCCCCCCCCAGATGGCAAGTCCATTCCTTCACTAACATTACAGCTTACTTCATTAGGATTCCAGTGTTTAGTGAAGACCAACTAAGACATCCAGCCACATAAACTGAAAAACTATCAGATTCTTGAACTTTCCATTGGTAGACAGGTAGGTAGGTAGGTAGGTAGATAGATAGATAGATAGATAGATAGATAGATAGATAGATAGATAGATAGATAGACAGATAGACATATATGGGAGACGCTCATTCTATCAGATCTGTTTCTCTAGAGAACCCTGACTAAAACAATACGTGAAGCATGCTCTACAGATACCATGCAACATGAAAATCTTCTGAACATCTCACCAAATATTAATAACCATGCCCATATACCTTAACTAAAATTTCTAGTGAAAATCCATAGATTACTTAACTAGAAAATGCTTAAATGGAAGTACATAAAATTTATAAAATTTGACCATCTTGTTTAGAAGGAGAGTTCAATCTTCCAAATTCATTTTCAGCTCTAATCATTTTCAATGTGGAATAAATAGCCCAGGAAAGGCATGCAACAACAACAGATACAGCCATTTCTATGTGCTCACATGGGATACAGAAATAGCCTGTTTATATTTCATTTTTTTTCTCCAGTTTTTTTAAATTTGATTTTTGAAATAATTTTAAAGATTGATACATTCCTTGTTAAGATCACAAAGTAAGGTATATTAGATGGTCAGGACATTTTGAAAAACTGTGGAGTGCTTTGATCATTGAAGCCTTCATTTGATCTCCTGTCTCTTCAACAAGGATGACACAGGAACATTATACTAATGTTATTGCGCTTATTGAAATAACTAAGCAGGAGGTAACAACCACGCTGGACTTTTTGGTAAAGAATATGTACATGAGAGGATGGGAAATAAATCTAGCAAAATGAAAGGTCCTTCAACCTAAGTGAAAATTTTAAGCATCCAGTGAGATGAGCCATGCAGACATACTCCTTCTAAAGTGACAGATAAGTTATGGCCACCTGGACCCTATGACCATTGAGAAAAGAGCCAAACGTTTAGTATTTTAGATACAACACATTTTTTAGTTGGGTAAATTTTCATCTCCAGCTCAATCATATTAGAGCATTTTTATTCTAGTTCAGTTGTAATAGTTAATTTTTTTATAAACTTGATATAATCTAGAATCAACTAAGATACTCAGATAAACATGTCTATGATGATACTTCCTGAAAAGGTTAAAAAACATTGGCCTGCTATTGTGACTTAGTGGTAACAAGGCTGCTTTTGCTTACCTGCTGTAATTTCAGTCCCTACTAGTAAGGATGGTGGCTCATATACTTTGTGACATCAAAATTCAGCTTCTTTGGGTTTCCAATGCAGACTGAAAACCAGTGGTTCTCTAGGAATGCTCTAGGCCTTCAGCACCATAATGAGGCTACTGAAGTAAGTATGCCACCTCAGGCACTGAGTAGCTACTGGGTTCTGTCTCTCCAGTGTTTAGACAGCCATTGTTAAACTTCCCAGCCTAAATCAGGAAAGTCAATACAATAAATCCCCTTTGTAATATAGATCCATTCTATTAGGTCTTTTCCTCTAGAGAAGGATGAAAAATATGTCAATCAATCAAGTAAATTGTTAGCACCTTTTAAAATTGGAAGCGTTACATCATCTCATTTACCAAATGACTTGAAGAGTTTCTACTTTGGAGTGAGGCCTGCAAAAGAAGATCGAGGCTGCTGTGCCCTACCACTTGGGCCATATGTTCCAGTGAATCTTAATGGTACTTTAGGTGTCAATCACAGGCATTTATACTGTTTTGAGCTTTGAGGTCCCCACAAGTAATTTACAGAAGAGGCCTTTAGGATTTTTAGAACAAGGCCCTGCAATTTTCTGCAGATAACTCTTGGCCTGTTATTGAGTCTTAGTAGAAACTGAATGATTGACAATGGACCATCAAGTTGCCTTCTGACCTGACCTACCCATAAAGAGCTGGATGTCATCTGACCCAACAAACCATAAACTTAGATTTCACAGCAGCAATCAGTCACTCAAATAAAAGTAGCAATATGTAATTTGACCCAAGCTGGTCCTGAAGACTCAAGAAACGTCACATGAAGAAGTTGCCAATATCTGGCAATATACACCCAGAATTCTCTTTTTGTTGTCATGTCCTTTAATGAAGGTCATTGGGAGGTTACAACAAGTCAATCCAGGCAGAATAATAAATGAGCTAGACCATTCAGAAATGAAGACACAGGTCATCCCTCCATGTAAATAACTAAGACCTAGTGAGGTGCTTGATGATGGTAGGGGAAACACAAAATAGGTTATGAAGAAAGGCAATTATAAATACCACCTAAGTGGAGAACTTCTATAGGACTGAACTAGGCCCTCTGGCTGTGGGTGGTAGCTAAATGACATGGAAAGTTTATGGAGCTTCTGGCAGTGGAACTATAATTTATTCCTAGTGCATAAACTGGCTTCTTGGAGCCAATTCCCTACAGAGGAACACATTATTTAGCCTTGATACTGGGGAAGGGCTTGGTCTTACCTCAACTGGATATGCCAGACTGCATTGACTCACCCTGGGAGTCCTTACCATCTCTGAAGAATGATAGGAGGATGGGGGGGTGGGGGGACTGGAGGCCTGGGAAGGAGGGGGAAGGGAGAACAGTAATGGAATGTTAAAAAAGAAATTAAATAAAAAAAAAATACCAGCTAAGGCCATGGAACCAGTTATAAAAACAAGAACTGTAAATAATGAGCGTTTCTGTGCTGCTTTGTTAAGAATACGTTTGTAAAGCCAGGAGTGGTTGTAGCCACCTTTAACTCCAGCACTCAGGAGGAAGAGGCAGGCAGACCTTTATAAATTCCAGGCCAGCCTGCTCTATAGAACTAGTTCCTAGTACAACACAGAAAAACACCATCTCAAAGAACCAGAAGAAAAAAGAATATGCTCATTTAAATATCCACATATATTAAGCACATATTTATTTCCTCTACTTCTTTAACATGTAATATAACAAGTGAAATAATATAAGTGTTAAATGTTACAAATCTATATTATCATCTTTATGTTATGGGATGTTAAAAAATTAAGCCTTCCTTAAAGAACTTGGCAATCTCTTCTGGAAGAACAGAATATTTTCAGCTGTACAAGGGACAGTTATCATGTTAAACACAATTATGTCCTTGTCACTTTTTTAATTTTAAAATGAAGCATGACATAAGAAAAAGTGATTAGAGTCAAGATAACAAAGGATAGATTTGTGATGATTATCCTTGATTGTCAAGGGATTGAACCTAGAAGCAACTAAGAGGTATGCCCCTGATCGAGTCTCTGTGGGCATTTCCAGGAAGACCCTGCTCAAGAGATGATCTTATATTCCAGCAGCAGCTCATACAAAGAACAAGTTAAAAATAGTGCCCCTTGCCTGTTTTTTAATTTCTGTTGGAGAAGTATCAGAGTAAAAACTACACCCTAATATCCCCTTCAAGTTCTGTAATTCTAGGCCTGTTTGAAATTAGTAACATTTAGCTAAGTATCATCCATATTCTATACTTTTTCCCCACAGGGAGCAATTCTATGACACTGGTAAGTATATTAAACTCTTCCTAGTTCACTTAAAGCTCCTTTCAATGACGCATCATTCACTTGTGATTTAACATAGATCCACACCTATAGAATATTATCCTTTGTACACTATTCTGTGTGCTTTCAAAATGTAAAGTCAGTACTGTGTGAGAACTGTAGGGGTTTACATGTCAGTAGCCATGTGTGTCTCAGCAAGAAAAAGTGTGGAAGCCAAAGAACAGCCTTTAGATGTTCTTCAGAAGCCACCCACCTCATTTTTTGGAACAGGGTCTTTCACTTAACCTAGAGATCACTGATTAAGCTAGTCTGGCTGCCAGTGAGCCCCACAGACCTACTTGTCTCCGCTTACCTTATGCTGGAATTACGAGTGGGTACCAACAGACCAGGATGTGATTGTAGAGAGCAACTCAGGTACTTGTATATGCAAAGTAAGCACATCACCAACTGAGCCATTTCTCCAGCTTGTGAGTTAGAACCTTATACATAAAATGCACATAATTTTACTGACTGTAAAACATTTGAGACTTTAAGGTGCAAATTAGGCTGGCTTTACAGTGACACACAGACATGACATTTTATTGGCAACACACCATTTTTCTCCAGGGTTGCTCAGTAGTTTTTAATGAAGTTATATTGAATTTTTGTAGTGAAACTTAAGATCAAATGAAGTTTTCTTGATGTGGGGTGTATTTCTAGAAGCTTGAGGTTTCTCTATAAACTCCAAATCCATGTGTGGTTCATAGAAAATGTTGGTATGATTCAATCAGCTTTAGAAAATCTAGATAGAATTTCAAGCAATTAGGAACAAAAGAGAATAAACGTGCTCTGTTTACTTTAGACCAACTCTGTGGGTTTTGAATTTAGAATTGAACAATTGGGGTTTAAGCTCCATTCACAGGAAAAACATGACTTCCTGATGGAAAAATGAAAAAAAAATACTTGAAGAAAACAATTTTTACTTTGGAAAAATACAAAAATGGTTCATAAATAGGCCCTAGAACTCAAATTCACTGGCCAAGAAGTGATCTGAGAGGAATTTGAAGAAACTGTGAACATGGTGTTATAGCTGGTTGTTACTCTCTATTGAAGAGAACTGACAGATATGGAGAACTGTGGAAGCAGACTGTGGAAGTAAATGCTAACCTCAGTCATATGTTGTTGGGCTGAATTCAAATCTTATTTTTTAAAACAAACACACGACGTCTTACAAAAGTAATTATGCATTCTCTAAAGAGGGCTGAGCTCATTCCAAGGAAGGAGTTCCTCTGAGGCAGGTACAGAGTCATTGTTCCTTCACTTCAGAAACAGGAAATCTGCAATGTGCTGTTAGGGGCCAAACCCAAGAATGTCCAATCCACAGTGTGAGACCCAGGGTCTGTTCTCATTCAGACAACTCCAACACCTTGAGCTGAGTCACATAGCTGAAGAGCCCTCCGATGGTTATGTTTTTCAGCTAATGTTTTTCCTTTCTGCCACATCATAAATTATGATTAGAATATTTCATGGAAGAAGAAAATCTCTAAGAAGTACAAGTTTTAAGAAAATGTTAGCTGGCAAGCTAAAGGGGGAAACTGTGCACTCATACAAAGAGTATGGAAAAGAGGCAGGTCATGAGTGCGGGGAAGATGTAGCTAATGGGTGGTTAAATGTCAGACCAGGGAAGGATGAAGAGGAAAATGCAGAAATGAGATTTCCATGGTGGTTCATGTATGGACTTGGATGTCCTTCCGCCCTCCTAGAGAAACATATTTTAAAAGCTTAGAATAGAAATAAGTGTAAAACTTCAAAAGCAGCTTTCTAAATCTCAAACTTTTGAAATAAGTTCTTCCAGTTAAAATACAGCTAGATTCTTCTCTCAAAAGAGACAGAGTGAAAAACACATTTCTAATGATGAGTTTCAGATTAACAAGGGCCACATTTCCACAGGATGTATTTGGAACCAACCCAGCGGCATTCCACAGCCAGTGCATCTGGTTTTCAAATACAACTGGGATGAGTTAAAGGTTGAGGTGGGGGTGTGGGGGGGGGGGCATAAGAATCCTTAAGCAGGTGAAATTCAGTGAAGCCAGCTAATTTGAGCCGTTTGTTGGGGCAATCAAGGCCCTGAATGGCTGTTTTCCATTTGGGATTCCTTAATACATTTCTGTGCAAACACCCAGGGAAACATAATGTCATGTTTTCTAGCACTTTGGTTAACATGAATATTACCTTCAGAAAAGTCCCAGACTTGATTCATGTTTATAAAGTGTTGGAAAATGTTTACAAACGTTTTCAAACTTATTCATCTGTAAGTAAATTGAGGAAGAAGTTTGCTGTGTTTTGGTTTCAGTTTAAAATGTCACTCCAAGTCCATGAATTCTCCATTGTTAACTCAAGCAAGGGTAAAAAGCTCACAGCCCTGGGGGGGGGGGTTATTTCAAGTAGAAAGCAACTGAAATAAATGGTAGACAGCATGCTTCAAAAATTCTCCACTTGAACAACTGAAACCCATGAAAAGAGAACAAAATTCCAAAGAAGAAACTTGTAAAGGTCCCTAGATTATAGAGGAGGATCAGAGCTCTGGCCTGCTGCCTGCTCCTCACTCATTATTTTTCTGAGAGGATTTTTAGTTTCAATCATTTACTTACTGTAGTCATCTGAACCCAACACAGAAACCAAGAATTGAAAAGTACTGTAGCATCTGCCAATAGGAACAAAAGGACGAGAGACTTAATGATTCCTTCAATACAGTCCACTCAGTACATTTTGTCTTTAAGTAAACAATGAAATCTAAGGAAAATTGTAAATTTACCAAAGAATAGTGATAGTATTTTCTATATTCTTTTTATGCCCAAAATATCCGAGTATTCTTCCCAAAAAATAGTCTCCATCTTTCTCAAACCCTGGGCTATTCTTGAACTTAGAATGTGTCTGTCTGCTTCATCTCCAGAATGCCAGGATTATAGATGTGGGTCATCATGCCCACCACTTTCTCTCCCAACCACATTTTTCCTCTCCCCCCCTCCCCATCCCCCATTCTCTCTTTGAAGTGCTGGGGCTTTAAGGTTAACCAGGCACTTTACCAGTTAACATTCCTCTCTGTCCTTCTTTATGACTACATTCAAGATGTGAGTTCCTAGTCTTTATGAAAGATAGTCCTGAGACTGAAACATCTTAACTGGAAAGGCTACATCTTGAAAGAAGAACCAAAAAACCAAAAAGTTATACTACATAAAATGCATAACTAACCTCAGGCCCATGGAAAATGACAAAGCCTATTAGCCCAGCCCTCAATCCCTAGGGTGAGCCTCATAGTGACGGAAAAGCCTTCCTCTGGTTCATATGTACATGTAGATAGTATATTCAGAAATGTCCACTATAGCTTTCTCGCCCTCAATATTTACTGCCTGCAGACAACTTCTACAGACATCTCTGTAGATATTAGCTAACCCTGCCTCCTTGTTCAGCTGTATAAAATCTGGGATGCTGGTGTTTCTTCATTAAAGAGCACAGTCTACCTGATTTCAGCTCTCCCTGTGTCTGTGTAGCCATGCATTTGCCTTTCCTTCATTTCCTCACCAAGTCCAGTCAGATCCCTCTCCGAAGCCATGCAGGGACCAGGCAACAAATCATAAGTTCTCTTGTTCTACACATTCTGTAATTGTAAGTTTTGCCATTTTCCTATGAGCCTAAGGCTTTGGAGTCCTTGACATGGCCGTCAACAACAACAGCAGCAGCAACACACACATAAACACACACACACACACACACACACACACACACACATACTCAGGGCTCCAAAACCCTGCCCACGTGGTGTCTATTTTATCTTGAGTAAATGAAATGTAGCTTAATCTTTTTCTCACTTTAATATTTCTGTCCTAGAGATTTAAATGTACTGAATGGAAACTGGTTTCTGCTTTGTCTTTTAAATGATTTACAATGTCCTCAGATTTCATTTTTGGACAATCAAAATAATCAAATATACTGAATTATTTCTACATTATGCTAATGCCAGAGAATTGTTACTTGTAGAAGGATTTCTAGATATTCTCTTAGAATTGCATTTAAACAAGTTTCCTAAGTAGAAGTTTATTTTGTATACATAAGGAAAATTTAAATGAAAAAATATAACCCTTCTATTATAAAAATATATATATGGAGTAGATGATGTCTTTAAATGTGAAAACATGAAAAATTGTAAATTATTCTAGATAAAGGTTTCAGCAATGTTATCAAGGACTCAAAGAGCATTGCTTTACTTAATCCTCCTACAACAATGAGAACCTATGCTCAGTGGCAACATCTCCTCCTGATTTAGATAACCAATAGGTATCAGTTACTTTCTTGAGCCTATAACAAAATACTGAACAAAATCAACCCCAGGAAAGAAGGGTTTATTTTTGCTCAAAGTTGGAGGGGACAGAGTATGGGGATTTAATAAAAGCTCCAAAATTTTTGGAGATATCAGAGGGAATCTACTCACAGTCTATGTGGGGATTTAATAAAAGCTCCAGAAGTTTTGGAGATCTAACCACAGTCAGTATAGGAGGATCAGAGAGTGGTAATTCATACCTTTAATCCCAGCACAGGAAGTATCCTGGGAGTGGTGACCTATGCCCTTAATTCCAACTGAGTTCAAGGTCATCTTAGTTTACAAAAGGAATTCCAGGCTCCCAGGCAGGCAGTGGTGGGGCCACTCCTTAATTTACCAAAAGAGTATTTAAGGAGGACATAGAAAGACAGAAGTTAGAGGAAGCCAAGAGAATCCAGGCTGAAGAAGCTGGAAGACAGCTGGGTAAACTCTGACTGTGGTGTTTATTCTCTCTAATGTCTCCGACTTTCTCAGAGATCTATCCCTGAGTCTCATTATTTTGCGCAACAACAGAGACCATCATGAGGGAAAGGCATAGTGGTAGGCACATGAAGCAGCTAATTACATAGCATCTGCGGTTGAGAAACAAGGCCATATGAATGCTGGTACCCAACTGGTTTTCTCTTTTTTCCCTTTTATTCATTTTCAGGGATCCCAACCCACAGGTTGATGCCATCTACATTCAGGGTGGGTCTACTTACTCTCTGCTGAAAACAGAGCCCCCACTGCTATACTTCAGGTGCACCTCACTAATGTTTTAGGTGTTTCTTAACCCAATCATATTAACAATCAAGAAATACCATTGTACTGTCTGTAAAATAATAATAGGAAATGAAATGGTAGCCACTAAATCATTTCAATACAATTCTACTCCAGGATTCTGAGAACGTATATAACATAACTGTTGATGTTTTTATTGGCTTTGGCTCTGGTGACACTAAATTGGTTTTAAAAATAAAATAATACATATATTCTCACCTCACAAACAAGGTCCTCAAGATCTGAAGCAAGACCTTTCCCACCAAAGCCCAATAACTCCTTCTATTGCTCTGGCTCCATTCAAAACATTTTATCAACAACAGGTGAGTTTGGGCAGTATTTCAAACTTCAAAATCCAAACTGGCCACTGATTGCTGGGCTCCTCTTGAATAAAAACTCCAAGATACAGAAAGTGGTTCATTCTGTTGAAGGTAATGCCCTTCATGTTCTGTTTTACTGGCCATCAAAATCTATCACTGAGGCAGGCCTATGTCTCTTTGGAATCTACATTCTCCACTGACATATCTTTCTCTTCTCAGGCAAATAAAATACTTGTCACTTCCCTCTCTTCAAATTTAATTAGCCTGTCACCAAGAGAATAAACTTGACAGTCAGCAGAATATTAAACTGACCATGGTCCTTGCTACATTAAAACAGCCCTAAGGCAATTTATTTCTAATATAAAAACAATAAAAACTTCTCTCAATCATTTCGCCTTGTAGAGATTGAAAGTCATTGGCTGCATTTTAAATGTCAGAGGCTCTGATGTGTTTCAATAAAGATACTGTGCCTTGTTACGGTTAATCCTCACTGGCAGCTTGACTTGATTTTGAATCACTTAGGAAACATGCCTCTGAGTGTGTAAAAAGAGATTTAACTGAGGGATGGCAGACCCACCCTACTGTGGGTGTTAGTGTCCCACGGGATAACCACCCAAACTGAAAAAGGGAGACAAGGAGGCCTTATTAGTAGAACTGTAATCATGAGAGGAGTTCTGGCCACATGCTCTTCCTGATGTAGACACCCCAGAGCCTCTCCACATAACAAATGTACATTTTTTAAAATGCATTTATTTTGTAGGTGAAGGTATGTGAAAACCAAGGATCAAGCTCAAATCATAAGGCTTGGAAGCAGGTGTCTTGGTGCACTGAGCCATCTCCCTGGCCAGACTTTACCTGTAAACAATAAAGCAAAATTATTAGATCCTTTCCATGAGTTGCTTTTTGTCAAGTATTTGGTAATAATAATGAGAAAAGTAAGATACTAACTTGCATAGCAAATATTTTGGGTCTGCCACATGGTTAAACTTAGCATAATAACATGGTTAGTGTCTATACAAACCATCAGGTTTTACAAAGTCTCAACAAGTAAACTGAACAGGCAACAATCACCTCTGTATTTGTTGTACTTTTTAGAACAGTAATCTTTGAAACCCCTCTGATGATATAAATGGTTTCTGATTTACCACTTAAGCCAATTGACTGGAGACAACATAACCATCTCAGTGTCTTCTACGTGACCTTCTATAACACAATGACCCTTATACCACAAACCATGAGATGAGAATTTAGTTTTTCAAAAATTTAGATCAGTACTCTTTTTCCAATATACACTACCACCCTGGGAGACAATGGCACCCTTGTGTTGGATCCCATTGAAACCTCAATTTAATGGAATCTTGCTCTGGCTTCCAGTTACAACCTTTTTGCATGACATCTGAACCAAGAGGGCATGGATCCAAGCTACGATTTCAAATCTATAATCCAAGTAGCAGGAGTATGAGATTCCCTGTACTGTTAGCATTGAGCCCAATTATAGAACCTGTATGATTCTCTCCATTCTTTTCTGTCCAGAGTAGAGTATGCTACTAGTATGCATACCTAAAAATCCAAAGTACCCAAGAATAAGTTGGTTATGCCAATGTGTTGACTATGCCGATGTGTTCTGAGTTTGGACTAGTAGATTAAGGTGTATGCATAGATATTTTGAAGCTCCCATGTGAAAAATGAGGAGAGTAGCTCCAGGCCAGGGTTTTTATTTGTATATTTACCTCAAGTATTGTAGAGTAAGGGGAATACTCATCCATGGAACTGTTGGGGGAAGAAAACAGATATATGTCACAGACCCTTGTGTTTAAACTGAAATGAGATTGTTAGTTTTATTTGGGGTTTGGATTTTGTGTTTTTCTGAAGAACATAGTCTTTCTTTGGGCAACTTAATCTAGGTCTCAGAATTTAATCTAGAGTTGAAGTGGAAGAGCATATTCTAATTATAATAGCTGTTATAGTTTCTCCTCATAGGCTCTAGCTTTTTGAGTTTTCTTTGTTCAGGTTTACAGGAGATACTCCAACAGCTACCATTATACTGCTCTTCTAAAACACATGATATATACTAGCTGCTTGAGTTAAACTCCCAACATTTCTCTTCATGTTACTGATTATATGTAGCTTTACTCCATAAGTTAAATGCTGCCATCTGGCCTAACAGAGTCCAGACTCTTTTGGAACTGGTACTAACATGATAACACAACATGAGTAGTAGTTTGATGATAGTATCTTCCACTATTGAACCTGTCATAACAAAATAAACATTACTGAATTTCTCAAACTTTCCCTTACAGATACTGCTTTGGACTCAAGAAAGCAAGCAATGTGTTCTTCCCTACAGGAGGGGGCTTGTTGGGTATGCTGGATGGCTTTATGTTAAGCTGACACAAGCTTAAGTCATCTGAAAGGAAAGAACTTAATCTGGAAATGCCTCCAAAAGACACAACTGTAAGCAAGACTTAGGGCATTTTCTTAATTAGTTACTGATGTGGAAGGGTACACCCTGCCTCTAGTTCCCTACCTGCTTGAGTTCCTGTCCTTAACTCCTTTGATAATGAACAATGATGTGGAAATATAAAGCAAACAAACCCATTCTTCCCCAACTTGCATTGGTCGTGGTGTTTTTTCATAGCAACCCTAACTGGACTTTGTCATGTATTCAAAATTTTTCTGTCTCATGACAGCAATGCCATTCAGAGAGATCCCTTAGCTCAGACTTAGAGCTGCATGGGCCCTGGCCTTGTTTTTTTCATTTTCTATATCATCTAGTACTAGAGCTTTTCTATGGACCAGATGCCTTTAGGAAGACCAGAAGCTGCACCTGTGGGAATGCCTTGGATTCCTGTGTTAGGTCAGTCCTAGGGGCGTGGCTAGGCAGTCAATTCAGCCCCACTGACAAGTACAAATTTTTATCATCATTTAGCAGTTTGCTAAAATGTTGATACGCTTATTGAGAGGACTCTTTCTCACGCATCAGATACAGAACTGATTCAGAGTTCTGAGACACTAATGATTACCCTTGGATTTGAGTGTCATGTGTGAGTTCATCGCCTGTCTCACACACTGTTTTTAAGTTTAGCAATAGTAATGTATACATAAATCAATAGTTTCTTTTTGCTGAGGCATATTGGTCCATTGTATAAATAGAACAATTTTTCACCTACTATGTGTGTATGAGTAGTCCCTATTTACTAGCTATTGCTAACAGCATAGAGATATCATTCCCATAGGGTCTCATCAGAATATTTTACCCTTATAAGACCTGCCAAACTTTCCCAAGATTGATGTATATTTTACCTTCCTACAAATATTTTACAAGTTCCAGCTGCTCCATATCCTTGCCGATCATCATTGTTACTAGTATCAAAACTTAACTCTTTTGTATGATAATGGATCCTGGCTTAGATTATCATATTAACTATGTGGTATAATTTTGATATATATGATTTTTAACTGAATCCAATTATCTCATTTGCTTGATGGATTGAGGCCAGGAATCTTTCCATGTTTTGCAAAGTATTAAGTTTTGAATCCATTTTATTGTTATTATGTATGATTATGACTGGATTCATATGTTATGAATATTGTTTTCCATCCTGTGGTGGGTTTTTTCTTTCCCTTAGTATTATCTACTAGTTTCTCTCAAAATACAAAAAATCCAAAATACAAAAAAAAAAAAGCTCTTGTACAACATTGTTTTTGTTTTTTTTTTTCTCTTATTCATCTCTCTTAGATTTTGACACCAGGGTTACACTGGCCTTAGGAAATAATTTTGGAAGCATGCCATTCTATTTTCTGAAAATTGTGTGTAGAGTTTTTGATTACTTACTTTCTATATAAAGAAAACAATAATAACTACATCTGGGCCTTAAGTCTTTTTTGAAGAAAAAAATTACTATGAATTAAATTTAATGGATAAAACTGAAAATTGTTAGTCACACATCAAACCTAAAGTTGGGGGTGTATGACTTTTATATATGCAATTATAGGTCACAGAACTAGAAAACTGATCCTGAGAGAGGGAAAGGAGTTATAAAGAATATGGGAAATAGCGTGTAACCAGATCTGGAAAATAGTGCATTTAGTTGAGTGCCTGGCTGGCGAGCAAGAAGGCCTACATTTTATCCATGTGTTGGTCTAAGGAAGATGTCCCCTGTATCTTCAGGTTTCTAAGTACTGGGTCCCCAGTTGGTGACACCTTTGGCTATGTACAGAAGTGGCACTAGGAGGCACTGGAGGTGGTATGTCATAGAGAACAGACTTTGAGGCCATTTTACAATGCAGCTTTTAGTTATCTTAAAATGTTGCATGAACTAAAATATAGACAAATGCATGTCTACAAATTTCATGTGCTTATTAATATAGCCAACTGTTTGTATAAGTAACTTTACTGACCATCAAAATCTTAAATTCAAAATTTTGTTTAATCTCAATATAACTGTACAAATAAGCAGTGGCCACATTCCCCCCAAATGGCTTGCTTGAGCAGGGATTAGATTATAATGTGGCTTTTCCCTTAGCATGGAAATTCAAAAGTTTACATTACATCTCACTTTCAACTTCACATTTTCACTCATGCTTCTGGCTTCTTGCTCTGCAAGTTTAACTATGCAGCTATAACTGAGGAGCCACTGCTGAAGTGATGAGTACAGGCTAAGGACAAAACACATACACGCCCCCTCTGTGGTTTCTGACAAGTCACCTGTGAATGAGAACACCCCTCCACTTACACAGGAGTCTATCACTGCCCATCATATGCGTGTGTTGTCTCAAGACCCAAGTGGCTTTGCCATCTCTTACCAGGAAGTCTGTTCTACTTAACTCCTTTTGCGTTCTCACCTGTTTTTCAGTCTTCCATCCTCAGCATCCATGTGTCCACTCATGGCAGTGACAAAGGAGACAGCTTCCCTAGGTGTGCTGCATCTCTAGCCCTCCATTCTAACCTTCCTCATGGCAGTGACAAAGCAGACAGCTTCCCTAGGTGTGCTGCATCTCTAGCCCTCCTCTCCATCTTCTTTCATTTTCATCATGTACCAAGTGTATAACAAACTACTATCCTTGTTCCCTATTCAGTTTACTCAATCTTCATAATTCACTGTCTCGCCTACTGAAACTAACTAACTAACTGATGTTAGTACATATAATGAAATAAATGAGCCAACATTTGATATAAATAATAAAAAACAAATATAAACACAATCTCTATAGCATTAATCAGCTGTTTGTGTTTCTACAGTAGTGCCTTTTTCTTCTCTGGGATGAGTTACACATTCTCTCGGCTTTCCATGGGTACTGACACTTTTTTTTGGTATGAATTCAAGGAAGACAAGAACAATGAGACTTCTGCCTAATTTGCTTGGTTCAGGGTACCAATAAAATGGTGCTCAATTTCCAGTTGATATTTAGAATGATGGGTAGGCTCAATGCAGGTGGCAGCTTGTACATTTACAATCCATACCCATTAAAGGAAGAGAAGTAGCTGTGTCTAAACATCAGTCTAACTGAGAGCAATCCATGAAAACTACTAGATACTCCATGCTCATCACAGATGTGACTTAAGTGCCCAGCTGTAAAGACCCATTTTAATCACCAAGATCAATGTTACGCTTTAGGCTCCTACTCAGTTTATCCCAAATTTATGTATTTAATGGACTCAGTGACTTAGAAGAAAAGCATGCACAACTTTATGTCTTAAAGAAAAATGCACTGATGATTTTCTTATTACCTCTAATAGTTTTTGTTTTATTTCTTTTCAGTGTTGGGGTTGAATCCAAGACTTCGACATGTTGACAAGTGCTCTACCCCTGAGCAACATCCCTAGTCCAGATGCTTTCATTTTTAAATGAAAATAGTAATTTCAAAAGATGTTTTAAATTAGTTCTTTGTGTCCCAGAAGACATTTATTTTAAAAATTATTTTATTTTACAGAGTAATGATTTGACTTTTTCCATGACATTCAACAACACTATCCACAACTTTGACATCAATAGCAATAATTACTAAAACTTGAGCAAGCAGTTTACAAGTTTTGAGAATCAAAAGGCATATGGTGGCAGTACAATAAAATGGTATACATGTGTGTTAAGACGTAAAAAGATAACATAACATTTTAGTGTCTTGGGCTTTTCCTAAGTTTGTAACTTACACTTTTTTTAAACACAAGAAGTACATTGGCTGGTTACCAATGATCCAAAAATAAGAAGATGCATTAAAGTGCCTCTCTGGCTAACAATGGTTGTGCACCTCCTTAGTTTGACATCATACAGTGCTGTCATCACTCACAAAGCAAAAGAAATCAATATTACATTTGCTTCAAGCTTTTTCACAGATGAATAATCTTGATGAAGTTGCCCTCACTTCAGAAACTAAGGTTATTAATGTTTATCTTCACTTGAAACCTTACAGACATGCTGAGCCTAATGGAACACAATCTACTACTGGGTGAACAGCGACATCTAGTGGTCAGGGTACTATCGCTAGACAAATGCTTTTTAAAGCAACTATGTCTGGGATATTTAACCATAAAACACTGAAGATACTAGGGTATTTTACCCTTATCATTGATACACAACTACCTCAAAATAAATTACATATGAAAATATGGAAATTTCCCAGTGATTTTCTGACTCTTAGATTACATATACTGAAAGAAAAGGCAGCCTGTAACAATCCTTTCACAAGTACTATACCCTGTGTATGTTTTTACAAAATTTCTGTTGTTACTTCTTTGTGCCTCACTTTTTACTCCTAGCAGTGTGATGTAAGAAATTATGAACTGCTAGGAAATTAATTGGCTCTTTTATAAATACAATGATATCAATATCCTATTAATAAGCAAATTCAGACACTATATGACAACTATGGGCAAATTAAAACAACATAAAAGGCTGTAAATAAACTCATTATCATTGATTTGAGTTCACACTGGAGTGTCATTAGAGCTTTTTATGAACAGAGCACATCCAGTTCATGAGGGTTTTCAATTCTCTAGTGCATCTAGATTATACACGGAATTATAGAATCAAGACGGAATTAAGAGTTGTTTTTACCTTCACAAAGTCATTGTTTACTGGCCGTGATATTTTTCTATTAATGAAAAAGTCAGTGCATTCTTTGGCTGTGTTTATAGCCTATCTGGGGCCATCTAAACAGGCTTTCATTACTCACTGGAATCTGAGTTCACCATCTCTGGACGAGCCTCCCAACAGACTCCTGATGCTACTCCTAAACCTTGAGAGCTAGCTCCACACAAACTACCTGTTTCAACTGGGATTGTTTGTTTTACTGGGAATAAATCACGTACTATGGCTGTTCCTAGATTATACTAAAACTGTCTCTTCTATATAGACTGAGATACTTCCCAAATACTTGAACATACATGGATGAATATGAGTAGCCATCAGTAGCTATATATTTTAATTCCCCGAAATTAACCGTCAACAGCTAATGCTAGACTTCCCTCTTTTTCTTTAAAGTTTTATTGATAATTATAAAAAAACACAAAGTCTGGCCAAAAATTTGTGCATCCCAAATATAAATGGGCATATTTCGGTCTTATCAAATTATCCACTGCCAGTGATAATCCATTATATTTACCTGAGACATTCATCTATATATTACTTACATGCATAAAGAGAGCTGTAGAGGCTGAGGCTCCCAGGAATGAACATAGTGGTCCACAGGACCATATTTCACAAAGTCATGGGAGCCATGAGGACCACCTTACTATCCCTTTAGATATTTGTATGTGCTAGACATATATGTTTCAGTGGGCATCCCATGACCAAGTGCACAATTACTTAATCTTATTAAATCAACATTCATGGCTCATAATTATGGTCATATGAGGTGTTTTGTATGTGATGTATAAAATTCTCTCCAGTATACTGTCCCCAATCATTTCCCAGCCCCCTCCTCCTAAGAGTTCTCAGTTAAGGAGGGGATGTGACCATAAGAGGTTATCTATGAAGTTTGCAAAGGAGACAGGCAGCCATGAGCAGCCACGGAAGCCCCTGGAGGTTATAGTCTACTGCCCTAGGTAGATGTACTTTAGTCTCTCATTTTCTTTCTTTCCTTTTCCATTTTCTCCCTAATCTATACCTGAAGCGGGAAGGTGAAACTGTACTATGTTCTGTTGGTGTCTGAGCCCTGTCTAGTGTAACAAAGATGACTTTTGAGATCAAGGGAAGGATCTTGCAACTGCTCAACTCTCAGAACAGTAGTCAAGTTCAGGTGAGGCACTATGAACAGTCCCTGGTTATTATTACTGTCTGCTTTTCATTACAATCACTCAAAAAATAACTGAGAACTGACAATCTCCATTAAAGGCCTTCTCCCCACCTATCAGTGTTCACATATCTTGCTTTTCACATGCTTACTTTAAGGATAGGTTAGTAATAGGTCATCTTATCTACCAAAATAATAATAAAGAACGAAAAATAAGCCATGTCATTAGCTCCTTTGCCCACATGAATTCCCTAAAGAGTAATGTAAAGTTTGCTCTTTACTAGTTGCCCAAGATAAATCTTCACTGGATCTGGAAGAGTGGACAAGGGTCTATGGAATGGTTGGATGAGTTGCTACCACAGAGCCCAACAAACCTAGAAATAATTTGGTCTGGGTCTAAGTGCTAATATCATGCTGCCAAGTCTTCTTCTGAAAAGCATAAATGCACAATATCCCATTCCTGCAAGCAAACCAACCACAAGGGTAGTGCCAAGAACTTTTGGGGCCCTTTTCTTGGCCACTCGGAATGCTGTTGGCAACACGGCAGAGATTAATATATTGTTGACATGACCTAAAACCTTGTTAAATGTTTTCCTTTTCAAGACACGCTCATAATAGGCTTCCAAGTTTGGTCTCTTTCCATTTCCCCAGTTTCTCCTTGCAAACCCCAGGAACTTCAATCGATGCAATGTGACAGCCAGCGAAACATCTGCCAGGGTAAAGGATTCTCCACAGAGCCAAGGCTGGTGGCCCTCCTCTAATCAGAGAAAGGGAATTAAGAATTAGGGACAAGCACTACACACAGATCTCAGCTCCCCTTTGCAGTTTTAGCCCTAAGGGAAAAGATGATCATATATTGTCCTGATCATTAGTCATGCAAATTTATCCCAAACTAACAGACCTGTTTGACATCTGTCAGCCACAAAAGTCCCTCATGAAACTTAGAACTACTTGATCTCAAGGGCTTTCTATCACTTTGTAGAGGGCTCAGAAGTTATCTATAATCTAGGGGAACCAACAGTTACATTTCCTTCTAGTTTAGGAGATCAACTAGAGTGCTTTAGAAATATTCATAAAGTTATGTTTGAAACATCACTCAGAGGCCATCACTCTGTCTATGAGTACACCTTCCATATCAATAACTTCACCCATGGATCAAAAGTACTTAAGACAGAACATTACATTTTTACTGAGCAACTACTGACTTGGTTTCTTGTTATTCCCCCTTATACAACACAAAATAAAAGCTATGCTGCATGCTTTTCACATTACACTATGTGTTAAAAATAATCAAGAATAACTTCAAGTATATAGGAAGACATACATAAAGGACCTAGCCATCCATGGACTATGGAATCCTCCTCATTGGCTCCAGAAACTAACCAACCCTCATGGAAACAGAAGGATAGTTACATTTCCTTAAAGTGGATGGGGGTCTTTTTTTTTTTTTAAGATTTTTTGAGACAAGGGCTTACTCTTTAGCCCTTGAAAGTCTTGAACTAATGGCAATGTTTTTGCTTCAGCCTTATAAGTACTGGGATGACAGGTGAAGAGCCACCAAACACAGCTCTGTCCCTGTTGTGAAAGAAGTTTCAGGTAATAACATCTTCAATTGTCTTCAGTTAAGATGTACAAATAACTTCATGTACAAACATGGAAAGTAGCTGACTGCTGAAGCTCAAAGATGAAATCTACAGATATTCAGTAGGCCAATAAATACTCACTTGCTCATACCCACATCACTCTTTAGATTCAAGCTAGCTCCATAACTGAAGAAAAACCCAGAGTGAACATTGAAGTAATTACTCAGGTTATTCAACCAGACTACTGTAATAACTGATTTATGGAGCTGGGTAAGTAGGCATCTTCCAATCATCATTTAAAAGGTGCAGAAAATCTTTCCAGAGTCATTATTTCTCATAGATAAAAACTGGATTACAAGTAGACACTAGAGTTCTAAGTGAAATAAATTTAAACCTGCCTGTGAAAAGCAATGACCATAGAACCAGACTGCAGAGCATGTCTAGTGAGATCTAAGACTGTCCTACAAATGCCCTAGTGTTTCAGTAGAAAGAAAAGCAATAAAAACTTACCTGGAGTTTCCTCATTTCTTCTTTGTAACTCAGTTTCCACCTGATCCAAGACCTTCTCCAACTCATCGAGAATTTTCTTCAAGTACTTGACATTGTCATGATCAAGCAGCTTTGACTAATACCCAAAAAAGAAGCTATTTATGTCTACTAAAAACAGCAACAAAACTATACAGCACAAAGAAGATTTAGCACATATATATATATACACTTTTAGAATTAAAATCTGTTTATTTTAGACAATGGGAAGATATAAAATAATTTTGTAAAGCCATAGCAAAATAAGGAACTACTGTAGCAGTAAGACCATCTCAGGAACAGATCCAGCACTTACTGGCAACTCCTAAGAGACCCAGTTAACCAGTAAGAACAAACAACATGAGAAACACAAAGATTCTCCTCTAGCACTCAACTCAAGAAAAAAAGTTGAGAAGTATTAGGTGACTAATAAAAAAAAGTCAAGAAAAAAACACCAGAGGGTCTCATTGAAGAGAGGTAGCTCTGTCTCTGAAAAGTTTGTCTTGAAAGTGTGATGATCCGTTTGAGTTGCAGAATCTGTTTTTTAAAAGTTAGGAGTGATGGCCCATAGTTGTAACCCTATCTTGGAGAGGCAGAGACAGGCAGATCCCTGAACACTGTCCAGCTTGCCTAATCAAATCAGTGAGACACAAGTGAATAGGAGATCTTGTCTCAAAACTCATGGAGACTCATGTTACCCTTCTGCCTCTACATGTAGAAACACATGCACATGCACACATGCATACACACACACACATGCACACACACACACACACACACACACACGCACACACACGCACACACATGTGCACACACATGCACACACACGCACACACGCATACACACACATGCACACACGCACACATACACTTACTAAAAGAGGAAAGAAAGACTGTAAGAGAAGTCTAAATGTGATTTTGGAAAGTAAAGAAAGTAACTATAGGAACATAAACTCTGAGCCCACTTAGCTAAGAGGATAAAGAAAGGTAGGAAGTTGAGGAGGGAGCGTTGGAAGTGCTGTTTGCTGCATGTGTGTTAAGGGAAAAGCTTCCACATGTTGTCTGGCATGAGCAAAGAAACAACAGAAAATGAAAGGCTATTACTGATGCTCCTTATGATGAGCAAAGCAAGTCGGTTAATACATGGAGGCCTTAAAGTAACTGACTACCTGTTATGAGAGATTCCTATATTATATTAACTAGAAGTTACATCTGTCACCTTACATGGCAACCAGCATGCTCAGTGTCTCCTTATCAGATCACTGGATCTGACAATTAGATATATAATAAAGAAAATGCACACACACACACATGCACACACACACACATACACACACACACACACCTTTTTGGGAGTAGGGGGACTTGGAAGTTTGTTTCTATTAGGAGTATTTGAGACAATATCTCACTTTGTAGCCCAGGCTGTCCTGAACTCAATGATCCACTGGGCCCACATGCTGATTCAATGAATTCAGGAGCCCTTCTAAAAGTAGAACACATGTCACTATGATATAAAACAGTAAAATAATATTCTAGAAGTAGCAGTATTCTTTTCCAGAGAGAATACAGTGGTGTGAAGTATGGCCAACCTGGTCACTTACCTTAAGTCGCTTCTGTTTGGCAATGTATGCCTCTTGTAAGTCAGGGTTTTCCTCAGCAAGTTTCTTCAGTTCAGACTCCGTATTACCAATTTGGCCTGAAAACAAAAACATTTTTGAAATAGAAAAGTATTTCCCCCTCATGTACCAGCCGTAGAGAAAAGTGGGTACACACTGTGATGAGAATATGAGTCTTGTGACTGGTACCTACTGCTATGGTGGACATACTTTGTCTGCCTCAGTTTTTTTCTCATTTAAAATACAGCTAGAAAATACCTACCACACAGTCCTGAGCAGCTTCTGTGGGTGCCTACCAGCAAAGCTTCAACATTTGTGTTTCAGGCCACTGACTGCCTTACTTTCCATGGTTCTACCACTTTCTCTGGTGAAAGGGGAAACTTGGTTGTGAAAATAATGTTAACTATAGGTGATAAAGTTGTAGTCAGAGGTCATGCTTCAGATCACATTACAAACACTTAGGAAGAGAAGGAAAAGATAGAAAGAAAGAGAGGAGACGGAGGAGAGCACAGGGGGAGCAAGGTAGAGGAGAGGGGAAGGAACGGGAGAGGAAGAGGGGGGGAGGAAGGCAAGGGAAAACAAGATGGGAGAAGAAAAGCGCATTGAAAGGGAAGGAGGAAAAAGTAATACGACAGCAAGGTCAGACATGGTGTAAGAGCGGACCGTCAGACCATAGAAGACTTGGGAGTGCGTGTCTCCAGACACTCTCAAGTGTGACCGTGCCACCTCTATCCTTCCAACCGTAGCCAACGATACTGCAGAACACACTTTCTTCTCTTCTACCTCTCACATGCTGGCCCTACAGATTCTCCTGACAAAAATAGAAAGAATTTCACAATCTCAGAAAATCTATAGTCACTGAGCAGAGGTGATGGCTAGACATCCTCTAATCCAGCTCCCTTCCACCACGAAACAACAATTAGGGACCAGAAATGTGAACCCAATTGACTATACACGCAAGAAGGTACCAGCTATTCTGACTTCCAGCCGACCTGTTTGAGAATATGTAAGAATATTTTCTACCCTTCTACCACTCACTTTTCTAAGTTTGGCTTAAAACCAAATGCTGACAAATTAGGCCTAATAGATACTACATATATAACTAGTAAGAAATCTGAGGAACAGATTACCCTGGCAGATTAGTGAATTGATGTACAACCCTGTACATTCATGAAACAAGCTCAACAATCCTATTTCCCAATCTTCTCTCAGTGACCAGAAGATATGTTAAGTCTCAAAATGATAAGAAACTTCAGGCAGAATTAAATCTCCAGCTTACAAATTTTTACATACTTCGAATCCTTGTGGTTGCATAAGCAGGGATCATGGAATCCACCGTGAGTTCAGGATGTAAAATGCAGCCATGTGTGTAAGCATCCATTGGCAAGGAGTCAAGAAGCTCTCGGTAATGCTGTACCCTTGGGTAGTACATGCTTTCTTTATCAGGCATTAACCTGGGTGTTCTTTCTAAAATACAGATAGAAAATATAAATATGAACATTGAAAGAAAAACTACAAAAACCCTAATGATTCATCATTATCATCTCATTGTATTTGCACAATCACAAAATGAAGTCTTTCCAGCCCAGATATTCAACATTTGAAATGTATGATCCAGATCATGTATGTACCAGATCAGATTCTAAACCATGACCTGTTAGCACCCTCTCATTTCTCTACTTTGTAAATTCCTTCTCAATCCTCAAGTTCATCAATTCTTCGTGAAGCATGCTCTCACTTCCGACACCCAACTGGCTCAGTTATGCCTTCCTCTACATGCCATAAAACATGGCATATACTCTGGCAGAGCCCCTACCACTTTGGACATAGTTGTATGTTTTCACTTTATGAATATCTTTGGAATAAGAAATTATGGTGTAAGTCTTAAACTATGCAAGTAGTAAAGTATAGATGAATTCATTTATTACAAGAAAGTAATCAAGGACTACACCTTTTCTGTGGTGATATATTATATATTTAATAAAAATGAGTCTGGAATGCCAAAGGGCAGAGTCCTCCTCAGCCAAGCAATGAAAGTGGTGACCCATGCCTTTAATCCTCCCACTTTGGAGGAAGAGATTCTTTGGATCTCTGTGAGTTCAAGGTTGAACAGAGCAAAACAGTAGTAGCACACACCTTTAACCCTAGCTCTAGGAAGTTAAACCAGGAAGTAAAATAGTTGGGCAAGGAAAGAATTATAAGACAGGAAAAGGCAGAAGCTCAATGCTTCTTACCAGCACACACAGTCAGTCAGAGGACTAACAGAGAAAGGACTTACCCCATTCAGCCTGAGGGGTTGGCTAGGTGAGATTTGGCTGAGTTTGTTCCCTGTCTTTGTGGTATTCCAGACTTTCCCCAATATCTGGCTCTAGGTTTTATTATATTACCAAATACAATTCATGCTATACTTTTCTGTGTGTCAAATGACACCAAAGGTGGCTCCACTGATACTAAGTGAATATGAAATAACAATCTATATGTATTAGGAAAGGCTTTTGCTCTAAAACTTCTGTTTCACTCTTGGCAAATATATTCTGCCTAAATCTTCACTTGCCTGTGGAAATATAAACTGTAAACTGTTGCAGAATATTATTTTAAGATGTCTTATAGGAGACCACTTCCAAATATAACACTAGTAGCACAGACACTAAGAACAACAATCAATAAGTGGAAACTCCTGAAACTGAAAAGCTTCTGTAAGGCAAAGGACACAGTCAATAAGACAAAACAACAGCCTACAGAATAGGAAAAGATCTTTACCAACCCTACATCTAACAGGGGACTGATCTATAAAAAATATAGAGAGATCTCAAGAAACTAGAGACCAAAAACCCAACTAACCCAATTTAAAAATTGGGATGAATGGGTCAGACTTGCCTGGAGTGGTTGTGAGTTGGCCTACCTTGAGACTTCTTGCCCTTTTCGGGGAGGAGAATGGGTAGATTGGGAGGGGTGTGGCTGGGGGCTGGCTGGGAGGGATAGGGAGGGGGGAGGGAAGGGGGAGCATGAGGATACATTGATGGGGTTTTTTTAATAAAGAAATATAACAAAAAAAGAAATAAGTATCAACTATTTGAAGACCATTTTAAAAAAATGGGTTCATAGCTAAAAAGGAAATTCTCAACAGAAGAATTACAAATGGCTAAAAGGCGTTTAAAGAATTGCTCAACATCTTCAGCCATTGGAGAAATGTAAATATAAACAACTTTGAGATACCATCTTATACCTGTCAGAATGGCTAAGAACAAAAACACAGATGACAGCCTATGCTGGAGAGGATGTGGAGCAAGGGGAACACTCCTCCATTGCTAGTGGGAGTGTACACTTGTACAGTCATGCTGGAATACAGTATGGCAGTTCCTCAGAAAACTGGGAATCAATCTACCTAATGATCCAGCAATACCGCTATTGAGCATATACGCAAAGGATGCACATTCTTACCCCAAAGGCATTATCTCAACTATGTTCATAGCAGCATTATTCCAGAACCTGGAAACAACCTAGATGCCCCTCAATTGAAGAATGGATTAACAAACTGTGGTACATTTACACAATGGAGAAAGAAAAAAAAGAAGACATCCCAAAATTTGCAGGTAAATGAATGGATTTGGAGAGTATCCTCCTGAGTGAGGTGATACAGTCCCAGGAAGATCGAGATAGTATGTACTCACTGATAAGTGGATTTTAGAGAAAAAAGCAAAGAATGTCCAAGATGCAAACCACAACGCCTGAACAGCTTTGGATCAAAAGGAACTTAGGAGAGACATCTAGGGATTCCCTTGGGAAGAGAAAATAGAGATCTCCTGACCAAATTGGGATAATAATGGGTAGCGACCAAGGAGAGGTGGGACCAAATCATAAGAGGAGATGGTTGAGTAAGAGGAGCAACAAAGAGGGAGAAAAAAAGAAACAGATATCTAGATAGGGGAAGTCACTGTTGGGGTGTAAAGAGGCCGAGTGCTAGGGAAACCTTCAAGAACCCACAGGATGTCCCAGAATAGGACTCCAACAATAATGGAGGGGGTGCTTCAGCATGAATTCCCCTAAGTATCATTATAGAACCTTCATCCAGCAATGAATAGAGGCTGAAGCACAGATGCACAGCTAAGTACCAGATCAAGTTCCTGGTTCAACAGAGGAGAGTGTATATGAGGAAAGGGATCCGGATTATGAGGAGGAGTCTCACAGAGACAGCTGGCTGGAGCTTTTGGTAGCTCACTGACTGAATCAAAAAGAGCCACTGTAGAATCTACAGGAAAAGGAACTAAACCTTCCAAAGGTAGAGGACTGTCAAATTGTGGGCAGTATGTGGAGCCTCATGGAGTAGTATCAGACTATGTTGCTGGTGCATGAGCTGGCATCTTGGAGCCCATTTCCTACAGAAAAACACCTAACCCAGCCCTAATATTGGGATGAGGGAATCGGAACCTCCTCAAATGGATATATCAGACTGAACTGACCCACCTTGGGACTCCTTGCTCTCCTTGGGGAATGGATGGGGGGATGGGCTGAGGGAGGATCTGGAGGGATTGGGAGGAGAAAAGAGAGGACAAGCAGGGGGACACATGGGAAATAAAACCTTTTTGAATAAAAAACAGGTGTGTTATAATTGTTTATGCTGTGGAACACTTGTTTAACTCTGTGAAACTGTGTTACTGTGCCTAAGACACCTGATGGCCTAATGAAGAGCTGAACATGCCGTAGTGAGGCAGGAGAAAGGATAGACAGGGTTAGCAGGCCAAGACAATAAGTAGATGGAGAAATCTGAGAGGAATAGAAAAAGAGGAGGAGGAGGATGCTGGTGGCCACCCAGCCACAGAGTAAGAGTGAAAGTAAGATACACAGAAGTAAGAAAAGAAAAAGGCCCAGATGCAAAAGGTAAACAAGATAATTGAAAGTTAAGAAGAGCTGGCAAAAAGCCAGCCATGCTAAGGTCTGCCATTTATAATTAAGAATAAGCCTCTGTGTGTGATTTATTTGGGAGCTGTTGGCAAAACCCTAAAAGAGCAAAAACAACTACAGTACACCTCTTAAGATCTGGGGGCATACATCATTCTTTGTGCAACCCCTCAAGTCTAATAAATATTTGACACAGCCAGTCCATAAATAACTACAGTAAATGTTCATACCCCAGGTTCCCAACTACTCTACAACACTGGCATCAGGCAGGTTCTGTGGTACTTAATACAGACACTAGGATATGGAGACTGAAGAACGGCCCAGGATCCCTTCAGACAATGGCACCTGACCACTGATGCAATGCTCTGCTGATTATATCATTATACCTTCTCAGAATTTATATTTCAAAGAGTCTCCACAAAGACTAAGTCCCTTCAGAATCATTCCCTAACCTGCCTCTCAAACAGTTCTGAAGACAAACAAGCTCATTACCACCAGTGCAAGGAAGAGGCTAGATAGTCTTTATTCACTCATTTCCTGGCTTGGGTTTCAGAGGGAAATTTCTGACTCTCTAAGGAAAAGAAACCATGGGTAATTGCTCAAGCCAGTAGGCAAATGTCTGATGTCCGGCCAGACAGAACAACGTTCAAGGCCGCCTTAGAATAATGACAATGCATGAACCACACTCCCCATTGCAGACCTCATGTGAAAACAAGGGAGAGAAGCAACCTATACCACATCCAGCCTCTGGACACTCCATGCCTTAATTAGCTCCATACACAGACTTTTCAGGATCTCAGAAATACTACCAAGTCAACAAATCCACTTCTATGAAGACAATAAACCAGAAGCTTTGAAACACTGAGAAAGGCATTTACAGCCTTGCATGTGCCACTGCCCTTGTCTCAAAATAATTATGTCCTTAGATGCATAAAATACAAGACAAAGGTAATACTAACTTATAAAACATTAGCATATATACTTCTTTAACATAGTTACTATCCAGCATCAGTTACGATAACTTCCTAATCTAAAAGTATCAAGATATCTATAATGATTTAATATGCTAGGGACATATCTGTGATTTCTATTGGTAACAAAGTCAGCACATTCCTGGTTTGGATTTTCTGTATCGGTAATAAAAGAATGACAGACTTCTGCTAGAAGTAAGCAGAGTTAAAAATATTTTTTACACCCATCTAAGATCTCAATTCCCTTTCTACTCATGGAGCCAAAGACTTAATTCTTAATGTGTAAATTCCCAAAGACACTTTTAGGGGAGTCACTAATTCCAGACTTTTTACAGCAATTCAATGACGCTAATAGCATTTCACTCTTCTTACTTCTCTAGTTACAAAAGAGCTTTCCAGAGGCCACATAAACACACTGGCTCTGTCACACGGACAGCTAGTGGAATGGTGGTAGTCCTGACACTTGACTTTAAACTTTTCTGGTTCATTTCTAAATAATAAATATTGACCCACATAAACCAACGCTAAGTGTCCTAATAATTTTTAAGACAAAGGGATCCAAAAAACCTGAAGAAGCATTGCATTAGCAGTCCAGGAGACTCAGGATAATAACCATAAAGAGTACATTTTTGAATGTTTCCCAAATGACAAGTTTATGGCTCCTGAGTCAGACTGCTTTCTAGTGCCAAGCCCTGGAGCTTTCTCCAAAAGAACACAGCACTTCCTTCCTAAAAGGTGAACAAGAGGAAGAAAAGGTAAGATCCATCTGGATAAGCCTGACTTCTTCAAAGGGGAACAAATGTTTAATGCCACGAACATGCCACTGGTGTCCACTCTTCTGAAGCTCTTTGTCAGGCACAAAATGCCACTGCACCCTTGTCCTCTTCCTAGCTCCCTAAGAACTTCACAAGTACTCTTGCCAGTATGACACATGCCACCTCCTTTCACACCAAAGCATACAGCATTCACGGCCTCTGGAAACATCTTCAAAAGACAATCAAGTCCAGTGAGTAGCACATGCCTGCATTCCCAACACTTAAAAGGCAAATCCAGGATAATGGTGAGTTCTAGGCCAGTGTGAGTACTCAGACAAGCACTAGGTAATTATGTTTCTCTTGAATTATACATATCCTCCCTCTCAATGATGACAATCTTACTTTACTTTCTAACTTCTATAGTGATACAGATATTTTTTTTTAATGCCTTTCCTTGGTATTTTATCGCAGTCAGGAGTGTAAGTAATATAAAGTGCATGGGTCAGGAAAGAAAGTCAGCAGAGATTTTAAAAGCAGGTGATGAAAAGAGGTGCAAGCATCAGAAGGAAGGTTGCAATGCATGCCGGGTCTATTGTCATGAAGAGTGATAAGTAGAAGCTGGAGGTATGGTCCCAGTAGAAAACATAACAGTCATTTACCAAGCCCTAGATTAAATCCCAAGTACCTAAAAACAAACATATAAAATAAATAAATGTATAAAAGGTTTTAAATAGAACAAAATGACTTCAAGTCAATATTCTTTTAATGTTTTTTCTTAAACTTTAATGCACAGTGACAAAATTTTGTCAAAAATGAATTTACATTTCCCTAATCATATTTCTATATTATTTTAATATTATACCAAAATAATTTATTCCCAAACCAAATCCTACCTTCTAACAATATCTTAAATGATAGGTAAAGTACACCAGATGCTATTTTCAAAGAACCATTATATATCAAATTATAAAAACACCATATAACAAACAGCTAGGATTCTGGATTATCACTGGGATACTTAGCAATAATAAATAGCATACACTCTAGTATTTTGTAGCTGGAGGGTCAACTTAGTATAATAAATCAGTGCATCCATATTCTTTAGTGTGGTAACTAATTCATCTGCAGACATGATCTACTTATCATCCTCTAGACTTATTTGTCATATTCCATGAGAACATTGTATAATCTCAAATGCTCTACTTGAGTCAAGATACATTATATTTGAAACCATGGCTTGCACATGCTAGACACATTTTTAAAGGTATTTAAAACATTCTCCAACAATGTAAAACTTTAATTAATTCCTTCTACTGGCAGACATAAAAGCTAAAATTTTAATTTTTTTAAAAAAACTATAGCTATGTTATCACTTGCAGAGATAAACAGGATTAGCCAACTCTTATTTCACTCTGTCTTCTTTTAAGGAAAGAGTTCTCCAATTGGAAAAGATGAAAAGGAAATAGAAATAAGTTGAAAATCCATTCTAAAACATTGCCAGCATAATTTGACTTGAGTATAACACAGTGACTTACGGCATTAGTCTAAAGTTGTAATGCACATATAAATGAGTCTGGGCTCTTGTAAAACAAGATTCTAACTCACTAGCTTTGCTATGAGGTCTAAAACCCTGCATTGCAAGTAATCTATCAGATGATGTCAATGTTGCTGGTGATGGACAGACTTTGACAGGGTTGGAAGTTCATCTGTCCTGTTCTCCGACAAATGAAATATCTTTTTTCCTAGTCCCCTGAGTTCTTAGTGATAAATACTGACTGGATTATAAGTGTGGTAATGCTTATGTTTGTTGTTTGTTTACATTTCTATATCCTGAGATAAGTTCTATCTTGACCTGAAAATTGGTCTGGCTGTCATCTTATCTGCCCCAAACTATAGGAGTCTTAATTATTTTTAATCTTCTCCAATTGGATAACTATCCACCAGAAAAGAAGTGAAGAGTTAGTTGGATTTGTTTTATCTTACAATGACAAAAAAAAAAAAAATGTATCACTTTGTCCAATGGTTACAAACAATATTTGACAAGTTAATGGCAGCATTAGGCCAGTAGTGAGGGCAATTAATGGCTTCCTCACTAGAGAAGCTCAGCCAGAATTAAAGCCCATGCTTTCCACATTTCCACTCTATCATTCAGCCAGTGATTTATCTAATTTAACAACGTTACCAAAAAAATAGCAAATTTGAGACCAACTTCAAAACAAACTAACACAACCTATTTTCTCCCATTTGGCTGTGATTTATATAACTCAGCAAAAGTCAGAATGTATCTCAGCTGAACTATTATATAATAAAAGTAAAATCTAAGGAAAATTTTAAGAAACCAACTATAATTAACATTTATTATAAAGCATTGTTTCATATGTGCTAAGTACAAACAAGCAAATGAGCAGGAATAATTGGAATGATGATACAAGGTGTATTATTCAAGCAAGGTTTAAATATTATTCCTCATGTGTTATATGATATATGTGATATATGTGTATATTATATATGTATTATATAATATAAGGTGTTATATACTGTATATAATATATAAAAATGACATATTTTAAAGATTTGGTCATTAAAATAGAATACTTACACAATTACTTTTGCTTTGTTTCTATTGTTCTAATCAGTTCTCTCAAGAAAAACAAATTATTAATAATCTTATCCATTTCCAAAAAGCTCAAGGTATAGAAAAACGTTTCTCACATTAATTAGTCTCCAGTCTCCATTTTCAGCAGTTTCCAGCATCTAAACATTTTTGGATAACCAATAATGGTAAAGGTAAATAGCTCTTTACACCATTTGGTTTAGGTCAAGGCTGCCTTTAGTTAACTCTGATAAAGTTCTGGTTAATTAACACTTAATAACGGTACTTCTCTACTCAGATAACACTATAAGTTCCTAATCTATTCCCCACGCCCCCCATTAGGTTTAATATCCATTTTCCTTCTGGTATCTCGGGCATTTTCTGGGCCATTATTCTCCAAGCAAACAGCTGGATTGCCAGTAGACCGAAGTGAAAACCTGAAGCCCTCTGCTCTGCTCTCAGTTCTGCTAGTAGTCAGCTATGTCAGCCTAGCCTTGTCACTAAATTACAGCTGACCTGAAAGGGTGACCATTATTAGCCCTTCCGTTAGCAGGACAATGTATGTGGCAAAGAAAACAGAAAATGGTTCAGGCAGAGGCTCTGATGACCAAAGACATAAAACCTTACCTTAGACCAACCCTCTATTTCTCTCTCCTCACATGCAAAGGGGGAATAATTTAATCTCTACATTTCTTTCATATGCCACACCTGATTCTAATGAGCTCAATAAAAGATGCCTGACACATAAATAATCAAACAATCATTATTAAAATCATTACACATATCTAAACCGTTGAATTCCTTAGAAAGGATAAAAATCCAAACTATGCAGAAGGAAAACAAAGAACTCAAAGTAACAATCTATTCCCTTTTCTTAATATTTATTCCTCTTTTTCTCTTGGTTTTAAGATGAAATTAACTTTCACAATATATTCTAAGAATCAATTGTGAATTTTATTTAATTTTAAGGCTAATAAATTACCCCCACTGGAACCAAATCCTTGCAGTTTTCTGAAACTGAATTTGAACGTTTTGACATTACATTTGCTCAGGCTTATCTGAAATTTGTAATAGGTATATATTTGTGTGCTTATGGAAATGGAAAACGTTTTTACATTACTAACCCACCACCATAAAACAGAGAGGGAGAGGGAGGGTGGGGGGGGGAGGGGTGAAAAGAAAACCAAGAAATCACAAATAGCCTTAACATTACCATTCAGGAAAGTCTGTTCAAGATAATCAATGATCTGAGTGGCCTCACAAATTATGTTTTCCCCGTGGATAAGAACAGGCACTTCTCCAGATGAGTTCAAACGCATAAACCAAGGCTCATTGTGTTCACTCAGGGGCAGACTTACGTCATGTTCCTCGCACTTCAATGCCTTTTCAGCAATTACCAAGCGCACCTGGAAGAGTTCACAGGGGTTACTACTGTTTTCAGTGAAAAGCCTTCTCTGAATTCAGCTACCACCTTGGTTGGCATCCTGAGCTAGCAGCACTTTAAATGTTCATTTAATGATGTCTGTTCCTAGAAGGAATAAATGAGAAGCATTCTGGCAGCTTACTGCTATTAAATTATAGAAGAAAAGGTGACAAGGGGAAATTATTCTGTCTTCATTGCAATCAATTACTCTCTCTCTCTCTCCATCATCACAGTGGCCTTTGTGCCCTAAACCAAACTGTGTCCTCCAAAACAAACAACATACAAACAAACAACCTGAAATAGAGAGCTGGAGAGATGGCTCAGCATTTAAGAGCATGTATGGCTCTTGTAGATGACCCAAGCTTGATAACCTGCACCCAGGCTGAGTGGTTGAGAAGAGCCTGTAACTCCAGCTCCAGGTGAACCCATAGAGGATGGCCTTAAGTACAACCATGTTTGAACCTTTGTTAAAGAATGCAAGCATGGGAAAATAAAAGCAATTTCCTTCTTTGGGGGTGGGGTGGTGTCTTAAGAGATTTTTGTCTTGGTTTTCTCTCTTCTGGTGCTAGAGATTGCCAAAATCAGAGACTTGAGCTTGTTAGGCAAGGATTCTATCTCAAAACTAGGTAGATTCTGTACGTTCTTTTTGCCTAAGGTAGAGGCCCATCAAGACCCAAGACTGCAATCCCGACAGTAGAGGAGCCTAGGTAGATAGGTAGCCACAGATTCAAGAGCATCTTGGTCTATAAGATCCTGTCTCAAAACTGCTCTCTCTTCTCTCTCCCTCTCTCCTTCTCCCTGTATCTGTAGGAGATAGATATATATTATATAAAATATTTATTTATTTACAGAAGTAAAGTAGATCAAGGAGTTGCAGAAAGGCACTTTTTTTTTCTGTCTCACTCTCCAGGGCCCAGAGCTCAAGGCCAAATGTTGAATGTGATGCTTCTCAGTGGCGCTTCCTGAGTGACAGTGCCTGCGTAACTGCCTTCCCCTGTCATCCTGTGTCCATGGGTCCACACTTAGTGCACCTCACCAGTGAAGGCACCCAGAGTCAGGCCTCTGGAGGCCCCCTCCACACCAAGGAAGCTGTCCTGGTGCTGAACCCGAGCGTGGCCTTAGGCTCCTGGCGGTTACCTTTTGAGAGCTGAAGGAGTGCGTCCAGTGGTACAGAATGAGCCTGACCTCCGCGTCTGGCCCGCCTTCAGCCCCCAGGGGCGCGCCCACCCGTGCCTCGTCTTGCCTCCGAGCCATTTCGGGTGGCGGGGTCAGGCAACTTCGTCCGCAGGCCCTCTTGCCAGGGAAGCAAAATGCGGCGTCTTGTGGTTTCCCTGGCCCTTGTTGCGCTCCGCAGATGAACTGGATTCTGGGAAATGTAGTTTCATCCTAAGGAGGCTGTGGAGCCTGGTCTGCAGAGATCCTTGAAGGGTTTACCTAAGACATGTAATGGGATGATTTTTAGGTAGGGAAAATTTCTAAAATATAACTGTCTGGTTTGGAAGGCAAGAAAAAAATATGACAGCAAATTATTTGTGGGCTTTTCAAGTTGCTTGGGCACAAAAGTGCCAATTTTGCAAGACATTCTTGGCTTTTGCATTGGTGTAAAAGCCCTAGTAGGCAAAGCAATTGGATTAAATATCAACGAATTCTCATCAGAAGATATTACTATGAGTTACAAAATGTGAATCTCATGAACATCAGCAAAGGCAATGTTTAATCCTTTGGTTAAGTGTGGACATTGGTAGCAGAAATAACCTGGGATTCGGTCCTGCTTTTTCCATTTCTGAAATAGAGATCACTTTATTTCATTTGGAAGGTTTTTGTAAGCACTCAATACATATATAAAACAGTACAATCCACGGCAATATTATTCGCAAGCCCAGGTGCCTTAAAATAGTCTTTTTGTAACCATGGCCAGGACAACTTCAGATTTTATATTCTAATTCTGCATATGCACAGTTTGTATTCAAAGCAAATTAATAAAGTTTCTCTTTCAGAAAACTTAAACAAATATTGTTATGAAATAAGTTGCTTTATAATTCACTACCAAATATTACTTGAGTGAGCACTATGTTATAGGCATTTTGCTGCATCCTGGAACTACAAAGATTTGCCACCTAAGATCTAGTGCCTGGCACACAATATGGAAGTCTGGTGGCAGGTGTTACAACATAAAGAGCCACAATAAATTAGTTTTAGAGACAATGCACAGAATAATGAAGAAAGAAAGTATGGCACACAGCAGCCCAAGTGAGAAAGCTCCTGAAATAGACAAAAAGCTTAGGGAGTTTCTCCTCCCATTTAGAGTACTTCATTTTCTGTTCTCCACATTTATTTTATGATTTGAGTGGGTTTTTTAAATATATTTTTATGTCTTTGAGTAGCAGAACTGAGCTCCTTGACAATTTTTTAACCAGTCATTTGGGTGGGAGGACCCTCAGGACTTCTACTATAGAGCCATACACTCAGTGGTTCATTCTAGGGTAAAAAGGAAACCAACCTTTTAACTCAGGAAAAGTAGAGATAAATTCTAGTTCCACTCCTAACTTAAGCCCTCTGCAGCTTTTACTTTTACTTATATAAAATATGGATGATAAAAATACGAGCCTGCTGTCTCGGTTAGGATTTTCTATTGCTGTGAAGAGACACCAGGACAACAGCAACTCTCATAAAGAAAACATTTAATTGGAGTGGCTCACTTACTGTTTCAGAGCTTCAGTCTATTATCACCATGACAGGGAGCATGGCAGTGTGCAGGCAGATGTGGTGCTGGAGCTGTAAGTGCTACATCTTTCAAGCAACAGGAAGTCAACTAGGTGAGGCTTAAGAAAAGAGACCTCAAATCCAGCCCCCACAGTAACATACTTCCATAACAGGTAACAGCTATTCCAACAAGATCATACTTCCTAATAGTGCCACTCCCTTTTGGGGGCCATTTTCTTTCAAACTACCACACCTACACCTGTGCTACACCTATGGAAATTCAATGAGGAAAAAATACTTAAATCACTAGGACATTGCCTAGTATGCTTATTTCTGGAAAAGAATGCTGACTTATATGGTGAGGAAAAGGACCATGTCTGGGACTATGCCCTGAAATTGGAGTTAGAGATAGTTCTAAGCCACAGTGTGGGAGCTAGAAATTGAACCCACATTCTGGAAGAGCAGTCAGTTCACTTAACTGACAAGCCAACTCTCCATGACTAACCTACCATAGTTTTACTTAACGCCCCCCCACCAAAAAAAAAAGAAAGAAAAACTACAATCATGTTTAACAGATACTATTGTGTTATCTATCCTCTCTCTCTCTCTCTCTCTCTCTCTCTCTCTGTCTCTGTCTCTCTCTCTCTCTCTCTCTCTCTCTCTCTCTCTCTCTCTCTCTCTCTCTCTCTCTCTCTCTCTCTCTCTCTCTCTCTCCTTCTAACCCCCACCCTTCAGTGTTTTAGTTTAAAAAACCTTGGCTGACCTGGGCTTCACTATGTCAACTAGGCTTGCCTTGAACTTGCATGGAACCAACTTCCTCTGCTTTCAATGCCTTTATCCCAAATGCTGGGGTTAAAGACATTCACCACCACATCCATCATTGTTGCACGAATAAATGAAACTCAGGGATAGATCTCTGAGAAAGTCAGAGATATTAGAGAGAGTAAACACCACAGTCAGATCTTACCCAGCTGTCTTCCAACTTCCTCAGCCTGGCTTCTCTTGGCTTCCTCTAACTTCTGTCTTTCTATGTCCGCCTTAAATACTCTCTTCTAAATTAAGGCGTGGCCCGACCACTGCCTGCCTGGGAGCCTAGAACTCCTTCTGTAAACTAAGATGACCTCGAACTCAGTTTGGATTAAGGGCGTAGGTCACCACTCCCAGGATACTCCCTGTGCTGGGATTAAAGGTGTTAATCACCACTCTCTGATCCTCCTAGACTGACTGTGGTTGGATCCCTCTTATATCTCTGAAAATTCTGGAACTTTTATTAAATCCCCACACATCATCTTTTTATTTCTTTAAACTTTTTATATCCTAAATATCCTATAATAAGTTCTGTTTTCCCTCTTAAAAAGTAAACAGTTCAAGAATATCACTAAATAAAAAGAAAAATGGTGAGGTTTGTTCTGCTTAATTTATACACACACACACACACACACACATATGTGTGGCATAGAGAAACTGCTGTTTCTAAATTCTATTATCTAAAATTCCTTTTATTTTCCAGACGAATAAATACCACTTTAGAGTAATAAAACCTGTCTCTATCCACATGTTTATTCAGAGTTTTATTAACTGTATACTTCATACCTGTGTATATCATTACATTACTGTGGCTAATGAAGAGGCAAGATCCAGATAAATCAATAGAATGGATCAAATGGAAGAGAAAAAGGTCATGGCTGTAGACAAAATAGAGAAATAAGATCACTCAGTCAAAGAAAATGTTAACTCTAAAACAAAAAAGTGGTGGTAGTGCACAGGTACGCAGGCAGGAGGATCTCTGTGAGTTTGAGGCCAGACTGGTCTACAAAGCAACTTCCAGGCCAACCAGAGTTAGTAAAACACTGTCTCAAAAATTAGAACAACAGACCAAAAAATCAAACTAACAAACAAAATATATTACATGTAACATGAAATTCTAAAACAATAAACAAATATTTTAAAAAGTGAACTAAGGATCATAGTCCTGTAATCTGGCAATCTCTTAAGAACTATGTATGTAATTCCTACCACTTAAGTAATCCTTAGTGAGTGAAGTCCAAATAAATTTGATAATTAAAATAAGCACATCATACAATTTCTCTGAGCTTTCGTCACCTATCCTATAAATTATAATAAACAATTAACACATTCTGCTGCACAAATATAGAGAGTTTGAAAAAGTTCTTTAACAAAACAATTATGATTTCTACACTTTCCTGTTTGATACTTGATAAAGTTTTAATTTATTAGATGGTATTTCTATCTCTGAAATATATATTTCATTCACACAATATACATGTGTGTCTGTGTTTGTGCTTATGTTACTGAAAATAGAATCCTTTGCTGATGTGACAGATTTTGGCAAGTTTTACGTAATACTTGTATTTTTAAATGAATATTATCTAAGTCAAAAGTTTGGAAATCTGACATTCTAGTAATTCTGTTTTTAAAGTACTATTACAAATGACCACAAGAGGTCTCTAGCTTTTAAGAAAACAACATTCCTTGCTATTTTTCTTTCTGGACAAATTTGAAAGTCATGATATTTTCCAATAATAATAATAATAATAATAATAATAATAATAATAATAATAATAATAATAAACAATATTAAAGAACAATTTTCCAAATTTAAAAGAATGAAGCCATGTTTTGTACATGAAGGAAATAAGATTCTTTTCACTTTCTCTTGACGAAATAAATATCATCACTAATAAATAATAGGCTCCCAGGAACTAGGTTGCCATGTCAGGAATCTAGACTGTGAGAATCATGAAGGATCTGTAAGTGAAGTATGCATAGGATAAAGAAGGAGAACATTCATTCACAATGATATAAACACAAGTACCATAAGACCAAGACATAATCTGACCAAAGGCACATTGTGAATAAGGTCAGCAAGGATTAGCGCCATGGCAAAGCTCTCTACACCAAAAGGATTCTTTGACCAATATGTAAAGTTAGGTAAGTAGGGACAAAGGATCAGTGTGCATATACCTATGGTGGAAAGGATGCTTATTTAGAAATTTTTCTCAAGAATTTTCATCTTGAAGGTGAGCACAACTAGAGAGTCTACAAAACTCTACTATCCCTACTAAGATATAAAGAATTTAGTTTAATATTAATATTATTAATCATTTTGAAAAAACTGAAATTTTAATTAGATCATGGCATGTATCATTGGTAACTTCAAATTAAGGGCTCTTGAATTAATAAACTGTAGTAGGAAATAAATAATATTTTCTCTTGAAGGAGGAAAAGATCAGAGGGAATAATTTAGAGACCCCCCACTAACAGATATTACATAACTCATATGGACTAAATTACTGGTGTGGGCTAAAGCAGAGCAGGCAGCCTAGATGCTAGGTGTTCATTTAGTACTAATACTGTTCAAATCAAGAGAAAAGTGGAGACAATTTTAATTTTCTATATACATAAATTTGAAGATCTGCTATTGAGGTTTCTTAAGTATTTATTAACTGAGTAAGATGATAGATTATTAAATGCATTGATTTCATGAAGAACTTCAATGGTTCAGTGTAGGCTAAGTTTCATCTTTGGTTTATCACGGTAGTTCTCAGGGAGCAGTACTTCTGATGAGATCATTGTTCATCATTACTTGGAAATGTGTTACATGAATATACATTTTTATGAGCCTTTATCTTTGGGAGCAAAACCCAGAAATGTGTGCTTTTCCAACCCTCCAGGTTTCTCAGATAAACAGCAAATTTGACAACTGCCTACCTAATATATCTTTGACCCGAAATTCTCAGCTTCCTGTCTCATTAGCAAAACTTGTAGAGCAGCATGTGAAAGTCAAGAGACTGACTTCATAGCAGTCAGAAGAAAATAGTCCAGAGTTTGGATCAATTTCAAAATAGACAGGAAAAGTCCCATGGTACACAACCAACAGGGTTAAAGAGCTCTAGGTGCCAAGACTGCCACCTTCTTCTGGAAAAGCATACAGGGCACTCCTGTTACTTATGAAGCAAAAGCCATAGTAACTGAGTGATGAGAATAGTGAATTCTGCTTTGGGGTTGAAAAACTATTTTCTTTCAAGAGTCCAGAGAAAACAATTATATTTATTACTAAGTACAACTTATTAATTCAAAAAGCCATGGTTTTGAGATTATTTCCCTTATAATAGCCTAATTACCCAGTCTTCCAACGAATAGCTATTCCTGTTAGTAATTCATTAACTTTCCTTTTTTCTAAGTAGAAAACTCACGCTGACTTTGATTTCTGTAGGGAAGAATTGGCTGTCTCTTGTAATGGCTGTTTCTTGACACGAATCAGCATATCTGAGAAAAAAGAATCCTGAGAAAATGCCTCCATCAGATTGGCCTGTAGGCAAATGTAGGAGGTACTATCTTGATTCATGGTTGGAGTGGGAGGTGGTCCTGGATTGTAGGAGAAAGCAAGCTCACTGAGCAGCCATGGGGAGCAAATCCGTAGGCAGCACCTCTCCGTAGCTGTTACATCAACTCCTGTCTCCAGTTTCCTACCTCATATTCTCTCATAATGGACTGTGATCCATAATCAGACACGTAAGCTGAAATTAAACTCTTGGCTCCTCAACTTGCTTTCGTCATGGTATTTCATCGCAGCAACAGAAACTCTAACAAAGATATCATTTACCCTCTTTTCTATATTTCTACATTGATATATGATGCACATATCACAAATAAAACAGAGAAATATTTGCACTATTTGTATATTAATAATTTTATTATGTTTACCAGATACCAAGAAGTGCTTCAAGGGTTTTTGTGAAGGTATCATATTTAACCCTTCCCTTGAGATGAAAAATTCTCATTTTATCAGTAAAACTATTAAGGCACAGATAAATTAGGTAAACATTAGTACTTGAGGTAAAACTGCTAATTAAACTCAATAGTCTGGTCTAGAAATTTCACTCTTACCACCAGAAGGTCCAGCCAGTGTTACCAGGCATAATTTCCTAATCTCATATAAAAATATTACTGATACCTCACATCACTAACCCACTTCAACTTGTTCAACACTTTTCATTGATAGAAAAGGCTGACAGGGTTAATGGAAATAATGTGCTCCTAAAAGTAAATGGATACCTATTATAAAGTTATACCATCACTCAAAATCTGGTTTCCTCCCAAACCTTTACAGAATTCATTTATACACAGTACATCGTGTTCACTGAATAATCCTAACACTATGCTACGTCCAGTTAGGAAGACATTACTGAGACAGGGAGTTAACACAGCCAGGAATTGGTATAGCTGAATGAAAAGACGAAACTTGCAGCTCCACATTCCATATACATTTACCAGCACTCAAAGCTTCATTATCACACACCACTCTCCTTGGCTTTATATAGAACAACTTTAGAGCCCTGTCTGTATTTATACATTGGCACTAACAGTCTGACCTCTGTGTATTTAATTGTATTTATAAAGATGTATGTGGACATGTTGAGTCAGAAATGTCAATATTAAATGAGTGCACTGGCCTAGCATACACTCCATGTGAACTCTCCATTCCACAGCAATGTTAATCAGGATATGGAAGACAAAGCATTAGATTCTAAATTCATTCATTAACTCAAGCTATGATGGCACCACCCAACTTTGCGATCATAAACTTAGTTTTCTTGCCTATACACAACACAGAGTAATTTATGATGCCTTCTTATGATACTTGGATAATTCTGTTTTTTAAACAAAGTATGTGGTGCATACAATTACAATAAGTAATAATGACAAGATAGTAAAAAGGAAAATGTAAATATTCTGTGTAAATATCTTAGTTTAGGTACTACCATGAACTTTAGCTATATTTTGGAACTTTCTATTTATT
Source organism: Phyllotis vaccarum (assembly GCA_033318265.1). Lineage (NCBI taxonomy): Eukaryota > Metazoa > Chordata > Mammalia > Rodentia > Cricetidae > Phyllotis > Phyllotis vaccarum. Next base: position 119,000,490 of record JARWLC010000005.1, read on the forward strand.
TCTAAACTGGTCATAGTGGCACACACTTTGAACCCCAGTGGTCATGAAGCAGAGGCAGGAGAATCACTGCAAGTTCAAGGGCAAAGGCAGTGAAACTGTCTAAACAATGAGACATTATTTCCAAAATTAATTTTAGCCATTTATAGCTTGAAATCATCATAATCACTGTGAAGTATTAAAGTTTCTAACAAAATAGATAACAATAAAAAATTCCTAAATGCTATTTATAGCTCCTCATAAGTTCCTTCATGCTTAGTTTAGTGGATTATTAAACAAACACTCTTAGTGGTTATGTTAATATTCTGCAATGTTAGGTATAACATGAAGGTAAGAGACAATGGCTCATGAAGAAAGGAGTCTTTTTTTTTTTCCTAATGTGTTCTATTGAAATAAAACAAGTTCATCCAGCTACCTTTCCTTTGTTGGTGTAATGAAAGTAGAGGTCTATTCACAGGTGATGGCAAATGTAAGTCTTTGGGATATGTCAGATACAATCTTGGAACAAGTATATTACATACAGGTTAATTAATGATCTTTTAAACTATAGCTTTTAATTAGTTGTTTTCTAAAGTGCTTTCCTACTAAATCAAAATGTGCTTACACATTCTAACAATCCTTTCATCTTAATTACACCATGGTAAGGAAGTGCCGATGTCTTACTATTTCCCAATGCAGTGATTCTGGAATCTTTCCAGGTACTTTATCATTTCTTTTTTATGTTTAAATGAATCTTTTTTAGAGATTTAATATAATTTGTACATGTTTCTGTACTTCAAATTTAGAGTATTCAATAATACACTGAAGTTTATTGTGAAAATGTCCATGGTGTGTGTTCTTTTCATTGCTAAATAGAAGTGGAGAGTTTAATTTGTGTCAACATTGTCTCTGGCCACATTCACAGAAGGGCACAGAATCATAGACATAGCTTTACCCAAAGTGCTAACGTTGTAAGCATTGCATGATTTCCTTTTGTGAATATAAAAATAGGACAAGGTAAGATTGTGGGCAGGGCAGATTCTGGGCATCAAATGGTCATCTCTGTTCCTTTGGCATGAACTTCAACACAGCATGACATTTTTCTTAGCCATCTAATGTCACCAGGGGTGATGACAGAATAAACACGGAAGCTGGTGCTATTAAAAAAAAAAAAAGAAAGAAAGAAAAAAGAAAAAAAAAAGACTCCAACTCTTCTTATATTCTGGGTCTTAAAAGATCCTGCAAAAGCTAAGTTAACCATGAAACAGAGCTGATTTTGTGCTGAGCCTGTATTCAAAGCATTTTGTACTTAATTTTAATATGGTATTTTTCAAATAAACACTATATTGTTGTGATCTATAAAGAAGTCATGAACATAAATGCTCAGAACATAACTGAGACACATGGCAGTCTGGTGCTGAGCTTATGCCTATTAAAGCTAAAAGAGAAACAGGTGACACGTGCTCAAGATGAGCCTGCTTCCAGAGCTCCCCTATGGGGAGAGATTGGAGAGATCAATGAACTGCAAAGATCACACAGAGAAGAAGCTTGGCTCTATCATTTCAGAGCAGAGATGTTTAACACAAAAAAATAAGAGGTTAGATTCAGGTGATGCTTTGGTTTTGGAAGCACATGGGGAGAATCAGCCCAGGCTTAGCTTAAAACTGCAGCCTAGATTCCTGTTGTGTACAGGTTATGAAAATGTGAGAGCCTATTCTTGATAATTCCAAGTGGCAAAAAAAAAAAAAAAAAAAAAAAGTTGAAGTTGCCAAAACCACAGCCACAAATGGCCATATGTGAAAGTGGACTAATTATAAAAATGGGCACATGAAGGTGAAGCACATAGGTCTCAGAAATACCTGGTGCCTGCTGCTTTAGGCTTGAAAAGAAAACATGAAGGACTTTCAAAGGAAAGAGGCATCTTCCTCTTGGACCTCCCAGGGCAAACATGCTGATTCTGTTCAATCAAATGGTTGAAATCCGATGGACTTTCTTCAAATAACTGACGACTAACAAGAGTCTCTTCCTTCTTCCTCGTCACCCGTGTGCCCTCATAGCTGGGGCAGTTGTATTAAGTTTTCAGACCGATGCGCATGGAAGTTCTGGACATGGCTCTCAAGAGCCCAGAGCCAGCTGTCCCAAAAGTGTACCCCTGGAGCGAAAGGCACGCTGGCATCTCCTTTAGCTCTGTGGTGGGCTCTGTGCTCTGAGCTCTCTTTGCTTCTGTGCTGAGTCACAGCTCAGTAACCAAGCACCCAAGGAGGCATCAACTTTTGTGCATGATTCGGACAAACTTGAGCCATTGCAGCCAAGCAGGCCTATTGGGTGTGTAAATGTGATCCAACCTGCCTTTCCAGCCTCAGCAGAAGAACTGCATGACCATATTTATTGCTGTTGCTATTCTAAGGGCTGGATGACGTTTTCTCTCCCCTTGTGGCTGAGCACTGCCCGTTCATCTTTCACCACTCCCTCCAAGTCCACAGGGCTAAACCCAGAGATACAAATAGATTCCATCAGGCGGAAAGTTAAAATGAGAAGTTCCTAAGCATTACCAAATGAACCTGTATTCCGCCATCAAAATCTTTCACTGTTGCCATCCTGTTTCTGAAATATGTGCTGTTAGCACCCCACTATTACCCTAGACAAAGATTTTCAAAAAGGAACAGAAACAAAACTAAAAGGAAAAAAATAAAAAACCAACTTGATTGGTCATCACCACTTAGGAATTAGGCAAATGCGACCCTTGTCTTCCCAGCGACTTCCTGTCCCGGTGCTGGGAATGTTAATACCTTGCCAGAAGATTCTGAGATTTTTCCATTCACCTATATGCAACCTTGGTCTCACCACTCTTTCTATGATATTCCTATGATGTGAAAGGGACTAACTAACAAGCCACAGCTGGGGGTGGGTGGCTTTCTACTGGCGTGAGCAGTGTGTGGAGCCACAAGGAGTGGGATCAGACTGTGTTCCTGTGCATGGGCTGGCACTTTAGAGCCCATTCCCTGCAGAGGAACACCAAGCCCAGCATTGACTTTGGTGAATTGGACTTGCCTGGAGTGGATGTGCCCGGCTAGGCTGGCCCACCCTGGGACTTCTCACTCTTTTGGGGGAGGGGATGGGTGGATGGGGAGGGGCGAGGCTGAGGGCTGGCTGGGAGGGATTGGGAAGGGGAGGAGAGGGGGAGCAGGGGGATACATTGATGGAGATGACATTTTTAATGAAAATAAAATAAACTTTAAAAGGGGGGGTACCAGGAAACAGGGTACCAGGTAATGGCTCCTGGAAAGTAACTATATACAGGCTTTCTAAAAGAAGAATTTAAGACACATAAATAACCAATTACAACATGTACTCAACGACAGTGATTCTGATTTAACCACTACCCCCACTCACTACCAGCTTGAAAAATATCTCTTAGCACTCTTAACCCCCCATGCTTGGACTCACCTGGCAGATCATCACAGCAGCATTTCTACAGATTTCTTTCACTTTTCACAAACCCCATGAACTGTACATAGAGCAGTGGGTGGCCGAATCCTTGCTTGGCCACAGTCCAGATGTAATCATATAGACCATTCCTGCCTCTATGAAATTGAAGGGATAATAGCAACTACCTTGTAGGTTTCTTGGGGCGAGTACATGAGAAAAATGTGCATAAACAATTAGAAAATTAAAGGCAAAAATAATACTTGTTAGCCTTTTAGAGTATGGGAGGTTCCAATTCATCCTTATCGGTCAACTCAGAAAGAATGACCAAAATTGATGTTATAGCTCAGTGGTACTACATTTGTCTGCATATGTAAGACCCTATGCATAACCTCAGCACCACCACCCCCAAACACACACATGGGAATATATACTCTGATATTCCAGATCTGGTATTTCTGATTGCCAACATATTATTCAAATTATAATCAATAGCTTGAATATTTTTCACTTGAGAAGTCCATAAACTATAGAATCATTTAAACAGGAGCGCTAGCAATGGGGCCTGCTCTTAAATTAATATATATTTAACTAGAGGTTCCACGCATAAGCTTGTTTGCCATGATTTTGTTAATGTTTTATCCTCTTTTTCAGTGTATATTTCTGTTTTGTCACATCTTAAATGTGTAGAAATTTAACTATTTTGTGACTAAAACCAAAACTGCTAACTCCAGAAACCAGTTTCTCCTGAAATGAAAATCTCTGACTTGCCCAGGGAGCTCAGCTACCTCCGCTACAATACAAATCACTGTTGGCTGCTAAATAAATATTCGGTAACCTCTTGACCTCCAAGTTAGGAAATAAGGTAAAGAATGGATCTAACTTTCTGGTGTTCTGGTGAGGTGGCAATTTCCTGGTCTTAATGGAGCAGACCAGCTTTGGGAATAATCCACTGGTCATCACTGGCCTCTCTTCTAGTGAGGCTGGAGATGTAGGATCTAACCTGTGGCCTTGTTGCTGAAATATTTCTATCTTGGGTATCACTTCACAACACAGTCAGTCATGGTCAGCATGTGGTTATCCAATCTGCCCCATCAAGGCTGACTTAATCTTGACTCAGTGCCTCTAAAATATAGGGATGTCCTTTTTGTTCCCCCTTTCCCTTCCACAGGATACCAACTTCTATTTTTATTTATGTTAGGTCATGAGACTTTATCATCAAGCTTCTCCATACTTTAACTCTAGGACTCAGGTGACTCCCTGTAACGAATGCTCCCCTAGATACAGAATGAGATTTGATTACAAGTTTATTGGCAAGGGTTCTGCTTAATAGTACCCACAATCAAGTGAAGGAAGTTGTGTTGAGGAGACACAGGGTGGAATCCTGCACACAAGGCTCAAAGCTGATTCTATAGGAAGTTCTGGAACTGCAAGAAAACAGTGCCCCATGGAGAAGGAGGATTAGGTAGTATTTTAGGTCTGCTAGAAAGGTACCTCAAAGTCTGCGACCTCTTTGCCCTGAGCTGGTGCTGATTATTTTGTGAGGTTGATGTCACCCTTCCAGATGTCTGGGAAGAAAATGACTACAACACTTTTGCCTTCAAGCCCTTACTATATATCCTGGGGTAAATCTGGACATTTCTGTCTATATTCAGTCTGTCTCAAATCTCTCCAAACTATGCTGAAGTCTCCTCTCATGTTTTACAGTGAACACCTGCAATCGAGTTTTTCAAGTGACTGCCTTTAGGGAACCACATTTTTTGTTTTGCCATTGTCTTAACAAAACCTAAATCTTAAAAATATTAACCTTCATCTCTTGTGCATCACTTCTTCCACGGGTAAAAATTTGTTTTCAAATGCACTCTTTTGTACATGGTTTTCATCTCCCTCTTAAACAAAGACCACTGTTGATGGACTGGAATAGTCATGTTAATTTAGAACACTGGACTGGCCTTAACCTGATCAGGGTAGGGATGTAGATTATACTCCCACCCTCTCTGCACGCCTTTGCTTTTTCTTTTGTGCTTTGTCACAAAATACACGTTCCTTTTACTGGCTGCTTTCTACAACTGTATACAGTGTTGAGAACTCTGAGTTTTTCAAATTGTTTTTATGTTCTGCATGTGCCTAAGGTCACAGCTGAGGTATAGCCCGGAGTTTCTGGCCTGTCCTAGCCCAATGTCTGGAACTACACACAGCTACTTAGTCCCAAATAATCATGCAAACTGTTCGGCCTCTGGCTCTGGCTCATTACCAGCTGTAATATAACTTATTATAACTCAATCCATGTCTATTAATCTATTAGATTGCCATGTGGCTTCATGGCTTTACCTGTGCTCAATTTCTTTCTTGCTTTCCAGGTGGCCATGTGCAGCTTCTCTGTGTGGCTTCCTCTTATTCCTTTATCTACGCTCAGATTGCCCACCTACCTCTAAGCTGCCTGGTCATAGTCCAAACACAGGTTATTAACCAATAGTAAAGTACATTTATAGCATACAGAAAGAAATCCGACATCACTGGGATTTCTCTGGAATCCTAACACTTTCTATAAAATTTGTTGAGTGTATTGGAGGCTAGTGGTCAACACCTTTTTCAGCTATTTGGCCAGGGAAGCAAAGATCTCTCTATCTCCTTCTAATCTTGTCAGTCCTGGATACCAGAGGCAAAAACAACAGGAACTTGTATACTTACACTTGATCTTTCCTAACCTATCCAAACTCTGAGTCCTAATGATCCTCTTTAGAGTATTAGAAAAATAATATTTCTTGTCACCACAGTGCTATGTGAGAAGAAATAGTTTCCCTTTTTACTTGTAGGGAGTCTGGAAACAATCCACTCTTTATTTAGGATTGTTTTCCACAAAGGAATCTAGTCTACAATGGAAACTCAACCAAGGATCTTAAGAAGCCAGATAAATTTCTCCAGATTTTTCTTCTCTGGGACTGGCTCTTAGTTGGTTTTAGGGACTGACTGTTCATTTATTCTCAAACAGGCCTTAGCACTGAGTAGTCTTTCTTATTTCTAACTAATGAGAAGCAGACAGAACATGAATTGCTACATCTCCACCAAGCTATAGGCAAATGGTGAGCTAGAACATTGTGAAAACAAAGACTTCCTGAATGACCACATACTGGAATCCCCCAGATATCCAGAAGGATGCAAGTGCTGGTCTTGGAAGCTGCACCTCTGTGGGTAATGCCCTAACATTTGAAAATTCAAAATATCATCTGCCATATTAAATTTGGGTTCTTATTTTTAATATAAATGTTTCAAATTAGTCTAGCTTTATATTAACAATGAAGTAAAAGCACACAGAGGTAAATCTTATTTTATTTATGTATTGAGTTTCAAGTACACAATGACAGTATTTTGAAACAAAATTAATAAGTTAAAACCACCATAAGAAAGAAATCTAAATGTATTTTTTTCTTCCAAAGCTGTTTCTATACTAAAGGATGGGGCCTTGGGTTGCTTAGGGGTCTGTATTTGACTCAGTAGAGAACGTGGGATTCAACAAATTTCTCACATTTTCTGATACTATCTTTCTTCCTCTTTAGTTGTCTGTGGCTCACTTACAGCTATTGGGGAGGTGACTAACCAAGTTTCTAACTGAGATTTTACAATACAATCCCCCACAGACCCTCATAACTGCCTTTCTCCCAGCAGCATCCCCCATCAAGACCTCCTCTCCACTGATCAGAGAGCCAGAATACACACTGCCTCTCTCCCTCTCCTCAGCGCACAGAGGTATTCTGCACAGCAAATTTGGTTCAGTTCCAGCTGGTTTAGCTATGGACTGTTGTCTACTCATGCTTCAAAGCTTTGCTTAGGTGTCCTATCCTTAGAGAAGCTGTTTGAGCTTATATCTATGGGAAAGACATAATAAAGGTATAAAAATGACTGAATAATGAGTGTCAGATAGCTGTATGGTAGGTGGGTGGGTGTATAAATGGATGGCTGAATGGTAGGTACATGTAGATGAATAGAAAGGCCTTTCCCAATCTTGCAATTTAACAAAATAGTCCTGGATTTGTTTCTTTAATGACACTACTTTTATGTATCATAGTAATTTACAGTAATATACTGAATTTAGTGGTGATCTTCTCAGTGGATTCTAAGTTTTGTGGGGATAAATCTTCTACCGATGACAGGGTATATCGCTTTATGTGGCAGTGTCAAGCAAAGTAACAAAAGAAAAACCTCAACACTACAGTCGTCACTGAACAACTGCAAATAAAAAGGAAAACATCTTTTAACACTTTAATATTTCCATTAACATGGAACAATCTAAAAGTTTTTAAATGGAGTGAGATGAGGGGGCTCAGCAACCTGGAGATCCAAGTTTAGTTCTCCAGAACCCACATGGTGGGAAAAAAGACCCCCAACAGTTACCTTTGACCTTGACATGATGGCCTGTATACACACACATACAGAAGTGAGTGGAAGGGGGAAGAAAATAAATAAATTAAATAAATGGAGTAGAGACAGCTAAAATTTGAGAAAAAGTAACATATGGTTACTAGGATGAAAGAACACTACAGATGAACACAATAACTTACAGGCTGGGAATGTGCTCAGTTGGTAAAGTCTTAGGTTCAGTGGCCACCTTTACATAAAATTAGGCATGGTGGCACACACAATGCATCTTAGCATTCAGTAAAAACAGAAGTTCTAGATCATCCTTGACTACATAGCAAGTTCAAGGCCAGTCTTAGCTACATGAGAATCTATCTCCAAAAGTAAAATAAAGTAAAATAAAATATAACCACTTGTATATAACCCAATTAGCCACAAAGCATCAACGAAACATGCCCATAATTAAAAATAAAATTATTTCAAATACCAAAACCTTTTTAAAAACAGCATTCAGACAGTTACTGTTTAGATAGACCATCTCTTGTCTATATTAAGTGGTCAACAAACTAATTGCTCATAATAATAGCAAAGATTTGTTTTCTTTATCACATCACTTTTTAAAAAAAAAAAAAAAATACCTTTAAGAGTATTCAAAAGAAGTTGTACCAGGTTCTTCAGATGCATTTTCTTCTGTGTTCAAAACTGAGCTTCTCTTATTCCCAAGCTATCCCAAACATGTAGAAGTGGTGAAGGAAAACCAGTTCTTCTGATTGTTGGTCAGCAGTCACAAATGGGGGATGGCAAGTGTGCCTAGCAGACAAAGTACCTAGTGAGAGCATAGCCATGAGAATCTGGCAGCCACATCAAGGCTACAACTGGCCAAATGATTAGGAGTCCCAGGGGCTGACATGAATACATTGTTCTGTGATCATCCACGGGCAGAGATTCTCTGGGCTGAGCTTTGTCCTGGTAGTTTTCCTTCAAGAGTAAAATAAACAGACATCTCAGGATTATCCATCCCTAAGGGACAACACATGAGAAGTAGACTCTAGGTGCTGGGCCACAAATGAAGACCTTCCAAGTCCAGCCAATGAGCTACTGTTTTCAAGCTTTTATTAATAGCTGGCTTTCAAGACTCCCTAATAAATGTTTTATATTGTCTTTTAAATGTCCAGCATTCATTGTATATCTGTAACTAAGAGACACGTCCTAGCCCTTTTGAATTTTGCTTTCAAAGTGACAAGAAGGAAGAAACTGCTTAAAATTCATGAAGGACTTGCAGAGATAATTCATGCTAAAAATGATGACATTGCATTAGAATTCACATGAGACAATTTGAATGTATATGATCAGTGTAGAAAATCATGATAAGATAATACAGCAATTCTTCCTTGAAGAATACTCAAGATTATTTATTCAAAACCAGTTCATGAGCCCGATACAAACCCACAGAGCCAGAATTCATCAAAGGACAAACCCAAGCATGTGCACACTTGACAAGTACCCCAGACCACTGTTAGAAAGGAAGTAACTATTCATCTGAAAAATCCATTAGGAGCACATGGGAGTCTCTCATAATGAGGCTGGACCTGCACAACATCCATTTTGAAAATGCTCAGTGCAGTGTCTTTACATTCACTTTCATAAAGAATCAGGCTTAAAGCAACATTTAACATATGTCTAAGGTTTATTATTGAGGGTTGGACATTACTCAGAAATGATGGTTCATACTTATGTCAGGAAAAAGCAAGACTCATTTCAACATAGAAGTACAGGAAGTATAGTTGGACAGACACATGAGTCAGCATAGAGCTGAAGGATTCTAAGTGTCCACAGCCACTGTTACAGGCAGGCCCACAGCCCAAGAATGATGAGTCAGAACTCACTTGTACCTTGTGGATGGCCTAGGTAGTTTTTTTTCTCCTTGGAACATTTAGTTTGAAATGGTTCTGATACTCTCCATGCCTACATGTAGCTCTACCCATGTTACTGTATCATCTACAAACTAGCATTTTTCAGTAATCTACTATACAGGATTGATCTTTAAATAAATAAGATAATAAAATACTGATCTTCTGAAGATCACATTTTACTTTAATAATAAGCAGTATAATTTCAAGGTTCAGAATAAAAGCAGATCAAACTGCTATTCAGAGAAGCTCCCATTCCCATTGCCTTTACTCTTCTCTGATGTCTCCACATACACACAAATACAGTAGAACACTGCACACTGTATGCACTGTCTTCCTTTTACCATCTAGTACAACTTGGGGAATTTTTTTTTCATGACAATACTCAGAAAGCTTCCCCTTTGTTTTTCAATAACCATAATATTTAATTTTAGGTTTGTAAGATGGTGTAATAAAGTTCTGGATTAGACTTTTCACCATTATTTTAACAAAAATGCACCTGTAAATGGAAGTGAGTGTATGTTCAAAATCACAGGGTATCACAACTTGGGTCTCCAAAAGCAGAGACCAAGGTAGAATTAGACATACAGATTTACTTGCAAGAATATAGGGCAAGCATAAAGACCACAGAAAGTATAAGTAGGTGAGGAAGGCATTACATCCTGATGCATATAATGGAAGAACTGTGTAGAGGAATCTCAGGCCATAGCATCCTTACGAAGTTTCAGCTAGACCAATAGGACACAGAAACTACCGTCCATAAGAAGGCCTATGTTTAAATGGAATGGCCCAACAACCTTATAATCCCATTGTGCTTAAAGTGATGGTCTGGCTACAGCTTTGGAAGCATGCGTTCTTGGTATAAATAATGTTAGGGTCAAGAGGCATGAGTGATAAGCTATTCAGTCATCTTGCCACTGTCAGCTCTTGAAGAGCTAAGTGGTGTGTGCCCATGACCAAAAGCTTTTCTAACATTGCAAAGATCTCTGCATACTCAGAACAGCTCTCATGGAGGCTTCCTTCACAAGGGGGACTGCAACAGCCTGACTCTCCAGTTGCTTTTGAAGCTAAATGGTTTTGATCTTCCCCCTCCTTTGCTATCATAGGTTCTGACGGCTTATCTGGTGGTTTCTGATGTCTCCTTTTGGAAGCCTTATCCTTCTCCGACTAGGGTTGCTGCACGATGTACCCGTATTTACAAAGGGTGAGGGGATGCCCAAAGCACCCTTATATACCACCTACATTCTTAGATATTTTTCCCTGTCCCCCTGTTCATGAAGATTGGCCATCCCAGTACAGTGACTGCTCCTTTATATGTTGATCTCAAGGCAAGAAGCAAGGGGAATTTCTAGACAGCAGCCAGTTTCTGGAGCTCAACAATATTCTTTCTTTATCCTGTGGCTAGAGTGCTTCCTTGTTGGGGAGCCCAAAGTTGTAGGACTGGCTGTGTAATTTAGTGATAGATTGCTTGCTTATCACATGTGAGAACCCAGAAAAAGAATAATCCTAAGAAACTCACTGACTCTGATAGTAAGTAGAATACTGTTGCTTCCACCTCTTAGTTCCCCATTGTATAAGTTGTTGTTGCCATTAGGGATGACCCCAAAGAGTAGTTTGATTTAGTGCACATACAGCATGGCATCCAAAAGGACACGGCATCTCTGCAAGTTAAGTACCATCAACCTGAACTTTAGCTGTGAGTTGAGAAAAACATTCCATCATTGACCCTTCGTAGATAATATAGGCATGTGATACTGCAGTATGTGATAAGACAAGTGGACCTTACAATTAGGGATCATTCTAGAACCTTCCTCACTATGCAGTAACCATAGTTGAACCAATATGAAATGCCACACCTGTAGATTAGCCATTCTATAAGCCCCTGTCTAGTTTTGTAGAGCGCTAAGCAGGAAAGCCAAACCTATGCCTAGAATAATTGTCTATCCTAGTTAGGATGGATCATTCCCCTTTCCACACTGAAAGCAACCAGGTAGTCAACTTGCCTTCAAGCAGATGACTTGCTCCCAAGGAGAGCCTCTGTTGCTGGCAAGCTAGATCATGACAGGCAGCAGTAGCTAAGCTGTCCTTGACTGGCTGAGGCTGCTAATTAATGGGCTCTTTGTTCCAGATCTATTATGGCTGGCTGATAAAGGCGGATATTAACTGTCCCAGCCCCAGAGTATACTTGGGATTTCAACGGCTCTTGAATGGAGAGCATTTACATTAGGGGGAAAAAAGTGTTCATACTCACATACCCATCATCTATCCAAGGTCTCTAACCAGATGGCCAAGCTGTTGGCTACTTCCCCAAAATATACACATATTTGGACATCAGACCATTTTTCCGCTCATATAAAACATATAGTGAGATCCACTGCTTTCACAGCTCTGTCCACTGGGTCATTTCTTTCTGTCTAGATTTTCACATTATAATACATCTTCATTCATTTCCAGCTTCTCACATACACCAAGCCCAACTGTCCATAGACAAAATGCAGCCTTCCTGCTTTGGCTCACACTATGAAATCCTAATGTAGGTACAGGAGTAGCTGAACAAAGAGCATTAGAGCAACCCCAGAGAGGGACGAGGGACAAGGGACAAGGTCTGGACCATTGGTTCTGCAAGTTTCTTTGCCCTTTGGTCTTCTCAGCTTGATAATGGATTTAGTAAATGAAACTTAACACAGATTGCCTTGACTCCTTAGGACTTTTTCATGGCATGTTAAAGAAGAACCCAATTTTAAGAATGGCATTAGGTGTTACCTATGATTAAATGTTCCTTCAAACAATTTACCAAGAACTGTTTCTCAAAAGATATGACATTATCTGTTGTAGGTGATCTGGTCTGGTTTTAGATCCTACCCCACTCCACCCCCCACCTACACTGTGACACAGTGGCACTTGCCACCAGTATGTCCGATGCCTCTGAATTTGAGTAAGCATGTAGCCTAAGAGGTAGAGCAGTTTGAATTACAGACTGAGCCTCAGATTGCCCCAGCTAAAATTATGTTTTCTAGAGCCCTCTCTAGGCTGGACGACGCCTTCCATGCCACTTACCACTAAAGCAGGAACAGGTTCTAAGTATGGATCCCAAGCGCAGGAGGATGCTCAGCATCCTTTATGTGTTAAAGGACAAAAGATGCACTGAGTTCCTTTTTTTGTTGGAGGGATGTCCCGGGTGGAGCACGGCCTTCAGCAAATCAAGCGTGACGGCAGTTGGAGGCTGTCTGCTGGTGTTCCCAATCTAGACTCTCTTGAAGGGACATCTGAGCAATGGTCCACCAAGGTTCTGAACTTGGTGTGAGCTTTAAAGCAGCAGCTGAAAAGAAAACAAAACATAAGCACTTACGAAGTGAAAGTGGCAAGTGAAACCCAAGAGATAACAAAAACGTTAGCGCACAGTGAAGACAAGGAAAAGAAATGTAGTAGGTTCTCTATGTGCCTCAAGAGCCCTCTGTGGCTTCTGGGATGTACATGCTGAGGAGACAGGTGAAGCCCCTTGTCATTCAGCTGCAGGAAGGCTTTCTCTGTGCTTTCCCATTGTTTCTAATCCCATCCCAAAGCTGTTAGAGCCATTAATTCCTCATTTATAATTTACTGCCTAATCATCGATCTTTTCCCTTCAGTTCTGAGTCACTTAGCTGACTTACTCCAGAGCTGTACCTTCCTTCCACAATACAGTTTGCCTCCCCTCTTTAGTCAGGTGCTTTGTGAAAAAGGTTATCACATCACTGTCACTAATTCCACTCTTAGCACCAATACTCCTAATACTCTTCTCTATTACCTACCATTCCCATCTGTGGTATTTCAAATCTTGAACTGCCTTTCCAAAGTATTTCCAGAACCAGCTCTGGGATGCTATGTGCTGTGTGTGAGAGATGAAGGCAAGGTAAAGTCTGGTCTTCTCATAGGCCAGGCATCCCTTTTTCCAGCAGATCTCTTTCCTCACAATCTCAGACACGGATTCTTCTCATTCCTTACTTGGTAGGGTGTCTCTGTTTCAGTTCACTCCACTGCAGTGTCTGGAAAGATAAACTTTGCTGTATCTAAAAGCTAAACAATGTACCATGAATCTCAAAAATAAGTTCAACCACACCATTCCACACGATCACTTATGCTCTGAAATCTTGGGGTATGTAGCTCGCACGCGTGCGCGCGCACACACACACACACACACACACACACACACACACACACACGAGAGAGAGAGAGGGGGGGGGGAGGGAGAGAGAGATTTCATGATTTTATTGAAGTCTTCCTATGACTTGTTTATTTCCTTGATCTTTTGAGTCAAGGTTGCCCTGTGCTGTCCTGGCTAGCATATATACAATTTACCATAAAAATTTCTGCCCTTGCTATTTCCTTAAGACTCAATTGTTTTTATACAGCAATCAGACTGTTTCTAAATTACACAGCCTCTCCTGCAGGACTGCCCGGCTGTACCAATCAGCAAGTATCCAGGCAGTCCTCAGACTTACATGACTCCTCTTGCCTCAGCTTCAGGAGCACACGATTGTACCCAGCTGCATCCAGACTTCAAAACAGACCTGAGAGTTACTCTGATCTTCAAGCTTACCACTTCTGTCCATTACCTTTCTCTTCCTATCATTACCTTTTCAATGCTAGAGTGTTCCTGAAACCCACTGCGTTGATGATGTTGGACATAGATGCTATTATGTAGGTCTGCATATAGTTTTCCCCATTAGGACAAACAGGCAGAGGGCCATGGGGACAAGTCCTGGGAAGAAACCAAAGCACTGCCCTTGAGATTTACACATGGCTCAGCTGGTGTTTTTACATAGGAATTAAGACTGTTTCTAATTTAGACTTAGCCTCTAAGGCAGGACTGCTAGATGCTAGCCAACAAGGATCCAACCACTGCATTAAAATTCTACAACTATGATGTTAAAGGTTGGAACACAGAAACTGCCTAAAACGAAGCAGGATAGACAAGGATAGAAGTGTAATAAGGGATGAACTCACTGAAGGGGCCAAGAGAAAAAATCAGAGACAGAAGAAGGATGCGTTTCACAGAAGGCAAGATGAGTCCTTACAGCTAAGTTTATAGCTGTCACTAGCAGGGTAGGAGCTAAAGACAGGCCATTTCGTCTATGAAATAACTGCTACCCAGTGACATTTCAATAGTTGAGTGAGGTCACAATTGAAATCTAGTGGCATGAGAATCAGAGATGGGCAGATAAAGATTGAACTGTGATGCACTCCAGGAAAGTCTGAAGTTGTGAGAAAAGACACAGAAGACCTGAAGAGAGAAAATCCAAGATATGGAGGGTGCCAGAGAATATATTCTGGCTCAGAGGAAAAAGCTAAAGCAAATGGAGAAGAGAAAGGAAATTGGCTGAAGCTTTGGAGAGAGAAAAGAATCTTTGCTCTGTGTCTAGGTGAGGAGTAAGTTAGGCCTCCAAAGAGGTGTATGAGGCCCTGGACCCTCCTCTCTTTCCTTCTCAGCTTCTCTTGAGATCATGGGTTTCCTTCATCACATATCCCCCTCCTAATGTACCTCCTCATTAGTGGAGATCAAAGCCAGACACTCACGGGTGCTAGGCAAGCGTATTTCCTGAGAGCTACCTCTGTTGCAGTGTATTTACACAATTTCAGGATCATCTTCTCGTACATGAGCACATCCTTCCATAACCAACTGCTCAAATTCTTTACTCTGTCCTTCAAATTCTGGACAGTGGCTCCATCAATCATTTAGCCAAACAAAAATTAAAAACCATCTTTACCATCCATTCTCACTTCGTATCCAGGTTGTTTCCTCCTCTCACCCAGGGGCTCTCAACCTGCTCTCCAATAAAAACCAGTAATAAATGACTACCCGAGGCCATGGTGTTGACACAAGCCTATAGAATCCAGAAACTCGGAGTATAGCAAGAGAATTGAATGTTCCAGGCCAAAACAGTAATCCCCCTTTCCAAGTAATAATAATAAAGGGCTAGGGACATATTTAGTGGTAGAGTACTTGTCTAGCATACCCCAAGCCCTAGGCTCAATCCCCAGTGTAGAAAATTAAAAAAAAAAAAAAAAAAAAAAAAAAAAAAAAAAAAAAGATTTGAAAAGCCCTAGCACAAGTTCTGATATGCAGTAATTGCTCTAAAAACTTGAAGATCATTAACTTTGGAATTCTTCCGATTTTATGTTGTCTTAAAGCTTATATTTCCTAATTCTTTTTATTTGTTAAGCCCAATTTAAATTTTTATAAGCATTTATTACAAATACATTATTTGGATTGCTTGACTTTATAAACCAAGTTAATAACATTCATTTTCAATTACATGAGTAATTTCAATTCTATATTTCTTTATACACTTCAATTCACATTCCCTAAACAATAAACATCCATACTTTAGCCCTTTTGTCATCTGTAAACTTTTTATTAAAACTGTCAACAACTCTAATGAAATAAAATCACTAAGTAAAAAGTAATAGCATCATCGGATTCTAAGCGAAACATCCTTACCAGCGTATGAACTGGACATGCACCAAAGCAGTTTACGGTTTGTTACAGATAAGTTTTGGAGGAGAAACTTGTAATGGCTGGGTTTTGCTCACAAAGGAAAAGAAGCTGGAGTGGTAGTTGTTGGCCCCTGGGCTTCACTGACCTCCCCCATCCCACCTGTCACACCAACATTCACATTCTCTTCTTACTAATCCAGTCTTAAAGCTAAATTCAACTCCCCCGTATCCAGGGCAAAGGTTCAGAGAGAGGGAACATAAGGACATTACTAACCCTGACTCTGAAACTGCAACAGTACTCCCTTGCTAGGAAATGCTTGCTCTGCACCTCTTCCTCTTCCCTCCACACTCTCCTACCAGGGCCATCAAACCTCAGTACTTACGTTCCTGTACACAACTGTGTGAGACAGAGACATTTCTTTGTGGTGCAATCAAGAAAATAAAAACGTGGCTTATGCACTTTTTTGGTTGAAAAATTGTCTGGAAGACAGTAAAAGCTCAATACTAACTTTCTTCAACGAGAATCTGTGGCAGTTAGGTTATAAGTAAGTTTCGTTGAAATTTAACAGCTCATATTGAGTACAAGGTTCTCCGTGTTTTACTTAAGGTTCTTAGGAAAGTAGCTACAAGAATAGATTAAGAAATAAACAAGCAATGTCTGTGTAGATTTACCACTATTTATCCCCACACCGTGAATGACTATATAACTATAGCAGATGCCAGAAAATAAATTGTGATGTCCAAGACACTCCATGAATGTCATTTTTGGGGTGGGGGGAGGGGACCTTCAAGAAAAAAAAAAATTAAAGAACACATGGATCCTAACACATAGAGGTAGGTCCCAAACCAAAACCACCACCAACAAAGAAACAAAACATAAATGCTTATTCTGGGAGGAAAGCCAATGAAAAGAAGTATCAATTCCAGCAACCTGACTTCCTTTCCTCTTAAACCCAACCTCAGAAGGGGTGGGACTCGATCACTCCATGTGAGTCCCGATTCTGGTGTTTCTCATAATAGAGAAATGGAGTTGTAGCTCAGCTGCAAAGCCCTGGGCCCTCATTTTCCCAGTGGCCTAAATCAATCCCCAGTTCAGGACAAGATGCTGAGCAAGATGCCTAATTATTTCAGGCCACTAGGGTAAGCACTATTCCTGGCAATTGCAAGCAGCACCATAGATGAGAGTTTCTAATTCTCTTTGGTGATTCTGCTCAGTGTAAACAGATTTTTCTGTTGGTCTTTCAGACAGATAGGCACGAAAGGCCAGCTCCAGTT
Source organism: Phyllotis vaccarum (assembly GCA_033318265.1). NCBI lineage: Eukaryota > Metazoa > Chordata > Mammalia > Rodentia > Cricetidae > Phyllotis > Phyllotis vaccarum. The sequence continues at coordinate 119,017,907 of JARWLC010000005.1, forward strand.
ATGAGAGAGACAATTCTGCCCAGGAAAGACTCCTTTTCCTTTGCTGTCCTTTTGACACCTTTCCTTACATTTTTATCTGATTATCACTACCTAGTGAGAATCCTGTGTTCACCTGGTCAGACAGAGGCCCCTCAGTCTGAGGAACAGCAGAAATGTATAGCAGAGCTGTTTCTCTGAGAGGCCCTCTGAGACCCCTGGCTTGTGACCAGAGAAGAGGTCCCCCAATGACATTGTGAAGGTGAGATGAGACCAATGTCTCTCCTAGGAGAGACATTACTAAGTAACTTAACTATCCTGTTGCTAGTTCTTGAATTCTTCATCAGGTACTACCATCACAATACATGGAGCCATTACCTAACATAGAAAGTGAAGGGAAATCCTAGTATTTCCATTCATAAAATGGTGAAGGGGGTTGAAAGGTTTAGAGGTTTGCGAAGTGAGTTCAGCAAGGCAGTGGTGCTGCAGGAGTGTGGATCAGCTGACATCTGTCCTAGGTTTAGTAGGTCAAAGCTTCTTCCACCTTTAGAGAAGTGTTTGACTTACCATATTCCTCTTTGAAAACCTGTTTACTTTCTTAAGCCGTGGGCACCAGTGGAGAGGTCCCAGGTGTACATTCCAGGCACTCAAACAATACACACAGACTCAGTCTGTTTGGGTACAGAGCTCCAGGCTGAAGAATTTCTGAAGTTGGGAACAGCTTAGGGAACAGTCTGGAATGTAAAAGACAATGCCCTACGCTCCTGCAAAGCCAGATATAAAACCTATCATTATTACAAATAAAAACTAACCAATTTACGCCATGCTTTTTCAGACTGTATTGCTCGCTCTCCGAATCTTCATTTAAGAAATGCAAACACATGTGCCCTAAGATGGGTAGGTGTAAAAGAACATTCTGCACAATTATATCTAGGCTGCCACAGATTTATCACATGCAGACATATATTTGGAGCATATTAATTCATGATGACAGCTGTGCATGGCAAATCCAACAGTGCACAAGTTGGAATGCTAAGGAAAAAAAAAATGCAACTAAAAACCCCATGCGCGAGTGCACACACACACACACAGACATACATAGTTTTCCCCTCCTCAAACACGTGGCCTCACTTACAGAGATTTAACACAATTGAAAAGTCCCCAAACACTGAGGTCCCCCGCAACCAAGAGCATGCACCCCGAGCCGCGCTTTCATCCACAGGCTTGACGGTCGCGCAGGTCCTGGAGTACACGTCCCATCCACCCACGTCCCAGTACGCGGACACACGTGCCTCCAGAGCTCCCGCGCCAGCCAGCCGGCGGGGAAGCCAGGCACCAGGGGCTGGGGAGGGGGGGCGGGGGGCAGGGCCCAGCGGGCGGGCGCGTCGCGGGGCCGGGCCTCGGCGCCCAGGGAGGGGATTAGGGGCGGGCGCGGGGCGGCGCCCGGCTCACGTGGGCGGGCGGGAGCAGCTGAAGGTCCGCTTGGGAGCCCGGGCTGTCCTCTCGCGCGCTGCGCTGGCCCGGGTGGCCGAGGAGGAGGCGGCGGTGGCCAAAGAGGAGGGGAGGACGGGGGCGGCGTCGGACTGGAGCCGATAGGCGGTGCGAGCTGCCCGGGGGCGCAGTCGTGAGCTCGCCCGCCAGGCCCCCACCCCTAAGCTACACCCTGCCGTGCCCAGCTCTGCCCGCGTCCGTGTCCCCGCGGGGAGCGCGCCGGGGCTGCCCCCCGAATGACGGGCGGAAGGTTCGACTTCGACGATGGCGGCACCTACTGCGGCGGCTGGGAGGAGGGCAAGGCGCACGGGCATGGCATCTGCACGGGGCCCAAGGGCCAGGGAGAGTACTCGGGCTCCTGGTCGCACGGTTTCGAGGTGGTCGGAGGCTACACCTGGCCCAGCGGCAACACCTACCAAGGCTACTGGGCGCAGGGCAAGCGGCACGGGCTGGGGGTGGAGACGAAGGGCAAGTGGATGTACCGGGGGGAGTGGTCACATGGTTTCAAGGGGCGCTACGGGGTCCGGCAGAGCCTGTGCACCCCGGCCCGCTACGAGGGTACCTGGAGTAACGGACTGCAGGACGGGTACGGCGTGGAGACCTACGGGGATGGAGGTGAGCGGCGTCGCGGGCCGGGTTCCACGGGCGATCGCGGTGCACTCTCCCGGGCTGAGGGGACGGGGAGGACGCGAGGCGCGTGTGTCCGGAAACCCGCCAAAACACCTGGGGAGCTCCCGCACTCCCCTCCCGGGAAGACTACGGTGGGGACGGGGACTGGGGACTCCGACCTGGTCCCCCCCCCCCCCCCCCGGGCGAGCGGGGTGTCCACAAGCCGAGGAGGTTAGGCGTGCAGGTACCTGGCTGGCGGGGGCCAGCGCTGCGCTGCGGCGGGGAGGCTTGGGCAGGAGAGGAGACGTTGTCACTTGAGCCTGTCACATTACGTTCCCGATTCCCTCCCTCTCCAGCCCGGGTTTGAAATCGCCACTCCGGTGGAGTTAAGTTAGATGGACGCCTTGAGCTGCGAGGCTGCCGGTCGTTGTTGACCGCCCCGCGGTTTGGTTTCACGTGGAGTCTCGTATTTCACTTCTGGTCCTCTAGTTAGCCTAAAGATAGTAGCCAGAACCCCATAAGTAGAATATTGAGGAGTTGGACTTTATTTGGGGGTGTTTTTTTAATAAAGCGTCCTAGCTTTGGGCACCGGAGCGACCACCCAAAACAGGTGAAAGTTCTATTCCCCCCCCCCCCCCCCCCAACTTTCACTTGGCTCCATAAAGGACTTGAATCAGCAGAACTGTACTCTTTGCTGACCTGGAGATCCTTAGGCAAATTACTGTGAAATTTCTTTCGGAAAAAGCGGTGGAGTTGCCATTTAAAAAAGAAAAAGTTGAAAAGAATATAGAAATGCTATATCTCTGACATATATTAAAGGGCGTTACCTAAACATGTATCTGAATGCGGTTTGACAATGTTTGCCATTTAATCTGCATATATTATAGGACAGGATTCATTTTTATCTAGGAAGAGCATGTATTAGTGAAACAGGTGTCAGAACTTGATTAATTTCTCTGAAAACAAAGCCGAGGGAGACGAGTGGCTTACGTTTTTGGCAAAGTACATTTTCTGATAATAAACATGATCATATTTAATTGAAAAGGATTGTAGGAGGCTATGTCACCTTTTGGAAGTAAGTCCCTTTAGAGTTGGAGGATATTAAAAGGATCCAATTAAAAGTTGCTCCAGCCCACTGAAATCCCGTTATGTGATTGCTTATATAAAAGCTTATACAATTTGTACACTTCACTTGCTCAGAACACTTGCGCTGTGTTTCAAATGCAAAACAGCAGAATGGTAGGATTTTTTAAGGCAGGTTTTTACCCTACAGTATAAATAAAGGCTGTGGTTCTTATGGATTAAGGGGGGGGGGGGGTCTTAATACTTCTCTATGGGCCGAGCGCTAAGTGCCATGGTAGCTAACAGGGGGCCTTAAATATTCGGAACCAGCAGAAAATACCTTGGCTGACATCTTTATGAATGTTTGTGACAGGATTTTATTGAAGCTCTAGCTCTAATATAACAAAATACTGTGTTCAATAGTGGAAAATTTGTTGTTTTTAAATGTGATCCTGTATAGCTCTTCTTTTAAGGATTATAAAATGGACTTATTTTAATTTAATTACAATTTAGGCTGCTTTGAAAGTTAAAGCTCATTAAATGAAACCTGGTGATTTAGAGTATTCATTATGCCTAGTAATCAAAACACATAGCGCACAGTAAAAGCCATCTATGTGTATGTGTTGTTTATAGAAGGCCAAATGCACCTCCAAATGACTATGAATAATCTGCCTTCTGTTTTAAACCAACTTTGAAAATGTAAAAAGACAAAATTAGACATCATCATAGCACTGTAGTTTTCTTTTTCTACCAAAACAAGAAACAAAATCCTGGTGTGTTATAATCAGAAAAATATTTTAAACATGCAGATCACTTTTGAATGCCTACTCTATGCTAGTCAACTTCCTGGTTTTTCTCATGTCACCCCATTTTATTAGAAAGTCCATAATTTTAAAAAATGGCCTAAACAGATTCATTCCTTCAGTTTAGTTCATACAGAGTTTTAAACCCAAGTGGGAGTATCAGCTTCTTTATTCCTGAGAGTTAGCTTAATTCTGCCTCCTTTCCCATCTATTTCTGGTGCAGTACTAGGAAGTTGCAATTCCATGTGAGAAATATCACTCTATTTCACGAGAGATTTCTGTGTAATATGTAGCTGAAATAGAAACTCTCTAAATATTAAGAACTAAGTGCATCATATTCATGAAATCCAAGTCTAGATTCCCAGCTTCTTTTGTGAAAATTCTGATTTGCTATACTTTTTTCTTTTTTTTAAACCTGCTATTAAGCTATGGAAGATATCTAGAAAGACCCACTGTTCTATTTGAGTTAGGGTCACTTATAGCCCAGGCTAACTTCAAATTGAGGATGACTTCGAACTGTAAGCATTTTGCCTTTTGCCTATACCTCTCTAGGACAGGTGGGGATGGAATCTAGGCTTCATTCATGCCAGACAAGCCCTCTACCAATATAACAAAAACCTCACCCATGTGTTTTTGTTTTCTTTCTTCAACAGAATTATAGTTGTATATAGCCCCTCGAAGCATATACTTAAGTTTGCCACACAGCAGTGCACGTTTGACTAAAATTTGATCCCAATGCCATTCATTATTATATTGTGCAGTTTAAATGGACAGATCTTTAAAATTCAGCTCCCAAATGAACACATTTTAAAACAAAACCTTTAAAAAAGCCATCATTTGTTTTCATGTTAAATAGGCACTGGAATTTAGGGATGGAGAATAAATCACAGCTTCTTTTGAAGAAAAGAACTTAGAGACGACCTGCTTCCTAAAGAAATAGATTCTGCTCTCTAGGTTCATTGAGTAAAGCAAATGTGTTTAAAATTTCAGATCAACTACTTAGAATTTCTGGTGGTGCTATGGATGTCTTGGAGAAATTCTTTTCCCATACTGTGATATAGCAACACAGAAGGAAAGGTGACTGGTACCTTTGTTCCCTGCCCCTGTCCTATTTGATAGTTCCAAAGATATTTAAACTTTCTAATTATTGCTGTTCTTTAAACAGCCTGAGTTTTGAAGCAGATCTTTGGAAAGTCTAAATACTGGTTTGATGTTGGAGCTGGCATTTGGAGGAAGGTGGCCATTAGTTCCCCAATAGTGTTTAGGATCCAAGATGGGATGGTTGTGTTTTAAAAGCATAAATACTTACGTCAAATAGTATCGGTACAAATTATTTTAGCAAACTCATCTGTAGAAAAGTTAGAACGGTAAGAATATGGCATTTAATCCGAACAAAATGTTAAATTCGGTGGTTAGTTTTAGTGTGTGTATAAGACGGTATAACTTTCATTCTACTATTTAGATTTTATCCAGAAAAAGTCAAATTTGAAAGTTTATATTAATTCATTGTCTTTTTTCTATTGGGGCAGCATGGTTTGGAGGCAGCTGTTTTTCAGTGGGAAGCTCATTATCATGGAAAACAAAAGAACAGTAACATTTTTTAGACAGGGTCCAGCTGTGTAGCCCAGACTGGCCTATAACACATGAACCTCCTGCTTCAGCTTTCCAAGTGCTGGCATTGCATGCATGTTTACCCAAGCCCAGCTTCTGAAATGTTTGGATTATAGCAATCTATCCTGTTTTTGAGAGCTGTGCCCTCACGTCCTTCATATGTTCATAGGTGTGAAGTTCAGACTTCATGCCTATTTAAACCAGGCCAGTCACAGCAGTACCAAACCCTTAGTATTTCATCACTGTTCCATTGTTGTCAATGTAAGTACGTCAGCATGAGAAGAAAGACTGGATGGTCTGAAATTGATCTAAACCTTCCATTTGGGAACAATTCCTATTTATACAGGAATATGAAACTACTGGCTCAGACAGGCATGGAAGTGTGTGCTTGTAATCCCTACATTTAGGAGGCTGAGGCAGGAGGATTGAGAGTTCTAGGCCAACCAGGGCTACAGGCTAAAACACCATCTTAAGAAATAACAGTACCCCAGTTGAATGATCACTTGTATTAAAAATAAATGTATCCCAATTACTGGAAACCTGCAAGGTAACAAAATATAGTAAAAAACAGAACAAGGTCAGCATAGACTATAATCATTATTTTCTGTAATATTGGATTTGTTATGAAAAACACTAAAGTAATTACATTTATTTTTTTTCCAGATAACTGTTCTAGGGTTCTACCAAGGATACACAATTTTCCTTTAATTAAGGAAAATAACCTTGACTTTGAAAATTCTAAGCTTCTTAATTTAGTCTTTATTTCCTCCAAAGAATACTTACAATCCCTAGCAGGTTATTTTTAAACTTATCTTCGGTTATTAAGTACAAAACTCACCGAAAATATTTTTGCAGCTTGTTTATTTTTATGTTTACGTTCCTATTATATTGCATCTATATTTTTATTACACATTTGAAAGTATAGTACTCATTGAAAAAGTGATCTGAATCAGCAAAATTGTAATGGACACTGTCAAGTATTTTTCAAAGATTTTTTTTTTAAGTTTCTTTTATCCATCAGTTCTTTCAAGCTCTTCAAACATAGTGTCCAGACAGCCAAGACCACGGAGCACATACACCATGGATAAGTTTGAAACATTTGCCTTCTTTTGAGAATCAGTTTCTATCCTTAGGTATTTACAGTGTGTGGTGAGACTGTCTGTGGTTTGGCAGAGACTAGGGAAATCCATACAGAGAATGGCCAGGAGAAAACAGATTGAGCAAGCAATATGCTGCTGTGCCCCCTTCCCTTAGCATAGGGTGTTTCCTGTAGTAGAAAAGTCAAGACAGCTTGTTAGACAACCCCTGTCCCAAGTATTCCAAGTTACTAATGTTAAACCTTTGTGCTTTTTGGAATGTTGTACTGGGCATGGACTTCAAAGCTTTTTTTTTTTTTTTTTTCCTGCAAAATTAGTAAAACTGTATTTAAAATCATGACTAGAATACATGTTTTTCTCTGCTGTGGCACTGCCTCACTAAGATCTTAGATGCTTTCAGGAGAGAAAAGGTGATTTCCAATGGTCACTCTTTTTGTATTAGGAGAAAAGTATGGTTCATGGCCCCGAGTGTAATAGCTCACTACAAGTGCATTAGCTTAGTATCTATACGGTCTTAGGTTCACTTTCCAGAGAAACGCACACACCAAAAAGTGGTTTCTATGCATGTCTATCACTCATTAAAATGTTGAATTAAGAGCAGAAATCTGGCTATCAGAAAAGTGTATACATTAAACCCATAAAAGTCAAAGTAACTAGATAGCCATTCGCAGATGGATGAAAAGCGTTACCAGGGTTACTCCAAGCAGTGTGTCGAATTTCACCCTGGCCCTTCTTGCCTAGGGTACTGTTCTCTCAGTGTGCAGATATTGCCCCCTCCCAAACTTACACACTCTGCCGATATGCTCTTTTGAAGGTACCTACCAGGGCCAGTGGGCTGGAGGCATGCGACACGGCTATGGTGTGCGCCAGAGTGTGCCATATGGCATGGCCACGGTGATCCGCTCCCCACTACGCACCTCCCTAGCCTCTCTGCGCAGCGAGCAAAGCAATGGTAGTGTGCTGCACGATGCTGCTGCCGCTGCTGCAGACAACCCAGCCGGCACCAGAGGTGGCTTCGTGCTCAACTTCCACGCAGACACAGAGCTGGGCAAGAAGAAGGGCGGTCTCTTTCGACGGGGCTCCCTGCTTGGCAGCATGAAACTCCGCAAGTCTGAATCCAAGTCTTCCATCTCCAGCAAGCGCAGCTCAGTCCGCAGCGATGCAGCCATGAGCAGGATCAGCTCCAGTGATGCCAACTCCACCATCAGCTTCGGTGATGTGGACTGTGATTTTTGCCCTGTGGAAGATCATGTGGATGCCACTACCACGGAAACCTACATGGGCGAGTGGAAGAATGATAAGCGCAATGGCTTTGGCATCAGTGAGCGCTCCAATGGCATGAAGTATGAAGGCGAGTGGGCCAATAACAAGAGGCATGGGTACGGCTGCACAGTGTTTCCCGATGGATCCAAGGAAGAGGGAAAATACAAAAATAATATTCTCGTCCGCGGAATAAGGAAGCAGCTTATACCAATAAGAAATACAAAAACTAGGGAGAAGGTGGATAGAGCAATTGAAGGTGCACAAAGGGCTGCCGCCATGGCCAGAACCAAAGTGGAAATAGCAAACTCAAGGTATGTAAACACAGGGTGTGTGGTTTGGCTTAAGGCAGTGATAGGGGTTCTTCATAACACCGCAGTTTTTTCTCTCTGTCGGGGGAAGATTGAACATAATTGACTCCAAAAAATGAGAGTGAGAAACCATTTTCAAGAAACTGTTGACGGCACACTGGATAACCTTTCTCTTCTAAATTGTATCCCTAATATTTAACAGCCTGACGGAGTTTATTCAGAGTTCAACTTTAGACATCCTTCTCCGTCCAGAAAGTTAGTATTTTTAAAAGTGCCTCTGAAACACTTTCACTGCTTTGTGTGTTAAAAAAGAAATATCCCTTTGTCTACACTAACATACCTAAGTATAGATCATAAACCTCTATTAGAATACTAAGTTGAACATATTTACAACTCCCCAATAAGATTATTCTGACTTATGAAGTTACAGGTTTTGGGGGAGTTTTTTTGTTTTGTTTTGTTTTTTTTGCTGAAATCAGTTTTGAGAAGGATGCAGAGATCTAAGCAAATAGGGAGAGAATGCAGACTCGAATTCATGTTGAAAAATCCAGAGCTCCTCTCCTCGGGAACAGACCAGGAGGCCAAAGATGGTCCAGTCTGTGCAGGACAGATTATATCGCTGGTGTATTAAACAGAGGGGTGGTGAGGACTTGATGTGGACAGATGGGATCCTTACTGTGCCAGAACAGTAGAGAGGAGGGCTGCATAAGCAGGAGAAAATGGGTCGGGAAGAGACCGACAAAGGGGTACCTGCGGGCATGGCAGAGTTCTCTGCTTGAGGTTTTACTTCAGAAACTAAGCCCCATCCTCAGCAAAAGGGATTGAGATACTTGATAAGGATACAGTTGTATTAAGGATAGGTACCATCAGTTAAACAGTGCCGGTTTTGTTTGGAGGGTGTAATTTTAGGGGCTAAAGACTGGCCATAGTTATGTGTGACTTCAGACATAAACCTAGTAGTGAATATATTAAACCCTGTTTCTGCTTCAGTAAATACTCATCTGCTTTAGTAAACTTTCCTTCGAAACCATAAAATATTAGCACATCTTAGGGTTTTTATTCTTAGTACTGAATCAGTGAGTAACCCCATCCCTTTTAGTTGGACTATAGGAAATTTACAGTACTTGAACATTTTTAAAGGTAATTGGCTTAGAATCCATGATGTATTAAACATCACAGGGTAGATATACAATGTGCAGATGGCTCACTAGCACATTAGTCCTTTAAAAAGTCAAAATTCAAGCCTGGGAGATGGCTCAGTGGGTCAAGGTACTGACTGCTAAGCCTGATGACCTGAGTGTGCTCTTCAGACATGTTTACACATGCACACATAGGTAAATGTATTTTTTTAACGTAAAACTATGAGGAAGGCTGATAATTTGTTGACCCATAGAACTGTTGCTCAGGTTTCTGCTCTGATTCAAAAAGTATTACGAAAGTGACTTTTTTTTCTTCCCTTCTTGTTTTGTTTGGGGGTAAAATTCACTACCAATGACTTACTGGGGTCTCAACCTTGTTGCTTAAGAAATTTTAGATAGGAGAGCAGCTGTGATTATTTCAAGAAGGAAGCATGCCTAGCTATTCCTAAGCTTCCATGCCAGTGGCTGACCCCAGTCTTCCTGCCGTGTAGATGGCACACTCTCTGAGACTTTCAAACAAGGCATAGTATGCCAGCACCTAAATTCAGCCCTCTTGTCTTTTCTTCACGCATGTTTTAACTTTGATGTTTTACCTAACCACTGTGCTTGCTTTTGACTCACTGAAATATTTAGAGCATTATACATAAGAACGGATCCCTTATGACAACGGAGCTTGCTCTATAGAAGTCGGTTTGCGTAGAGAAGGTTAAAGGTCAGAGCTCCAGAACTTGAGTGGCTGTGAGAGCTTACTTGATACACTTCCCTCTTATTGAGAGGGAAAGATGAGGCTCTATCCAAGAATATCCACCGTCCCTCTGATTGGCCTGAGACCCACACTCGAGGACCTCTGCTCCCTCTCTCTCCAGCAGCTTCCTCAGTCATCCTTGTCCTTTCAGTCCTGTTTCTCATTCAGTCATCGTTTACTTCATTGTGGCTCTAGGAATTCCTTGGGGAAGATGGTCAAAGAGGAGTCTACCCCTTAGGAAAGATATTGTAAGGAAGAGAAAACATCTGGTTGAAAGAGCAAGTGAGAAGTGATCGTTACAGAGCCATATTTCTTTAGAAATGAATAGCTGTTCAGGAAGGAGCGCAATCAAAAGCAGAGTTGTGTGTTAAACGGAATCTTGGGAACACATCATAGAAAAGGGAAGACGCACTACGAGTGTGTGAGAGCTTAAGCCACTGAGGACCTAAATGTGTGCTTCTGATAGGGTTATCCGATAATAGCCTCAAGAGGAAGCCAGACAGTGGTAGACTAGAGAGTTCACAGAAATAATTCATTCTGCACATCTGTCCTGCTATATTTCACTAACTAGTGTGTGTGGAGGGGGCCCCCTGGTGTATGGCTCTCCAGGCTTCTATCTTGAGATGTCAATGACCACGGAACAGAACAAGTAGTGGTGAGGGACTTGTACTGGACCATCACCCTCACCCAGACCACACCACTTCTAGTGATAAGAGCAGAAACTGGGCAAGTAATGTTGGATGAGCATACCTCACCTCCTTGCTAGCCCCAGATGTACATTATAGGGATAGATACGAAAGATGCAAAAAGCAGAGAATGTATGGAGGTCTTGAGTTCATATGAGCTGATGCTCAGGTCAACTGGCTGTCTGTCTTTAGAACTCTAGGACAGATTCTACACTCACAAGTTATAGAATTAAATATGAAAACACCTTACACTTTTCTGCAGGAGTTTTTTTAAGACTGGTGCCAATACTTTTATAGTTTCATACCCCCCATAAGAATATACCTTTCTTTCAGAAGGAAAGCCCTTCTACCTGGAACATTGCCTTAACTACACCTGGCCAGTTCTTTGGTCCTCATTCAGATATCAGTATACTTCCCCAAGGAAGGTACACAGAACCCCATTATCTCTACCCTATTTCCATCCTCTTCCCATGTTAATCTTGGCTGCCATTGTGTGACCACATATGTTGGCTCTTTCTTCCCAGCTTGATTGAGAGGAGCTGACCCTACTGGTAGCTCTGGTCCCATTGGTGTCCCCAATTTGAGCTTTGACTGGGTGATAGTCAATGGATAGTGAATTGATTTCTCATCACGCAAGCTTAGATCACTGCCGGGGATTCTGGTACGGCTTTGCAGTGCATTTATGAACTACAGTTAAAAGAAGAAAATTTATTGCTAATTTTGTTGTGCTATAACTTGATAGTCAAATAAGTGTAGAAAAATGGAGAACTGAGTTTCCCAGGTACCCCTTTTCCTCATGAAACCAAACTGTAGCGTATGGCTAGGGACAAAGTTATAGGTTTACAGTGTGTCTCCATTCTCAGTGGGAGTTGAGCTGGTCCAATAATAAATAGGAATTTGATCCATAGTGATTATAATAACATTGGCTCATGCTGTGCATTTGACAGCAACAAAGTATGAGTGAGACAGAGCAAGAAACCTGTTGTCTTCTAATAATCAAAGGTTACTGAATAGTCGTCTCTCTCTCTCTCTTTCTCTCTCTCTCTCTCTCTCTCTCTCTCTCTCTCTCTCTCTCTCTCTCTATATATATATATATATATATATATATATGATATATATTGAACTTTTTCTTCTTCTGCCTCTTTCTCAGGCCATTTACTTAAACTGAATCATATCTGAGCCTAATATAGAAAGCTGGCTAGGATAGATAGATCAATCATTCATTTTTCAAAAATTACTTATTTAATTTATACATCACTTGTGAGTAATTAAATCCGAAGTCACCTGTGAGTCAGCGCATGCTATGGAGCTAAAATAAACCCTTTATTACTGATTTTAGCTTCGGGAAATTTGGAAGGGGGAATTCCTCATTCTGTGCCAAGCTGTGGAAAGTCAAGTCATTGAAATTCTCAAATTCTAGTTGAAGAATAGTCTTTCTCTTAAGAGTCAAAATGAAGGAAATGTTTGTCTTCTGCTAGTTGTTTTTAATCTGCTGTCTTAGTGGCTTTTGTTTACTTAGTAATTCTGATACAGCCTTGCTGCTGTCTTGCCCACACTGGACTTAAACTAGTACTCGCCCTGTCTTAGCCTGCATAATCGTGACATAACATGACATAGTCTCGTGTCATATCTTTACGTATTTCTAAGAGCAATTTCATCTTCCTTTAACTGTTTTTTGCTGTTATTGTCCTCCCACTGGAGGTCTTGCTAATTCTTAGGTTATTTACTTTTTATGATTCTTTGTGGATTTCACATCATGCATTCCCTTCTCATCTCTCTGTCCCTAGCATCGGCCCTATGCTGTTGTAACCTCCCTCAAAACAGAACCAAATTTAAATGGAAAACCAAAAACCAAACAAAACAACAAAAACAGAAAAGGGACAAAAGAAGAATCTGGTGGAAGCTATAGTGTGGCCCGTTGAGACACACAGTTTAGCCTTTGGTCCATTCATCATTACTTACAGGTGCTCATTGTCACAAGTCTTTGGTCCAGCTCCAGGCTTCTGGTTTCTGCCATACTACCTATAATAGGCCCTCACTGGGGCTCCTCTCAGACATCCTGTGTCCTGGAGATCATACTGTTTTGGAACTGTAGGTTCATCTCTTTCTCATGCTCCAACAGCTCATAGATGGAATAGATGCTGGGGTGAGCCAACCCATAGCCATGATTCAGCACAGTAGTTTTTGCATGAAGATGAATTTTTTCTAATGCCTTAGAAACTAACTTTCTGAGGAGGCGCCTACTTAACAGATACCACACAGGCATGTTACACTGAGCAAAGCATGGGCTATTATCCTTGCCTAGCTGCTGGTTTTCTTCACATCGTCATACCTTGCACTCTCTGCCAAGCTGGACTCTGCACAGTCATGAATGCCTGCCTGCTCCATGAAGCTGAGGATGTGGTTCAGTGTAAAGTAATTGTATAACATACATCAGGTTATGGGTTTGATCCTCCGCATCACACATACACCCAGTGAGCCCATTTCTGGTTTTTTTTTTTATTTGTATGGAGTCAGCGAATGGTCCATAAGCAATTATCTTTTTAAAGGGCAAGGAAAATAAATATTTCTCCTCTATACAAAAGAATGCTCATTACTGTGGGAACAAGCAAGGATCCCACTTTTTCCCACTTAGTTGTCTATGGAGTATTTAATGACAGACATGGCTATTCCATATCAGGGCCCTGCAGTAGTCCCTATGATCTTCTGTCTGTGGGCGTGCAGAGAGAACAGCTGGAGCCAGGAAGATGACCTCCTAGGGACATTTCTGTCCTGCCCCCAAGCCGGGAGTGAGGTTTGGCCAGTGGAGTGCTGGGAGGCATAACTCGGGGACACAGAGAAACTACCATAGCAGTTATATCCTTCAGCCCTGATGCTACGTCACTCACCAACTACTTAACAGACCATTGCACACAACTCAGGAACACATTGTTAGGAGGGCCTTCCCATACCTTCATTAGGCTGTCTTGCTTCTAAGGACCCTTGTTTTAAAGCGCTTTCCCCTACCTCCCAAGTTTAGGCTCATTAGGAAACTCGGACAGTGGGGTAGGCATGTTTTTTGATGAAATAGACATAACCAAATACAGAGTTAGTGAAAATTAATGTTAGGCTGCAATCAATGCCACACTGTTAACCAGACTTTTAGATTATTATAAGCATTCTTTTTAAAAGCCAAGTCATATAGACATGGCTCTCAAGTTGACTAAGCAAGGAAGGTAAGGAGAAGATGTTTTATGTGGTATGAATGGGGTTTGGGGGGGCAATATTTAACCCTGCAGAGATTTGTGTGGTGAGAACTGGCTTTGAAAACAAGAGGAAGCAAAGCTGAAAGTCTATAGTCATTAGCTAGGTTTGAGGTCATGTGTCGACTGGCTTTCAGCTGTAGCAGTTGGAGTTCACTTTGTCCAAATTCTACCTCATTTGGTCTGAACTAGAACATGTTCCTGATATTCCAAATATGAAGAATTGAAGCAACAATATCTTTTTTAAGTATTGCTACATTTATACTGAAAGCCATGGGACTATTCTGTTCCCTGGGAAGTCCCTCAGAATTGTGATGGCATTCACAACTCTATCTATATTTACTGTGACCTCAGCTCTGAGGCAGAGATGCTCTCTCTTTGGGCAAGTGGCAGAATCCCATGTGCAAGTGAGTACAGCTGTGGACTCCTCCCAACAGCAGCTCCCAACAACCCGAGCTCCCCACTCATAACTTTCCATTATGAATTCAGCTGACTCTGCCAATCTCCCGTTACTCAAGACACCAAACTACATGTTTGCAAGACTAGTGCCTTGCAAATCTTTGAGATGCTTTTCTTATTATAGATGAAATATGAACATTATGTTTAGGAACAGAATCCAGCAAATGCCAAAGGTATTTATGTAAGTTATTCAGCTTTAGTACAATGGAATGGCCTCCTGAGAATAAATCAAATCAGCTTTTCAGAATTATGACCCTTTGTTTTAGTTGGTGTTCCATATTTGTTGTATAATATGCTAAGATCACACTAAGCTGCTTTCTGAGAAATTTAATTAATACGTAAGGAGTCAAAATTGGCTTCAAAGTGCTGTACTCTTTTGAAGGCAATCTCCTTAGAAGTTCCGTGTGGTCCAGGAAAAACTTAATAAAAGCAAACGCAATTGAATATATGTGTGTCCATGTGTGTGTATGTTTGTATGTATACATAATACATATTTAGTCACTTTCTAACACTCTTTAAGCAATACCAGAGTGATAAATAATTTTCATTTAATTTCTGCTAATCTTTGTGAATAAAGGTTAAAATTTTTAAAAATTTAAGGTATCAAATAATCAAATTTTGGTTTCAGTTGTTGGAAGGTTTTTTTTTTTTTTTTTTTTTTTTTTTTTTTTTTTTTTTTTTTTTTTTTTTAATGTTTTCCTGCGTTGGCATGAAATGTTTATCAATCTGGTTTTGTAATTTAAAGATTTTATACTTTTGTTTTTATGTGTTAGGGGCTTCGGAGATATGTGAGGAGCCATTTAGTCAGAATACATGGATGAGATATACCACTGAAACCAGCAATTTAGGAGGCCATAGATAATGAAGATACACCAAACAATGGAAATCAGTCAAAGACTGACCAAAACCAACTTGAGGAGGAAAGGGTTTATTTCATCTTATAACTCCTAGGTAACTATTTACTGAGTGAAGTCAGGAGCCTAGAAGCAGGAACTGAAGCAGAAGACCATGGAGGGATGCTTACTGTCTCCATCCCCATGGCTTCCTCCTCCTGGTTTTTATACAACCTAGGACCACCTTCCCAATGGCCTGGGCCTCCTACATCAATCATTAATCAAGAAAATACCTTCACAAACATACACATGGGCCATTTTGAAGGAGGTAGCTCTTCATTTGAAGTTCTCTTTTCTCAGGTTACCCTAATTTTATTGTTGTAAAAAACTTAACAAGGACAAGACACATATTAGCCAGTTTATTTTCTAAGACTTGATTCTTAGTGAAATATGAATTTTAATAATTCTTTAAACCTATCAGTTTTTGAGTAAATGTACAATTAATACTGAGACTTTTTCTAGTAGACTTTAGTTGGAGCAAATTTTAAAAATATATTACTTATGGAATAATTGATGCATTGCTGTGAGTTTAGGCACTATGTGAGAGGAGCTTTATTCTAGTATTAGACTGGAGACAGGCTTCTATAGGTGACCTCTAGCCTGAGAATTACAGGATGTGAGGATATTTTCTAGAAGATGGAGTCATGGAGTATAATACACAACACAGTAATCCACTAATTGCGGGTATGGTAAAATGCTGAGTGTGGTTGGAGTTATATGGGGAATGAGCTGAGACTTACTCTACAGATAGATGAGACCTGTTAGTAGATGTTCAGTGGAAGACTTACATGATCATGTTTAGAAAGCTCTCTCTGGGAGCTGGTAAGTATAGAATAAGCAAGGGGCGGGTGGTAGAACCAGGAGCAGATAATGTGGTCACCTGCTAACTTCTACCCAATACACACATGCACACAGAAACACACACATTTCCCCCCGCCCCCACATACACACGGAGTCGTTCCACCTCCTTTAAGGCAGGCATCACATGAATTGTCTAGATTATGGTCCTTCACCACCAAGTCTAGCTCAATCTGGACATTTAACCTCTTTGATTACTAATTGATAATGGAGAAAAACTTAAAGAAATTTACACAGTATTTCCACAGCTCAGATCTCAACTTTAAGGAACCAAGATATTTATAGGGCATGCAGGAAGAAAGAAATTCTGTGCATGTGTTACTAGATACAGCTCTTTCTAAAAGGGACAAGTAGAACAATTCTCACATGACTAGAAATCTGTTGCCTTGTAACAACTAACTCAGGTATTTGGATTTGTGAAACTGCTTTCTAAGATTTGCACTCAGGAGACCTACCCAGTAAGCCAGATCTATATTGTTGACTTTTTTTTTTCTTGGCAACATCCTAGAACTACATATCACTTTTGCTATATTATTTGAGAGAAATACCATTGAGCAAACATATTGCTCTAAATATGTGTCTAAATATGGCACTAAGCCCTTGACATACAAAAATGAGTAAGAAATAATATGTCAATAAAAGCAAATATCCAGTCCAATGCAGAGTAACTGCTATGTACCTGGCAGGTGCCATAGGGCAGTAGGATAGAGGAAACAAGGTGGCAACCAACACAGCTTTAGCAAGTTTGTCATAGATATTTGCTATGGACTCTACACAGGCAGCTTTCTCTACTCATAATATCTTCACATCAAACTATATTTCATTTCCTAACCTCTCTTCGATGTCTGTGGTTATATTCTGTAAGGGGTATAGCTAAGTGATGAAACTGAATTAAAAACCTCCTCCCCCAACTACCCCCCCCCATCATTCTTGTGTTTTAAGGGTTTTGTTTGTTTGTTGTTTGTTTGAGACATGATCTCACCATACAGCTCTGGCTGTCCTGGAACTCGCTCTGTAAACCAGGTTGGCCTCAAATTCACAGAGATCTACCTGCCTCTGCTTCCTGAGTGCTGGATTAAAAGTGTGTGCCATTATGTTCTGTACTAAAAAAAAGTCTCTTAAATGAACTTGATCACTACAATCTTGATAATAAGGATTTCATGTTATGTTTGGAAGAGAGTTCATTGGCTACAGCAGGCACTCTGCTTCTGTGGCTCATGGAGTATTTTCACCCCCTCTTTCTAGATTTCCCCTGAGCCTTATGAAATTCTCAAGAAAATATATTTTAAGTTTTACTGAGTTAAATTATTTTTGAAATCCAATAGATAGACTTTTGAGTGGTACTGGGATCCTCCTAGAAATATTTGGATTCAGAAATTTCTAAGTCAGTTTTTTTATTTGTAAATTAATTTATGGTACTGTTTCCAGATGAAGCAGTATAGACATGTCCCTTAAACTCTTGAAACATGTCCCTTAAGATCTTCATCTTTGCCCTGAGGATTAGAAGGCTAGTTGATACCATTTGGCTGTAGGAAGAGCCAACAGGTCTTGAGCCATTACCTGGTACCTGGACCATGGTATGTCTTATCTAATCCCCACAGCAACCAGGTCTGTAAGACATGGAGAATTAGAAGATCATAAAACAAGTGTGTGATAGATCTAGGCTGAGACCCCAAAAGTTAGGTGCTTCTCATCCTGTGAGTTTTGAAAACTGGGGGAGGTTTTTTTTTTGTTTTTTTTTTTTTGTTTTTTTTTTTTTTTATTCTTGAAACTATGTGCCCTCCTTGGGTTCCAATAGAACTGCATTGCAAAGCAGAGATCTCACCTCAAAAAGAAAATCATTTATTCTGAGGCAAATATGAATGATGATAGCCCAAGAGCACACACTGAGATTGCCTTGCATGGCATGTTCCACTCTGGAAGTGGTTACATGAACTACTGATTACAAGGGGATAAGTCACAAAGCATTTACCAAATACATTGGTGGAAACTACAGAGAAGGTGGCAGCAAAACTGCTCTAGGTTTCAGATGCTGTCTGATGGCGTTTTGAGCTAGTGGCTGTTAAGAGTACTTTACAGAGTTCACTGACCAGTGGTAAAGACACAGAGGAGATCAAGTGATGGCTAACGAGGGGACTAGTGATGGCCTAAGGTAATTTATTTCTGTATTTACAGTGTTCCTAAAATCTACAACCAGAAGGTCTTAATATCACCCACTTGGCATTGTAGACACTTCAACATACATATGATGTTTTTTCTTGCCTCCTAGGAACTTAGTTCTTAGTATTTCCTCATCGATCACATATAGCTTCTGTTTTTCTTAAGATAATTGAATAGCCACAAATTTTGCAGGCCAGTGTGAGCAGATGTTAGTATGTATGCCGAAGTAAATTCCAAGCGGAGGGGGATGTTGGAAATGCAAGGGAGAGGGCTTCTGAGGATGAATGTGACAGAGCTCTGAAGAGTGAGGGGAGTTGAGGCAAGAAACAGAAAGGCTGGAGACAGAAGGAAGATACAAACAGATGCAGTGAATAGAAAGTGAGTTCAGTGTCTTCGCTGCAGTGGTATTGCCTCCAGGAAGACATTGTTTCTTTCCCCTGCAGACTGTCACAAGGAGATCTTGAGAGATCTTCCTCATCTACTGAGTGCATGATGAACATTTCTTAAGATGAGGCATAGATAGAAATTGGCACTTTTCAAACTTTCTAGGGAATTTCAAGGCTGACTGAAGTGTGGGAAGCAGAGGTTGGGTTATGTTGAAAGATGTGATTTGGAAGGTTTCAGACTGTGGGAAGTCTTGAAGGGATTTAAAATCAGTCTGTGAGGTGGGTTGTCTTACTGACAGAGAAGAGATGGAGAGATTCAAGTAGAGCCTTCTCTGTTGAGGAAATGTGGGATATTTTTCTTTTTAAAATAGTATTTTGTGTTTATGATTTTATGTTTTTATTTTTATTTATTTTTAGAGTACAAAATACTTTTTTGTTTTCACATGCATATCATCGCACCTTGAATATCTATCTTAATCTCTAGTCCTCTGGTCTTGCTTTCCCCATGATACTATCCTATTGTGTGTGTGTGTGTGTGTGTGTGTGTGTGTGTGTGTGTGTGTGTGTGTGTGTGTGTGAAAGAGAGAGAAAGAGAGATGTACATTTGGAATTCTTACTTTTCCCTTATTCCCTCCATACTTTTACACTATGATATATTTATGTATTTGTGGAAGTTTTGATAAACATTCTGATCAAGGGGAGAGATGGATAAAGATGCAGGATAATATCAGCAAGACTTGGTAGACCAGAAGTAATGAGCAAGAAACAGAAACAGTTCTTAAGATGTGTGTCCATATTCTAATGCCTCTGTTAGGTTAGCAGAAAGCTTCTCCAGGATATGTGTGGTTTATTTCAAACACATGAAACAGCTCATATTTCGGATTCTTTTTCTTACCAGGAAAATGAACCAGATTGCCAGTGAAAGCCCAAAGTCTTAACTCTCCCCTGAAATGTGGGACCCCCCTCCTTTGTCTGGTTTTGAACCAAACTTGACATTTCTTGGGGATATTACTCAATACACAAGTAAAACAGTATGACATTCTGCTTTCTAATATCAGATTTGTTCTCAGTCGAAGTTGGTGGGGTGAAAGGAAAAAGGCCATATTGATTAAGCTTTTTGTTTTGTTTTTAGAGATTACTGTGATTTTTATTCAACTTAAAATAGTGATTAAAATAAAAGCAGTAAGAATGAAGTTTGAAAAATATTGCAAAATGACCACATAACTGATGTGGCTTTTACACTGATTGTAAGTGGGGGGGGGGGGAATTACAGTAAATTTGAGATAGTAACAAAGTGTGCAAACCAAGCATGTTACCCTGACACAGTCCCTAATAACAAGCTACTCTGGTTAGGTGTGATGTTTGACATTGCTGCATGTCAGTCTTGTTACTTGGAAGAATAAGTTCTAAATAGCTCCACTCACTAAAGAGAAATGAAATCTCTCTCACTGGCTTTCTGTAATCTCCATACATGTCCATGCAACCATTGTACTTAGGGTCTTCTGGTTCACCTCTGGGTGAACATCTGTTTATCTGAACAAGGTCAACCTGGCTTTGAGTAACTACAGTTGGGACCAGGGTGGAGTCATCTGAGCCAGTGTCTTTTATGGAGTAGTAGAGTTACTCAACAAAGAAGGCAGAGTGGTTTAAGTCATGCTGTAGAATAATCTTCAAGCTACTTTTAACATATCTACAGAACTCTTCACTCACACTGCTTAGGGAACCTGAATTAGCCATCCTGGAATATGCTTCCATGGTAGCATTCAGTTGAGAGAAGCTTCTTGTGCTGAGGACCATGTTGAAGCAGGGTTCATCAATCTGTAGCTTCCCCTCACCAGCCTGATAGAGGAGCAGAGTGTCTTCCCACGCCATCTGGTGCCTTTCACCGTAATTCTCATCACTGTTTCCCTGGCACATGCACATGAAGAGACATTCAAGTGTTCTGAGATTTCTGTCCTGATGTCCTTCCCCAGGTCTCGTCCAAATTCTATTTGATAACGTCTAACAATGTCTCAAATTTCTTGATTCATTCTTATGCACAAAATCTTCGTGAGTACATGTTCCTACGTTTCTGCTCTCTGCATTGCTTTCTATAAACTCTAGCATCATACTGTTTAGAAAAAGCATGAACAGGGCAAGGATTGATTCTTTCATATTCTCACTCAACTCAGACAAATTCTATAATTAAATCCTTGCTTTATATGGTCTTAACAAGCTGCCCCTGGTCATTGGAGCAGATGGACACAACATCCACAATTGCGTGTTCCTCTGTCCTGATCCCCGTCATTGCTATGAGGAGAGTTTCTGAATCCCTCATTGCATCAAAGTTGGAGGCTGGTTGGATTGTCCCTTGGGGCCCTGAGTCATCGTAGTAGACTGCCAGCGTAAGGAGCTAATTCTCCAGGGTAGTAAGAAGGTATCCATTACTCCAGAAAAACCACCTGGTACTGAATTAATGCTGGGCTGCTCCATCACAAGACTATATAAGAAGCTATGGACAGTCAGAAAAGCCTGCTCTAACAAGTGGGGCCCCCAAAGCCTTGGCCTCTAGGATAAGCTGTGGAGCACCAGGATGGCTCCCAGAGGCTAGGGGACCTCCAGATATAAGCTACCACTTGGTGCTGGTGGGTAAGCATCGCTTCCCATTGGTAGAAAGCCTTTAGGGTATGGATACTGAGGGGCAAAGATGATTCCTGACCTGCAGGTAGTCTGTACAGATAGTCTGGGTATGACATTGTGAGCCAAGGAACAGCATTTCATATTGTATAAACTCGTAGGAACAGGATTATAATTAGAGGTGTCAAAACTAAAACCTATTTTTGAAGTACCAGAAGCCTGGCTCCAAAACTAGTCATTTGTTCAACTCAGAAATTATTACTAAACACTTGCATGTTCCACATTTTAGTAGACCTCAAGGGAAAAAGGAAAATGCGAGTATGACTCCCCACTACAAGCTAAGAGATGAATTGATCAGGCACATGTTTATTACTATTATACCTCATTCTACAAAAGTCCCAAGACAGTTTGCATAAATGTCAAAATGTTTGTTCTCACAGGGATTAAAAGTGAACGGATTGACTTGTTTATAAGGCTGTCGCAGTGGCTCCCTTTTACTCAGCTACATAGCCTAGTTTGGTTTTGTTTGCTTGTTTGTTTTTGTTTTTTTTAACATTACAATATGAACTTCATAATAATTTTTTTCTTGGCGTCCTAAGAATTAAATCTAGGGCTCAAGCATGCTAGACAACTGCTCTGCTACTCCACTACATCCTTAGCTAATAAACCTTCACTCTCTACTGTTCAGGAGAGTACAGTAACTTTCAAACTCTTATTGGAGTTACTAAAATCTGATTATCAAGTAAGGGAACAATCACTAATAATCAATTCCACAAGTAAAATCAGCAATAAGAAAGTCATACCTGGGATTGGTTTAAGTGATTTTTGTTTATTTGCTGCTCTGGCATCTTGTATGCTGTATGATTTGGGGTTCTGGAGTTAATTACAAGTAAGCTTTAATGTTTAAAAGTTTTACTTAAATTGCAGCTGCTGTGTTGGGCCTTCACTGTACATCATAAACATGTATCAAGGGAACCACCAAAGGGAAGATGAAGGCAGGCATCCTCCTATACCAGGGTGGGTGGGTGTTAACCCCAAAGAAATGGCCAATGAAGTGGTTTGAGTACTGGCAAATTTGGCACGATAACCATACCTAGAGCCAGGTAGAATTGGTTAGGCATGATGTCATGAAGAATTTGGTCAGGACAGAGCCAATAGTATATGCCTTGCAATCCCAGCACTCAGAAGGAAGGAGGATCATGAGTTCAAGGCCAGTATGTGTTATCTTATTGAAACTGAGGCACAGAGGAAAAAAAGAAGTTGCTCAGGCAGCAATATTTTAGAGGGAAGGTGAGGCATGAATTACCAACGAAGATGTAGGTACTGCCATGTACCTGATGGTTCATAGCCTAAGAAGGGACACACTCAAATAAGTGAGCTCATCTGTGTGCCTTTTCTGTGGAATTGCTATGGGTGTTAATTTCATAGTTTGTGGTTTCATGGTGTTTCTTTAATGCTTTCGAGTAGCTCTCACTGCCAATAGAAGCTGAAAACAGGTATTTTTTCCTAAGCACATAGCTTCTTTCTGTCCTCATCCTACCACCAGGAAACATGTTCCCATTTGGAGAATAGTGACTACTTCCAAAACTTCCGAAAAGTCAGTGTTGTTGGTGTAGTCTCAAAGCAAAGAATATTTTTGATTCAAAATAAGGAACTGGGCTAGAAACATTGGACACGTTTCTTGCTGTAATATCTAGGCTTTCTTCCTCACTTGAAAAGTTTTAATCACAATGTACATACAAGAATGCACTTTCGGGGAGCTGCCAAGATGGCCCGTCAGTTTAAGATGCTTGCTACCAAAGCCTAATGGCCTGAGTTCAGTCCGACCCATGTGGCAAACAGAAAAAACATTTATCACAAATTATTATCTGACCTCCACATGGGTGTCCATACACAAATCAATGTTCAAAAGGCAAAAAACTTTAAAAGAGTGTACCAAAGCCTTCTTGAGTCTGCATCCTCTTCAGCACATACAGTCCAGTACTCTGTGTTCTGCTTTGCCATGGTATTATCAGACCACTGATAAAAATCACTGGCAACTGATAAAGAAGGACTAGTATTTACTAAGGAGTTCAGAAGGGAGCACTCACTGATACAAGAGATTAAATAGTCGTGCAGTTCCTGGAAAAGCTGGACTGTTCCGCATGGCTTCACTCAGTGGGTCAGGTCCTCCATCCAAGAAGGGAAGAAAGGGAGAGGGAATGAGAGAGAGAGAGAGAGAGAGAGAGAGAGAGAGAGAGATGTGTATATTAGCCCTGATCTTAAGCTGCCCCCCAACCACACCCCTAATACTAGTGCCTCAAGGTTATAGGTGACTCCCATATTTACACTGGCCAAGAGGTACCTGCTCTTTACTATACCATGATGTAGAGCACAGCTAAACTATGAGAGAGGAGCTTGGTTTTGTACAGGGTGCCTGCTAGGTGAAAAGGCCATAAAGGCACTGATAAGGCACTGTGCAGCACACAAGCTCTGAAGAAACTAGTAACATAAGCCAAGCAACGTCTCGGGAATGTAGCTAGCTGTTGCACAAACTGGTTATGTGCTGGGCTGAAGGCAGCATTAGAAGGCACTCATACTAGAATCAATTCAGACAGAAAATAACTAGAACCCAGAAACTCAAAGGGTTAAAGTCGGATAGAGCCAGTTATAGACAAGTTCAAATTCTAAGGGCATAAGTAGAGTGACCAGCAACACATGGCACTCTGGGTAATGCTGGGACAGTAGGATGCAAACTAATTTTATAATGCATGGGCATTCACAGTAGAACATGACTGGACAATCATTAGACAATGGACATATGAGGTCTGAGCATTGAAGAGTTTCCTAAAGAAACAAAAACATCAAAGAATCATGTTGACACAATAAACATTTGTTTGGAAAGTATATAGAGGGAGTCTGACTCAAAAGAGAAAATTTTGAGGCAGATATAATAAAACTGGAAATTAGTGTCTAGTAAGGCAAATGTCAAAAATTTGTGGTGGTAAATGTAATTTACTTACATAATTCCACCTAAAAATTAATCAAATTAGCATTTCCTTTTCCTGTGGCATAAGTACAGTGGTTCTCTAAGCATGAATCTTCATGCTGCTTGGTCTTTTGACTAAGAATCAACAGAAAGGAATAAAATTAACACTGTGATTTCCATGCAATATGCCTTTCTTCAGAGAGTAGTTACATGCTTAAATTTAATTTAAATTACATTTAAATGAAGAAGAAAATGTTGACTGGCCAACAAAGACCCCTAACTTACAGCCCGGGATTGAACCTCTGAAGGATGTCCTGATGTGTGGTTACTGCATGTAGTAGGTAGAATGAACAATGAGCTAGGAGTTCTGCACAGAACACTTGTGTTCAGTTTGGGGTCAAACCCAGGGATCCGAGCATCTCTCTAGAGTTTCTATCACCATCCACTTGTAGCCCTGTGAGAGCGCTCTTTCTTTGGCCTCCCTCCCTGGCTGAAGACAGAGGAGCCTGCCAGATGCCTTCCTATTGCTGCCTGGTACTAGCTGTGGGTCAGCTTTAGCTGGCTGGCCTCTTCATGGAAGCGGGCAAGTACTAGGAGAGGACAGAGATCTCCTTCACTTGTCCTACTTGTTTTGGTCAGGAAGATACTGATCCTAAGCTGTTCTCTAGTCCAACAACTGTATTTTGAAAATTTTGAAATGAGCCAAAATATAACTTTTTTTAAATCAAACTCCCTAATTATGAGTATCAAGTCATAGCTTACACATTTAGTCTATGCAAGAATTTCAATTATCCCAAAATATAGAAATTTGTTTTTAATCCATAGAGATTAAGAAGGGGTTTCTTAGATATATTAATTTGGCTTAGTCATTCCACAGTTTGCATGGATAGAAAAAACACCTTATTTGTATTTGCCCCATTTTTATTTGGAAATTATTTTTGAATAAAGTTCTAAGAATGAGGGGGTTATTTCTTGTCTAGAATAAGTGAAACTTTGCACTTGAGAATTGCTTACCTGCTAGCCATATTCAAAACAGATACAAAGAATTGTTGAAATTTAAAATGGGCCTTACAATACTGGATTATCTCTGGACATTTCCAATAGTTTTTCTTTTCCTACCATCTATTGTTTCATGTAAAATTTTGTTCATTTAAGTTCTGGGTAGTTTTTAGGAGTTAATAAATACCATGATGATGGTCTATTGAACCAGATAGAGATTTTCAAAGTTCCCTTCTAGTGGGACACTAAATTGATCTAGAGTCCTTCTCAGTGAGGGCTGTCTATAGAATAACATATTTCCTTCTACAGTGCTGAGAAAGAAACTGATAATCATGGTAGAACATTGCTTTTTGGGGGTCCTACTTTATGTTTATTAGTATAAAGTATAAGCCAGTGAAGTATTTTTTGGTATCTTACATGAACCTTAACACAAATTGCAGGACATTTGGGGCACTTTAAATACTTGGTTTTGATTGATTTAACTTCTTCATGTGACTGTTCTTTAGAGGTTTAGAATATTTGGCATAAGACTAAGATTTAATGAGCTTCTGAGAGTTCACAGGGCATCCATCAGTCCAGCGCTACATGTATTACACATATTTTTTAATCTCCTTATTGAGGTTACTGCAGAAAAGGTGACCAGTTTAGTGGAAGACACTATTCATCCCTGGGTTCTCTGATGGTCAATGACAGTGATCTCCTTGGACACTCAGCGCATGTGACCCTTGAGCAACATGAGATACACAGACGGGAGAGTTCTGACACCAGAACTGTACCAAATCCCTTCACGGGCCTCAGGAACAGGACCTCAGAGGCTCACCTGAAGACAGACTTCATGAAGCCATCCTGATTTTTCCTAGAGTATTGGCCTTGTCCTGTGTCTGGGGACTGTAGTGCCAGAATGACTCTATTACACTGAGCTGATGTGAGAAATACCTAGTCATAGTTTGTGTCTATGCGTCTTAGTTAGGATTTCTGTTGCTATGAAGAAACAATGTGACCACAACAACTCTTAAAGGAAAACATTTAATTGAAGGGGCAGCTTACAGTTTCAGATGTTCAGTCCTTTATCATCAAGGCGGGAAGCATGGCAGCATGCTAACACATGGTGCTGGAGAGGTATCAGAGAGCTCTACATCTTGCGGATAGTAGGAAGCAGGTTGACAGTCACACTGAGCAAAGCTTGAGCAAAAGAAACCTCAAAGCCCACCTCCACCGTGACACACTTTCTTCAACAACCCCATACCTACTCCAACAAAGCCACACCTCCTCGTAATGACACTTTGTATGAGCTTATGGGGGCCAGTTACGTTCAAATTCCCACACCATGTAAGAAATAGAGCAACTTGACCCATAGCTTGGGGAAGTTAGGGGAATTCTATGATATTATGTATATTAAATGTCCTTACAGTGAGCAACAGTCATCATTGATCACTCAAGTATTAAGCAAACAGTTGTTGACTGCATCTGGGCTTAGTGTCATGAAAAGAAAGGCCTTGATCCCAGAGACTTCATATTCTGAGTCAAGAGTTTGAGAAGAAAAACAAGCAGTCTGTGATGATGAGACCTGAGTTGGAACAAAAGGCAGTATATCTCGGAGCCTAGCACAGGGGCCCTAGACAGTGAGAAGAGCCTGAGAGACTTTCCAGAGACATTCAAGAGCAGGGTCTTTGGGAAATAAGCCTTTCCAGAAGTAGAAAGGGACAGAAGAGTTTTCCAAGTAAAGGAGCCCATAATAAAGAGATGGGGTTTTTTTGAAAAAGTTAAAGTGCCATTTGTTGTCATTCACCTCTCTGTGGAGTTCCAGGATAGAAACACAAACTCCTCAGGCTGCAGTCCGGCAGGGAGCTCAAATCCTGGTACTGCCAGTGCTGTGAGGCTGAGCCTGGGGCATGGCTTAACCATTGCCTCTTTGGAGGAGAGTGACAGCTGCTTTGTGGAATAGTGCATAGGTCTAAAGAGTCAATAAACTTAAAGCAGAAAGTAGACACTAAATGTTTGCACTGAATTTGATAATAACTTCAGCCAATATTTCCCAAGTGCCTCTGCGTGGAAAGGAAGAACAAAGCAAGGGGCTCAGTAAGACCCCAGAAGAAAAATGTTCAGTCGAGTGATGGGTATGTAAACACATAGCAGCATGAACCAGGGCTACATGGATTTCAGGCTAGCATAGGATCATCACCAGAGATTCATTCTGTGGAAGGGGGATTCTGGAAGAAGGGCATTTAAGGCAGAATTTTGCTTGGCGTTCATTTTGGCTTCATCATGTGGAACTAAGGGAGGGTTCTCCTGACCTGCTGTGAGGAGAACTGGCTAAGTGTCTTGTCTATTTGCCTAGTCGCGAGATACATGCAGGAGCCAACTGCAAAAGCTAGGGAATTTGATCTTCAGAGATCATAGGCTTGGGGGCTCATTCTTGAGATTGCTTTGCTATCTAAATTGTGCTGTTTCTGCTTAGTTGCTGTGGGTCTCAGTGACTCCACCAGCTTCCAGCATGAGATGAGGTTCAGGATCTTCCTGGTCCCTGTGTTGCAAGGAGTACATGGAACCTCTTTCAGGGACCTCAGAGGGAGTGTCTGCTAGTCACCCAGATCTTCAAACAATGGGGTCCACACTGTCCTGCTCCTTTCAGAAATGCCTCACATTCCACAGCTTTAACTATGATTAAAATCCCTTGTCCCTCTGTGTCTCCGTGGTCTTGGGGAAGGATAGTCAACTCTACACTACTTATGGATGCTGAAATAAAGGAAGATGTAAATGTGTGCTTTGTCACTAAGACATTGAGAAAGGCAAAAAGGTGATGTGTCTTCAATGTGACAAGTTACATTCTGTTTGGAGAGACTTAGGGGATTACTTTAACATCTTTAAGTGATATGTAGTAGTGGGGAAGAGAAGACTCAAGAACCAGAACAACTGCAGTTGCTGACAGTGTCATCGTTTAGCAGAGCGACCTCAAGTAATTGACATCTCCAAGCTTTCCCTTCCTCTGTCCCACGGAGTAACAGTTGATAGACCTTCTCAGAGCTAGAGGACAGCTCACTAGGTTGTATGTGAGGTACTATGAGGGCAGTGGTTTTTTGTATGAGTTCTTACTCCAGTCTTGGACATATCAAGATATTTTGGCTCACATTTGCCCCATCACTGAGCATGTCTTGGGATATGGTGATGCCTTTAAGGCATTATACAAGGCTTTATGTAAGCTTCTGTGGTGTTCAGATAAATTGTGTATTCATTTTCAAGACTAACAGGACTTTATCAGCACTGATAGGTTTCTCAGAAGGAAAACTGAGGATATTCCCACCTACACTTTATCTGGGGTAAATTATATTGCATGCAAATATGAACAAAAGCCCTAGCTTGCCTTATATGTGGCCACACATCTGTTTGAAAGTTTCTGAATGCTGCTTCCAGGTGTGTGCCAACTGTAGTTATAGAGACATATTTTTGTGATGCAGGTTTCTTATTTAAAACTTGGGTCAGCCTGATTTGCCTATGCAAGCCATTTTCTATGGGTGTTTAAACAGCATTGAATGAAGTGTACCTATGTCTTCATCCTGGCTCTTACTTGGCTCTACAAGACTCAATTAGGCTTTGCCCACTTGCATATCTGCATGTCTGTGTTCCTGCTCATATATTGTCACTTAACCTGCTCAGAATAAATAGTCAAACTATAAAGTATGAAGAAATTTTCCTTATACTACTTTTCTGGTTTTTTAAACAAACACAAAGTATCTGTGTTTAGATTATTAAAACATCTTCTTTTTTCCAAATGATGTAACCAGTAGGCTTTCTAACCAGTAACTAAAACTATTTGACATATAATTGGATAAACCTGCAATACAAAAAAATGATGGCATACATTTTTATTTAAAACTCAGGAGGTAGAGGTCAATCTTCGGATCCCTTTTTTGTGCTTTACACCAGTTCGTAGAACCCAAGACCCCGCCCTTTGACTCAGAGTTTCTGGCGCCATGAGTAAACACTGTTGAATGTTCAAGGGCCCCACGTGAGCTCCAGTCATGCCAGGTATGGAATGTTGTGCATCTCTGTGAGGCTGGGGGAGAAGTACAGCACAGAGTAGAGTGTTGAGCCTTTCAGATTGTTTTAAGTGCTAAAGTCTAAATGAACAAAGGGTTGTGTTGGGGGTGGGGGTGTTCAGGACGTGTAGAAGGTCTCCTAGGAACAGAACAAAAGAGTCAGATCTTGAATCAGAGGACTTTTGGGCAGATACATGGAGAAGAACCTATTCTAAGTAGGACACATAGCAGTGTAGGGCATAAGATAGTCCAAAGGGATCCAAGAGACTGTCTTGGAACATCTCACTTCTGGTACCACTGAAGGCTGGGATTACCATGCATTCAGTTAGCCAGTTGGTTGCTGTTGGAGCCACATTTAAGTTAAACTACCAAAGTTGCTTCTTTTTAATGTTGAAAAAAATTTTAAAAATAAAATCAGATCAAATGATTTGTTTCATTTTCTCTGACAGAAAGGCTCAGAAGAAAGAAATTCACTTTTCCTTTTAGGGCAAACCAGTTATCTAGTAGTCCTAAGCTTTACCATACATGCATATTTCTTTGGTCTAATTTGCTGGAATCTGTCAATTTCCACTCTCCGTATGGTAGGGGTTAGTGTATGCTTGCCCAGTAGTAAACTCTCATGTAAAGTTTTTTTGTGTCAAGCACAAAAGTTGAACTAGGATGATGTCTCACTGGATAAATCATCTTAGCATGCAATCATGAGGACTTGAGTTCAGATCTCTGGCACCCACATAAAAATTAAATGGTGAGAGCTCCCTTCTATAACCTCTACTGTAAACCCAGCATTTGTGAGTAGGGGCAAAGACAGATGTATCCCTGTAGCTTGCTGACAGGCTAATCCAGCCAAAACAGTGAACAGGAAGCTCATAAATAGCTAGTACAATGAGAGGCTTTTTCTCAAAAAATAAGGTAGAGCAGGAGAGTGATGAAGAGACCTCTCTGCCTGTCTGTGTACTAGTACACACACACATAAACGAGGCTCAAGTGTGCACACATAAACAGAGATAAGAAAAGTGTGTCAGTCGTTGGTTTCCGACCCCTACTTTCTTGGAAATCTCCAGCGAAGGTGCAGAGGTTCGCTTGTCCTCAGACAAGCTTTTGTTTTGGCTTCACCTTATACAAAATGTCTTTGGCAGTTCATACGATCCTCTTACTTTTCCTTGGTCGCCTCCCAATCTACTGCCCTCTCCCCAATTTTCTTTACGTTGCCTGATTTCCATCTACTGTTCTCTATGCTCCATATGTCTATTTCTGTTGTGACTATCTTATCATAAAGTCATTGATTCAGTGGGATGATGTAACAGCTGCTGAGTACCAACTTACACATGCTGTTCAAGAGATGGGCATAAGTGGTGGCACTCCTGAAATTTGCAGACGGTAGCAAGGACAAGAGACCCAAGGGGATGGGAAAGTAGAACTAAGCCATGCTCTGTCTGCTCCACATCCCATCTTCCTTCTCTAGTATTTGGAGTGGACATTTAGTTTCGTAGTAATGAGTATTGTTCTTTAAGTAAATCATACCAGTTCTTATAGTACTTGGACATCTTCCCCAAAGCACAGCCAATGAGTGATATTCTCTGGATTTAGTTTTATAACCTATAGAGTAAAAACAATGATTTTAAATTGTTTCTAGTAATTTAAAGGCAAAAACAGATAAACAAAAAAACAGCAGCTAAACTAACTCCACACGTGTATTGCAAGCTATATGTAAGTGTGGGGCTTTTGTTTGCTTGTTTTTACAAAGTCAGAGTTTAATGTGCAACTCTTAGGTGAAATTGATCTCTAAGAGAAAATGTGCCTTGTTTTTTGTGTGGGATAGTTTCAAATACAAGGGATTGTTTGTTTGTTGTTATTTCTAGACAAAACCAAAACAGTGGGCTAGAATGAAACATATAGTCAGAGGAAGTGGTGTTATAATTAATTAATAAATAATTATTAATTATAATTAATAACTAATTGTTAAGTTGCGTATGCATACTAATGCAACTTGGTTACCTTTCAGAAATCATTCTGGGGTGTGTTCAGGGGTTCCAAGACAGGAGAGCATTAAGGATGTTTCTGAACAGACTAGCCCAAAATTTTTTGAAAGATTTTGACTTTCAATTTAGGTTCCTTGAGACTCTTGATAGCAATTCTTAGATTACTGTTTTTCGTTACTATCCCTGGGAACAAATGCAATTTTAAAATCATATTAACTTAAGTAGGTCTGTTCCCATGCTCAGGAGCTCCAGAATGGAATTGGATTTTCTCCGCTGAAAGCTATGTATTAGCACTTATGTGGGCTCAAAGCCGCTCTCTCTCTCCTCTTGAGTTCATCTATTTGTGCATTTGTAATAACAGGTGGCAGTTGATTTTTTTCACAAGCCTGGCTTGCATATTTTTTCCATTTTATTCTATTTTGAAGCTTTTGTGGGCAGTGAATATGTTTTATAAACTTGATTAGCAGCTATCACTATTTGGGAAGATGTAGTATAGAAAACCAGATATACATGTAACATAATAAACTGGCCATGTAAGAAAAACTGTAACAAGTGAAAACCTTAAAGGCAGGCTCTTCATCCCTGCTTCCAAAAAGCTGGAACGAATGAATGGGCATGTATCTGATGAGCCACCATAAAGCATTACAGCCAGAGCTGAAATGACCTGAAGGAAGTTTGGGACAGAAAAGCTTCACTAAAGAAATGGACTGTGGGCAGCACCTTAAAGGGAGGAGTAGCTCTTGAAAACTCTGGCTTAAAGGACATTAAGAGAAACTGGAGTTTGGTTGATCGGGAAGCTCTGGCCAAAGCCATCTCCAGCTGTGGGAGAACAGTCTTGCCTACAGAAACTTACTAGCACAGTGCATTATGGGTATGTTAGGCTCTTGCCATATGAATAAAAGTGATGGGACCTTGAGTTTAAATTTTCCTTAATTTTTGAAGATGAGTAATGCCCATGATTCACAATCTTAAAATTATCAGATGGCATAGATCAAGTATAACTGTCCTCTCTCTTACTGACTCCAGCTGACTGTGTGCTCTTCTCAAAGGCAGCAAGTGTTGTTAGTAATCTTGTACATTTTTTCCTGGTATTCATACCTACCTGTGTAATTTTATCCCCCAGTTGTAAAAACAACAGCATACTTTAAGTCCTAAACTTTTCGGAAGATGCCAGCCAGTCTTTCTGGGCTAAGGCGGGAATATGGGGATTCCTCAGCCTACCTGGACTTCTATCCAAAACAAATACCCAGTACAATGTATGCTTGTGTGAATATTTTAAATAATAATAAAAATGGAAAAGGTCAGTTTGAGGAAACGAGATGGGAATATAGCTCAATGGTAGTGTGCTTGCTTACCTAGTAGATACAAGGGCCTATGTTAAATCTTCATTACTGGGCTATAAATGAGCAAATAGGTCTTCATCTTAAAAAAAAAAAAATTCTTAGTAATGCTATGTTTTAGATACTGCACTTCCTGGCTTTTCAAAAAGCAATGTTCCTTGCAGGAGTGGGGTGGGGTAGAGGGTGTAAGTACTGACAAGAAATCAGACACATTAATTAATTCTCCATGAAAATTTACATTCATGCTCAGTGGAATAAAAAAATACCATAAACACCTTCGTGCCAGTTGCATTAGGTATTGCTGTGAAATTTGGTACTAGTTGTATATTTGGTTTTTTAAGCGTTTTCTGTCTTAGACCTACAGTCAGAAGATGGTAGTTCAGAGTAAACACCATCTGCACTCTGATTTTATTGTTCTTCTAATATTAATATATAGTAGAGTTCATCTAATATTAATATAGATACATCTGCACAAGTCTAGAAATAATTAAAACTGACTCATTACGGGGCTAGGAATGTAGCTTGGTTATGCAGTACATGTCCAGCATGCACAGGCCGTGGGTTCCATCCATAGAACTGGTACCAGAAAAGAAAAGATTTAGTATGTTAATTGGTTGGGGAGGCCTTAAGAGCAGACCTTAGTTGGTATTGCTGCTCACCGTGAGGATTTCACTGCCAAGCAGCATATCCAGATTGCTATGTCGTGTCATTATCATTCTTTGTGGGAAAGTTGTAGTCAGACAGGCAGTAGGCTGCTTGGACCATGGAGATACATGTTCTAATTGGTGTGTCAGCAGATGGCTGAGAGGATCGGGACTTGTAATAGCCTGCGCACTTGTCACCATGCTCCAGTGTTGGGCACAGAAGTCTGACTAAATAAGGAAATGCCCCAGTGAGCCTTATCAGCATTTGACCGGAATCCCAGTGAGCAGCTGGCACACCGCGCCTGTCCACTGTCTCTGCTCTTCCTTCATATCTTAGCAGATGTTTGCCACATCAGAATGTACTGCCTCCAGCACTTAGAGTTGTTACATCTGTATCTTATATAAAGTTGAATAAGAGTGACACCTAAGCCTCTGGAGGGGATAAAGGAAAGAGTTCAGTTTTGTGTTTCGAAAATGTGTTGTGCATTTAAGCATAGTTATTTTTAGTGATGTGTCAGTGAAGAGGTTTGTTTAGGAGTTCATTCACCAGCCCTGCTCATGAAGTTCTCCCTACCCCACCTACCCCCTAGCCACCACTATATTCCCCAGCTGGCTTGAGATTAAGGGTTGGGACAACTCTTAAAGAATTGGTACAAGGGAAGGAGATTTGAAATTACTGCCATTCACTGGAGTCCCTGAGCATGGGGAGCATAGAAGAGAAAAAATACCAGTAGTAAATCCCAGCCAGTCACTAGCTCACCACTCTGCATCTGCCTCTCTACTGCACATCTGTATTTGTGAATAGAAAGTGGAGCAGTCTGTGTGGGTTGAAATCCAAGGCTTTGGTTCCATTGCCGACCAGAACCATTTTCAAGGCAATATGGGAGCTACAACCTGAGCTTATAGCCAGGCCTTAGGAGGGAGAAGAAAAGCTGTATGTTCATGGGGATGCTGTTTATGGAAGTGGGGTTTCTATTAGACCCCTGCTAAACACAGATATAGCTAATGCTAACAGTGGATATGTAGGTCCACACTCTGGGACAGTGTTGTAGCTTACGTCCGTCTTTCATAATCCACAGATTGTACTCCTCTTTGGCATCCTCTCACTCCTCATTTTTAACCTTCTCTGTGGAAGGGTAAAGCTTCACACCTCTCAGTTCTTAACCTCTGGAGGTTAAGCCATAAACTTAGAGCCCATTCCTTTCCTCTCTATAAATACTCCAAGTAGTAATATATGTTTATTATGGTCCCTTGGTATGTGTAAGCTGAAAATGATAGTGTCGGTCTCTAGAATGTTTAATTTATATAAATAAATAAATAAATAAATAAATAAATAAATAAATAAATAAATAAATAAATAAATAAATAAATAAAATTTATAGAAATGTACAACACCATGCTATCCAGCTAATGGACTAAAATTTATTGTAATTTTAAAAATATGTCAACAACTTCTTTTATGTTTGTACACAAACACATACACATGTGTTTTCTACAATGTATTTTAAGATTTATCCATCTTAACATGTGTACTGCTGATCCGTTAATCTTGCCTGTCACATACTAAAAACTGATATGCGTCTTGTTCTCTTAACTCACTTACTTTCAGAGGACCCACAAGTTCCTGAATATTTCTTAGTCCAAGCAGCGCCATAGTCACCATAGTATATATCCATTAAAAATAAAGATGCTCTTCATTAAAATGCCTTCTGTAAAATGTCTGCACCAAATATATACATTCCAAATTTCTTAATTTAAAATATTTCCCACCGTGGACTACTGGCACTCACAGATGTTCTTAAGTTTCTGTCTCTAAGGTAAAAAGAAATATTTAAACATTCTAAGAGTATAAAAATATATTCTGTGGTTGACTAGATGACTCCTGGGTGTTCTGTTTCAGAATCAAATATTCACACATCTTCTCTAACCATAGTTTGGCAAAACTTGGTGGAAGATTCTAGATGATACACAAGTAAGGAGAGATCTGATGATTTAAGGAGAGATCTCAGTGATTTAAGGTAGTGGGACATGGAAAAAAATGTATACTTTGAAATAAAAATCTTGACCGCACCTTGGGGAAGTGATTTAAACCTCTCTTGGCCATGGTGTCTTCACCAGTAACACTAAGAGATTTGTATCTTGCAGACAACAGGAAGCAGATACTATGTTATATTCACAACAGACAAATTAGAATTTTTCTCATACTGGAGACTTCATTTTTCAGTTGCAGAAGAACACATCACAAGTAGGTGAAACGTCCCCCATAAGAAATGAAGGAATGAGTGACAGAAAGAACCCTAATCTAAACCTCTCAAAGCCCCTGAGAAGAGCTTCCCCTGTACCCTGGCCAGGGCTGACTGGAAGTCTCTGGTGAAATCTGCTTTACTGTATTCTTTACATTTGGTTTATTCTCATACCTTAAACTAAAGTTAGATGAAACTTAAGTTTCAAAAGAAAAGGATTCTACATTGAAACACCTGAAACACCAAATGTGGTTGATCTAGGCACAGAGAGAAACATAGTCCAAGTCTTTGTTGCTCAAGGAAG
The DNA here is from genome assembly GCA_033318265.1 of Phyllotis vaccarum. Taxonomy (NCBI): domain Eukaryota; kingdom Metazoa; phylum Chordata; class Mammalia; order Rodentia; family Cricetidae; genus Phyllotis; species Phyllotis vaccarum. Next base: position 119,053,825 of record JARWLC010000005.1, read on the forward strand.
CCTAGACTCTGTGACTATAGACAAGGGATATCTTCTAGCTACCTAGTTACTGAATCACAAATCAGAGGCTGTCTAATAATGAGTGATCCTGAAAGATGGTCTTGTGGGTTGTGTAACTTCTAACTGGTGTATGTATATAAATGAGCATGTGCTGTCTGCTTCTTGCACATTGCTTTATTATATCCTCATAGACAATAGATTGACAATACCAATTTTATACCTCTGAGATGTAGATAACGTCCCCAGTATTGTATAGATTGTGAAGGGCAAGGCAGAACTCACATCCAATTCAGTACCCTAACTTTATTACTTCCCTGTTGCCCTGCTTGCCTGTGTCCCTAGATTCAGTGTTATCCTGTAAAGGTAAAAGGGTCATATTTGTCACAATATATTACCTTAGCCTTTGCTTGTTCACCATTTTCTGATACCAACACTGTTTAGCTGTAGCTAGGTAATTATTAGTAAATCTATTCGTACATTTTAAAAATACATTCATGGATGAAGGGTCTATCATAACAGTTAGAGTGGTCATTAATTTGATTATAGGGGAAGTCCTGTTTAGGTACCATCTACTTTTGCTTGGAGTTCTAACCAGGGACATCTTTTAGGTTCTTGGCGGATTCCTTAGAAGCAGTTTTATTTCAAACCCGACAGTGGATCCCTCTATCAAGATATCCATCTCTTTTTTTCTCCTTGTTTGTTGCTCCTCTCACTCAACCCTCTTCTTTTCTCATGGTTTGTTCCCACCTCTCCTTGGTCACTACCCATTTTGATCTCATTTGCCTTAGAGATCTTCTCTATTTTCTCTTTCCAAGGGAATCCCTGGACATTTCTCTTAAGTTTCTTCTGATCCAAAACTGTGCAGGGGTTGTGGTTTACAGGCTGGATATTCTTTGATTTATGTCTAAAATCCACTTATGAGTGAGTACATATCATATCTATCTTTATGGGCCTGTGTTACCTCACTCAGGATAATATTCTCCAAATCCACCCATTTGCCTGCAAATTTTGCAATGTCCTTTTTTTTTTTTTTCTTTTGCTGAGTAGTACACCATTGTGTAGATGTACCACAATGTGTTAACTCATTCTTTAGTTGGGGGCCAGCAAGGTTGTTTCCATGTTCTGGCTATTACAAATAATACTGGTATGAACATAGTTGAGCTATTGCACTTCAGATGAGAATGTGCATCCTTTGGTTATATGTCCAATAGTGGTATTGCTGGATCACTGGGGAGATTGATTCCCAGTTTTCTAAGGAACCATCATACTGTATTCCAGAGTGGGTATATAAGTTTACACCTCCACCAACGGTGGAGGAGTGTTCCCCTTACTCTACGTTCCCTCCAGCATAGGTTGTCATCTGTGTTTTTTATTTTGGCCATTCTGACGGGTGTAAGATGGTATCTCAAAGTTGTTTTGATTTGTGTTTGCCTGATGGCTTAAGGATGTTGAGCAATTCTTTAAGTGTCTTTCAGCCATTTGAAATTCTATTGAGAATTTGCCTTTTAGTTCTGAACCCCACTTTTTAATTGCATTGTGTTTTTTGGTTGGATTATTTGGGGTTTTGGTCTCTAGTTTCTTAAGTTCTCTATATATTTTAGAGATCAGTCCTCTGTCAAATGTAGGGTTGGTGAAGATCTTTTCCCATTCTGTAGACTGTCATTTTGTCTTACTGACTGTGTCCTTTGCCTTACAGAAGCTTCAAAATTTAAGGAGGTCCCATTTGTCAATGTTGTTATTAGTGTCTGTGCTACTGGTGTTATATTTAGGAAGTGGTCACCTGTGCCAATGTGTTGAAGGGTATTTCCAACTTTCTTTTCTATCAAGTTCAGTGTAACTGGGTTTATGTTGAGGTCTTTGATCCACTTGGATTTGAGTTTTCTGTAGGGTGACAGATAGGATCTATTTGCATTCTTCTACATACTACAGTCCAATTATGCCAGCACCATTTGTTGAAGATACTATCTCTTTTCCATTTATTATTTTTGGCCTCTTTGTCAAAAATAAGGTGTTCATAGGTGTGTGAATTAAGGTCAGGGTCTTTGATTCGATTCCATTGTTCCACAAGTCTAGTGTTATGCCAGTACCAAGCTGTTTTTATTACTGTAGCTCTATAGTGTAGCTTAAAGTCAGGGATGGTGATGCCCCCTGGAGTTTTAGTATTGAACTGGATTTTTTGGGGGGGGGGGGCAACCCTGGGTTTCTTTTTAGTCAGTATGAATTTGAGTGTTGTTCTTTCAAGGTCTGTAAAAATTGTGTTAGGATTTTGTTGGGGATTGCACTGAATGTGTAGATTCCTTTTGGTAAGATTGCCATTTTCACTATGTTGATCCTACCTATCCAGGAGCATGGGAGATGTTTCCATTTTCTGATATCTTCTTCAATGTTTCTCTTCAATGACTTAAAGTTTCTGTCAAACAGGTTTGTCACTTCTTTGGTTAGAGTTACCCCAAAATATTTAATGCTATTTACAGCTATTATAAAGGGTAATATTTTGCTGATTTCTTTTCAGCCCTCTTACCATTTGTGTAGAGTAGGGCTATAGATGTTTTGAGTTAATCTGGTGCCCTGCTCTATTGCTGGAAGAATTCCCTGGTAAAGCTGAGACCCATAGTTAAGCTTCAGGTTGAGCTACTGGTCCAGCTGAAGAGGGAGAGAGAGAGGGGAGAAAACATGTGAACAAAAGGACCAGGATCATGAGGAAGAGACCCATTGGGAGCTCACTGACTCAGACACAATTACTGAGGAACCTTCAGGGAAAGAAACTAACCCTCCAAAGGTAGATGACTGTCAAACAGCATGGGCAGTTTGTGGAGCTTCCTGCTTATGTGGGAGCCACCAGATTATGTTCTTGGTGCCGATATCTCCTCTGGAACTGAGTCCATTTCCTATAGAGGAACACCTAACCCAGCCTTAATACTGGGATGAGGGACTCACACCTACCACAACTGGATATGATAGAATGAATTGATCCACCATGGGACTCCTTGCCCTCCTTGGGGAATGGATGGAGGGATCGGGTAGAGGGAAGCTGAGAGACAAGTGGGAGGGACTGGAAGGAGGGAAGAGAGGGGGAGCAGAGGTAGATATGGAAATAGAAAAAAAAATAAAGATACATTCTTGAATTATGCAACAAGTAATTGGTTACTTATCTAGAAGCTTATTGTATTTTTACGTTAGTTGATCAAGAGGTGTAGCCTCTGAGAATAAGCCTACCTAGCTTTGTCTTGTGCTGTCTGTGGGGCTTTACATGGAACATTTGTGATCCTTGTAGAACTCTGAAAGGCAAACTCTACTGTCATTTCCATCACCAGATGAAGAACCTGAGACCCAGTGATGCTGAGTAACTAACTTTAGTTATAGGCTTACAAATGGTGAAAACTCACATCACATAGAACTATAGGAATGGATCAGGCAAACTGTAAGAAGCTGGGCTCTGGATGGGTTCCAGTATGAGATGTATTTTTAGTTTAGCCTGTTTTTGAAGTCTGTGTGTGCTAAATAATGTGTCTCCATCTACAGAGCAAACCTAGAGCAGCTGTGGAATTCCCACTGTGCTAATCTAGCCGGAGGATTATCTTTATGCTATGGTTATAACAGTAGGCTGTAGTTTAAAGTGGTTAGGTTTTTATTGCCATATTTAACAAGTGCAGGGACACCTGAGGCTATGTGTAGGGCAGTAGTGGGAGGGAACAGGAGGAGCCTCCAGATGGCCTGAGCACTTCAGGGCCCAGGATGGAATGCAAGTGTGCCTCAGGGTAGCCTGGCAGGCACAAGGCTTCATATGCTATCCCAAAGGCAGGGAATATCTGCTGCAGACTATTTGGCATGTGTCACCTGCTAAATCCCAGCAAGAGATAAGAAATTCAAGCTAATAGCACCTTGTGTGACCAAGAGGAGGTGCTTCATCCACTGAGCTCCTTGCCACAAAAGAAAACCCTGTAAAGAGTCAAGTATGGTTAGTAGTCACTCACGTCTTAATGCTATCTATCTCTTGGACTTTTCATGTAAAATAAAAATAGATTATTCCTGAAAGAATCAACTCATACAATAATAATAATGGCTATGCTAGTTTAAGAGAAAAATTTAAAAATTATACCTAGAAGCAAATGTTCATTTAACAACTCAAATGGTACAGAAACTTGGGTATCAACAGGTAGAGTGGAAATGCAGGACAAAAGGACAGCTTGACCAAGAGAGTGGGTGTGGGTTTACAAGTGGAAATGGTTTCTCTGAACTCACTCCTACCACTCAACAACAATACAACAGGTAGCCTGCAAGAGATGTGGCAGGTGAAATACAATTTGGTTTTTTTTTTTCTTTTAAAGTTAACCAACATTATTATCATCAACAGGTGTATGTGCATTAGTTGATACAAGGATGAACATAAAGCTGGTTGAAATAATAGAAATTATTAGAATCAATTGAGAGATATATGTGCACATATATAACTATGTTCTCATGGTAATCATTCTAGGTTTGTGTTCCAGACTAGAATTAGTCTCCATCTCTTTCATGCTTGATTATGTCTTAAATTTTTTAAGTCCCTGAGACCTTTACTTAGCAAATAATGAAAGGTCTCTTAAATCTTACTATTTGAAGAAATCCTGATGCCTGTTGATGCAATTATTTTGAAGCAGTTGAGGTCCCACTAGGGCTATCATGCTCCTGTCTACTGTTGTAACATGGCCTCAGCTATTTCCCCCTACCAGTTAGTTCTTGGTCCAAACTTTGTGTGACTTGATTTAGATAATAAATTCTACCCCTAGTTACAAGGAAGAGTCCCATTTGTTCTTATTTGTCATGCTGCTTTAATAATAAGCCAGGGCTTGGTATATGGATATGTGGCTCAGAAGTAAGCAGTTGCCTGGCAAATAGTGTGAGCTTGGGTTTTATCACCAGCATAAAGGGAACAAAGACTTGCCCATAGAGTGCCTTTGAGAATGGAGAGAAAAACAGAACAACTGGTCATTTTCTTACTAAAAATGCACTCAGGAAGAAGATGTAGTATTTTATCTATTAAAATTTGAAATTAGCCGTCTTAAAGTTTGTAGGATTTATGTTGAGTTGAGTTTTGCTGACATTCAAGTCATAATTTGGTGCCACGTGCATGCCACCGCAGAGGTAAGTATGAAAGTCTGTATCCCTGACTACCAGTAACCAAATAGTCTCCTAATGGCTCTCCCTTTGTTAAGGACAATAGAGGGGTCTCAGGTTCATCTATGTGGGTGAAAACTCTTTTAATACATAACATTTCTAAAGTAGTTAGAAACAAAGCACAGTGTTGTTCACTACCTGTTTAGGTAGTAACGTGGTTGGGTTTTGTCTATCTAGGTGGGGGCAGTACTGAAGAATGAACCCAGGCATTGTCCATGCCAGACAAGATCTCTGCCACTGACCTCTGTCCCAACTCCCAGCTTGATTATAAAGTTTGTTCAGCAAAACCAACCAATAGAAACTTGATTTATAGCAGGAACATTTTCATATTCCAAGCAGTCCAGTAAGTAGTGCCCAGGCAAATAAGCGAAAACCCTGGTCTCAGCTGAAGTGTCTCTAGACCTGTCTGTCCGTGGATCTGAGGATGTACCTCACCTGATTCACTGTCAAGCAAAGGAACATATCAGGGCCAGCATCATACAGTTGAGGTCTGACAAAAGCCCGAGGTATCTGAACTACCTCTGAAAAATTAATTTGTCTTCTGATTTCTTGGGATGGAGTCTTAAGTCTGAATTAGGACTAAAACTGAAGAACTGCTCAACACAGAGGTGCTTTATTTTACATTTTCTTTAACTTTTAATTATTTGAGGACATTTCCAAAGTTTTTTTTTTTTTTTCCCCTGCAAAGCAACAGTGTAACTCCAGGCGAGACCTCCCAACTCCTCTCTAGCACAGAAGTCTAGTCTAGCCTCTAGTCTGATTGTATCTGAAAGGAAAGACAGAGGACAATGCTAGAAACCACGTTCCTTATTATGGTCACTTCTCAAGGTTTAGCTATTTGGGAAAGCCAGCTTTGCACGTGTGTTCAATGTCCTTGAAGTTATTCCCAATGTATACATTATATTTCATTAAATATATAATTGGTATCTGGAACTGGGTTCTTGGGAAATAATTCTGACGTTCTAGCCACTCAGTCTGGAGCCAGCAGGTCTTTGCTTTCCCTTTCAATGTGGCCCAAGGTTCTGTGTTTACTCTTGGAAGCAGTTGGTGACTGCTCCATGGATACTTGTCATAGCTCAACTTTCTAGGAGATTCCCATGGCCCCCATTTGAGGAGCAAATGTCTGAGGAGTGGAGGTGGTTTGTGTGACGAAGGATTATAAGATACAGAATCTCACAATTTGATTTGCAGCCAAAGCACAATTGGATTATGTCAAAAAGGGAAAAGGTGCCACGTGCATTAGCTGTTTCTTCACAGGGCAGGACAATTTAAATATAGCCTACTACCGCAACTTGCCCAGTGTTAAAATAGCTCAGAACAAGTGGCAAGTGGTAGGGAATAAGGCTTTTTGCCAGGAGATGGCAAAGGGATGGGAAACCAGGCTTTTGAGTTAGATTGTAGGGCTTGAGAGCAGCAGGGTGGGATCCTGCTTATGGTTTTCATTTCTGGTCAGCGTGGATTCCCAGAACGTGTAAGAACTTTGGTTACCTGTTTAAACAGCAACAATGAAGTTTCCAAAGCTGAGAAAAAAAAAAAAGAGAGAGACTATATTATTTTAAAAATAAGTTCTCATGACTAAATTCCAGTTTAATGATTTCACACCAGATGTCAGGGGCAGTACTATTGCAATTAGGTGCACAGGCAAAGGAGACATTTTTAACCCATGAGTTGAATTACATCGTAACCCTGTAATGACAACTTATTTGGCAAAAGAACCTGCTGTTGCAACTAATGAAATCATAGTTTAAAAGTTTGAGTAGCCCTGACAGGCTATGTGAGTAGTTAGCTCAGAATTTAGTATGTTGGGTAAGGCCTTTATCCCTAAAATGTTTGTATTTGGCTGGTAGATTTTAAATTAATTCCAGTTCTGTCCTATTATCATCCGTAGTATTAACCCATATGGAGACAAACAACCATCAAATACCCATAGCAGTGGCTTATACTTGTTGGTGTCTAATGATAAAAAAAGAATTTATCACCTTACAGCATTTAATTGATTGTTACAACTAATATACTTAAACCTGACAGCTATAATTACAAAGCAGGCTTTTAATCATTTCTTTTGGGAATTTTTTGAGATGATTTTAACAGTTGACATCCTGAAATTTGCAGGCAAATGGATGGAACTAGAAAAACAAAAACAAACAAACAAAAACATCCCGAGTGAGGTAACACAGGCCCAGAAAGACAAACATGGTATGTACTCACTCAGAAGTGGATTTTAGACGTAAAACAGAGGATAACCAGGCTACAATCCGCAACCCCTGAGCAGCTAGGTAACAAGGAGGAACCTAAGAGAGACAGCCATGGGTCCCCCTGGGAAGGGGAAATAGATGAACTCTCCTGAGTAAATTGGGACCATAGGCAGCAAGGAGGTAAGGGGAGGAGGGAAGAGAACAGAGGGAGTGGGGAGGGAGGGGCTTGAGTTGCAGGAGGGACAGAGAGGGAGAGCAACAAAATAGATCTATTGATAGAGCAGCCATTTGGGGGTTAGAGAGAAACCTGGTGCTAGGGAAACACCCCAAAATCCACAAACATGACCCCAGGTAAGACTCCAAGCAATAGGGGAGAGCATGCCTGAACCAGCCTTCCCCTGTGATCAAATGGATGGCCATCCTAATTGTCGTCATAGAACCTTCATCCAGCAACTGATGGGAGCAGATGCAGAGATCCACAGCTAAGCACTGGACCGAGCTCCCAACCCAGTCGAAGGGAGGAAGGAGGGTTTATATGAGGAAAGGGGCCAAGATCAGGATGAGGAAACCCACAGAGACAGCTGACCCAGCTATTGTGAACTCACCGACTCTGGACTGACAGCTGGGGAACGAACGTTCATGGAACCAAACTAGGCCTCTGAATGTGGGTGACAGATTTGTGGTGGGCAAAGTTCTTGGGTCCTATGGCAGTGGGACCAGAACTTATCTCTAATGCGTGATTTGGCATTTTGGAGTCCATTCCCTATAGAGGAAAACTTTGCTCAGCCTTGGTACCGGGGGAAAGGGCTTGATCCTACCTCAACTTTATATGCCAGACTATTGATTCCCCCAGAGAAGGAAGTGGAGTGGGGGAAGCCGGCAGTGGCTGGGAATGGTTTTATATTAAAAGAAAAAAAACTTTTAAGTACAAAATAAATTAATAATAAAACATTAAAAATTAACATAGTGTTTAATTGGTAATTATAATTAATATACTTTAACCTGACAGTTATGATTACAAAGAAGATTTTTAAATCTTTTGAGTATTTTTTGAGATTATAATTTTATCATTCTCCCTTCCTTTTCCTCCCTACAAACGCTCTTTAATATCCATCTTTGATCTTTTTTTTTCAAATTCATGGCCTCATTTATATTAACTATTATTACATACAAATACATATATACTTCTAAGTACATAAGTATAACCTCAGTGTATCTAATATTACTTATAGATATTTTTTCAGGGCTCTTTTGTATAGGATTACCAATTTGCATGTTCTTCCCCGGAGAAGACTGTTTCTCCTGCTCTCAGTATTCTGTGGTTGCCTGTAGTTCTTAGTGTAGGGTTGAAGCCTTTACTCTGTCCACTTTGGAATGTCCATTGTTGCCTTTGTTCAGCTCATGTTAAACCATCATGTTGGTGAGACTGGGTTTAGTACCTGACACTACTAGGAGACTCAGTCTCAGAGCAAACTCCCTAATTCTCCGGCTCTTAAAATCTCTCCACCACCTCTTCTGAAATAATCCCTGAGACTTAGCCAAAAAGAATTGTGTTATAGGTTTATCAGTTAGAATTGGACTCCATAACTGTGTGTTTTGATTGGTTATGGTAATTTTTTTTGTAATGTTCTCTATCTATTGAAAAAGAAGTTTCTTTATTTAGGGGTGAGGACCACACCCTAAGGACAAGTATTTAGAATTTAAGTAATTATTGTTCTGGTTTAGTAAAGGGAAGGTTTTATATTTTTCTCCAAAATACATGACTTCCCTAGCCCTGGATAGTTGGCTGGGTTTCTAGTACCAGGCATGGTTTCCCTCCAGTTAAAGAGTTCATAAGTCCAATTAGAGAACTGTTGGTTAATGCCAAAGTATTACATGCCACTACTGTACCCCTAGATTTACCATGTCATGCTGGTTATTTTTGTGGTTCATAGACATCATAGCTTAATAGAGCTCTGGTTTCTTCGTTCCTTTTGAAGTTTGCATGCCCTTTCTGGTACCCTGAAAGCTAATTCTTAGGGAGACGGCTTTCAGGTCAGTTGTAACTCAGGAGTGTCTAGGCCATGTGTTTGAAATGTATAGTGTCATCAGAAATAGGGACTCATGTTCCACCTCTGGGAACAACCAAGTGCAATAGCAATAACCTGTAATGTTTGGGGGATTTCTTAGACAAACCTGATCACTAACTCAAAAGATGGGTTCCCATGTCTGACACTGAGGATTTCATAGGTGGTCGTTAGTTCTTGAGGGAGCATTGTCAGTCCAAGTGAGAACATTTTATTTAAACTATAGATGTACATTTATGCCCAGTCTCAATATATCTCATATCTTGTTAGTAAGTAACTTGTGACTTGTTCAGGCATCTTTACTGTTATATCACCCTTCACATTCTGCATTCATATTCCTGCTCTGTAATCGGAGGTGCCATTACTTTTTTCCCATTTCTCTGATCAGATCACTTGTTTCTTCCTATTCCCCTATCAGCTGCTCCCCTACCCGGACATTGGTCCTTGTTTGCTTTTCTGGTTTCTTGCTGTTACTCCAGGATATGTACTCACATGAGAAGATTTGGAGCTAGGAGTCTCCAGTGATAGAAAAATGTGATGCTAGACTTTCTTGGTTTAGATTACATCACTCAATATGATCTTTTCTAGGTCCATTCATTTATCCACAGAGTCATGACCTCACGAAAAATGTTTCGAGTTTTCACCATCCATTGGTTAAAGGACACTTGGGTTGTTTTCATTTCCTAGCTGTTGTGAATAGAGCAGCAATAAACATGACTGAGCAAGTATCTGTGGAGTAGGAGTGATATAGCTATGTCATATGGTAGGTTTATTTTTAGCTTTTGGATTTGCACAGTAGCCACACCAGATAGCAATCTTATCAAGAGTGAATGAGAGGTCCCTTCTCTCCACATGCCTGAGCATTAGTTGTCAGTTGTTTGTTGATCTTTGCTACTCTCGCTGGGGTAAGATGAAACCTCTTAGTTGTTTTGATTTAATGTCCTAATTGCTAAGGAAAATGAACATTTTTTAAAACATAGTTTTCAGCTTTTTTTTTTTTAAAAAAAAAAAAAAAATCTCTGTTCAGGTCCCAGGCTCATGTTTTTAATGGGACATTTGGTCTCTTGACTCTTACAAAACAATTTTTTTTAAAAAAAAAGGAAATCATCCCAGGCCTTTCCTTTACATTTAGAGTGGAAAAGATTTTGCTTTAAAATTTAAATCTCAGGGGCTCGGCAGTTAAGAGCACAAAGGTCTTGCAGAGGACCCAGCACCCACCTGGTAGTTCATAACCATACAATACTCTCTTCTGACTCTACAGGCACCAAGCATGCATGGGCTACACTTACATACATACAATACAAAATATTTGCACACAGAATAAAATTGTAAGTCTAATAATAAAAAATTATAAATAATTAAGTATCAGAGCCAAGAGATGACTTAGCTGGAAAGGGCACTTGGTACCAATCCTGACAAGGAAAACTCAAGCTCCCTTAGCTGTCCTCTGACCTCCACTCACATGTTATATTAGCACAGCCTGCCCCCCGCCCAGGTCCACCCCCCACAAATAAATAGTAAAAATTAAATTTCAGAGTTTGGTAAGCAAAGCTTTTATTTATTTATTTATTTTGAAGATATGCCAATTCACTGGGGAAGAAGGTTGTTTTAGCAACTGCTTGCAGGAAGAGTTTGTGATGTTAAAATATGTCAGTTATGGTGACCCCGTAGTAACCCAGCCCATGGCCGAGGCACAGATCTCAAACCAACATCCAATCTTAGTCATCTACTTCTGCAGTATGTTAACTGTGGCATCTAAGAAAATCAGTGCACAGAAGTGTTCTATCTACAGCCAGCTGTTGTCCACAGTGGTCATCTGTCAGAGAAAAAATCAAGGAACAAAGGCTTTCCTGTCACTCTCAGAAGGGGCACTGTGTGCAGAGCAGGAAACCCTTCTTACACAACAGTCTACTTCCTGTGACCTCAGTCACCTTCGGGCAATCTCAGTTCAAAAGCATTACATGGAAAACTCCAGAAATCAACATTCCAAGAGCCACTAAAGTTTTCTTATGGCACTTGCTTATGACTTTTCCATTTTAATATTAAATTACTAATTTGTTACTGTGCCTTATTTATAGGTCACACTTTACCATTGATTTATTTGTATATAAGAAAAACATCACTCATAGGATTGAGTCCTACTGTGGTTCTAGACATGCAGTGAAGTCTGGGCAGAATAGAAAGGAAAATGGGTATGATTTGAAATTGGCTGAATTGCCTGCGTAGCTCAGGTAGAAAATACTGTTAAAGCATTGCTAAGCAGTTTGCAGATTATTCATTGTGTCAAGATTTTGTTTGAGTTTGAAAAATACCAATAGCTGATAACACGGGAATATAAAAAAACATGAGGTAAGGCTGGCCAGAGTGATCATTTTAGGGAACATCATTTTAAAAGCACCTGTGGCCCAGAGGCATATCAGCAAAAAGATGGTAATAGCAGGCACCCCTGGTGGCAGTAAGAACTCTTAAAGGTGTGTGTTGTATGTAGTGGGCAGCCCACAGCCTCCTGTTTCTATACACCATCTTCTACCCCCATCTCATATAAAGGGTACTTGTTTTGTGGAACACCTGCTGTTCCCAGAGCTCCTGCTCCTCCTTGGAAAAAGCACTGTGCACCTGAGCTGTGGAATTCACACCTCTTGCTCCAAGCATGAATTTCCCTCTAGTCAGGTCTCTTCCAGACTTCATTGGCATATGACTGTTCCTTTTCCTTGACAGCCCATTTCTTTGCAGGATAACTGGTCAACCCCAGAAGATTTCACATGAAGTTTTTTCATACTAAAATAAAGCGCATATATATATGAAGTCCCATTTTCTATTGTAAACATTGTAGTGTTTGGGGTGTAAAATTATGAATGGATTTTACAGGTTTCTACCAGAATCTTTAAAAGCTGTAATGAGTGCATTTTAAGTACAAGGCTCTCTCTCTCTCTCTCTCTCTTTCTCTCTCTCTCTGTGTGTGTGTGTGTGTGTGTGTGTGTGTGTGTGTGTGTGTGTGTGTGTGTGTGGTGTGTGTTCTTGCTTCATATTAGACAGAATCGATTGATGAGGCAGGGCACAGGGTTTTTTTGTTCCTTTGTTTCTTGTTACCCACATCTGCTGTTATTTCAGAAGCATAGACTGTTGCAATACTTGTGGCTGATGATAACTTAGTATAATGAGAAATTCTACCATGAGAGTAAACTGAGCAAGTGAAAGACCTGGCCTGAGAAATGCTGTCAGGTGTCATGTGAAGCGTTAGGCTAATAACTGTCTCTGTGTCTTCAAGGTTCAATCTGACTTTTACCATCATTGTAGGATAACAAACAGGTTCTGAATCATTACCTCAATGGAAATGATATTGTCTGTTTCTATTTGTTCTTGAGGATAGTATGGTCTGTGCCTCAAATTCTTCATAAGCATTATGGGGGACAGTGGCTGGCTCGACTACTGATACATTTTAATTCCATTTATGTCAGTTTATCTCTCCCCGTGGCATAGAATTCAAGAATGCAGGCTGCTACAATAAGGTTTCTTGGCCCAGGGCAGCCAGAAGTCCAGACCCACAGACCTGCCGCCCCAGACCCCTTAGCTGCCCACAGCTGCTTAGGCCCCCCAAAATGACTCAAACACTTATATTAGCTTCATGCTGTTTGGTCTATGGCTCAGGCACCTTGCTAGCTAGTTCTTTCATCTTAACTCAACCCATTTCCATTAATCTATCCTGCCACGTGGCCCGTGGCTCACCTGTGTTCCTTACATGTTGCTTCTTTGGTAGCTGAGTTGATCAGTCTGACTCAGCCCTGCTTCTCCTACCTATGCTGTGATTTTCCCTCCTACTTTTTCTATGGTGCCTGTCATGGGCCAAAACAGCTCCTTTATTTAAAGATTGATATTCACAGCATACAGAAAGACATTCCCACATCAGCAGGCCCCATATTTATCAGTGACTGCACCAAGGGGTCCACCTGTTTCTGCTGGCAGGCCCCAGTAGCAACCAGTCCCCATGAAGTCAAGAAAAGATGAAATCTTGCCTTCATTTTTATCACCATCTTTTAAGAGGTAGCAAGCATTTTTATTTTGTTGGCCATGAATTCATTTTTGCATTACGACCAAATGTTATTTTTACTTAAAAGGCTGAAGAGCAAACCAGTCATTGCCATTGTTCATGATTTTATTTCCACCCCTCTTTTCTCATTATCTTGGAAAAATTTAGTTTTACCTGTTCATTGTCAGGATAAACATTGTCCTTGGGGCAGTAAAATCACAGATAATGAAAGCAAGTAGACACAACAGAAAGTTATTGATTTCCATGAGAAAAAAATCAAAGAACTTTTACAAATGAAGGAGAAAATGGATCATCTTCCAATATTTCCTTTAAAAGCTAAGAACAGAAATTACTATTTTGGTGATTTAAGGATGGAAACTCTAAGTTGGCTGAATCTGCAGTATTTTTAATGCTGCCTAAAAAAAAATGTTCCTGTTGAAGAATTGCCTTTCTGAAAAC